>CAKKNE010000005.1:0-1322182 GCA_918797485.1 Pelagomonas calceolata | reverse complement strand
CGCACGCGGACGCCCCGGGCGGGCTCCAGCGCTGTTCGGCCATCTTGCGGCAGATCGGGGGTCTCTCCGCGTCGCCCCCGAGACGGCGGAAATCCACTTCTGAGAGAGACGGCCTCCGCCACACGTGGGCCCGCGACCCCCAATCGAGGCGCCTCGATCCGGGCCTCGTGCTTCTGCAGACCGCGCTCCGTAGAAAAGCGCCCCAGTCCAAAAACCTCGAGGAGCGGCTCCTCGCCGAGGGCCACCGGCGCCTGAACGCGGCGCCGTCGTGGACGCCCGCGCCGCCTCAAACAATCCGGCCACCTCAACGCTGGCAGGGCGCCGCGCGGCCGCTCGGGATCACGTTCGGCCAATAAATAGATACTTTTATAACGTGGGAAACTCGTTCTCGTAGGACCGCGGCTTGCCCTTTGTTCGCCCGCGGCCGCGGCCGCGCGCCCGCCGCCCGCGCCCCCTTCCACTATTCTTGGGCGGCGCCGGCGCCGGCGCCGCGACGCTCGCCGAGAAGTCGCCGAGCGTCATGAGGCCGTGCGGGTTGCCCCCCGCCTCGGGCGGCGCCAGCGCCGGCGCCGCTGTCGATGAAGACGCCGCGCGGAACTGGGGCGGCGGCGGCGGCGGCCGGAACTGCGGCTCCTGTACGACGGGTGGCGGCGCCGGCGTGTACGGCGCGAAGCCCGCGCCGCCGCCGAAGGCCCGCGCGCCGTAGTCCTCGGGCATTTGCGGCGGCGGCTGGAAGCCGTAGCCGCCAAACGCAATATTTTGGGGCGGCGGCCCCCGCGCGATCTGTTGAGGCGGCGGGTAGGCGTAGGCGTCGGGCTGCGCGCCGTACTGCGGCGGCGGCGGCTGCGCGCCGTACTGCGGCGGCGGCCGCGCGTAGTACTCCTCCCTTGTCGACGCGTAGCCGGGCCGGCCGTCATAGACCCCGTAGCCGTCGCCAACACTCGTGGGTTGGTTGTTCCGTCGGTAGTCCGGATCGCCGTCGTCCTCCGTCACCCTACGGTGAGACGGCCGTCGCTGCTGGCGCGGTTGAGGACCCCTCCGAGCGTTCTCGCGCGTCCGCTCCCGAGCCTTCGGATCGAAGCCGGCCCCGGACGGGCCGCGCGCCACATCGGGATCAGGACCGGGCGCCGGCGCCGGTGCTGCCGCGCGAAGATCTTCCGAGGACGGCGTCCTCGCGGCCGCCGACAAAGCAGCAGAAGCCCAGTCCGCGCCACCCTTCTTTTTTGACACGGGCGCCGGCGCGGCGGCCTCCTCGGCGAAGATGCGCGCGCGCGCCGCCGCGTAGGCCTGCTCCCGTTCGGCGTCCGTTTGCGTCGGGCTTCTCCGTTGCGGTTTCGTGGGCAGCTCGCCCTTGCTCGAGACGCGCTTCAAGATCTTCGGCGCGCCGGCCTTCCGCTCGCGCTTCTCGGCCTTGTCCGTGTTCCTCCTTTGATCCGCGAACCAGTCGTCGTCGTCGTTGTTCGCGGCGGCCGGCGCGGGCGCGTCGTCCTTCAGGGAGACGGCCGCGAGCGGCGCCGCCGGCACGGCGTCCTCCCAGGAGTCGGTCATTTATGCTTGGTTGCGCCGGAGTGCGGCTCGCGTATTGCTGGCTGGAGGTGCTGCTTGCAGCTTGCCGCAGGGGTGGCGGGCGGGCCTGAGAGGTCGGTGCGCGACAACTGCTGCTCCGAGCGTCACGAATCGATGCGCTATTGCAGCACTGCGTAACGGATGCACCACCCGAGCGTGAATTTGCCGGCCCTGTCTCGCTTGTTTTTGCTTCGGCTTGGCTCCAGTCCCGTGCGATACCTCAAGGCAGCGGTATGCACGCATCGGCATGGATCTCTCTGGGCCGCTGGCGTTCGTGAGCGAAAAAATCGGGTTTGCATTTTGGACAGTTTGCCAGAGTTTGGGCGCGCCGCGGTGCAGCACCGCGACGAGCCCGAGCCCAAAGCGATCAAGGTCGCGCACGGCAGCCAAAGCACCGACCGCGCGCAGTCGCTGCGCAACGAACGGAGGCAGCCCAGCGCCATGGCCGCCTACTTTGGCAGGGTCGAGGAGCGCCGACTAGCCGAGTTGGGGAACCAACTCATCCACAAGCTCGAAGGGAGAGGTGGGCCGTTAGCCGTTACGATCGGAAGATTTCTGCGGAATCATGCCGACGGCCAGGATGAACTGAAAAACGAGAGGCTCGTGAAGGCCCTCCAGGGCCAGCTGCCCGGCGTACCCGACAAGGAGCTCGAGGCCTTGGCGGACCGGTTTGATAACGATGGATCCGGTTCTGTGTCGATCAAGGAGATGCAAGGAGCGCTGAACGCGTTGTCGCGCGGCGAGGCTTTACCCGAGGCGCGGACGGACCCCACACCTCAGATCATCGTAGACTCAACAGAGGACGAGGAGGACTGGCTCGGTGCTTCGAGAGATCAGGTCACGGAGATGCGCCGTTCTCGGGATCTCGTGTCGTCGCCCAAGAGTCCGCTCTATTCGCCCGGAACGCGGGCGCCGCCGGGACCGGAGGGTTTTGATGCTCGCTTGGACAACTTCCTCGCGAAGCTATCTGGACGCGTCGCGGCTTTGGCTACCGAGGCCCATGCGAGATTGCCTCCGCAACAAAGGTTGCCGGCGCGAGCCGAGGCGTTGTTGCGAGCACTTGGTCAAAGGAAACTACGAGAGGCCATGGAGCAGCACCGCCAATCGGATCAACATAAATTAACACCAACACAATTGTATGACGCTCTGGCCGTCTTCCGCACGCCCGGCCAGGATCTGCTCCACGATCGCGACGCGAGACGACTGTGGGACTTGTGTAATGGCGGCGACCCCGAGGTGTTTTTGAAATTATTCCGGGAGCATGAACGCGCCGGCCAGGAGGGCCGGTCGCTAAAACAAGGCAAGAAGAAGTCAAAATGGCAGGCGACGCAAGGCGGCGGCGCGGGGCCGTCGCTCCCGCGCGGCAAGGCCAAACAACGGAACCTGGCCGACGCCAAGACCTATCCGCACGCGGGCGACATCAACGAGGCCGCGGCTTGTGCGGAAGCGCTGCGACTAAGGTACAAGACGTCGCGGACTTTAGTTCAACCTCCCATTGGGTGGCGGAAGCCCGAGCTCACGCGAGCCGTCAAGAAGTCGGCGCAACCCCCCAAAAAAGGCTTGGAGCTGGACCGATGCTTTGGATTCACGGCCGACGCCCCGGGACCGAATCTGTGTCTGTGCAAGCCGCGCGGCAAACCCAGCATAGTCTACTTATCAGCGGCGTGTGCCGTGGTCCAAGATTTAGGAAGCGAGAAGACTCAAAAGGTCTTTCGGGGCCACACGGACGACGCGACGTGCGTCTGCACCGATAAAACGGGCACGCTCGGCGCGACGGGGCAATGTGCCTCGACGGACATGTCGCCGTACGTCTGTGTCTGGGACGTGAGCACGTGCCATGAACTCAGAAGATTTGGTGGCGACGGTTCCATTAGTAGGATGGCCTGTGCGATCGCTTTTTTCGACGACGCCTCTCATGTCGCTGTGGTGGGTGGTGATGACAGACATACGTTACGCGTGTATGAACTCAATCCACCAGCACATAAAACAGGAGACGACGCCGTCATCGTCGCGCCGTGCAAGGCCGGCGTCGAGCCGCCAGCCGTCACGGGGTTGTATGCGGCGCCCCATGACAGCGCCCATCGCTTCGGCAACGACCACGTCATCGTTTCTGTCGGCAAGGGGCATTTAGCGTTCTGGATGATCGACCTGCCTCGGGGTGACGGCAAGTACGAGTTCTCGAAGCGATTACCTACCTACCGACCGCACAAAGCTCCGGCTGCCACGCATTGCGTCGCCTTCGTGCCTCTGGACGATGCTGTTTGTACGGGCGTGTCTGACGGCCGAGTGTTTGTGTGGCGCGACTTCAAGATCGCCCACGCGTTCCAAGCGCACCAAGAAGCTAAGCCTTGTAGAGCCCTGGTGCACGCGAGGGGCCACCTCTTCACGGGCGGCGGCGACGGCCTCGTGAAGCGGTGGCGCTTAGACAAGGGAAGGTATGAAATGTGCAACGAGTTCCGACCGGTAAGCCCGCACGACGTCGGCAAGAGGTCGGGCGCCATGAGGGATGTGGAGAACGCCTTCCCCACGTCATCGACAGCGGCGAACATCGGCAGCAACGGGTTGGTGAGGAAGCCGCCCGTCCGGAAGCAGCACAAGCAGCACGAGATGCTGTCAGGCTTTGAATCGCAGCGCGCCTCGGGTTTTACTGGAGTAGTAGATCTACTACTACACCCCCAAGACGACAACCATGTTGTTGTCGGTACGGGCTTCGCCCAGGTGTTAGTGGTCGACCTGCCCGACGGCAGGGGCAAGAAGCCGAAGTCGGAGCTCCACGTCGCCGGCCACCACAACTCGGTCCAGGGCATCGCCATGCACAATAAGGAACCCATCTTCGCTACTGTGGGGCTGGACTGTTTGCTCATCCTGTGGGACGCGACGAAGCCGATTCCGCTGCAGGTCAAGACCCTGCGCGAGGGTGCTACCGCTGTGGCTATCAGGGGACCTCGGAAGCATCTACACCACCACCACCATTCACATGCGCCTTTGGAAGAACATGTGGCCGTGGGCTACAACGATGGCGAGGTCGAGATCTTCGCCTTTCCTTCTCTCGAAAAACGATGTTCCCCGGGAAAACGGTGCGACGACGAAGCGATCTCCTGTGCCAAATACTCCCCGTCCGGTCGCGTACTAGCCATCGGTTCGCATGACAACGCCATATATTTGATGGACGCCTCGGCCAATTATCGGGTCAAGAAGAAGCTGCACGGACACAGTTCATACGTGAAAAATATCGACTGGTCCTTCGACTCGGACTTGTTGCAGACCTCTTGTGGAGCGTATGAAATCATGTACTGGAGCGTCGCTGAGGGGAAGAGGTACCGAGGAGCGCAAGACAGTGTCGAATCTGATACAAGGTGGCAGGACTGGTCGCTTACGCTCGGATTCCCGGTCATGGGCATTAATGCTGATGGTTCAGATGGTACTGATGTGAATGCGGTCTGCCGGTCGAGGGATGAAGGGCTAGTGATCGTGGCCGACGATTCTGGTCACGTGCGGCTCTTCAACGCGCCCGTGGCGTGTCGGTTCGCGGCGCACCGCGCCTATTTAGGCCACTCGTCGCATTGCCTGGGCGTTGGATTTCTGGCCTCGCAGACCATGGCGGCGTCGTGCGGCGGCCGCGACGCGGCTGTCCTCTTGTGGAAGGTCATTGATGGCGGAGATGAGGAGGTGGACGGCGAGTACATCGAGCGGCCGCCGGCGGCGCGACCGGCGTGGCACGAGGGCTGCGATATTACCTCTACTACGGACATCCTGCGGCGGGCGCGGCCGCTGGCCTGAGGTCGTTTTGCCTAAGGTTCATTCGCCTCCATGAAGTACCGCGCGTCGGCCCCTTCCCACGTGCAACGTTCGCCCGTGTGGAGTCGACAATCCTAGTACAATCCTAGTACACTGCTGCCACTGATGTGGCTGCTCCCAATTCGAGCGGCGAGGGATATTTGGAACGCGTGCAATGCGCTCCCCGCAGTAATGGGCGATGCACCGTAGCGACAGCTGCAACCATGCACCGTAGCGACAGCTGCAACCTCCTGCAGCATGCTTTCCGGCTGCCCCGCGCCCTCAAGGGTTTGAAAAAACGATCGCTGCCCGGGGGCAGCTGCTTTCTTCCCATGGGACGTTGGACGGCCGGGGCTGCCGTCGCCGCCTGCGTCCTGGCGGGCTGCCGCGGCGGTCCGCTCGAGGCGGAGCGGCTCCACGCCTGGGTGACGGCGTCGTGGACTTCCGGCCGCGGCGTCGTTTCGAACAATGAACTGCCGGCGGCCGGAGCCGTCGCCGTCGAGTTCGTGCCCGCGCCGAAGCCGCTCGCCAAGGAACTTTTTGATGCGGACCGGCCCGCCATGCCCGAGCGCATCCGGACGGTTTTATATAGGGACTGGGAGCGCCGCGATCCTGGAGCAACGGAGGCGATCCGACGGATACGCAGCAAGCCGGCCTTCGTCGAGTTTCCGCATGCCAGAGATACCTTCGCGAACCACCTCGAGTCGACCTACGCTATATTACAAGCCTGGGACCAGCCTCCTCGAGTGTGCCGCACTGGATTAGTCCACACGGCCTACTCCGGTGATTTGTTTTCGTTTTTTGCCTTCGACGCCGCCTTGTCGTCCGAGCGTTCGAGGCTCGCGGCGCTGATCGGCGAGGAAGCGGAGCCGCTCGTGCATCTGTTTGGCACGGTGGCGAGACACGAGTTCGTCGGGCTAGGTAGGATGATGGCCAACCGGACGATCGATGCCGAGGATTTGGCGGGTCCCGTCCTGGCGCGGTCGCGCCTCGGCCCCGACGTCGAGCTAGACGCGACGGTCGTCGCCGAACTCATCGTAATCACGCTCGCGGACTATCTGGACCAGACGCTGGAGGTGAACGGCTGGCGCGACCACCACATGGTCGACCCGCTGGACACGCCACTCTTCCCGGGCGCCGGGCGGCCCGAGGTCTGCCTGTTCTGGATGGCCGCGGCGTGTCGCGCCGTGAAGGATTTCTTGGAAGTCGTGCCGCCCATTTTTGATTCGTGCACGGCGACGCTGACGTCTCGGGACGAGGAACGCGCGAGGGACCTGTACTGGGCCGTCGTGCAGAACCGCACCGAGCTGAGCGACGCACAAGCAGGCGCCATGCTTACCGAGGCCGCGGCCCTGAACCCCCACATCGGCGAGGTCGACGCGTTGGCCGCGCAGCTGCACTTCCGCAACCAGCGGTTCCGCAAAGCGAAGCGGCTCGCGGCGAGCGCGTTGCGCAAGCTCTACGCCATGGGCGCGACCTGGGACAAGCGCCTGTCCTACGAAGCGTGGGTCGGCTTCTGTCGATTATTGGTGGTGCGGTCCGAGGCCGGGGGCGGCCTCCCGCGCGCGCCCGGCGCCCACAACGTCAACGACCTCGGCGCGCGCCTCGTGCCCATCGACATGGCCGTGGAGCTCATGCCGTGATGAAATTCCCCTCCTCTCTCGCTTATCTCTCCCTGACCGCGCTCCGTCGGGTCGCGTGCAAACGCGGACTCGCATGGCGCCCCGGCCGATCGACATCGGAAGACACATACTCCTTTTTTTGAACATCGCATCGTGTAGCATCGTAACATCGAAACCACCCGAGACACTAGCTCAACGTAAACCCGCCGTCCTCCACTGCCGCAGCTAGCGGCTGTAAGACACTAGAAAGCTCCAGGGAGCGGCGCAAGCGGCGCGCGTCGAGCGGTTGCGTGCTTAATTCGCAGCGTGTGGCACTTGCTAGCCGCGCTGCCGCGCTGCAACCACTGTCATCGCTGCGGCCTCCGCTGTGCCCCGCAACGTAACCACCACTCACTGCCAAGCAGCACTCACTGGCCAGCAGTCGCCGCACGCCGCCGCCGCGCGCCCGCCAGCCCCATGGCGGAGTCCAAGAAGGGCGACGTCGCGAGCCGCGCCAAGCAGCGCTTCCGCGAATTACAAAAGAGGAACGAGGACGACGAGGAGGAGGTTGGTATACGGGACTTCTCGTCCTTACCCCTCAAGGCGGACCACGCGCAACGACCGTTGTGGGTCTGTCCCGACGGCGCCGTCTTCTTAGAAGCCTCGTCGTCACTATACGCGGCCGCCTACGACTTCTTGGTTGCTGTCGCAGAACCGGTGGCGCGACCGGAGCACGTCCACCAGTACAAGCTCACTCCACATAGCCTGTACGCCGCGGTAGCTGTAGGAATAACCCCAGCGAGCATCTGTGACGTACTCGATAAGCTCTCGAAGGTGAAGCTACCAGAAGACGTAAAAAAGTACATCCTGCAGTGCACGAAAAATTTCGGCCGGGCCAAATTAGTGCTGAGGGACAACCGCCACCACGTGGAAAGCGGCGACGCGGCGGCGTTGCGAGAACTGTTAGCACATAGACCCATCCGGAATTGTAGGGATGAGCTCCCGGAGGACGGCGATAGATTCGAGGTCGGCACGGCCCAGCAGGAGATCCAGGCGAATCGAGCTTATCTCGACATTGACATCGACGGGGATAGTTCCGAGGAAGAAGAAAAAGTTTCCGAGAATATCAATGCGCTGCGGACGTATTCGTTCCGGTTGAAGCAGGGGACCGCGCAAGACGTGAAGAAGTACGCGTCCCAAGACTTGGACTTTCCCCTGGCCGAGGAGTATGATTTCCGGAGAGATCCTTCTACGGCTACATTGCCCATTGATCTACGGCCTTCCACAAAAATCCGAAATTACCAAGAGAAGTCTCTGTCAAAAATGTTCGGCAACGGTCGCGCTCGTTCAGGGATCATCGTCCTGCCTTGTGGGGCTGGTAAAACGTTAACAGCGATCGTGGCAGCTTCTACGGTGAAACGATCCGTCTTAGTACTATGTACGAACGCCACGGCAGTATCACAATGGAAGGCCCAATTTGCTCTTTGGACCACCCTACCGGCATCTAGGGTCTCGCTCTTCACGGCAGAAGTCAAAGAGGACCTGCACCCGGAGTGCGGCGTTTTAATAACGACCTACCACATGGTCACGTTCTCCGGGAAGCGATCGGTGCGGGGTGAGGAGTTGATCAAGCAGGTGCGCGAGCGCGAGTGGGGCCTCATGTTACTAGATGAAGTGCATGTAGTACCCGCCCAGATGTTCCGCAAAGTGTTATCGTCCTGCAACGCCCACTGCAAACTAGGACTAACGGCGACGCTCGTCCGAGAAGACGACCTCATCACGGACCTGAATTTTTTAATTGGCCCCAAGCTCTACGAGGCGAACTGGATGGACCTGACGCATGCGGGGCACCTCGCGAACGTCCAGTGCGTCGAAGTCTGGTGTCCCATGACTGCTGCGTTTTATCGCGAGTATCTGAGACATGGCGGGGCGGGCCTAGGGAACAAGGAGAGCGGTATTGTTGTAAGTGGCGCGGGGCGGACGCGGCGGTTGCTGTACGTGCTGAACCCGACGAAGTTCAGAGCCTGCGAGTACCTTGTCCATTTCCACGAGAAACGGGGCGACAAGGTCATTGTTTTTTCGGACGACGTCTTTGCTTTATTAGCTTATGCGCGAGCGCTGGAGCGACCGGCCATCTACGGTGCCACGAAAGAGTCCGAGAGGCAGGCTGTCCTTGGTTCTTTCAGATTTAACCCCTTGGTCAATACGGTATGCCTGTCGAAAGTCGGGGACGTCGCTATCGACTTACCAGAAGCGAATGTGATTGTGCAAGTGTCGTCGCACTTCGGTTCTAGACGCCAGGAGGCCCAGCGGCTAGGCCGTATCTTGCGGCCGAAGGCGTCGGCCGAAGGTGGTGGATTTAACGCCTTCTTCTACACTCTCGTAAGTACGGACACGACGGAGATGTTCTACTCCACGAAACGCCAACAATACTTGGTGGACCAGGGCTACACGTTCAAGGTCGTGACGGACCTGCCGCAGCCGACGCTGTCGGCCCTCGCGTCAGAACAAGATGAAATTGATTTATTGAATCAGGTCCTGAACGCCGACGCTCTGAAGGAAGAAGCGGAAGAGGAGAAGGCGTTGGCGAAAGCTGCCAAGGACGACATCGCGCCGCGGCGGACGCAAGTCTCGCTCGCGTCGATGGCGGGGGGCGACGGCGTGCGCTACCTCGAGTACGGGTCTACCGACGCGCCGAAGCAAAAGCCGAAGCGGCACAAGCTGTTTCGCGGGAGGAAGTAAATTGTATTGGTAAGCTTACGCATCTCTTCTTGCCTTCATCACGGCGACCGCGTCGCGGAGGGCATTCACACGTGCATTCACGTCGCCTTCGAGCTTGGCTTCGCGGACGCGCAGTAGTGCCTGCGCCTCTTGCAGGGATTCCTCGTGTCCCGTTGTGCTCGGGTGTGAGGCGCCAAAAACGCGCCGCGAAATCCGTGTGGTGTCCTCGAGCGTCGTCACGGCCTCGCGGAGATCCTCGAGCGTGGCGTCGGGGTCGTTGCAAAGCGACCCCGCGTAAACCTTCTTCAACGTCAGCGTGACTTCATGATTCTCTCCGAGAACACGGCGTGCCACGCGCATCGGTTTGCGCAACAGTGCCTTGGCTTCTTCGAAGCGCTCTAGGCCACAAAGACCCCACGCATAGTTGTTGGCTGTTTGGAGGGTCAATTCATTTTCCTCGCCAAAGAGCTCCAAACGTCTGGAGTATATGTCCTGCCAGGTGCGTAGGCAATCTTCAGGCCGACCATTCCTCTCATACGCGATCGCAAGATTGCCCTGCGACACGAGTATGTCGTCTTCCGGTACACCAAGGCGCTGCAGCGAAGAAAACTCAGCCTCTTGTACGGACACCGCGTCTGCGTGGTGCCCACCGGCCGATAAACCCATCCCGAGGCATCTCATCGCACTCATCCGAGCCATAAACGAGTCCACCTCAGGCCGCCCCACGTACGTCTTCCAGCACGCCCATCCGATCGCGCACCGCACGACGCCGTGGTAGTCTTGTTTGCACAGGCTGCACCTGTGCCACCGCCGCCACCGCTCATAGAGCACTTTCTCTCCCAAATTGTTCTCCTCGGCCTCCGCGAGCAAAATCTTCGCCTGCTCCGCAAGACATGACACGTGCGCGAAGCCTGCCGTCCCGCGGCACGAACACCCGCGCACGAGGCCCTCCTTTGTTTTCCAGTGGAGCGCCTGCGTGCAGATGTAGCACGTCTGGCCCTTTGTGTCTTCCGCGCACTTCTCTGCCGCGACCGCGACGGCCTCCGTGTATTTCGTATTTGCGTTGTACTGCTCGGCGCCGCCTGCTTTTTTTAATTTCTTGCAGAGCTGGTCGTGGCCGCCCTCTTTCCAGTGCTGCACCTGGCACTCGGCGCCGCAGTAGCGCGTGCTGCAGCGGCCGCATTTCTTCCCCAAGGTTAGCCCGAGCTCGGTGGCGCAGACGGCGCACTGCGTGAGGATCATTGCTGTGAGTAGGGCAGCCCGCGGACCTGTTTCGGGTCTCCTTTGACCACCGGCAGTGATTCCTAGTGTCTTTACTTACGCTAGCCTCAAATTTTTGCGCCATCGTCCGCGTGGGCTGCCACAGGCTTAAGCTGCCGCGGCGACCAAGACGTAAGCAGCTATCGCTATTAAGAACTCATCGCTGCCAACGAGCGCTGCGAGAAGCAACGCTGAGACGCTGCACACAGCTGTCCTACACCTGGGCTGCACAAGCAACGCGAGCCATGCGCAACGCCATCCTCTACGCCGGCACAATAGTCGCCGTCGTGCAGATCTTCTATCTGGCACAACTCGCCGCGCAGCACAGCGAGCCGACGATAGACGCGGACGCGGCCATCGCCGAGGCCTTCGAGCGGCGGCCGCTCCACAAAGAGGACTACGCCGCGCCGCCACGACCCGCGTTACACGACGAGCCGGTCGCGGCCCACGCGCAGCCGCACGACTACGCCGCGCGCGACGCATTGCTCGAGAAGCACGAAGCAGTGCCGCATGTCCCAACAACACCAAAGACCGTGCGACGATCAACGTCGCGCGCGGACCGCGTCGAGGCCTTCGTGCGGCACATCCACGCCAAATTCGCGCCGATACGACCACAGGGCTTCGGCGTGCGCAATGACCCGCACAGAGCCTCTGATGGCAAGGTCTGGGAGACGTTTTATGAAGCTGTAGAAAGTAGTCTGAACGGCCCCTACGCCGACCTAGCCTTCGCATCACCCGAAGAAGTCAGGACAGATGGTTCCATCTTCCTCTCGATATCAAGTTTCAGAGACGAGGTCTGCCCCGACACTTTGGAGAACGCCTTCGCGACCGCTTCCACACCAGAGAAGGTCTTCGTGGGCTTGGTGCAGCAGAACTGCGACCAGAAGCAGCACGACGCCTACGGCTGCAAGACGGCGGTGATGCCGAGCGACATGCGCGTCCACGACATGGACGCGGACGTCGATTGCGTGCAGGCGTACTGTGCTCGTAGTAATGCCAAATGTGATACCATAAGAGTGGTACGGTTCAACGAGTCCGAGACGTTCGGACCCGTCTTCGGCCGATATCTAGGTTCACAGTTATGGCAAGGAGAAACCTACTACATGCAAGTAGACGCCCATACGACTTTTGCCAAGGGGTGGGACGACGTGTTGAGGGAGGACTACGCCTTGGCACCGTCCAAGAAAGCTGTTTTTAGTCACTACCCCCCGTCAGGACCGCAGAAGCCGGAGTTACCGAAAAAGGATAGGCACCCCTGGGAGCTAAGTGTGGGCCCGTGCATGTGCGACGCCGAATTTGCGGAGTACGGCATCATACGAGTAGGAGCCATGAGGAAATATCCGATGAAAGAGACTGTGAACAACTGCAAAGCTGGGAGTGAAGGGTGTTTACATATCCCGCGATATGCCCCGTTCATCGGCGCGGGCTTCGTGTTTGCGCACGCTTCGTTTGTGAAAGAGGTGCCCTTCGACCCTTACTTACCTTTTATTTTTATGGGGGAAGAACTGAATTTCGGGGCCCGAGCCTTCACGCACGGATGGGACATTTTCTGTCCTCCCCGAAGTGTGGTGGCCCACGCGTACTTGCGCAAGCAGAAGCCGAAGTTCTGGGGGGCTTTACAGCGGTCGATTGGTGCTGGGACACATAATTCGCTCCAGAAGTTTGTGCTGCCGCGCGTGAAGCACATGGTCGGCTACCCGGAGAACGAGGCTATTTCGTCGCTGGCGGCTTCATCACTGGTGGGGCACCTGGAGACGTACGGCCTCGGGTCGGCGCGGCCCGTGTCGGCTTATAGGGATTATGCGGATTTGGATTTCGCGGCCAAGAGACATGCCTCCGTGAAGTGGTGCGCGAAAGGCGACCGGCCGCCCCCGGAGGTATTAAAGTTATAGTTGTAGTAGTCAGGTTAGTTACACACATCAGACGGACACCGCCGTCGCCGTCATGTTCGCCGGTAAATCAGAAATGCGCTTCAGCAGGTCCTCGACGCGCTCCCGGTTCTTGCCCAAATCGTCAAGGCCGTAGACCGACGCCGAGTGAAGGATCAGCGTGGAAGTGCCGTTGCCCACTTCCAGAAATTGGACGTTGACGACGTCCGGGAAGCGGAACAAGGGCGTCCGCTCGACGTAGACGAATCTAGAAGCGAACGCATCGGAATCTTCCTGCACCGGTTTAGCCCAGAAGTCTCCATTAAAGGGCTGGCGCTTCGCCAAGGCATTCTCGAAGGAAGTTCTAAGCTCTTCGGCGGAGACGGGGTACGTCGGCGCTACAATACGCTTGGCCGTGTCGTTGAAGAGCGGCGCCGCGTCAACTGGCGCCGCGAGGTACTCGTTGGGAGAAGATCGCGGCTCGAGGGCCTCGAAGTCGATGAGCCCGCCGAGGAACGGCAGGATGTCCCTTCCATAGACGGGCGCGCCCATGACCCCAAGGTAGAGCGGGAGCGGGTTCGGCGGCGGTCTGATGAAACGGCGGCGGCGGCGGCGGCAGCGTTTCAGGCCGAAGCGTGGCCGTAATCGTGGCTTGAGGCACGGCTTGAAGAGGATGCCGCTGGCGTGTTCCGTGACGAGGAGGAGCAGGGTGACCAGGCGGGGCATGTGAGCCATTTTTTCTGGTCTTCGCGATGAATTCGCACCGGTAAGGCTCGGAGAGCGTCAGACTGTGAGTGCTGCTACGCAGACGTGTCGTCTTCCCGGTAGCTCACAGGCGTGAGGACGCGGGTCTATAAGAAGCTACTATGCTGCCTTATCGCCACGAACGTGCACGATTGCGGCAATGGCGTGGAAAGGCCGCTTAGCTGGTTTGCGGAGCCAGCGGTCTGTGACACACTAGCAAATGCTAGTGTCTTTCTGCCGCTAGCTAAACTGCGAAATTACGCGTGGCAACCGAATCTGTGCAATCGCTGCATTCATTGAGTATCCAGTGTGCCTTGTACTGGTCTCCGCACCGCTGCTGGGCGCTCCTGTGGTTTTCGGTGCATCACGTAGCGTAGAGAGCCCTGAAATTGCCCTCCAGCAGCACTATACGCTGTCGACGCGGGCGTTTGCGTGCATTTCTTGCGGCATACAACTCGCACGACTACTCATGGCGCCGCGTCTTGCACTGCTACTGCTCCACGCCTCCGCCGCGACGGCACGCGACCTCGACAAGTGCGCCGGCTGTGCCGTCGTCATGCGCAGCCTGCAGAAGGTGCTTTCACTAGAGCACCTCGACGAAGATAAAACGGACATCCTGTCAGGAGGCCGGTTAGATGGCAACGGCAACCGGCAGGGCAAGCTCGTCAAGTACGCCACGAGCGAGTTCCGCACGAGCCACCTATTAGATCAGGTCTGCGACTACGCCGATACATTTATACCAAGGTACGAAGGCGGCTGGGCACCCAACGCCACAAAGCAACAACGCTTCGAAGACGTCGTCCGGGGCAAGGCCAAGCCGTTCCCGAAATTAACGAAGGCGCACAACGAGGAGGAGACGTTGCGGCTGAGACTGCGCTCCTACTGCGATTCCGTCGTCGAGGACCACGAGGACGCGCTTGCTGAGCTGATTGTGGCCGAGGCGCCTCCGGAAAACGCGTTGCAAGCGATCTGCCGCGACGCGACGGCGAGTTGTGATGAGGAGGGCCTCGCGGCGGCCCACATCTCGGAGGCCGCGCCCGAGGCGAAGAAGCGGAGGAAGCGAAAGAAGAAGAAGTCATCAAAAGAGCTCTAATATATACATGTTTATTATCGATACGTCCTCTTCCTTCGTCGCCCGCCCTTCTCGAGGACATAGGTGATGACGTAGCAGACGCGGCCGTATTCCGGCCAATAGACCGGCTCAAACACGGGGTACTCGAGCGGCGGCATAAGGTACTGGCCCTCCTGGATCGCGTACGAGTGTTTGCGGATCTTGTCGCAGACGTGCTTCCAGCGCAGGCCCATCGCCGTCATGACGCATTTGGCCGTCAGCTCGAGGGGCAGATTTTGGAAAACCGCGGCGAGCGGCGCCAATGGCGTTGCGTGGCTGGCGGCATTTGGCCTGGCCAGCGGCGTCGGGGCCGTCCAGGTGGCGAACGCGCGCGCGAATGCGGCGCCGACGGCCTCGCGCGGTGGCGGTGCGGCTGGCGCGTCGCGGCCGGCATTCACGAACGCAGCCATGGGTCGACTTTGGCGTGGCTATAGTTTCCAAGGGTCCCGCGTTGACGTAGCTATAGTTCGCACGAGTCACAGGGCGTCCAGGGGGCAGCTATCGTCGCACGTAGTCAACGTAACCGCTCACGTGACGTATTATTCAAACTGGGAGATGTCTTTGCGTGGAGGGCTCCAATAAATTCGCGGGTTGCCGTGCGCAGGTGCCACAAGCCCAGAGACCACTCTGGCTATGTTTTTTTTATTACTCCTTCGGCTGCTGTGCTGCAGGCAACAAAGAGCGGCATGCACTCAGCATCCCAATAACGAGTAACTGTACCTTCGCAATAGGGGGTCAGGAGCCTGCTCTCGCTCACGCTTTCGCGCTTCGCATTCGTGATTCGGCTTGAACTAACATTACCCGTGTGTGCAGAAATAAGCACCCACCGCAAATAAGCAGAGACCGCAGAGTCGCGCGCGGCGCGTCGATCGTCGGGCGACAGCTCCACGCCATCGAGCAGAAAATACTCCTCGAGACGACCCTTACACCCCCTCCCAACAAAACTAGGCGACCCACCGCAGCGCCAGAGCAGTACCACCTTCGGACCAACCTTGACTCTGTAGACCCGCCGGCGGCAATGGCGGCGGCGGCGGCATTTCTGGTACAGGAGGCGGCGGCGGCGCCCGTTCCAGGGTAGGTGCCCTCCTCGTCCAGACGACCTGGGGCGACGGCGGTACCCTAGCACGAGGAGGAGACAGCGCGGCCAATTTCGACCCGATCCGTCGATTCGCCGCCCGCAACGCATGGCGAGACACCTCCTTCCTATCTTTGGCCTGGCACTTGACGTTCCGCGTCTGCATGTAGCCGCCCCACAAGACACCCCCGGCCGCGGGCTCGACGTTGCCATTGCCGAAGCAGTGGAAGATGGGCTTTTTTGGAGACGCCTTCGGGAGGGGTTCCTCTATACTTTCTTCCGGCTCGAGCATGACGATGGGCTGCTTGACGGTTATTTCCACCGGTTGTTCACTGGTGACGGTCTTCGGGCTGAAGGCAGGTAGAGGTGCATCCGCATATTTCTCGGGGTTTGTGAGTCGTTCCGCGTTCTCGTCGTACTCCCTAGCGGCCTGGCTGTTGCCTACGGGTACTCCCGTGTAGCGCGTCGACGCTCTCGACTCGGTCATCCACTGGCGCTTGGCGGGCCGGCCCCAGGTCAGCGCTTCGCTCATGCAGGAACTCGCGTTCTTGTGCTCCTGGCGCGAGGGCATGGTGCTGTGCGCTGCGGCGGCGTTGCGCTTGATCCGCTGGTGCTGGTAGTTCTTGGGTGGTCCTGTTTGACGCGCTGCGGGGCCTTTTTGACCCGCTGTTGGTGCGGCGCGGCGCGGCGGCGGGCGTGTGGGGACTGCGGCCTCGTGCGTGGGCAGCCTCTCACGCGTGGTGCGGCTAGCGGCGTTGCTTTCGCCTGTGGACTGTTGGGCCAACTGGCAAGTCGACGGGGTCTAGCGCGGCCTCGTTCGCGGGCCGACGCGTCGTCCGGGGCGCGCCGGCGAGGCGGTGGATCGATAGACGGGTCTTGTCTAAAAAGCTAGTATGGTAGCGCGCTAGCTCAGTGTGTGTTTACGGGCCGAGGCTGTTTAGCACTTTGGCTCTTCACCCTGCAGCGTTTCGGCCCGAGGGCACAGATTTATATCCATACTGATCGAAATTCATCAATTTTCAGCCGTGCAGCGTCTGAGTAGCTTGTCACAAGCGCTGCTGCAGCTGCGTTCTTGCGCCGCGCGGGACATTACCGCGCGGGACGATCACAACGTAAGCATGCGGGTGTACGCTGCCCTCACACTGCTGCTCGCCGCGCGCGCCGCAGCGGAACCCGTGGAGAGGCGAGAAATCCGCAGCGTCGACGAGTTCCGGCGCCTCGTCCAGACGTCGCAGCGCTGTTTTCTTGTCGAGTTTTTTAGCGGCATGTGTGGATATTGTCAGGAGTTCGAGCCGACCTGGCTGGAACTGGCCAAGACGACGACGCGCCTCGAGCCCGCGCGCGTGAATATTGATATGCCGGGCGGCCTGGCCGTGGCCGAATTAGTAGGAGTCATCAACGAAGGCATTCCCGCTGTTGTCTTGTTCAATCAAAGGAGGACGGACTCCCACCAGACGCTCATGGCCGGCGAGCTCGAGGAGCTCCCCAAGTTATTGCGGCGCGTCTACAAAGCGACGAAGGGCCAGTACCTGTCGACGGACGCCGAGGGTTTTTTCTTGCGGGCGTCCTAGTAATTGTTGTTTAAATGTGACAATACAATCTTAGAAGCGCGAGATATCCCTCCCAAATAGCCAGCTCTTGAACCAGAACATCGGTATCAATATCATGTTCTGCACAGAGACCTGCTTCGACAAGTAGGCGCCGCGCCAGGAGGCGAAGGCCGTCACGCCCGTCAGCGTCCCGCCGACGGGCGTGATCTCGGACTTCGTGAGGTCCGCGACGCCGCCCCACATGCCCATGGACGCCATCTTGCCGCGCTCGACGTATCTAAATTCAGAACGCGCGTCCCAGAGGTTGTCGAGCGGCTCGAGCCAAGCGAAGGGCATGGCCGACGGTACGACAGGGTCCGGTTTGGCAGGCATGACGCCGTCGGCGCCGGCCTTGTAATAGGTATTATTGAAGCATTTCGCGAGGTAGGCGCCCTGCTGCTCGGCCGCGTTCGCCGTCGGCGGCAGGGGGTCTTCACGGGAGGCGGCGCAGTCCCCGAGCGCAAAGACCCTATCTGCGGCCCGTAAATACTCGTCGACCACGATCCGGCCACCTTTACCTTTCTCGAGGGACGACCCTTCGACGAACTTGATAGGCGCGAGGCCCGCGCTCCAAACCTGTGTGGAAATCAAATTTCAGGCGCCCCACGCCCTCGACGCGACGTCGTCCCCGTGACTGCGTCTGCTCGATGGCGTGGAGGTGCACGTACCCTAACTCACTGGTTGACTTCCACACCGCCGTAAACCATGCAGCCGAAACGCATCGTACTCCTGTTCGCCATCGTGGCGCTGGAGACGCGACCGTCCTCGGCAGGTTCAACAGCGGTAATGGCACAGCCCGTCCGCACGTCCACATTATGCTCGCGCAGGTGCTTCGTGTAGTACTGCCAACACGTCTCGTCGAAGCCCGCCAACAAATTTGGACCGGCCTCCACTATGGACAAAGAAACTAAATCAGCAAGGTCAGGATACCACTTCCTCACATCCTTCTCGAGGAACTCCGACAATTCAGTGGCAAACTCGCACGACGTCGCGCCGCCGCCCACGACGACGAAATGCAATAAGTCCCGCCGCTCCTCCTCGGACGCGACGGGCGACGCGGCCCTCTCAAAACACTCGAGGATGCGGTCCCGGATGCGTCTTGCATGATAGAGGTGCTTCAGGAAGAATACGGTCGATTGCTGTTCTTGCGTCACACCAGGAACAGCGAACGTGTTCGTCTTGCAGCCCGCACTTATGACGAGGAAGTCGTAGTTTATGTCAAAGGTATCTCCGCTAAATATATCTCTGCAATTCACGATGCGGTTCTCGACGTCTAGTTTTTGTGCTTTCGCTTGGTGGTACTTGCCCAGGCCCTTGATCGTTCGAACTGGTTCTTGGACGGCTCGGAATTCTAAGGTTCCCACCGCCGTCGAGGGTAACAGAGGAGTAAACAGAAAATGGTTCGCCGGCGACACGACCCTCACATCAAACTTGGTCTTGTCGAGGTAGCGCGCCACTTTATTGCCGCCCCAGCCGCTGCCGAGCACGACGACGCGCGGTTTGCGCGCCGTGGCTTGCGAGGCGAAGCCCAGCGTGCGGCGCAGGGCCTGCATTGCTGCTGCTGACTATATTTCGCTCTGGGGGCTCGCGCTGGCCGCGTGCGCGCCTGGCAACGCTGCTGCGCCTTGAGAGGCCTTGGGAGGTTTGTAGTGATACTGCTCTCGCAGCAGCCAAAAGTATCCGTAGCCGCGAGCGTAGGTGTCGCAGGTATTGCAGCTCGCTCGCCCACCGATCGAATCGCGTTGACGGAGAGCTTTCGGCCGATGAGGTGTCGTATGCGCGAGCTAGCGTTTTTGTAAGACACTAGAAATTGGACTGCCTGCAGCGGCTCGCGCCCGCCGCCGATGAATCGGCGACGCGCGGTGTCTCCCCCCAGGGGCTCCGCCCACTAGTCATAGCACCGAAAAATAGTATAACGAAACAGAAAATTAGAAGAGAGAACGCGCGAAAAAGAGCACGTCAAGCGAATTCCCGCTGGGGAGGCATCTCGACGCACGTACAGTCTGTGGTACCACTAGTGGCACAGACCGCGGCCGTAACGCGGCGCCGCGCCTTCCGCGCAAACATGACGATGCGCCCCCGGAGGCAGTAGAGCAGCGCCAGGCCGAGCGGCACGAAGAAGACGATCATGCCGAAGACGACCTTGAAGTTCCCCTTGGGTCCGCCTCCGTCGCCTCCACTAGACGTTCGGGCTCCCCGCGACCCGGACATCGGCGCGGGCGTCGTCGTCGGCGCAAGCGTCGGTCGTGGCGACGGCTCGCGCGGGAAGCCCGCCTCGCAGGCCGTTGATGGAAGCCGCCATTCGCCCGCACAGTGAGGGACCACCTCCGCAGCGACACAAGCCTCGCCGACCAGAACGGTGTGGAACGCCGCAAGAGCATCATCACCGGTCGCGACGAAGGCCGCGACCAGATAGATGCCAGGCTCATCAAAGTCGACGGCGCCGACGACCGTGTGATTCAGTTTTGTAGGCAACGGCGTCAGGTCGTCGAAATGACCCACGAAACTCGCCGCGCAGGGGTCGCCTAGCACTCGTTCTGGTATTGTCGCGTGCGTGTGCATTAGATCACCATTGAACCGGGCTATCAGTATATGGGCCGCGGCGCCCAAGTACGGTGTGAGGGGCGCCGACGCTTGCCAAGTAAGTCGCGAGCATTGGGCATGCGCCAGCTCTAGGGAAGGCGTCTCCAGGTCCAGTGTGATCGCTTCGGGACCGCCGGGGCATTGCAAGCGTGGGGTGGAGAAGGCCGTCGGGAGCTCGCCGTCCACCAAAGTCGTCAAGGTGGCGTTCTGCGTCTTTGAAAGGTCCCAGGGGTCTTGCGTGGTCGTCTCCGTACCGGGTAATGAAACAGAGGACTCCGTCGCGGCGTGGACCCAGATGTGGCCCGGGACGCCGGCCGTCGGATGCGCGTGCACGCTCGACTCGTCGACGCAGATGTTGAGAACGTTCGCGTCGACGGCGAAGGACGCCAGGATGCGGTGATTTCCTCCGCTCACGAAGGGCACGTCCCGCAGTATAAAGTCCGAGCCCTCCCAAGCCCCGTGCACGTGTGCTACGGAGCCAAAGTCGTCGCGCACGACAAAAACGTGCGCGTCGCGGCTATGGGTTGGTACTACAGCATCCTTGCCGATGGGCTGCCAGGCCTCGTTCGGATGCCGTCGATACTGGAGATCGAGCCGTAGATCGGCCTTCAGGCCATCACTGGCAATTAACGTCGCCGGCGCTTTGAGGAGCGTCTGCGGACCCTCGGAGTTGCCGGCGTTGCAGCACGTGCCGTCGTCCAGATAGTAGTCACAGGCTGCCGCGGCGGCGGCGACGAGCAAGGGCAGCCGCGCGCGCATGGCTGCCCGCTGCCTCTGCCCTGCCTTGGAATGGCGTGTGCTAACTTGGTCGGAGGCAGCCTTTTTGCGCGTGGGATGCGACGAATAATGACGGATGCGAAGCAGCTAAGCGACCCAGGCACCCAGTTGTGTGCGCTGCACCGGCACCGCGCCCCGGCTAGCTAGCTTCCTATGCCTAGCCTCAGCCTAGTGTCTTACAGGCCGCTAGCCGCGCGCGGGTTTACGTACGGTATTGGCGTGCGCGTGGGCCTCTATCGAGTATTCGGAGCATACATTAATAGCATCATTACGCGGGCGGCCTCAACTGAACGTCCTCCACAACTATATAATCGGCCTTGTTGTTCACGAAACCTAAGCCTTTTGGTGCTGGTTGTTTGCGCATCCTTTCTACGACGTCCGCGCCACTGACAACTTTCGCGAAGCACGAGTCGGCCTCAGTCTTCGAGCCCTGAGAGCCCGGTCCGTGGTTGCGCACGTTGTCGACCGTGCTAATATAAAACTCGGGGCCGCCGGGTCGCCCCGCGAAACCCAGCGTCAGTCGTTCATGAGGGAATTGTGCATCATATTCCTGGAACGCGAGGCCTCTCGCACCGGGAGCCCTCAGAAAAGCTTGTAAAACATGTCCCGCGTTCCGGTGGAACGCACACCGCCACGTCTCGCCTTTCCTCGAAATAGCAGCGTCCAGAAAGACGTGCACGGCGTGCGGCATCAATGAGATAGGTGCCGTTTCTATGGTCACAACGTCCCTATCTCCGCCCATGCTCTCCGGGAATTTTATTTGAAGATCTAGAGTGTAGGAATCCGCCTGCCCGTACTTCGCCGCAAGATACCTTCGAGTGGCCGCCTGGAGGTCCTTGACGGCGTCGATGGCTTTTTTATCCCCGTACATGTCCACACCGGTCTTCTTGATGGCCGCGACGGTGCCTCGTCTCGTTTCCACAGCTTCCGCTAGATGAGCGACGTCACCGGCTGCTTCCTTGGCGTGCGCCGCGTCGTGCTCCGCCTCGTGGCGTTTCAGGGCCTCCCTCGGGCCCCAGGCGGCCTGCGTTATCGCTATGAGGAGCGCCGCGGCGGCGGCGCGCTGCATGGCTGGCAGCTTTTTGGAGAGATTTTGCAGTGCTGAGCGGCTTGTGCTGGCTACACCGCGACGCTGCTTGGTGCCCAAAATCTAGCGCAACACGGGCTCTAGGGAAAACCGCAAAGGTGCCTTGCTCCATGTAGCTCTCGTATGCTTGCCGCCGAGGAGTCGACGAGGACTCGCGGGCTCGACCGCGCCGATCACTCATGATCTGAGCATGACATTGCAAATCTGGCAGAGCGCTTTGCTAAACAGACGGGCAGACTCATAGATAGATCTGGGCGTCTCCGGGCAGCCTCGGGTTGCCCCTGCCTCGGAGAGAGCAGCATTGCGTAGGCAGCCCGCGCACAGAGCCCCCCACACAGCCATGTGTCTGCCCCAGACTCTGCTCATGCCGGCCAAGCGCGAATTTTACATTCTGCAGTCGTGTTGCTGTTCGAACTGTTACTTCGACCCGGTCCCCGACGGCTGCTTAGACGGCCCCGATCCTGTGTGGAAGGCAACCAGTGCGAGACCTGCTCGATGGCGTGGGCGCGTCACATTTGACTTTCACACAGGCGACGTCGAGGTGTGTTGCTTCCAGGAGGACTTCGCCTGCCTGGCCGCGCCGGCCGACGCGCCGCGGGTCTGCGGCGTGCTGGGCTATACCCTGTATCCGGCGAAGGGCTGCTGCATAACGTTGAAGGCGCTCTACCCCGAAAGGCCCGAGATCGTCCTGAAGCAGAACAATACTGTGTTATGCGCGGGCTGCGTCGGCGTGGGCGAAAAGACGCTGTGGAGTCAAGCGATCTACTGCCGGCCGCCGGCAACATTTTTATTCGTCGAGCTGCGGTGCTGCTGCCTCGCGCACGATTTAGGACTGAACATCGCGGGGGACGGCGACGGCTGCGTATTGCCCAACTGCAGCGAGTATTCGTGTGGAAATCAGATTTCCGGCGCCCCACGCCGTCAGCGCGACCCTAACTCCACACAGGCGAGTACGTGCCGATGGCGTGCACTTTCTTAGGATTCATGTGCATGCCAAAGAAGGGTTGTTGTATCAAAGTCAGCGACGCCTTCGAAGGCAAGATTTTAACGGACGCGGACATCCGGAAGATGATGAATAACGACCACACCCCGCCCGCATCACCAGAGAAGCCAGAGCTCGCGTCGCCGGACGCCGCGGCGCCGGCGTCGCCAGAGATGGCGCGCGGCGCGGAGCCCTACTAATAAGTAGTAACACAAAAAATTACACAGCCCCAGCGAGGCCGACGCTCGCGAGCAGCGAGTCCGTCATCGACGGCTCCTCCTTCTCCTCGGCCGCCTCGGTCGCGCCGTAGTCCTGTTGACCGGCGAGCCGTCGATAGGCCTCGGAGAACTGGTTCTCGGAAAGCATGCCCTGCACCATGGCGCCCTCTATCCTCAAGGCCCGCCAAATGACCACCAGCACCGTGATCATCGAGACGAGGAAGGCTCCGAGCGCTATGGTAACTGTGAGCTGCGCCCCGTCCTGGTGCAGCATGAGCCACGCGTAGGCCAGCCCTTCCAAATGGAAACTAATGACCCCAGCACCCAAGAAGTAGAACGCAATCTTCTGCCACCGCCGCATGCTATCCACCGATTTTTTTAGAGAGCCATCCTTCCCCCGCAACGCCAGGCCGGGCCCCCTTACATTGACCGCGAGGCAGATCAAAGCGCAGCTCATGCAGGCGCCCACAGACACGGATGCCAGCCCATAAAAAGTGCACGAGATCCACAGGTCGGAACCGTCAATATAACCGGAGCCCGCGTCGTCGTCGCCGGCGCCCGTGTACGTCGTCGAGATCAGGATGCCCGAGAAGGCGAACCCACCAATCACGGACGCCATCGTCATCATGTTGCCGAAGTTGGCTGTGTAGTACGTCAGTTCTTGTTGTTGTAATTGGGCGCCGGTCTCGGCGACCGTCGCCTCGAGGAGCTTTTTCTGGGCGCTGAGCATGCCGCCCTTGCCCATGGTTGCGGCTGAGGGCTGACGTGCGAGCGGCTACGCAGCGACGGGCGTGCGTGCCAGCCGCGGTGCCAGCAGCGGCTGAGAGGGCAGCTGGTGTGTGGGAGGGCTGCCTCTGACTCCACCGCGGAGCGTGCAGTCGGCAGCCTCTGAGCTCTGAGCGTGAGGGCTGCCTCCGACGAGCGTGTGGCCGTTCGCGCAGGTCTGTGTGACGAGCGCGAGACAACGCGAGGCCCGGGCGCTCGTGGAAATGATCGAAGCTAGTACCAGTCTAGTACCACAGGAGGGCCGGCTTCGACCTGTGTGCATTCAGGAAGGATGACTCGGACGGGTCCACGGCTCGGGCCTGCACTCGACTCCTCGAAGGCCAAAGTGAGTGCGCAGTGTGAGAGGCGAGCGCTCGACAGCGGGACGCGCGAGCACCTACCGCTAGCATTCGCAGCGTTTGATACACGCATTGATCATAAATTGATCGCTGCCGACGCTGCGGGGCCAGCGACGCACGAGCAGCATATAACAAAGCCATCTCCAAAAGTGCTGCGGAGTGCAGCTGAGCCCGACGCTCGACGGTGCGCGCGGGAGATCCCTCAGCAGTCGTAGCTGACACGCATTGATCATCGCTCGAGTCGCTGTCGCAGTCCAGCGACGCACAAGCAGTTTCAGCCGAGCACGGGACGATGGCCGACCTAGCAGCCTGGAACGACTCCGACGACGACGAACCTCGCAGGAAGAAGCCCCACGTCGACGAAGCTGTTTTAGAAAGGGAGGTCTTCGGCGCGGACGAGAGCGACGCCGAGAGCAACAACATCTCAAATGAAGACGCGCCTGCCTGGCAAGACGACGACGATGAAGATATAAGGGTCGACCTGCGCAGCGCATCGAGACTGAAGAAATTACGCCAGGCGCCGACGGACCGCGTGCTCAAAGGTGCGGCTCTCGAGGAGCGCTTACGAGCGAGATTCAAAGCAACGAAGGGCCCACAAGACTGGGCCACTTCATCGAAAAAGCCGAACGCCCTGGCCCAGGCGGCCCAGGACGACGAGTCGGATGACGACGACGGCGATCTCAGAGTAGCAAGAGAGACGGACGCGAACGTGCGAGCGCCGTCGAAGTCGGCGATTAGTGGTGTTGCGTTTCATGCGTCGACGGATCTTTTGGTTACCGGTGGCTTAGACAAAACTTTGCGGTTCTTCCGTATTGATGGTGAGGTGAATGGCACGGCCGGTGCTTGTCACTTGGCCGACCTACCTATAAGGTCTCTAGCCTGGCGGGCGCAAACCGATATATGTATTGTGAGTGGAAGGCGGCCCTTCTACTACGCGTATGACGTCGCGTCTGAAAAAGCGACGAAGGTGCGGCTGCCTCCAAAGTCGAAGGACAAGTCCCTCGAGCGCTTCGCGCTGTCGGGTGACGGTGCATCCCTAGCCTTCACGGCCCACGACGGCCGCATCTTGTTGGCCGACGCGTCGCGAGGCCAGTGGCGTTCTTCGGAATTGAAGGCGAGTGGTACGACGCGAGCCGTGTGTTTTTCTCACGATAGTACGAAGCTCTACGCCTCAGGAGGCGACGCGCGCGTCCACGTCTGGGATTTGAGGAGTTCTCGCTGCCTGGCGACGTGGGCCGACGAGGGGTCGTCTCCCACTTCTGCATTGTTGTGTTGCGGCTCGAGGCTATTCGTTGGTAGTGAGAGCGGCGTCGTCAACGCTTACAGTACAACAGTACCGCGAACGGCCTCCTTCTCCACTGAACAAGCGCCTTCACCAGAGAAAGCCGTCTCGTCGCTGACGACGCCCGTGTCCACATTGGCGTGCTCCGAGACGCTATGTCTGCTGGCGTCGAAGTGGGCCCGCGACGCGATGCGGGTCGTGCGCCTCGGGAGCGACCTTAGGGTCGTGCCGAACTGGCCGACGGCGCGGACGCCGCTGCGCTACGTGACGGCGGCGGGCTTCAACTCCGGCGGCGATTTATTAGCCGTGGGCAACGACCGCGGGCGCGTGCTGCTGTACCGGTTGAAGAATCCCTGACTAACAAAACTTGTTCTTACTTCTTGACACAGGGTGGGGGGTTCATTCGCCGTAGTAGACGCACTTCTCCTGCTCGTGGATCAGCGCGTAGAGGCAGTCCGCGGCGGCGGGCGTCAGCGGGAGATAGACGCCATGATTCAGCAGAATCGCGGCGCGGCCGACCGCGAGATCAGCGGCCTTGCCCTCGTCGAGGCGGCCGTCGCACACCATCTCCACGAGGCCGCGCGTCATTATCTCGAGGAGGTCGAGCGGGACGGGAGGTAGATATATGTCCAGGTTCATGAATAAAAAGTTCATCGTCACGCGTAGCCCGTCGAGCCCGCCGACCTGCTGGATCGCACCGGCGGCCGCGTAGCGTTCGGTGATGCAGTAGCCGTCGTCCAGAGATGTGACCCTACCCTCCATCTGCGACGCGCCGCTGAGGGTCATGGATTCCAGACCGCTGATGCAGGACATGATGCTCATGGTTGCTATGGGCTGCGCTTACAGCGGTTTTTGAAGCTTGGGGCTGCGCGCGCAGTTCGGAAGCGGCCTCTCAGCATTGACCCCTCGGAGAATAGTTTTTTAGCATGGTGCGGGTGCTGACAAAAAACGGAAGTATGGATTTCTAGTATGCCAGTTATGAAAGCCGCGGCGACCGCGGCTTCGCCGGCGAGAACATCTCGAACGCGCAGCCGCACGCGTCGAGCGCGGGCACGACCCGCTGCCCCGGGTCGTAGCCGTCGCGGCCGAGCACGGGCCCCCGCTCCTCCGTCGAGGCCGTCGTCTCGTAGTCCATCAGGGGCGCGCGCTTTGGACTCTCGTGGCTTTGCATATACTGGTCGTACGACTGGCCACGGCTCGAGTCCGACGCTGGCGACGTGAACATAGAGGCTACACTTGCTGCAATGGTGTCCAGGGCGCTCGGCTCTGATGGTTGAGGAGTAGAAGCGGCCCTATGGGGCGCGTCGCGGCGCTTCGAACTCAGCGCCGGCACGGCCCAGCCGTCGGCCAGCGTCGCGCGCAAAGCGGCCGCTGATTTGCGCGGCGCCGTCGTGTCCTCGGGCTGGCGCGTGTCCCGCTCCTCCTCTGCCTCCAGCGGCGGCGGCACGCGCGCCGGCGAGTCCGGACTCCCGTCCATTGGTGACGGCGGCACGGCGCGCGCGGGCAGCGGGGCCGCGGCCCAGCCGTCTCCTAATAAGTCGCCGCGCTCCCGGAAGACGTCGCGCAGGTAGCGCTGCTCCTGTTGAGGTGACTGGGGTGACGCTTCTCGCATGTGTCCGGCCGAAGGAATGCGTGCAAACGTTGCGGCTGCGATTCGTGCGCGCGGGGCAGTGCGACTGGGGCCTTGCCTACGTCGGACAGCGATGCATGCGCGCTGGGGCAGCCCGATTGTCCAAAATCCTGCGCAGGGCACGGGTTTTCTCTCGCAAGGAAGTACGTATGTACACACTTACACAGGCGAAGAGCAGTTCGCCACATAAACCGGATAGTCCTCTCCAGTCAACCAGTTCTCCAGGAACGCCGCCGCCGCGGCCGGCTTGAACTGCGGGACCATGTGGCCCGACCCCCGGATCGTGAGGTAGTCGAAGTTCTGCCTGTAGCGCGTCACATACCCTCCGACCTTCCGGCACCCGTCCAGGGTCCAGGCGCGCCACGGTTCCACTTCATCATACCCTAGAGCCACGGTCCAGTTCTCGGCCACAAATGAATTGATGGAGGGATCGGCGTCGCCGTTGTACACGAGTACCCTCAGGTCCGTCTTCTGGGCCACCTTGCGGTAGAAGGGCATGAGGTCCGGTTCCGTCTGCTTATACGTCATGCCTTCGCCGTTATCTCCATCAAAAAATAAACTGTCGGTCGGGACGTGTAACGCTTCTCTCACATCGTCCCGCAGAATCCACTTGTTGAGCGCGGAGCCGCCGCCACAGACATAGTCGTTGACGGCGCCATTGCTTAGTAGGTCGTCGTACGTGCACTCGTCGTAGAGGTTGTACTCGAAGTAACCCGCCGCGGCGGTGTTCATGCGCTCCAGCACCGCGCGACAGCCCGGCGGTGCCGTGCCGCCCTGCTTGAGGTACTTCTGGCCACAAGTAGAAGTGACCTTGTCGAAGAGCTTCGTCGAGAGCTGCCCGTGACCATAGAGGAATAACAAATTGAACCATGGCGACTCACCACCACAATTCACTTTGTTCCCGGCGCACGCATCACCGACGGCAAAACCTCGCAAACGCGCCTTTAATGAGGCGTCGCCGCCTTCCAGGATCGACTTCGCGAGGCGCGGGATGTAGATGCCCGCGTAGCTCTCGCCCGTCAGGTAGAGGTCATTAGTGCCGAACTCGGGAAACTTCCCGTACCATGCCGCCAGGGCGCCATATGCTACGGTAGAGAAGCGGTCGTCGTCCCAGTCGCCGCAGGACGTGCCCTTGCCCGTCGGGTCGTCGTCGCAGTACGAGAAACCAACTGGAGGCGGCCAGTCGAACATCAGCACGGAGCCGGACTTCGTCCATGCATAAGGGTTGTCGAAGAGCGTCGGCGGGCCTTGGGCTTCTAGAGAGTTTTGGTTCATGATGTACGGGCCGAGCTCGACAAACAACCCAAACATAGATGACGCTCCAGGGCCGCCGTTGGACCAGACGAGAACCGGCGCGTCCTGCGGCGCCTTGCTCTCGCACTCGACGAAGAGGTAGTGGACCTTCATTCCTTCGACGTCCACGTAGCCGCTGTACATCGGGGACTTGAGCGCGCCGGCCCAGCCAGGCAGTGAGGTGACTAGGTCTGCAGTGGGCGCGGCGTGTGCGACCGCACACAGCGCGAGGAGGAGAGTCTGCATTTGAGTGCTGGCGAACTGTTGCGCGAGAATCGATGCTCGGCTTGTGCACGCTGTCGCTACGATGTGCAGAACAACTTATGCGATGACGAAACAGCACCGCTGAGGTCTGCGCGTGAAGTCGAGCTAGCGGCCGTAAGGCACTAGCATTTAGCCTCCAGGAGAGGAAATGGGCGCTACAGCATGTCGAAGAGCAGCCTGTGCACGGCTGCAACGCTTGTGCTGACCATTTCGGCACGCCGACGCGCTCCAGCTCCAGCTGACAGCATGCCTACTCAGCCAGCCACCGCGTCCTTGAGCGGCAGCGGTCAACATTACGCCATGGAGCTGGAGATTCCGATAGGCACGGATGCGAAGGACATAACTCTAAGCTGGGCGCTGCCGGCCGCCGCCTACGTGGACCGCGACGAGGTCGAGACGCGCGCGGGCTGGCCCGCCTGCGTCCGCGCCGCCCAGTTCACGGGTGCCAGCGACGTCGAGGCGCCGGAGTACGACGCCGCTGCGCACAGCGTGGGCCTCCGCTGGACGCTCGACGCGTGCGACGCGCTGTCATTAAGCATCCCGGTGCACCTACGGGCGCCGACGCCCGACGCCTCGCTTTTGTTGGGCGGGCGGCGCCGCATTCCGTTGGATGATTTCGTGCTGCGGGTCGACGGCCGCGCGTACGGGCGGCCGGCGGACGCGGCGCCGCTCGCGGCGTTTGTGGTGCTGCCGCCGGGCGGGGCCGCGCCGGCCTGGGGCGTGGCGGTCGTGACGCTCGCCGTGCTGTTCCGGGAGGCGCTGCGCGTGGCGCGGTGCCTGACGAAGCGCAAGCGGAGCTGAGCTGACGACGCCTTGTTTCTTTTTTGTGTGTAATACTTCCTTTTTTATGCTTTTGCTAAAATGGGCGCGAAACCCGCACGCAGCCAGCCGGCCCGTTTCGCTTGGATCGCTCTTCGGCAAGTCCTAAAAGCGAACGAAGGAGTCGTGCAACGCGGTCAAGACCATTTTGCCATCTCGCATCGCACTTGCATGTTTTGCCAATCGGCTACGCGTAGCATCGCTGTGCTCCGACCGCTGCAATCGACAGCGAGCGTCATTGTTGCAAGCGCTAGCGCGGCCTCGCTTCGTAGCGAGGACGACTGCAACGCTGCGCCCAGTGGCCCCTCAGCAAGTGGGAGGCCACAGCCCTGCAGGCGTTGCAGCCGCCCGTAGGCGTCCGCGGGAGCGAGAGAACTGACGCTATCGACGAGACGCCGCCGCGGCGATAGTGCATACCCATGCGGCGCATCCTCCTGCTCGCCGCGCTAGTCGCCGCGCGGCGGAGGCCGCCCGCAATACGCACAACAACTTGGAAGCGACCGAAGAGAGGCGGCGCCACCGCGAACCTCCTGCAAGTCTTGGCGAGGTGGTTCGCCTGCCAGCGCCAATTGAGAGGAGGCGAGGGCGGCGCTTTACAAATCGTCGGCGGGAGCGGCTTGTTTGGCAGACGCGTCTACCGCTACCACACGCCTGAAAGCCAGCACCTCGCGGAGCACGCCAGACGAGAAGCTCGATTGCTGGCGGACGCCTTGCACAGCGACGAATTAACGGAAGCCGACGAGTGGGAGCGCGCGCTGCCCCAGATCACGACTGCTTTGTTAGATCATGCGCCTAAAATTAGTTCAGCACACCAGCAGTTATTAACTTATGCCTTGCGGGATGCTCTACTGAAACGCATCGCGCGGAACCCGGAGCTTGGTTTGAGATGCTGCTGGCTCTTGCAAGATGCCCTCTTGGACGAAAAAGCACAAACGAGTGCGTTTGGCGACGGTTTATTTAGAGCAGCCTGGGCCGCGTCGCAACAAAGCGAGTCGTGCGGCGAGACGGCGGCGTTCGTTGGCGCTTTAGTTAGGTTATCGGAACGCTTAGCAAAGGTAGAACGTACAAAACGGCGGCAGCCGGAGCGGCTGTGGCCGTTATTACACGCGCTGAACGACTGGCTGGCGCCGCGAGCGTTGCAAGGCGGCGTCGCCGTCCCATTGCTACCGGCGTCGTCGAAAGCCTCACTGCGAGTTTTACGGCTCGACGTCGAGCGGTGTCGCGTCATGCCGTCACGCGCGAGAGCACCGACACTGCTATACTGCGAGGCTCTATGTGACGACGACGAGGCGTCGCTCAACCTCGACGCGGAAGCGCGGCGCTGGGCTAACGTCGTAGCGCCACCGTCCACGCCTCCGTTCGACGTCGTCGAGAGCTTCGGCAACACGCCCTCTCGTTCAGCCTTCGAAGCGGCGCGTCGAGCAGAACTTTTGCGGCGAGTCTTCCCCGACGGCGCCTGGGAAACGTTCGAGGAACGGTGCAAAGCTCAATCTCCCTATGGAAGGACTCCTGGGTGGAGATTAGCCTCGTTTCTGGTGAAAGCGGACGACGAACTGAGGAGGGAAGGCCTCGCGATGCAAATCGTGGATAACTTACGAAGGACTTTCGACAAGCATGGGGTCGACGCGTGGCTGCGGCCGTACGGTATCACGTGCTGTGGCGCTCGTGCTGGACTAGTAGAAACCATGTCCGACTGCCATTCGATCGATCATATAAAGCAGGCCATGACGGGCCTGGATCTCGAGCCGGACCTCGCGACGTATTTTGATATTGTGTATGGTCCTTACGACGATCGGCAACCAGTTGGTGGTACGTCGCGGAAGGAGGCGTCCTTGAACTTCGCTCGTTCTTTAGCCGGTGCTTCGTTGTTGTGCTACGCGTTGGATGTGAAAGACCGGCACAACGGCAACATCATGTTGGATAGGGCGGGCCGGTTGGTGCACATTGACTTCGGCTACATGTTAGGGAGGACCCCCGGCGGCCTGAATTTCGAGGACGCGCCCTTCAAGCTGCCGGACGAGTACGTGCGCGTGTTGGGGGGTGTCGGGAGTGATGCTTGGGTGGCTTTTAGTACAGCGTTGGCGGGTGGCCTGCACGCCTTAGCCGCGGATTTACACGAATTGCAGACGACGCTAGCTTTATTCTTCGGCGACGCGCCCTTCGGCGCCGACGCCGCGCGGAAGCTCGGGGACCGGTTTGCGGATTTGGATGGCGACCCGCGGCGGACGGTCGCGGTCGCAACGGAGATGATCCGCCAGTCGCACAACTCGGAACGCGCGAAGCAGTACGACTGGTACCAGTGGCGGACGAACGGCATCGTGCCCTAAGACTTATCTTTGTGAATTTAGTTACTATTGCTCTGCTAGTGGATCTTGCTGCTAGTGGGTGGCGTGCCCGAGTAGTAATTGTGACGTGTGTACATATTAGTTCTTAATCGTTAGTGAAGTACCGCCAAAGCCAGGCGATGATCGCGATGGCGGCAACAACCAAGGGCCCCCCGTATTCGCGGGCGCGGAGCGCCAATCGCGTGGAGCTCGGCCGGGAGCGGATCAAGATCGTGTGCTACCCGCACGACGGCAAGGGCGGGCCCAAGGTCGCGTCGGCGTACATCGAGCTCGCCTGAGGCGCTTTTCGTGCATCTCCCCCGCTGCCCTAAGGAAACTACCATCTTTACGCACATTACGATCCGTGGTCGTGGAGCCACGCGATGCCCTCGGCGAGGCTCATCGGGCGATCCGCCTCGGCGTTCCACGGGACCCTTTGCTCCGTGTCCCAGGAGTTTCGGGCGTAGTAGAACGGTGTATCGGCATCGGGCAGCACGCGCGTCGGCACGCCTCGATTAATCAGCGCTTTCGCCGCGTCGCCCACGATCTCCTGGAGCTGCCGGCGCTGTTCTTCGAGAGGAAGGACCATCGAGTCTAGGAGCTTCTCGCGGCTCTCGTGGTCATCTCGCTCTTGCTCAACCCTGGCGGCGCGCTTATTGGCCTGCTCGAGCGCCTCGTCGCGTTCCTGGAGCGCCCTCTTTTTGCTGGCATACATGTTCGCCAGATTTTTGCCGTGCCACTGGGTCGCCACCGGCGCAGTCGCGTCGATGTCTGCCTTGTAACGGTGGTCCTCGATGAGCGCGACGACTGCGTCACGACGGCGATGCTTTGCTGCGTCCAGCGGCGTCCTGCCCTGTGTATCCGCCCGATCGACCGCCGCGCCTTTCTCCAGCAGCAGCCGCACCGCGTCGACGTGGCCCTGCTGGCAGGCGATCCACAGCGGCGTCCGGCCGTCCTTGTCCGCCCGGTCGACCTCCGCGCCGTTCTCCAGCAACAGCCGCGCCGCATCGACGTGACCCTTCTGACAGGCGACGTGCAGCGGCGTCTGGTCGTACTTGTCCGCCCGATTAACGTCCGCGCCTTTGTCCAGCACCAGCCGCACCACGTCGACGTGGCCGTTCTTGCAGGCTATATACAGCGGCGTCGCACCGCTCTCCGTCGCCCGATCGACCGCTGCGCCTTTCTCCAGCAGCAGCCGCGCCGCGTCGACGTGGCCAAACTGGCAGGCGACGTACAGCGGCGTCGCACCGTTATTCGCCGCCAGGTCGACCTCCGCGCCTTTCTCCAGCACCAGCCGCGCCGTTTCGACGTGGCCTGCCGCGCAGGCGATGTACAGCGGCGTCGCACCGTCCTCCATCGCCCGATCGACCGCCGCGCCTTTTTCCAGCAACAGCCGCGCCGCGTCGACACGGTCGTACTGGCAGGCGACGAACAGCGGCGTTCCGCCTAACTTATTCGCCCGATCGACCTCCGCGCCGTTGTCCAGCAGCAGCCTCGCCGCGTCGACGTGGCCCTTCTGGCAGGCGATGAATAGCGGCGTCCTACCCTTCTTATTCGCCTGATTAACGTCCGCGCCTTTATCTAACAGCAGCCGCGCCAAGTCGACGTGGCCCTTCTCGCAAGCTACGAATAGTGGAGTCGCGCCGTCCTTCTTCGCGTCTACCTCTGCGCCGTCGTCCAGGAGTTGACTCATCGCCTCGACGTCGCCGGTCCTTGCCGCAGCGTGAAGTGGGAACTTCGAATCCAAGTGTTCCTCGAGCAGCTCGACGATGGACGAGTGGCGCTCTTCTTTTGCGATTGACAGCGGCGTCGAACCGTCCTCGTCCGCCCTATTGACGTCTGCGCCGTGGTCCAGCAGCAGCCGCACCACGGCGACGTGGCCTTGCGAGCAGGCGGTGAGCAACGGCGTCCAGCCCTCCGTGTCCGCCCGATCGACCTCCGCGCCTTTATCTAGCAACAGCCGTGCCACGTCGACGTGGCCCTCAGAACAGGCGACGAGCAGCGGCGTCACGTCCCCAACCGCCCGGTCGACCTCCGCGCCGTTGTCCAGCAACAGACGCTCCATGTCGACGTGGCCGTTCTCGCAGGCGATGAATAGCGGCGTCTCATCGTACTTATTCGCCCGATTGACGTCCGCGCCTTGTGCCAGCAACAGCCGCGCCACGGCGACGTGGCCCTTCTGGCAGGCTATCCATAGCGGCGTCTGACCTTCCTCTGTCGCCCGGTCGACCTCCGCGCCTTTGTCCAGTAATAGCCGCACAGCGTCGACGTGCCCGTTCCGGCAGGCGATGTGCAGCGGCGTCGCGCCCCACTCGGTTGCCCGGTCGATCGCCGCGCCTTTCTCCAGCAACGACCGTGTCGCATCGACGTGGCCGTCGCAGCAGGCGATCCATAGCTGCGTCCGGCCGTGCTCATCCGCCCGATTGACCTCGTCGACCGCCTCGATGTTGCCGGCCGCTGCCGCCATGCTCCCCAGATTTTTCCGCGCTGGCTGCCTTCGTGTGGCTGCCGGTGCTGCTTGCCGCGCACTCGGGAAGGCTGCCCGGCTCCACGGGGAGGAGTTATGTGGCGCTTGCCGGGCAAGCTAAATGTTGTCTCCCCGCGCGGCTCTGCGGGCTCAGCCTGGCAGCCACGCCACTAGGCTCCTGAACACTCCTCCTAAGCACTCCTCGCCCGCAAAAATCGCTCGACGGCCGAGTAGCCGTGCCGCGACCCAAGCGGCGCGTCGACCTCGCATCACCACTTAGGTGAGGACCCTAGCTCAGAGGAAACAAGTTTGTGCGAGCAAAATAAGGCTGTGCCGACAGCACTGCCAAAGGGCCATGTCGCGGGCCGAGCGCCAGGCCGCCCGCTGGGCGCGGCAGGCGCGCAGCCGCGCGAACCCGCCGGCCGATGCGCTGCAAAATAATATTGGGCAGCCCCCGCCACCACCACCTAAACCGGCCTCGCCGCGCAACATCGTCCTCGAGATCAAAGACGAGCGGCGCACGGCCGACACGTCGGCAGCGCAAGCGGCGCTCGCGGCGCACCTGCGCGGCGCGGCCTGCGACCTCTGGCAGCTTCTCGCGGACGCGGACCGGGCCGACGCGCTGCGCGATTTGGCCACGGGCGTGCGACGGTCCTACGCCGAGACACGATCTAGATGCGCGCGTATTGGCGGCTGGCTCCGGCTTCACTTAAAAGCCGGCGACCGCGTCGGTCTCGTCGCGCCCAATTCGCTACTCGCGTTCGAGGCCCACTACGCCTGCGCCTTCGGCGGCCTCACGCTGCTGAACTGCAATCCAAGATTGGCCCCTTCGGAACTGAAATGGTGTTTAGAACACGCCGGCTGCAAGGTGTTAATTGTGGATGGGATGTATCGCGATCTCGTGGCGGCAGCGCGGAGTGATCAAATAACGCTGGACGCTTCGACGTATGAAGACGTAGCGTCGAAAGGACCCGTCCCCGAGCGACCGGACGACGCTTTAAGCGTAGCCAGCGCCGAGATGTACTACACGTCTGGAACGTCAGGACGACCGAAAGGAGTCGTACTCACGAGAAGAAACGTGCTCCTCCACGCTCTGCAATGTATCGTGGAGCACCGCATCTCATCAAAAGACGTCTGGCTCCACGTGGCGCCGATGTTCCATCTAGTGGATGCTTATGCTATTTTCGCGCTCACATTTGTACAAGGAAGGCATCTCATATTACCGAGCTTCGATGCGACGAAGACATTGGACGCCCTCTGTCACCATGGCGTCACGGTGACGAACATGGCGTCGACGATGGTGTCGCTACTGTTGAAAGATCCGCGCTGCGCCCGACCACTCACAACGTCCCTGGAACTCCTGTCCTGCGGCGGCGCTCCTCTATCAACGGAAACGGTGCGGCAAGCCCAACGCATTTTTGGGTGCGAGTTCTTCCTGTCCTACGGCATGACCGAATGTTGCGGGAAGATTTCAACATCGATAATAAACGAGGGCGACCCCGTCGAGCTCATCACTACCTCAGGCAAGGCCTTTGGGTTGATTGATTTAAGGGTGGTGCGGAACTGGGACTCTACTGAACAACCGGTGGACGTCACTGCATCAGAAGTTGGGGAGGTCTGGATCCGGGGTCCTACGGTGTTCCAAGGGTACGATAATAATGACGAAGCCACCTCAAAAGCCTTTTACAACAAAGAGTGGTTCCGGACCGGCGACTTAGCTACTATCAATAGTTACGGTTACATCACGATCGTGGACCGAGCGAAAGATATGATACTGGTCGGTTCCGAGAACGTCTATTGCTGTGAGGTGGAACGGGTGCTGCACGACCATCCTCACGTGAAGACGGCGTGCGTCTATGGGTTGCCCTGCGAGTCCATGGGCGAGCGCGTGGTCGCCAAGGTTGTCGGTTCTTGTACAGCGGAGGCGCTGCGTCGTCACTGCTCGAAATTCCTGGCGGACTACAAAGTGCCTTCACATATAGATCTAGTGGAATCGCTCCCTCTCACGGGCTCGGGCAAGGTCGCAAAGGCCTTACTTCGGAAGCGGGACTTGTCAAAGCCCGTCGAGCACGTCTATGATGTATCGTGGGTCGCTGCTGCAGCGCAATCGTTGAATAGGCCGAACCACGTCGTCGTTATTGGTGAGGCGAGCTTCGGCGACACGCGTTTAGAGGCCATGACCGGGACTTTAACCGAGGAGCGAACACGCATCGCCGAAGCGTTAAGACCAGAGAGCGCGCTCGTGGTCGTCGTCGACGGCGAAGCCGAATATTGTATAAAGCAAGTGCTCGCGGCGCTCCAAGCGACCAGCGGCCACTCCGTACTTATCGTGACGCGCGGTCTCTTCATCAATGATGACGACGTCGTAAGGCCAGCTGCGGGCGCGGTGTGGGGGCTCTGTCGCGCAGCAAGAGCCGAAGGCGTCGACGTGCGCGTCGTCGACGTTGATGACGAAGACAGTATCCCGAAGGAGCTCTCATGTAATACGCCGGAGGCCGCGTGGCGAAGAGGAAGTCGCCTCGTGCCCAGTTTACAAAAAGTAGAGGTCGACGCCAGCGACGACGTTGGTGGAGGCGTCCACGTGATTGTGGGAGGCGCCGGCGGCCTCGGCGCGGCCTGGGCGGCGCGCCTCACGGGCACGGTCCTCGTCGCCGGCCGGCGGGCGACGAAGCCCGAGACGTTAAAATGCGATCACTACGTGCAATGCGACATCACCGACGAACAAGACGTTCTTTCATTAATAAAGAGGGCCAAGGCCTACCAGAAACCAATAAGCGTGTGGCACCTCGCCGGCGTGCTCGATAGTGCATCTATCGCCGAGATTGATCAAACACATTTAGCTAAAGTACTGGCGCCGAAGGTACAAGGCTCCCGCAATTTGGATGCAGCGACGCGACAGTACGAAGTGGACCGCTTCGTGGTCTTCACGTCGGTCTATGGCTTGCTCGGCCACGAGCGCCTCGGCGCGTACGCGGCCGCAAACGCCTTCCAGGACGCCTTGTGTGCCCAACGACGTAGTGAAGGACTGCCGGCGTTGAGCATCGCCTGGGGCACGTGGGCGGGAGCGGGCATGGCGCATCGCCTGGGTTCGGAGTTCGCTCAAATGCAAGAGGCCTCGGGCCTGGGCATGCTCTCGCTCGATGAGGGATTTTCGGCACTTACAGCGTTAGCTACCTCCTCATTATCCTCCGCGGCGGTCCTGCCGATGAACTGGGCGCGCTACGCCGCTTGTCGATCAGAACCGCACCCGCTCGCCGCTACGATGTGTACACCCACGGAAACGGCATCCTCACTGCGGGCGACGCTCGAGTCCTTGGACGAGGGCAACCGCATCCGTCAATTGGACGACTTTATGAAGACGCTCGTGCCGCGCTTCGAGCTAGACGCGGCCGTGACGTCCCTAGGCGTGACGTCGCTGGGAGCGACCGCCTTGGCGGCGTCGCTGAGCGAGGCCCTCTCTCTCAAGTTACCTCCCACACTGGCCTACGAGTGCGTGTCGCTGCGAGGCATCCGGGACCACGTCCTGTCCAAATTATTTCCTGTGGTGGCAATCGAGCGGGCGTTACCACTTAAAAAACAAACGCTTAGTGAAGCTCTACGGATCACATCCATGTCCCTAAGAACGGCGGCCGGCGACGCCCAAGAGTTGTGGAAGGCTTTACTTGACGGCAGAGATTGCGTGACAGGCGTCCCGGCGGACCGCCCGCACACGGGGAGGCCAGGAGCCTACCTGAAGGCTTCTACAGTATCAATGTTCGATGCTCAAGCTTTTGGGATGTCGAGAGCGGAAGCGGCGGCCACGGACCCGCAGCAAAGACTCTTCTTAGCGTGCTGCGCGGAAAGCCTGGAAACGGCGGGCTACCGGGCCACGCCGGCTTTGAACAGTGACAACGGTCTCCAAATAGGCGTCTTCTGCGCCATCGAGACGTCGGACTACGCGTACCTGCAACAGCATAAACCATCACCTTACACGGGGACGGGCTCTCACACGGCCGTGGCGCCGAATCGCGTGAGTTACACTTTTGATTTAAGGGGCCCGTCCGTAGCGCTAAACACGGCCTGCTCCTCGTCCCTGACTTGTTTGTCAGTAGCGAAACGTTCATTGGATGGGAACGAATGTTCTGCAGTACTAGTCGGCGGTGCGAACCTACAGCTGAGACCGCAGTGGTCCGACTGTTTTGCGGCCGCGGGCATGCTAAGCCCGTCCTACCGATGCAAATTTGGTGATAACGCCGCGGACGGCTACGTCCGAGGCGAGGGTGTTGGTGCTTTTTTACTAGAAAGGGGTACTGAAGGTATAGTAGGCATCGGGATCGGCCAGGACGGTAGAAGCAACGGCCTGACGGCGCCCAATCCAAAAGCGCAACAGGCCGTATTAAGGGCGGCCTATTCTACGTATGACGGAGCCGTAGCACTGATCGAAGCCCACGGCACGGGCACGAAACTCGGTGATCCGATAGAACTAGGCGCCCTGGGGAAGCACTTCCCTGGTATGGTACGAACTGGTTCGGTCAAGACGAATATCGGTCACCTCGAGGGGTGTTCTGGATTAGTCGGTCTGGCCAAGGCCTGCCACGCTCTTCGTGAAGGTGTCGTGCCGCGGTCCTTACACTTCAAGACGCCGAACACGGCCGTCGACTGGTCTTCTATTACTATTGTTACTAAAAACGAGGACCTCGGCGGAGGCGCGGTCGGGGTGTCGTCGTTCGGCTTTGGCGGGGCTCTCGGGCATGTCGTGGTCACGGGCCGTAAAGTAACGAGACGGGAGGAGGTCGTCAACAGTGAAGCATTGGTAGTGCCGCTCGAGGCCCATTCCTCAGCTTCGTTGCGAGCGACCTGCAAGCGCATCAAAGTATGGTCTCAAAAGGAGAATGTCGATGACGTGGCGAAGTGTTTAGTGAAGCGCTCTTCTTTGAATAAACGTAGATACAGAACTGCGGCCGTCGTACCTGCAAAGGGTGGTCGCGCGGCGCTCGCGGCGGCGCTCGAGACAGTCGCTATCAATGAGCATGAGGGAGACGTCGCATTAGCTTTTGTGTTCACGGGCCAGGGCGCGGCCTACGCCGGGGCTGTCACGTCGTTGTTGGGAGACGAGGCCTTCCGCGCGGCGTACGAGGACGCGGTCCACGCTTGTAGTACACATATGGACGTCTCAAACTTGAACAGATTGGGGAAAGACGCCGCAGCCGACGAATTATTGGACGACGCGAGTCTAGCGCAGCCCTACGGCTTCTGTATTGCTTATGCTTTATCAAAATCAATCCTCGCGAAAACAACCACAAAACTTGAGGCTGTCATAGGCCACTCGCTAGGTGAAATTGCGGCCTGCTGCGTCGCTGGGGTGTTGTCCTTGCATGACGCGGCTCGCTTAGTGGTGTTGAGGGGCCGAGCTGTAGCTACGAGAGCAAGTGAAGGTGCGACGGTCGCGGTGAACGCCTCGGCCGAAGCTGTGGAAGCGCTTGTTAATGTCGAGGTCGCGGCGGACAACTCGATGCATGGCTGCGCCATCGCTGGGGAGGTCGAGGCCGTCGATGTCGCTATTGAGGCGTTAACGGAGCAGGGCTTCAAGACGAAGCGGTTGCGAGCGGCCACGGGCTACCACTCGCGCTGCGTCGACGGATGTTTGCAGGACCTTCCCACCGTGACCTTTCAACCCAGTAATGTAGCCGTCTACTCGACGGTGACCGGCGCCCGGTTAAGTGACGAAGGCGACGACTATTGGAAAAGGCAGCTGCGTAGTAAAGTGCGGTTTAGGGAAGCCCTGAACGCCTTACGCGCGTCGTCTTCCAAGCGTCTGATAATAGTGGAAGTGGGCTGCGCGCCGCATCTGAGTCCCCACGTCGACGGTGAGGTCGTTTGCACGCTGCGAGGGCCGAAACGCTTGGGAAGCGAGCCCACGCTCCTCGCGGAGGCCGTATCAAAATTATTCACAAAGGGCGTGGACCTCACTGAAGCCGAATCCTCTCTGAAAGCGCCTCCCACAGTGTTTGTCGGCGAACGATGCTGGTTCGAGGAACGACGCGAGGCGACGACTCCACAAAGAAACTTGACGGGACGGACCTTCTCATCACAATGGGTGCCCGCTTCGTTATTACGAGCGACGGCGCTGCAGGTGCTCGTCCTCCGAGACGAAGAGTCTCCACTATCTGTCGCCATCCGGGAGAACGTTCGAGAGAGACGCGGGCGCTGCGTCGAACTGCCGCTCCTCGCGGCGGCGGCCACGGCCCAGACCTGGGACTGCGTCGTGTTCTTAGCGCCTACATGTGTTCAGGAAGTCGCCGTTCCCGAGGAGGAGCGACCGGCCTCAGAAGCGACGCCCCTCATCCCTTCATCACAAGATGCTACGGTCATGATCGACGACGCTTGTAGAAGGGCATCGCGCGTCGCCTCCATGGCCTCGTCGACGGCCGGTGCCTTGCAGGCCGCGCTCAAGTGCGCGCTCAACCAGCGGGGTCCCCGTCGGTTAGTCGCGTGCACGTCGGATGCGAGCGAGGCATCGTCCATCGCCGCGGGGTGCGTCGAGGGGCTCATGAGAGCAGCTCGACGTGAAGCGGGCCTCGCGGGCAGTGCTTTGGTCTTAAGGACGCTCGCCGTGGACGACGCGTCTCACGAGGACGTCGCGGAGGAGCTCTTGAGCGATAGAGAAGATGACGCCCTTCTCGAGAAGAATACTATAAGTGTGAGGAGGTTACAACCAGTGGATGAATCCATGCCGGTGTCGGTGAACGGTCTGACCATTGCAATTTCCGGAGGCACGGGAGCGCTCGGCCAGCGTACGGCCAAGCATTTATTAAAACGGGGCGCCGCCCGCATACTCTTGCTGGCTCGAAACACGACAACTGTCGACGGGTGCGAGGTCTACAGAGTCGACGTGTCCTCTCCTGAAAGTGTCTCGAGGTTCGCTGTCGAACATGGTTCTTCGATAGACGGTTTGATACACGCGGCGGGCCTCTGTGGCGACGGTGCGTTACCATCGCGCGACCTGGAGTCGTTGCGGAAGGCCCTCAAGCCTAAATTGGAAGGGGCTTTGCTGCTGAGCGCGGCGGTCGACGCCGCGCGCCAAGCCTGTCATAAGCCCCCGGTTCAGATGGATGTGGCCTTCTCATCCATATCTTCGTTACTGGGCAACGCGGGCCAGACGGACTACGCCTGCAGTAATGGCGGCCTCGACGCGCGGGCACGGTATTTATCTACTGTGAAAGGCCGGCGGCCGCGCACGTGCCTCGCCATAAACTGGGGGCCCTGGCGCTGCGGCATGGCGTCATTGGCGAAGCATCATGGTAGTGGCACGCCGAACGCGCCCTACGACGCTTTGGCCGAGGAGGACGCTTTGTCAGCGCTGGACGGGGCCCTCAGCAAGTCGGGGAACATTTGCGTGGCGCGCTTCGATTGCGAAGCGGTGGCCCTGGCGGCGTCGAGGGAGCCAATCTTGGGGCGGTTCCTCGGCGTGTCCTCTACGAAGGAGGAGCCCTCGACAGTCGTCGTCGATCCACTAAAAGCCGTCGCCCGCATCGTCGCCAAGCACACTACTGTTTCGTCGTTGACCGCAGCGACACCGCTACAAACGTTAGGCTTGGACTCGCTCGACGCCATGGCCTGCGTGCGGGAGCTCAACGCCGTTACTGGGGCTTGTCTTTCTGTGATCGACGTCCTCGGGGCCAAAACGCTGGGCGAGGTCGCGTCTTTGGTGCCCACCTCCGTAGAATCCGACTGCTCTACGGACGTCCTGGACGTGTTGCAGCGGCACTGTGCTTCGACGGTCGAACCCCAGACAAGACTAGCGTCCCTAGGCTTGGACTCGCTGGACGCCATGGCCGTCGTCAAGGACCTGTCGGACGCGACGGGCAAGGCCTGGTCCGTGTCCGATGTTTTAGGAGCGGAGACCTTGGGAGACATCACGCTCAAGGCGGCTTCTAGAAGAGCAATTTCTGTCGGGAAAGCTAACGAGCCAAAGGCAGAAGATAAGATCCCCGTCAAGGACCTCGAGGAACCCTGTCTACTGAGGCGGCTGTGGTTCACTTTATTGGCTCGCATCGTCGGAGCCCAGATCGCTGTTTGCGGAGCCATGCCGGCGTTCGTGCTTGAAAACTACTTACCTACAAGGTGGCGCCTCGCGCCGAAGATGTGGGTGTTGGAGGCTCGAGTTGGTGCTAGGGTCGCTTTATGGGTCGAGGCGCAGCTCCCGAGGCCGTCGCGACCTTATCCTGGGTTGCCGCGGAACGCGTTTCTTCGCGATCAAAGGTTGGAGTTCATTACGACAGGTTTACATGCCTGGACTCCTTCCTATGTATTTATCGCAAGGTTTACGATAGAGCTGTGCATCACCGGCGTGGTCTACTATGTATTGTGGTGTCTCGGGTGTCACCTCGCGTGCGCGGTCGGAAAGTGGATAGTAGTAGGAAGGCAACGGGCGGGTCGGTTCCCGATCTGGGAGTCGTCGATTGGTTATAGGAACGCCCTGTGGCAAAGCGCGGTACCTTTATCCTTCAGTGCCTTCTGGTGGCATGCGCCGTGGCTCCCGCCTTGCATACAAATCTGGTTTTTACGCGCGATGGGCTGCTCCGTCGGGTCGAGATGTTGCCTGCGAGGACCCATCGCCTGGGACGCCCCACCCGGAGACTTATTAACGATCGGCGACGGCGTGGTCATGTCCCCGAACGCTACAGTAGATACGACGTCGTTGACCTCGACTACTGTAATAACGTTGGGCCACGTCCGCATTGAAAGCAACGTGAAAATAGGCGACGGTGCCGAGGTGAGGCACGGGGCCCACATCTCTGAAGATGCAAAAGTTTGTGCTGGTGCGGGCTGCCAGACTTACGTGGCCCGCTCGGCTACTTTTCCTGAGAATCGAGTCGCCGTGGACACGGTAGTCCGTTGTACGGACGGGAAGGACGCGTATCCCCTACCTCTATTGACATTCTTGGTGCTGATGCCGCTGGTCCACTTTATATGTGCGCTGCCGGCCGTCAGTTTGTTACTGAGGGCGCCTCTTATCTTACGACGGCGACCCGTGGTCTTTGGGTTATCTGTATTAGGGGCAGCTTTGTTAAGAGGCATCTTAGAGCCCTGCGCGCTTGGATTGATTGTGAGAATGCTACAAAGAAAACTGGAGAGGGGCAAGACGTATACGCTGTCGAGGTTCTTCGTCTCGACGCACGAGACGCGCGTCTTCTGGCGCAAATTGTTCATCGCGTCCTGCGAAGCGCCGTTCTCCTTTACGCCTTTATGTAATGTGGCGTGGCGGTGGGCCGGCGCGACCGTCGGTCAGAAAGGCGTCGTCCTGTCGGAACTGCACGGCGCCGTCGACGCGCCGGAGTTAATTGAGATCGGCTCGGATAGCTACCTCGGGGCGCACGTGACGTTGCGGCCTCTCAAAGTGGAAGGGTCCACCGTTACTGCAGTCGGCGTTACGATAGGAGACGGCTGCTTCGTCGGGCCCAACACCTTGCTCCAGCCCGGTTCCATGATAAAGGGCGCGACGGGCGCGAACAGCATCATCAGTTCACATGAAATAGTACCCGATGGCAGGGTCGCCATCGGCGACGCCCAAAAGCCGTGTACCTTAGCGTGGCGCCCCCAACGATTGGACGCGTCGACGGAGTGGGGCTGGGCTTTCACGTCATCATTGGCCATGTTCGCCACCGAAAGATTAGGTCATGTCGTCGCCGTCCAGGCTCCTAGAATACTGTTATGGGTGGCCCTTGGTTTTGTGGGGCGGTACCCGTGGTCGCCACCGCTCCACGAAGTGCGCGTCGCTTCCTTGATCCACGAGGCCCACACGACGCCATTGTTACGGGTGTGGCTCACTTTGAGTACGGTCGCGTCGCGGAACGCCGCCCTCGTTTTATTACTTGTGGCGTGTCTAGTGATGGCCGACCCCCTCAAGCCCTTGACGCATGTCGTGTTCAAGTGGTTGGTGGTTGGGAAAGCGACGGAGACCTCGAAAGTGCCGCTACGCTCCGGACAGCATTTAAGATGGGCGTGCGTCCAAAAATTAGCCCGGTGCCCGGCCGTCGACGGGGCGTGGCGCCACGTCTACGAGTACGCTTCGATCTATGCGTCGTGTGTAGGGTTCAAGCTCGGATCAAGAGTGCGGTTCTACCCCTACCCTTCACTTTTATTAGCAGGGGCGGCGGAGGCCGATCTGGTCGAAATTGGCGATGGCACGGTGACGTCGGCAGCCACGTACGCGCACGACTTCTCCATGCTGCACCTGGCGATGAAGCCGACGTCCATCGGTCGAGGTTGCGACTTGGGACTCTCGCGCCACGGCCAGGTCCTGCCCGGCTCCCAGTTACCGGCCGGGACTGTGATTCAAGCGCCCGGCCGCGCGACGCACCTCGCCGGGCTCTGCGGCGAGGCGCACCAGGCCTGGGCCGGGAACCCGCTCGTGCGCTGCGCGTTTCCTGAAGCGGAGTACGCGGACGCCTGTTAATCTAACTTTAGTGTGTATCTTACATCAGTACTTAAACAGACATCGCCGCCAGGCGCTCGCCCGCGGCTTGCAGCACGCCGAGCGACCGGCAGAACGCGAAGCGCAGGTACCGCTGGCCGTGCGCCGCATCAGTCCGCCGCGCGGACACGTAGAAATTGTCCCCCGGCACGCATGCGACGCCGTACTCTCGCGTCATGATCATCGCGGCCGCCAGCGGGTCCAACGACTGCAGCTGAGGCACTCCTTTGTAACCGACGAACCAATAGTAGGCCCCTTTTGGTTCAGGGCCGAGGTCGAAGCCGGCCTTCGACAGCGCCGCCCCGAGCACGTCGCGCTTTGTTTGGTACTCGCCCCGAAGATCCGCGAACCGTGCCTTGTCCATCTCCAGGAGGCGCGCGACGCCTATCTGCAGCGGTGTGGCCACACACGCGACGAGCTGGTCGTGTACGGCTCGTATGCGCTGGGTTCTCGGCGCCGACGCAACGACCCACCCTATTCGCCAGCCCGTCGCGCGTGCCGTCTTCGAGATAGAGGACACAATCACCACGTTCTCGGGGTCGAGCACCGCGAGCGGTTCGTGGACGTCGATGTCACTACCGTAGAGTATCCATTCGTATATCTCATCGGTGACGATAAGGACGCCGTGCTTGCGGCAAAGTTTCACGATGAGGCGGCGCTCAGCCGACGAGAAGCGATGTCCCGTTGGGTTGTGCGGGTCGTTGAAGAGGAACAGTCTCGCGCCTCGCAGCGCCGCTTCGAGCTCGGCGGCGTCGAACGACCAGTCGGTTTCGTGAGCCGTCAGCGTTACGGCTCGCGGCAGCATGCCGAAGAGCGCGAGCTGGCTGGGATAAAGCTCGTGGCAGGGCTCAAAGAACGCGATGACGTCGCCGGGCTCCGCCAGCGCGCGAATGCACGCCGCAAAACCCTCGGTCGCGCCCGCGACGATCGTGATGTTCTCGTCAGCGTCGTAAGCGAACGCCCCGGGGAAGCGCTGGGCGTAGTACTTGGCCACCGCTCGCCGAAGCTCAGGTGCGCCGTAAGGGAACGAGTACTGGTTGAGCGCGTCGGTTTCTTCAGCCCGCGGGCCCGTCGCCTCGAGGGTTGCGGCAGCAGCGGCGGCGCTATCAGCCGACGCTCCGCACAGGAGTGCCCCGGCCGCCGCGCACGCCATCTCGCGCGGTGGCGGCTCGTTCGGAAACCCCTGGCTGAGATTGACGGCGCCGCTCTCGATGGCCACACGCGTCATCAGCCTGATTGTGCTCTCGTTCACTTGCTCGGCGGCGCGTTTACGCCTTCGCCACAGCGCCGACAGCGCTGCTCCGACCACTACGCCGACCGCTACGCCGGCCGCGGCTGCGAGAGCGGCTGGGCGTGTTGCCATGTGTGAGCCAGCTGGGGGCAGTGAGAGGAGTGACCAAACTTGGTTTGCTGGCTTGCGTTCGCGCCAGCACTGGCGCACGCTTGCACGCAGCGTTCGGGCTGACTGCTCTAAGCCAATTTCGAGCAGCTATGTGGTCAAAACAAAGCGGCCGCCCGCACAAGCTAGCGTGCTGTAAAGGCACTAGAAACAAAGCAGCACAGGCAAAAGGCCGTGAAATGGCCGCACAAGTGGCTAAATGATATAGCCACATGCGCATGAATGCAAAAGATGACTAACTGAAACATGTCCTGGGTCGAAGAGACCCTCATCAATGCCTTCTGTGGCGCGAGAGACGCCGCAGCGCTGGATGCCGCACAGATGGGAGCGCTGTCGAATGGGAGCACGGCTGCCGCGGCCGCTTCGGCCTGCCGTGCAGCGTTGGCGCGCGGTGCCGAGGCGCTTGAGGACGAGCTGCTGCGCTGGCCGCGCGGCGCTGCGCAAAGTCTCGTTGCGCATGCCGCGCGGGCCGACGACGGCGACGCGGTGGCCGTGTTGTGCCGGGTGGGTGGTGCAACACCGGAGGCGCTGCGCGAAGCCTGTGAATCGAACGCCTGGAAAGCGGCCGCGACGCTGCTCGTGTGCGGGGCCGACGCGACCGGTGCTGCTCATGTAGCAAGGCGCTGCGGCCACGTTCACCTCGCAACGGCTCTCGACGCGGGCCTCGACGCCCAACTCACGAATGGCGCCACCTTGCGGGCCTACGCCTCGAGACGGGGCGACGGCTACGCGCTCGCTGGGTACTGCGCCGCCGCGCGGAACCGCAATGTGACTGATCGACGCATCACACACCGTCGGCCGGCGCCGCCGCTCTTGGCAGGCGTCACTCCGGCGGCCGGCGGCGCGGTGGACGCGGCCGAGGCGTACGAGCTCGTCGTGGCGACGACGACGCCTTCTTCTGGCGCCAAAAGAGGCGACGTGGTCGCGCTGCCCTGCACCATCGGCCGCGGCGGCGACCTCGAGCTGCGCGACACGTCCTGCGTCGTCCGCGTCGTGGCGCCGGCGGTCGTGCCAGCGCCGGGGGATTTGCATACGGTGCACGTGCGGCGCGAGGGGACGCGGCAGAAGAACTCCTGGGCCGAACCGTCCAGACGTCAGGCCGTCGCCGTCGGGGACCGGGCGGTGCCGCGGGGCTGCGGGGCGCGTCTTGAGGTGGGGACGACGCTCCGCGTCGGAAAGACGACGTTTCAGCTCCGCGCGCGAACGGCGCCCGCGCCCGCGCCGCCGCCGCCGCCTCCAGCGCCGCCGGCCCCCGCGGTTGCCACGGTCGTCTCCGCGCGGCCGACCACATCGGATGCCTACGCGCGGGCGCTAATCGAGCGCGCGGGCCGCGACATCGACGCGGAGCGCGAGCGGCTGCGCCAGCGCCTGGCGGCGGCCGCCGCGCCCGAAGAGCCGGCTGCGACCGCGCCTCCAGGCGCCTCCGACGCGGAGCGCTGGCGCCTGCGACAGCGCCTCGCCCACGAACGGCCGGCGGCCGCGCCCGCCCCGGCAGACGACGGCCACGTGCGCGTCTGGGAGCTCGTGGCGCCCAAACACGACACGGTCGGCCTCGGCCACGTCGCCGTGCCGACCGGGCCTACTTCGTATCGCATGCCGGGCCGGCGCGCGGCCGAGATGGCGCTCGCGCGGCATCGCTACGACCGCGGACCCACAGCGTCGGCGCCGCGGCCCGGAGGTGTCGCGTTCGTTCGCCCGGCAGCCTTTGGCGTCGAATTGAACGAGGAGGATTCCGGGCCGTCGGACCTGCCGCCGGCTCCGACGCCCTTCGAGCTCCGGCCGGCGGCGGCGAAAAAGCGCCGCACGTCGTCGAACAAGCGCGTCAAGTTTTCCGAGTAAATGTTGTTGTCCTACAATCACACACTATTTACACTCACCCGAGGAGCGATCGCCGCCAGCGGGAGAGGCGACCTTGTCCTCCTGGGTGGAGGAGCTGCTGGTCGTGGACGTGCATCTCATTCATGTGCTCCAGCTTCTCCAGCAGCTTCTTGGCGAAAAAGTGCTCGAGGGCGCGTTTAGCATCCGGTCGCGATGCGACGTGCGCGTCGAGCTCTTCGTAGTCCCACGAGATCAGACGGCAGGCCGCGCTGCCGCCACACGACGTACTCACATGCTCGACGGGGTCGTCGATGCCCCGCTTATTGACGTAGCCGAACTCGCCGACGCAGTCGCCGACGGGTATGTCTGCGAGGTGCTCTCCGGAGAGATCCACCGACACCGAACCTTCGAGAATTATCGCGACTCGATTCCGCCGCGGCGCGCCTTCCCGCGAGCGGATCTCGCCCGGCTGCAGCAATACTAGGTCACCCGCCTCCACCAGCAATTGCACGCCTTTGCGCGGTAAGCCCGAGTCCGAGAGTGCCGTATCCCACAGGGCGGCGGCGTCGCCACATAACTCGATGTCCCTTCTTTCATCCATGATTCGCGCGACGAAGTACCCGTTGACCGCAATGAAAAGCACGTTGAAATACACCGGGAGCATCACCGGCGGCTTGCGGCAGAGATTGAAGATAATCATCGACGCACAGGACGCCAGGCCGAAGCTTCGTAGTACCAATACATCATCCATCAACCATTGCACCGTGATCAGCCCGAAGCCCGCGAGGCCCACGAGGTCGTTGAGGGCCGGCAGAGTTTCTGCGTTGCGCGTCGCGCTTGTTTTCATGTTTTCGACGACGCCCCCTTTTTCACTGTGGAACGACGGCGGCTTCTCTTTCTTCGGCGTGGCATCGGTGCTGGTTCTGCGGAGCGCTGCTGTGCGGCGCAGTATTGCGCTGCGCAGCGTTGTTCTGCGTTGTGTGGCTGCCAAGGCTCTCGACGGGCCGGTTACGCTGCGACAGCGATGCGCGACTGTCTGCGCGCGTCGCGTGCGCTGCAGTAACGCACGCATGCTTATCAATCGAGCCTTATCAATGCTCGATCCTGGCCAAAAAGCTGCCAAAAAAACACGCGAAAAAAAGCGGGCTAGCTTCCAGTAACACACTAGCAAAAATAAGGATTCATACAAAACACCTACGCCAGCTCCCCCCGCGACGCCGCCGACGAAGCCTTCGCACCGAGCCAATCGAGGCTCTCCTCGAGGCGCGCGTCCGTGAACTCGTGCCGCGCCCAGGCCACGTTCAGAATTTCGGAGACCGGCGACGCGTCGGCGACGAGCGAGTCGACGGCCTCCGGGACCACGGGCCGCACGGCGTCGCGCCAGTTCGTGCGCCGCGGGTCGTCCACGAGCATGCCACCCGCGTCGACGAAGCCGCCGTCGCGGAGCGCCTGGAACGCCCGCTCCGCCATCTCGCGCGAGGGCAGCACCGCGCCGCCGGGCCCGGCCCCGCGGCGAAATAAAGCATCGGCGCTCAGGGGCTCCGGCTCGACAATCAACTCGGCCGCGTCGACGCCGCGGTCGCGCAGCGTTGAGACTTGATGGTGGATCATCGCCGCGCGATGCGTATCGCGGGCCATGTGCACGAATCTCACAGGAGGGTGCCGCGCGTCCAGTTCCAATGGACTTGCCATAATCTGGGCGACGCACGCAACAGCATTAGGAACGAGCACGGCGATGGACCCGCCCGACGACGCGCCGAGCGAGACGGTGGCCGGGCCCGCGTTCGTGACTCGTCGTACATAACCCGTGGCCTTGGCGATCCTATCGACGTCGCGCTGCGACCAGCAGCCGCTCCGGCGGTTGTGGGACGTGACGGCGGCGACGGCCCAGTTTCTAGTGAGAGCTGCGGCGACGACTCTGGTTTCGATCGGCAGACCCGTGCATTCCGGGCATTTTTCTGATTTCGGCCAGGCGTCCGTCGCGCGGTGGCTGCAGCCGTGCAGGATCAACAGGACGCCGCGCGGCGTCGATGCGGGTGCCTGGTAGACGACCTCGATCTCGTTGTCGACCAGAGCCCGAATGCCGGCGAGCTCCATCGATGTCTGTGCCGGCGCGATCAACAACCAGAGGAGCGTCGCGGCGAGGGTCGTCGTGGCGAGGAGGCGGCTCTGGCGGCGCGTCATTCGCCCAGGCGCGTCGGTGGCGTCCTTTTCGGAGCCTCGATGTCTCTGAACTCTTCGCGTCGATGGCGTACGGCGCGCCGCAGCACCGCTGAGCAGAGCCAAGCAGTGTGCTACTGTGTGCTGGGAGCTCGCAGGGGTCGGGACTGCTCGCACGTGTTGCTGCGGTCCGAAACGGCTCTGAAAGGCTGCCGGAACGGAATTTTAAGCGTGGTCTCTACCCAGCGCGGCAGCGCCTTTTCGTTTCTAGTGTCTTACAACGCTAGCTGCCTGCGGCGGCTTGCGTGCCCACTAAGGCTGTAGAGTCTAAGACAAAGCTAAAGCTAAATCACTAGCGATTAAGCCCCGAGCCTCTGAGCTCGCGGGTTTCTACGTCGACAGCGTCTGCGTGCCCACTGAGCCGCTGACCATCGTATTGTGCCCGCAGCGCACGCCATCGATGCGCCATTGATCGCTGCAGGGCGGGAAGCGGACGAAACCAGCGCTACCCACACTTGCTCTCTGAAGAGGAGGACTGCAGCCGTGGATGCCGCCACCGTGCGCTGCGTGCGGCCATCAGTACTGCGGCAAAAGATACAGCGTCCGAGACACGCACGGCTCGCAGGGCACGTGCACCGAAAATAACTGCTGCCGGTGCGACGGCTACGACGGCTGCGACGTTTGCGAGAGGTATTACAAGTGCTGCACGTGCCGCGCCGCAGCGATGCCCGTGGTCCTTCGGACTCTCCCGGGCGCCTGGCTGCAGCAAACCGAGAAAGGCACGGCCTGGAAACTCTCCGATGACGACGTCGCAAAAATCACGGGAGCAAAAGGCCAGCGCAAAGTAATACTAAGAGCGGCGGCGGCGGCCGGCTGCGTCGTGCTGCGGGAAAGCGCCGCCGCGACGACGCTCGGCGACGAGAGCGACGCGAGGCGCACCATCGACGAGGTCGCTTTAGCTTCTCAAGCCGAGCTGCCGGCCGACAATGAGCGAGACGCGGCCGTCCGGGAGGCGGCGGCGATAGCGAAGGACGTGGACTGGGACGTCTGCCGCCTTTGCGTGAGGAGCCTCGCTCTCGACCTTGGACAACTGGAAGACCACCTCCATGACATCGACGAGGACGAACGGCGCAGGAGCCACGTGGCTGCGTCCGTATGCTCTCGAGCTTGTGGTATGTCAGATATTGAACGTCTGCAGCGCTTGTACCTGAGACTCCGCTTCAACGCGTTTCCTATTGATGGTGGTTTGGCTCTATTCAAAGACGCGTCTGCCTTAAATCACGACTGCGCGCCGAACGCGTCGTTGTCGTTTTGCCAAGGGCAGTTGTCCGTCGTCCTGGGCCGCGATTTGAAGGAGGGTGATGAGGTGCGCATCTCCTATTTGTCACCGCGCGCGCTGCTCGCGCCGGCCAAAGCGCGGCGCGCGGCGCTGTATACGGGCTTCCTCTTCCGCTGCGGTTGTGTGCGCTGTACATCTAATAAAGTCTTGGACGCGCCCGCCGTCGACGCCGCCGCCGAGGCGCTGGCGAAAGGTCTGGTCGACGACCGGCTCGGCAGGGCGCTCGCGGTCCTCGCCGACGACTGCCTCGGCGCGGCCACACCTTTATTAAGGGCGGACCTGCGCCTGCTCGCGGCGAAGGCTTTGGCGAAGAGGGATACGGCGGCGGCCTTCGGCCTCGCGCAAGACGCGCTGCTTGACTTGCGGCGGGCGCTCGACGACGAGGACCCACGCGTCGCCGCCGCGGCCGCGTTCGTGGTCCGCCTCCACGCCATCGACGCATCTAATCTAATGTGACTGTCTGTACGGAGGTGTTACACAAGAGGGCTGCAATCAATCTAGTCGGACTTCGACCCCACCAACAGCGGGAAGACGAAGGGCTTCACGACCTTCTCGTAGACGACGCCCGCGCCCTTCGTCGTCGGCGAGAAGAGCCAGACCAGCAGGACGAGCTTGAGGTAGAAGTAGAAGGGCAGGAAGCCGAGGATGAAGTCCAGGGGATTCATCACGACCTTCAGCAGCGAGAAGAGGCACCAGTACGTGATCCACATGGCCGCGTCTTCCGTCTTGTCCTCGGCGAGCATCTTGAGCGACGCGTAGGTCGGGTAGCCCACGCCCACCGCCGAAAAGACGAGCTGCGGCGGGCAGAGGAAGAAGACGAGGAAGAGGCCGAACAAGGCGCCGCCGCCGGCGAGCAGCGATTTCGGCTGGCCCGTCGTCTTCTCGATCTCCTCGAGCTTCTTGCGCGCGGGCTCGGGGAGCTTGACGAGGACCTCGTCGATCTTGCCCTTGATGGCTGCGTTTGGGTGTGTGTTGGCGCGCGTGTGCGTGCGGTCTCTCGGGCGGGTCGCACTCTCGCCGTCGGGCGGGTCTCGCGCGACGGCGGCTCGGTCCCTGCTTTTTTTCGGCGGATTCCGCGCGCGGCGCCCGATCGGCTGGAAGGGACCTTCTTTCGTAAAACGCCGGGGCTCACTTTCAATGTCCATGGCTGTCGTTGATTTCTCGAGCGCTGCGCGGGGGAGGGACGCGTTAGTGCGCCAAAACCGGCGGCCCTGTCATAATCTTCCAAACGCTAAAGCGTGGGCGGCGGCTCTTCCGCGCGGCGGAGCTTTCGCGGGGCTGAAGGTGCAGCGCAGCGCTGCGCCTTGCGCGTGTTGCGCTCGCCTCAGGACACGGTGGGCGCGCGGTAGAGTGGTCAAAATAGCGGAGACAACGGGAGCTTAAAAATGCTAAATATTGTGCGCCGCTAAATCTGCATTTTTTGCACGCGTCGATCGGTCGCAAGCGTGCCCCGGAGGCTCGGGAAGCCCGCGAGCGTCGATTTTGCTGGGTCCGGGGCTCGCCGTAAAACCCGGGCTCAGCGATTCGACAAAGTTGCGATTGTCGCTGGTATTTGCCTGCTACCGGGCACCGTAGGACGTCGACGCACGTCCCGAGGCCTCAGCGAGCGCCCAAGAGACCGCCGCCGCCAGCGCAGCAGCAGCCAAGCGCCGCTCGCTCACGCCGGCTGTAAAGTAGGTCGCCACCATGGGCGCCTACAAGTACCTCGAGGAGCTCTGGAAGAAGAAGCAGTGCGACGTCCTGCGCTACCTCATGCGCATCCGGGCGTGGGAGTACCGCCAGCAGACGAAGGTCTGCAGGGTGACGCGGCCGACGCGCCACGACAAAGCCCATAAATTGGGGTACAAGGCCAAGGAGGGCTACGCCATTTTTAGATCTGCCGTGCGCCGCGGCTCGCGCAAGCGCCCGACGCACCGCGGCGTCGTCTACGGCAAGCCCAAGCACCAGGGCATCAACCAGATCAAGTTCGCGCGGAACCTGCAGGCCGTCGCCGAGGAGCGCGTCGGCAAGAAGGCCGCGAACCTGAGGGTCCTCAACTCCTACTGGGTCAACCAGGACGCGACGTACAAGTACTACGAGGTCATCTGCGTCGACCCGTCGCACCAGGTGATCCGCAACGACCCGCGCATCAACTGGATCTGCGGCGCGACGCACAAGCACCGCGAGTGCCGCGGCCTCACGTCGGCGGGCCGCAAGTCGCGGGGCCTGCGCAAGAAGGGCCACCGCGCCAACAATTTGATTGGGTCGTCGCGCCGCGGCGCCTGGAAGCGCCGCAACAACCTGTCGCTGCGCCGCTACCGCTAGGTTGCTGGCGTTTTCGGTGCTGGTGGGTAAGCACCTCTCTCTTTACATGCGTCGCGGCGGTGGCGTTTTGGGAGTCGTGTAGGGTTCGGGTTCGGGTTTTTCGAGGTCTGTGTCAGCGGTTTACACACCGCTGACGCGTTGCCTTGCACAGTGCGTCGTTGTAGCATCCGTTTGAACCGCTGCGACGCCGGTGTTGCAACTCTCTTGCATATTCTTGCGTTGATCAGCGAATTGCACGCACACTGCTGGCAGCAAGCACAGTCAGCACCAGCTGTGAAGATGCGAAGTCACCTATTGCTCCTCGCAACACTCTCAAGCACTGCAGCACTGCAGGCGACGCGTCGACGCGCCATTAATGCCGCGTCAGCCGCGGTCGCGTCGGTGGTGCTGCCGCACGCGCCGGCGTCGGCCTTCGCCAACGCCGTGCCCGAGGCGGCGAAGTATGCAGACAGAAAAAAGCGACGGGGCCCGGCACCGCAGAATTTAGGGCTGAAGAACCGCGAGGCCGACGGCGCGGACGTGGAGACGCCGGAGCTGCGGTTGTGTGGCGCCGCACCGAACTGCTTCTCGACGACGCCCGACTCCTTCTCAGCCGAGCGGACCATTGCTCCGTGGAAGGCGCCGAGCGGCAAAGATAGGGCGGCCCTCGTATCCGACGTCGACGCCGTCGTAAAAGGCTACCAGCCGGGGCAGAACGGTATAGATGGAGGCGGTTTCGAGGTCGACAAAGCCTCCAAGGACGGCTACTTCCTCGTCCGCTACGAGTCGCTGAAGAACGGCTACATCGATGACGTCGAGCTCGCGCTCTCTGATAACGCGCCTTACGTCCTGCGCGTGCGGTCTTCTTCACGGGTCGGATTCCTCGACTTTAACGTCAATCAGAAGCGTCTCAATAGACTGGCGGCGGACCTGCGCGCGCGGGGCTGGGCCGCGCCCGAGATCACGGCGAAGACGCACCCCGACTACTTCGCCCAGAACGCGGGGCGCTAGCTATATAACTTAGTGGTACTGTGTTTTGAAGCCGTCGACGAGCGCATTCGAGGCATACGATCATCATACAAAGCTTACTCCAGCTCGGGGTCGTAGGGGGCATAACGCGGCCCGTCGTAGGGGACGAACTCGCGCTGGCCGAGGAGCCGCGGCTGACCGAGGACCCGCGGCTCCTCGGCCGGCTCCTCGGTCGGCTCCGCCGTCTCTTCCGCGGTCGGTTCGGTCGTCGGCTCCTGGGGAGGCTCCTCGGTCGGCTCCTCTGCCGGCTCCGCGGCCGGAGAAGCCGCAGGCTCCTCCGCCGGCCGGAGAAGCCGCCGGAGCTGCTCCGTCACCCTCCTAAACACCTTCGCGACCTTCTCCCACGTTCGATAGTAGTGCAGCCGCCAGCGAAACAACCCGAACCTGTGTGGAAACCAGAATTTACGGCGCGTTCGTGCTGAATCAACGCGTCGTCCTCCACGCCATCGACGCGACGCCTGCTCGATGGCGTGACGATGCCGGTTCCTCACCGCTCGACCGCGCCAGGACGGCCGCGTCATCGCCGAGAAATGACTTAGTGAAGAATTGTCGGGTGCACGCGACGCACTGGTTGATTTACACACAGACCCGAACGCCTGCCTTCTATACATGGCGATCTCCTCGGCCGACCGGTGCCACAATTCCGGGTGCGGGCTCCGGCGCACCGGCGGCCGCGGGTGGATCGACACGACGCCGCTCTCGGCCCACTGTCGCAACGTGCGCACGATGACTTCCTGGTCGCCGATCTTCACGTTGTGCCTTATGTCGTCCAGTTCCGCGAGCCACGCCTGGTAGGCCGCCTGTCTTTCCAGAGCTTCTGGTAGAGGGCATTCTAACCCGCAGTAGTAGGCCGTGATCTCGCGCTGGAGCTCCGCTGGTAACGCGAGGAGGTGGGCCTTCCTCGGTGGCGGTGGTGGGGCTTGTTTCATCGGCCTGGGGGCGTCGTGGCGGCGCACCGCGCTCTCGTACCATAGGTTGTAGTTCGCGCGGTCGCCGTGGTCCAGCGCGGCGGCGGCGGCGAGCCCGCGCTCGGCGCCGGGCCGGCGGCGCTCGGGGGCCGGGCCGGATTCGAAACATGCATCATTGTTCCTCTCTCGAGTGTTTGATTCAACCAGGGGGCGCGGGGTGGCCTGCGTTGGCGCCATGGCTGCGCCTTGAGTCAGTTGTCGCTTTGGGGCAGCCGCGCCTGCGCGCGGGGGCCTGTGCCGCCTGAATTGGCTGTCGTTCTCTCACATCCAGCAGGCTGAAAAGAGTAAGCCTCGACTGGTTGACGCGCCGGTGTTTCGCGCGGGAAGGCGTCAGGCCGCCCCGCGAGGGCTCCTGGACCTGCTCCTCGCAGCTTAGTACGCGTCGAGGACCCGGGCCCACTAGCCCAGCAGCCAGCCCAGGCTGGGCACAGCGCGCAGCCGCAGCAGGACGCCGTCGAGGCGCCAGGAGTCGCTCTCACGACTGGATTACGCGTGAAACAAACAAAGGCAGCACCGGTGCTACACGAGCGGACCGAGCCGGGCTGCCCCGCCACTCCCGTCGAGTGCACACCATGCTGGCCACCCGCCGGGGACCCGAGGACCCCCAGCGGGCGCGGCTACGAACTAAGACCGAAGCCCTCCGCAAGGAGTGGAGCGAGCTCCCGCCGGAGCAGGCCGCGCGGCAGCACCTCGAGCGGCTGCGCGCGGACTACGACCGGCGATTAAAGCGCTATGAGGAGCGGGAGGCCGACTACCAGTCCCAGATCAGACGGTTGGAAGATGAAGTAGTGGCCCAGCACGACATCCTCGACCCCGCTCGACCGGTTGATCCGGACCCTCTGTTGAGCGTGGCCGACGAGCATCGCGACCTCCTCGCTTCGTTGGACCAGATCGATGCTAGGAGAAGGCGCGTCGTCGCTGAACGACGGAAGGACGTGGAAGCGGCGGAGCGAGAAAGACTGTCCAAACCACGTGCTGAGCGAGATACGATGCGCGACGCGCGGGAGAAGCGGGATCGAGCTTGGAGATTAAAAGCAGAGCACTTCCAGAAGGAGAAGCAGTGGGCGCTTGGGGTCTGTGGTGAGTTGGAGGAATTGAATGCCGGTCTCGAGGCCCAGAACGAGGATCTTCGACAGAGGAAGTCTGCGGGCGATGCAGATAGGCAGTTCCTCATTTCCCAATTATCCGCCGTGCAGCGGGACAATGCGAAATGTAGGCAGGCGTTGAGGGACTTCTCAAAGCCGCGGCCACCTCTTCCACAAAAAGAAGAGGACATCAAGTCGAGCGGCCCGATGGCTACTGACGCGCGCGAGCTCCGGACGAAGGAGCTGCGGAAGCTCGAGGCCGGTCTAGATCATAGGCAACGACTGTTGATGAATCGACGGCGCGAGGCGGCCGACCACGCGCGCGAGGCGGCTTTATTGCAGAACTTGGTGCGGGACCGGTTGATAGATGTGAAAGATGCGGTGGATGAGGAAAGGGCGGAGTGCGACCTGGCTGATGTGGATGAGAAGAAGGATTCAGTCGTCGCGAAGCTCGAGTGGACGGCGCGCGTCGTGTCGCTTTTATATGATCGGGCGTTCCCGGCGGGTAAGTAGTACTAAACCACACAAACTAGTACACTTTTATGGTCCCGTCGATGGGCTGGCGGCAGCTCGGGCACGGGAGCTTGCGCCGCCGGAGCGTTTTTGCGCAGGACCTACAAGTACGGTGACCGCACGGGACCAACGCGGCGTCCTTGGGCGCGTCCAAGCACACAGCGCAGAGGCGCGCGTCGTCTTCATTAATGCGCGCGCGTGCGAGCGCCGCCTCGGCGCGCGCCGCCTGGCGGGCGTGCTGTTCAGCTTGGCGTCGCGCCTCGACTAGCTCGCGCTCAAGCCTGTCCGCGCGCGCCGACGAGAGCGCCTCGGCTTCCGTAGCGTCGAGGAGGCGGAAGGGCGTCCGCGCGAGATCCAACTGTTGGGTCCCCGTCGCGAAGCGCACGTCGAATTTCGGGAGCGCCCAGGGCGGTGGCGCGTCCTTGGCCAGCTTTATCGCTAACTTCGAGCCGGGCTTGCGGACGACCGCGGCGACGACGCCTTTACCTCGACCGCGCACCTCGACCGCAGCACCGACCAAGCCTTCCGGGTCGTCCCTGCACCGACTCGCCGCGTGGGCCCAGGCCTCCGACGTCTCCGCCGCACAGTGGAGGCTATGAGCCTCGATCGCGTCCACCGAGGCCGCGAGCCTTTGACCGCAGGCGCGGCAGGCGACGGTGTCGCGGTCGGCGTCGTCCACGACCGGCTCCGTTTGCGCGTCCTCAGTAGGCAGTGGTGCTTGCGCGTCCTCGGCCGCGAGGCGCCGTGCGAGCGCGGCGTCGTCCTCTTCCTGGCGGCGGCGGTCGCGGTCGCGGCGCCGGCCCGTCTCGTCGCGGCGTCTCGTTCCCTGCTCATCGCGTCTTCGTCGGCGGCGGCGGCGGTCGTGGACTGGTGCGGGCGTGAATTCAGCCACCGCTACGGGTCTGGCGGGCTCTGCCACCGCTGCAGTGGCATTCGGCAACTCTGTGTGTGCGATACTGGTACCGTCCTGGCTCTCGCTTTCGAACCCAGTCTCTTGCAGCATGCGTGTGAGCCACGAAGCCATGATTTGAGGCTGCCAAAGGCCGCGGTTAGCGCGTAATTCGCTTCGGAGCGCAAATTTGACGCACGCAAAACCCGATATTCAGTTGGTTTTTCAAATTCGAATATTCATCATGACAAGCCCATCTACGGCTCCAATTGCGAGGCCTGGAAGCGAGTGTGCGATGCATGCTTTTGGACGAGACTTTAGGCTGCTTTAAGGCCTCCAACTCCGGGTCGCCGCGCGCGCGTCTAGCTAGGCCGCGCTGGCACTAAAGCTTGCTTGGGCCGTCGCATCGCTGCACTGCGCTGTCGGCCGTCGCATCGCCGCACCGCGCTGTCGCTGGTAGCTTGGCGCGCACCTCTGGTAGACCCATGTCTGCCATGGACACCTCTGATGGGCCGGCGGCCGAGGAAAAGAAGGACGACCCGCCGCCGCCGCGCTTCGAGATCAAGAAGTGGAACGCGGTATCGTCTCAGCGTCCACCAATAGCCGCGCGCTCGCGACGCCGTCGGACGGAAGACCCGCCCCATCGACGCCTATTCACACAGGTCTGCATGTGGTCTTGGGACATCTGCGCCGACACCTGCGCCATCTGTAGGAACTCGCTCAACGAGCCGAGCATCGAGTACCAGGCGAACCCGAGCCCCAACAACGAGAACGGCCTGAGCATCGCCTTCGGCTGCTGCGGCCACGTCTTCCATTTGGACTGCATCCAGCGCTGGCTGAAGACAAGGTCTGTGTGCCCTTTATGCAACAAGGAGTGGGAGTTCGCGAAGATAGAAAGAATCCCGGGCTATGGCTCGCTCGGGGCGACCTAGTTCGTTCTTCTGTTAAGTAACGGCTTATTCTCTGTTATATCCGTGTCTTTCCGGAGTGCATGAACGCGGCGATGGCGTCCGCGCCTTGCTAGTGTCTTACAGACCGCTAGCATTAGTCTGGCGTCGAATCGAGAACGACTCGGGAGGCGCCATAACTGGGTTCCTGTGACGTCATAGCTCGCCAAGCGCTCACCTGGGGCTGCGGGACAGCGATTCGAGACGAATTTCGAGCTGTGCGGCCCACCCGCAGCAGATAGGACGATCTGCCGCCCGGCGCTCACGGTACAAACCGCAAGCGCACGGCGCCGACGCGTCCAGATCTCGCAAGAATGGCCCCCAAGAAGAAAGCCAAGACCGCCGCGCCGCCGATGGCCTGTTTCGCGGGTGCGAAAATCACCGTCATCGGCGCCAATCCGTTCCAGCGGAAGCTCTGGGAGGCGAAGATCGGCGCCGGCACCTCGTTCCTCAAACCGTCTCAAGCAGCATCACTCAAGGAAGGCAACGACTTCGTCGTGATTGTTGTGGATAATGTGGATCCCGCGACCGTGCGCGCGAAGGCGGGCACCGCGCAGCTCGTCGTCGAGCGCTGGATCACGGACTCGATCGCGCGCAACGAGCGCCAGTCCGCCGCGGCCCACGCCTGGGGCGGCGCGCTCGAGGACGCCGCGCCGTCGCCGGACGACGAGAGCGACGCGTCGAACGCACCGGAGACGAAGGGCCTCGTCATCGTCGCCGTCGGCCTGCCGGGCGCGGGCAAGTCGCGGTTCCACAAGGAGTACCTGGCCGGGCGCGACGTCGTCCGCTGCTGCCAGGACCTCCTAGAACGATCGAGATGTCTCGCGCTCGTCGAGGAGACCGTGCGCGCGGGCAAGTGTGCGTATGTCGATCGGTGTGATGGGTATCCGGAGCAGCGCGCGCCCTGGGTGGAAATAGCGAAGCGCTGCAACGTCGAGGTCGTCGCGTTGCGGTTCACGGCGGACGCGTCTACGTGCATCCAGCGCGCCAAGGCCCGAGCCGCGCAGGGCGAGCACGACAGCACGCTCAAAAGTGATTTCGCCCGCGTCATCCTAAAGCATAGGAGCGAAGCGGAACCTATTGGCGAGGAAGAAGGCTTCGACCGCGTTTGTGACGTCTACGAGGACGACAACGCGGCCAATTTGGCCCTTGTGGACGAGCTGCTCGGCCGCACGCCGGCGCCCATGGTCGAGCCCGTCGCGGCGCCGTCGCTGCCGGACACGACCGCCGCCATCCGGGCCTTCGCGCTCGCGCCCGCGGACCCGTTGCCGCGCGACGTCCCCGGCTACGATGTGGACGAGCCTCTGCACGCAAAGATCGTCGACAGCGTCATCACTGCGGCCGACGCCGCGCGGCTGATCGAGCTCGCTGCGGGGGCCCGGGACGCCTTAACGGGGGAACACGGATACCGATGGGCGGATTTGGACGGGCGCATGCAGCGCGACAAGCGCCAGAGCGACCGCGTCATGGTCGACGCGCCGGATTTAGCGCGTCAGATCTTCGCGCGGCTGAGCGCGGGGCTGCCGGCGACGTGGCGGTCGCGGTCGGGGGGCCTCTGGCGCCTGAAGGGGCTGAACGAGCGCCTGCGGTTCCTCAAGTACTCGCAACCGGGCGACTTCTTCTACCCCCACTGGGACGGTTGCTTCGTCCGAGAGGTGGGCGTCGAGCGCTCCTTCGTGACCGTCCTCCTCTACCTCAACGAGGGCTACCGCGGCGCGTGCACGACCATCTACGACGAGACGGGCCGCCCGCTCCCCGTCGCGCCCCGGACCGGCATGGCACTCGTCCACGACCACCTCGTGAGGCATGCGGTGCCGACGCTGCGCGAGGGCGTCAAGCACGTCATCCGCACGGACGTCATGTACGAGCGCGTCTTCGAGTAAGCTTGTGATATGTATCCATTTGCTAGTGTCTTACAAGCCGCTAGCTAATAATTTGTGCCGACAAAAACGCTGGCATTTGTGCCTACAGGCGAGTGCTGGCGAGTGCTGGTTATCGCCAGTGGTATACAGTCCCTCGCTGACAGCAGCTTGGGCTGCGCGCTGCGTTGGCACACCTAAGCACGCCTACACACTGCCACCAAAAAAAATGCGCATCTCGCTGCCAGCCGTATTAGCCTTTTTGTGCGGTTTCGCCGCCACAGTCGTGGTCGTGCAGCACCGCGTGCCCGCGCTAGGAGCGCTGCATCTAGACGGGACGCATAGCCCGCACCACCTGCGCGCGAAGCCGCAGCCGCCGCCGGTGGCGCCGCGCGCCGGCCTGCTTGGGAAATTACGCGCCGAGCTACCGGCGGCGATGCGCGCCTCGCCGCCGCCGACGGGCGCCGCGCCGTCCGCGCAAGAGCGCCGCGAGGCCGAGCGCCTCGAGGCCGAGCGCCGCGCCGAGGCCGAGGTCGCGGCCGCGCGCGAGGCCGTCGCGCGGGAAGTACATACGCGGAGGCCACCGCCGGCGCGCGCCGCGGCGCCACCGGCCGCCGGGGCGCGCCCCAAGCCGCAGCTCGTCTGGCACGAGGTCAAGAAGCGGGAACCGGCCGCCAAGACACAAAGTCAAAAGCCCAAGCTCGTGTGCGACAACGTGCCGACGGCATCGGAGGTCGTCTACTGGTCCAATACCCTAGAAACGCCCGCTACGCTCCCACCGCCGAGGCAAGACAAGTACCTGACCTTTGAATATGACGCGGGCGGCTGGAATAACATCCGCATGGGCCTGGAGTGTCTCGTGGTGCTGGGCCATGTCTTGCGAAGGACTGTAGTATTGCCCCCGCCGCAACCTCTCTACTTAATCGCGAACAACTACCACGCGCGGCGCGATTTTGGCTTCGCCGACTTTCTGAACGTGACGCTGCTCGGATCGCATGGTGGCTGGCGCACGCTGACGATGGACCAGTTTTTAGCTACCAAGGTCAAGGGCGCACCTATCACAGCCAAGGGCCGCTCGATCTGGAAGGCCGTGACTCAGGCGTCGGACGCCACGCTGCCACCCGTCGGGCCGCGCTTCGCCACCTTCTCTGCTCAAGGGAGAGATGCTCCCGTGTCATGGAAGAACACGAACTTTCCGCCCGGCCAGAAAGTTATCAAGCTAGATGAACTGTACAGTGCGAGGCACCTCCATTCGCCAGGAACCGGTAGTCATAGATTACTCAAAAACTTCTACTCCTTCCTCTACTTCCAGGACAAGGAACAGAACAAGTTCTATAAAAGATTTGTCCGAGACTACATGCGCTACCAGGATACGATCCAATGTGCCGCGCATCGCGTATTGCAGAAGATTCGGTCCATGAATTCGACCTTCTATGCAATACACGCCAGGAGAAACGACTTCCAGTATCGCCTCGCGAAGATTTCCGCGAAAGATATTATTGAAAATTTGAAGCCGATAGATATCCCGAAAGGGTCGTTGGTGTTTCTGGCTACGGATGATCCAACAGGCGAGTGCCGAGGCTGCCTCTACGAGAGAAAGCCCTGCCACACCTACCCGATACCTCGAGACAAGAAGATGGGTTGTCCTGATGACCCGTCGTGGAATGCGTTTACGGAGTATGGGTGGAAGGTAGTGATGCTGCAAGATTTCAAGCGAGAGTTGGGCGACCTGAACCCGAATTATTATGGGATGGTCGACCAGATCGTCTGTTCGCGAGCGGAGAAGTGGGCCGGGGCCTTTTGGAGCACGTTTTCGGCCTTCATCCATCGACTGCGGGGCTACCACGGCTTAGGCGAAGAAAGTTATTACCACACGCCGGGCAAGCTCATGGATTTGCGACAACCACGTCGGTCGGGCCCCGGCTGGACGCGCGACTGGCGCGCGGGCTGGACTGATGATGATCATGGAGAGCTCATCTCGCGCTGGGGTGCGTAGCCTTCGCATCGTCTCATATGGACGCGTGCGGCCCGCGCAGCTTCTGGTGGTACGTCGCCGTCGGGAAACTACACGGGGCGCGCCAGCGTCCTCGGCCAGGCGGTCTCGGGAACGGTCTCCATTATTAACGGGACGCACATGAATTTGGACGTCGGTCATCCCGCACATATCAAGTGCCCGGGTGAGCCGTACACGCTCTCAAGTACTGGCGCGGTCACGCTCCCCACCGCCGGCACGGCCGGAGATTGCGTCCACGACGCGCTAACGGCCCACGGAGGCTCCATCGAATCCATCTTTTATAATTCCTCGGCGGACGCGATCCACGTGGACGTGACCGTGCTCTACTTCGTTTCGGTGAAGATGACGCTCGCCTCTGTTGTGTGATAAGTTGTGTTATTACATGAATCACATTAACTACTACAAAACTAGCGCCGCCGCCGCCGCTTCGGCGCCGGCACCGCCCCGGCAGGACCTGCGCGGAGTGACCAGTCGAGCGCGCTTATATACAAAAGCTGAGTGGCGTCGAGAGGACTTCTTCCGATCGGATACGGACCTCTAGCGTCATGCGCGGTGGAATCACCCATCACCCTGGTATTTGACTCCGGCCAGGGAAATGGCGGTCGGCGTGTAAGCGGGCGGCTAAGCCCCGGCCCAAGGGTCGTCATCTCGGAATTCGAAGGTACGTGAACACGGACGCCGGTCGCGCACACGGCGGCCGCACTCCCTCGGCGCCGTCGACAGGCGCCGCCGGCCCGAAGCCCAGCCTTAACTTGCGGCCGCGCAGCTTGGTTGGGTAGAGCTTCGCGCGCGATACGACCTTCGTCGCCGCGTCAACACCGCACTCGATCACACACGACCCGTAGAAAAGAGAGGTCTCGCGGTCCACGAGCCACGTCAGCCGCCCATCAATGTCTAGCGTAGAGAGGACCTCCTCCCGTTCGACCGTGAACGGCAGGTTGCCCACGAAGAGGCGCGGCGCCGGCGGCCTCGTCTTCTCCGCGACCGGCGCCGCCTTCACCGCAATTTCGGGTTTCTCGACGCGCTTGGAACCGGCGAAGTTGTCGCGGCACAGGCGGCACTTCGCCTTCGACGCGACCTCCTCCGGTGAGACGCGGTTGCGGCAGGGCTGACAGACGAGCACGGGCACTTTACAGGTGCTCACCGCGCAGACGACCCTACCCCTATACAGGTCGCAGGGCACGCCACATAGAGCGCAGGACCCTAACGGCGCCTGGCGCTTGAGCGGCCGCTGCTCGAACCTCCGATCGAACAGGTAGTTCGCACCCGCCCAATAGCCGCCGTCCGGAAACGTCCGCAGGTAGCGCTCGACGCCTCCTCTGACCATCACAATTTCCTTGGGGCCCGCTGACGCGACGGCGTCCTGCGTCGCTTGCGCCGGGCAGGCTCCACCGGCACACGACGACGATAACTCAGAGAGCAGCGCCGAGGCCCTTTCACACCTGATACCACCAGTACAATACATGAGCACCCGCTTCCCCGCGAGCCGCTCGCGCGTCTCCGGGGCGTTGAGCCAGCGCGGGATCTCGTGCGAGTTGCGGACCTTCGGATCTAGGAATTTGGCGCCGTTGGCGGGCGGCCGCATGCGCCCAATTTCGGTCTCGTACCTGTGGAAATCAAAATTTTACGGCGCGTTCATCGACGCGCCGCCTGCTCGATGGCGTGGCGATGCCGGTTCCTCGCCGTCGAGCGCACCCGACGCACTGGTTGATTTCCACACAGTCTCGTACTGGTTGCGCACGTCGACGACGATCGCGTCGGGGTCCTCGAGGGCTTTATGGTACTCAACAGCGTCGAGATGCGTCGCCTTGGACGTGGCCAACTGCGGCTGACTCTGCCCCAACCCATAGCCCACCAATTCCTCCGTTTTTCGTATTGTGAGTCGTTTGAACGCCTCCTTCTTCTGCAAGCCGTCCGTGATCTTGAAATCGACGGGGCCGAAGAGTTGCGAGTCCCACTCGCGCAGGGCCGCGCAGAAGGCGCGGATCTGCTGCTGGCCTCCTGTTAGTGTGCAATTCACGCCCTCGGGCGCGCACCGCCCGCGGCCCTTGAGGTCGTGCGCTTCGCACAACTTAATAAAGGTCTTCAGGGCTCTTGAATGCTCCGCCGCCGACCACGCCGGTTCGCGGTAGGCGTAGAAGAGCACTAATGACGGTTGTCTAGGATTTCCGCGCGCGGGCGGCAGCGCCTTGAATGCGGTGGACTGGGCCTCGCTCGGGCGCATCGCGCTTGCTCTCGCCGAGCCGGTGCTTTTTGCCAATTCGTGAGACCCACGGTGATTGCCCTCGCCGAGCCGGTGCTTTTTCGCCAATTCGTGAGACCCACGGTGCGCGCGCTGGGACCGTCGCCGAGCCTGCAAGGCTGCACTTGTGCAGGCAAGCGATGATGGACCCACGGATCGCGCTGGCTGGATCGCTGCGGTCGAGAACGCAGCGATGCGAAGGTGCGAGTCCACTGAGCGTACCGGAGCGCAAATGCCAAGGCAAAAGGGCAATCGGCAAGCTGGCATTGAAGCTGCCCGACCTAGCCAAGAGGCACTAGCTTTTTCTGGGCAGGCGGATCACTCGTCCATTCACACGCCACCGACGCGACGAGAGCAAGGGAATTACACACACTACTTCCCGGCCGAGAAGTCCGCCAGGTCCGCGAGCCGCGCCCTCAGGGGCACTCCACAGAAGACGACGACCAGCAGAGCGACGAGCGCGAGCGGCGCCGCGAAGACGAAGAGGTATATGACGCCGTCCGCGAGGCGCTGCGTCCGCCGGATGAGTTTCTTGAACGCGCGTCGCACCGTTTTTGACGGAGACCAGACCCGTTCAAAAGGAGGAGGCGGCCTTGAGGAATCGCGTTTCGAGAGCGTGAGCTGCAGCGTGGAGAGAGACGCTTGCGCCGACAAGCGCTGCATCGTCGCCTTCCGCGCCTCCAGTTGTTGCACGACAGACGACAGTTCGCGCTGCACCTGCAGGACGTCTTTCACCAGGTCCGCTCTCGACATCAATGCTTGCAGCTGCGCCCGCGTCGCTTCCAACGTCGAGGCGCGCGCCGCATTATCAACGTACTCGCCCGTGACGTCTCTGACCCTATCTGTGGTTTCTTCCACGTCTTTGGCAGAAGTGAGGCCTCCTATGGACTTCCGGAAGTCTTGGAGCAAGGAAGCGTACTTCTCGACGGGTATCCGCAACGTCAAGCGCACGTTCTGGCCCCGCCGTATATCTCCGTCGAGATACCCACCATTGTCCTGCCTACTTTCGACGAAGCCTCCAGCAGCTTCTACTTGTGACGTGGCGGCATTGGCGACCTTATCCACATCGGCGTCCGTCTCGATCCTCAAAGTCCCGGTCCGCACGAGCATCGTCTTCACGGAGGACGCGTCGAAGGGCTTTGTCTCCACATCCAGTATCTCGCCGCCCAACGAACTCCCGGGCGCGCCGCGCGAGTAGCGCGCGGACTTCATACTAGTACGCATCATCTGAGGCTCGTCCATGGCCGCGTCTTCCGCCATCATCATCATTTCTGGCGCGGCGGCCATGGCCGGCGCGCCTCGGCTTGACCGAGCAAATGATCGCATATCGCCTTCTTGGTAGACCAACCTATTGCCACGCGGGCTCGACGCCGCCGTCGCCGCGGTGACGAGGTAGCAGGCTATGAGACCGAGCGCCACGCGCCCGACCAGCTTCTGCTTCGGCGAGAGCGGGCCTTTGCTCGGTTTGAGTGATGCGCCCATATTGATTGCTATTTCCTCGCAGGGCTTCTTGATGCGTTCTCGCATGCGTGTGCTTTTTTTCAGGCAGGCAGAGATGCTCTCTCTGGAGATCTGGTCTGTGAGCGCGTTGCTCCTCTTTCGTCAGCCCGTCGCAGCGATGGCGTGGAGGCTGCAGCTAAGGCTTGAACCAATGATGATAGCGTGCGACGACTTTGCGGCTACTAAAGACTTTGCGCCGCGCAAAAATCTGCCAAATGCGGCTCACGCGTCGTGCTTTTGTCGCTCCGACCCGTCGCCAGAGTCGTATACATTGTTGCGTTGGACCCCTGAGAGGAAGCCTAGCGCGGGCTAGCTAGCGTCCAAAGACACTAGATGCCCAAAAACTTTGCGGCGCGGCCTGCCAAGCCAGGTTATCCTTACCTATTTCACTCGCGTCGCAGCGCTAGTTGTCGCTGCAACGCTGTTCTAGCAGACACGCTTGGAGTCAACCCGTCGCGTGCAACCGCGAACGAGCAAAGCCACAAGCCACACAAACAACCGATACAAAATGTCGGGCACGCAAGAGCTCCAGAAGGTCCTCGACCTCTTCGAGCAGCGCATCGCCGCCGTGGAATCCAAAGTAGGCGTCGCCGGACCCCCGCCGCCGCCGCCCGCCAGCACCGGTGGACAAGACGCGGCCCAGGTCGCCGCCTTCGACAGGTACTGCACTAAATCGTTAGAACCCTTCGTCCAAGCTTGTGCTGCCTTAAATGCCCCGGAGGCCACGCAATGTGCGGACCACGTCAAGCAGGCCTGGAGCGCCATGCGAGGATTTATCGTGGCCGCCTCTGTAAGCAAGAAGCCGGCCAATTTTCCCGGAGATTGTATGGCGTTAATAAAACCCTGCCAGGAGGCCATGCAGGGCGCCTCCAAAGCTATTTCCAGAGGTGATTGGGAACTACATCAGAAGACAGTGAGTGAGGGCGTCCAGTGCCTCTCATGGTTGATCACGTCCCCGGGCCCGAAGGACGTCGTCGAATCTTATATTGGCGGTACGGACTTCCACGCCAACAAGATTCGGGTCAAGTACAAGAAAACCGATCAAAAACAGATCGTTTTTTGCGACACGTTCAAGAAGTTGATGACGGACCTCATGGCCTACGTCAAGGAGTACCATTTGACCGGGGTTACGTTTAATCCGCGAGGTGGGGACATTGGCTCAGCACCGGTCGTCGCCAAGGAGAACACGCCTCCGCCCGCGCAGCCGACGGCGAAGGCCGGCCTCGCGTCGGCTTTAGCAGGCCTCCAGAACGCCAACGACCTCCAGTCCAAGGGCCTGCGCAAGGTCACGAAGGACCAGCAGACCTGGCGCAAGGAGTTCTCTGGTGACAAGCCGGCCGTCGTCGCGAAGAAGGCCGCTCCCGTAAAAAAACAAACGGTGACCAGGGGCCCGCCCTCCAAGAAGTTACTAGGCAAGAAGTGGATGGTCGAGAACTACTCGAAGGCGGATGGCGTCGTTACGATCGAGGTAGAACCCAAGTTCACTGTCTATATCGCGTGCTGCTACGAGGCCACACTCGTGATAAATGGAAAGTGCAACGGTGTCGTCCTGGACGCGTCCCAGAAGTGCCAGGTCGTCTTCGACACGTGTATCGCGTCCTTCGAGGTCGTGAACTGCAAGAGCGTCAAAGTGCAATGCAAAGGTACCTGCCCTTCTATAGCGATAGACAAGACCGACGGCATCTTGACTTATTTATCGAAGGAGACGTTACCTGTCACGTCCTTCCTCACGTCCAAATCTAGCGACATGCAAGTGAGCTTTCCTAATGAGAAGGATGAGATGGTGGAAGCTCCCATCCCGGAACAGTTCCGGCACACCGCGGCGTTGGTGGGCGGGAAGCCCGTCCTGTCCACCGACGTGTCCGACTTATATACGCACTAGTGCGGGCCGCGTAAGGTGGTCTATGTTATCTTTCGCGTCGATGGCGTGCGGGGTTTGATCAGATTTTGATGCCAGGCTGCTCGCATTTTTGACGCCAGCCGCTGGGAGCTGCGTAAAAGGCTGCCCCGGCCGTGCCCTGCAGCCGTTCGGACCCGCCTGCGTCGGATTTGAGCTGCGCCGCATCGCTCCGGGGTCTTGTGCAGTGTATTGCTTCCTACCACACCGTGGAGCACCGGGGATAAACGTGCCGAAGCGCACCCGTAGTGATGTGCCGGGACCGCCTCGACCAGTTCTGCGACCGCCACGACGTCGCGCTCCGCGCCGCGCTACTAATTATTCCCGTTCTGATCTACGCCTCGTACATCGCCTGGGCCGCGGATAGGTTCGACTTCATCTGTGGCTCGTTCGGCAACTATAAGTCATTTGCGCCGGGCATCGCCGTCTGGATGCTGTATTTTCTCGTGTTGCCGTTGTTCCTCTGGCGCAAGTTCCGACGAAAGCACGGTCCTATAATTTGGCTCGTCATGCTGATCTTGTGGGAGCTCCAGATCGTCGTCGCCGTCGTCGACAAGCACGCCCATGTGGAAAAGCTGTCGTCGCACAATTTCTGGCGTTTTTTTCATTACGCCGTCTCCGCTGCATTACTACTCTTCGGCCCGTTCCAGATGCAGTGGCTCGCTCCCGACGACTGGAAGCAGCGGTGCCGGCGCGGGCCGCCTATGTTGGTCGTGGTGTACCTTATCATGTTCGTCGTCTACCTCGCGGGGCCGCTGCCCAAGGCGGGGGCGATAATCGCCGAGCTCATCGTCATGGGGTGCTACCTGTTCGCGCTGCTCGTCGCGCTGCCGGGGCTGCAGAAGCGTCCCGAGGCGCCGCCGGGCGTCGTGTTGCGGCAGATGGCGTCGGAGGGCGTCTAGTCACGAACGAAAGGAATTCCCGAACGCCGCCCCAATCCCTATCTCACGCCTCGTCGACGCGCCGTAGAGACGCGCCGTGATCGTTACGTACGATTTCGATATAACTTTTTGCTCGTATGCTGCGGCGGCGGGAAGATCGGTCCGAGCCGGGGGGGACTCAATTGGAATGATACACACTACAACTTAACCTCGTACACGTCCGTGTTCTGCGGCGCGTCGCGCCGGCGAGGGCGCGCCGACGCCGTCCAGCCCCGCTGACGGAGCTGTTCGAAGAACGCTTCCGTGCGCCCGAGCCGGTGCGTGACCGCGACCAGCACCGTGCCGTCCGGCCGGGCGACCGCCTCGATGGCGTCCAAGAGGGGCTCGAAGAGCTCGGGCCAGAAGACGCAATCCGCGGCTAGAACGACGTCGAACCGTTCGCCGAGCGTATTCGGCGCCATCCAGTCGAACGCCGCGACGGAGACGTCCAGCCCGTTGCGCGCCGCGTTTCGTTGGAGGAGAGGGAGGTTTTCCGGCAGATCCGTCAACACGACGCGCACCGCGCCATTGACGGCACACGCAAGGCCCGCTAGCCCGGCGCCAGCGCCGAGCTCGACGACGCTCCGGCCGCGGACGACGTCGGCCACGTGCAGCGCGAGCTCGGCCGACGCCGGCCAGACCCGCGACGCCGTGTACGCGGGCACGACGTCCCCGGTCACAGATGTCGGCGCGTCCTCGGCCCCCGGCGCGCGCTGGTCGAGCGTAAGCACGGTCTCTCCCACCAGAACGCGCGCATGCGGGCCGCCGACGTCCGCGCGCCAGGGGCGCGGTAAGTCATCTGGCAGCGCGAGGCCCGTTCGGCTGATTGCCGTAGCGCGGGTCCCGCCGTCGGCCGCGTCGTACGCGCGAACGATGACTTTGGTGCCGCGAAATCGTACAGACGCGACGACGAGCACCGAGCCGCGCGGCGCCGCCGGCACCGAGACGCGCACCACGGCGAGGACGGCGGCGTCTCGCGTCGTCGGGCGCGCGGCCGCCACGACGGCAACGTCGACGAACGGTTGGCCGTCACGTGCCGTCGTGAGCGCGAGCGTCGTCGTGTCCGGTGGTCGTGCTAACTCGATCAAGCTCCCGTCGGCAGCCGCGACGGCGACCGCGAGGCGGCCGTCGGCCCAGACGGGTCGGTCGTCCGCGGTGCTGTTGAGGGCGATTACTGCGCCACCGCTCGCGGCGTCGTCGACGCGGTGCAGCGCACTCATCGCGAGAGAGAGCAGGGAGAGCAGGCACAGCCGCATCGAGGCATTGTTGCTCTTAGCGCTCGTCGTGTCAGGTCCGTGGGAGCCGCGCTAAACGGTGTAACCTTTTTGAGGCTGCTCCTCGGGGGCTAAGGCAGCTGTTTGGCACTCTGCTCTGCTGCCCACATCTGCTCTCCGCATTTTGCGAGCGCGCACGCGGCGTACGGATTGAAATACGCGGCTCGCGGCACTGCACCGTCACAGCGACACCTCCTCAGAGAATTGCAATTGCGCCTGCGCCGCGCGCGCTGTGAACCGAGGGCTCCGCCTCAGGCACCAGAAAAAAACGCTGCGGCGCGAGAAACGACCGCCACGCGCCGCCGCCGCGTTCTCTGAATCGTATACCTGGATCGTGTTGCGCAGCTCATGAGCAGAGAAGCCATCGCCCTCGAGCCCGAGGCGCCGTACTGGCTCGGCGGCGCCGTCGAGGTCACGCCCCACGTCACCGAGGCGCTGGCCACGGGCGGCGCCGCGAGTCCGTTCCTCGCGCTCGACTACGCGCCCGCGCGCAAACGAGAAGGTCCACGCCGATCGTACGGCGTCGACACGCACCCCGTGCGCGGCTTCGAGGTCGTGACGCTCTGCTTGGAAGGCGAGGCGCGCGACGCCGGCGGGCCGATAAAGGAGGGCGACGTGCGGTGGCTGACTGCTGGCCAGGGCGCGCTCGTTGAAGGATTAGGGAGCCCGGCGCGAGCTCACATGGATCCGGCGTTGTATAGGTTGCGGGTCAACGTGCCGCGGGACCTCAAAATGAGCCCGCCTAGATTGCAGCGGTTTGAAGCGCGGGACGCGCCCGTTGTCGCCCTTGGTGATTGCATGTTACGAGTCTACGCCGGCGACGTTTGCGGCGTCGTCGGGCCGGTCGAGCCCGAGGTCGACGGCACGCAGTTGTACGTGGTGGACGGAAGTGGTCAAGTCGACCTGCCTCTGGATGGCGAGGCGACGGCGCTCATGTTAATAGTAAGGGGGACGTGCACCGTCGATGGCGTCGTTTTCGGCGCGAACCGGGCCTTCTACGCGCCGCCCGGCGAGGCCTCTATGCAAGTAACGCTGGCGGCGTCCACAAAGCTCGTCGTGGCCCTCGCCCTTCCGACGACGGACCCCGTCGTCGTCGGCGGGCCCTTCGTCATGACGTCCGCGACTGAAATCGCGCGGGCCTACGAGGACTTCCTCCACGGGCGCTTCAACGCGACGGGCGGGCGCCCCGAGGCCTACGCGAGCGACTCGGACTCGTCGGCCGTCGAGTAGGGACTTGTTGTTGTTGATTTTTCTGTGGACAGCCTCGACGTCGCGCGACCGCCAGTTAAGACTTTTGCTTTGATTAGAGCTAGGCCGCCTAGCTACCCGGCCGCCGCGGGGCTGCGTGACCGAACGCCCGCCCCGCCCCCGCCCACGTACGCCGTCGCCCCGAGTGTTGGCTCGGAGGCGACGACGCTTTTAGTCACGGTACTTTTTTTAGTGTCGGGGGAAGGGATCGGGAAGGGGAGAGGACGAGCCGCGCCGGGACCTCGTCGTGAGGCGCTCTTAGTCGTGCTCAATAAGATACCAGGAATTTTCGACGGGTAACCCAGTCTCGCCTGTGGTTTCAGAGTCATCACAAGAAGTCATGACCGGCTTCACCCAGCCGTCCGCTCCGAAGCACCTCCCGTCCTTGCTTTTCACTTGACCTAAGATGCCGGCTCCATGGGACGGCGCCGTGGGCTCCTTGTTAAACGTAAAGTCCTTCTCCCAACCTTCATCCTCACACTTCTCAAACCATAAAGAATCAGAGTCGGCAGTAAGACATAAAGTAGTGAATGCGTCCAGATTGAAAAGTAAACGATCAGGGTGTCCACCAATATTAAAAATCTGGCCGTTCTTGGCCGCGGATTTATCGTAGCAGCGATGCAATTCCGGTATAATTCTTCCTTTATAGTCTTGCAGACGCATCTCCTTGAGTTGGTCGGGCACCAACGTGAGACACGTGGCCAGGCCGTCGTCCTTGTCGTGTTGGTTTGTTGGATTGATCATCAGCTGCACGGAAGGGTTAGACCGGCAAAAGCCACGACACGCAGGAGAAGTGCGAAGAGAAGGGCGACAACTACGAGTGGTGCGGCGCCACGCCGGAGCCGACGGTCACGCCGCAGCCCACTCCCGAGGCGCCCACGTTCGACCCGGCGGCCGTGACGTGTAGTAATTACGCTACGTACGAGACGGACCCGAACCTGAAGGTCATCTCCTGCATCGGCGAGGACGCCTGCAAAGATGAGGACAAAAGCCTCGACGTCGCGACGAGCAGCTCCAAGATCGGCGTGCTGGTCATTTGCGACGGGAAAGCCGCCTGCTCGGGCAACGTGAAGCACAAAATGGACGCCGGGAAGGTGGTGCCCGTCGTCGTCCTTTGCTGCGGCGAGGACGCGTGCAAGGGCAGCAACTACAAGTTCGAGGTGAAGGACTGGGCGACGGGCGTGGCCGCGTACGCCCACTGCAAAGAGAAGAACGCGTGCACGGACGCGAAGTTCGAGGTCAAGGCGGGACACTCGCTCCACGTGAAATGCGGGGGGCCGGCGTCGAAAAAGACCTGCGAGAACGCGAAGGTCGAGGTCAAAGGGAGCGGCGTCGCGACCTGCAGCGGCAACGGGTGCTCGAACCTCGCGAGTGGTTACCCCAAGCGCCGCCTCGACGCCGCCGCGCCCGCGGACACCGACTCGTAGACATCAAGGCCGCGTCCGGCTCAAGGCGCGGCGGCAACAAGGCCGAACATACATACCCCCTCCGGAACCACCCAGTCCCTAGAGCCAGTAATGACTCGTCGTGGTGCTTAGTTTCCTCGCGTGTCGATACTTACTCAGATATTCAGGTTCAGCGTCAGCCCCAGGTCCAAGGGCGTGACACCCCTAACAAATCCCTGCGGCCCCAGCAAGGGCGCGGAGTCGTCGGGCACGCACGTCAGCGATAAAGTTGTGCGGTCGTCCGACCTAGACGCGGAAAGAGCCAAGTCCGTGTCCGGGACGCGATACGACATCTGCAGCGTCGCGGGCTGCTCGCCGACGGCCTGCTTAAGTTGCGCGATTTGCGCCTGGTAGAGCTGAAAGACCTGCAGGTAGGCCTGCTGCTGCTTCTGGGCCTTGGCGGCGACGTCCGCAACTTTTGCCTGTCTGCTGCGGACTTCCCTCGAGATTGCTGCGGCGGCGGCGGTTTCTGACGACGACTCCCAGTCGGCGCCTGGTCTTCTGGCCGCTTCCGCGGCATCATCTAGTGTCGATACGACTCTTTCGACATCCCCGAGATCGTCCTTCAGGAGCTTCGCCCTTACGAGAGCGAGCTGCTTCACGAACAGTAGCTCCAGTGAAGAATCAATGGCCTCCTCGAGCCGCGCGCGGTCCTCGCCGGAATTGGCGGGGGCCTGGGCGTCAAAGGCCGCCAGGGCCTTGTCGTAGGCGCTTCCCAGAATATCACCGAGGCCCTCGACGGCCTTGCCCTCGTCGATTTGTTGGGATGCCTTGCTCGTTTCGGCCTCGGACGCTTGCGCGGCGGCGACGAAGGCGGCGCCGACCCTCTCGTCGAAGTCGTCGGCGCCGCCGCGCAGGGCGTTCAATTTGATCGGCGTCGGCCGTCGCGCGGTTGCGGCGGCTAACAGGAGCAGGCAGCTCGCGGCTCGCCTCGCCATTTTTTTTGTGTGGTGCTATCGCTGCGTGGCTGTTGTGCTCGCGCGGCGATGTATGCTAGCAAAGGCTTGCGCAGCGCTCCGTTGGCAAGTTTCTATGCAGCAGGTATCGCAAACGCGCCTGGTTGCAGCTGTAGAATGCTAGTGTCGGTATGCCGCTAGCACGCATCGCGCACATATCGCTTTTTGGCACAGTCTCAAGCCTATAGTGGGCCAGGAGAGCATAAGTGGTCGTTTTGTTGCATATAGTCGTCGCTGCGCCGACTGCTACTGCCGAGGACCTCACAAGGACTATCACTGCTGCTTTGCACAAGTCAGGCAATCAGTAAGGACACCATGCTCGTCGTTCGTCGTGCCGCGCTAGCCGCTCGACACGCGATTGCAAAGGCGCCCGTCGCGGCGCGGAGCTGCTTCAGCACCTACACCGTCACGCAAGTGGAGCAAGGCGACGACGCCGCGTGGCGCAAATTACTGAGCGACGCCGACTTCCTCGCAGCGGTTGAGGATTCAGACGAACTGGCAGAAGCGTTCGTGAGACGCATGGACCAGCAAACCGTGGAAATATCGAGGCTCGGCACGCCCGAAGGTAATGACCCAGAGATCTGGACGTACGCGGCCCACCTCTTCACGCACGAGGACCCGGCGGTGCTCGCGACGGCGCGCGTCGCCGTCTGGCGAGACGACGGCAACGCCATGATCTTCCAGACGGCGGCCGCGTCGACGGCCGTGCCCCAGGAGGTCCTTTCTAGAGTAGTATCGACGGCCAAGACCGAGGTCGAGAATTTGGCGTCCTGCGACAAGATCGCCGGCGTCGCGCGCCTCGACGGGTCGCGTTCCCACTGCGGCAGGCACGGCCTCTGTGCCTGGGTGCGCGAGACCAAGGCCTGGGAGCGCTTCGAGGAGCCGGAACGGAGCGCCGTCGAGGCCATCGCCACGAACACGCCGCGGCCCGGCCACTCCGTGCTGGGGAAAGGGACCTTCGAGGCCGCGAAGGAGGCCTGGACGACGCTGGCGCTCGGGTTCGCGGACCGCGCCGAGGTGGGGGAGGCGGCGATTTTTAGGGGAGCGGGCGCGAAATTGGCGGGCATCAACTGGCTCCACGACACGTCTCCTGCTGCTTTAGAGGGGAGCGGCGGCGCGACGGCGGCGTTCCACTTCGAGAGCGACTCATAAGTAGACACACACAGTTACGTTAAATATTCTACACTACGCCGGCGGCGGAGTCGTGGCTTCGTCGTGAATCGCCTCCGCGAGGACCCGCAGCATGTTCCTTCTCCTCATATCGACGGGCGGCGGCTCCGGCACGGGAGGCTTCATGCCGAAGTAGGCGAGGATCTGGGCGTAGTGCGCTACTCTCAAGCGCGGGCCCGCCTCGTCGTCGAGGGGGATGCGCGGGTCGAGCTCGACCTCTGCCAGACGCGCCATTGCACATTCGTAGCCCGCATTCGCGTGGCCTGTGCGTAGAGAACGTCGCGTCGACGGCGCGGGTCTCTGACGGAGTCGCGTCGGCCGGAACGCCATCGCCGACGCTGAACCACACGCTCGCACTTCGTGCTCCAGAGGGGGCGCTTCTTTCCGCGCACGTGGCCTCCCAAGCCATTCTGGAGCCCCGCGAGGAATCGGTAGACGTCCGGGCGGCCCGCGAGCGCAGCGAGCTCGATTGCCGTAAAGGGCGTGCTCGCATTTTTCGTCGTCTCCACGAGGAACTCGCGGTAGCTCCCGTCGCGCCGCGCCGCGGGTCTGTGCTCGATGAACGCCCGCACGACCTCCAGGTGGCCGGCAAGGACCGCGACGTGGAACGGTTTGAGTCCAATCCTCTCCACGTTCTTGGGGAGAACGGGCAGCAGGTCCTTTCGTAAGTCGGCCATCCACGCCTCGGTCACGAGCCAGAACTGGTGGTTCGACGCCAGGGTCAGCTCGGATTGTTCCCGTGCGGTCCAATGGGCCCAGGGCTTGCGCGCACACTTGTGGAGGACGTTCGGCTCCCGGCGCGCCTTGTCCTTCTTCGACTTCGGTTTTGGTCCCATTCCTAAGAATACGCACGGCGGCGGCGCGGAGAGCGCCGGCGGCGGGAAAACCGGCGTCGGGTAGAGAGGGATCGGGGCTTGCGGCTGATAGCTGCCGGCGCTGCCCGTCTTTGCCAAGGCGGCCATGCGCTGCGCGTGGGCTCGCGATCTCGCGGTTGGTTTCGTCGACATCGCTGCCGTCGCTCAGCGGCAATCAAGCGAGAGCTGTCGTCGTCGCCCCCGGTGACGGCTCCGCAGCTGGCGCTGCTGTGACCGGGGTGTCGACGGCGGGCTCCGCCGCAGTAATCAGGGACCGTGGCGGGGCCAGCGACGCGCGATCGATCCTTTGACGGCGCGACCTCCGAGCGACCAGCCAGGTCGGCCCTCGGTCACCCTGTCAGAGAGATGCAATGCGGACGCTTGAGCTCCAGCGGCGCGCAGCCAAATCAAGAGCAGTGAGCCATGCAGCCGTTGCCAAGGCCAATTTCCGTCTGACGTAGCGTGATCCGCGCGTTTCACAAGACTCCTTGAGGCAGCCCGGCCGGGCTGAGCCTAGAAGTGGATCGAGGCCTCGCGCAAGGCAACGCACCCGTCCAAATGCCTAGCATGACGAGTAAAAGATTGGGGTTTCGGCCTAGCGGAATGTAACACACTAGCAAGCTGAGGCGGCCACCTTTGCGGCGGCAGCACAGGCTAGCTGCTAGCTCTGCGGCCCTGCAGCATTGCCTGCTGCGTTTCAGCTTAGCGGCTTGTCGTATTTTTGCAAAACTGCTGCTGAAAAGCTGCGAGCAGCCGCTCATAGCACTTTGCTGCAAACTTGTGGTTGCGTTGCAGTACGCCGCCCGTGCTCCTGCACCGCTCGTTGATTGGTTGCTGCAACCCCGCCGCCGCGGTCCTGCGTTGATTGCGTTGCTGCAACGCCGCCGCCGCGCTCCTGCACAAATGCGGCTCTGCATACTGCTCGCGCCGGTCGCGGGCCTGCGCTTCGCGCGGCGCGTCCGCTTCTGGAAGGGGCCCAAGACCCCGCCCGTAAGGCCAGCGCCCGCCGCCGCCGGCTCCGAGGCCGCGTCGCACGGTAGAAGCGCCACTCCACTCGAGTTGGAACGAATACAGACGGCACGATCGAGGATCGACGACGCCTGGGTTGCTCAAAGGAGCGATAGGGAGTTATTGCCCTTCGCGCGCGCTTGTAGCACCGCTGATCAACTTGCTACGCGACTGCGCGACACCGCGGCGTGGCGGAGAGAGTGGGCGCGGACCGAGGAAGACTGGAGCTTCGACACCTTCTTCACTTCCAGAAAAGACGCCTTCTACCGGGACATCGAGCTCGAGGGCGAGATGATGGAGTGGCTCGGCGGGGAGTCGGACCCGCCGTGTACGTCCAAAGAAGGCGCGTCACTGTTACTATTGAGGCCGGCGCGCTACAAGCTCGGGACGGTCGCGAAGGAGGACTGGTTACGGCTGATTGCCTGGCATGGAGCTAGGGCGACGTCCGAGTGGCCCTCCGATAATGATACGGATAAACCGGGCCACGGGGCCGTCGCAATTATTGTAGATCGGACCTGCTCGGGCGTGCGGAACCAGGACCCTAGGTTGCTGCGGTTCCTGTTGCCTCCACTCATTCGCCACTATCCCGCGTCTTTACACAGAGCTTACGTCGGTCCCGTGAATTACGTCTTCTACGGCATCTGGGCCGTGGCGACCTTGATCCTGCCGCGGCGCGTGGCCGGGCGGTTCATGCTGCTGCGCGGGTCGGACTGGAAGGCGCAGCTGCGGCGCGAGCTCGGGCCGGAGGTGTCGGCGCGGCTGCCGGAGAACCTGCGGGAGGGGGACGGGTAATTCTGGTAATGATTTTTGAGCGATGGCGTGGGCCAGACACAACGAGGGGGCGTCGCCCCTCGGACGCGTCTGACCATTGCTGGGGCGCTTAATTCAGTTACTACCTTCTCTTCTTTCACGCATCGACCGGCGCCGCGGCGAACTCGTCGTCGTCGTCGTCGATCTCGAGCACGTTGCCCTCGGCCTCGGCGCGGCGGCGCGACTCGGCGGCGCGCTCAGCCGGCGTCTGCACGCCGACCAGCTCGAAGTCGTCGTCTTCGGCCGGCGGCGGCGGCGGCGGCGCGGACGCCGGCGCCTTCGCCCACGGCTTGCACGCGGGCCGCTTTTTCGCCGGGGGCTTCGCCGCGGGCTTCTTTTTGGCCTGCTTGCGCCCGACGGTCTTGGACGCTTTCTGCGGTTCCCACAGGGTGATCTCCTCGCGGGTGAAGGAGATCACGTCGCCTTTGTTCACACGGGAGATCACGCCGCCTTTTTTCACACGGCAAGTTATGAGGTGAAAGTCCTCGCCGTGATCGATCTCGATAGAATAATCATCACCTTCAATGCCCACCACATGTCCAACCACGGTGCAGTGCGCGGGTGGCCCCAAGATGCGTTTGACCCGTACGCGTACGCGTTCGCCCATCTCTATAGCAGTGTAATATAATAGCACGGTGACCCTTGTGGTGTAACATATCCCTCGACCCGGCGGCACGCGGCGACCTGGTGTCGGGTTCCTATCCAGCCTGATGATGATCAGATGATCATGACAGTGATGTAAATTTCATGTCCCCCCGGGCCCACCCGTCCGGCTGGACTAGCTGCACCTAGTGTGTTACATGCCGCTAGCTGATTATATTGGCACGCGCAAGAAGCGTGCGCAGGATCTTGGCCCGCTCGCGGTATTGCTACGAGCGAACGCGGTCGCTGCTGTAGTTTTCCACGAGCTGGCATCTCTGCAAATTTCAGCAAACTCTTAGCCGTTTTCTCTGAGTTGGAGCCAAGGCGCCCACCAGGAGCCACTGGAACGCGGCGCGACAAGCTCGGCAAAGAAGCGCAGCACCATGCGGGCCCTCCTCGTCGCCTTCCTCGCCGTAACGCAAGCCTACATCGCCCCGCGGCCGACGAGCCGGCCCGTGCCGCGGCCGGCGTCCCCGATTACAGATCAAGAAACCAGCATCGACGTCGACTGGCGCAGCTTCCGCGCCAAGCTGGAAGCCACGGGCCTCGATTCCAAAGCGCGCGAGCAGTGGGCCGACGACGCCTGGGCCCACGCGTTACCGAGACCCGAGGCCGGCGGCTTGCTGCTCGCGCTGCCCTTCTCGGCGACGCTCTGCCATGCGAAATCGCCGTGGTTCCGGGACGTGCGACGCTTCGCGTCCAAGAAACGCTTCGCCGCGGCGCGCGCATTAGGCGTGCCTATGAAAAAAAGAAACTACGCGGACGGCGACCGCCGGCACCGGACTCTCGCAAGGCAATTTGCTACGATAGAATTAAGAAGAGTGGCCGAGACGCCGGTGCATGCTCGAACATTAAAAGATCGCAAATTCCTGAACATGAGAGATGAGGCGATCAGAAGAGCGAGGGACGTCGTATTGGTCCTCGATGATGAGGGCGCGTGTATACGACTGGGCAGGCAGGACCGCGGCGCGCCCTGGGGGAGTCGGAGAAGAAGCGCGGCTTTGTTTGCGGCATTGGAGTGAGACGCGGAGCGGAAATCACATGCCGGGCGCCCCACGCCATCGACCCGATGATGATCCCATTCCTTCGGCTGCTCGACGGCGTGGAGGTTTCACGCCATCGACGCGACGCTGGTCGATGGCGTGGAGTCTCACGATCGACCCACACAGGTTCGACGGCGTCTTCCCGGACTTCCACGACTTCCAGGCCGCGTTCGGCGACGAGGTCACGGTCTATACGGGATCGAGGGAGGTGGAGGACTGGGAGGGCGTGGCCTGGTCCGGAGAGGCGCTCATGCTGCATACGCGGGACCTCGAAGGGAGCACGGAACTCGCGCCGGGCTGCGGCATCTATCGAGGCGGCGCCGCGCACGCCGCGAGATTAGTATGCAACGGCGAGGCCGATGCGGCGGAGTTCGCCTTTTTTGTGGGGCGCTACGAGTTCGCACCGGGCGAATTACGAACCGCGGTCGACTGTGGATTGTATCAACCCGCGGCCTGCTCGTCGGCCCAGGTCCTCGGGAACGAAAGAGACGCGTCGCTCTGGCACTCGCTGATGCGGAAGCTCGGCGGGTCTAGCGCGGACATTGAAATGCTCGCGCCCAAATTACCGGTCTGTTCCAGTGATACGGTCGACGGGCCCGACGAGTGCCTGTTCGGCGACACCTAGCTAGGACCTCTCCAAGACCCCCCTCCTGTAATAACCTGTTTTCTGAAAGATAACTCCGGCGTCGTTTGAACGTAGAGACGCGGCGTTTAAATTCACAGAGCCGCGTCGCGGCGATGGCGTGAGGCCGGGGCCAAGGTACCATCGCCGACGCCCTGGCGGCGTCTCGGCCCTCCGAGGCGGGCTTGGAGGTGCGTCGGGCCCGTCACGGTACCACGCGGGTTTGGCAATCGGCCTAGAAGCCGCCCAATGGCGGGCCCTGCCCCAAACCGAGTCCGCGGAGGCAAATGACCGCGACTGAGGGCTCACAAAAATCGAATGCTAGTGGCTTGGTACTAGCGACTGCCCACAGCAATCACGAGTGAAGGACTTTAGCCCGGCGTCAGTGCTGTGTAAACAAGTCATAAGCGCTCTCCGCGACCAGCACAGCTCACAAGCATCGCTGCGAAGCCAACCCAGCCTTGCACGCACGATGAAGGCTGTCGCGCTCGCGCTCGCGCTCTCATGCGTAAGCGCACTGCTACCAGCTCGCCCGCCGCGCGCGGCGTCGTCGCTGAGCGCGGCCAAGGTCCCCGGCGCCACGCAGCGCACGAAGAACACTTATGACCTCTCTACGATCGAGAGAACCCTAGCGACCGAGCGCGACGCGTGCGGCGTCGGTTTTGTGGCGGAGAGCGCCGCGGGTCCCTCTCGTAGGGTCATCATCGCCGCCACGGCGGCCTGCGACGCAAACGAGCACCGCGGCGGCTGCTCGTCCGACTGCGTCTCGGGAGATGGTGCTGGTATCATGACCCAGATCCCGTGGGCCGTCTACGAATCGGACACGCCCGCATTGAAGGCGAGGAGGGAACAGAACCCGGACGAGAAATTAGGTGTGGCTACCTTATTTGTTCCCAGAGATCCTGAAGCGGCGGCCAGAGCTTCGGAATTAGCCTATGAGGCCGCTTCATTGACTGGCTTCGAAGTGGTCGCCTGGCGCGACCTGCCGATTGATCCGTCGATCTGCGGCGAGGCGGCCGCTGCGGGACGGCCGGACTTCGCTCACGTTATTTTAGCGACGGCTGCTGATGTTCCCGAAAGAGATCCTAGATCGTTAGAGAGAGCTCTCTACTTGTACAGAAGGACTCTGAGCGGATTGTGGGACCGAGAAGAGGAGTTCTACATCGCCTCGTGCTCGCACAAGACCGTCGTCTACAAGGGCATGGTCCAGTCGTCGGCGCTCAGGAAGTTTTACCTTGATCTCGCGAACGAACTGTGCTGACTCAGCGTCCGTTTCCGAACGTTTCCGAACTTCAAGTCGCGTCGACGGCGTCTTCATGAGACTACGCCGCCGCGACGCCGTCGACGCGGTCGCACGAGAGCCTACACGTCTCGTGAGGGAGCCCCGGCCGTGTCGCGACGGCGAGCCTGCGGATATCTTCATGATCACATGAGAGCCTACGCGTCGCGCGCGGGCGCCGCGGCGGTTTCGCGACGGTATCAATCAACGCAGGTACGTGTCTCAGTTCGCCATCTACCACCGTCGCTTCTCCACGAACACGATGCCGCGCTGGTCGCTCGCGCAGCCCTTCCGGCAGATCGCGCACAACGGCGAGATCAACACGATCCGCGGGAACGTGAACTGGATGGTGTCGCGCGCATTAGCGGCGGGGGCCGACATGGGCGCCGTCGCCGCCGGGTGTTCGTCGGACGATCCCGACCGGTCCTGCGAGTTCGTAGATCCCGACCAGTTAGGACCTGTGGTCGACGCGTCCAAGTCCGACTCCGCGAACTTGGACGCTTCCCTCGAGTTGTACACGAGAGCTGGACGCACGGTAGACGAGTCTCTGCTGCTGATGATGCCGCCCGCGATTCCCAAACCCGAAGAAAAATTGTTCTTCGACCTCCACGCGCCGCTCCAGGAGGCCTGGGACGGGCCCGCTGCCGTGTGCTACTCGGATGGTGATGTTGTGGGTGCTAGATTGGACAGGAACGGTCTGAGACCGGCGCGCATCACGCGGTACCGCGACGGCTTCGTGGCCTTGTCCTCCGAGACGGGCAGCCACAAGAACAGCTGCGACGCCGTGCCGCCGGACTCGGAAATCCTCGAACGGACGCGCCTCGGCCCGGGCATGATGTGCAAAATTGATCTGGTGAAGAGCGACGGCGGCTACTACGACGACGCCGCCGTCAAGGCGCAGGTCGCTGCTAATCCTAAATGGGAGCAGGAACTCGCGAGACAGAAGCGCACGATCGTCGACAACAAGCCCGCGCCGGCCTACACGTACGGCGAGAGCGACACGCGCATCCAGGCGGCCTTCGGCTGGGGCAGCGAGGACGTCGACATGCAGGTCCTGGCCATGGTCGCGTCCGGCGGCGAGGCGACGCACTGCATGGGCGCCGACGCGCCTTTAGCCGCGATGTCGACCTTCGCGCACGCGGCCTACGACTACTTCAAGCAGCGCCACGCGCAGGTGACGAACCCGCCCATCGACCCCATCCGCGAGGGGCACGTCATGACGACTGATGTGTGGTTAGGTCAAAGGCCCAATTGTGTCGATGTTGCTCTTGAGTTAGATGCGGGTGCCGATCTTGTACGTATAGAAACTCCTATTATGCATCAAGCTGAATTAGATGAAGTGTCTTCGGTCCTGTCGACGACTACGTTGTCTACCGTGTATGATCCTGCTACCGAAAGTCTTGAGGAGGCCGTGAAGAGGATCTCCGAGGAAGCTGTTAATGCTGTGCGTGATGGTGCCAAGTTAGTTATTTTGTCAGACAAGACCTTCGAGCCGACTGGTGACAAGTTGTATGTCCAGCCTCTGATCGCTGTCGGTGCTAGTCATCATGCTCTGATCTCGTCCGGTTTACGAATGAGCGCCTCGCTTGTCGTCGAGACGGCCCAGGTCTGGTCGACGCACCATGTCGCGACATTAATAGGATATGGTGCCAGTGCGGTCCACCCGTACATGCTCTTCCGCGTCGCCACTCAATTAACGACCCCGCCAGCCGAAGGCAAGAAGGCCAAGGCCGCCGTCGAGAGCAACGTCGGCATCGAGAACGCGCGGAACGCGTTGAAGGCGGGCGTGCTGAAGATCATGAGCAAGATCGGCATTAGTACGCTGTCTTCCTACCACGGTGCGGACCCAGCGTCTTTTTCCGAACGTTTCCGAACTTCAAGTCGCGTCGATGGCGTCTCGACGTGGCCGCCCGAGAGTCTGTCCTGCCTCGAGCGCGCTCGGCGGCCGTCGGCCCCGAGGGCCGCTCCAGCGAGTCTGAGACGCCCCACACGCCATCGACGCGACCCACACACACCTCCAGCGCCCGCGACGCCGTATTCATGATCACGAGAAGCTAACGTCGACGCGACGCAGGCGCCCAGATCTTCGAGTGCATCGGTTTGCACCCGGAAGTCGTCGACGTCGCCTTCAAGGGCACCGCTTCGAGGGTCGGCGGTCTAGATTTTGCCGAGCTCCAAAAAGAAACCGCGTCATTGGTGAAGGATTCGGCCTACGGCGGCCTCGATGCAGACGACGTCAAGGTCTTCAAGCTGTCGAATTATGGCTTCATCAACGCCTTGCAGAAGGGGCGCGGTGGCGAGGAACACGCGAATTCACCGCGAGTCGCGAAACTCCTCCACGCGTCGGTCCGAGAAGACGACCCCGTCGAGCGCAAGAACAAGTACAACGACTTCGTCAAGGAGCTCACGGAGACGGCGCCGTTCGGTTTACGCGATCTGCTCCAGTTCAAGTATGCGGACACGCCTTCTGATGCGGACATTTCGCTGCGAGAGATCACGGAGCGCTTCGTCACGGGCGGCATGTCGCTCGGCGCTCTGTCCAGAGAGACGCACGAGTCGCTGGCCATGGCCATGAATAGATTGGGCGCGGCGTCGAACTCCGGCGAGGGCGGGGAAGATAAAGTGCGAAATGATCATGTGGGCGAGAATCGCGACACGACCTGGAAGCATCTTCGCGGTAAATCTATCGTGGCTGGCGACATCGCGCAGTCTCAAATAAGACAGGTCGCGTCGGGACGGTTCGGTGTTACTGCTCCGTACTTGGCCGCTGCCGCGCAGATCGAGATCAAGGTCGCCCAGGGGGCGAAGCCCGGCGAGGGCGGGCAGTTGCCGGGCCAGAAGGTCGATAGCTACATCGCTTCGGTCCGTGCCGCTACGGAGGGAGTGACACTCATCTCGCCTCCGCCGCATCATGACATCTACTCCATCGAAGATCTCGCGCAATTGATCTTCGACCTCAAGGCCATCAACCCGAAAGCTAGGATCTCCGTAAAGCTGGTCTCGATTATCGGCATCGGCACGGTCGCGTGCGGCGTGGCCAAGGCCGGCGCGGACGTGATCCAGATCTCGGGCCACGACGGCGGGTCTGGTGCTGCTGCTATTAGTTCCATCAAGCACGCCGGCGCTCCGGTGGAACTCGGCTTGGCTGAGTCTCACACCACGCTCGTGGAGAACGGTCTCCGAGGCCTCGTGACGGTCCGGGCCGATGGTGGCGTAAGGACGGGCGCGGACGTCGTGAAACTAGCTTTACTAGGCGCCGAGGAGTTTGGGTTCGGGACCGTGGCCATGGTCGCGGCCGGGTGCGTCATGGCGCGCGTGTGCCACACGAATAATTGTCCGGTGGGCGTCGCCACGCAGAAGGAGAAGCTCCGCGCGCGCGTCCGCGGCGAGCCGGAAGACGTGACGAGATATTTCGAAAGTGTCGCGGAGGAGACCGCGGACATCCTGAAGAAGCTCGGCCTCAAATCGCTCAGAGAAGCGGTCGGCCGCATCGATTTGTTAGAACTAGTAGATGACATGAATCTATCAAAAACTACGAGGTTCGACGTCGCCACGACGGTCCTGAAGCCCATCGAGAAGGGCCTCTTCACGCAGGACTTCGTCGCGCCGGCGGAGCCCGCGCCGTCGCGCGCGTTGCTGTGCCCCGCGGGCATTCATTTCGACGACCAGTACGTCGGCGAGGGCAAGGCGATCTCCAAGGAGCCCTACTACCTCGTGAACACCGATAGAGCTGTTGGTACTAGGTTAGCTGGCGACATCGCGCGCCGCCAGCGCGCGGAAGGCAAGATCCAGCCCGTCGAGCTCAAGTACACGGGCGCGGCCGGCCAGTCGTTCATGGCCTTCGCCGTGTCCGAGATGAAGGTCTCGCTCGAGGGCGACGCGAACGACTACGTGTGCAAGGGCTTGTCCGGCGCGCACGTCTCCATCTTCCCGCCGCGCGAGGCCGAGGCGAACGGGGTGTTTGAGGCCAAGAACAGTGTCATCATCGGCAACACGTGCTTGTACGGCGCCACTTCCGGAAAGTTCTTCGCCGCTGGCCAGTCCGGCGATCGCTTCGGCGTGCGCAACAGCGGTGTCCAGGCCGTGATTGAGGGCGCCGGCGACCACTGCTGCGAGTACATGACGAACGGCGTCGTGCTCGTGCTGGGACCGACGGGCATCAACGTCGGCTCGGGCATGACGGGCGGCGTCGCGTACTTGTACGATCCTTCCGTGAATGATGACATGATCGCCGGTCGCCTCAAGCTCACGAACGTGAAACCCAGAAGGGTGCAGAACGGCTCGCCGGCGGCGGACACGATCAAGCGGCTGCTGCGCGAGCACCACGAGGCGACGGCGTCGAAGCACGCCAAGCACCTCCTGGAGAACTTTGACGCGTCGCACTTCTGCCAGGTCGTGCCTCCCTCTGAAGAGGACAAGCCGCACCACGCCGTGGTGGCTGATTCCGTCGAGGAGATGGCGGTCTCGCGATGAATAGGCGTGCGGTCCCTCCCTTATTATAAAAAACTGTTTCCATATCTCGTCGTCGTCGTCTTACAGGTTTCTTACACAGCGGCGGTTCCTTGAGGCCTACGGCAACGCAGGGGCCGGGCCGGCGGCCACCGCGACCTCGCGCTGCGCGTCGGGATTGCCCCGAAGGAGCCCCTCGAAGTGCGCCTCGCCCGACCGCGGGTTCCAGTACTCCAGCACGCGCCAGCAGAGCTCGTTCGGCAAATTGGGGGACATGAGCCATTGGAGTTCGCGCGGCGTCTTCGCCCGCGCGCGCACTTTGGCCCGCGCCTTGCCCCGCGCCACTTGCGACCGGAGCCGCAGCAGCTCCTTCGGCGTCGCCAGTACGTACTGGCGCACGTACTGGCGCCACGTGCCGCCGGCGGCGCGGACGGCCCTCACCAGCTCGTGCGAGAGCTCGAGGTACCGGAGCTCCTCAGAGTCCTCGCGTTCGCCCATCAACTTTTCGAAGACCTGCTCGAGGCTCATCTGCACGTCTCGAGGCTCGGGGCCCTGCGCATCGAAATTTATAACGGTGCCGTCGAGCCTTGCACCCGCGCGTACAAGGTGCAGCACGCACTTGTACCTCTGCCAGAGTGCTTCCGCGGGGGGGCTCTCATGTAAATCAGAATCGAGCGCCCCAGCTGCCATGAAAGCCGGCGGCGCCCAGATGTTGTTATGCACGTTGGCCCCGTGGCTGACTAATAACTCGACGGCCGTGCTCCGATGACCGAGGCAAGCGTTATGGAGCGCCGTCGCGGTACCCGGGCGTGCGCACTGGTCCACGTCAACGCCGCGGCTCAGCAGGAATCGCATGAGTCGGACACCACGTGTCTCATTAACGCAGGTGGCCGCGAGGCGCAACAGGCCCCAGCCGTCGCCGTTGACATCATGTATGTCGCCCGGGCCCTGCCCGGGATAGCTCACCGGGTCGCCGACGAGGTAGCGCTGCACGCCGGCTACGTTGCCGTCGCGCGCGTGAGCGCTGGCAAGAATAGGTAAAACCATGCTGCAGCTGAGCAGAGCTGATGGATCAGGTCGGGAGCGCAGAGCTGGTAGATCCAGGTTTCGCGAGCGCAATTTTGGGCACGCAGCGATGTGTTGTGGCTGGCGCAGTACAAAAACACACGTAGGCTAGCGCAGCATTTATTATTTATGTGATCGGCGCTCTTGATCGAACTAGCGGTAGTAACACACTAGCAAGCCTTGCGCGCCGGCGCGGAATGCCTCGCGGTATTGTGTAGCTGGAGCTTCTACATATAATACACACCTTGATTTCATTCACAACGACTGTAATTCATCGCAGCGCGACGGCTCGGACGCCGCCAGCACTGATATTAGCAGTGATAACAATTAAAAAGAAACCATGCAGCCGGACGCCGCCCCCTCCCGCTCACCACTGGCAAAGGCCACCGCCGCACGCCACCAGCGCGACTGGTCCCAGAAGAAGCCGCAAGCACCGCGCAACATGTCGCCGATGGCGGCGCGCGTCGTCGGCCTCGACACGCGGTCGCCGCGTAGCAGCTCCGTCTCACCAAAACCAACGAGACTGGTCTCGAGCCGCCAGCGCTGGGCCCACTCCGTCTGCTCCAAGAGTGAATTAGAGGCGGCATTGCAGGACGATAGCATAACGGCCATCGAGACGGACTTGATCTGGAGCACGACCCAATCCGCAGTAGTTCATGCCCATCCCCCTCAAACTGAATCGGATCTACCCTTCGACGCCTTCATGGACGCCGTCACGACGTCTCCACAAAGAAAACATATAAAACTGGACTTCAAGAGTCAAGATGTTGTTCAGCCTGTCGTTTGGGGACTCGAGAAATACTACGCCCGCGCGTTGCAAGCTAGAGGCCAGCACGTCTGGCTCAACGCCGACGTCTTAATCGGCCCCGGTTCCTCTTCCTGTAATTTTGATGCGGATGCGTTCGTGCAAAGTTGTATGAGACATCGGGCGTTCTCTTCCCTGTCGCTGGGCTGGACCGTGGACGTCGGCTTGGGCCACAGCTATTCCGTGGACCACGTCGCGGCGTTACGTTCACTCTTGCAGCGGCACAAGCTTTTAGGTGATCCGCGTCTAGCTATCTCGGCGAACCTACGAATGGCGCTGCGTAACTCAGAGCCGTTGCGACGGTTGCTGGACGAATGTAGGGGAGAGTTATTGCTGTGGACGGGCGTCGGCGAGCCGCCCGTTTCGGAGCAGCTCGTGGAAAGGGCGCGGCGCGTCTTCCCGGCGGATCGCTTGGCGCTCGACGTTTCTTCTACGACGGCCGGCGACGCTATGGCGCAGGAGGTTGCTTTGTCAATCTACCGCGCCTGGCGCCGCGCCGGCGATTTGGTAAAGCGGACGACTTCTACGACTTCTACGCCTGACGCGGACGCGGACGACGACTTCTACGACCGCGCGCGGCGGCGGCCGACGTGCTGCCGGTAATCCTAGTTTTGGCTACTTGCTCGCTCTCTGTAGGACTTGTTGTCGCGGACGGCGGCGCATGCGGCCGACAAAACGGGTTTTCCAGCGCAAGAGAGAGAGAGAGAGTGTGTTGCGCCTCGCCGTGCCCTCCGCGGGTTCGTCTGGTGATAAGATTAGAGCCTCGGACAACGTCTGAAATACCTCCGGTGTCCTCGCGCCGCCAGCATGGAGGAATGCTCGATCTGCCTCGAAGCCCTGGTGTCTCAGACTGGGATCTTGATGTCCTCATCACCAATCCATTGGCGGCGCGGTTGCGCGGTTCTTTCGAGGTACGACCTGCGCGCGCGCCGCCGCCGGAAAAGCGCAAGCGGCCTACGAAAGGGAAGGCCGGCGGCACGCCGCTGAAGAAACGTGTTGAGGGAGCCCACCAGAAACAAAACGGCAAGTGGTCCAGCCAACTCTTCCCCGGCCGCGAGTTCGACGACCTCGACGAGTACCGCGCGGCGAAGCAGCAGCACGCGACGCGGCGCGAGGAATACCTTGCTACGGTAAGAGAAAACCCGAGGGGACACTACTACTAGTGAATGGATAAGAAAACCTATACACCCTCCCCTTCCGCCGCCGCGCCGTTCTCAACCTCCGCGACCGGCGCGGGCGTCACCAGGTGCCGCAGCGGCCCGAGCACTTCAACCAAGTTCACGCCGCTCCGCGGCCGCAGCGTCAAGACCCGAGCCCTAGACGTCTCGCCCTTGAGCGGGTCCGCGGCCGGCGCGCAGGGCGCCCAGTCCGCCGGCGCGCCCCAGAAGGCATCTGTACGAAGTAGTGGCACCAGAGAAGCGGCCGTCTCGACGCGCCAAGATATATCAGCGTCGTCCCGAAACGCGATGCGAGCCGTCGTCACCTTCTTCCGCGACCGCCGCTTCTTCTTCGCCGGCTCGCCCCTTTTCTTCGTGCAGCATGGAGCCGATTGGTGCGCGAGCCAGTGCATCTCGGAGCCGAAGCGCCGTCCGCACCCCGAGCACTCCAATTCCGACTCGGCATCCCTAGAAAGTTCCGTGATCTCCTCCTTCGTGTGCACCGACTCCAAGTCGCTCTTCAGGACGTCCAGGCGATACCTCCGGCCCGTGACGATGACCTCCAAAGCGAACGCGGATTCGTTCGTGACGTTCGGGACTCTCAGTACCAAGTCACCAACTACTTGCGAGACATGAGCGACGCGGCCGCCCTTGACCCGAGACAGGGCCACCACTCGCGCGTACTCGTGGGGCATGCTGTCTCTATCGGCGGCTCGGCGTTCTAATGCGGGTGGCTTGTCCGACTGCACGGGCGCCGCGCCGAGCATGGCTCTTATGGCTTTCGCGCTCGGGAGTTCGCGCGTCAGCGTGCGCCGCATGCGCGCGCCGCGGGCGTCGTCGCCTGGCGCTTCCATGCTCTAGGAGGCTCTCCGGTGCTTTTGCGTCAAGGCAGCCAAAAGCGCTGCTCAGAGGCGACTGCTGGTGTTGGAGGAGTGAACCCTAAGAAGTTCTAGTCGTACGCTTTGCAGCGGGACGCCTTTTAGAGGCCGCTCCGGCCGCGGCTCGGCTTTGCTTGCTAGTGTCTTACCGCCGCTAGCTGCTAAACGCGGATGCCCACTTAGTCCCGGCACCTTAACAATACTAATACGGTACATCATTGAACGCGGAGCTTAGAAAGAGGTACGCTGTTATGAAAGACGCGGCACGCGCCCGCCGCCGATGAATCGGCGACGCGCGGTGTCTCCCCCCACCTGGGCCAGGGACTCCGCCCACTAAAAAAGCGAGAGCCCTCGCGCGCCGCCGACGCGTCGGCCACAAGACGGAGAGGCAGGGACCGAGAACTAGACTTCAAAGCTTAGGGATCCGGTGCGTCTCTCCTTCCAACCGCGGCCGCTCGCCGACCGACGGGCTCATCGCCCGGCCGTGCGCGCCCCAGTTCGTGCCCCCGAAGCCCTCGACGACCGGCTGCTCCGTAGGCGGTCCCACGTCGAAGCCGTTCGCGATCGCATCGTCGCGCTTGCTCTTGCCGCAGCCCTTCCAGGCCCGGTCCAAATTCGCGTCGCGCCGCGTCGACACGTTCGTCGCCGTCGCGACGTGCCGCCGCAGCGGATTCGAGGCCGAGGTCTCGCCCTTGTAGGCGCCGTGGCGCCACGCGTCGCCAGTATTGTTCGGGCCGCCGAACTGCCGCAATCCCGAGGGATGGATCTCGGGGACGTAGCGGATCCAGTCGTCGTTGCTCGGCGACTTGATGGACATCGTTCGCGTTGCGACGCTCTCCGAGGCTGCCCAGCTGGTTTGGCTGCCCAGTTGCGCGCCGCGGCGTCGCGCAGCCGACGAGAGTGGAGCCAGGTGCGGCGACGAGCGTGCCTGCGTCGTCGCGCAGCCCGGCGTGCAGGATTTGTGCGCGAGACGCTCGTCTGACGAACAAAGCGCTGTGCCAAAGAGAGGCCGCTGTGCTAGTGTCTCGTCGCACCGCTCGGCGCGCGACGCACGGCCTCCCCGCCGAGCGCCTACGCGACGACGGGTACCTAGGAACGGTAACCCAAAACCGATGCTAGTGTGTTTACAGGCCCGCTAGCCTCGGGATCGAGACAGAGCTGGTGTCGAAAAGGCAGCCATAGCCACCTTAACGATCCTCCAGCAAGCTCAGAAATACCGCTTGCAACGATGCGACGACTGGCCTACCTCGCCTGCAGCGCCACCGCGCTGGTCACGCCCCGGAGGCGACCACTGCTACACAAGCAGCCCGCCTTCCACCGACCAACCGCTTTACATGCTTTCGACCCGGCGACGGTCGCCGCCTTCGACCCGTCGAAGTTCGCGCCCGTGTGTACCGCGAGCGACGCCATCTACCGCGGCGCGCAGCAGTCGCTCGCGATCATCGTCGGACCGAAAGTCTTCGAGGAGTACGCTCCCTTGATCGCGGGCGGTCTGTTGCGTGTGAGATTAGAACTGTGCGTCGTCGAGTCCTTCTTCGGCGAGGCCGTGTTGCCCTTCGTTCAGAAGAATGGCCTGTCCTGGGTCCTACCTTTTCACGAAACGGTGGAAACTTTTTTAGCGGGCACGATCTTCGCGTTGGTCCTGAATTTTATTTTAGTCGGCTCGACGAAGATTTTACAGGTCGTCGTGACGTGGTTCGACTTTTTTTTGGGCATGCCGTCGCGGTTCGTTTCTACGAAAGCTATTGAGCAATTGAGCGACGAAGACGACGCGTCGCCGAAGCCCGCCGTCGTCGCCTTTACCGTGTCGAAGACGGCGGGCGAGGCCATCGGGCTCGCTAGACAATTCGTCGACGCGCTCGACGTGTTCACGTCGCAGTACCTGTCGCTGACGACGGCGGCGTACATCACGTTCAAGTTCCTGCACTTCCGGGTGTTCGACTAGTCTGCGTAAGTTTGCTAGTCGTGTTTACTCGTGGGGGGGCCCGCGGGGAGGCGTCGCCGCGCAGGCAGGTGTTATGTTCAGGCTATGACGCAGTTGCACGAGCCGCTACACGTGCCGCTATTGCCGCCGTTGGCCTTTGCTAGTAGCTCCTGCGCGTTCATCAACGCCTCCTTCACGTCGGCGCTTTGTTCTTGAGAGCTGGGCTGCGTCGTGGTAGCCGCGCGGTTGCCATGCAGGCTGTCCGGCTGTTGCTTGACCTTGGGCGACGGGTCGGGCTGTTGCAAGTCGGCCCGCGACGTGCCGCCTAAATTGTTATACGTCGACTCAAAGTTTGTCGTGTCGGCTCGAACGTCAGCTTCTATGGCCTCAAGTTCCCTCTCGGCGTTCGCGACCGCGTCCTTCTTCGCAGTTGTTCGCACCGGATCGTCTTCTTTCACACCGTACGTCGTCTTGATAAAGTCGGCGCCCTTATCTTTAAACTCGGCCGCGTGCTTTTCGAGGACCCACTCCGTCTCACCTTTGCTCGAAACCTCCTTGACGAGACCACACTTTTCCTGCCAGCCGGACCCCAGCAGCGTGTCCAACTCCTTGACTGACTTTTTGAGCGGTTCCTGCAGAGTACTAGTCAGCGCGGGGCCGTCTACTGGCTTCGCGCCGCTAGAGGCCTAGCTCTCTCGAGGCTTATCGTGCACGAGCGCTCGCAGGCTCACTTCGCCTTAATTCAGACACGCGAAAGGCCACGAATGCGCGTGCGGACTACGCAGCCGCACACTCGACTCGAGTGCCAAAACGGGTTTTCCCCTGGAGAGAACAGATATAATCAAACCGATGTTTAAACGGGGGGAGAGGGATAAGGCCGACACCGCCTAGTCGACCTTGATGCTCGCGTAGATCTTCTTCGTGAACCAGAGGCAGGCCAGGAAGCCGCACGTGCCCGTCAACAGGAACAGCCCCACGCATATCAGGCCCATGTAGCCGAAGTAGAGCACGTACGTGAACCACTCGTCGGCGCCGAGCCTCCGGAAGTAGTCGACGCTATACGCAAACACGTAGAAGGCCGTGCTCCCAGAGGTCAAGAACGACCGCCACCACCAGCGGTGGTTCTCCGAGCACAGCTGGAAGTAGCACAGCACGATCGTGATCTCGCAGCACGTCGCTACGAGGATGATGAAGACCAACCCCGTGAAGCCAAACACGTAGTAGTACTGGTCCATCCACATGCTCGAGAGAATAAAGAACAACTCCACGAAGCACGCCCCAAAGGGTAGGATACCCCCTACGGTGGTCGTGAACCACACGGACAGGTACCAGGGCTGGGGCGTCGGCACTTCCCGCGGGATGTTGCTGGTGATTGTGGGGTAGGCCAGCGGCTCGCGCTTGTATCCGAGGTAGGCTCCGACAAATACTAAAGGTACTGAGACTCCGAACCATAATGCCAAGAGTGATACCAATGAAGCGACGGGCACGGCCCCCGTCGAGCCGTAGTAGTACAGTAACGAGTCGAAGGTCAGGAACGTGCCAAAACAAATGCCCGGGAACGCGAACGCCGTGCACAGCGTGCACTTCTGCCAGAGCCTACCTTTAAATGTTTTGTATAGAGTGGCGGAGGCATACCCGGCGAAGATGCCCATCATCACGAAGAGGACGAGTACTGCGGTCGCCAGACTACCTCTATTAGCTGGTGAGAGGAAGCCCGCCGCCGCGAAGATGAGTGCGATAGCAGCACATAAGAGTACTTGAACCCCCGTACCGACGCAGACGCAGAACAACATGGGCAGCTTGTCGGGCGGTCTGAAAACGTCGGCGTGCACGAGCTTCCAGCCCGACTCCTCGCGATCCTCGGCCTTCTCTTCATCACTCAACACGCGATTATACCGGACGATGTCCCTGTGTAAATTGCGCACCATGATCATGGCCACCATGACCGTCAAAAATAACACTATGAGTAGAGAATTTACTATCGAGAACCAGTGCACTTTATCCGGGACCGCGTTGTCCATCGACAGGTAGATGTCCCACCGCGACGCCCACTTGACGTTCGACGCGCGCCACAGCACGTCGTACGTGAAGATGACGGGACCGGTTTGCACATCTTGTTTGGCGGCAATCGCTTCGTAGACCATCGGGCCGCTCTTGTCACAGGTTGAGAGTGGAGGAGCCTCACCAGACCCGTCCCACTTCGCGTCGTTGGCGAACTTGTGCTTCACCGTGAAGGGCTCGACGTAGAAGCCTACTACGCGAGAACCATCATCTAAAGGGTGGTACTCCACGATGATGTTCACGTGGTTGAACAGGTAAGACGCCTTATGATCTTGATACCCGACCGGAAAGCCGCCCGCGTAGGCCGTGATGATGTACTGCTCCGAGTCCACAATCGACGCCGCCGGGAGATTATCAATAATCCAGTTGTGGTGATACTCCTCGCGAATGATCGTCTTTAACGCGGCGACGTCCGACTTCGTCAGGTCCACCTGACAGAGCACCTTGCAGAACTGGTCCTGCTCCATAAACAAGTGGTAGGGCGAGTTCTCGATGAGGTCGCCGCTCAGGAACTCGCCCAGGTTCTCCGTCGCTTGCTTAATCCCGCCCCGCGGTCGACAGAACTTGAGGGAGTAGTAGTCGTAGGGGATCTGCGTATGGACACTCGTGAGCTTGTTCACCTTGAGTTCTACTTTGTCGCCATATCTAAACGTTCTGGGGGCCACGCCAGGTAAGTAAAACGCGCGGCACGTCGCGAGGACGAGCGCCGCGCGCGCGGCGCCGGTGAAGATGGTCCTCATTCTTGCGGCGGCTTCTGTGGCGTCTGAGCGCTGCTGTCAACGACGGGGCGGCTTTGTATCCTCGCGCGGCGGCGGCGGCACGCGTCGAGGGAGCTGGCAGCTCTCTAAAATCTGGCGGCGGCCTCGCGCCGACGCGCAGGCCTTAGCGCTGCTTAGCTGCTCGACAACGGCGGGTAGAACCGTCGGAGAGCTGCGCTGCGCCGGCCGTATGCGGACAAATTCGGCCGCGGCGTCGGCCGTCTTTTGGTCTCTATTTTTTGCTGTCTAAAATAATTTTATTCCTCCAGCCGTCCGCGACGCGTGCCCGCGCCCCGCACGGGCCGTACGAGTCGCCGGGCAGCCGAACCCGAACCTCCCGCAGCCCGCACAAATTTTGCGAGACAGAGAGTGGCATTATTGCCTTCGCCTGCACAGGGCAGCCCGCATCTGCACGGCAACGGCGCGACGCCACCGACGCGCCGGCGCATTACAATTGATCGGTCGCATCGCACGAGCGGCCATGCGCCGCCTCGGCCTCCTGCTGCTGGCGCTCGCACGCGCGCAAAACGACCAAGCGAAGTGGCTGGAGAACCTCGAGCAGCTCGCGGTCTTTGTGGGAGAGCGGGGCCACCCCGACGTGCCGCTCGACCACCCGCTGGGCAAGTGGCTCGCGTCCACGCGCGCGTCGATCCGGCGAGGTACTCTTGATGCTGGTAGGGTGGCGGAGTTCCGGGCCGCGGGCGGCTTGGTGCACCCCATGGAGGGGCGCTGGGACGACGCCCACGTGTTATTGACGGAGTTTGTCCGAAGGGAGGGTCACGCCGACGTGCCGCCCGCACACCGGGAGCGGGGCGTGCCGCTCGCTGCGTGGCTGCGGCGGCAGAAGCGCGAAGCCCTGGAGGGGTTGATGGCACCTAACCGCGTCAAGATGCTCGAGGAGTTAGGCGTGACGGGTCTGAGGTCAAAAACAGAAAGAAAAGAGGATACGTGGGCTCGCAATTTCGACTTATTAGCAAGGTACGTGGCCCAGCACAAGACGGAGCCGGGTCGCAGTGAAGTGGTCGAGGGCAAGCCGCTCGGCACCTGGCTCGCGTCGCAGAAAGTCAAAGCTGCTAGAGGTGATTTACTACCGGAGCGATCCAAAAAACTTTCTAGTGTGATTACGTTGCCTTCCGTCAAGAAGAGCGCCCCGTCCTGGACCTGGCCCGGTGCCAACCCTTCTGAAAGTGTAACGATCCCGCCCCTCGGGAATTCAAGGAGCAAGTTTTTCACCGAGCAAACCGCACCGAATCTAGCTACACTACCGGAGTGGTACGCCAACTGCGTCCACAGGAAGGAAACAACACTGCAAGGAAACCCGGGACGCTTCCGGGACGAGCAGATCTACCACGTCCTTTGCTTACTCGAAGACAAGCTGTCGAAAAAAGATCTCTCACCACTCGTTGTCGTGCAAGTCGGTTCGAATGACGGCGACGACGCCGTGAGGGAAGCTCTCATATACGCGCGGAGGCACTACTCATCAATACCCATCAAAGTGGTGCTGGTCGAACCGACACAACGCAATTTCGAGAGATTAAAAAAAGTCTACTCGTCGACGGCGGCCTTCCAAGGTCCCGGTTTCGAGGCCGAGTTCGTGCATGGGGCCGTGTGTGACGACTGCTGTGTGAATGATCGAGTCAAGATCTATCATCCCAAGTGGTCGATAATAGAGCAGTGGTACCGAGACGCCGTCGATCATCCGGAGAAGCACCCGAAGGCCTTCGATACCCCTGATGGAAGTTGGCGCCAGAAGTGGCTCTACGAACTCAACTCTTTAGATCCAGAAAACCTCAAAAAGAATTTCAAGAATGACGCGGACATAACGTATGACGAAATTGCCTGTTTTAAGGCTGCGTCGTTATTGGACGCGTTTGCGGGCGGTCGCGCCGATTATGTGATGATTGACGTCGAGGGCTTCGACGATTCCGTGGTGTACTCTTTGGATCTGGGGAGACACCGCCCACGACTAATAGCCTTCGAGTCGAAGGTCATGCAGTCGGTGCGACCGGAAGCTTTATTTGATGTGGTGGAGTTCTGTGGGCAACGAGGGTATAAAGCGGTGGGGCCGGTCAAGGCGAACCACGTTTGTATTAGAGACGACCGATCTGTCGCGAAGCCGGTGACGCCGCCCGGGAAGCCCTACTATCCGCAGCCGCCTCCCACAAAGCCCGAGCCCCTGCCGGAGGCGAAGCGCCTCACCGCGCCCGGCACGGCCCTCGGCGCCGCCGACAAGAAAAACAATGGAGTCGCCGAGTGGTACCTCACGAACTTCCGCGTGCGGTTTGCCAGGGAGGACGGGTCCTGGTTCGACCCCGACGTGGAGGACTTCGGGGGGGAGCCGTGTCCGGGCTGCACCGCCGACGAAAAGGCCCCGTAGCGTGTAATATGTGACCTGTGAATTTTTTTGCTAGTGTCTTACACCGCTAGTTGCTCGAGTCTTTGCTTTTGCTTTTTGCTTGCTAGCTATACACGTTGGAGTGCACAAAACGTGGTGCAGTGACTCGCATCGAACGGGTGCCAGTGTGCGAACACACAGCGAGGCTATCCGCTGCGCACCGAGCGATTACAGAGACTGCACGCAGCAGCTCATCGCTCCGCAGTACTCTGCAACCAGCCGCATTCGTGGCGCCGAGCTCGGCGGAGGGCGTGCAGTCGTAGTAACGAAACAGCGGAGGGCCTGCACGCCGCCGCCGCGACGAACAATGACGAGCGAGTCCTACGTCCTCGACCCGCTGGGCCGCAGCGCCCTCGCCGACCTCGAGGAGCGCAAGCTCCTGACGCACGGCGAAGCAAGATCCGTCCTCGAGAAGCGCGAACGGCTCGAGCTCAATTTATCGGCGACGCAGCCGACGCGCGCCGCGTACGCAAGAGCCATCGCCTACGAGGAGAAGTGCGACGCTTTATTATCTGTGAGACGGGCCAAGAAGGTCTCAATCAAAAGAGGCCCGGGCGACCACTTCCAGGCTCGAAGAATTGCCGCGCTCTACGAGCGGGCGCTGAGCCGGTTTTCAGACGACTCCCGATTGTGGCTCGACTACGTTTCATACCTAAAAAAGACGAACCAACCAAAGGCCGTCGGCCGCGTTTTAGCAAGGGCCTGCCGCGCGAACGCCACGTCCCTCGAACCGTGGCTCGCGGCAGCCAGGTGGGAACTCAAGGATAGGGGCAACGCGACGGCCGCGCGGCGGCTGCTGCAGCGCGCTTTGCGCTTCAACGGCGAGAAGCACGAGCTGTGGTCCCATTACATCGCGTTCGAGCTGTCGTATGTCGATAGGTTACGGAAGCGGTCAGTGGCTTTAGGTACGCCGTCGCCGGAAGTCGAGCTGACTCAAGTCGCCGTCGAGGCGGCGCGGGCGGCCTTCCAGGCTATTGCGGTGGACGATCGAGGTGAATTATTGACGTCTATTGAAAAAGCGTGCGCCGCGGTGGGCGGCCATGTAGGAAATGCGGTGGCGGAGGCCGCGCGCGCGGCCGCCGGCGACGCTGAAACTCCTCGACCGCCGCCGCCGCCGCCGCAGGGTCCCTCGAAGCGCGAGCTCGCGGCGACGGCCGTGCGCGCGCGCCTCGCCGCCGCGGGCGCCTCCACTAGTGCAGCGGCGCGCGCCCGGGAGGCGCTCGACGCGCTCGAGCCGCCGCGGCGCGACCGCGTGGCGTGCGCCGTCAAAGCGGCGCGCGGCGAGCCGCTCGACGCGCGAAGTAGCGCTGCGCGAGGTGCCGCGGTGGCGCACGCGCGGGGCGTGCGGACCTGTCGAGCGTAATTTAAGGGTGCTGCTTAGAGCTAGGCCGCCTAGCCACCAAGCAGCCGTGGGACCTGCTTGGCCGCACGCCGTCCCGCCCGGCCCTCGTACGCCGTCGCCCCGAGTGTCTAGGTTGCCACTAACCTGTTAATTACCCGTTATTAACCTATAATTACCCCTCGGAGGGGATCCGGGGTTAATAACCCGCTCAATAACCCGGTACTTTAAACGCCGTCAAACGCCTTCCTGAGGACTCCGAGGACTCCCCCATGCCCTAGATGATAGACACTAGACTCAAAATCAATTCGTCTTGCGGAGCGGCCAATAAAGAGCTGCCCCTTGCGTTCAATATGCCGAAGGCGGACGCCGCGTGGGACAAACATACGACGCCAGCGCAAAAAGAGGTCGAAAAGGACGGCGGCCTCACGGTACCAGTCCACGGCTGGCAATGCAATTACTGCAATGAAAAGAGCTGGAACAAAGCCCTCGACCGCTTGCGGAGACACCTCACGGGCGACGAGAAGTTGTGCCGCGGCTGCAAAATTAAGCCGTGCTCTGCTGCCCCGGAAGAAGTCCGCAAGGAAATGACCGCGACGCTCGCGGACCGCCAGGCGCTGGCCGACGGCAAGGCGAAACGCACAGCAGCGAACGAGGAGATCGCCGACGAGTTCGGTAAGAACCGGGCGAATCAAATCCAGCAGAAGATGGTCGCAAAACGCAAGTCGGTCTCCGACCTAGAAGTGGACGGCGCTCTCTCGGACATGTTCGACGGTTTAGGTATAGCGCACAATAAGGTAGACCACCCTCTATTCCGGCGCGGGGTGCAGAAGTTACGGAACGCCCACCCGGACTACAAATTGCCGCATCGGACGAGCCTAGGTGGGTCGATACTAGAGCATCAGTACCAGTGCGACGTGGACGATCGTACGAGGCATCTGCAGCACAAGCTGATCAAGAAGTTCGGTAAGGCGCTCCTCACGGACGGTGCCACAATCCAGAAAACGCCTCTGCTGAATACTATATTGATGTGCCCGGTCTGGAGGGACGCCCTCTTCCTTTCGTGCGAGGACTGCACGGATCATCTCGCGAGTGGTTTAAGTAAGGACGCCGAGTACATTGCCGACGTCATCATTAAGGGGATAAGGCGTTTGCCGTTCCCGCGCTTCGTGGATCTCATTATTACTGATGGTGCTGGTGACATGAGGAAGTTTCACCGTCTCGTAACAGCCACCTTCCCTTGGATTGACACACAGTGGTGCGTCTCACACCTATCCAATTGCATATTGAAGAAGAGCGCCGAAGGCCACTCGAAACTGCAAGAGCACATTGACAAGGCCAAGAAGATTGTCGACCGTTTTACTCATCACCATTCCGAGCATGCTATGTTTAGAACGATGTCCAAGGCAATGAGCCGCGACCTTGCTCTTATTAGATACTGTGAGCCACGCTTCGGCCTCTACTTTTTGATGCTTCATCGCCTGCAAGTCCTAAAACGAACGCTCAAGGCCGTCATCCACAGCAGTGCGTACCGCGCGATGCAGTACGAGGACGATGAAGAAGCGGTGATCATTGATGACTCGGCGTTCTGGGACTACAACGAGCTCGTGGTCAAGGCGACGTGGCCGCTTTTACAGCTTGTTCGTCTCGGCGACGAGCGCAAGACGCCGACGCTCCACAGGGTCTACAAATATGCGAAATTGACCAAGCGTCGACTCGCTGAGGCCAAGGACGACGACCTCTCGGCGCACGTGCTCGAGGCCTTCGAGCACTACGAGCGTCACTTGTGTTCTGACATCGTGAAGGCTGCTTCAATCGTCGACGTGGGCACCTGGGCCAGGGGCAACCTCGAGGACGTAAACGAGTGCAAGGAGAAGCTGAGCGACTACATCACTAAATTTGCGGAGCAGTACGAGGAGCCCGACGGTTTTGTGGAGAAGGCCGAGGAGCAGATGTTGTCGTACCTGAACAACGAGGGCGTCTACGCGACCGAGGCGGTGCTCGGGAAAGCGCGCACCATGGCCGCGTACCGCTTCTGGGACAAGTACTCTGGCTCCTCGCCGGAGTTCTCGAAGGTGGCGCTGCATCTGTCGAGCAAAGTCTGCGGTTCCGGCGAAGCCGAGCGGAACTGGAAAGACTACAAGTTTGTATACGATAAGGCGCGGAACAGGACGTCCTCAAAGAAGCAGCAGATGCTGATTACGCGCTACAATGCTCTACGGCTCCGGGCGGGAATTGTGGATCCAGGCGACATCGACCCTCGCGAGGAGGTTTTGTTGTACGGCTGCGAGGAGGAACTAGTCGATCCAGCGGCGGCGCCAGAACCTTTGGTGGCGGGCGGGGCTAACGAGCGGGTCCGCGAGAACCCGTTCAATGCCTGGCCGGAGTCGTGGGAGGAGCAAGCGATCTTCGAGCCGGAAGTCTCAGGGGCTACTGGTCGCTACCAGCTCAAGACCAAGTTCGTGGGCATGCACCTGTATGATCCTGATGATGGCGTCGAGGAGCACCGCATCATTGTCGAACTGGAGTGGAACAAGACGAAACCGAGGGGCTGGAAGACGAATACGCCGCAGGACTGGAAGCAGTGGAAAGCAGTGACGGAGCTGGACCCGAAGCATCACCAGGACAAGATAGATAAAGAAGGACACGAAGATACGCTCGAGTCGTATTGGTTTAACGACGACCTCTACGACATGATCCTCGCAGCGCCGAGAGACGAGCAGCCGCGGACGATTCTTACAGGAGACGAGGATTCGGACGACATGATCGACGAGTCCTAACTGGGCGATGCCCACCACTGCGTTGCTCCCCGGCCGCTCCCTTAGCAGGGAGTAGGCCGGGCCCGCGGGACGCCTCACGGGCCAGTGGCCTGTGGCCCACCCCTCCCTACCCCTCTATAAGGTCCTGAGGTTAATAACCCGTAGTAACGGGTAATTACCCGGGTTACTAACCCCGGGCCGCGATTGGGGTTAATAACCCCTGGGGTTAATGGCAACCTAGCCGAGTGTTGTTAGCTCGGAGGCGACGACAGCGAGGGGGGAGCAGGCCGGACGCCGGAATCTAGAGCCGGAATCCCAAGGCCGCGGCGGGGGCGCAAAGATGAGGCGATAGTTTGTTACAACACGAATAGGGAATTGTGCAATTTGCACACAGGGGGCCGCAGGTAGGCGGCGGGTCTTGGCTTATTTGTTGTCGTCCTCCGAGAGCGACGAGAGGCTGCGGGCCTCCGACGGGCGGCGGCGCATCGGCGGGAAGAGCTCCGGCGTCGGAGCAGTCGTCGTCCACGTGGGCCGTAGATCTAGCCTCTTGGCCCATACGTCTCCTCTCACATCGAGGTCCGGCCGGGACGCGATGAGCGCGCAGCGTTCGGCGTCGGAGAGGCGCCGCGCGCCGGACGGTCTAGGACCGGGCGCCTTCGTACCGAAGGCGAAGCGCACGGCCCGGCGGGCGCGGATCGGCCCCACGCCACTGGAGAGCCAGGGCACGGTCTCCAAGTCGCAGGCGAGCGCGTAGGGGTCCGCGTCGTAGCGCGACGGCTCGTTTTTCCTCCGATGGCTACCGTCGAGGCCGAGCACGGAGTAGCGCGAGCTGAGGCGGCCCTCGGACGGTCTGCGGCCGTCAAGGCTCGTGCGGCCTTCGAGCGCGTAGAGGTCCGAAGCGCTCGTGCGCCGGCCGCCATCGAGGCACAGGCGCGAGCAGCTCCTCGATAAGTCGCCGTCCGACGTGTTCCCGGAACTTCGAGACAGCGGTGAGGATGGCGGGGACGGTTCGAGCGGCCATGTCGTGGCGACGCGCCGCGCCGACGGCGGCGACGGCGCCCGCAGGCAGGGCTCGAGCGCGATCGAGACGCGCCGCTTGGGAGCCGGGTCGCGCAGGACGCTGCCGTCGTCCGTCACCATCATCGGCGGCGTCCGCGACCGCTTCCGCGTCCGCCGGCCGCCCTGGAGCCACCGGCCGCTTGCACTTGCGCGCGGGCTGTCCGGCGAGAGCGCGTCCCCATACAGGTGATCTAGATCGAGGCCGACGTCGCTGCTCGTCGCGTCGTCGCCGTAGGGGCAACCCCGCAGGTGCTGGAGGAAGCGGCCGACGATGTTCATCCTTGGTTTGTTGCACAAGTGCGGTTCGCCGTGCTGATCTTGTCGTTTATTGCACCTTGCTGCTGTTCGTCCTTGTTAGCCCATGCCGGGGCTGCCTAAAACGCGCCTCAGCGGCCGCGGTGCAGTGCCGGGCAGCTCCACAAGGGTTGTCGGTGCTGGTGCGTGCCTCCGCGGTGGATCATGGTTGGTCTTTTGGCGTTCAGAGCACAGCAACCTGCGATTATGGCCTCAGTTTGCGACCTAAAACAGGACGACGTGGTCCGATATAGCCGTTGAGGGGGAATGTGATGCGTCTGTTCGTGGGTTTTCTCTCCCGACCAGCACTGCTCTTGCTTGAGGGGTCTCGCCACGCAGTGGGAGGCGCGAGAGGTCCATGCGGAGGGTTGCTGAATTATCCACAGGGCTTTACACAGGGCGGACTACACATAGTGGACTACACCGCGACGCTCGCGCAGCGCATGAGGCGGTCCACACCGACGAGCTTCCACGTGAGGAGCTGGTGCTCGCCAAGGACCGTGTCCGCGCCGACCGTCGAGCCGTAGAACTCGTTCGCCCGGGCGTTCCCGACGTGCGACTCCCAAAACATGCGGTCGCAGCCGCCGGCGACCGCGACGGCCGCGAGGCCACGGATCATCTGCGTCCCGACGCCCTGGCCGCGGTTCGCCGCCGCCACGCATAGATCCTGCAAGTAGAGGCTCTCGCCGCTCCAGGTGCGGTACGAGTACTGGTACGTCGCCGCACCCGCGAGCGCTCCATCGATCTCCGCGACCAGCAGGTGGAATTTGCCCGCGGCAAAGCTCGTGCGAAAGGCCTCGACGGATGTCTGCAGCTCGTCGAGCGCGTCGTGCTCGATCGCGAGCCGGCGGACGCAGAGCTCGAAGACGGCCTCGACGTCCGCGCGCGTCGCGCATCGCAGCACTAATTGGCGGCCGTCGCGCAACGACTTCTTCATCGGCTCTGGAGCATCACTGTGGCGTCGCTGGCGCTGGCGCAGCCAGACTGCGAGCAGTGCTGAGGCAGCTCCGGCTAGAAATGCGGCTGCTTTCGCCATCGACGAGTCTTCCTCGGCCTCCGGGAAGACCGGAGGCTTCGGTTGTACGGGCCGCGCTGCAGCTGCAGCACCGCCGCCTCAAATCGAGACTTTGTGTAGCCCAGCACCGCTACGCTCCGGGCCAAAGAACATGCGCGCGGGCTGAACACGTGTCTGAACTGCCCGTCGATCTCGCGTAGCCCGCGAGAAGTGATCTGTGCGGTGTCTAGCCGAGAGGCCGGGTAAAAACGCTAGTATGTCACGCTACGCTAAGGTCAAAAAATCGCTCGATATTGCTCGATATTGTACGTCGTGCGTTGCGTAGCAGTGCAGCACTGTTACGTCATCGCTGCGCGCGCATCGCTGCGGACCAGCAGACCGCGTGCCAGTGCAAAATGGCCGCCCACTACGACGCGAGCCGCATCCCCCCAGCAGCGGAAGAATTAATAACGGAGGAGTCCGCCTGGCCGCCCCGAGAGCCGCTGCGCATGGCCCCACCAGCCGCGGCAAGACGCACGAAGGAGGCTTTAGATAGAATCGACAAGTTTTGTTCAGATTCATTCGAGGACGCGCTCGCGAGCGACGCCGCAAGCGACGCCCAGAAGCGCCTCGAGTTTCTCAGAAGGAGGCCGAAACGAAAGCGGCGCTACACGCGCTTCGACCGGACGCTGGCCACGTCCGAAGCGGCCAAGAAGGCTGCACTGTTGTTAGACAACCTCGAGCAGTATCAGCCCTGGGTGGACGAGAATGAAGTGCGCCAGTACGACGAATTGGCCGAAGCACACGGCTGGGACAAGTCGCGGTTCGGTGCTTACGGTGTCACGCCAGCAAGAACTATTAGTAGAGTGCTCGACGCCTTGAGGGAGCGGGGCGCGCGACCTGTTGGAACGGAAGTTATTGTCCTAGGGTCTTCGGTCGGATGGGTCGCATTTGGACTCTCGCTACTACTACCAAAGGCATCCCAGACCATAGGCCTGGAGATCCTCGGGACGCGCGTTTACCATGCGAACGTCGCGGCCTCGATCCTAAACGGCGTGCGGGACGTGTGTTTTGTGCTGGGGGACGTGGTCGAACAAGCCGAAGACCAATGTAGGGATGCTGCCTTAATATGGGACTCGCTCGGGTATGGTGCCGAGAACGGTGGTAGGACGGAGGGCCTGGCTGGGGCCACATCCTCCGCAAAGCCGGGCTGCGTTCTGGTCACGTACGACGTTCTACCTAAAGATTCGCGTTTATCCGCCTGGAAGCAGCTAGACGTTGTAGTATTGCCGAACTCGTGGACGGCGCGGCAGCGCTACTATCTGTACGTGCTGCCGGGCGGCGACGGGCCGCCGTTAACTGTGAAAACTGATGAGAGGGCGTTGAAGTACCAGGAGATGCTCGCGAAGTTTAAGAACCGGGACATGGTGCTCCAGAGGATGACGTTCGACGGTATTGATCCTTCACTGTTAGACCCCCCTCGCCAGAACGCTCTATCGCCGCTGGACGAGGACGCGTCGCTGCTCTCATTACTAAACTCGCACGAGGGCTTCGCCCATGCCGATCGAGACACGCCGGACGGGTCCAAACCCGAGGAGGACATCTCAGATGTCTGCGCCGACTTCGCGAAGGTATTGGGGACGGACTCGATCCGCGGGTTCCTCTAGTTGTTTTCTGAGCGGCACGGCGACGCCGTCGACGCGATACCTAACTAGTAGTCAATGTGATTTTTTTAGTCATCGACCGGCCGCGCCGCCTGCAGCAGCGTCGCCACCTGGTAGGAGAAGAAGCCCAGCAGCAGCGGGATGAAGTCCAGGTATTCTCTCTGTTTGCCCGCGATGGCTATGAGCAACCCGACGACCGCGAAGCGAGCTTGGCCGATGCCGCCTTCCTTCGCACCGTCCAGCGTCGCCTCGCCCAATGACCCGACGTACCTCCCGAGCAGATACAAGTAGGCCCCGCCGAATAACACGCCCACGCCGTAGCTTTCAAGGACCTTAATCGGTAAAAAGTGCCAGCCCGCCGCGATCAACAGCGACCCGAGAAACAAATGGTCCCCGACGACCTCGTTGCGCCGCCGCTCGAACTTCGCCGTTTCCCGCCTTTTGAGCGCTTCGGGGTCCAAGTCGGCCTCGGACTGTTGCGCGAGATTCGCCTGCGCGTCGAAGACCGCGGCCATGGCCGCTTTCCTCGCGTCGGCGCCCTGGCCCTCCCAGGGCGCCGGGGGGGCGTCGTCATTGACTGCTCGCAGGCCGGTTCGTCGTCTTGTCGTCGGCGCGACGAGGGCTGCAGCAGTGCAGCAGGTGGCGAGCAGTCGTCGCATGGTCTCTGAGAGATGCTCAAATTGGGTGCGTGTTGTCGATGGGCACAGAGACCCTCTTTCGTGTCTTTGCTTCACTGCTGGAGCGGCGCCTGGGCTAGCTTGCTGCGGTTGTAGCTCGGTGCTTGCTGGGCTAGTGCCTTACAGCCGCTAGCAAGCCGCGGGCGCGGGGAGTACTTTACTCATGGCGGCGCTGCCCTTTTGGAGCGGGCAGCCCATCGTCCGGACGATGCGACGCCTGCTGCCCCTGCTAGCCATCGCCGCCGCAGAATACGACGGCGCCTGCGACGGCCAAGCGTGGTCCGCCCAAACGGAAATGACCATCGCCGCCGGCGCCACGTACGCGACGTTCTACGCGGCAAAGTACTCCGACACAACCTGCGGCAGCTCGGGAGGCAGCCTCATCTCGTACGGAACGACGATGAATTACGAAAGCTTAAACTGCGGCGTCGACGTCTGCGCGCGATGCGTCCAAGGCGTCTTGACGCTCGGGTACTTCCCGGACGGAGCGCCCGACGCGCTTTGGAGCGACACGACCGACGCCTCGTTTACGGGCACCGCGACCGCGACCGCGGAGGTCGATTGCAACGACGGCTGCGGGGAAGAGTGCCTCTCCCTCGGATCGATATCAGTACGCGTCGCGTGGCACTCCGACGACGGCCCACTCTGTGCCGCCGCGCCATCGTGCCCCAACGCCACGTCGTCATCATTAGCCAACGCCACGTCATCATCATTAGCCGCCGACGGCGCCCGCCGCGCGGACCTCTCAAGCGCGCTTGCGACAATCGTCGCCGCGAGATATCTACTGAATTAGCAGATCACAGAAATGTAGAACCTCACTCTGCGGCAGTCACAGTCACAAAATTTAGAACATCACACCCGTCTCCTTCGCGTCGACGAGCGCCGCGCTCTCCTGTATAGTTAACTACTTGTAGTATACCCGACACCGCCGCCGATGAATAGGCGGCGCGCGCCCCGGGCCCAACTTAGGAATATATATTACTCGGGCAGCGTGTTCATCAAACGCACGCCCGGCACCTTGAGGAACCGGTCCGCCTCGGGATTGAACTCCGGGGTATCGACGAACTGCCTAAAGAGAGACGTCAGCCGCCGCCGCAGGTTGACCATGGACTCGACGGACCTTCCTCTATTTAACAGATCGGCTTCCCGGTCGCAGAGCTCCACGATATCTCGCGTCAGAGCACAGGGGAACTCCTCGCACGTCCACTTGACATTGGTCAAAACCTCTAGTCTTTCATCGATGTCGCCTATCTCATCCGATAACCCCCCGTATAAATCCCTGAGCTCTTGGGCCCTTACGGTAAATTGCGTATGGACCTCGCGGACACCGCCATACTTGTCCTCCCACTTCTTCGGCTGGCCCATGAGCGACATGACCTGTTTTATTTTCTTCTCGCGACCGGCTTTGACCGCAGTAGCTCTCAGTCTATCAATAGTAGCTAAGGCTCGCGTCTGTTGATTCAATATATCGGTCCTCTGTTCTTTGGTCCCGCCCTGCTGCGCAAGAACAGCGAGCTCCTTCTGGCGCCACTGCTCGAGCTCGTTGTATAGTAATTCAAAATCTGCCTCGGTTCTAGGGTTCGTACGTCGTTCCACTTCCTTAGCTCTTGTCTTGGTTCTAAACGTCTCGCCGCCCCGATCCGCTTCGTCCTTGGCCACTTGGGCATCATAGAGTCGTTGGCGGATGCCCCAGGCCCTTTTACGAGCATAATATCCGCGATAGAACCTTTGTATGATAGCACATTTCTGTCTTTTCAATTCAAGCAACTGAGCCGCCGTGAAATAACGTCGGATCTTCACGTGTCTATCATCCGTCTCGTCGATCAACACATCCAAGCGAGCCATCTGCGTGCCGTACTCGCGCAGCGATTGCTGGCTTCTCGAGATTGCTACCACCGTCTGACTGTCTCTATGCCTTCTAGTGTCCGGGTCTGGGTATCGAGGCAAGCAGCCTAGTACCACAGATTGCGACGACGCGTGGTGGTATACACGTCCAGTTTTCTTGTGCCGGTAGCCGCCGAGGTACGGCTTCCGCGTATTTTCTTTTTCAATATTGACGGTGAGCGTGACGTCGTCCTCGTTCCGTTTTTGCACGGTGACTTCGATCGACGCCGGCATTTTATAGGACGGGTCGGCGTAGGGCGGCCACTCCTCCGTCGGCGCCGCTGGTTGCGAGGGCGCCGGGGCGCCGGCGTCGACGGCCATGGCTCCGGGCTGCCCGTGGGGCTGCCTCTTCACTTAACAGCCGCGCGGTTCGGCGGTGGCTTGTTTTTGCTACAGTCCTAAGGAGCTCTCGGCGTGTCCCGGCGACGCGCGCGCAGCTCCTCCGGTGCGTTTTGCGGGGGCCGGGGCAGGAGCAGCCTGGCGCTAAAGTTACCTTTTTTAGCAGCCCCCGTCGGCCCCGCCAGCGCTCCGGGGGCGGGGGCTGCCGTCCGGCGAGGAGTCGGAAGACGGCTACGAGGCCGGAGCGAGCCGTCGCGGGAGCCCGCACCTTGTGGGGCAGCAAAACTCAGCGCCGCTCTCTCTGGCGCTCCTCGCGCGGTACGTGCGCACGACGCGACGGCAGGGCGTGCGCGGCCGACGCCGCGCCGCAGACCCCTCCCTCGGGGCAGCACCATCGGCAGCGGACGCAACAGTTCTGCACATAGTTGGGCAGCACCCAGAGCCGCTCTCTGCCGCCGAGGAGCGCGCGCACGACGCGAGGCTGCCTCCGGCGCACGACCAGTTCCGAGAACCGCGCCCGGGCCGTAGGGCAGCAATAGCCGGGCAGCGGACGCCTACAGAGCAGAACAGAGCCGCGCGATGTACTCCCTCGGCGCCTACGAGCTGCAAGAACGGAAACGCAAGGCCGAGGCGGACCGCCTGAAGAAGACGACGAGCAAGAATTGGAAGCCCGCGAAGCGCAACCGCTTCCTCACCAACATCTACGGCAAGGGCCTTGAGGGATTGAGCACCGCGTCCGTCGTGCGAAGAGACGCGCACATACAAAACGCCTTGCAGTTCCCCGAGGAGACGTCGATGTTCGGAGAACCGACAGTCCCCGTCAAGGGCGGCGCCTACGCGTCCTGGAACGCCATGGCGCCTTGCAAGCAGCTCGCGCCGCCTTCCATGCAGTTCCGGGACGAATATCCGGCGAAGGAGCTCGGCGGGCGGTTCGGCGTGTCGCGGTATATTGCTAGAAGCTATTTCAAGGGTGGCGGTCAAAAGGACTACGAAAAGACCGCAGAATTGCTGGATAGAAAAGCTTCGCTCGGTGGTGCTCTGGCGGTCGACGCCCTGGACCCGAGGGAAGCTACAGTATCCTTAGGTGGCGTTGGCTTACGTTTAGCCAAGGGCCCCTACTTCAACCCCGGCCACTTTCTCAGGGTGCGACAGAGACACAAGGAACTAGGCCCGCCCTTCGTGTATAACACGCGCACGGAGCCGGAGCGCGTCACGGCCCAGTTAACCGTAGAGACACTAAATGATCCGGGACCGTTTACCGATAAAACGATGCAAGAAATACAATACCCCAAGTGGCGCTTCCCCGACAAGCGGAAGTTCCAGGAGCCGTTCGATTTTCGCAAGTACCACCGGACCGCGTTGATGGACACCGAGCAGATGTGCGGCCTGCCGAATTTGAAACCTATGTCCGTGTCCGAAGCGTATCAGTCCGCGGCGGATTTGGAGGGGTCTTTTAGACAGGCGCCTCGCGGTGTGAAGGCGTGGAACAACAACCAGCCCCACGGGACGACGTTTTCCAACTACTCGCCGCCCAGAAGAAAGGACCCGTCGGCTCTCCATTGCTCCTTGCGAGGTGTTTCATTACGCGGGGCGTCGGGGGGCGCCTTCGAGACCGTCGTGTCCGAGGACCTGGCGTCGTTCTAAGTTTAGGTTGTGAAATCTGAGTCCCACTAGTACTATTAATGCCGGCGCGGCGTCGCGTCGATGGCGTTGGGGCCTTCGCGCAGATCTTCGCGCGCGCGCTCGTGAGTAAATTGGCCGCGCCGGGGGTGGGCCCATTCAGTGTTAGATATGCCTCTCCGGAGAGAACGGGAATTACGATACATTACAGTTTAACCACCGGTGGCTGCCCGCGCGGTCTCATTCGTGTCAACCGGCACGCAGCACGTGTTGCCGCAACCCCATTCGACGTTACCGTGGCTGCACACAGGGTCAAAATCTGGATACGTCGACCAGAGCATCTTGGTTTCGAATCTGAACTGACCGGCGTAGGTATATCCGGGCGCGCAGCTCCCCTCGCCGCATGGAGCGCAGCAGTCGGGGTCGACACCACCGTTCTCGAGACAGGCGCCCGTGCTCGCCGCCGCGCAATTCGTCGGCGGCAGCCGCCGCGGCGACAGGAGATCTTGAGCCGAAAAGCCCACATCAGAACTATGCGCCTGAGGACGGCGCGGACAGGAATATCCCTCCCACATCGCATCTTTGCCCTCCATCACGAAAATCTTTTCCTGATGCGCAGGGCAGGTCGGTGTCGTCGCGTCGCGCTCGGGGCACGTCAACGGGCAGTCCTGGTCGCCGCGGTGGCAGCCGCAAGCTTCCGGACAAAATAGGGACAACTGCTTGTGGCTGCTTCCCCGGACACAGAGATTCCTTCCAAGCCAGTAGGGCGGTCTCACGGTCAGGTTGCTTCGAGCATCGGCCTGCCACGCCTCGTACGAATCCAACGAGTCCCAGAGGGAGGGATCCCGTAGGTAGCGGCAGCCGTAAATCCGTAGGTACTTGATGTCTTGATAATTCTCAAACTGCTTTACAAGCGGTAAATCCGCGTTGGCGTCTTCCCAAATATCCAGGAAACTTTGAAACATGGACCATCGAGTCGCGTTACTCCGAACACCGCTTTCTTGCTCCATATCGTACTGTATGTAGGCGTCGTAGGCATCGCCTTCGGCAGAAACGTCTTTGCAGGGAATCTGCCTGAGGTGATCGAAATACGTCGGGGCCGCATCGACTGAGCATCCATCTTTGGGATCAGTGAGCGCGTTTGCAGCAAACGGAAACTGGCACCCGCACATGTCCGGGCACAGGGCGCGCGCGCGCCGACCGGCCTCACTCATCGAGCTTCGCGAGCGTCGACGTCGACAGCTCCTGCGGCTCATGCAAGAGGCCCGCGGGCCGGTCGTCGTCGCCGGTCGATGTCGCCATCATTTTTCTGACAAACTTGATCTCCGCGGGGCCTAGCGCCGGCGCCGCGGCCGGCTTGCTCTCCTCCATCGAGCCGTACATGCTCATTGCTCACTAGACCAGTTGTCTGCTTGTCTATTTTCAGTGGTGTCCAAAGCGCACCCAGGAGCAGTAGTCAAGCGGTCGCGGACGACCACAATTCCGCCTCAGAGACGCCGCATCCAACGCAAATCGCCCTGTAAAACCCGTACCAGGTTATAAAACTTACACACAAACCCTCCTACGCGACGAAGTCGTATACCGTCCGCGCCACCGTGGGCAGCCGCTCGAGCCCCCCCATCAATTCCTCGAGCTCCCCCCGCCGCGGCGGCCGCGAGCTCCGTGAGGCGTCGACGCGCCAGAGCGCCGCGGCCAGGCCCACGTCCAGGACGCGGTCGAGGTCGCCGCCACTCAGCAGCGACGCCACGGCGCCCGCGAGGAACGCGTCGCCGGCGCCGACCGTGTCGATGGCGCCGTCTGCCTTGAAGGCCGCCCGACGAGAGACGTGCGACGGCTGCAGACCGTGGTTCAGCCGCCCCAGCGTCCTTCTGAGGGTGGGCTCGTCGTTGGTCATCGCGAAAGCACCCAACGGGCCCAGCGTGAACAGCACGACGCCGCAGCCTCGCCTCAACAACGCACGGGCAATCGATTCTATCTCGGCATTGGACAGCACGTTCTCCAATCCATCCTTGATGTTGTATCTTTCTAGAAATTCCTTCTTCCTTCCAACACACGCCGCGGCCTCGTCCAAATTGCCGTGTAATACACCAATATTTTCGTAGGCGTCCGAGGCGTCGCCGAGCGGCATTTCGTAGTCGTCCGACGCCTCGTTCACGTCCAGACAGAGACACGTGCCCGCTTCGACGCATCTTGATGCAAACTGCGCCAGGGGCGCGCCCCGCAACGCAGGCATGACGTGGGGATAACCTAGTAAAATGGCGTCGTACGTCGCCACATCTACATTCGGAACGAAATGGGCATTCCACCCCTGCGCACAATACACGGCGCGCTTGCCGTCCTTCCCGTAGACCGGTAGGCAGGCCGTCGACGTCGGGTGTTCTTCATTGACATTGATGTGGGCCGTGCCGACACTGTTCTCACGGAAGTAGTCGAGCAAAAAGCGCCCGAACGCGTCGTCTCCCACACAACAGTGCGCGTCGACGCCGTACGCCTCCAACGACGCTAGAGTAGAAGCGCAGTTGGCTACACTTCCACCAGCAGCCAGTCTTGTAGATTGGACTTCGCAGTAGCCCTCTCTACTACTAAGTTCGCCGCAGCCCTCGAGCACAACATCCACGCAGACGTGGCCCGCGCAGAGGACCCGTCCCGTTGTTTGGGTAGTAGAGAAGGCCCTCGTAACGGCATCGACCGCTGTACTCCTCATCTCCGCTTCTCGTATGGCAGACGTGTCCACGAGCACGTGGGGACATACTGGTCGCGCGGGCAGCGTGACTTTCACAGACGTGTCCTGGTCGGCATGTCGTTGCCGCTGGCGCCTCGCCAACGCCTCGGGATCGGCACAAACCCAAAGCAGCGCGACGCGCGCGCCGAAGCGCTTAGCGAGCGCCTCGAGAAAAGTAGAATCTTTGACGAGTGACGTGAAGGGCGCCACGATGACAACATCGAGACCCGCCGCGCAGTTCTGGGCCGCGACCCGGAAACACGTCTCGTAGGCGCTCGGCTTTATTTGAGAATTGTAGTAGGCGTCGTCCTTGGCCGCTCCGGCTGCGGTTAAGGCGCAGTTGGCCAGCGGCCACTCGAGCGCGTCTTTATCTACTAGACAAGCCTTCATGGACCGGGCGGCGTGGGCCGCGAGCGTCGTCTTGCCGGAGCCGGGCGGGCCCGCGACGACGAGACAGCGCGCTCCGGTCGCCGGCGTCGCTGCGCTAGGCGTCGCGCCCGGCATCGCTGGTAGCGCGCCCGGCGGCGGCGGCGGTCCAGGCGGCTGGGGCACGCGCGGCGGGCGGTTGAACGCCGCGATCGCGCCAGCGATGCGCTCGGCGTCGTCGTCGGCCACGCCCCAGACCTCGGCCGGATTGAGATCTAACAAATCGTCGGCGGACAGCTCCAGGGAGGCGATCGCGTCGACGGCGGCATCACTCGTGCCGGCGGCTCGAAAGGCGTCGAGGATATCGCGGGCCGAGGGCATCGCGAGCAGTGCGAGGTGGCAAAAGCGAGCCGGCAGCGATGATATGTGTCCAGAGTCCAGCAGCGAGTCCTGAACACGAGCGTTTGGTGCTGCAGCGAGCTGCGAGGTAATTGGGAGAGCATGCTAGTGCCTTACAGGACGCTAGCTGCACTTTTTCGCGCTGGTTGCATTTCGGCCTTTTCGGTGCTCTCTGGGCTGCCTGGCACCCGCATTGCTGCAAACAAATCCAGCGTTTGATATGCCGAAACGCTGACCAGCATCGCTGCGTATTGCCACAGCACAGCCCTGCAGCCCCCTCTCAGGATGCCGAGCACGGCCGTACCGCTGTGCGTGTGGTTGCTCTGCCTCAGCAGCACAGCAGCGCTCAAACCAACACTCGCGCCACCACTGTACGTGTGGTTGCTCTGCCTCAGCAGCAGCGCAGCAGCGCTCAAGCCCGCGCTCGCGCCACCGCTCCAGTCAAATGGTCCGCACGGCCTACCTTTACTACCATCAGGCGACCACTTGACGCTGGACGCGCCGGGCTGGACGCGGGGCATCGGCACGGGCGGCCGCGTCTGGCCGGCGTCCGCCGCGCTCTGCCGCTACCTCGCCCGGACGGGAACGGTGCGTGGCAAAGCCGTCCTCGAACTAGGCTGCGGGACCGGCGCGACGGGCCTCACCTGCGCCGCGGCGCTGAACGCGTCGTCAGTGCTCTTGACCGAAGGAGGGAGCGAGGGCCTGCTGCAGCTCGCGCGGCGCAACGTCGATGCGAACCGTCTTCATTTGAATTGCGATGTTTCTGTACAGCGCCACGGCTGGGGCGAGCCCGTGGAGTGGGCGCCCGAGCTCGTGGTCGGCTCGGACGTGACCTACGACCGCGACGCGCACGACCGGCTCTGTGCGACGCTGAAGGCGCTGGGCGCGCCCGCTATATTAGCGCACCAGCACCGCCGCGTCGCCTCGTTCTTGAGCGGCGAGTCGCAGCTCGACCACTTCCTAGAAACCGCGGATCAAATGGGCCTCGCCGTCGACCGATTGCACGAAGACGCGACGAACGCCCTCGCGCCCGTGTCCATCTTGGGCGTGGCGGCGCCCCGATAGCGCCTGCCCGATGGCGCAGGGGCTTGCCTTCTGCGTGGACTACTCTCGGCTTAGGAACTAGGGTTATAACAATATGTGTTCTTAAACACTGATCATGCTACTCGCGCACCGATCATATAGCCATAGTCGTGCTCGCGACCGTTGGCTGCCTCCTCCTGCTGGCGCCACGGCGTGATCCCGAACCGCCACGCGCGCTACTTCTTCGCCTTGCGACTCTTCGCCTCCCTACCTTCGCCCTTTTTGGGCCGCTTTCTTTTGACGGCGGGCTTCCCCGCATCGCCCTGGTTCTGTAGGTTCGCGCGCGCCGACCGCAACCAGTAGACGGCAATCGCCCGCGACGCCGCATCTAAAGCAACTTCCCCGAACCGCCGCCCGAACTCCGGGGCGTCGTCGTCATCTGATAATTCGGCCGCCGCCGCTTGTCTCCTTTTGCCGCCCTTCCCGAACAACCGCTCGGCGGCCCTCCGGTGCCATCCAATCAAAATAGCCCGCGCGGCGGGCGACAAAAACACGGGGCCCCACTGCGGACCGTCCGGTTCATCGTCAGATAACTCTTCTTGTTGTTTAACACCCCCCGCCCGCTCCTCGTCGCGCTGCTTGGCCACGCAGGCCATGCAGATCGTCCGGTACCGCTGGCTCTTGATCCAGAACGTCTTCCACGCGACCTGCGAGAAACGACGGTTTCGCGCGTTGCCGCGGTGTTCGGGCGCTCTCTTCATGAAGACGCGACTCGTGGCCATCTCAGCATGACGTGGGTGGTCTCGGGTCCGAATTTGGGCCGCATCGCGTCGCGATCGCCCGAATTCGCTCAAAGTCGACAAAGAAACCATTCTCGTATCAAGGACGCCGAGGCAGCACCTGGTCGAACTCTTGATCCGCGTTCTCCGCGTCGAACTGCGCCGCGAGCACTTCGAGCGGAATGACACAAGTTACTTGTAACTGCCTGCGACTGAGGCAGTTCTCGCACTGCGTGCCTCTCGCTTTGCTTATGAGGGGTTGGACGACCTCCCGCAGGCGCATGCGCCTTCGAGCTTGCGCGAGCCACCACCGGATGATCTGCCGGCTGTTCGCTTTTAAAGCTACAGGGCCAAATTTACGACCATCGTCTTCGGAATCGGAAGAAATGTCCTGGTTCAGCTGGTTCAGGATACGTGTAAATTGATTAATGAGGTAGGGCCTACTCCTCCTCAACGTCCGAGGCGTGAGGATGGACGGCAGCTGATTAATAAGCCACGCGCGGTTGTAGTTCAGGAACTTGAACCGAAACGTCTCGGACGTAATCCTTTGATTCATCATGAACGCGTCGTGGCTGCCGCCCTTGAGGTCCTCCCATCCGGGGACCTGCGGAACACGACACACAATCACGCAACTTCAAGTTGAGAAGTTGAAGTTCAACACCGAGTCACGGACCTCGAACTCGTCGCTCTCCTGCAGCGCCGTGTGCCACGCCGTGTTCTCGTGCTTGACGCGCCACAGCTTCATGTAGATCGCGAGCTTCATGATGATCGCGTTGATGATCTGTGTGGAGCATTTCCGTCAAAGTCCGAATTCACGCGAAACCGAAAAAGAAGCCACTCACGGCATCGTGCGATGGACACGAGTCGTATTAATGAAGTGAAGGGCGAGATACGACGCCGGGGCCGCGCCTGGCAGTTGTTGATCGTCATCATGTAGATGAACGGCATCATCTGGTCCCCAAAAACCTGCGCGGAACGCGGTGTTTTCGCGGTTCCAGGGCGTCGAGACGCGTCGTGTGTATCAGACGAGGTCGTGGCTCGTTTCTTTTTCGATTCTGAGTCGACACGGCCGCGGACGTTGTACTGGGCCTGGACCATCATCTGCATGCCGAAGATGAACATCATGATGCCGTTCACTTGCACCTGCGTCGAGACGCGTCGCGACGCGACGCTCGCGCGACGAGACGCGACGGACGCGTCTCCACGAAGACGTGGCGGGCGCGACAGCTCTCACTTTTGACGCTGAGTCAGCACCGTCATCATCATGTAGTACTGCGACGAGAAGCACATCTGGTCGAGCGTGCGCACGGACTCGTCGATGCACTCATCTAAACTATCCTCGAGACCCTTCCACCGCGTCTCGCGCTGCAGGAAGCGATAGCGCGTATAAATCAGGTAGTCGTAGATCTTCCAGCCGTGGAAGAGCTCCAACACGCCTGCGTCGAACGATCGCGTCACGAAACGGCCCTCGCGAGACGCGTAGACTCTCTCACGGCCACATCGACGGCGTCGCGGTGCCGTGAGACCACGCAGACGCCATTTTCACAAAGTTGAAGTTCGGAAAACGAGAGAAAAGACACTGAGTCAGCACTCAAAGTGAACACGTCCGCGATGAACTGGAACGGGATCAAAACCACGGAAAACAGTAGGAAATACAGCATGTCATTATTTTTGATGTTGTAGAGCTTCGTCATCTGGACCTCTTCCCGGAAACCGATCAGGATGAGGAGGACGAAGACCTGCGAACGGCCTCGTCTGACGGAGACGACGCGCGTCGATGGCGTGAAGGCACCGCGACACCTCAAGACGCCGCGAGCCGCACGTTGTAGACCGTGAACATCGCGCACGTGCTGTAGGCGCCGAACGCGTCGAGGATCGGCTCGACGGTCTCGCCGCCCTCGGCCACTGCTCCTTCGAGATCCCTCTTCGCGGTCTTCTGCTCCTCGCTCTTCTCCGCCGCCTGTTCTGCGGAAGAACCTGTGTGGCACGGACACCGTCGCGAAACTGCCACGCGAGAGGCGTCGACGCTCTGACGATCATGAAGAGGGCGTCGAAGCGGTGCGTCGACGCCATCGACGCGAAGTTCAAGTTGAGAAATTGAAGGAAATCACGCTGAGTCAGCGCCAATAATCCACTTCGGCAACAATTTTAATGTCTTCGCCTTGAGCTCGTTCCAGTAATAAAAGGCCCCATCAATAATATCGACGAGGGCCGGGTCGAAGTAGACCTGCTCGCAGAGGCCCATGCCCAATTCAATAAAATACCCGCCCTGCGTGGCACATATACAATCGCGAAACCGCCGCGGCTCTCGCGCGAGACGCGTAGACTCCCTGACGGCCACGCCGACGGCGTCGAGGCGACGCGGCGACGGCGTGGCGGTAGTGTAGCTCTCGCCGGCACGCCATCGCCGCGACCCCGGCAAGTTCAAGTTGAAGTTCAACACACCGAGTCAGCACCATGAAGTCGACGAAGTCGTCACACGACAGCGTAATGACACCACAGGTCATGTCGAACGCCGTCATCACCGGCATGACCAGCAGCGCCTCCTGGAGCTGCTCTTCCACGATGGCGCAGAGGAACTGCCCCAGCGGCCTGAGTCCAATGATCACGAACCAGATGTACGTCCCGAAGTACTGCCAGTACGAGAACTCGGCGACGACGCAGCAGAAGAGGCCCATCGTGAAGCTCGTGAAGATGAGGTTCGACCTGCGCGCGACCCGGGTGTGATCTCCGCGTTTTGACGTGTACAGGCGCCTCCACGCCATCGACGCGACTCGATTCACTGGAAACGGTCCGAATGGCCTCAGAATCGAAAAAGAAACCACCCACGGCATCGTGCGATGGAGACGAAGGCACCGCAGCACCCCCATCCCGGACGCGGGACCGCGGACCGCTTCCACGCGTTGGGATTCCATATATCCTCCTTCTCCGCCGCGGGGTCGCGTCTTTTTTGAATATCCAACTCTCGTTGAGTAGTTCTATTGGGTAAAAACATCTGGCAGGCCGCCTGCCAGCACCGCATCGCGATGACGACGAACGTGAAGCCGAGGCGGCCGCTTCTCGCAGCTCTTAACTTAGGTTCGTCGATCACCTGCGTGGAACGGACACCGTCGCGACACCGCCGCGACCACGTCAAGTTCAAGTTCAAGTTCAACTTCAACTTCAACACTGAGTCACTGACGGGATCTTGCCACTCCACGGGCTGCAGCCCCATGACCGCGTTGTTCGCGTCCGTCTGCATGATGTACAAACCGATGAGACTGCCACTTCCGAAGATGTTGTGGAAGATGCCTGCGTGCGAAACTGTCACGAAACTGCCGCACGTCACGGTGACGTGAGACCGCGAGAACGCCATCTTCCCAAAGTTCAAGTTGAGAAATTGAAGGAAACAGACGCTGCGTCAGTGCCCGCGACGACCATCTCCATGGGGATGTTCTTGACGACGTAGCGCACCTGCGTCGGGGTATGGCGGTCGTGGCGTGGTCGTGTCCGGGAATCATGGCGGTGGGTGAATTTTGAGGCGATTCGGTCGACGTCGCTCGCATCGCGTCCGAATTCACTCAAAATTGGACGAGAGACCTCGTCTGATGGCCACGAGTCGCGTCGACGGCGTGAAGGGACGCCGCGAGCGCACGGGGTAGCCCGGGATGAACGCGAAGAGCGCGTCCTCCGCCATGATCGGCCTGCGTGGAAATCAAGGTTCGTGGTCTCTCGGGGTGTGCGTGGGGTGTGGTTCGCGCTACGCGGTCGATTGTATGAGAGGGACGTCGTGTCCGAGTTTGGGCCGAAAACATCGGTGCCGAGACCGCTCTCACTCGGCGAGAAGCGAGGATAGCGTCGCGTCGACGGCGTGGAGGGCTCGACGACGCCCCCAGACGCCGTCGACGCGGCGCCGAGATCGCGGGACGCGGGTCCGCGCTTGATGAGCAAACTCATACTCATCTGCGCCACGAAGATGGGAATGAAGCCCAGCAGCACGCCCTGGAAGGGCGGCACTATAATTAATAACAGTGTCGACCAGATCCTCACGCGAGGCGGGTTCTCCAACATGGTCGTTAAACGAACGGACGTCCACAGAATGACACTGATCAGAATCGTCAGAAAACCCGCGATGAAAAAAATAATTAAGAAAACCTTTTCTTCGAACGCGAACCACACAATTAACTCGATGTAGTCCAGCCTGCGTGTTCCCAAAGTTCAACTTCGGGTCATGTTTAGTAACAGACGCTGAGTCAGCGCGGGTGGTAGGAGACATCTAAAGTGTACTCGTAGTCCGGCGGTCCCACCGGCGAGCCGTCCTCATTTCTCCTTTCATTTTGCATCTCCTGGACGTGGAGCACCGCAAAGATGATCTCCTTGTACTTCCAGCGCGCCATCGTGACCTGCGCGTGGCTCTCGCTCCATTGATACGACTCGTGGCCATCAGAGACGGCGATGGGTCCGGTTCGGACCGCATCGCGACTCGACGGCGGTCGCGTCGACGCCATCGACAGAAACGGACGCTGAGTCAGCACCTGCTTGTAGCCGATCTCGAGGACGAACGCCGACGGAAAGTACGAGTACCCGAGGCCGCCCGGGAACTCGGACGCGACCTCCACGTTTATTATATTGTCCATGTCCTGCGCTCTTACTAAGAACACCTGCGCGGCGGCGTACGACGGTCTTCATGAATCGTGGCCACCTCACGTCCATGAGCGTGGTTTCTTTCGTGATTTCGAGGCCGTTCGGACCGCATCGCGGTCCCGAGTCGCGTCGATGGCGTGAAGGGCACCTCAAGACGCCGAGCTACGCACGGTCCCGCCCCCCAGGTCCTCCCACTGCATCCTATCGTTCACGCCGATCCGTTCCCGCTTCCGCCCCGTGTACTGGTGGTAGCTGATCGGCTGCTTCAAAAATTGAAACAACATGGCGCCGTCGGGCTGGTTGAACCTGCGCGCGTCGCGGTCTCGACACGAATGAATTGGCTCAAAATCTCTCGAAAAGCCACCCACGACGCGTCGATGGCGTGAAGGGACGCCGGGACCGCACCAGAGCGGTAGGTAGCCGCCCGTCGTGACCTCCTCGTAGCTGCACGTGACCCGCCGCTCGCACCAGTCCGCCAGCGGCACCTTGTCGAAGCCTAACGCGATGTCCAGGAACTTGACCGCTTGCACGTCGTCGTAGTGCGGTAAAGGGGGATAGGCGTAGCGCCGCAACGGCGTCAGCTTCGGAGCCGTCGGGTCCGAAAAAGCGCCCTCTCTTGTAGTTTCGGGCGGTAACTCGCACCGATCGCTCTCCACCAAATTGTGGAAGACGACGTACGAGTCCCACTCGCGGCAGTTCGAAAAGTACGGTAAATAAGGCACGCTAATGGGCCGCGCACTAATGACCTGTGTGGGAATCGACCCGTGAGTCAAGCTTATCTTCGCGTCGACGGCGTCGGAGAGCGTCGTCGAGGCCTCCACGCCATCGACGCGACGCGTTCCTCACTTCTCGCCGAGTGAGAGCGGTCGCGTCTCGCTATCTCGGCACCGCGGCCATGTTTTCGGCCCAAACTCGGACACGACGTCTCTCTGATACAATCGACCGAGTTGAGCGAGCGGAACGTCACTCCGACCGCGAGAGACCTCAAATTGAAGCACAACTTGAAGTTTGGCACACTGCAAATGACGTTGATCCACTGCATGATCTCCTCGCTCTGCTCCAGCGCCGCCGACAGCGTCTTCATCTGCAGGTAACTTTGGGAAGAGAGGATGCCGGCCATGAAGAACGTCTCGAAGTAGACGTCCCTGTGTCGATCGACACCGTCGCGACACGGCCGCGGCTCCCTCACGCGACGCGCAGACGCTCTCATGATCATGAAGACGGCGTCACGGTGCCGGGAGACCACGAAGACGCCATCTTCCCAAAGTTCAAGTTGAGAAATTCAAGGAAATTGGCGCTGAGTCAGCACCTATTCGCGTCCGCAATTTTACTGACATCGATATACATCGTCGGGTCCATGGCCTGCTCGTACAAGCCCGTGCACTCGCCGACCATGCCCTCGCAGCCCTGCTCGTACAGATCGAAGTCCGTGTGCGTCGCCTCGAACCTGTGTGGAAATCAACCAGTGAGTGCTGCGGCGCCTTCACGCCGTCGACGCGACTCGTGTCCATCTCACTTCCATGAGAGTGGTTTCTTTTTCGAGTTTGGGGCCGTTCGGACCGCGTCGAGCGACCGCGACGCTCCGCGGAGGTCTCCCCGGCCCTCCAGGTGGATTTGTGAGCCTCCACGCCATCGAGCAGATATCATGAAGATGGCGTGGAGGTCGACGCGACGATGCAGCACGAAGGCGCCGTGAAATTTGATTTCCACACAGCCTCGAACCACGCCGGCTCGACGAGCAGCGAAGGTTCGGGCTCCGCAACGGAAGGCACGGTCTGCTGGCTCTCCCACGTGCTGTTGAAGGCGACCAAGACCCGTCCCCGTTCATAATCTTTATATGTGGGGGGCATGTTGAGGGGCGGCATCGAGTGGTGCCTGCGCGGCGCATTTCGTGTCTTCGTCTCCTCTCACGCGTCGCGTCGACGGCGTCGGGGGGCGAGGAGGCCGTGGGTCGTTTCTTTCGTGATTTCGAGTGCATTCGGACGCGATTCGGTCCGAACGGCCTCTTCAGCAAAAAAGAGACCACCCCCGGCCATCACTCCTCGAGACGAATCACGGGACGCCGCGACCGTGCCACTGCGTGTCGTCGTTGTAGAAGATGCCGATCCTGCGCGTGACGCTCGTGAGGCGCGCAGACTCTCTCATGATCACGACGACGGCGTCACGAGCGGTCTTCACGCCGTCGACGCGACTCGTCTTCGTCAGACGAGGCCGCCGATTCGGACCGCGTCGGGCGCCGCCGCTCTCACGAAGGCTCTCTGACGGCCGCATCGACGGCGTCGAGGCACCACGCCATCGCAGCGACGCCATCGCAGCGACCACGTCACAAGTTCAAGTTCATTCACGACGCTGACTCGGCACATGTGGAACAGGTCCGTGTCCCTTTCTTCAAAACTGACGTAGGGCGACAATTTACGTCTTAGTTTATCCTTCACGGGCGTTTTATAGAGCTCCGCCGCGTCGGGCCCGGGCCGATTGTTCTTGTCCTGCGTGGCACGGATAGACTCTCCTGGGATCATGACGACCCCGGCAAGTTCAAGGTCAATGAAGACGCCGCGTCACGGACCTTATCATTTAAATTGAAGAACGACCCCGTGCCACTATAAATCATCATCAACGTCAGCCAGTCGACCTGCGTGGCACGGACGCCGTCGCGAGACTCTTCACGCTCCGACGATCACGGAGACGGCGTCGCCGCGACCGCGGTCTCTCCGACACCCCGCGACGGCCCCGACGTCTTCCAGAGACTCAAAATCGACAAAAAAACGACCCACGACCTCAGCTGACGGAGACGAGTCGCGTCGACGGCGTGAAGGCACCACAACACGACGGGACGCCGAGATCGCACGTCGTCGTAGCGCGTCTCCTCCTCGAGGACGTTCTGCGTGTACTCGTCGAGGTGCCTCGCCCTCTTGGGAGATGTGATTTGCACCGTCGCCGAATTGCGAAAGAAGTCGACGGCCGGGAGCCACATGCCGTTCAGGACGTGGACTTCTATTTTAAAAATGACGTCGTCGAGGGCTATCAATGTCATGTTAAATAAAACGTTTTTCGGCGTTTTCGAATCCTGGAACCTGCGCGGGAACGACTCTCTCACGAGCCGCGTGGGCGCCCTGGTGATCATGAAGACCACGTCAAGTTCAAGTTCAACTTCAACACTGAGTCAGCACCAGTTCGACAGGTGGATCGGCTGGCGGCAGGGGTACCGCTCCTTCGGGCCCAGGAAGTTTCTAGCTGCATCGCATTCTTCTTCCACGCACCTAGACGGTCTCACAAATATAGCTAAGCGGTAGTGCTCGTCATAGATCAGTTCGTTCGGGAGGTGGCGGAAATCGAAACTGAGCATCGCCGACTCGAGGCCTCTTAATAAGTACCAGCCCTCCTCTCTTGTATGATTACCCTCCTCCCGCACGAGGAAGTGGGAGCAGCGCTTGATGTCCATGTCTAACGACCCTTGGTCCGCGACCCAGCGGTCCTGGCGCACGTACGTGAGCACCGCCCTGTGTGGGAACGACACCGTCGCGAGACGACCGCGACTCTCTCACGAGGCGCGTAGGCGCTCATGCGGTCGCATCGACGGCGTCGAGGCGACGCGGCGTCGCGATCGCCGCGACCGCGTCAAGTTCAAGTTCATTTTCTGCTCTGAGTCACTGACCACGTCCCGGGAACAAAATGTTTTTGCGGGTGCGTCTTCTGGTTGATGTACTTCTCCGTCGGTTCCACGAGCAAGGCGTAGGCGCTCGTCAGGTCGGAAGACCTGCGTGGAAACCATGGTCTCGCGACGACGCCATCTTCATGAATGCGTACTCTCTGGCACGCCGCGCGGCCCCGACGCGGTCCGAATCGGCTCAAAATTGGACAAGAGACCTTGTCTCATGGAGACGAGTCGTATCAGTGAAGTGAAGGGACGCCGCGCGCGCACCAGTGCGTGCCATCATTCGTCACGTCGACAGAAACTTCGGCAGTGACGCACGGGTTCCATCGGTTGTAGTTCGAATTGATCGTCCGCTCCTGGTGGTCGGGGCCCCGCAACAACTCCTTGTACTTGTTCTCCTGGGCCAGTTCGTTGGCCGTCACCGCAAACACTAAATCGTGCACCTGTGTGGCACCGACGCCGTCACGACACGGCCGCGGGAGGCGCGTAGACCCTCGTATGATCATGAAGACGGCCCCACGGTGACGTGAGACCACGACGACGCCCTCGTCCCAAAGTTGAAGTTCGGAAAACGCGAGAAAAGACGCCGAGTCAGCACTAATCTAAAACCGTACTTCGCCTCGGGCTGCGTCTTCAGCAGGTCCGGGCAGGGGATCTGCATGCAGTGGTTGTTGACTTCTCCTCTCTCGCCCAATTTACAGAGCGTCGTAAAGGTCGCCGACTGGTCCGCGCAGAAGACCCGACAGTCCTGCGACGGCTCCGCGCACGCCTGCAGATAGGCCAGCCCGTTCCCCTCAAAAGCTGGCGAAGGATCCCAGCAGACCTGGCCCTCCTCACAAAATAATTCGGGATTTTCTAGTTGCTGGGGATTCGGAAAGGGGTCGTTTTTGACGACGCGGACGCCCTCGCCCGGCGCCGAGGCCAGGTTGCCGCCCTCGTCCGGGCCCAGCCATTCCATGCCCGAGGCGGACGTGCGACTGCCACTCGTCGGGTTTCCGGAAGGATACTCCGCTTTGCACGTCGGGTGCCAATCGTCGACGGGCCCGCGGCACTCGTCTCCATTGGCATCAATGGGCGCTTTCAGGGGCCAGGGCCCCGGTCGAAACCGGTCAAATAAACAACTCGTGCGGAACTTGTGGGCGACTTCCTCGTGCGTCGGAAAGTCGAAGGACGGTGCTTTACATGTTAAACGAGTTTTGGACACATACGTCGCTTCGACCACAATGCTACGATCCGCCACAACCCTAAGGGGATTGCCGCCGTCGACCCAGTTGTTCTCGATCCAGGAATATTTCTGCGGCACATATCTACGACCGGTCTCTGATGTGGTATAAGGTCTCGGCTCGCCTGTGTGGCACGGACGCCGTCACGACACGGCCGCGACTCCCTCATGCGGCCGCATCGACGGCGTCGAGGCGGTGCGGCATCGCGCCGACGCCGTCGCGCCGACCGCGTCAAGTTGAAGCTCATTTTTCACGCTGAGTCACTGACCACCAAAGGCATTCGGAGAAACGCCCGGCAGCAAGTCGCACTCCACGTCCTTATCCCCGAACATCAAGAACTGCTCCTTCTCCGAGCACTGCCTTCTAGCGTGGCCGGGCCCCGTCGGCTGGTCCTCGCCGGACACCTGGCCCTCGCCCTGTTCCGCGGTCCGGCCGTCCGGACACCGCGGGCTGCTTGCCCCCTGGTTCGTGCGCGGCCAGACCCAGTTGTTGTCCTTGTCCTTCGCGGACGGTAATTTTTCCCAAATAGCTTGAATTTCCTCGGAGTTTTCCCGCACGAACGTGTCGCCGCACCGCGTCGCGGACGGCGTCCCTTCGCTATCCGTGTGTTGGTTCGGCACGGCGCAGATCTGGGGCTCTTCGCGATGCGTCGCTACCGATGAATTGCTTCTACAGGCCGTGAACTTGCACTGCAGTAAGTCGGTGTCGAAGAAATTGCGACCAATTACGGTGATGTCCTGCCCGCCCCTTTGGTCAATGTATTCGGGGCACGTCCGGAAGACCTCGACCGTGTCATTGACGTAGTTCGGGGCCGTATAATTGGGCTGCAACGCCGAGATATTGACGGGCATGACCTGTGTCGATCGACGGCGTCGCGAAACTGCCGCGGCTCCCTCACGCGACGTGTAGACGCTCGCACGGCCGCGTCGACGGCGTCACGGTGGCACAGCGTCGCGTTGACGCCATCGACGCGAAGTTCAAGTTGAGAAATTGAAGGAAACGGACGCTGAGTCACTGACTTTCGCGACGACCGTCACCTCGCCCTCGCCCGTCCCGCCGACCGTCGTCTGCTCGCCCGAACCGTCTAAAATGGAGTAGGTAAGTTCCCGGTAGTAGCGCTGCTCGTCGAAGGGGTCAAACTCAGAAGCCAATTTCTTGTCGCACACGTGCTGCACATCAATTAAACAGTCGTAGATGTGCGACTGGCCGACGGCCGCCGTGCTTGTCGTGAAGTAGGGGCACCGCGTCTCGGGGTGACTGGCTGCGGCGGTTGCTGGGGGGCAGTAGTAGCCGACCCTACATCTATCCCTCTGTCTCATCTGCGCCGTCGTGCCTCGCTGGCAGTAGAACCCCTCGAGGCAAGGTAGCTCGTATTGATATTGGGGCAAGGTCTCCCAGCCACAATACGTGCCCCCGGGGCACTTGTGCCGGAACATCGTACCTCTTTCTGTTCCTACTCCACAGGAATGGCCCTCGGGACATCTATCGGAAGCTGTCAAATTGAACATCCCCTGGTCCCCGCAGACTCGACCCTCGGGGCATGGGAGGCATGAGGAGATGTCTGTGGAACCGTTTACGGTCGAATAGGTGCCCGGAGGACATAGGCGACACGTGACACTGTCGGCCAGCGATCGGTAAGTGCCCGCCTCGCAGATCTTCGGTTCGTACGTCCCGTAGCCCTGGCAACTATAACCGGCGGGACACACCACACAAGCGTGGGCCGCCGTCAAAGCGGCATACGTGCCCGGGAAGCACGTCGTTGGTGCTACTGCTCCTTCCACATCACTAAAAGACCCTAAAGGTGCCTGCACTGGATAAGTAGACCCCGGCGGACAATAATGGCCCGCATAACACGTCTGCGAACCGATCGCCGTCGGAGAACCTTCTCTACAAAAAGTTCCCTCCGTGCAGCGCTGCGGCGCGGACACGCCCGAAGGCTCGACGGGGATCCACGGCGTCGTGAGGTTGTGCGCCACACCGCCGAGGCAGAACGTGCCCGGCGGGCAGGGCTGGGGTCTGAGAGGTGTCGGGTCGGCCGGGTCGAGAGTTAACGTGCCTTCTCCACAGAAATAACCTTCCGGACACGTGAGCACCGGTTGCGACTGGCCGAGCGCGTTGCAGACGTAGCCCGCGGGGCACCTTTCTGGCTGTGTCCTAGACCAGCCCGGGCACACATGACCGGTCGGGCATAGGGTACAATTCGACATCCCCTCGAGGCCGTTAAAGGTCCCGGGCGCGCATTCGCGCGGGAACACATTGGCCACGCCGGGGCAGTGGTGGCCGCGCGGACACCGCGCGGCCATGACCGGCGTCGGACAGAAGTGGCCCGTAGGACATGCTCCGGAACCCTCGGGCGTCGCTGAACCAGCGGGGCAGAAGTACCCGTCATAACATCGTTGCGGCGTCGAGAAGTTCGACGGAATCGGGATATGTGAAGACGCCCCCTGCTTGCAGTAGTGGCCGATGGGGCAAGGAAACGGTACCGGCGCATACACTACTTGCTGTGACGAGTATGGAGACTCGGAGAAGGACGAAGGCGGCCGATAGCCTTGCGTGCCCGATTCATTCCACGAAAACGGTGTTTGAGTTCTCACTTTGAAAGCCTTCGACTGTCGCTGTTGCAATACCCAAGCAGACATCTGGGGCGACGCGACGACCACGCCGGTCTCGTTGTCGCGACGCCACCTTGTATCATTGTCGTAGAGGCGCGGATTCGTCGTAAGAACGCCCTCCCGGCAGTAATGGCCGGCCGGGCAGAGAGTCGTGGCCTCCTTCGTGCCCCAAGACACACAGGCGAAGCCCGCGGGGCATTTCCGGAACCACCGCATGCCGTGGTCCGGGCACCGCGCGCCGATGGGACAGTCCACACATGACCTTTGCGCTTGCCTCGGCTGGAAGGTCCCCGGAGCACAGAGCGTGAAGTTCGTATTTCGACCTTGTGGGCAGTACGTGCCGGGCGGGCAGGGCTGCACATGATCATCTTGTACGTAATGCCCCCAAGGTAAGTCGTCGTCGTAGTACTCGAACAGACCCGAAGTAGTACCGTAGTCGAGGCCATTGATCGTGATGCGCACGCGCGCCACGTACGGGAGCTTGCTGCCGAATTCAAACAGTTCCGAATCTTCGGAAGGATCGCCCGTCCGCAGCTCTCTCCGACTGAATGCCGTCGTAGGCACGTGTCTTCGTGACCTCGAGGATGTTAACGTCTCGAAGCTAGGTGCTTTACAAACAATAATCCTGGGATTCACGAAGCGGCCCTTGACCTTGTAGCCGTCCAAATCACATTTAATAGAACTGGTGTTCCAGAAATTCGTCCCTTCGACGAAGAGCGCGTAGCCGCCCGTCGCCAGGCCGCGGTCGGGGAAGACCTCGATGACCCGCGGTTCATCAACATAGAGTACTTGTAGAGTATTCGAGACGTGGTCGTTGCCGTGTAGCGAGACTCGCAACGACACCAATCCAGCTTTATGGGGCGGCGCCATGCAGACAATAGATGTTGGACTAACGACTTCGGCTCTAGAACGTGTCCCGTCGAGGTCGCACGACAACCCGAGCGTTTCCCGGAACCCGGTGCCTCTCACAGTTAATGTAGTACCTCCCAGCGTCCCCATGGCCATCTCCGGCCAGACACTTGTTATCAGTAGGTCTGGTTCATATGTGAATCTCGCGTGCGTCCCGTAGTAGTCATTTCCATTTAATGAAATTTCTAGAGAGACGTCGCCGCTCGTGTGGGGCGGTGTCACGCAATAGGCCCTTGAACGCGTGAGCACGGCGCCTCTCGTTTCACTGGAACCGAAGCGGCACCAGATACGATCACCGAAGCGCCTCCCTCGCAGAATCACTCGAGTACCGGAGGGTCCCGACGGCGGCGCGATCGACTCGATCTCCGGTGGGTAGTCGTAGGCAAACGGCGAAGGCGCGTGGACGGCGACGCCGCCCATCTCAACAGACAAGGCTGCCTTCATTGGTCGCGCCACGGCGGGAGCCACACATACTAGTTCAGTATCCGATCTGATCGAGGCGTACACTTCAATCTCGCCAAAAACACATGTGGCGGGCCCGTGGAAGTGCCTTCCTGTTATCATAACTCTAGTACCGCCTCGCAGCGGTCCTGACGACGGCGCAAAGTCGATGATCGACGCGTCGCGCGCGTAGGTCAATCTCACACTTGTATGAGACCAATGTATAGAGTCAACAGAAACTCTCAGCTCAACATCAGAGGGAATACGAGGAGGCGCCTCGCACAGTAAGACTGTATCAGATACATATGTGGCATCGACGTCTTGATCCCCAAAACGACATAGCGTCTCAGGCAGGAAGTGCTCGCCAGTAATTCTGATGGAAGCTCTAGAGTACGAGCCAAAAATCACCGGTGAAGCGCCATGGACCACGGGGAGGCGTTCCAGAGGTGGCTCTGGATCAATAGCATCGTCGACATACGCAAAGACGACTCGGTTGTTCGCCGCAGGTTGGAACCGCGACTCGACACTCAGCCACGTCGTTGTAGCAAAGCCAAATGGTGGCGCGACGCAACCGAGTGACGAGGCATCTAAAATGATAGCATCCACCTCGACGCCGCCGAAGGAGCACACGACATCGCTGTTGACGTCGAAGCCGCTGCCCTCGACCCTGACCACCGAACCGCCTCGTAGGGATGCATTCAAGGGGCTCATAGAGGTAATTCGCAGGTTCTTCACGTATCTGAATGAAGTAGCTTCCTCCACGTACTCATTAGCGTCGTAGACGACCGCCAGTCGTACGACTTCGTCCATCGCTCGACGCGGCGGCGCCACGCACCGTACGACGTCGTCGAGCCGCGACGCGTTCACTGCCGTACTACCAAACCGACACATAACATCAATCCCTTGGTCGTTGGCGTCGAAGGCCGCCTTCACTTCGACAATGGTGCCGCCCTCCTCGGCGCCCATGGCTGGTGAGGCGCCCAGGGCCAGTGCCGGTCGAAAGTACTCGTAGTCGAATTTCGAGACGTCCCCACAGACATGGATCCGTACGATCGTGGCAGGCGCGCGCGGGGGCGCCTCGCAACGCAATTGAGTCGATGAGACGTATGTCGTCGCGACTTCGACTTCGTTAATACAGCATCTCGTTTTACCGTCGAAATTGGCGCCTATCAGTGAAATAGTGCCGCCGCCGAGCGCGGGCCCTAGCGTCGGTACAATACCATAAGCCGTCGCCGTCAGTTCGTACACAAAATCGAAGGCGTTTGCTACTAGACCGTCCACGAGGATCTGTAGTGATACAAGACCGGGCGGCCTCGCCGGTGCCGCGCACTTCAACAGAGTAGAGTTAATCAGTGAAGCGGGCACCTGGAGGCCGCCGAAGGCGCACCGCAGCTTCGCGGACGCGTCGAAGAAGGCGCCTCTCACAGATACGAGCTCGCCGCCGAGATGCGAGGAACGCCCAGGAGTGATGGAGTCCACGACGCTGTGTTGCGTGTAGGTGTACGTAGCTGTCGTCGTATGAGCAGGTAGACCGTCACTTACTAATGTGACATCCACAGAACCAGGATAGCCCCGGGAGGGCGCCGCGCACGTCACTCTTCCGTCAGACTCCCATCTAGCTGGGACCGAAACGCCGCCGAAGACACAATGTAGAGAAGCGACGTTGGGGAAGTTCCTGCCCTTTATCGAAATAAGGCTGCCGCCGCGCTCCGAGCCCCTCGCTGGTTGAGTGGAGAACGCCTCGGCCGGCCGCCTCACTCGTAGCTCGTGCACGCCGGTCCCGCAGGTCACTCGTACCGACGTAGTGCCCTCTTTTAATGGAGGCGCGCGGCACCGCACCGTGTCATCGCTAACTGTGCCTTCCACAGATAGGTCGTCGAAACGGCACATACAGCTCTGAACGTTTTGACTCAAACGCACGTCGACGACGTAGCCCCCCGCCGTCCAGCCCATGATAGGAGAGAGGGAGAGTACACGAGGCGCCGCCACGAACGTGAAGGCCGCGTCGGAGGTGCCAAAGGCATCATCTCGTAACGGACCGGCCACCGTCACCTTTACTGTGCCATGACCAGCCGGCGCGGGACACGCGACTCTGTTGGTCGAGACGACTCGGCCTCTTACCACAATATCGCCAAACCTACAGCGCCACCGGCCCGGGCCCGTGTTTGCAGAAGCGACGTCGATTTCGACGAGAGTGCCCTCGTCACCCTGTGAAGGCGAGAGGCGCATGGCGTGGCTCCGCCCTCGCAACGTGAACAGCATGTCATCGCTGTTGGCGAAGGGGATAACCGTATCGTCCTCTTCAAAACTGAACAGTACGTCTCCACTAAGTGAAGGAGTAGCACAAGTGGCCACGTCGTCGGAAATGAAGCGCGCCGGTCGCGTGATGGCACCGAAGCGGCACGCGACGACACCTTGGAGCGGTGCCGAGAGGTGTATCTTCACAGAATGGCCGCCGGACGCCGGCGCGCTCGGGGGCGCGACGGCGAGGACGACGACACCCGTCTCTTGGACAGGATCCTCTGCGTCCTCTACAGTATCTTCCTGCATGATCGGTCCCATGCCCGCCGCCTCGATAATACCCTGATAAGGTACGAAGTCGACGCCGTTACTTGTGACGAAAACGGTGTAATTTGTTTGCTGCGCGGCCAAGGGAGGCATGGCGCACACTAACAAGTGGGAGGCCATCCACGTCGCGTCGTAGAGCATGTCGTCGACTCGACACGCGAGTTGGGGCGTGTCCGGGAAGCCGAGGCCAGTAATCGTGAGCGCGCCATCTTTACCTGCCTCAACAGCTTCGCCCCGCGCCACGGCGTGGATTTGTATCGGTGATAAGTAGTGGTACGTCTTTCCCTCGGACAGGCGGCCCCGCGCGTCCCGGATTCGTAGAGAGACGCGTTTTGGTGAAGATTCTGGCGCAGTACACTTAAGTAACGTGTCAGACACGAGGGACGCGTTCGCTTCATTCGAACCGAAGAGGCAGGTCAGCGGCGCTTCTAAGTCACTGAAGCGGCCCGCGACTTCGACAATTGTTGAAGCGTATCCATATGAAGGTGCAAGCGAATCAACTCTGACCGAAGAAAGGACCTCATACCTTAGTACAGGCTCGAGTAGACCGAGCGCCGAGTCGATTGTCAATGAATACGTCCCCTCGTCCAGCGGGGGCTGGACGCACCGCAGGCCGCCATTAATCACTTCGGCCGCGGATAAAACGCCGGAAAACGAGCACCGCGCGCTTTTGAGGGACGCCAGCCGCGACCCATGGACCGTTATCAGATGGCCGCCGGTCATCGTTCCTATCATGGGTTCCGCTCTTAGTAGGGCTGGGCGCGGCTTTACGGTGTACGACGACGTATGTATGACGTCCCGGCCGTTCGGCAAGATGAGCACGGGAACCGTCCCGGGCGCCATCGCCGGCACGCGGCACGCCACGCCGTCTTCATTGATATCAGCGTCTACCTCCGTAGAGCCGACGCGGCACTTTGCAGACTCTGTTGCTGCCTCCGCTAGATTAACGCCCTCCAAATAAATAGTTGAGCCACTCTCCGGCCCGCCCTCCGGCCCCATCATTGATACGACGGGCGGTTTTGATACAATCAATCGCACGCCGGGTCCCCAATGTATCCCGTCCACAGATGCTTGCACAAGGGACGAGGATGATGGTACTTGACAAGTAGCGCCTTCACCAGTATAAGACGCTGGCGTCTCCGTGACCTCGTCTCCCGTGAAGCGGCACGTTAACCGCTTTGAACGAGTAAACCCGCTCCCGACCAATGCTATCGACGCGTTCGAGTCGTAAATTGTCGAAGGGACGATTTCAATAATTGAAGGCGGCTCCGGCACGTAAACTATCTGTAAATTCCCGTAGAAATGCACGCCGTCGGGCGAGACGCTCACATTCACCTTTCCAGCGGCATGCGCCGGCACTCGACACTGGACGACGTTCGCGGCCCAATACGTCGCCGGCACCGTCGCACCGCCGAAGCGACACTCCGCGTCTGATGTGGGCAGCTCCAAATGCCTCACTCGAATCAAGGTAGAAGCGCCGCCCAGCGCCGTCGACACGTCGAGGTCCATGTCTAGCAGCTCTAGAGTATCTCGCACCTCAAAAAACAAAGATTCGCTCTCGACGCCATCGACAGTCAAGGAGAGGTCGTAGACCCCGGGCCCCTGCGCGAAGGCAGGCGTCAGACACCTTACATCTGTGGAGACCGTGGCGTTCGTTCTGCTGAGAGCGCCGTCCCTCCTCCAGCGACACTCGACAGCATGGTGCCTCGCAAAGCCCGTGCCTCGTATGACCAGTGCCGTATTACCGGTCGTCGGCCCCGTGTGCGGCAGGACGCTCTCCAATGAAACAGCTTCGAGAATTTCGAAATGGATCGCGTTCGAGACGTCACTTCCCGTCTTCACTCGTAAGTCCACCACACCTTGTATGCTAGGTACGGCGCACTCCAGTCCGTTAAAGGCCGTCTCCACGTCGCCGAAGAGGCACTTTCCATCAACAGCGTGGTCCACCTCCAAATGAATGAGAGCCCGCGGCGGCGCGCGCACTGGTGTGACACTCTGTAAATAGAGTGGCCTTACGTAGGTGAAGGGAGCCGAGGTCTCACTCACTAAACCGTGGACGGCCAATCGAACTTGGATGGTTTGAGGAGCCTGGACTCGCGGTGCGACGCACGTCACGCTGCCGTTCGTCTCCGACAGAGCTCGCGACACAACACCGTCAAACACGCAGGCCGTATGCAGCAACGAGCCGACGGTGCCGCTCACTTCGATGAAAGCGCCTCCTCTCACAGAAGCGGACGACGGCTCGACCTTCAGAACTGACGGCGCTTCGACGACGTAGAACGGCATAGATTGCGAGAAGGTCGAGCCGTCGAGCGCCACCGCTAACTCGTAAGCACCAGGTTGTAGGGGAGGCACTTGACAAACAAATTCCGACGACGACGGCCGCGCGGCCTCGACTATTCTATCGCCAAATTTGCAGGACGCGAAGGCCGGATAACGTAAGTTGTCGGGCGCCGCTATCTGTACAGAGATGGAGGATCCAATGGACGCGGATCGTGGTTTGACAGAAGCAAGGCGCGCCTGGCGGTAAAAGGCGAAGGCGTGGGCCATATGTGTAGCTTGACCTCTCGAATAGCCCACGTCGAAGGGCACCGTGCGTACCGTATCCGTGGGAGGTACGGGGCACCGCAGCTCCGATGCGGAAAGGACGGACGCCTCCGTGTTCACGGAGCCGAAGCGGCAGTATAGTTTTTGGGACGGGAAGTTTCCTCGCACCGTAATTTCTGTAGAAATGCCGACGGGCGCCAGCGGCGGCTCGACACTATGGATGCGGGGCGGCTCCTTGATGGACACCTCCCTAGAGCCGTGCAGTGGCAACGCGCCGACTGACAGGGAAACATCCGCCCGCGTCTCCTCCGAGGGAGCGTGGCAGTAGACATGCGTCCCGTCCACAACATCAGCTGAATGCGTGTGACCGTCGAACGTACACGACGCGCCGCCGACGTCTATCGTATTGGATAATGAAGCCTCCACAACATCGTCGACATGTGTCACATCAGAGAGCGTCTCCACCAAGACCCGCGACGTGACTTCGATGCGAGTCGAGACGCCTCCATTGACGCTTAGGTCGTAGGAACCCGGGGCGGCGTCAATCAAACAACTTAGTTGCGTCGGAGACAGCCACGTCGTTGCCACGGCACTGCCGTTGACGAGGCATTGGTGGTGGAGGGCGAAGGCGCCGCCACGGACGACGACGTCCGTCGGGCCGTGGACGACGGACGGCGACGCTCGATCGGCGTTCGGCGGCGCGCTTACGATAGGTATATTCTGTAAGGAGCCGCACATCTGGGCTGATTTCACGCCATCGATAATGACACACACTCTATCTTCTGAAGTTCGGCAGACGTTATCGGAGCATGTGCAGCGCGGCGCGCACGTCACGTTGTCCGCCTCGACGGAGAACGTCGTATCTTTTACTGAAACGCGTCTTTCACTCACGACAGCGCCGAAGACGAGCGCCCTTTTCGCCGTCAAGTTGACATGAGAAGAAAAGGCCCTCCCGTCGTTCGACACGCGTAGCGTCGATGCGGACGACGGCGCGACGCACGAGATGGATCTTGTATTCACAAAAGCCGCCGGCACGATATGGGAATCGAATTTGCAAAAAGTAGCGCCCTCCACAAAATTCGCGCCCTCTACTCGTACGACGTCGCCCCTTGCAATAGCTGTGGGAGTCACTTGCGCTATGGAAGGGTCCCGCAACACTCGGATCGACGTGCCTCCAGCATCGCCCTCTATCGTAAGATTAAAGGTCCCGATCCGATCCAATTGAGGGATGCGGCACAATACAGCAGTAGTGTTGAGCGCCTCGCCCTCCACCACAAGATCGTCGATGCGGCAGAAGAGCTTTCTCTCTAAAGGATAGTTCACACCTGCAACAGTAAGGATACCGCCCTGGTCCGCGCTCACTAGCGAAGGACGGACGGATAACGTGCGGAAGCCGATCGGAGTATCTTCCTCGATGCTTTCCGAGGAGGCCACCGGAGTCGTGAGCACCTCCACACCATTCAGACGGATCGTGACGCCCTCACTCAAATCGTCATCCACAACATCCAGGCAGGCCCTTTCTCGAGGTGAGACGTGCGTCCCGATTAGTGTGGTGTGCCTTACGAGGCACTCGACGACGTCTTCTCTGATGAAGTTGGCGCCTCTCACACGTAAGGAGGCGTCTACTCTAACAACATCGAAGACCGTCGGTCGAGGCGCTTGTTTTGGGATCAATGGTTCCACGAGATAGATGGGCGGCCGACCGGCGTTTATCAATTCAAAACCACCACCTTTCTGCGCGACGGCGTCGGGCAGCGCGCACTCGAGATGTGAGCCTTGCTTGGTTACAGATGTCTGAAGAGCACCAAAGTCGCACGCCAGATGCTCCCTTTCTACAAGGTTCGCACCACCCAGTCGTAAAGTAGCGCCGCGGTCGACGACCGCTATCTTCGCAATGACGAATTGTTTGATAGTATCGATGCGCATCGACTCCGAGAGGGCCTCTCTCCTGTTACCGACCTGGACACTCGTTGCAGTAGTCGCGGGACACGTGATCGTGGAAGCGTTGTGCACCGTCGCGTCGACGAAGTCGCGTCCATCAAAGATGCAGCTCGTTATTGAATCAGTAAAAGACCCTCGGACCACGAGCTCGTCTCCTAAAACTTCTGCGCTGCTTAGTGCGAAGCGGTCGACGACACTGATCGATTCAACTTCTTCATACAAAGCGCCGTCGAGGGACACTTCGAGGACTGTAGCCTTTGCGGTTCGCCCCGTCACCGCACACCGCGCTTCATTAGCGTCAATGACTTGGGCCTCCACGACGACGCCGTCGAAGCGGCACGCTACATCACGAAGGTTCGTGCCGATGAGCGTGAGCTCCGTGGCTTGGCCCGAAGCGACGACCGTCGGGGCGACGTCGACGACGCGGCCCGCGGGGGCGTAGTTTAGGGATGTAGACGTGGCCGACAATGTATGAGGAGAAAAGCCGACGCGCACTTGCACTGTATCAGCGAGGCCCGTCGGCGGCGCGGCGCAGCTTACACTTGTGGAAGAGAGCCGTCTCCCTTGAGATATTGTTCCGTCGAAGGCGCACACCACCTCCAAATCCGCCGGGAAGGCGCCGCCCTGGACCGTAACCATTCCACCAGTTAACCCGACGATGGCTGGTTTGATGGAAGCTACGGCCGGTTTTGCTACGACTCTAAGCGTTTCTGGTGAACTTGAGACGTCCTCGAAGACGACGCGACTGGCGTACGCGCCCGGTGCCATAGCAGGCATGACACATTCCACCAGATCATCTTCATGTGTTAATGCCACAACAGTAACGTCGCCGAACTGGCAGGAGGCATCTTCCATAAACCCGGAACCGTAAAACTTGACCGCACCGCCTTCGACGGATAAGACCGCCGGCTCCACGCTATCAATAACAGGTGCGTCCTTCCTGGACAATGCGAGGGCATTCGAGCAGCCCAGGCCCTCGTAGCACAGCTTGATTGATGTCTGAAGACCAACAACAGGGCAGCGCACGACCGAAGCCGACACGTGCCGCGCGGCCGTGACGTGGTCGCCCGTCACACACACTAAGGCATGCGCTCGACTATCAATAAAGCCGGCGCCTCTCACTTCGATGAATTTGGTGGAGGGCCGTATCGTTGAAGGTGTCGCGTCGTGTATTATGAATTGAGGCGCGATTTCTACTTTCAATGCATTGCTCCGGTCTTGGCCGTTCACACTGATGGATAAGGAGACGCTCGGCCCTTCTTCCTCAGACAAGTCGCACACAATTTCAGATTCGGAGACGAAGCGCGCCGGCACTTTTACTGAATTGGCGTAGCAGGTCAATTCGACAGCGTCGACAAAATGAGCGCCGATGACAGACGCGGAGCCGTCCAGGGACGGCGACAAGACGGAGGGAGCCACGGCGTACAAAATGGGCGTTTGTACATATGTCCACGACAGGCCGTCTTGCTCCGAATCTGGAGCGTCGCAGGGCGCCACTCTCAGCACAACACGGCCCCGTCCCGGAGGCGCTCTGCAAATATCATCTTCAATGGATACGATGTGATCGCCGAAGACGCAGCACTGGCGGTACGGCGCCTTTTCAGCATCTACATGCACGAGCGTGCCGTTCGCGCCGAGCGTTGGCGAAGCCTCGAAGGGAATCGATGCTACGTCCAGCTGCGTATCATACACAACGCGGCCGTCGCTCATCACGCGGAAGGCAACCGAACCGACCTCGAGCGGCGGCGCTCTACAAGCCAGGGCGCCCTCCTTGACAGAAGCGAGCACCTCGTAGACGCCAAATCTACAAGCTAAGGAAGGCGCGAGCTCGAGGTGGGGCCCGCGCACTTGGACGATGGTGCCGCCCTTTGTGGCGAGGCGGCGGGGGCGCAGCTCGTAGGTCGCGTTGGTTGCTGCGTAGGTGAACGTCGCCGCCGAGGCGCCGAACGCCACGCCATTGACCGTGACCGCGACGTCGACGACGCCTTCATTAACAGGCGCGACGCAAACGAGTTCTGTAGAAGACACGTAGCGCGCTTGCGTCGTTGCGTCTCCAAAAACACAGGCGAGCTCGCTCGCGTCGACAAAGTCCGCGCCGTAGACGGTGACGGGCTCGCCCGCGGCGGCCGTGCTCGGCCGCAAGTTTGATACGCTCGGCGCGCGCGCATAGGTAAAAATGGCTTCGCCCGCCGCGGTCGTCGCGCCGGAGACGACGCGCACCGTGACGTCGCCCTCGCCGGGCGGCGCTTCACACGTAACCTCCGTGTCCGACGTGACGACGGCCTCCACCCTAATATCGCCGAACACGCACTCGGCCGTCGCGTAGGCCGCGAAGCCCGACCCCGCCACTGTGACGGACGTGCCGGCCGCGCCGCGCGGCGGGCTCGCGCCGCGCACGGCCATGAGCGGCGTGTACTCGAAGGTCGCCTCGTAGAGCACGCGCCGGTCGTCGACGACGGCGAACGCCGCGGCGCCGGCGCTCTGCGCCGGCGCCGCGCACCGCAGCTCCGTCGGCCCGACGAAGCTCGCCGGCACGTCGAAGAACGCGAACCGGCACGCCAGCGACGGCGAGAAGACCAGTTTCGCGCCGCGCACGACCACCTCCGTGCCGCCCGTCGCCGGGCCCGACAGCGGGCCCGCGCCCGTCACCGTCGCCGTCGCCGCGTACGAGAACGCCGCGCCGTCGGCCGTGAAGTCGGCGCCGTTCGCGCTCACCTCGACGGTCACGGGTCCGCTCGCGTCGGCGGGCGGCGCCTCGCACTCGAGCTCCGTCGCGTTCACCCAGCGCGCCGCCGCGGTCGTCGCGCCGAAGCGGCACGCCAGGAGGCTCGAGTCGGGGAACCGGAGGCCCCGGACCACGACGGTGGCGCCGCCCTCGACGCCCGCGCTCGCGGGCTCCAGCGACAGCACCTCGGGCCGCGCCACGTACCGGAAGCGCGCCGCGCTCGCGTAGGCGTCGACGCCGTTGACGCTCGCGCCGACGGCCAGCGAGCCCGCGCCCGCCGGCGCCGCGCACCGGACCTCCGTGTCGGAGACGACCGTCGCCGGCGTCGAGGCGTCGCCGAAGAGGCACGCCGACACGCCGCCGAGTCCCGCGCCCGTCAGCGTGACGAGCGTGCCGGCGAAGCCGAGCGGCGGCGCGACGCCGTGTACGACGGGCGCGGCCTCGTAGGCGAAGCCCGCCGGGACGTCGACGAAGTCCTGGCCGTTGCCGCTCACCGCGAGGGCCCTGGGTCCCGCGTCGCCCGGCGGCGCCGCGCACCGGACCTCCGCTTCGCTCACGAACGTCGCCGGGACCTCGGTCCAGCCGAAGCGGCACTTGAGGCGTGGCGAGAAGGCAAAGCCCGATCCTTCAATGGCGACGACGGTCCCGCCGCCGGCGGGCCCGGAACTAGGATAAGCCGCTCGCGGGACGAGCGGCGCCGCGTACTGGAAGCGGAGGACCTCGCCGGCGACGGTCACGTCCACGGCGCCTTTTGCATGAGGCGGCGCCGCGCACTCGATCTGCTCGGCGGAGACCCAGCGCGCCGGCACCGACGTGTTGCCAAATTTGCAAGAAGCGTCGTCGGCCAGGCGCAGGCCGTGGATTGTGACCAAAGTGCCTCCCGTCGTCGGCCCCGTATTCGGAGAGAGCGACCCGAGCACGACGGCGCCCTCGTACTTATACGTGAGGTCGACCGCGGACCGCGCGGCCGCGCCGTCGAGGAGCAATTGTAGAGGCACGGCGCCCGGCGCGGCGGCCGGCGGCGCTTCACAGGTAGCGACGGAGCCGTTGAGCGCGGCGTCCACGATCGTAGAACCGAAGCGGCACGCCGTTTTTGTACCAGACGGGAAGTCGCCCGCCAGTTGTACTGAAGAACCGCCGCCGAGAGGCCCTCGCGTGTTGCGGGCTTCTCGGATCAGAGGGGCCGCGTAGTAGTTGAACGGAGAGGCCTCCACGAAGTCCGCGCCGTTCAAACTAATGGAGAGCGACGTTTTTCCGACTTCGTTTGATGGAGCGACGCACGTGAGCACCGTCCCGTTGTGCACCCGGGCCGGAACGATGGAAGAGCCGAAGCGGCAGGCGGCATTCGATGAAAACGCGAAGCCCTGGCCGTAGACGCGCACGTCGACGTCGCCGCCGACCGGTGCTTGCACGGGCGACACCTTTGTGACGCTCGCGTCCTCGAGCACATGGAAGGCCAATTCACCAAAGAAGTCCCGGCCGTTGATCGCGAGCGCTATCGTAGAACCGGCCCCGGCGGGCACGGCGCAACTGATGCGTGTGGCGTCGAGGTACTGGGCCCTGGCTTCTACGTCACCGAAGCGGCACGCTAATAAGTCAGAGTCCGCGAAGCGCACGCCCCGGATGGTGACCGTGCGGCCGACCGAGGCGCGCGCCGGCGTCACATCTGTCAAAACGGGGTCGGCCACGTAGCGGAACGGGAGTCTCGAAGAGGCCGGATCTATCAAATTGCGCGTCGCGGCGACGCCGACGATGCCTTCGCCGGGCGGCGCTCTACAAATAACGCCGGCGTCCGTGCGCGTGCCCTCAACCACAACGTCTCCAAACAAACACGACGACGGCAGGTCCTTGCCTACGAGTTCCACGGTCGCGCCTCCGACGGAGCCGAGCGGCGGCACTAGACCTTCCAACACGACGTCCTCGTCATAGACGAACTCGCCCATCAATGAGAAGGCGACGCCGTCCCGACTAAAGCTCAATGATACAATGCCAGCGCCCCGCGGGCTCGCGCAGGCCACGGTCGTGTCGTCGACGAACGCGGCCGGCACGCTTGTGGAGCCGAAGCGGCAGGCGAGGCGCGCGGCGGGCGCGAAGTCCGCGCCCTTAATGACGACGTCCGTGCCGCCCCGGGCGGGCCCGCTGCCGGGGGCGAAGCGCGCGCGCGTCGCCGCGTACGTAAACGCGGTCGCTTCGCCGAACTCAACGCCGTTCGCCGTGACCGCGACGTCGACGACGCCGGCACCCGCCGGCGCTATACAAACAAGCTCCGTGCTCGACACGTAGCGCGCTTGTGTCGTTACGTCGCCGAAGGCGCAGGCGAGCTCGCTCGCGTCCACAAAGTCCGCGCCGTGGACGGTGACGGGCTCGCCCGCGGCGGCCGTGCTCGGCCGTAGGTTTGATACGCTCGGCGCGCGCGCGTAGGCGAACACCGCCTCGCCCGCCGCGGTCGTGGCGCCGGAGACGACGCGCACCGTGACGTCGCCCTCGCCGGGCGGCGCGGCGCAGGCGACCTCCGTGTCCGACGTGACGACGGCCTCGACTCTAATATCGCCGAAGACGCACTCGGCCGTCGCGTAGGCCGCGAAGCCCGACCCCGCCACCTTGACGGACGTGCCGGCCGCGCCGCGCGGCGGGCTCGCGCCGCGCACGGCCATGAGCGGCGTGTACTCGAAGCTGGCCTCGTAGAGCACGCGCCGGTCGTCGACGACGGCGAACGCCGCGGCGCCGGCGCTCTGCGCCGGCGCCGCGCACCGCAGCTCCGTCGGGCCGACGAAGCTCGCCGGCACGTCGAAGAACGCGAACCGGCACGCCAGCGACGGCGAGAACACCAGGTTCGCGCCGCGCACGACCACCTCCGTGCCGCCCGTCGCCGGGCCCGACAGCGGACCCGCGCCCGTCACCGTCGCCGTCGCCGCGTACGAGAACGCCGCGCCGTCGGCCGTGAAGTCGGCGCCGTTCGCGCTCACCTCGACGGTCACGGGTCCGCTCGCGTCGGCGGGCGGCGCCTCGCACTCGAGCTCCGTCGCGTTCACCCAGCGCGCCGCCGCGGTCGTCGCGCCGAAGCGGCACGCCAGGAGGCTCGAGTCGGGGAACCGGAGGCCCCGGACCACGACGGTGGCGCCGCCCTCGACGCCCGCGCTCGCGGGCTCCAGCGACAGCACCTCGGGCCGCGCCACGTACCGGAAGCGCGCCGCGCTCGCGTAGGCGTCGACGCCGTTGACGCTCGCGCCGACGGCCAGCGAGCCCGCGCCCGCCGGCGCCGCGCACCGGACCTCCGTGTCGGAGACGACCGTCGCCGGCGTCGAGGCGTCGCCGAAGAGGCACGCCGACACGCCGCCGAGTCCCGCGCCCGTCAGCGTGACGAGCGTGCCGGCGAAGCCGAGCGGCGGCGCGACGCCGTGTACGACGGGCGCGGCCTCGTAGGCGAAGCCCGCCGGGACGTCGACGAAGTCCTGGCCGTTGCCGCTCACCGCGAGGGCCCTGGGTCCCGCGTCGCCCGGCGGCGCCGCGCACCGGACCTCCGCTTCGCTCACGAACGTCGCCGGGACCTCGGTCCAGCCGAAGCGGCACTTGAGGCGTGGCGAGAAGGCAAAGCCCGAGCCTTCAATGGCGACGACGGTCCCGCCGCCGGCGGGCCCGGAACTCGGATAAGCCGCTCGCGGGACGAGCGGCGCCGCGTACTGGAAGCGGAGGACCTCGCCGGCGACGGTCACGTCCACTACACCCTCTTTATGAGGCGGCGCCGCGCACTCGATCTGCTCGGCGGAGACCCAGCGCGCCGGCACCGACGCGTTGCCAAAGTTGCAAGAAGCGTCGTCGGCCAGGCGCAGGCCGTGGATCGTGACCAAAGTGCCCCCCGTCGTCGGCCCCGTATTCGGAGAGAGCGACCCGAGCAGCGTCGGCTCCACGTACGTGTAACTGTGCCTTGAAGAAATCTCGACCTCGTCAACAAGCAGTCCGATCGCAACGGTGCCATTTCCGACCGGCGCGCGACATACGAGCTCCTCGGCCGAGACGACGGCGGCCTCCACTTCTGTAGAACCGAAGCGACACGTCGTCGAGGCATCGAAGCCGCGGCCCCCTATGGTAACTAGGGTGCCATGCGACCCCATTGCTGGCGCGATCCAGGCTATGGCACTGTCGACGCGTCGATAGATTGCAAAAGCCTCGCCGTAGGACGCCCCGCCATCAATGGAGACGCGCACCGCCTGGTTCTCTGTTGATCTCGGTGCCTCGCAGGCTAGCGTATAGTCATCCAAAACGGCGGCCGGCGTCTCATATAAACCAAAGCGGCAGAAGTGCGGCAACCGTTTTAATGGAACATCCGTCGTCACGCGAATGAGTTGGGGAGCTAGACCGCCCGAAGCTGGTTCCAATGTGAGTGACGAGGGCACGTCCACAAACTCGAAGAGCGATGACGGTCCGTGATCCACACCGTTCGTCGACACTGCGACCTCCACAGTTCCATTCAGATCCGGCGCCGTACAAGCTACTGTTGTGGAATCCAGTCTAGTCGCCTTTACAATTACATCACCAAAGTGGCAAGCTAGGTCGGGCGAGGGCATGACGCTGTCAACATGCAGCAAAAGGGGCGTATTGACGCTACCGACGGGCGGCGTTATTCGTACCACTCGAACAGGTTCTTCATACAGAAATTGTATAGGGTCCGACCAGAACCGTCTGTTGTGCACTCTAAGAGAAGCGTAGCCCGCTCTACCTTGAGGTGCCACACACTCAAAGGTCTCGTTGTCCACTTTACGAGCTTTGGCCGCGCCTCGCTCCCCGAACTGGCACTGTAGAGGAAACTCGTCGGCATGCAACACTGTCACCCGTACTCGAGTGCCCCCGAAGCCCCGCCGAGGCTTGAGATCAACTAATGACAATTCCGTCGCGTCGCCGCCCCGCACGTCGATGGCTACTTTCGCCGTGCGCGACGCGTTACTCGTTCTTATGACGGCCGTGATCGTATCACTGCCCTCGAACGAGGGCTCGCGGACGTACGTCAGCGACTGCAGCGTCGTCGAGATAGCTTTAGCTGAACCCCTTAGGATGATGCCGTGCTCCGTTTGATCAATCGACACTCCTTGCTCGAGGCTATCTAGTCGTAGTAGGGCATCGAGCGCATCGGTGGTCAATGAGACAGTCGTGTTCGCATCGTCGCCTTCCACGATAAAGCCCTCCAACCCCAACTCGTAGTAGGGCGGCAGCTCGATGCGAGGACCACTCTGTGCTACAGCAGCGTGGATTTGTATATGCTCCGTCAGGCGGTGCTTCGACGGACCGGGGTCTTCTAGGGTCAAAGTGACGTTGTCGACGAAGGCCTCGGCGAAGCCTTCGAGCGGCCGGTAGTAGCTTTCCTGTAAACATAAATTCATCGCGTCCAATGTCATCTCATATTCCAGGACGGACGTCGCCGTGGCGTTGCGACAGCCCTCGAAGACGCCACCCAGCGCGAATAAGGTCAGCTTGTACGCTTCATCTTCGCTGTCCACATCCGAAACGGAGATGCCTCGCAACGAAACTCTAGATTCGACCTCGAGTAAGTCCGGGGCTTCTAGCTCCGGGACGTCGTCGACGGGCTCGATTTCGATAGATAGCGTGGCGTTAAATACTGTACCTTCCTCCGTCACTAATTCCAGTTGAACCTCGTCGCGCCCCCAGCACTCGGCGCAGGGCGTATACGTCAGCTCCTTTAGTAAAAGGTTGGCCTCCTTCGTAGGACCCGTAAAGTTATGTAGTGACACGTCACCAGACGACGCATGTACTTCCAGTGAAACGTCGTAGTTGTCCACGAAGGACACGCCCTGCACGCTGATACCTTTTAAGTTTACTGAAGTATCCTCCTTGACCGAGAATGACTGGTGTACCACTTGTAACGAAGCCTGTTGCCGGAAGTCCACGATCACGTCAATCACACCCTTGCCCGTGCCGCCCAGATGTTTCGAGGCCAAGTACCAGGTCTCGTCGCCCACACTTTTCCATTGTAGGGTGCAGGAATGTGTTCCTGCTAAGAGTGGTAAGGCAAGAGCGCCCCGCAAGTCATCGTGCAGACCCGAACTCTGAAAACCTCCCACCGAGGATGAATCCTCCCTATAAATAACACCATCGACGAGTAACCGCGCCTGCACGGCCTGCAATTGATCAAAGGTCCACGCGTCCCAATTACTCAACTTGTGCAGTGCGACCGGCAGCGCGTACCGTAGGAGTACTTGCGCGTCCTGCTCGACGACGAACGTATCACTTTCAACGGTGGCCCACTCGTTTTTGGATTTGGCCCTTATATCAGTAATGCTTTTCGCCGTCTTGCGCTTGTACTGCATACCGGCCAAGACCTGGGCGTGTTTTGTAGCGTAAACACCATAATCACTTAATGAAGCGTAGAGGAGACGGGAACTCCCAAATCCATCTAGACAGTTCGGGTCGTTGCGCCACATTCTAGGTGAGTTGCCCGCGCGCCGCCACTCGAGTCGTACATTGTGCGCGCCTTTGGGCAGGTCTAGCACGACATCTCGCGCCAACACGCCGGCAACGGACGCGGCCCGTTCCTTCGTGCCCAACGTCGCGACGGACTCGTCCGACGGCGTGTTATCAACCACTAATCGCGCTTGCACATAATCATCAGCAGTAAGCGGTGATGCTAACATTTGAGGCCCCGGCGCCGCGGCGCTTACGGTAAGAGCATACCCAAAACGTACGGCCGTCGTTTCATTCAATGAAATGTTCAGAGACGACTGTTCTACTGGAAACCAGTCCTTCTGCGTGATCGCGGCTGGAGTCAGAGGTGATGATGCATACATGGTATCGTGCGCGGTCGCCGCGAGGACCCGTCCACTCATGAAACCGTCTCCGGTGGAGGGGGACGAGGACCAGACCAACTTGCCCGAGGGCTTCCACTGCACTTTAATGTCTCTGGTGGCGTTGCCTGGTTGCAGAACCGCGGTCCCCTCGATGTGCTCCAGCTTCGAGCGCCCCTTGCTCGTCAGCGTCGCCGAGACATGGGCCGAACCTTCTCTTAGAGGTACACCATCAACAATAAACCTCATTTGTATTCGACCGGATTCGACGAAGCTCCCGGCGCCGACGCGCCGCTGCGTGACGGTCCCACCGGTGAGAGGATCGAACTTCTCCCACATGAAGAGCTCGCCGTCCGCGTCGTAGGACGCCTCGAGGCCCACCTGGTAACTGAGCAGCACGAAGTGTTTGCTGGTTTTGATCGAGACGGCGAGCCCGTCGACGTCGGTCCATACAGATTCATCGTCCCAGCGGTTCTCGCCGAAGACCCAGGTCGTCGCCTGGCGCGTCGACGTCTCCAACAACGGGGCGGCGGACCAGGTCCGCGCGCGCACCGCCGCGACCAGCCCCAGCAAGGCTGCCCCATTTGGCGCCGCAGCGGCAGCAGCCACGAGCGCGAGCCAGCGCAGCGCTGGCCGGCCCATAGGCATGCTCTACCGCAGCTTTATTGAGCCCGGCGCCATCGGGCGCTGCCCCATCGGTGGCTATTGCCTCCTCTCACTGGACCAAATTCCCCCCGGTGTTGCGGGGTGGGTCCCGCCGGCGCGAGCGCGGCGGCGCCGGGAGCCCCTCCGAGGCGTCGGCCGACGCCTCGGGTCGTCGGAGGGCGCAGCCGCCCCTCGACGAAAACCCGCACGCTCGACCGCCCTCCTAAAGCTCCCTGCCTACGAGCGCCGCGGGCCGTCCACCGGCCCCGCCGCATAAGACCCATCTTCTAGGACGACGGAAGTTAATTCAGCGGCGCGCTCAGCGAGGCGGCTCGTGGGGGGATGCGTAGTAGGAGACGGGCCCGCGAGAACTTGGGGACGGCGGGCGCGGCGAACTTGAGTAATTGAACCAAGAAGGCGACTCGGGCCGCGCTCAGGCCTTCGTGTTCGCGAGCTCGACGTCCGCGGCCGAGGCGGTGACCACCGGAGGCGCGTCGCCGTCGCCCTGGCCGACCCACTCCGGCGACGCGGACCGGAGGAGGCCGCCGGCGATCGCCGCGAAGATGGCGTTGATGAGGACGCACGCGTACATGATGCTGAAGACGCCGTGGAGCCCGCTGTCGTCGCAGTCGTTGTCGTTGGAGGAGTAGGGGTCGTCGTCCTCGTCGCACGCCTCGTCGATCATCGCGTCGAGGCGGCCGTGCGAGATGGCCATGCACGCGATCGCTACCACATAAAGAATCACGAGCACGAGCAGGAAGACACTGGTACAATTCCAGCCCCGCTCGCCCGTGCAGCAGCAGAGCCCGAGCGAGAACGCGATGATCGAGAGGAGGAGGCAGAAGAACTGGATGTAGATGCCGATGCCCGCCCCCGGGAGGCCGATTGCCATAAAGAATCCGGCGATCCACAGGGTGCTGAAGATGAGGTTAATGACGAAGAAGATGGAGGCCAGGACCAACCCCAAGATGCTCATGACCTGCGCCGCGCGGCCCTTGCACGAGCCCTGCGGCACGGCGCAGCAGCCGTGGTTCTCCGCCTCGCCGGCGCAGCAATTGCCCATTTTGACGGATCGGTGCGTGCCTGCGCCGGGGGCGGGGGCGCGGGTCGCACTCGTACGGGGGTGGCCGGGGGCGGGCGCGCACGCGTACGGGGGTGGCCGGGGGCGGGCGCGCGGCGCGCGGTTTGTGGAAGGGAACTGCCAGGGATGGTGGCACCCGCCGGCGGCCGGCGCGCGGTCGGGAGGGCGCGCGAGCCGGGGAGGGGGTCTGGACCCGCGGGCGCGGGGCGGGGCAGCGGTCCTCACCGCGTAGATGGGGCTCTCTAAAAAGCCTGCAGCTCGAGCAACTTTGGCAGGCTAGTAGCTTTGTAGCTTCTTGGCTCGTGATCTGTAGTTATCATGGGTGCGAGCCAGCCACATGGGAGCATCTCGACACATCCCGTCGAGCTGAATTGCGCGCCTAGTGTGCGCGTGGCTCTAGGCTCTCCCGATCGAGTTGTATGCGGCGGGCTGCCGGGCTGCCCGGCGGCGACGGACGTCTCGCCTCTCCCAATTGGGCTCATCTGGGCTGCCCGGCGGCGACGGACGTTCGGCCGCGTCGAGCTCCACCCATGCGTCGCCTCCTGCGTCTCGGGCTGCTCGCTTCCGGTTGCTCCGCGTACAATGGCTATGAGGTAGGAACGGACCCCGCGACCTATCAAGAGGCAGCCGCCTACTGCGCGAGCGTCGGTGGCGCGCTCGCCGCAATCTACAGCGACGCGGACAACGAGGCCGCGCGCGACGCGTGCGGCTACCAAGCCTGCTGGATCGGCCTCCGGGAGCGCGGCGGCGACCATGCCACGCACGCCGTCGACCAGACGTGGCTCTGGCAGGACAACTCGACGACCGCCGCGTACCACAACTGGGCGCCCGGCGAGCCGGACAACGGCGCCTGGAACGGCGCGGCCTACGACAGGCGGCGCGCCGTGATGAATGGCGCGGGGGGCAACACCTTTGAGTCGTCGGGCCTCTGGTTCACCCACTACTACACGTGGGTAGACCACGTGCCCCTCTGCAGCGTGGACGTGCCCACGGCGGCGCCGACGACCTCGCCGGCGCCGACGCTCACGCCGGTACCGACGTTTTTGTTCCAGTGCGACAACGAAATGTGCGCCACGGACGAAGACGACGACAACGCACCTGACGACTGCTGTGCTACCTCGCCGGGCTGCATGGGCGGCTCCACGCCTGTCATAAAGGACGGGCACAAATGCAGGGCGGGAAAACTTCTTGACGGTTTAGGCCGTGGGGATGTCATTTATGGAGACCTCTTCACGTGCTGCACGGGGTTTCAAATCCCCACGGACGAGGAGCTCACGGCGAGCGGGTTCGCGTGGGAGGACCACAAGAACCATAATGAGAAGGATTCCGAAGGCGGCGGCGGGTGGGGCATGCAAGTCCTTATCATACTTTGTGTCCTTATGGGTATCTGCGTTATTGCCGCGGTTGCGATTGTCGTCGGTGTGGCATACGGCGGGTGCTGCGAGCCGGCCGCGCCGAAGCCCCGGACGGCCCGGGCGTCGGCCCGGGCGGTGGAACTGGTCCCCACGGCCCATGCGGTGGAGGTGCCGGCCGCGGCAGGCGTCTAGCGTGCCGTCGGAGGCGCCCTTCCACAATCTTAGCCCGCCCGCCGTCCAGCGGGCGTCCTCGAAATTCATCCCCACGTTTACTTAAAATTTCCTCCGTCCATCTTAGATATCCCGCCGAGCCAATGCGCCCTACTAGTACTGTATTTTAGTATTCTATCGGGGAGGGGAAGGAACAATATCGCGGCACAGACGCCGCCGGCGGGCGCGGACCGTTCAGCAGCAGCAACCGTCGTCCGCGGCCTGCTGTCGCCGGCGCTGCTGCTGCTGCTGGACGACGATTGGCGCGCGTGGCGGCACCCTCACGTTTAGGAGCTGGCCGGCTGTAGCAAACTATTTTTCGGCTCGTGTACAGATATGTAACTACGCGTTGTCGGGACGCGTAGCCGCGATAAAGTCGAAATACGTTATTACGGGGGAGAGGGGAGTGCTATATGAAGCGACGTGATATAATGAATTTGCGCGCGCTTGGGACCAGGCATGCCGAAGGCACCCGGCGCGGTCTGCCAAACTCTAGAGCTCTTCGGACGAAATGACTCCGTCTAGTACACTAATGAAGTGCGTCATGATGTCCACATTTCTAGTGTTTGTTCTACCTCCCGTTTTGCCGCGGGTGCACTTGAACAACGCCTGGAAGGCGCACTTCACTTGCTTATTTTCCCCGCCCCACTTGATTTGGTACTCGGTGCCACTGTTTGTAGCTGCAATGGAGCGGTCGACCTCGTCCTGGAACTCCCCGCGAATCTTCTGCAGCGCCGGGAGGTTCCACGTCCCCTCCGGTTTCAGTTCAGCTTCTAAGTCTCGCGGCGGTTTCTTCGTCGTCGCGGTTTTTCGAGTCTTCTGTATCCCACCGATAAACTCGGGAGCTGGAGCACCGCCCTGGCGCCGCGAGGACGTCCGCTTCGGGACGTCCGCGGTCGTTCTAAAGCTACCATTTTTATCGAACTTGAAGGCAGGTGGAACGCCTCCAACGCTTGCCGCCTTCCAAGCGCTCTTCTCTTCAGCAGTGGTCAACTTGTAGGGCCGGTACAGATCTAAGCTAGAATTGTCTATGTTGTCGAAAAGGGAGGGGTTCGCAAATAAAGTAGGGAGGGCGTCGGTCGTCAGCCAGCGCGCGTTGTAGGCCGCATCTTTCATATATTCGTTCAACATTCTTATCCTTGCCGTATCAGACTCGAATACATGGCCGCGCGGCACCACGATCACAGCATCGGGCGCCATCGATCGTTCTTGAATTGGTAACGCGTCCGCCAGGCGATCCGAGATATTCATCTTACTATTGTAGGTCCGGGCTTCTATGGACGACACGCCTACCTTCGCTAACCCTAATCTCATATTGTAGACCGCGTCGTCGCTCTCGAAAGAACGCAGCGCGGCCTCGGAAGGCTCGAGATCTCCGAGGCCGTGCGTCTGCTGATACAGCACGACCACCGCCCGAGGCTCATTTCCGTTCGCCCTAGCTTTTTCGAGCGCCTCGGCGATGCGGTTCTCGCGGTCCATCATCAGCGTGTGAGCCGCCGCGAGCTCATTTAGCACAGCTTGCGATTGCTCCTCAACTCGAGCGCGCAGCGCCAGAACCGAGCCTATCTCAGAGACGGACTGCGCCGTGCGAGACAAGATCTCGTTCGAGGCCACGTTCTCGATCGAGTGCTCGCCCTCCCGCTCCCAGCGCAACGCATCTTCCAACAATAATTTGCCGTTCGGCCCGAGCGGGATGGCGACGAGCGTGACGACGCGGCCCGCAAAGATAGACTGTCTCGGGTCGAGGGCCGTGTAGGTCATACTAGTGAGCGTCGCGAGCGTTTCGTTATTGGGAAACGTCTCCACGTCGTCGTCCTCGTTATCGGCGAGCATGGCGCAGACCAATGCAGCAATTGGCCCCACGAGCATGGTGGCAATGCTTTCAGCACTTGTTAAGTTTCTGGACCATGAAAGGTCCTGGCTTGAACACTTGGCCGAGAGCACGATGGGCGGCAACTGCGGGTGGCCCGGGTCCTGGTTCACGGCCCCGCCGACCGCTATCAATCTAAACGACTTCATGGCCCGCGCGGCGTCCAGGAAGGCCGGTTTCGACGATTGCTGCTCGTGCATATCATCCATGACCTGCGCGAACGGAGCGTCGGTGGCGTCGTCGCGTCGATGGCGTTGTCGCGTCGTCGTCTCGTTGGCGTCGCGTCGCATTGATCGTCGTCGCCTCGATGGCTTCGTCATGTCGTTGGCGTCGCGTCGATGGCGTCGCGTCGCGTCGATGGCGTGATCCGGCGTCTCTCCTAGAAGCGCCTCGAGCGTCGGGTCGCTTGACCGATCAGTAACGCATGCGTCAGATAGAAGACCGCACGTCTGTCGAATTACACACTGATCGGGACGTCTTTCATCACCTTCTGCTGCTCGGCGTCGTTCCAGGCGATCGCGACGAGGCCGTCGTAGTGCTCGCACTTCATCCTGATGGCTTGGGCGAGGTAGTACGCCGCCGAGACGCGGCGTTGATCCGCCGTCTCGACCAACTGGCCCGCCGGCCACGCTACGAAGAACTCTTTCACGAGAGGATCGATGTCCTCGGCGATGTACAGTAACACCTTCAAGAGATCTGGAGAGCGTGACGGGGCAATATTACCAGCCCCACCCCAGTAGCACCACGCCTAAATAAGTGGAGGTCCATCAGTAATGTGTGGTAAAGCAACTGACCTTGATGATACGTAAAATCAAAAACATGGTCAGTTTGTCGCCCAAAACTAAGTGCGCGCAGACCAAAACCAGGGCCGTCGGCGTATAGAAGTACTTCCGTTCTATTTTCATGCAGGCTAGTAATATGTTAATCTTCTCGATGCGTTCCCCGCTCTTGAAGCCGTCGTTCACATTTCGAGCCACTTGGTAGAAGCCAAAATGCACCAACATTTTCGCGTACGCAATAGCTACGTGTGTTACCGTTTCAGGGCTGTCCAAGTATTTGATGAAGATGCCCATGACGAATAAGTGGAACGCTTGCAGCGCGAGGCTGCCGCACGAATTCCGCCGCTGCGGCGTCAAAATACCCCACTTGCCGCGGTCGTTGCGGACGGCCGGATCAAAGTGAGCATTGGTTATGCTGACGATCATCGCGAGGCGCTCGGCGGTGTCGTCGCCCAGCAACGCGACGGCGACTATCGCAGCGGTCCGGGCCGGCATACTGTTAAAGCAGGTGCCGCGACACACGCTCGGTAATTGTATGATGAGCCCCGCGAGGATGAGGAGCACGACGGCGAGGACGTACTTCCACCACGCAAAGATGACCCACCACGCGACGCCAGCGACGCCGCCGCCCACCGCGGCGACGACGAAAGGGGGCACGGCGATCATGGCTGCTGCAAAGCGGTGACGGCTGGGTTTGCGTCTTTGAGCCTGCTCCGCTAAAATTGGATATGAGCGCTGCTAGGTTTCCGAGGCTCGCGTAACTTCTGAAACGTCAGCGTGCGGTTACGTCGTGCACTGCTGATGCCTTTAAACGGCTGGCCAACAAGCCGTTCACCAGTAACGCAACGGAAGGGCTTCCTCCCTGGCTGCTTGCTAGTGTCTTACAGACCGCTAGCTACCGCTTGGCTTGAGCCGTGCCCAGCTCGGCCCCTCCGCGCAAAGGTAGCATTTCTGCAGCGCTGCACCGCCGAAGCAGTGATAAAGTTGGCTCTCATTGCCGAGCGGCTGCCGTCCGACGTCTCTCTGGCGCTGCGCTGCCAAGCGGTCGGCAGCCAGGCTGCTCGTGAACAGGGCTGTGCTGCGGCGTCGCACGCGCGGCTCGAAAAGTCTGCCACGGACGCTCGCTCGTCACTGTCGACAGAGCCGGAGAGGACACAGCCGCACGCCGCGACGCTGGACCACGCGTCCCAGCTCACAGCGCCAAACGGGTGCGGAAGGGCGAACAGTGCTCCGACACGTGCGTCGTCGCGCCGCGCTGAACCGCACGAGTGACGCCGCAACCGTCTCCAGCTTACGTCGGCCTCCCGACGACGATGCAAGACCACCCCGCCCCTCGAAGATCAAGCTCCCGGACTCTGCAGACCACTTCACGCGCTTCGTCGACCTCTTACCACACGCCGCTGATGCGCATATCATGATCTGAAACTGCTGGCGGCGCTCGCTACGACGATACGAGTCTTACGAGTTTCATACGCCAGCAAGCCTGTGGGAAGAAAAACTGGAGACCTCGAAACGTGCTGTCAGGGGGAACTAGTGCGGCTCCACTTCGAAGATCGCGGACCGGTCGCTGGGCCGGCAGTTAGACGTCCGCGTCATGTGATTACTTTGCGCTCCTGGCGGCGACGACTCATTGATGGCGTGGCCACTGCATGCTGATCGCGGTCCTCGCGCGGGAACGGCCTCGGTGCACACTCGGCGGCGACGCGTGCGCCAGGCTGACGCGCCGCCGGCGAGCGTTTTGTGTTGTAGGCATGGGACGGCCCGCGGGCCCATTGTAGAGGACGGTCTTCGAAGCAGACCCAGCATGGTGCTGGGGGCAGGCCGTCTGGGTACGCTTCGTGTAATACTTTTTGTTTGCGCGGCCATCGCACGAAAAAAACGGGTTTTCTACTGCGTTTTTTTGCAGACGTTTGATCAAGCTGGTGTCCAAGACCGTTCCTAACTTAAGCACGGCCAGTGGCGGAGGTCGTTTGGCGACGGACTACAACAAGTTCACTCGGCGTTGCCGGGTGGTGGCGCAATCGGCGCGGCGGTCGGCCGCGTCATATTTCGGACCGACCGGATTACCTGGGCAAGCAGGCGGCGCACAGGCCGGTCAACCAGGGCTAGCTCATAGTCCTCTCTTTACTCATACAGGTAGCGGTGACGCGACTCGGCCTGGGCATGTGGCAGACGATTACAATCTTCAAGTGCCCCCCCAGGCGGACCCTGCTCCCAAAGCCGGCCGGCCAGCCCGCGACGCCGCGCGAGTCGGCCACCAAGAAGAAGCACCGCGACGATTAGGGAGCCCGATCAGCAGGTGCTTGCAAGTAGAGTGCGCGGTTCGGTAGCGAATATCGCTAAAATCCGAAATTAACAAATCCCGAATTTCAGTTTGTCGAATACCTGACTAGGTATTCGACAAGGGCTTAGTCGCATGGACTCGCACGCCCCCCCCTCTTTCTGGGACGCCCCCCGTTAGGGTGTGGAATTGTTCCTAGTGTCTTACAGCAAGCTAGCATTATGATATCATCTGATATCATGATATGGGAGAGGCACACAGCACGATGTCAGACAAGCCTACTGGGCCGCGGTTCGATGCCAGCACGGGGCAGCCCATTCCGAAGTTTGACCCGAACACTGGCAAGCAAAACTGGTGGGAGGAGGAGGGTGAGGCGCCGCTCCAGGCCCAACCAGTATCACCAGTCGTGATGCCGCCTGCCGCACCGCAGTTCTCTCAGCCGGTGATGATGCAGCCGGGCATGATGATGCAGCCGGGCATGATGATGCCGGGCATGATGGGCTACCAACGCCCCCCTCCGCCGGGCTGCCCGCCGGGCGGCCAGTATTTGATGGTGAAGTACGTGGGCCCGGCGACACAGCAGGCCCAGCAATCGCATGGTATCTTGTGCTGCCACCCGCGGGAACCGTCACCCGTATCCTGTGGCCGTTCGCTTGTACGTCGAAAACTGAACCGGGCATCATGCCGGCCGGAATCTGGACCTGAACGGTCTGCGGTGCGGCCGGTGGCATGACGACTGGTGCGGGCTGAGAGTATACAGGCTGTGGCTGCACATATACTGGTTGGGCCGTGGCGTATGGCTGCTGGGGCAGCGCCTCCGTGGCGTATTGCTGGGGCGGCGCCTCCGCGGCGTATGGCTGCTGGGGCGGCGCCTCCGCGGCGTATGGCTGGGGCGGCGCCTCCGCGGCCACGATCTCCCCCTGGAGAACGACTTGGCCCTGCATAGATGCTTCAAGAGTAAGCGGGCAGCCTTTTGGGGTGCCGATCCCAAAGATGTGAACTAAAAATATGGTGCTTGCTTTTGCTAGTGTCTTACAGCGCTAGCCCACGCGGGATTCAGCCGATTCTTGATCCCGACGCCGACCGGTTATTTAACGCTATTCAGGTTATGAACCTCGGAAATAACCGGACGCAGTGGCACAACACGTGCCAGCGCGCGGTCTCGCCGGCCCGCGCGTCGAGGAGGGCCTAGTGATTCAGTTGTGCACCGAGGGCCTCGGCGGCGAACCCGGATAACTCAGTAATTTACACCGTTGTCCGACGGGGCGATGGGAGAGGGATATGCGCAAATGCCATACACCCATAAATGGGTGGGCGATGGGAGTGAGATGTGTGCAAAGGGGAAGTTGTCGATGGGGGCTCACGCCAGTGACGCCAGGACCATGGCGCCGACGAGCGCGAGGGTCATCGCGAGGGGCGCCGTGGCGCCGGCGGCCGCCGCCGCGCCATAACTACGGTAACCCGCGCGACAGCCTTTTACGCGCTCCCCGGGTGTCCCCTGCCCCAGGCAGCCCCCAGCGACGTGCCTGGGGCCAAAGGCAGCCCGATACGCCGATATTTCCCCGGTCTTATCCCATTTTAACCCACTTTTGCTGAACCATAAAACCCGTACCCTAGATTAATCTACCCCCCTACTACCGGCCTACTAGCCTCCCAAGAGTCCACTAGACTCATAGGACTATCCGTCTAGAAATTTGATTCTTACACTGCCTGGGGGGGCACTTGAGGATTGTAATCGTCTGCCACATGCCCAGGCCGAGTCGTGTCACCGCTACCTGTATGAGTAAAGAGAGGACTATGAGCTAGCCCTGGTTGACCGGCCTGTGCGCCGCCTGCTTGCCCAGGTAATCCGGTCGGTCCGAAATATGACGCGGCCGACCGCCGCGCCGATTGCGCCACCACCCGGCAACGCCGAGTGAACTTGTTGTAGTCCGTCGCTAAACGACCTCCGCCACTGGCCGTGCTTAAGTTTCGTGCGGGGTGGGGGGCTAAAAACCCGTCGTCGTCGATCAGTGCGTCCTTTTTCGCACTGCCACTGTTCCGGCAAAAAAAAAGCCACAACAAGCCACCGCCCGCGTCCGCCAACGACGCGCCCGCGCCCCGCAAGCCCCCCGAGCCACGGCGCGTCCGGCGCGGCCGGCGGGCGCCGCGCCGAGCCAAAAGAGGGGGCTGCCGGCCGCCGCGCCGAGCCAAAAAAGGGGGCTGCCCCGCGACGCGCCGTCCCCCGCAGGCCGCCGTCACCCGATCAGAGCACCATGGCGCCCAAGGACTACATGACCGTACAGGCCTTAGGGTGCACATACATCGCCATCGACCCCACCGACATCAAGGTCTGCTGCGTCTCGGAAGGCGAGGAGCTGTGCTGCTTCGGCAAGTACTGCTGCGCGGCGGGCGAGGCCGTCCTCGGCCCGGGCCCGATCGCGGCGGACAAGGACAAGGGCGAGATCTGCCACTGCGGCTGCGGTTGCTGCTCGTGCGGGCTCAAGGCGCCGGCCGTGTGCTGCAAGGGCCGCCAGAGCTGCCTCTGCCTCAAGGGCGCGGCGGCGTTGCCGTTCGACGACGAGTACGTGCCCGCGCCCGTCTGCGTCCTGCCCTGCTGCCCGGGCCTGCAGGTCATGCCGAACGCCGGCTGCTGCACGCCGCCCTTCACCCAGAAGTGGCTCGACGAGCACAAAGACTTGGACGGCGTCGGCGGCCCGGCGGCCTGCGAGATGACCGGCCGCTAGGCGCCCCGCCGGCCCCAATTCGCCGCCGCACGTCTGGAGCTGTACCGACCCAGACCCGCCGCCCCGGCGCCGCGGCGGGGCCCCGCCCCGCGCCGCCCTCCCTAACTTACAACTGCGACTCCACTTCGCGTCCCCATCGATGTTACGGTGCTAGGACTAGTGGGCGGAGCCCCTGGGGGGGAGACACCGCGCGTCGCCGATTCATCGGCGGCGGGCCCGAGTCGGAGTGGTTAGATAGGGGCTCGTGGTCGTGGGTCGTGGGTCGGCCTAGGACCGGGTCGCGCGCCGCGCCGCCTAGCGCGCGCCCGCGGCGCGCGCGCGGCTCTCCGGCGTCGCGCCGCGAAGCTTCGCGAAGCGCGCGTTTAAATTCGCGCCGGCGTCTCGCACCTTGTCGGCCGGCGTCTTCTTGCGCAGGCCGACATCGGCCTTCAGGGTTCCAGAGTCCAGGGACATGGCGCCTTCTTCGAGAGCGCTCTCAGTTGGGGTCTACAATTGAGACTCGAGTAAGCCCTCGTCGGGTAAGGTAGCAACGTTCGGCCTTTGTCGTCGGCCCCAGATAGAATTAGGATAGCAAGGCGAGCCTCAGCGCGAGATGGTGCTTTAGCACAGTCTCTGCTGTTTCCAGTGCTTGATCCAAACCCGTTTGAATCGTCCTCGCACTCGTCTTTCGGCGTGAAGAACAATTCGTGTGCACCAAGATCGATCTGTACAGATCCTAGTGTCTTACATACCGCTAGCACACAGCGCGCAAAAAAAAAAAAATCGACGCGGTAATACGCAGTGGCGACGACAATCAATTTGGCGAGGATCTGAGCGCCATCCATCGCTGCGGCCACGCGTAACAACTCGCAGCCCGCGCCACAGCTCCAACAACCTGTGAGAGCCCCTCTGGCATGAGCCACCTCCTCACGACCAAAAAACACGAAGCGCTCGACGCCGCCGTCGCCGAAGCGAGCCGGAGCCAGCGCTCCACGCGTCCTCAAGAAGAAGAACAGACAACGCCGCAGGAGCGGCTCTGGACGGCCGCCGAAAAAGGACAGCTCGAGGTCCTGCGGGCTACTTGTTCAGAGAAAGTAGATCTCGACGCCAGGCGCCCGGCCGACGGCCTCGCGGCGCTGCACCTCGCCTGCATCCGGGGCTCGGACGGCGCCGTCGCGACGTTATTGCGAGGAGGCGCGGCCGTGACGGCGGAGGACGCGTCCGGCCGCACGGCGCTCCACGCGGCGGCGGCTTCCGATAGAGCGAACTGCTGCTTCGCGCTCCAGAAGTGGGGCGGGCGTGATTTTGCCATCGACGCCGTCGACCGGGACGGGCGCCACGCGCTCTCCCTATCTGCGGAGTCCGGCGCGGCGCGGAGTGCCGAGGAGTTGCTGCGGATGGGTTCCGACGTCCATCTGAGAGATAAAGCAGGAAGAACAGCTTTGCACTACGCCTGTATCGACGGCAACGCGCGCGTCGCTTCTATATTGGTGCGACATGGCGCGGACCCGGACGCGGAAGACGACCAGCAGCGCTCGCCGCGGCACGTCGCTCTTGACTTAGGACGAGAGAACGTGTTGAGAGCGTTGGACGGCGACCTACCGTCCACAGAGCTGGCCCAGCAAGAAGTGAGGAAGTGGCGGTGGGTCGTTGTTGATGAACGAGGCTCCCTGGTCGAGACGAACGCCCACAAGGTGGCCGTGTTCCGCTCTCGCGCAGCGGCGGCGGCCTGGGCGTCGTCGTTGCAAGACTTCCAGGTCTGTGAGTTGAAGGAACAGGCGCTCTTCGACTTCGAGACGCGAGTCTTGCACGATAGGATTGATGGTGGTGCCGAGGAAGCTCGACAGTTCGAGGAGACCGAGGACCCGGTCATGGCGGAATTTCGGAGGCAGGAGCACGCTAAAACGGTATCGGGTGCCGCGGCGGATGAAAGGAAAGCTCTCGAGGACCTCAAGGCCGTCGAGGCGAAACTCGATGACTTCGCGAGAAGGGCGGAGGAAGCGCGGGCCATCGCGGACATGCGCGAGCACGCGGTCGTCGACGTGTTTGCGCGGTCCCATGAGTTGGAGCGGAGTCTCGAGGCGCTGAAGGCGGAGCTGAGCACGTCGGAGAAAGGTCCTGATCTGATCGCGTCTCTTGAGAGGTTACATCAGCGGGGTCACCCCGCGGCCAAGCCCGGCGCGGATCCCCGGAGACTCGCGGCGGCCGCCGCGGAGTTGGTTTCGGATGACGCCTTGCCGGCCTGGCGCGCGCCTGATGCGTACAAAGCGCCCTCTCCAGAGTCGCCGGAGCGCCGGTCGTCTCGCGCGTCGGAGCTCATGCAGCGCCTCGAGACCAAATACGCCGTGCCCGCCGCATCAGTGGATGTGGCGCCGCCGCCCGACGTCGTGCAGGCGCGGTCCGCGACGGCGGCTCCTGAAAGGCGCGCTATGCCCATCCAGCGCTTCGTGCCGCCGGCGTCGCCGTCGAAAGCGCCGGAGCCGCCGCCCTCGGAGGAGCCGGCGTCGCTCCGGGATTTGCTGGAGGCGGCGCGGCTCGGTGATAAGGTAGACGCCTTCGAGGACGAGGAGATTGATTTGGAAGCGATCCTGGAAGCGCACCGCGCGGGCGATTTGATGGACCTGCTCCGCGAGGTCGGGCTCAAGGCGGGCGAGCGGCTCCGCGTGAAGCGGGCGCTCGGGTAAATTGTTGTGTATTTGTACTTATGCATATTAGCCCATGATAACCTCGTCAGGTGCCTCATAAGAATACCAGTAATCGTACCGGGTCGGCAAATACCGTCCCCGTACTCGATCGAAGGACCTATCGTCAAGGGCGCGTGCGGAACGCCAGAACGAGAGAACGTGAACGAACAACTCCCGAGGGAGTTTGGGGCCCATCAGCGTCGCAAGGAAGCCTGACGGCGCCGTCGCGCGGCCTCGCTCGCAGAGCACGCGGAGACAGTTCAAACTGATAATCGGCTCCCGAAGGTATTTCTTGATGCAGCCGCCACCGGCTTTGACTTCCGCGAGGACGAACTGGGTTATTTGATGATTTCGTGCCGCTATCGCTTCGGCATCGTCACCTCGATCGTTACGCAGGTCGCATTTCGCACCGCGGCGCCTGTGCGGAAATCAAGTAGTCAGAGAATAGAGAAGGCGCCGAGGACCACTTTCTCGAGAGCATATAGACATAGATTGATACACTGCCTGGCGCAGAAGGAACAGGACACCTTCGGGGGTGAGATCGCTATGCCATCCATTCTCAACTGCAATCATTAGCACGGTGTACCCGTCGTGTAATTCGGCGTGGATGTTCGCCCCGTACGTGTCAATTAATAGTTCCATGGTGCAGAAGTTTGCTAATGACGCCGCGTGCATGAGGGGCGTCCAGCCACGGTCATCGCGCTGGTCCACAGTAGCGCCCTTAGCTATCAGCATCCGAATCATGTCGTCACGGTCCAGTGGATTTTGAACCGCTGTGAACAGGAGGTCGGTGGGCCAGTGGTCGTCCGCAATATCAGGGTGGTGTGCTGAGTCTGAGTTGAGCCAGGCCTCCACCACGCCCACCTGACCGTGAGCGCAAGCATGACCGATTTCCGGTGGCATCGCCATCACGATTGCGTGTGCTATGCGGCTTCACTCAACAAAAAAGGTTTGGTTGAAAAACCCGTTTTTTTTCTACCGGATCGACCCCCCCGGAGTACTTCCCGGCATCAACCCACACCTACCTTAACTCACGTTATGGCACACACCCCCGACGCCCGCAGCCGCTCCCGCTCGTGGGCCCAGTAGGCCGCCTCGGGATCGATTTCCGCGTGTTCTTCCCGTTCCGGGAACTCCGCCAGGATGGACGCGCACCAGGCGACGTTGGCGTCGTCCGGCCCGTATTCCTTCGTCCAGATGTCCCGGGCCTTCTCGACGAGCGTGCGCCTCCTCTCTTGATCATCAAGTTTTTCGCAGCACTGCGCAATGTCCATGCATAACGGTGCCAAGACGGGCGAATGCCTTCCAAATAGCTTTTCCTGCATGACCAAAGCCTTTTCTAACAGTTTCCGTTTCTTCGAATACGCCCCGAGCGCCGCATAGCATTGGGCCAGGTTGCACATGCACAAGCTTATCTCCTCCGGATCTCGGCCATACAACTTGTTGTCCATGGCATAACATTTATCGAGTAACTGGAGCTGGTTGCTTCTATCCCCAAGCACCGTGTATGATACGTTCAGCTTCCGCAGCAGCGCTCGCAAGTTGCCAATGTGCATGTGGTTGTGACACATGGCCTCGATGCGATCGATCTCGTCCTGCGTGATCGACGTGTCCGAGGCGCCGCCGGGCGACGACGGGCCCTTTGCTAGATCTTCCACGGCGTCTTCCATGCCTTGCAGGAAGTCGCCGCCCAGCTTCAGGAATTTGGCGTAAGCTGGAGTGCCCTTCGCGGGCGTGTGCTGGAGCGCTCGCTGCTTCTCGGGCGAGTCCTTGACCGTGCCGCCCATCATCGCGACGAACTTGGCCTTCTTCTTGCGTTCCTCTTGGTCCTTCTTGTTCGCGAGCCAGACCTCGAAGGGTATGAGGTCCTTTTTTTCTTTCTTGCGCTGCGCGTTATGACTCTTCCACTTCTTCTTGTCGGCGTCTTTGACGGGCTCGGCCTTCGCCTGGAAGGCCGGTATGACGTAGGGCGCGTCGCTCGTTTCAAAGTCGCCGAACGTGTCGGGCTCCGCCGCGGCCTCGTCGGGCTCGGGCTCGGGCTCGGGCTCGGCCGCGAGCTCCGCCTCAGCTTCGAGCTCGTTCGCCGCCGTCGTCGAGCGCACGGAGGGTTGCGAGAGTTGTGATTCGGAATCCAGGACGTGCGACGGCGCCGTCGCCTGGCTCGCGAGGTCCGACGCGACCGCCGCGTCGGCCCCGAGCTCCTGCGCCGCCATCGGTGCGACGCGGCAGCCTCCAAGCGATGCGGTGCGCGCCCGGGCAGCCTCGAAGCGATCAAAGCGATGCGAGGGGCAGCCGTGCGGCGCGCAAAAGCCCTGCGCTACTCGTAGCGCTCGAAAAGCTAGCACCCATGTGACGCTAGCAAAATCGCAAAGGCACGGCAGCCCCCCGTGCGGCTCGCTGCTGCTCCGATAGAGCCAGCGAACGGCACTACCTCACAAGCTATTGCCTCCATCTTCTTCCACACTCTCACAACATCGAAAAAGCAGGGCTGCCGAGACGATGAAATAAAGCCATGCTGCTCCTCCTGCTCCTCACATCGACACAAGCGGCCCTCGACGCCGCGCAGCTGGAGAAATGTGTCAGAGGCGACCGCAGCAGTGGGGACGCCCTGCTCGTCACGGGCCGCGTCGTCCAGCCGCGGCCTTTGCGGCGAGGCAACGTCACCATCGCACAACCGCCGTCGTCGTTATGGCGCATTAGCGGGAAGGGAAGAAGGGGCGCCTGTTGGGCGGCCATCCGCGCGACGGCGAAGGCCCAAGCTGCTTCCATTCGTCTAGAAAGCAATGCGGTGGAAGCGCAAAGCGCCTTGGAGGCCGTCAACGCGCGACCTCCGGGCGCGTCCGTCGTCGTCCAGGTCGATGGGGGCAACACCGCTGCACATGTGGTCGCGGGAGAAGCTTGTGAAGAAGCAGCCAAGCGCTTCGCTAAAGTAAGAGGCCTGCCCGACGAAGCCATTCCATCCATAGTGGACGCCCTCGAAGGCGCGCGGCGGTCGGAGGTCTATTCCGTGGCGCAAGTCGCCGATGAAGCAGAAAAAGCACTGTTAACAAATGGCTCCCAGGCCTGCGAGCGCGCGTCCTGGAAGCCGGACGCTCTGGCGGCGTTTCTGCGGTTGTCAGCTGTGGCCGTGCGCGCTAGAAGGACGAAGGTCGACGCCCGCGTAGTGTCCGGAAGTTTACGCGCGCTTCGTCTACTCCAGTCGTCACCCTTGTCAAATTGGGCTCTTGCTAGAAGACGGGCTTATCACACCTTCCAGACCCTGAAGAAGGCTACGCTCGAGAATGACCTCGCGCCGTCGGAACGAGAAGCGGCTCGACACGCGTACGAACGCGCGAACGTTACGGGCGCGTTGCGACGGCGCGACAAGGCCGAGCAGCAGGTCGCCATCTGCGAGGAACGCCTCAAAGAAGCGAGGAAGGGTAGCGACGCCATCGCACCGGCCATCGCGCAACATAAGGCTCGTGAAGAGGCTTTGCTGGCCACTTTAGCACAGACGCGCCGCGAGAACGAGGAGGCCGATCGGTCCGTAAGGTCGCATCTACGAGATACGGTGAGCGGGCTCTGTGATGCTACTTTGAAGCGACCGCATTTGCGCTGCGATAACGAGGACCGGAAGTGGTTGGATGCTGTGTGGAAATCAAAGTTTTACGGCGCGTTCGTCCTCCACGCCATCGACGCGACGCCTGCTCGATGGCGTGGCGATGCCGGTTCCTCACCGCTCGACAGAGCCAGCACGTGCACCCGTCGCACTGGTTGATTGCCACACAGGTTGGACGAACAGCTCGGCTTGCTGGGCAGCGCCTTCCTGAAAGAAGAACCGTTTCAACACAAGGCCGACGTCGCTCGAGAAGACTGGGAGGAGGCCGTGAGCGGTTCCAAGACGCTGGAGTTGAGATTCAAGAAGTTGCCTCGGTTGGCTCGCAAGGAGACCTACGCCCATAAAACCCTGATCGCGCCCTTCGTGTACGGGAAAGCGCATCACGTCACGTCGAATGCCACGAAGAAGGAGCGGGAAGCGCTACAAAGAGCTCTTACGTTGTTGGGGAAGGATCTGACGTCGTCTCATACCGAGCTGCGGTCGAAGGACAACAGAGTGAAAGAAGCGGCCAAAGCCGTCGATGCGCTCCTAAGGAGGGCCCAGACGAAAGCGGGGCAGTACATCTCGCGCTTTGGGGTGGTCCACTGGGCTTCACTGAGATACGACTCGCCGGCCCATGAGCTCATGGTTTTGAGAGCGTTTGAGGGCTGTCGCGTGAAACAGGACGACGTTCGTATAGTGAGACCGGCGAACTGGACCTTTGAGAGGATTGAACTGATGTGCCCGCCCTGGTCGTTACTGCGGTATGAGTTGAAAGCGCGGGTCGCCGAGCTACGAGCTAAGTATGATGCCGCGTCCGACCGGTTGGAACATGTCAGAGACACCTGGCTCCCGGCGGCCCAGAAAGTAGAAAATTCATCTAGAGACGCGGATGAGGGTATCAGGGAAGGCTATGCTCGAGCAAGACTAGAAGATTTAGCTACAGTGATGTCCGAGGTCGGTGCCACCGCCAAAAGTGTGGAAAATGACCCCCTGAACAATATTTCGACGAATGCGACCATCAATACGTATTCGGAGATCCTTAAAAGCGACGGGAATGGCTCAAAAGCGGACGCCTTTCGCACGTCGGCGCAGCTGCTCATGGCGCAGGCGACTGACAAATTGGATGCTGAGTATCGTAGAGCCGCGGAGCTAGCGTCGTTGGACGCCGTCGTCGCGTCGCGGAACACTACTGCAGCTAGAAGGGGCGCTCTTCTCGCGGATTCGAAGGGCTACGCTTTGCACCGGCCCTCGGAGGAGAAGCTGAGGGACCTCAATTCAGCGGAGTCTGCCCTACATAGTGCGCAGAAGGAATTGGACACGGCTTCTGAAATACTTGAGGAAGCCTTAGCGGCGGCGGCCGTCGTGCAAGTGAGCGCGCCGGCCCTGGAACGAGAGGACATCGAAACGTTACAACAGCGTTATGATGACGCCGTCAGGGAGGACCGCGAGGCGAACGAGTTGTTGAATGCGTTGGACCCTTCTAACACAATGGCGTCGATTGCCTCTTCGGCTCGAAATGCTGCTGATCAATTGGTTCTCTCTTTATCACACCGCGTCGAGCGCGACGCCGTCGACGCCGTGCTGCAAGCTCGTAAGTTATCGGAACAACTCAGAGAACCAGGCAAGAGGCCGTCGCTGCACTGTCCGTCCGAACTACCCCCCAGACAAGGCGTGGAGGCGCGACTCGTGGAAGTAGACAGTGTAGTGGTGCTGCCGCCCGCCGGACCGGGCGGGGAAGCGAGGTGGGTCGCGTACGTCCCCTGTTCCGTTGATTACGACTATAAGTCGTGGTTTGGCCTCGCGCAAGGCTTCGCCATGGGTTTAGCCGTGCTGAACGGGCGGACGCACGTCGCCTTTGGCGAGTCCGAAGGTGGCTCATTGTGGCCCGGGCGAACGGTCGATTTCTCTGAAGCGGAAGGTGCGTGGTTGCATCGCCGGGTCGCTACGGAATTCGTCGAGACGGCGCCCGAGCTCATCGTGTCGCTACCGGTGCACGTGAACGGCAGGGAATACTTCCTGGACGTTTTTAGTGGAGAAGACCATCGATTGAAGATCGCGGAGTTCTGTAAGGTGCACATGGGCGATTCATCTTGCATCAATTCATTGACGGCGCGGTTCCTGGACGAGGCGGACCCGGACTCTTCTCGAAGGGAGGCCGACCGCGTCGCCGCCGAGGAAGCGGCACGCCTCGCTCGCGAGGAGGCCGAACGTTTGGAAGCGGCTCGTGAGGCCGAGCGGCTGGAGGCCGAACGCGCGGAGGCGGAACGGATCGAGATCCAGCGACTGGAGGCGGCGCGCGCCGAGGCGGACCGTGCCGCGGCCGCCACGCGGAAGGTTTTAGTTTCGCTGCCGATCGCGGTGGGGGACGCCGAGCATACTCTGGAGGTCCTCGAGGGCGAGGACCCGATGCAGAAGCTCTTCGAGTTTTGTGGGAGACACATGGGCACCGAAGCCGCGGCCTGTGTCGAGCAATTGACGCAGCACGTCGTCGTCGCCGGTGGGGGAGCCGAGCCGGAGCCGGAGAAGCCTCAACCGCCCAAGGGTGTCCTCGTGTCCTTGCCCATCAAGGTCGATGACAACCGGGAATTTACTTTCACGCTGCTCGAGGGCGAGGACGCGATGGCGAAGGTCCAAGCGTTTTGTCAAGCGCACATGGTGAGCGACGCGTCCTCGTGCGTCGAGCAGCTGGGGCCAGCCGTCGTCGCCCAGGCCGCCCAAGCCGGCGCTGCGGCCCCCGAGCCTGAACCGGCCAAGCTTCTCGTGTCGTTACCGATCCGCCTCGACGACGGGCGCGAGTTCATCTTTACGCTCTTGGAAGGCGAAGACCCGCTGCAGAAGATCGTGGCGTTCTGTTCCGCGTCGATGGGCGGCGACGCGTCCTGTATCGAACAATTGAAGCAGCATGTCATGGGACCCGAGCCGGAGCCGGCGCGACCCCTCCTATCGCTCCCGATACGGGTCGACGACGGAAGGGAGATCGCCTTCGAGCTCTACGAGGGCGAGGACCCCGTGCAAAAACTCAAGGCGTTCTGCCAGCACTACATGGGCGCCGACGCCACGTCGTGCATCAAGCAGATGACTCCCCACGTGAATGTCTAAGTTATGTGATAATTTCCGGAAACTCGTCGTCGTCGTCCGCGACCGGCGGCGCGGCGACCGGCGGCGCGGCGGGCGGCGCGGCCGGCGGCGCCGGCGGCGCCGGCGGCGCTGGCGGCGGCGGCGCCGCCTCCGCCGCGCCGTCGTCGTCGGACGCGGACGCGTCGTCGCCGGGGAAGAGCGCCGCGAGGAGGTCGCCGCGCGCGGGCGGCGCCGCGATCCGCGGCGGCGCGAGCGGCGCGCAGCGCGGCCGCAGCACCGCGTCGCAGGCCGCCTGCAGGCGGTACGCCGCGGCGCGCGTCTCGACCGTATCGTGCGCCGCGACGGCCGCCGCGCGCGCCGCGACCAGGAGGGGGCTCCGCTGCCCGTCCAGCGGCGCCGCGACGAGCGCCGCGGCGAGATTTAACGTAGCGCGGCGCAGGTCCAGAGGGGCGTGGTCGAGGAGCGCGGCGCCGGCGCGTTCCACCAAAGCCCGGTCGCGGAGGCGCGGCCCGCACGCGTGCACAATCACAGAGATGGCGTCGAGCGCCGCGCGTGCCGCCTCACTAATGTCCCAGTGGGCCTTGGCCGGCGCGCGCCGCGGCGGCCGCCTCCTTTTTCGTTTCTTCGTCTCCGGCGGCGGCGCCTCGTCCGTCGGCGCGCGCGGGCTCGACGCCGCCAGGGCGGCTCTGATTAAAGGAGCGACCGCGTCGTCGACGAGTTCGGCCCCTCCCGCGCCCAAGGCGCTACTCACGGTCGCGAGGGCCCTTATGGTCGGCGCGTCGCGCCACCGCGTCCGCTGGCACTCGCCCAAAGCTGCCTTCATTAAACTCAGGCCGTGGCGCCGCGTGATCGACGCCGGCAGCGCATCCATCAACGAAGGGATCAGCGTTGTATGTTTCATCGCCGCTCGGACCAGCCGCGGCAGGGGCAGCGGCGCGCCGTCTTTGCGGGTGCGCGCGGCCATAATTAAAGCCTCGGCCGCGGCGACGGGGCCCGGCGCGGCCTCGGCCGCCTCGAGATTGCTCAGGACGCCCGCGGCGGCGGCCGCGAAACTATCGGCGGGGCCCCGACTCCAGAGGACGGCCAGGCAGCGTTGAGCATTCACACGCGCCTCGGACTCGCCCAACGCCTTTTGCAGGGGCTCGGCCTTGCAGCGCACGTCGGCGTACGCCCCCAACAAAGCAGCCAGTAATTCCAACGCCTCCGGCGCCGCTTCTTTGGAGCAGCGGTCCGCTAGATTCTGAGCGGCCTTTTCGAGCAACGCCGCGCACTGAGACCCGCAGTCCCGCCGCTTCTCGACGAAGGCCAATAATGACGCGCTGTCTTCGACGGCGAGGCACTTCTGGACACAAGTTGCTAACGCGTCGGGCGCCTTTGCAAGCTGGTCTGATGATGCTTGATGTATGCATGGTGTCGTGAGCGCCGCGACGGTCCCGTCGTCGTCGATCGCTGCTACTTTTGTTAGTACCTCATTGTATTGTTGCGCGTCGAGCGAGGCGACGGTTGTTGGTAATAATGCCAGCGCGGTGGTGAGGGCGTTCTCATCGGTGGTCGCTTCGCCGAGGCAGCGGTCGAGGGCTTGCATGCTGCAGTGCTGCCTGCAGCACTCTGCCTGTGCTGCAGCACTGGTTGTGCGTTCTTGCAAATCGCTGCGCTGGTCACGCAGCACTGCTGGGGCTATGGAAATCGCGGGTCAGCACCCCGCTACAGCACCGCTGCGCGTCGCGGCGACGACGCCGAGGTTGCTTTGCTGCTGCTTCTAGAGTGTCTCGCAGCTAGGCCCGTGCGCTTCGCGGCGACTTGTAGCTGTACGCGAGGGATCGGAAGGCTGCGGCGACGAGTCTTTCAGCTTCTCGACTTGGCTCTCACACTCAAAATGCAGAGCCTGGTCTCCCGCGGCGGCAAGAGTTAATTGACCTGCACACAGCCAATAGCGCGCCGCGCAGCCACACAGCTCGCGCAGCAGTACAGCTACTTGCAATTGAGCTGGGCGCCGCGACGCGACGACGCGTTCGCGCGCCTGTGACGAGAACACAGCCTTAAATCAAAAAGCCCGGGAAGGTCACCGCGGCGCCATGAGTGGCCGCGGCCCCCAAAAAACCTGCCCGGCCTGCGACGCCAAGGTCCACGCCAGGAAGGCGAGGTGCCCCTGCGGCCACGTCTTCGCGAGCAAGAAGCGCGCCGCGAGCCCGCCGCGGCCGCCGCTCGCGCCCTTGCCGACGAGCACGACGGGCCGCCGGCGAAGCGCCGGCTCGCCCGCGAGCTACGCCGAGCCCTCCCTGAAAAGCAAGATGCGCCAGAAGCGCGGCGAGGCCGTCGTTTCGAAGCCGCCGCCCGAGAAGCGGCGCCGCACGGACGCGCCGCCGGCCGCGCCGCCGAAGAAGCGCGGCCGGCCGCCGAAGAAGCAAGCAGCGCCGCCGGAGGACGCCCTCGCTCTCCTGAACGCGCTCGAAGCCAAGGAGTCGTTAACGAAGGACGACGTCCGCGCGCTCGCGCAGTGCGCCACGAACGACGAAGAAAGGGCCTGCCAGCTGCTCGACGACGCCTGCAAGGATGACCAAGTAGCTTTAGAGGCCTGCGCTACCACACTCACACTAGCCTCGGAGCGCGGCGGCGCGTACGCCTCTGCCGAAAGAACAAACGAGCGGGCTCAGCAATTACGGCGCCAGGCGCGCGCCGGCCTCGACGTCGAGGAGGGGTTGACTGCATTATCAGACCTCATCGCTTCCCGGGCATTGGAGGACGCCGCGGTCGCGGCCGCCTGTGGTGCTGCTGGTGTTATACTACAGACCAGGGGCACGCCAACCGCTTTGTTAGTGTGGCGCGCTGCGGCTCGAAGCTACCCGTCGCATCGAGCCGCATTACTAGAAGACTGGTTAGATGTCTTACGGACGGAGACGTCTTCTTCGAGAATAGCTCTAGATGATGATTTGGGCGGTTCCGCGCGGTGGGCGTCGGTCCTGGCCTTAGTTATCACCGAGGCCTGCGTGCCTCTGGCGGAGGAGGTCCCGTCTGTGACGGAAAGTGAAAGATGTTCAAATGCGTTGACGGGAGCTCTACTCAGAAGGTGCCGGGAGGGCCCGAACGAAAGCGACTGGCGCGACCTAGCTCTAGCCTTCTCGTCAGATCTAGTTGCGGCGTTAGAAGCGCCGGCCTGGTCCTCATCAAGTGAAAGCGTGTTAAGGTCGTTAGCTCGATCTGCTAGCACAGAACTGAGGAAGGCCCCGTCGGATCGAAAGGCCGAACCTTATGTGTGCTTCCTCGGGGACTTGCTGGCTGTCATTGTGGGCGGCGTCTCTGCAGTAACAAAACGGGCTACCTCATCAGTAACACCAGTCGTGCAAGAGCAAGGCGGGGCTTGTGACGTGCCCGAGGAGAACCAGCGCTTGGAAGCGTTGGTGGCGTTCCAGCAGCTCCAGCTCAACGGCCTCGAGGCGCGCTCGTCGTCAGAGCCGCTCTGTGGCGAAGCTCTTAGATACAGTGTGGCAAAATGGCACGCCGAGCTCCCCGACTCGGCCAAGGCGTTGAAGCGCCATTTAGCATCGCAATTCGCGGGCAGGGACGTGGCGAGAGTTCGAAGAGCTTCGTGGGACGCAGCTCTACCGCGCGACAAATTGCGAGGCGTCGCGTGCGCTATTGTCCAAGGTTCACCATTGGCGCGAGGGTTATCATTACTAGCGAAGCAATTGGTAGGCTTGCTGGCCCACCTTCAGCCGAAGGTGCGGGACAAAGCACTAAGAGCCCTAGGCCGAGCGTCGTGTGATCACCTACTGGAAAGAGACGTCGTCCAGCAGGCCATGCGGTCTAGGTTCGCCGACGAGTCTCCCAGTGTCAGACTCGCCGCGGTGGAAGTGTGCGGCACGAAGTGCCAGCAGCAGCCGTCGCTCTTCGTTCATTACGAAGAGGACCTCTTGAAGAGACTGAGAGATGCGGGCCTAGCCGTCAGAAAAGCCACCGCCCGCCGCCTAAAGACGACGCTGACGGATGCGAGAATACCGCCCGATGCGCGGGCGCGCACGTTAGCTGCTCTTGTTAGATGTGCCGCTCGTCCGAGTGAGGAACGAACGGTCAAGGACTTAGTGAGAGACTGCATCCGCGAGGCCTGGTTCGCGCCCGTTGCTGACGTGGCGGCGCCTCGCTTGTTGCCGCGCGTGTCTCCCAGCGTCACGGACGCTCCTCGCATCAAGGAGGCCGCGTATCGCCTCGACCCAATTACGAGGCAAGTTGTGGACGTCGTGTCTGCGGCCGGAGATGACCAAACGATCGGGGCGGTCTTCGCCATGGCCCTCACGGAGCAGGACGGGAAGTCCAGGAAGGCGGCGTCTGCGCGATTGCGAGCCCAACAGCACGTCGCGCACTTGGCTGATCACTTGGTTAGATTGGACGGATCCCGCTCGGACGGGAAGGTCACGCCCCAGACGACGCCGGACAAGCACACTATCATAACTGGTTCCTTGACCGAAGAGAGCGCTTCTGATGTTGTCATGACACTGAGTGCGATCCGAGCCTTCGCGCGGAGCGCTCCGGAAACCGTGGCTCCCTCATTAGATGTGATAGCACCCTATCTGCGAGGCGACAACGGGTTGGATGAGAAGGGCGAGTCCGCAGCGGTGCAAAAGGCCGCGGAGATCATTCACGCCGCGTGTAGTGCTCTACCTAGACCAGCATCAGCTTCCTTGGCAGCTAGATGTTCACCTGATCTCGAGAAGGCCGCCCTGAACTCCCGAGGAAGCGCGCCGACGACGGCAGCCGTCGCTTGTCTCGCTGCCTTGGACGCAACGAGGTCGAACACCGAGGCTGGAAGATCGCTGTGGCGTTTGGCCGCATTGTGTCACGACTTGCTGAGGAGGAGAAGGCACGTGGGACGGGCGGCCTTAGTGCTAGGATGTGTGGCAAAAGATTGGGCGTGCGGCCTGGCCAGAGGCGCTCCGGACGACGAGAGCGAGCCCAGTACATTAGCGCGGATGCGGGACCCGCACGGCGCCGTGTTTGCGTGTGTCGCGCGCGAGGCGTCTTCCAATGATGCCGCGGCGGCGCGAGCGGCTTCCGCGGCGTGTGCGTCTGTCGCCGGCGCGCCGCGCCTCGCGAACGCTGCACGTTCAGACGGATTGTTGGAGAGGTTGTTAAGTCATCCCCACGCTTCTGTGAGAGCTGCTTCCTTGCGAGGCTGGGCGGACGTCCTGGATGGGTGCGATCGAGCCGCTCGAGCGCAGCACGCTTCCGATTCGGAGTCCGTGCGAAGTGTCGTATGCAATGATGAGTCATTGAGAGAGGACGCCGAGGGCGCCTTCCAGGCCGCGGCGGCGTGCGCCCAGGCTTGCTTAGCGAGGGCTTCTACACTCTTGGAAGACCGCGATGGGGACGTGAGATGCGCGTCAGTCACGTTCCTGAACGGTGTCCTGAGGCACGGCCTCGCGAATCCCCGAGATATAGCGCCTCTACTAGTCGGAAGACATGGCGACGAGCTGCAAAAGGTCCGGGACGCCGCCGCGGATGCTTTGAGGGAGACCGCTGCCAAGAGACCGCAACTCGTAGCCTTACGCTTCTCGGAAGGCTTCGCGGACGCGTGCGCGTCGGCGAGACGCTACTCCGACGAAATCCCGCTACCCATCCTCAAGGCCGTCGGGACGTCGTACCAAGTGTGCTGCGAAGGTAGAGCAGCGAGGGCCAAGGCCCTCAAGTCCGCTTTGGATGTCTTCGTCACGCCGAACGACCTCCCTGCGAAAGACGGAGATTTATCAAATTGGCTCGGGAAACGGGCGGCCACCTGTAGGGCCCTGGGTTCGTTGCCGTTCCGGACGGCCGACGAGCCGCTCATGGTTATTCGAGCGTGTGCCCGGGCTTGTGCGCTCGATGGGGCTGCTCTCCATGAGTCGCTGAGGGATGCTTCTGACGTGTCTGCTAGAGATGCCGCTAGATGTGGTGCTTTTTCGTTGTTGTGTCGCTTGAAGGCCCACATCAAGCGAAGGCACCGATTGGGCGACGCGCGGTGTGCGGCCTACGACGGCGACTGCGATAAACAGTTAGGTGCGATTCGTGACGATTCTCCGCTGGTGTGCGGGCCGCTCTTCTCTCGCAGTGCGCTGGCGGCCGTCGGGACGAACCGGGGCGGGTCCGTGCGCTCGTCGCTGGTCGTGGATCTCGGCCGATTATTAGCTGAAGAGCAGGACGACGGCGATTTACAAGACCGTCCGAAGAAGCCGCGCGGCCGGCCGCCCAAGGACCAGCCGCTCAAGCGCACGTCGTCGATGGAGCCGCCCAAGAAGCCGCGCAAGAAGGTCAAACGAAAGCGGCCCAAGGACGACTCCGACGACTCCGACGACGACTGGGGTCCCGGCAAGAACTGAGTTGCGTGCACAAGGCCCGACTCTCTCTCCCCCCTCTCTACGACGTAAGCATCTGTGTTCGAACCTCTTCTCGCACTCGCGAGTTGGCGTTTGCTCCGATATCCCTACAACCATGGGGAAAGCTGCTGGGGCGTGGCTGTGTGAGTCATGCGAGAGGGAGGGCTGGACGGTTCGTCCAGCTCTCGGGACGGCTGAGCCGGAGAATTTGCCTGGACTTTCAGGAACGCTCCCGAAGGGCAGACAAACAGATCGACATTCTCGCAAGAGGACGCCTCCTTAGGAGTGAGAGGCTCCTCGTTGTTTACATGGAGAGCTGTTTTCGCAGCCTGGCAACGCAGTCATTACGTCCGGGGCAGCACCGTTTGCAGCCTGGGCAGCGCATTCATTATTGTGGCTGCCAGCTGTGTGTGAGAGCAGACTTGTACGCCCGACTATATGAAGCCAAGGTACAGGACTCCCTTCGAAGGGTTGATCCTCCGCGACGGACGGACCAAGGGTCGTAATCCTCCGCTGAGGTATTTTTGGCACCGCTGGACCCGCAGCGAGACGGTGCCCCCGCCGGTGTTCACCTCGGCGTCGCACCCGCTGGCCGTCGCCTTCCTATCGCGCGCGGGCCTGCCCGACGCCGCGGGTCGCGTCGGCTTCTGCATGCTGCCCGGCCGCCGCAAGGCCAAGAAAACGCACGAGTGGAGGCGCGACCTCTCCGCCGACGTCGCCGCGCTCCGGCAAGACCGGCTCTGCCTCGTGACGCTCTGCACCGTAAAACTAGATACGATAAACCGGGCGTACTGGCAGGGACGGCTAAGATGGGATACTAATTAATCTTGAGTTAGGTCGGCCGCGCTCAAAGCGGGTTGTGGTTCTGTAGAGAATACTTCTTACTAGAAATACTTCTTATAGACATTACACTAACACGGCCGCGTGCGAAATGCCCCCCGCGCGGGGCGTCGCACAGCAACCGTGGGCGGCCCTAACAGTCCGGTCCTGTCGCAATAATCAGTCCGATCCGTTCCCGGCCGCTCGCCTCTATACGCGACCACCATTCGGCAGATGGTGGCCACGGACGCCGACCTGACCTCGGGGGCCTTCCGACGCTCGGTAATCTAACCCAAAGTTTTCTTCTTGCACGATCCGCTCCGTCGAGCGTCGTGCTCGCCGCTCACGTGTCCGTAGTAAATTCGCAGCGGCGCGTTGTACTAAATCCGTATGGATCCATAGTAATACCGCGGTGTCCGTAGTAAATCCGCGGTGGACAATTGTACTAAATCCGTGGGGGTCCATCCTAGTAATCTCCATACTCGTCTGTTGTACTAAAGATAATGGTAGGACCGCGGTCGTGCCTCCGCTATATATAATACACGACCCGCGAGTGTCCTCATGGCCTCGTCGGCGTCTCTGACTCATGGCCTCGCACACGTAATGAATTGTAGGCGTCGACTAAGCGTCGACATGTCGGCGATACCGACTCTAATAGTAGGACCGCGGTCGTGCCTCCGCTATATATAATGCACGGCGGGTGCGAACTAGGCAAACGGATCCGGGGCGTCGGTGCTGCCGAGGCCCCTGTTCACATTGTCGTTGATGAAGCCAACAAAGCATTCCTTATTTTTATCGACTGTGATGTGGTGTAGCACAAGGAGCCGAGTGGTTCTTTTCGTCTTTCGTCCGCCCACTCCTGTTATGGGGCATTTCCCATAAACAACGGACAGCGTTTTTTTCGATTCGTAATAGAGAAGCGTGTCCCGGCCCCAGAACGGGAAGTATTTTTCACTATCCTTCTTGAGTTCGTAGTACGTGCCCCCCGTCGCGACGTCGTCGGGCAGACCCTCTGGCAGCAGCTCATGTACACGAGTAGGATCAGCTACTTTCAAGTGCTTAGATAATTCGCCGCCTGGTTTGAATGCATTCATTAGAGTAGCATTTCCAGGATATGCTTCGCCAGACTTTTGGTTAGTTTCAACTGGAACCGAGATCTCGGCTAGATGGACAAAGGTTTTATCGTTAATGGAATGTTGATGCTTGATCATCCCCCAGAGCTTGTTGAGCTGCTCGTGTAAGGGTCGTTGCCTTCCCCAAATGCCGCTGGCGAGCAACCCACTGTTGATGCAGTGTGTGGATGGGGCCAAGAGGCAGTCGCGTTCATGCGCAGTGATATGGTGCTGGTGGATCTCCATTTGAGAACCAGGGCACTCTAAGCCGCACGCACATCCAGGGGCGAGTGTGACAAAACCTTTCGCATGGGCACATCGGGGTATGAAAGAACTACCCTTGGCCCTGGGATCCAGCACAAAAATGCACTCCGTATCTCTGTACATCGCAGGCGCCTCCGTCGGTTTAAATTCGAAGCCATAATCGTCCTCGCCCAAAATAGTAAGCTTTTTAGAAGCACGTGATGCGAACTTCACCTTGTGGGTGAACCTACCTTTCACTAACTGAGCGAGCACGCGAAGCTGACCCTTATGGGGTTCGTGTTCTTTCCCCGCTTCGTGTGGTACAATCAGGGCAGCCTTGCTTTCTCTACCGTTCTCACACTCGACCGTCTCGCGCGCCAGAAACGCGAAGCGTATAAATTTGTCCTCTGGGGTCAGTTCTCGCATAGGTACCGACGGACATTCCAGGGCCGCCAAAGACCCGGCGTCGAACGGTAGTTGTGTAGACAGTACGGTCTGCTCGCCGGGCTGCACGTCCTCCATGGTCTCATTTTGGTCCTTCGGCTCCGAAGAGGCGTCCTGTTCCCAACTCAACACATACCTATCGTGCGGGCGTGTTGTTCTATTGTGGATGATCCTCTCACGGAACAAGTCGCGATGCTTATTGAGCAGTGAATCGATGGCGTTCTGTTTATCCTCTTCACTAGGTCCTTCCGGGGTGACCCAGGTCTTCCCCTTGCGGCCTTGTCCCACACACAGCACGCGGTTTGATCTATAAATCCCGTCGTACTTGTGGATGTGCTGCGCCGTGAACTCGTCGACCTCCCTGAAATTCAATGATTCGTCAAATTTGGTGCCCTCCGGGTCGATTACCAACAGCCTTTCATCAACAAGTTCCCGCTGCTGCACCGGTTCCTTGCTTGCGGCGAAGCCCTTGTTCGGGACAGGGAAGCAGCCCGCCAAGCGTTTGTCCCTCGCTTTCATCAAATCGTGCAACAACAAGGCCGCGGCCACGAGTGTCACCTCCACGTTCTTCGAGCCCGTGGTATTGGCCGCCTCCAGACTCGGTGGCTCTTTCCACAGACCGTTCTTGTTGTAGAAATCAGCTAGCGACCCGCCCTCCTCAGGCCCCTCCTGTATTACCACGCACTTCCAAACACTGTCCCTCAGTTGCACGCACACGCGGTTGCGGGCTCGGGCCGTTTCTAGAGCTTTGTTTCTCGACGCAGAGAGACCGCCTCCTACTACTACTTCACCAGAGCATTGCGACTTGTACTTGGCCACTTCTTCCGGGGTGCCCACAACCCACAGTATTTGTGACGCTTCTAGGCCAGCTTTTGACAGTCTCAATTCAATGAATTTGGCATCGATCCACCGGCCTGTGGAGATGATGCAGAAGAGGAGCTCAGACGTGTTGATGGTGTCCGTGCCCAAGACGGACTTCACGTAGGAGTCGCCAGTACTAGTGAGCTTTTCAATAGCTTGCGCTTCCGCATCGAAGGAGCTGAAGTAAGAACAAGCGTGCGCATGGACCTGCTGAGGTGTTTTGTTGGGTAGGTGCTCCGCGATCCGGCGGCAGTCCTCCCTCGATAAGCCGCGCCCACTCCGATTTATGTTGAGCGTCGCCATGGCCCCGTGAAATTTCTCCCGCTCCTCCGGCCAAAAGCGATTGCTTTCGCTCTGCTCGTCGTCTAGGCAGTATTTGTCGCCTTCCTTCGCGAGTTGCAGTGCATACTTGAGGTATTGGCGCAACAACCTCAGGCTGGAAGGTTTATTCTTCTTGGGGCTCTTGCTGAACTCCTTGTATGACGGCCAACCGATCGGCACTTCGAGGTTCTTCACTGCTTTATTAGCTGGATCGTCCTCGTGAATATAAAAACAATAACAGCGATGCTTCAAGAGTAGGTCCCATTCCTTAGTAAAGCTCGTCTTGCCCGTGAGGGCGGCGCCCAGCGCACACACCGCTGCTTCCAACTCAGGGTCCTTGGCCCGCTGCTTGCTCTCGTTCCAGTCAGGTGGCAGTACGAGGGGCTCTGCCGGAGGGGTCGTATTTGTGCCAAACATGTCCTCATCAGTAGTGTCCTCGGCGCCGGCGCCCGATTTAGCGGCGGGCTTGGCCTTCGGCTTCTTGGCCTTCGGCTTCTCGGCCTTCGACTGTAAGTCCTCGCCCGACTCCAAGTACTCGAGCCACGCGTCGTCGCGCTCCGATTTGTCGAGCTGGCAGTAGCCCTTAGTGATATCGTTCCGCAGATCACTCATGTTGCCGCGGAAGATGTCGTAATAATCCCCGATATTGGTGGCGCGCATATACCCATCATAGCGAGCAGCACTTGCTCCGCGCTTGGGATTCGGACTCTTAAATTTGCACTTCACCTTCTTCTCGCGCAGCAGTTCAATGAAAGCTTTTGGCCAATTGCCAGCTTCCTCTGGCAGTGCCTCCCGCGGAGCAGGTGGAGCCGGTGGCGGACTCGGATCTCCGCCAGTTTGGACGTCCCCGCCATCAGCCCCTTGCGAAGCGGGGCGCCGTAGCGCCGACACGGCGTAGGGCGACAAATGCCCGGTAGTATCTCGGACCAGGACGATGGGAACCAGTGAGCTCTCCATCACACTAATAGATCGTTCCTCGTTTTGCATGCGAACCTCATAAAGTAGACCTGGATCGGGCGACCTCAGGGTCCCCACGATCCGTCCCCATTCATCCTGGGGCTCCCTCGCTAGAGGGCGGCACCAGCACCCATCCGGCAACCGAGATAAAGAGCTCCACTGGTCAGGTCTGAGCCAGGTCATAATACGATCGACGGTCGCTGGAGTGCCGTCGGCGAAAACCACGTCGAACGTCCCCCTCACATTAGGCTTCGGTGCACCATCCCAGCGCAAGACGTGGGGCAAGCCATCGCTGGGCGACACGGCCTCGAACTCGACGAATCCAACATTTCTACGAAGCAAACCTTCTTCTATGAAACCTCCTGCCTCCCATCTTAATTCGCTGAGCTCCCGATCTTCTTCGGAGGATGAGTCCACGTGGAGCGCAACACAGCGCCCATTGCTGCCTTCAGGTGTTACAACCGTAGCGCCCATCAAAGAGCGCCAGTCCTCTACATCTCTAGGAGGAGCATGCGCCGGTGGCTGGCCCGGGGCTTGCGCATCCCCAGTAGCCTCGTCCCAGGGGTACGCCCTCCTCAGAAGGTACTCACAGAGATCCCAGTACTTTACTACAGTGGTTGGGGACGCGATATCGTCCACAATCGCCTCATCTACTAGCCCACTGTCGTCTTTACAGATGATGATGGCTCCTTCTTGCGGTAGGGTGCCGTCTAAGTCGACCACATCACTAAATTCGAGCCGCATCGCGTCAGAGCAGTCGATCATCTCCTGCAAATCATCCAATAGATCACGTCGCCACTGAAAGTCCGGATCTACACACACGACCTTGTCCTGAAGCAGGCGTAATTCCGAGCGGTCCACCGCCTCACGGTTCCGCCTCAAATTATCGGCGAGATTAAATCCAACATCTTGTTCGAGCTCGTGGCTGTCCACAACGTAGTTCGTCGCCTCTAGGGGGCGACCGGCCTCGATGGTAGCCTCTACCCACTCGTGCGTCACTGCATGGTCCACGACGCAGCTGGCAGCGGTAAAAGTAAGCGAAAGTCGTAGCGGCTCCTCGCACACGATATGCGTAGCGTCGCGCGGCCGACCCACTATCCTGACGCCCGCGTTCCTCAGTCCCTGTAAAACGGACTCGCTAGGCAGGAAGTTGTCGTCGAAGAACACTTTGACATTCCCGGAGGTCGGCGAAGCGGGTTGGAGCGAGCGCTTCGCCGGTGGGAGAGAAGGTGGTGGCGGTACGCCGCCGGGCCGCGCGTGGTCCGGCGCCGCGCCCGGCGTCGCTGGCAGCGTCGGCGCGGTCGTCTCCTCCACAAATCCCTCTCCCATAGGTTGCATGGACATTTTCAGAGCTTGTTGCAGCTGGGACTGCTCGTCATCGTCCTCCATGACCACGTCGTCGTCACCGTCGTCTGCGCCACCCACAGCGGACCCACGCTTCACATAATACTGGCCCACTTGCGTTTGATGATCAAAGCGCTCGGTTGGCTGGCGCCGCCGCCGGCCCGCGAGCTGCTGGTCCCCAGGCGGCTGCGGGGGCGCCTCGTCGTCGCTGTTCGAGTCGCTGCGCAAGTCGTCGCCGTTCGAGCTACTGTCGGAGGGGTCGCTGCGGAGCGACTGGATCGGCGTACCGGTAGCCGTATAGAGAAAGTCATATCCGCTTGAAGGTTTCCCGCGCATCGCCCCCACGAACGCACTCGCCGACTTGTAGACTGTGCCCTCGTGCCTGATCCAACCGTTCTCGAGCAGTTCGCCTTCCTCTTGGTGATTGTGTTCCCTGAAGACGATGATGTCGCCCACGTTTAGGCTGCCCTTGTCAATGAGCTCTTTCAACGACAACAACGAGCCTCCTAGAAGATGCCCAGGCCAGGGCTCCGACAAAACCACAGTAGAATTATTCTGGATGTCGTAGTGCTGGAGCAAAGCTGCGTTTTGCATCGGTCTGCCGCCGATGGACTGCAGATGCTGATATTTTGACAGGGGAACATCCATCATCTGCTGGATCACGAGCATGAGGTCACCGACAGTCGCCCACGGCTTCACAAAAACAGAGGGCATCGCGCCCGAGGCGGTCATGACCAATATTTGTATCACTTTTTGCTCTTTCATACTATCGAGTCGATCTTCCTCCATGGCCTCCGCTAACAAGGGTTTGTCGGACAAGACTGCCTCCGGGTCCTGGACGCACGCCGCGTCCGCGACCGCCGCCGCGAGGCCCGCCTTCCGTAGCCCATCTAGTGAATCCGTCAACGCGCCCACGAGCCGCGCGACGGCCCGCGGCGAGTTCTGACACAACGCGACGTCGAGCGAAGCCGAGCCCTGGACGCACGCCGCGTCCGCGACCGCCGCCGCGAGGCCCGCCTTCCGTAGCCCATCTAATGAATCCGTCAACGCGCCCACGAGCCGCGCGACGGCCCGCGGCGAGTTCTGACACAACGCGACGTCGAGCGAAGCCGAGCCCTGGACGCACGCCGCGTCCGCGACCGCCGCCGCGAGGCCCGCCTTCCGTAGCCCATCTAGTGAATCCGTGAGCGCGCCCACGAGCCGCGCGACGGCCCGCGGCGAGTTCTGACACAACGCGACGTCGAGCGAAGCCGAGCCCTGGACGCACGCCGCGTCCGCGACCGCCACCGCGAGGCTCGCCGTCCGTAGCCCATCTAATGAATCCGTCAACGCGCCCACGAGCCGCGCGCCGCCAGCCCGCTGGCAGAGGTTTCCCGAGAAGACGTCTAGGCCGTCCGAAGAATTATACCATGGCACGTCCGGCGCCGCGCCCACGACTACCGGTTGCCCGCGAAGCGCAGCGACGCCGAAGAGGCCCTTGAACACGCCGTCGAGCGCCGCGGCCGCCGACGCGTCCAGCAAGAGGGCGTTGAGTCCCTCCGAACCACCCAAGAAGACCACCGTGGGCGCCGCGCCCATGAAGCCCGTCTTGTGAAGCACATTTGAGTTCGTCAGCACGTCCAGAGATAGCGCGTCGCCGAGGACGTCCAGCGAGAAAACGTAGCCCCCGACGACATCGATAGGAGTCGAGCCCTGGAAGAACGCCACGCCCAGCGCCGCGAGCACGGCCTGGCCCAGCGCCGCAAGTGCCGCGTGCTGGCCCTCGAAGGACGCCTCGCCGGGCGCAGCAGTCGCCGCGCCGTCGAAGGCGGAAGTAGAAGGCAGCGCCAGAAGCCCATGAGACACCACCACATCTTTGTTAGGAATGTTGTTTAGGAACATCAAGTTGTGTTTGAAGGTCTCAGCCATCAGGTGGGTCACCTTCAATGACACCTTGTGTTGACGACGGAAGGCCAATTGCTGAATTATATATCGCAGTTTCAACCGCAGTTTCAACCGTCCTAATTTTAGAGAATAAGTCACTTGTAGGTCTTCACGGTAAATGTAATCTAATTTAGGAACACGATCTTCTTTTAGGTAAATCGTTTTGATACCACCGGCACCCTTCCCGCGGTGATTGCGGCCGGCGCCGATGTCGTCGGCGTCGATGTCGTCGATGAAGTCCGTCAGCTCGTCGTAGGACACGCGGCCCGCGCCGTTCAGATCCATGTCTCCAAACAGCGCCTCGAGCTCCTCGAGCTTCCGGAACTTGCCCGTTCTATCTTTCTTGGCAAAGGACTTGAGCGCGGCGTTCACCTCTTTCTTCGACAGGCCGTCATCACCAGACTTATGCGCGTCGAAGTGCGTCTTCAGAGCCCCCACGAAGGTCGTGCGACGCTCTTGTTTATTAATATAGTGATTACCGCGCAGCACGACGTTGCAAATCTTAGAGTCACGTTCATCCTTTGGATCAAGATCTTCTACTTTGTAGGAAATAACTGGTTTATCGGTAGATTCGCATGGCGACCAATAAACGTCTTCCTCGACAGATGTAGTGGTAGAGATGGTTGTGGTCTTAGAAATAAGAGAGGGGACTTCGCTTTCCACACGAAGAGAGCCAAACTTGTTTGAGCCATCATCTACGATCACGGTCTTGGGCGGCGGAACGCTCAATTTTACTGTTTTTTTGGGCGGTTTAAAACCCTGAACACCCTCGCGACGTTCTTTCCGATTCGGCTCTTCGTTGGTAGCCTTCGCCTTCAGACCTTTGATGAAAAGGCGTTCATCTTGATCACGCTTACGTCGGTTGCGGCGTTCTTTCACACGTTTGAAATGGCGTGGACGGTAACGTTTCTTCGTATCAGCATCTAGATCGACGGGCTTCGTCGGATATGACGAGCCCGACCCGTTTCCACCCAAAGCAATTACCGTCGACGGACCGCCGCCGCCGTCTTGGGGCCCCAAGGCCTTCTTGTGCGCATCTTTGGTCCCGCCGGGCCCGCTCCCGACATCTCCCGTTCGTGGCGAAGCGCCACGGTCCATCTTCGGCCGTCGCGTGCCTCGCGGAGGCGGTGGCCTTTGTGGGCTTGGTGCTGCCCTTCAGTGGACTTCCTGCTGCTTTTTGGGGCAGCAGACACTTGCGCAGCGTGCTCGGCGTCCGTGGCTCGCTCGTGTCGAGCTCGTTGGCGAACTTGTGCGGAAGGCACAACTAGGCCACCAGCCAAACCTGGGCTTTTGCTTGCTAGTGTCTCAACAGACGCTAGCGCTTTATTTTTTTTTGCGTTTGCGCTTTTTCTTTTTTTTTGTTGGCGCATCGGCGGAATCGCTGCCGGAGCCGCTGGCACTCGATTGGGCTGCCATCTTGGCCCTTCTGCAGTGGTGGTTTACCTTCTACACGCCCGAGGCGAGGCGCAACACAGGCAAACAGAATGCCAGCGCCCGGGCCCGACAGCGCCGCTTACTTTTTTTGGGACCGCGCCAGGATGAGTCTTCCTGGCGCTGTACTGCTCGGGGACCGGTCGGGGAGGCGCATGGAGACATAATAAATTGAGCGTAGTGCCCACCCCGCCCCCGGCCCCCGGCCCTCGCACGCCGTCGCCCCGAGCCTTAGTCACGCCGAAGCATGCCGATGCGGCGCCTCCGCGAGGAGTAGACTATGTCACGATTTCCCCCCCTTCTTCTTCTTCGCCTTCGTAGCCTTCGCGGGCGCGTCGTCCTCGTCGTCGTCATCGACCACCGTTTGCTTGCGCGCCGACGGGATCTCCTCCAACCAAGGAGTGGGATTCCGGTTGAAGATGGGCCAGTCGGGCACGCAGATGAGCATGGCCAATACTAAACCGGCGAGCCACCCATAAAAAGTGGTTTTGAAGTCCTGCGCGAGGTACCCAAAGACCCACGCGACGGACCCGACGGCCGGGATCAGTACTAGATAAATTTGTTCCGAGAGCTTCTGGCCCTTGTAGTCCATGCCGCCCTTGCCCATGGTGGCTCGTTGTGGCGCGCTGCGCTTTCGTGTAGTGCTGCTTGTTGCTGCTACTTTGCACCGCAGCCGCCTGCGTCTCCGCTACGAAGCGATGCGCTGCGGCGTCGCGTGCAAGCAATGCGTACGAGCGCTACGATGCCGTTGCTTGAAGCGCTGCTACAGCACTCGCTGAGCGCCGCCGCTGCCTTGCTGCATTTGCTAGTGTCTTACTGCCGCTAGCTCGAGTTTGGACAGAGCTGCTCGCAGGGCGTTGCCAGCGATCATTTGAGAGTACGACGGCTCCTTTGATGGGCGGCACGCGCGCGCTGGATGGAACCGACCGGTTGCGTTGGGCTGAGGTCAGAAGCATAAAAAAGGTAGCTGTCCGGGAAGCCGAGGAGCATAGAGGCTTCGAAAACGCTGTCAATAGTGTCCATAGTGTCCATAGTAACATGTCATGATGCGATTTCTTTGTTTGATAAGCGTGTGTGCCGCTTTGCGGACGCCGGCCCCGTTGAGCAAAATGACGAACGCGGCGCAGCGGACGCTCGCGAACCTCCCGGCGGTACGAACGGCCGTAGTAGACGCAGCGCACCGCGCCCTCGACGGCTGCGGCGTGTCGGTTCCTGTAAATGACCCGTCGGCGTCGCCGGAAGCGGTCAAGGCCCAGGTCGGCGCCGTCGCCGCGACGATCAAAGCCAAGACCCACGAGGTCACGAAAGAGGCGCTCCACGAGCTCACGGACGTCGTCGACCACGTGAGAGCGGCGACGCCGTCCCTCCGGAACCTCCGAGGTAAAAAGAACAACATCCTCAAGGCGCCCGAGGAGCGCATCCAGGCCGAGGGCCACGCCGACGTGGCCCGGGCGGCCATGGACGCTGTTTTACCGGCATCGGTGGCGCTGCTCGCGCTGGGCGCGGCCGGCGCGGCGCCGTGGCCCGCGGCGGCGTGGGCCCTCGCCGAGGTTTGTAGTAGGTCCTACGCGTTTGTGGTGGACGACGTTGGCGGGAAGGAGACCGTGCCGCCGCCGTCCGGGAACACGCGGTTATTATGGCGACGATGTCTGGAGAACTGCGACGACGTCGTTTCCTATGTGGAGGGCTGGTTCTACGGTGCACAATTTGATTCCCTTACGAGAGGAGACATCGAGGCGTGGCTGTCGGGCAACGTGTTTGGTGCTGCGGCATCGGACCATCGCCAGAAGCGGCAGCTGAGCTGGATGGTCCGTGGGTCAGAGCATAAAATGAACTTGAACGTGATGTGGTCGCGGCGGTGGCGTCTTCATGAGACCACGTCGCCTCGACGCCGTCGACGTGGCCGTCGGAGAGTCTACGCGTCTCGTGAACGAATACGGTATCAATCAACGCAGGTCGAGCGCCTCGAGGAGCGCCTAAGCAGCGACCGGCAGACATCGTTTGTCTTCCCATCTGGAGATGCAACACACGAGTACATGTGCGCCCAGCAGGCGTCGGCGCCGAGCAAGCACCACCCGCTCCTCGTCTACGCCATCGTCGACGCCGCGAAGAACGCCCAGTTTTTGGCGTTAAAAAAGCGGGGCTTCAAGCGCTACTCGACGGGCACATCGACCTACTGGCGCCGCGAAGCCCAGGAACCGGTGGACGGCGCCACACCCCTAATCTTCGCGCACGGAATTGGGATTGGATTCCTGCCCTATCACAACCTCATCGGGGATCTGGTCGACGGGTGCGAGAGCGACGGGGCGCCCATGTACCTGTTGGAGTTGCCCGCGCTCGCCTTGACGCGTTTTGGTAGAGAACTCCCGTCACCCAAGGAATTAGGTGAGGCGGCGTCGCGCATGTTAACTGAACATGACGACCCGGCGGCCTGCTGGGTGGGGCACTCCTTCGGGACCGTCGCGATTACCTACGCGCTGAAGTACGCCCCTTCTACGGTCGCGTCGTGCGCTCTGATCGAGCCCGTTTGCTTCCACCTGCACTTACCAGATGTCTCTAGAGGTTTCTTATTTAAGGAGACGCAGGATCCCATTTTGGACATCCTGCGGACGGACCCGGCCATCTCGTTCAGTCTGAGGAAGCGCTTCTGGTGGCAGGAGGCCGTGCTCTGGGTCGAGGACCTGCGGGGGCGCAAGTGCGACGTGTTTTTGAGCTCGAAAGATGATATTGTCCCTTCGGCGTCCGTGGTGGAGTATTTGAAGGATACTGACGTAGGAGTACATAACCTGGGCGAACGGGGCCACGGCACCTGGCAATACGATGCTGACGTCGCTGCGGATGTCATTTCCAAGGCACTGGCGCTACGACGGCAACCGAGCGAAAAAAGATTGAGTATTAAATGGCCCGGCGACGACGTGTCCATCGTAGATTCGCTCCGTTCGTCCTTGCCGGACCCCGAGCCCTTCGTCGATGTTATGTCGAGGGCGTTGTACGGGGACGTCTACGGGGCGGTCTAAAGTTAATAACAAGTCACCTTAGGTCCGGCGGCACGCGCTTCCCCGCGAAGTACGCGTTCCGCACGTCTGCGGAAGACACGAGGCGTACCATGTCCGCGTGGCGCCCGACCGCGCCCTTGATCAGGTTCCAGGCCTGTGTGTTCACGCGTCGCGGCGATGGCGTACCGATAGGCGAGTTTCGCGCAGCTCATACGCCGTCGACGCGACTCGGCGCTCGCAATCGGGGAAGGGACGCGTCGGACGCTGCAAACGCACCGCCTCGAAGAGAACCGGCGGCGGATCCACCAGAGCGACCTGGCCAAGCCGCTTCGGGAAGTAGCTCCGCAGCGTCATGATGAGCCACAGTAAAAAAGGCACGTCGACGTTCTGCGGGCCCACCTGCCGCAGGTCCACGAGCGCCAAAACCTGCTCGCCGCCCTCCTTGACGGCCTCGGCGATGGCGTCTTCGAGGACGGCCACGCAGAGTGCTTGCGACGCCTTGAGGTCCCGCCTCATCGCGTCATGTCGGCGTGCCACTACCACCACGGTCGGGCGGTTGAGCGCGTCCTTCTCCCTTGCCAAGTAGCCGACTCGTCGTCGCGCCTCGGGGGCCGCGCGCCGCATCAACGCGTCTCGGTCAGCACCTAAGCCGCCCCGGTCCTTCCTCCACCTTAGATACTGTACAACCTTCTCGACCGCCTCCCTGGCGTCGCCCCGCCGGTCGCGCGCGAACCAGGTCAGCTCGTCGTCTGATAGTGGCTTTGTACGCGCGTCCTCACGCATTGCGGCGACGGCGCGCGCGGTGGCGGCGTCGTCTAGTAAGGGTGCCGTGGTCGTTCCCAAGTCTTGAGTTACGGTGCTGTGGAGCCGTGTGCGGCTCGGGCGCGTCGGCGGCGCGACGAGGCCGCAGACGGCTGGCACTGCAAGGAGTGCAGCGCAGCGTACGGTGGACGGCATCGCTTCGGGACTCCTCAGGTCGGTGCGGGTACTGTCTGAGATCTTACCAGAGAGTGCTTTGTACGTAAGTTATCAATAGTGCGCAACACGGCCGCTGCAAAGTGTGCTTGCGCTTGCTAGTGCCTTACAATACGCTAGCACGTTTTTTTTGGCTGCTTTGTGTTTTCACTTGTACGTGCGTTACCGGCGTGCCCACGCTGTGAGGAGCAAGCCCTAGACCGCTGCTACTGCGGCGCGCCTCTGGAGGTTGCGTCAAACCGCTGCAGGCAGCACCCACACTGCCCGAGCTGGGGCCACATATTTGTCTGCAGCCCGCAGCACGCCGGAGGTTGCCAGACGTGCAGCAATACGCGCCCGCCGCCGCCGCGAACGCGTCAAAAAATGAAGAAAAAGGCCTCGCAGCGCGGCTCCCTCCGCCTCACGTCGGACAAGGCCGAGCGACTGCGCGCGTTCCGCGAGGCGCCCGCCGACGACGGCCGCCGCCCGCGACCGGAGCCGGCGCACGTCGTTTTGGCAAGGGCGCAGGCCGCCGAGGCCGAGCGCCTGCGACGCGCCCGCGCGCCCAAGGCCGAAGCCAGCAGCCGCGCGCTCACGGTCAAAGACGAGCCCGCAAAAGAGGAGCCGTCGCAGGCCCTCGTGGCTATTGACAACGAAGCCAAGGCTAGACGAGAAGCGGAACGGAAGGAAGAGAGACGAAAGAAAAAGGAGCGCGAGCTTTTCGCGCCCGATGCCAAGGGCGAGACGGCCCTGCACCGCGCCGTCCTCGCGGGCGACTCTACGGAATTGCGACGGCTCCTAGGCCTGCCTTCCTGTAGAGTAGACTGCCCGAATTTTTATGGAGATGCAGCGATCCACGCCGCGGCTCAATTAGGACACATCGAGAGCCTGACCATCCTCAGAGATGCAAATGCACAAACTGATAGGAGGAACCGCCACGGCCTGACGCCACTGTGCCTCGCGGCGTCGAAGGGCCACAGCCAGGCCGTCGTGATCATCGCCCATAATTTGACCAAGAGGGCCATTAACGCGTATTGCGGGGGCTACACCGCTTTACATTGGTGCTGCGTGACGGGTATCGACGCGGCCTGCGGCTTCCTGGCGAAGAAGGGCGCCGACGCGTCACTACGGGCCGAGCCCGACGGCGAGACGTGTTTGTATAAGGCCGCGACGTACTCCCACACGCCGTGCGTCGACATTTTGCTCGATGCTGGTTGTGATGCGAACGCGACGAACAGCGACGGCGCCACCGCATTGCTAGCCTGCGCCGCGTCGGGCGACTACGCGTCGCTGGACTTGCTCATAGCGCGCGGCGGCGACGTCCACAAAGCGGATCTGTCGGGCCGCACACCTCTGGGCGTCGCGGCCCAAAAGGGCAATCTGTCCTGCGTGTCGCGCCTCGCCGCCGCCGGCGCGTTTTCATCATCAACGACGCCCGCCGGCGACACGCTCGTCGACCGCTTCCTCTACAAGTTGAGCTTCCCCTTCGCGAAGAAGGAGGGGTCCGAGGACGTCGCGCCGGGGGGCTGTACTGGGTGATAATAGTTGTGCTTGTATTTATCCTTCGCGGGCGCTTAGCGCGGCTCGCGCTTCTTGCAGTACCTCCCCAGTCCCCGCTGTGGTCGGGTGCGCGCCGCCAAGCACGCGCCGCGCGGCCCGTTCCGTCTCCTCGAGCGTCGTCACGGCCTCGCGGAGATCCTCGAGCGTGGCGCCGGGGTCCCTGTAGATCGCCGCCGCGTAACCCAATCTCATCCTGAGCGTGAGATCCTTATTCTCTCCGAGAACGCGCCGCGCCACAGGTATCGTTTTGAGCAACAGGGATTTGGCTTCTCCGAAGCGATCTGTTGTAAGAAGGGACGACGCGTAGTTGTTGGCCGCTCGGAGGGTCTCTTCATGTTCTTCGCCGCTGAGCCTCAACCGTCCGGAGTATACGTCTCGCTTCATCTGTAGGGCCTCTTCAAGCCGTCCTAGAGCATCATATGTGATCGCAAGATTGCCCTGCACGATGAGTATGTTGTGTTCTGAATCGCCAAGGCGCCGTTTCATAGCCAACTCGGCCTCTCTCACGGACAACGCGTCCTCGTTGTGTTTTGCAGAGAATAAACCGTTCCCAAGGACGCTCATCGCACTCATCCGAGCCACGTCCGCCTCCGGCCGGCCCACGTACGTCTTCCAGCACGCCCAGCTGAGCGCGCCGCACACGGCGCCGTGGTATTGTTGTTCACACAGACTGCACACGAACCACCGCGCAAACCTCTCATGCTGCACCTTGATATCCAAATTGTTCTCCTCGGCCTCCGCGACCAAAATCTTCGCCTGCTCCGCCAAGCACGACACGTGCGCAAAACCCGCCGTCCCGCGACACGAACAGCCGCGCACGAGGCCCTCCTTCGTCTTCCAATGGAGGGCCTGCGTGCAGATGTAGCACGTCTGGCCCTTCGTGTCCTCCGCGCACGCCTCCGCAGCAGCTCCGACAGCCTCCGTGTACTTCTCATTTGCGTTGTATTGCTCGGCGCCGCCTGCCTTTTTTATTTTCCTGCAGAGCTTGTCATGGCCACCCTCTTCCCAGTGTTGTTTCTGGCAGTCGGCGCCGCAGTAGCGCGTGCTGCAGCGGCCGCATTTCTTGCCCAATGATAAGCCGAGCTCGGTGGCGCAGACGGCGCACTGCGTGAGGATCATCTTGTCTGGTCAAATCGCTCGGGGGCAGCCCTACGATGCAAAATGCCTGCAAAAAGCCTTGAGCAGCAGCTGCTCAAAGGCTAGTGCGTTACAGCCGCTAGCTGTCGCAAAGGGCGCGCGGCCCTTATCCTTCACCGCAGGCGCGGATCCGTGCGCCGCCGGGGGGCCGCGCCGCCCGCCCCGCACGTTTCCTCGTCTTGGCGCCGCGCCACCCTGGATCAAAAGCGGCGCAAACGCGACGAGGGCAGCCTGCGGGGCAGCGATAAGCCAACGAACGCGTCGTTCGCAGCACTTGCGGCCACCGCTACGACGCTGCGTTCGTCGCAACCGCACCGATTTTAAAGTGAGAGGGAGGGCCCGCCGGCCGCGGATCGGTAGGATGCCGTCCTACACGATCCGCGCGACGGACAAGGAGACGGGCGAGGTCCGCCTCATGAAGGTCCAGGCCGGCACGCCCATGACGGAAGTCATAAAGCAGTACGCCGCACTTTCGGGAATTGACGAGGCCGAGTGCCGCTTTCTGGTCGGCGGCAGGCCCCTGAAGACGGACAAGCCGCTCGACGAGCAGGTCGCGCTCACGGCGACGCAGCCGCCGCCCTCCGCCGTTATTGATGATGGCGACGAGGGCGACTGCTCGTGCTCGTGCATGCCGTCGATGGGCTAGGGCTGGGTTAATGAAAAAGAAGCATAGTGTGTCCCGCTGCTAGGGCGATCTCTTACCGTCCTAGTACAGGGCGGGTGTGTGTGTGTATGTGTGCGGCCGCGAAAACCCGTTTAGTGGAATTGATTTTTTGCGAGCAGCATTTTGCAGTAAATAGCTTTTACGCCCGCCGTAGGCTACCAGAGCTCATTGTTGTACTTGCTACGCGTCTCCAGACCTCGGCGCACCACGCTCTCAACAGCTGCGATCCCCGCCGCCGCTTGCAGGACCGTTCTAGCAGCAAGCCTGCACAGCCCTCTCTGCTGCTGCCGCGCGCGCGGGCCAGCCGCCGACGCCATCGACGCGCCACGAGGAGAACGCCGTCGACACGTGAGTCCTACCGGCCACAGCACTCGAGGCAAACACCACTACGAAGCAGACAGCAAGAAACGATGGGCGACACCGCCCACGTCCTCGAGCACCCGAGCGGCGACGGCATCAAAGTGACGATATTACCGCTCGGCGCGACGATCACGTCAGTAAGAGTGCCGGACAAGCACGGGAATCGGGGCGAGTGCGTCCTCGGCTTCGATCGGGAGGAGCCGTATTTAGGAAAGAATCCGTTCTTCGGCAGTGTCGCGGGTCGCGTGGCGAACCGCACGGCCAATGCGGAATTTTCCCTCGATGGGAAGACCTATGAATTACATGCCAACAACGGCCACCACCACCTCCACGGCGGCAAGGAGGGTTTCAACCGGAAGTGGTGGGCCGTCGTCGAGTCGACGGCGACGCAGCTGACGCTGGCTCTACGGTCACCGGACGGCGACGAGGGCTACCCCGGCACGCTCGACGTGCGCGTGACCTACTCCCTACCGACGGAAAACACTCTGAAGATCGACTATGCCGCCACGACGGACAAGGCGACGCCCTTGAACCTCACGAATCATGCGTATTGGAACCTCGAGGACGGCGGGGCGTCGTCCGTCGACAAGCACGTCATCCGCCTCGAGGCTCAATTTTATACACCTACGGATGATGATTCCATCCCGACCGGAGAAGTGAGAGCGGTCAAGGGCACGCCCATGGACTACTGCTCGGCCCCCCGGGTTGTGGGGGATGGAATACTCGAATGTGATCAGGGCAACGGCGCCGATCATAATTTTGTGCTCTCCGGTGCCGCCTCCGAGGAGGGCCTGCGGCCGGTCGCGACGCTCTGGTCGGAAAAGAGCGGGCGGCTCATGAAGGTCTGGACGACGGAGCCGGGCGTGCAGTTCTACACGGGCAATTTCCTGGCTCGCATCGGTGTCTCGTCGAAGGCGCCTTGAGTGTTTGCCGTGGCCCCGACGCCATCGACGCGGTCGATGTCACACAGGACGGCACGTTGCGCCGCAGCGACGGCGCCAAGGGCTCGCCAAGTGTGGGCATTCCCTACAGCAAAAGAGCCGGCCTCTGTCTGGAATGCCAGCACTTCCCAGATTCGATCCACAGACCTCATTTCCCCAACATTGTGCTGCGGCCGGGCGAGACGTATACGCAGACGACGGTGCACGAGTTCTCCTGCGCCGCGTCGCAGAGTTCGGCCTTCGGCGCGAGCGGCGGCTTCTTCGCGTCGCTCTTCTAGTGTGTAAGTGACTGTATACAACATGGGTTAGGCCCCTAGAGCCAGAAGAAAAAGATCTGCAGCGCCTTCAGAAGGCGCGACCCGCGCGGCTTCTTCTCCGCGAGGACGAGGAGCGTGTGCCGGAGGGCCGCCGCGGCGGGCGCGCCCATGTCTCTTGGTGCGCAGAGCCTCGCGGCGATGGCGGCCGCCGCTACCTTGGCCTCTCCCGAGACGCGCGCCTTGCCGCCGTCGAGCACGACGAGAGCAGCATCTATCGCCTCCTCCGCCGCTTGGGCCGTCTTGGCGCGCTTCACGTGAGGTTGAGTCTTCGGCGACGAGTCGGCGGCATCTCTGGCGACATTTTTGCGGTTCTTCGACAAGGCGGCAACGGCCTCGGCGCACGCGGCTTTATCATCGAGCGCCGTCGCATCCGCCCGCGACTCCGCGAGCAGCGCCGCCGCCGCCTTGTCCGCTTTGGCTATTTTGGCCTGAGTTTCGGCGTCGCTCGCGTTCGCGAAGATGCGCAGGAACGATGACGTTACCGCGGTCCAAGAGTAGGCGTCGCCCTTCACTCGGCGCGTGTAGGCGGGCTCGAGGTCCATGGCTTCGGACCAGCGCGTGATGGCCGGTCGGCCCGCGTCGAGCGCCGGAAACTCCGGCTTGAGCACCTTGAGTTGTTCTCCAAACCGCTCGAGCGTCGGAGCCAGGGCCAGATCGGCCGCGGAGAGCTCGCCGCCGCGCACGAACGGACCGCCCGACGACGCAAGCACTCCATCGAGCGCGTCGAGCGCCGCCGCGAAGCGGGCCCCCTTGTCGTCGGCCGTACCGTTCCGCGCGCCGTACACAAATCCCACGGACGCGTTCAGGACCTCGACGACTTCCGCGACCTCCTCGTCGGCGGAGCGCAAAGGCGTCTCGGCGAATTTTGCATCCATGGCTTCGAGGATGTCCTTCGATTCCCACACGAGCGCGCCGCTGCCCGGGGTGTCGGCATCCCAGTTCTCGTCGTGCCACTCGATCGCCGGCACGAGCGTCGTCGGCACTATATCGAGGTACCACTGGGGCTTGTCCTGGAGGTTGATGAGCTTCTCGTCGTACCTGCGCAACGTGTTGCGTCGATGGCGTCGACGCGGCCGCATGTAATCGATTCATAGACGCCGTGTCACGCACGGGATGCCTTTTTTCTCGAGTCCGATCCACACGCGCTCGCAGAAGGGGCACCAGCCGTTGGTATCTCTGTAGAGTGTCAGCACGGGCTCCTCCGTCGTGGCTGTCGCGGCGAGAGGGCTGGAGCGTCTTGCACCATGACTCAGGGGCTGCACGGATGCCTGAAACGCGCAGGCCTGCCCGAGCCACTGCCCGAGCAATAGCACAGCCGCGCGAGCGATCATTGTAGCTTCTGCGACGATGAATTCGATATGGCAACGGTGTGCACCGCGTTTTTATGCGATGACTGGGCTTCCAGAGCTAGCCGTCCTGTAAGACGACACTAGCAGTAAGGTATGGCTCTTTGGCGCCCAACACGCTGCCGCCGCAACAAAAAAGCAGGAAAACCGATTTGATTTACACGACCGTGAACACGAGCCCGTGCTGCGCGCGGTCCAGGTACCACCGCGTCCGCCCGGCGCCGTTCTGGCCGTAGTACTGCGTCTGCGCCGAATGCGCCAAATCCACCGGCCGCCACCGGTGGGCCCGGATGTCAAAGGCCTCCGCGTCGGCGCCGACGTCGCCCGTCTCGCCGTAGCCGCCGTGCACCACGAAGTTTCCGGTCGCATCAAAGGCCGCCGCCACATAACCGCGGCCGCGCGCCATGGGCGGCAACAGCTCCCATCGTGCCGTCCTCAAGTCCCAGCGCTCCGCCGAGGCCAAGGCGTCCTGGCCGTCGGGCGAGCCACCCGCCGCATAGACGCAGCTGTCCGGACCGGCACCGACGCCGGCCCCCGTCCTCCTGAAATTCATCTTCGAGCCGTTTACCCACCTCTCACCCGAACAAACCTCGACGCTGTCGAGGTACGCATCACCGCCGCCGTACCCGCCGCACGCCACGACGTGCTTTGAAACAGAGGCGAGGCCGTGACCACATCTAGCATAAGTTAACGACGGAAACGCCGCCCACGATGTCCCCTCATCGGCAAGATCCAAGATTTCGCACTCGCGAGAAGCCGTACCGCCGACCCATAAAGTGTCCCCTCCACCGACGACGAGGATAGCATTGTCTAAGAATGGAGGAGCAGCAGCGGCAGCAAAGCACCGCGCCGCGTCCATCCTCGGCCCGCGCCGCCACCTCCGGGAAGCATCCAAGAACTCGCAGTCCTGCAGCGCTTCACCGTCCGCCCATCCTCCGCAGAGCCAGACGTCGCCGTTATTGGCTCTACACGCGGCTGGAGCGTTCCGCGCCGTGCTACAATCGTGCAGGCGGGGCACACCTAACGCTCGTAAGGCGTCGTCATGGCGCCGTCGCGCCATCTCCTCGGTCGGTCGAGGTGGGGCGGGTCGCACGGCGGCCGCGTCCGCCGTCGGTGCCGCTTCCTCTCGTGTCCCGCAAGCTAACACGAAGGAGCCGTCTTCTTCCAAGAGTCTCAAAGCGCCGGCCGGCGCCGCGTTGCGCGGTCGCGGCCCGTCGGGCTTCGACGCGGACGGCCAGAGCCAGGAGAAGCGCCTTTGGAGTTGCGCGCGGCCCGCATCTCCCGCAGCAGTCCGCAGGGCCTTCGACGCGCTCGCCGCGGCACTCAGCGCCGCGCCGTCGGCGTGCTTCAAAACTTCGTCGCGCACGATCGACTGCGGGATCGCCTCGAAGGTCGTGCCGGGCTCTTCTTCGAGGCCGGAGCCGTAGCCGCAGAGCATGGCGTCGGCGAGTTGCGGCATCGGTGGCGCGCGGTTGTTGGATACTTGCGCTGCGGCGTCGTCCGCGCTGAAACTGGGGAGGGGTTGCTGTGGGCCACACTGGCTGTGCGGCACTCGCGCCGAAGTTTCCGAGCCCTACCGCGGGGTCACGATGGTGTAACAGACAGTCCGACCGGGCCGATAACAGCGCTGTGTGCCGAGCTGCAGGGCAACAGCGTCGACGAGCTTTTTGGGGCTAGTACCTTACTATGCCGCTAGCTGATGCAAGCATGCAAGCGCAAAAAGCAAGTGGTGTGTAGCTGTGCAAAATTACAAGTTGGGTGCTTGCAGGGCCTACAGTGCTCCGTTTCTCTCAGCTCTGCACCATTTCTTTAGCAAGGACGCGACGTTCGGCTCTGTGCACAGTGCAGCCTTTGCAGCAGCCTTTTGCCATCGAGGCTAGCGCTAATCGCTGCGTTTGAGCTCTCATTAATAGAGACAATTTATAGCTCCATCGATGCCAGACAGCGCCGACGGTGCCTTAAGGGCGTCAGCAATCGCATTGCTGCAAGCGCGGCGCGCGGGCCGCGTGAACGCCGACGACGAGGAAGCCGTGCTCACCGCCGCGCGACACAGCGGCATTTCGGCGGCGGCTGCCGCGATCGCTGCGCGCGACTGCGCGCTCGCGGGCCTCACAACCGACGAGCCGTTCGCGCGCCTCGCGGCGATCGTCTCGCGCCGCTGCAACGAGGCTCCGGCGGCGGCACGCGCACAATGCGGCCTCGCCGCGCTGCGGCTCCCGCGACGGACGTGGCGACGGCTCGGCGGCAAGGTCAGCTTCAGCGACGACGCGGCGCTCGCGGAGCTCTGGGACTACTCCAAATCGCGCAAGAAGGTGACGCAAACACCGAGCGCCCGCGGCGGCTTCGCGTGGCCTCCTGTGTTCGAGGACCCGTCGAGGCCTCTCGTCGTCGACGCGGGGTGCGGCTTCGGCGCCCTCGCGGTCTCGCTCGCGAAAGTACGCCCCCACGTGAACGTCCTGGCCGTGGACCGCGCCGCGCACTGCCTGCTCTACGGTGACGGTCTCGCGCATCGCCTGGGGATGACGGGGCGCCTGCGTTTTGCATGTGCCTCCGCGGATGAAGCCTTGCATTGGGTGCGCGAGTGCTACGCGGGGCCTCTTCGCGCGGTGCTGTTCATGTTTCCGACGCCCCCAGCGCTCGACGAGCGCAGCAAAAATGCGCAGCTGCCCCAGACGCCGTCGAAGTGCCTCGTCAACGCGGCGACGCTGCGGCTCGCGGCGCGCGCCGGGTCGAGTGAGACGTGCGTCCTCGTGGCGAGCAACGTCGAGGATGTTGCCGTCCGGACGCGCGACCTGCTCGCGAGTCTGCCGGAATTCCGCGTCCTCCAAGCAAAGGAGTGCGGCCTCGCGTGGCCTCGAACGCCGGTCGACGGCGACGCCGCGCTGCGGACGAAGCGCTGGGTGGAGCTCGGCGGCGCCCGGGCCGTCGGCGGGGACTTTCTTGCGGCGTCGCCTCTGCCGGCGCGGACGGAGACGGAGGGGCGGTACGAGGCATATGGGCGGCCGGTATACCGCGTTGCGGGAGTTGTGTGTGTAAGGTGAATCCTAGTGTCTTACAGACGCTAGCGCGCTCGCGCCTGCTCTTGGCATTGATCTAGTACTCACAGCGCAGAGACAAGTGTGAGGTAGCGCTCGTAGGATTCACAGCAGACATCATCTCTTAGCGGCGAGCGGCTGCGCGCACGCTGGAGTCGCCCGGAGCCTGTGCGCCGAGGTGACCCATCAGGCACATCCTCCATGGAGAGCAGCACGCCAAGTCAAGAAGAGAAGTGGGAGGGGTTAAGGGTGCGATGCCCGCCGCTGGATGCGCTGGTAACTATGCAGTTGAGGAATGTTCGTAGAGCCCAGATAGAAAGCAACCACCGCTCGTTTTTTGCCGGCCCGTTTGATGCGCTACTCGTGGGCACCTGCGGTGTGCAGGCGTGGTCGGCGCCGCTCGTGCGACTGCTGAGCGCTGATGCCCGCAAAGTTGTGGAGTCGTTCCTACGGCCGCGGATCACGGAGCGCGCGGCCACCGTGCTGCGGAACGCCGCAGAGAAGTTCCTGACGGGAGTTTTTAACTCGGCTTTGATGGTCGCATGTGACTGCCGCAATGCGACGGTCGTGTGGCCGTGCGACATCGAGGACGCGATCAAGATATGTGGTTTTGATAGAGTTGCGGGGACGGGCCGACCGCAAGCGGGCTGCGCCTGCGCCGGGCTGGTTTCGGCGTCGACGGCATCGACGCATCCCGCGCCGCCCGATGTTACGAATTCGGAAGAGGCGCAGACGGCGCCCGCGGTCGTGTGGCGCCGCCGACCGATGACGTGGTGCGAGGCGGCTCCGCTCGACGGTTCGTCGCCGCAGTGCGCCATCCGTCGATCGATGCGGTGGATCGCGAGCCGCGCGGGCATCACACACCTCGCGCCAGGCGCGCTCGACGCGGCGTCCTCGGCATTGTGCGCTTTTCTATCTACTGTCATCGCGAAGGCCCGCGGCGTCGGGCACCCGTTGCTGCGTGAAGCCGCGGAGTCCGATTTGAGAGTTGAACGGCTCGTGGCCCTCGTCCACACGTCTTGCGCGGCGCCGCTTTCCTCTGACGACGAGAGCGAGGCCGAGTCCGACGAGAGCGAGCGGGAACCTTGGATGACGGATGACTCAGATTCGGATGCGTCGGACATACGTTACGCGTGGGAGCATACGCTACGGACGCGCTGGACTGAAGCGCCGGGATACGAACTGACGGAGAGCGTGGTACTTCGCGCGCTCGCGGGACTTGATTACGCTGTTTTCAGCGACCGTCAGCCTCTCAGCGACATGGCCGCCGACTACTACAAGCGGTGTTCCCGGGACGTGCTGGGTATGCTGCGTGACGGGGTCCTTGATATGGAGCAGTTTGCGACGGACCGGGGCGAAGGAGAAGGCATCGACGACCGCTACTTCGGGCTCCGGCTGACGAAGTCTGCTACGCAAGGGCCTCAGGATCCCGTCCCCGAGCGGTGGTGCGGCGCGGTCGGGTGCCCCTGCCCAAGTTGCGGTAGAGAGTGCCTACTCTGGCTCGTCACGTATGCAGGGAGAGCCGAAGTGATCTCAGTGCAGCCCGTGGTCGACCTGGACGCGGTCCGCGTCGCAGAGAGGCACGCAGGGGAACGCTGGACGGGCTGCGTTTATGTTGACCGCGATCCGCCTGCCGCGCCTTCGAAGCTCTCGACCGTGCTCCCGGCGCGCCAGCGCCCCCTGCGCCAGGGGATGGGCGGCGCTGATCTCACGGCACGGGCCCAAAGGACTTTGACGGAGACTGCCGCGCGCCGCGCGGGATTTACACACTGGGCCCCGGAAGTCGAAGGCCTCGTCGGCGAGCTCGTCAAGAAGTGGGGCGTGGAGATCGCAGTGCTAGCGAGAGGTTTTCATCTGCACGAGACATCCAACCGCGAACCGCGGACGATCGTTTACCGTCAAGTTGCTGAGGACTCCATAGGCACAGACGAGTTACTTATGGAGGAGGTCCAGCGCGAAATTTCGGTCGCGGCGTATTCCGGTCCGCTCACCTTCTCCAACGTCGCGCGCGCGGTTGTTACGTTGCTGGAAAGGACGCAGAAACGGTTGCCAGTGTTGTATGTGCGACCGTTCGACGCTGCCGCGGACGCGGCCGCGGCGTTGCGCGCCGCGCTGCCGTACGCTGAGCCTCTTCTCGGTCCCAACGAGATGGGTGCTGTGATTGAACTCGCCGAGGAATTTGTGGGCCCGGTACTCCCATACCCGCCAACAACAGTGACGTTCGATACCGAAGCGAACGAACTCATGTCACGCGTCTTCGCGCATCGCCTCGCCTGGTTGTTTCATCGGGCGCGACGCGTGTCGCCGCAGTTTGATCTGCCGGGCGGCAGCCGTGGACCCGTCCTGGTCCCGCATGTCCTGTCCGTCATCGACTCAAGCGGCGACAATTTGGCGGGGTTTGGTCCACTTGGTCCACGCACTGGGTATCACTGAACGAACGACGAGTAAATTTGAGTCAAGAAATCCCTTACATCATCTGCCCCGAGGCCTGGACGGGCCGCCCGTCCGCGTCCGTCACCACCTGGTACTGGTACGGCTGGCCCGGCAGGCCCGGCACCCACTGGCCCGGCACCTGGCCGTGCGAAATGGGCCGCGCCTGGCCCAGCATACTAGGTGGAGGCGCCGCCGCGGCGACCAAGGTCGGCGGCGCCGCCGGCGCGAGGCGCGCCTTCTTGGCGCCGTGGTGCGCGCCGTGCATGATCTTCCAGTGCTGCTCGACGCCGGACGACGTGCGACCGGAAGCCAACTTCTCGGCGATCTGGCCCCACTTGCCGCGAGGACCCAATTCTTCCACTAAAGCTGATAATTGCGCTTCTTCTTGAGGAGTCCACCTATGAGCGACCGCGCGCGTCTTCGTCGCCCGAGACCGCTTCAAGTCGCCGTCGCCGTCGTCGACCTCAAGTCGTTGCTGGGCGAGCCGCGTCGCACTACTCCCTTTCCGGCCCCCGGTCATGATCTGCCAATGTTGTTCTACCGCTCCTGGAGATCTACCGCTTCGTAGTCTATCAGCAATCACCCTCCACTGGCCCTTCGCACCCACCTCCTCGATGAGTCGTTTGAGCTCGTGCTCTTCGTCGGGCGTCCACCGAGCGCCACCTTTTTCTCTCGGCTGCTCGCCCGGTGGCGCTAGACCCGGTAAGTGTGGTGTCACGGAGCCACCCGCCAAGACAAATGCTTGCGCGCCCGGCGCCGACGCGCCCATCGTCCGCGCGCGATGCTGTAGATGAGCGGCAGCGTGCCTTCCCTTCGACTTTCTTTGGCCAGTCACGATCTGCCAGTGCTGCTCCACGGCCGACGGTGACCTTCCAGTGCCCAATCTGTCAGCGACCAGGGTCCACTTGCCCTTGCCCAATTCAGAAACAGCTTCTCGCAACCTGTTTTCTTCGTCCTGCGTCCACCTCGCAGAGGTCCTTCTTTCGGTCTGCTGACCATCTTTCTGTCCTACAGCAAGTAGAGCGTTGGGATGCTGCGCCTGGTTCTCCTTGGGAACCGTAGCGCCGTTCCGCTGCCGCTGGCCCGTCATGACCTGCCAGTGCTGCTCGACGCCCGACGCCGTGCGGCCGCTCCCGAGCTTCTCGGAGATCTTCTGCCAGGAGCGCTTCGCGCCGTGCTCCCCGACGAGTTTTTTGAGCCGTTCCTCCTCGTCGCGGTTCCAGCGCGCTCGTGCCACGCCCTTCGCTCGCACGACCTTCGTCGGCTCTTCGTTTGCTGGAGCGGGCGGCGGCGCCATGCCGGGGACCATTTGGGTTGTAGCAGGTGGCAGGGGCCAGCTTCCTACGGAAGGTGCTTGTGGCAGGACGTAGGACGGTCTCCCGGGCACGGGGCCGCCGAGCATCGCCGGCGCGGCGTAGTAGCCCACCTGTTCAGGCATGGGCACGGGCTGGGCCCCCGCATTATACTGCGGCGGGTAGGCGGCGTTCTGCATCGCCGTCTCTGCTTTTCCTTGGATCGCGTCCGCGCGTCGGCGACGGCGTGCAGCGAAGTTCAGAGACTTATAGCAGTCCTGTCGACGGCTTTTCGAAGCCTCGGGCCGCGTCGCGCCCTCGGATTTTGGCAGTTTTTGGTGTGCAGCCGAAAAGCTGCTTGCACGGCGACGGCGGGCAGCAGGGAAGCTACCGAAGCTGTAGCGCCGATGCTGGGCTGCCGAGTGATCCTCCGGGCCTTCGCCTGCTCGTTTTAGAACGGGCTTACAGGTAGTATTTGCGACGCCTCGTAGTTATTTTAGGAGCGGACGGTGCCGAGGCGAATCGCGCCAACGCTCCCGAGGCGTAGCTCAAGGCGTGCGCCAGGGCTCGGTAGGGCGGTGGGCGTTGCGCGGGCGCGTACCCGCCTGCTAGTCCGCGGCCTTCCGCGGCCGCGCGGGCCACTGGAGTCATCGTGCCGATGGCTCTAGCCGATGCAGGCCGGGCAGAACAGACGCCGTTTGGCACTACGCCAGTCGACGCGACACGAAAAAACTACATCTAGATAGACACGCGCGGTCGCGGGTCCACTCGCAGCTTCTCACCGTGACGCCCCCGGAAAGCAACACTGCAACAGGCTAGAGCAACAGGCTAGAAGCAACAGAAGCAAACACAAAGATTTCTCTATACACTAGCCCGCGCCAGGGTCTGGGACCCGGTCTTCCGCAGCGCGGGCAGGTCGTGGAACGACCGCGCCTCGCGCCGCGGCGACTTCAACGGCGCCGGCGTCGCCGCCTCGTCGGGGCAGAGCCCGACCGCGACGCCCGCCAGACATATGGAGGTGAGCAGCTTGAGCTGCACTAATAGCAGGAAGCCCAGGGAAGCCAAAGCCGCCACCGCATACGGTGATAGCTCCAAACTCAATCGTAACCAACCAAGACTCAACGCGGCGTACCGCACGGCGACGCACGCCAGCGGTAATAAAGGAAAGGATAGTCGTCTCGTAACGGCCTGCGTATGATCTAAAGCAAAACCAGCGTCGCCGCCCCGTCGACCGGTAACGACATCTCGAGCTACTCTCTCAGCGTAAGCATCATAAGCAGACGCGTCTACTCTATTAAATTTGGCAACAAACGCATGCTTGAGCCAGTCCGCCACGACCTCGAAGCCCAAGACACTGAGACTTTGGAAGCGGACCACCTCTAGACTGGCTCGACTCTCTGTCGCATCTCCAGCGACTTGCGCCCAGCCCAGCAAGTACAGCAGAGCCAAGAACAAAACAAGTTTGAACCTTTCACAGACGTCGGCCGCCGTGATGTCAAATAAAGTCAAGGGCGTAAACCTCTTGAACACTGTCGACTTTATCTCGCTGAAGTTATTTGACACGAGTAACGCAAAGAGTGCCGTTGCTTCGTTGGCGTTGACCACCACATTTAATGTGGTTAAATGTACAAATAACAACAGAGCGTGGGCCACGGTCACCACCGTCACGAGTGACAGAAACACGGCCGACTTCCTCGTATTTTGTATCGTCTCGAGCGCACCTCGCGTCGACAGGTAGAAGCTATCTAACGCGTCCTGGGCGAAGGCACACAGCAACCTATCAAAAACCTCCATGATGCCTATGATAACGTATAGCTTTATCGTATTCTGGCCCCGGATCCAATGATAAGCTCTGGATAGTGGTACCCTTCGTAACACTCCAACACCTGCCGCTACGACGACGCATCGCGCCAAATCATAAGCTTGCGCCCGCGAGAAGGCCGGCGGCCTTAAGTTGCGCGGGCTTCCCGGGGAGCGCGGTTCCTGTGGTCTTATCCGTAAAGCCAAAGCCAGTAGAGAGTACAATGCTACAAAAGCACGTATCGGTAGGAAGGTCACCGCATATAAAAACGTATCTAGGCAAGCCAGCAGCCCGAACCAGAGGAACCGCTCGAACCGCGCCGGGACCAGCAGGAAGTTGTCGATTTCCGAAGTCACATTTTCATCTAACCCAAAGGCGTGGCGATCACCTAAAGCCTCGGACCAGGCGAAGGCCAGCAGGTCGCGCCACGACGACGTTTGTAAGGTAGGTGGTTGAAAATCAATCGCTGGTAATTCAATGTCGTCTTTTGTCGTATTGAGGTCCCCATTTGAGGAAGATCGTCTCCTCTGGGAAAGTTGGGTCCGTTGGGGGCTTAACGAGCGCGCGCCGGAGCGCGACGTGACGGAACCGGACCGGGATCTACTTCGAGGTCGGGGCTCCTGCGACCGTCGCCGTCGCCGCGCGCCCATGCTCTCTCTAGGAGAAGGCGCATCTCCCACACAGCTTCCGGTGCGCACGGGCGGCGGTCTTCTGTTGGGGGACCGCGCCGGCGCCGGCGCGTCGCGCTCGTAGCGCCGCACGGGGTCGTCCTCGAAGAGCACGGCCGTGGGGCCCGACTGGGCGCGCTGCGGCATGGGGCGGACGGCGGCGGCCATGTTTTAGCCGCTGGGTGCTGCGCTGCGTCGACGGCGTGCGCGCGTACAGCGTCTCGACCTGCCGCGCGGCAATGCAGCGCCTGGCGACCTGTAGTGGCTCGGCCGCGTCGGCGACGTCGGGCTGGCTGCTGTGCTTAGCAGTGGTCGCTGGCAGCACAGTCAGGCTTTCACGGGCCCTCAGGGCGCGAGCGCAGGCGCCTGTTGCTGCGGCAAAGCCAAGTTATATTTTTTCAGCTAGAGTCCTGTAAGATACTAGCGAAGCACTCATTCGCGGCGCAAGCCCGTAGCTGTGGACGCTGCCTTGTTTTGGGACGCGAAAGCATTGCTTTTGATCGCTGTGATCGCTGTGCAGCGCATCGCAGCGCAACTGCGGCTGTTCACCACCGAGCAGCACAGCGAGTGCAATAGACCATGCTGCGAACCCTCGCCGCGCGCGGCGGCGCAGCGCTCGCTGCTACTATACCGTACGCAGCAGCCGAGCAGAGCACCGAGGCGCCGCGCCAGCGCAAGACATCCTCGCTGCAGCGGCGCAACTCCGTGGCGGCTCCAGCGGCGCAACTCCAGCGGCGCCAGACGACGGCGACGCCACCACAGACGACAGCGACGCCGCCACCAGAAAAACCGAAACCGACGCCGGACACCGCGCCGCGGGTCGGCGTCTTCTTGGACGACGCGTCGCGGAAACGGCTCGCGGAGAAATGGCCCGACAAGGACAGCACGACGGCTTTGTTTGTGCTAGATGAAGGGCTAGAAAAACGACCGGAGATGTACGGCTCGCTCTACGGCGAAAGGGCGACGGTTCGAGTCGTCGGCGCCGACAGCGACGGTGCCCTGAGAGGGGCTTGTCTGTGCGACGGGACGGAGGTGAAGGCCAGTGGTTCAACGACGGCGGTGCTGAAGATCGGTGAGGCGGCATTCAATCATGCGGAACCGAAGAAAGCCGTGGAGGGGTCCTCGGGCGACCCGTGGCCACCTACCAATGAAGCGCCGTTAAGTGGCACGGTCTGCCGCGCGGACTTTTGGAGGGACGAGACTTGTCTCGTGGAGCCTTCGTTAAAATGCCCCCTCTGTCAGTTCATGGAGGACTCGCCGTGTGCGGCCGTCTTTAAAGTGTGGGAGGCGTGTCTCGACGACGTGGAAGCGAAGAATGGCGAACAGGACAAAGAGAAGAAAGAGGCGGACTTCGCGGTGGCCTGTGCAGAGCCGACGCTGGCTCTGAAAGCTTGCGTCGAGAAGTACCCCGACTACTTCGGGGAGATGTTCGGGGCTGGCGAGTCGGCCGCGCCGGCGAGCGAGCCCGCGCCGCCAGCGCCTTGAACTGACGCGTGGCGCACGCCGCCGACGCTTTATTTAACGTGTTGTAAACTTATCAAGTACCTCGTCCAACGACCGCGCGACGTGCGTCTCGAGCATCGTCATGACCTCGCCGTAGAACGCGTCGTCGGCGAAGAACGGGTCGGGAATGCCGTCCGGCGGGTGCACGATGCACAACCGGCCGCTCTCGAGGGCGCGCCGCACCGGCGCCTCGCCGACGCAGCCCGCGATCCAGTCGACGTGCTCGCGCATGAAGTAGAAGAGCGCGTCGCACTCGTCTACTTCTGTCGCCGTTAATTTCGAGGACGCGTGGCCCGCGCTCGACAGGCCCGTGGCCCTTTGTAAAGCTTTCTCGGCGCGCGGGTCCGGGCCCGAGCCCCACGCGGAATAGCGGTCGGTGAGGCCGCGGCTCGTTATCTCGACATCCGTCCGCCCGATTGTCTCAAGGTGCGCGCGCGCGATCGTCGCGGCGGCTGGACTTCGGCAGGTGTTGCTCGTGCAGACGTAGAGTATTTTGGGCATGGCGCGTCGATGGCGTTTAGGGCAGCAGCTTATGGTACACAGTGGCAGCATCAATTTCCGAGGCTACAGCTCAGGATTTCGCACCGACGGGGGTTCAGGAAGCCAAGGAGGCCTTGTTGCCAGCGCGTCGCGAGCTATGCGGCTACCTACGCGCGGAGAGGCTGCCCCACAATTCTTGCTAGTGTCTTACTGACCGCTAGCTGATTAATTTTTGACCCCATTTTTACACGCGCTGCGACGCCCACAAACAGCCCAGTTGCATTGGATTTGCAGCCTGGCGACAGCCCGTTGCTGCGCCAGTCGCTGCGGCATAGCTTCCTTGCAAGCGTGCGACTTACTGCAGCAAGCCCATGCATCGGCTCCTCGCTACGCTGGCGTTCGCCGTCGCCGCGGCAGAAATAGCGGACGTCGGCCCGGACGGCGACGTCCGAACGAACGAGTGGATCAGCGTGCCGCTCAAATTCAACGACAAGGACACGGTCGACGTCGCGATTCATTTGGATGAGGACGCCGTGGCCGCGGCGTTGCGCTACGTCTGGGATATCGCCAAAAGGCCCGACGCCGGCTTTGCACGGAAAATCGCCGACGTGCTCGAAGAGGCGTCATCCGACACACCGGTGCCCGACGATCGAGTACACGCGCTCGCGGGATCGAACGCCACTAAACTAAAAACGGCAGGAAAACATGTCAAACGTGCCGAAGAGGCAAGGGAGGACCGACCGAGAAGCGCCGCGGCCGACTATTTAAGAGCCGCCCGGCGCAAAGGTATTGAACGATCAGTAGAAGAGCAGTACATGAGGGAAGTTTCGACATGTATGCAGGAGGACCGGCAGCTCCAGGAACAGCTGGCCAAGGAGGCCCAGGAACGGGCTATTTATGATGCTCGTTTAGCGCGGGAAAAGGCGTCGCGCGACGCCGCTGCACAAAGACGGAAGGCCGCCGAGGCCGGTCTACGGGCCTTGTTGGATAGTGAAGAGCACACGGCGAAGCCCGGGGACGCCTTCGCGAGCAACGCGCGGAGCTGCGTGGCGTCGCGCTCGTGTTCGGTCGCCGATCTGTTCCGGGGCGGGCACAAGTTTACAGGTGATGCGAAGAGCGAGTTCGACGCGGCTCTTCAGTCTTTGGATAGTGGCGGCGACGCCGAGGAGGCGTTGGCGCACATCGCGCGCTGTGCGGCTGCCTCCGGGCCCGAGAACAAGGAGGCCGTCGAGAGCACGGCTCAAAGAGCTCTGGACGCGGCGGCGGCGGCGTCCACGGCCGTCGATTCTCTACGTAAAGCCCTCGCCGAAGACAACGACAATGCCAAAGGGGATTGGAGCAGCGCCGCGGAGGCGTTGGCTCGTCTCGTAAGGAGTGGCCGCCCGCTCAAGTGGGCCGTCTGGCTCGCGCGAGCCCGTTTGGTGCTAGGCGACGCGGGCGGCGCCGAACAGGTCGCAGGAGCTGCCTTACAAGCGTTAGAAAAACATAATCCGAAACTGATGCGGACGCCCTTCGTGACGGGCGAGCCGAAGACGCTCGCGCTGACCATTGGGGCAGCAGCAGCACTGGAAAGGGGTCGCCTCGACAAGGCGACTAGGTTTGTCCAAGCTGGTCTCAGGCACGACCCCGATTCCAAACCTTTAAGGACGCAGTACGACGGGCTCAAGGAACTCAAGAGGAGGGTCGAATCTATTGATAAGCAACTGAAAAAGGGGATGGCCCTCAAGACGGTCGACTTGTTGGACGAGGCCTACGGCGCCCTGGACGCGCTGGGCGAGGAGTTCGAAGGGAGTCGCTTGGAGGCGTATCGGGCGACGCTTTATCTGCGGAGCTGCCACGCGTTTAGTCGCGTGAGACGCCATGAGCTGGCGAAGCCGGCCTGCGACGCTGCGGTCCAACAGGACGAGGGTGTCGAAGCCTACGCGGCTCGAGCGGCGGCTCTCGAGCGGGACGACGCCTACGACGACGCGGTGCGCGACTGGCGCGCCGCCGTCGAGGCGGCCGGTGGGGAAAGGGCTGAGGCAGAACGACTGCAGTGGACCGACGACGCGGGCGACGCTTTCGATCTAAGAAGGCGGCTGATGGACTGCCGGCGGCTCGAGGACCAGTGGGAGAAACGTAGAGATCATGCCCGTGTTCTAGACCTGCCGGCCAACGTCCTGGATTTGCGGAAAGAATCCAAATGCAAGTGGCTCAAGAAGCAACATAAAAAACTGGCGCGGCTGTGGCACCCGGACAAAGCTCGGGGCGATCGGTTAAGAGCCGAGCGGAAGATGCGCGAGGTGTCCGAGGCGAAGGAGGCGCTCGTCGCGGCGTACGGGTGTTAGATCTATGTGTAACCTTAATAGCTATTAACAGTGCACATTATTCGTGACCCCCAATATCCCATAAAATTTCGACGACGCGCCCGAGCACGTCGGCCGGGAGATGAGGCAGTTTCGGGAGGAATATTGCCACGAGGCGCTGACGATGCGCCTTCTCGTAGGCTTTGTAATTTCCCGCCGCGCGGATGTTCCCTATGTAAGCGCACATTTGCGGGAAACCGCGCCTTTGCGAATACGGCGGCGGCGCGGGCGCGGTTATTACGGCCGGTAGTGCGGCGCCGGCGCGCAGGAGCTGAGCGCAATTGCGTATTTTGCCATTCGTAATCGCTAGGTCCAGGGCTCGGTCGAGACCCACGGCGCCCGCCGAGATGAGCATCCTGACAGCGCCGGTCGTACCACTTTCTGCTGCCGCAGCTAACACGGAATCGCCCAAAGAATCAACTGCATTAACATCGGCGCCCGATTCCATGAGTAGCTTGATGACGGGATGGAATGCCGGGGACTCATTGCTCGCAGCATGATGTAATGCAGTTGCTCCCCGGCCAATATTAGATATTGAAGCGCCAGCCTCCAAGAGCATTGAGATGCACTCGAGTCGCTCCTGTAACTTTTCCTCAGCGTATGAACTACCAAAAATCACAGCCATATAGAGCGGCGTGGTTTTGTCCTCCATCAGATTAACGTCGACGCCAGACGCGAGCTCGCGCCGCAGAGCTTGAACATCAAGGTCCATAACAGCGCGGAAGATAGGAGACCAGTTGGGCTCTGGATCCATAATGACCACTGCGGATCAGAGGTAGATTGTTTTTTGACCGCTGCTATGCAGCCTGTCCCTGTCAGCAGTCAGCAGATTGTCAGCAGCGCTGTCAGCTGTGCCTATTCCCCAGAGCTAGGAACAGACGATCTCAAAAAGCGCGCAAAGGCTGTCGACGTAGAAACCCGCGAGCTCAGGAGGCCCCGGGAAAAAGCGCGCGCGCAAAACAGCGTAACTAGCGTAGTAAGACACTAGCCCAAAGCTTTGCGCCTACACAAGCCAAACAGGTGCTCCGCGCAGCACACGTCGTCCCCGCACGCGCACGGTGCCGCCTGCGACGCATGCGGCTCCACGTCGCCGCGCGCACGCTCCACAGGACCATGAGCAGCAATGCCTTTGAGCACTTAAAAGTCGACAGGCGCGGCGCATTGCTCGACGTCACGCTGAATCGACCCAAAAAACTGAACGCATTAAACCTAGAAATGGTGCGCGAACTGCAGTCAGCCTTCGACGCCGCCGAAGCGTCCCAAGGCTGCGTCGCGCTTGCGTTGCGAGGTGAAGGTGAGCGAGCTTTTTGCGCGGGCGGCGACATCGTCGCGGTGCGCGCGGCGGGCCTCGAAGACAAGCCGACGACGCCGTTCTTCCGCGAAGAGTACGCGCTCAACGCGAGGACCGGCGCGCTCCGCGAGTCGAGGGTCGTCCAATGCAGCTTCTGGGACGGGTTCACGTTCGGCGGCGGTGTTGGGCTCAGCGTCCACGGGAAGTACCGGATCGCTACCGAGAAGACGCAGCTCGCGATGCCCGAGGTCGCCATCGGCCTCTTCCCGGACGTAGGGGCGTCGCTAGCGCTCGCGTCGACACCGGGCCGCGCCGGCGAGTACGCGGCCTTGACGGGCGCGCGGCTGGACGCGGCGGACGTCGTTGCGCTTGGTCTGGCGACGCACTGCGTCGCGTCGTCGTCAATAGATGAAATCCGCGACGCGCTGGCGGCGCTCGACGGCGACCAACCTCCAGCCGCGTTCGCCGACGCCGTCGACGCGACGCTCCGACGCTTCCACGTGGCGCCCGCCGGCGCCCCGGCCGTGCGGGCGCACGCAGACGCCATCGACGCGTGTTTTTCGGAACCGGACGTCCGGTCCATACCTGTGTGGAAATCGACCAGAGCGTCGGGTGCACCGACAATTCTTCACTAAGTCATTTCTCGGCGATGACGCGGCCGTCCTGGCTCCGTCGAGCGGCGAGGAACCGGCACCGCCACGCCATTGAGCAGGCGTCGCGTCGATGGCGTGGAGGTCGACGCGATGATTCAGCGCGAACGCGCCGTAAAAATTTGATTTCCACACAGGTCCATACTGACTGCGCTCGACGCCGATGCATCGCCGTTCTGCGCGGATGCCGCGGCGGCGATCCGGCGCGGCTCGCCGACGGCGGCCGCCGTGACCCTCGAGGCCATCCGCCGCGCGCGCGGTGCCAAGTTGGACGACGTGCTGCGCACGGACTTCCGCGTGATGACAAATATGGTGCGGCCCTCGTCGACGCTCTCGGCGGACTTCTACGAGGGCGTGCGCGCGGCGCTCGTCGACAAGGACCGCTCGCCGGCGTGGCGGCCGGCGCCGGACGACGTGGCCGCGTACTTCGAAGCGCCGGGCGACGGGTTCGAGGAGCTTGTGTTATGAGTAATTCTTGTATTCTTGTGTGTTTATTTGTGATAAGGTGTTGTTCATTTTGCACGTACGAAGACCACGCTCTCCCCGGCTTCGCGGGCGCGGAGCGCTGCACGCGCGCTTCGCATGTCGCCCTCAATGGCCGAGGTGAGCGGGTGCGCGCCACCGAACACGCGCCGCGCGGTCCGTTCCACGTCCCCCAGCGTCTCCACTCGGCCTCGTCGCACAAAATCTTCGCCTGCTCCGCCAAACACGACACGTGCGCGAAGCCCGACGTTCCGCGGCACGCACACATGCGCACGAGGCCCTCCTTCGTTTTCCAGTGGAGGGCTTGCGTACAAATATAGCACGTCTGGCCCTTCGTGTCGTCCGCGCACGCCTCGACCGCGACCGCGAGACAAGAAGTCGCGCCGCTAGAGTAAGGAACCCACATCGTGTCATGTCGCGTTTAGAACCCGCCTCTCGTAGCCGCTGGCTGGCGTTTACCCTATTCTCTCGGAGCGGACTCGTCGGAGGAGTCGTGGACCGACGTGGTCACTGCATCGTATCAGTGGAGATGGACGGCGTCGACGCAACCCCAAAACACTGGCAACAACTAGATACTTAAAGCTAATAATAAATCAACCGCCGGAGACGTCGCCGGATCGACTCCGCCTCCTAATAGCCTCCAGCAGCGACGCGCGGCTGTCCGCGCTCGAAAACGTCCCCCCGAACAGAAGTTCCGGGGCCTCCAAGCGACGCCCGGCGGGTTTGTCAATGGCCACATCCACCGCGACGACGCCGCAGTTCGCGATCTTGCCGCGGGCGAAGGCGCAGTCGCCGCCCTCCGCGCGGAACATACAGCGAATAAACTTCGAGTGGGAGTTGAAGATCAGCGAGGCGTCGCTTCTCATACACAACTGCGCGAGCTCGCGGTCGACTCTTCTTCTGACGGTCGCCTCATTTTCGGCGGCCGACGCCCACCACTCGTGCGCGACGCCGTCCGCGTCGACAGTTGGATACTCGCCCTTCTCTAAACCAGCGACGGCTTGCGCGCGGATGGCGACGCCGCTCGCGCGCGCGATGTTGTCCCGACCATGTGCTGTTCTCACTTCGCGCAGATCCGCCCTTAATACTACAGATCCCTCGCTCAGCGCGGGATGGCCCTTCAATGCTAACAAGGCCGTCTGCACCGTCCTTCTGGACGGCGAGGAGAAGACCTTCTTCGCGGCTAGAAACGCCCGTTCCGCCTCGGTCCTGGGCGGCTCCGCGACATGTCTCTGGAGCTCGGCGCACTGTTTCACACCAAGCTTCGTCAGGCCGTGGTCCACATCCGACAACATCGTCGCCACGTCCCCTACTCTAGTTGCGCGGTTCCATGTCGATTCCGCATGGCGCACCAAGAATAGTTTTCGAGGCGCGAGCACCGCCTTTACGGATGCTAAACGGGCGTGCACTTTGTATTTGCGGCGCGCCCCTGTCAAATCGCCCGTCTGGAAGGTTTTGACCAAGCCCCAGCCATCTTGATCAGGTGCGGCGAGGCCCTCTACTTTAACTGTCTCCGCAGCCGTCACGTCTTTATGATCACCAAAGCTGACGGCGCGGAACGCGTGCGTCGTGCGCTTGACGTCCACGATATTCAAAGCTACTTGTACCTCCACATCACCTTTGTAGGGCATACAAAGCCAGGCGTGGGGCCGGAGGAGGCCGACCGGCGACGTGGATTCCGGCCCGCGCGGCAGGACCCGGGCCTTGGGCGCGCCCGTGAGCTTTATCAGTAACACGGGGCCGTCCTTCGCTTCGCGGCACGCCTGCAGGACGGCGTCGACGCCGTCGTCCGCCTTCTGTACAATACTGGAGCCGCTGCCCATGGTTCACTATCCTTCTGATGGATGCATCATGGCTGCCTCCGCGCCGCGTATGGACGTGTCCGCGCTCTCTCGTGCATCTTGCTTGCACGGGTTGCGTTGCCAGCGTGTGTCTTTGTTTTTGGCTGGCGCTCCAAGCCGCTGGACGATTTTTCAGATTTAGCAGCTTCGGTGCATGTATCCGTGGATTCGTCTGGCGCCACGGATGGATCGTCTGGCGGCTGCGAGCGATCGCATTGCTTCATGCGTCGAGCGCCTCTCACAAGCGACTGCCCAAGGCCTGCAACCTCGAGGGCAACGCGCTACCATAAGTGCGTCCTGCTAAACGGCGGCGCTTTTGTGAACGCCAGAAATCCGGGCCAGCCAGGCAATCTGCCTTGCACACTAGCTCTGCTGAGCAGTAACCTCAGCCCAGGCTCCCAGCCCTGCAGCACAGCAGCGGCGCGTCGCCGCGGCACTCCCTGCCCGCGCAGCGCAGCACTCGTACGCCGCCGCCGCGCCAAATAAGCCGAGTGCCGCAGCGCAGACGCAACACTCGCACGCCGCCGACGCGACAGGACAGCGCTACCACCATGGGCGGTAGTGATGAGGACACCGGCACCGGCGCCGGCGACTACGTCAAGTCCCTGGTGTTCGGTGGGTTAGACGGCATCATTACCACCTTTGCCATCGTGGCCACCGTCGCCGGAGCAAGAGCACACCCCGGCCTTGTTTTGTTAATGGGCGCGGCAAATTTAGTCGCTGATGCGTTATCCATGGGCATCGGCGACTACCTGTCCGAAAGGGCCGAGGACGAGTACGTCGCGAGCGAGCAGCGACGGGAGCTCGCCGAGCTCCGAAACGGCAAACGGCCCGAGAAGGTCCGCAAGCTGAAACGCGTCTACGAGAAGGCCGGGCTCTCCACAGCGGACGCCAAAAAATGCGTCGACGCGTTGAGCACGGTCGACGACGTGCTCGTGGCCCACACGATGATGGCTCGATTGCAATTAGTGCCGCCCGACGACTGGCTCGGCGAGGAGCAGGACGAGGACGAGGACGAGTTATTATCTCTTGCTGCCAAAAAAGGCGCGACGACGGCCGCTTCGTTTGTCTTGTTCGGTGCCATGCCCCTGCTTGCGTATTACGCCACTGTGGCTACTTCTGTGGCCCCGACGCCAGAACGCATGTTCATCGCGTCGTGTCTCGTGACTACTTCGACCCTAGTAGCTCTCGGTTCCGCCAAAGCCCGCTTGACCGCGCAACCGGTCGCCGAATCGGCATTAGGCATGGTTATTAATGGGGGCGCGGCCGCCGTCGCGGCGTACGCCGTCGGCCACGCGCTCGAGGCCTTCCAGCACGCGACGTCGATGGAGGGTTTTGATGCCACTGATGCGCCGGCGCCGCTCCAGCTGCCCGTTTGGTTGCGGCGTCCTGTTTCTCTCCACGCGTGTGATTGCCGACGCATCGCTCGCACGACGCCATCGCCGCGACGCCATCTCACACAGGCGTGGCTCGCGCGCCCGTTCTCGTCGCCGCCCGCCGACGCCGCGCTCGCGTCCACCGATGTATTAATGGAGTGCTCCGCGGCTTTGGCCTTCGCTGCATTAGGAGCGATTCCTTGTGTCTTGATGGGCTCGACGGGGCCGTCGGCCGTTCGTTTAGCACATGCCGCGGCCGGCGGCGCCGTCGTCGCGACCGCTTCTGCCCTCGCGTTAGACGCGGCGCGCGACGGCGCATTGGCAACAGCATTGGGTGCGGCCCTGGCCATGATCTTCGCGTTACTTACGCGGCCCGCCGACGACGCGAAGGCGCGAGGCTTGCCCGCTGTTGTGGCGGTGCTGTCACACGCCGCGTCCGAGGGTTTGGCGCTCGGCCTCGCGTACGCCAAATCCCCGGAAGACGGGCGCATCGCGCGCCTGTCGGTGCTAGCGCACAACGTGCCCGAGGGCCTCGCGACGGCCGCCGTCTTGCGTTCTCGAGGCGTCTCGGCGCCGAGTTGCGTCTTGGCTGCGTTGCTAGCGGTCGTGCCGCAGCCTTTATCCGCGATGGCGGCCTTCAGCTTTGCGTCGCGCATGGCCGCCCTCCAGACGGTGTTTGTCGGCTTCGCCGCGGGCCTGATGCTGATGATCGCGCTGACGGAGCTGCTGCCGGACGCGCTGTCGTCGCCCTCGAAGAAGAACCGCGACGTGTCCGCCGCGGTGGCTTGTCTCGCGGCGGTGGCGTGCGTCTGCGGGTCGTCGGCGCTGATGGAGTAAGGATTGGTCTCTCGACGATTGTTACGGTGCTAGGACTAGTGGGCGGAGCCCCTGGGGGGGAGACACCGCGCGTCGCCGATTCATCGGCGGCGGGCGCGAACTTCTCTAGTTTGACAATAGGAGGGTCCAAAAATGATTGGTCGTGTTTAGTGCGGAGTTTTGCTTGTGTCGTTCGGACTTCGCATGAGGTCCTTTTGAGCGCTGGGACTGGCCTCGTCAGTTGTTTATGTCAAGACAGGTGCTTGCCGTCACCACGCGCGGCCGACGGGCCGCGCCGTGGGACCAGGGCGTTTCCCAAAGCCGGAGACGCGCCGCGGGGCGGAGGGTGGCCCTAAGACCCTTCCCAGAGCGCTTTGCCGCGCTTCGAACAGCCTACCAGATTGCCCTGGGGGCACACGCGCCCCAGCCCTCACGCCGTCCAGCACACACGCCGCCGAGACTTTTGTCTGCTGCCTGTCGTCTTCGCCTTCGGTGCGCCGCCGAGCATCGCACCGAGTCCCCGCACACCCCACACGCCCGCTTTTGCAACCTGACAGCCGCTCCGAGCAAAAAAAACGCGCTTCCAAGAGCATAGAGCTCAGCATGAGATCTCTTTCGATTTTGCTCTTAACAGCAACTGCGACGACCGCCCACGTCCACATCCACCGCGCCTCAGCCACAACAGCGCCGCCGGTCCTCGACATACACAGCGCGCGAGTTCACAACCCACTCGCGAGCGCGCCGCCAACCAAAACCCTCGAATCCGAGGAGGCGCGCATCACGGTGATAGGAGCCGGCGTCAACGTCGCCCTCTCCGCCTCCAAGGCCGTCGTCGGCGCCGCCTGCGGGAGCCGCGTGCTCGTCGCCGACGCGGCGCACTCCTTCTCGGACCTCGTGAGCGACGGAGCGGCCTTGATGGCCGTCCGCCTCCAGAAGACTTCTTCACCTAGATATCCGGGCGGTTGTCGCAAGGCGGGAGCGCTCGGCGCCGCGGCCATCGCCGGCCTCCTCCTAGCGTGCGGCGCCTCTCTCGCCGCGGGCCAAGTGAGCGCTCTACTTCCAGGCGCCGTGAGAACAACAACCAGTGTCGCCCGGGGCCCATGCGCCCTCGTCGCCGCCCTCAGCATCGCTTCCAAGGAAATGCTCGCCCGCGCGACGATGCGCATCGGCCGCCGCCACCGGTCCGCCGCGGTCCTGGCCAACGCGAAGCACCACAGATCGGACGCCCTGTCGTCCGTCGTCGCGTTGGCCGGAGTCGTCGGCACGCGCTTCGGCGCCTTCGTCGACCCCGCCGCGGCGCTACTCGTCGCGGGCTGCGTTTTGAAGATGGGCGTCGAGACGGGCCAGGAAGCGTTACTGGAGCTGCTGGACGCGCGAGACCCCGAGGCCGAGGCCGCCGTGCACCAGGCCGTCGCCGCGGCCATACCGTCTGAGTATGCGGTCGACTCCGTCGCGGTGACCGGGCGCGCCTCGATGGAGGTCCGATTACTCGTACCGGGCGCCACGTCCGCGAGAGACGTCGACCACGCCTGCCGCGCGGCCCAGCGCGCGGCCAAGCGCGCGGCGCCGGAGGTCGCGCTCGCGACGTGCTCGCCCGTCGTTTCTGACGAGCGGCCGGCCTTCCCTAAACTGAAGCCGCTCGTCCCGAAGCGGCGGGCCTTCAAGCCCGCGGAGGTCGCGCGGCCGAAGCCCGCCGAGCGCTTCGAGCCTCAGCCGGCCAGTCACGAACCCATCGTCGTCCGGCCGCGCATCCTCCTCGCGCCGACGACGCTGGACGTGTTCAAGCCCGGCGTCGGGGCCGTCGACCCGAAGCGCTGCCCGCTCATCGCGTCGCTCCAGTGAGGAGCGCGTCCCCGCCCGTCGCCCACCCCCGCGCCGCTTTTGGCGCCCTTTCATAATGTGAAAAGTCGAAGTCTTGTCTCCCGACGGTTCTTTTGCTGAGTCGCGCCGATGGCGTACCGCGAGGAGTATGTCGATATGCCTAGTGTCTATGGGCCGCTAGCTAAAAGCAGCTCGAGCCCGCCGCCGCGACGCGAGCCCAGCATCGCTGCGGGTGATTAGAGATCCGTTCGTGCATATTCGTGTGCCCACAGCTCGCCCGGAACAGCTGCGAAAGCTCTTACAGCGTTGCTGCGCAACAAGAGCTCAATACTGAATAACCGCATATAAACGCGCGCCGTAAACGCGCCGTAAACGCGCCGTCGGGACAAGAGAGAACCATGCCCCTCAAGGTGAACATCCTCCACTGGCACGCCGTCGCGCGCTGGACCTGGGGCGACGACGTGGACGGCGACGTGTGCGGCATCTGCCAGTTCCCCTTCGAGGGCTGCCCGCCGGGCGTCATGTATCCGGGGGATGGCGCGCCGGTGGTCTGGGGCGTGTGTGGCCACGCGTTCCACTTGCAGTGCATCTCGCAGTGGCTCCAAACCAAAAACACGTGCTGCATCTGCCGGCGGGACTGGGAGTTCGAGAGCAACAGCGCGGACCGCGCCGACGCGCACGCGGCCGCGAACCCTGCCCCGGCGGCAGCGCCGGCGCCCGCCGCGGCCGACGAGGACGCGGATATGGAGGGGGCGGCTAACGACAATGGGTAGGCGTTGTCCTTGACGTAGTTCAACGCAGAGTGTGCGTCTCTAGCGGCGCGCGCGTCTAGGCGGGGCCCTCTGTCGCGCTTGCTCGTTGTTTGTATTGCTGCGACGCGTTTCATAGGTCTGACAGAGATCTTGGACTGGTACTTACGGGGGGAGCTCGTGATAGCGTGATTGGAGAGGCGCACCTCCAAATGAGGCCCAGATTTCCGACGCCGAGATCTCTGTCATGAGTCCTCCGTACGCGATAGACAAGCCAGCAGCCGTAGAGGGCGCCAAAGCAAAATTTGCACTAGCCTGCCTCAGCAAACCTCCACCATAAACGCACAGCACCGTCCTGCGTCGCCACGGCGCGTCCTGGCCCTCGTCCCAACGCTCAGTTCACGCTGAAGGCCATTCTGAAGGAGGAGAAAAAAGTTCGCGCGCGCGGGCCGCACGGCGACAAGGACAAACATAACTATTTTATTGCTAGAGTACCCGCCAGGCGCCCTGCTCACTTTCTCAAACGCGACGACCGCCGCGGCGGCGCCGGCGCCGGCGACCGGTCCCGCTTCCGAGACGTCGCCGCCGACCGCGGCCGCTTAGCAGTAGGCTTCGCGGTCTCGCTCCCCCGGCGCTTCCGGCGCGGCGCCGCCGCGGGCGCGGGCGCGGGCGCGGGCGCCGGAGCCGGCGCCGGAGCAGGCGTCGTCGGGGCCAGCGGAAACGGGTACGGCACCGGCCCCGCCGCCGGCCCCGCCGCCGCGCCATCCAACGACGTGACGCGCTCGTAGGGGCCGCGGATCTTCTCCGCGATCCGAGCCCTCGCGAGGGCCTGGGCCTCCGCCGGCGTCTCGCAGAAGTCGTACGTCGAAGACGTGACGCCGTCCGCATACAACGCGAGCGAGCCGGCCCAGATGTAGTCGACGCGGCAGCCAGTCGTCTTCACGACCCACGGCCGCGCGGGGCCGACGACCGGCCTCCGGACCAGCGCCTCGTCGACGTCGTCCGGCGTGGCCGTGGCCTCGAGCGGCGGCGGCACGTCGTCGCTGAAGTCCGTCAGCGGCCGCGTCGGCACCTCGTCCTCGTCCGCCTCCTCGGGCGCGACGACCGGCGACCGCACGTGGACGACCACGTCGGCGGGCGCGTCCGGCACGGCCACGTAGACGGCGTGCGCCGCGACGTCCGCGAAGCTGCCGCCCGCCGCGATCGTGAAGTGCAGGACGCGGTCGGGCCAGTGGCGCGCCGCCCAGAGGTGGAGGGCCCGCTCGAGGCGCCCGACGATCGACTTGTGGGCCGTCGATGCCAGGCGCGCGCCGCGGAGCGGAACAGGTCGACGACGCTTCGGCTCGACGTCCTCGTCCTCCTCGAAGAACAGCCGATAGCGCCACGACGGCCGGCGTGCGACGCGCCGCACCTCCTCCTCCCACCAGGCGTCGCCCGCGACGCCCACGTAGACGGGGAGCGTCGTCTGCTCGAACACGTGCCGCAGCTTGTCCTTGGACGCATCTAGCAACGTCCGGAACTCGGACTCCAGCTGCCGCGGCGACGCACGCGCCGCCGCCGCGTCCATACACGCAGCTAACCGGCGTCGACCCTTATTCGTCCTGCGCAGAGCCTGGCACATCACGCCGAAGGCGCGCTCGGCCGCCGCACCCCGCACGCCGCGCGCGACGAGAGACTCGTACCTCTCCTTCGCCTTCATCCCTTTCTCGAGCAGCGCCTCGAGCCGTCGAGCATTTATAACGGCCGTGGTCCGGTCCCTCGCGGCCGCCGCGGCCGCGCGCGCTTCCAGCAGCTCCGAGTCCTCCTCGCCCAGGCCCCGCTCCGCTAACTCCCTAACATGCGCCTCGGCCGCGGCCGCGGTCGTGCGTTGGTCCCTTCTAAGCCGCGTCTGCTGCGGCGCGGCCTCCGCCGTCGCAATGGCCAGCGTCGCGCTCGCTGCGGCCAGCGCCGCGTCGTCGCCGTTCGCCACAGCGGCGGCGTGGCGCGCCTTAGCCACCGCGAGACGCGCGCCCGCGGCGTCTTTGCGCTTCCTAGCGGACCGCGCCGCCCGCGACAAGGCCTCCTCCTCCGCCGCGGCGAGGTCCGCGCGCGCGGCCGTCTTCTCCTCCTCGTCATCGCCCGCCTCAGCGACGTCACGGCGCCTCCTCGCCGCCTCAGCGCGCGCCAGGGCGTCGGCGCGCCGCCGCTGGTCGTTCGACAGCGCGTCCCGCCGCGCCGCGTTCAGCTCTGCTTGCGCGGCGAAGAATAGCATGCGCCCCGCCTCGGAATTATCGTCCCGCAGCGCCTCGACGCGCGCCTCGAGCACCAGGATCCGCGCCTCGGCCTCGCGCCGCCGCCGCTGCTCCGCCGTCAGCGTGGCGTCCTCCGCTTCCGCAGCAGTCGTTCTCGCCGCCGCGAGCTGGACAGCTTGACGACGAGCCGCAGCCCGATCGTCGCGCGTGTCGCGATCCGGGGGATCGGCCGCCTCGAGCGCATCTAACACGGCCGCCGCCGCCGTCGCCGCGTCGACCAGTTTCGCCCGGCGCCGCTTCTTCGCCCGGCGTCCGGCAGTCTCCATCACGGAAGGCAGCGCCGCGCGCGCGCGCTCCGCGTCGGCTCGCGCCGCCGGCAACTCCTGCGTCGCAGCTCGGCGCGCAGCCCGCGCAGCCGTACCGCGACCCGAACCGGCCGCGGCGGCTTCTAATCGCGAAACCAACGCGGAAGCGTCCGAGAGCGCCGCCTTACGCCGCTGCTTGTACCGCGCGTTCGCGCCCGCGGGCGCGGCTGCGTGGAGCTCGCGCTCGCGCGCGAGCGCGGTTTCCACCGACTCCAGCTTCTCGACGGCTGGTTGGCCGCGCGTCGCCGGCCGCCCGTTTTGCAGCAGCCGGACGGCGGCAGGGCCTTGGGCCGTGGCCGCGGCATACTGCTCTTCGACGAATCTGCGCCGCTCCTGGGCCGCGCGCCACGCCGCCGTCTTCGCCGCCTTCTTCGCCGCCGTCCGCTGAGCGCTCGTCAAGCCTTCATCGCCGCCGCCGCGGCCGCGGCCCCGTCCGCCGCGTCCGCGTCCGCCGCGACCACCGCCGCGGCCGCGCGCCGCCGCGCGAGGCAGGAGGTCCCGCAAATGAGAGGCGCGCCCGACGCCCGTTTCAACGAAGCGGCCGCGCGGAGGAGCAGCTGCTCTGGCTACTCTGGCTGCTCTGCCTAACATGAGCAGCACCACAAACCAAATGGCAGCCTTTGCCGCCCAGTTTAAACTCCAGCGCTCGCGCCGCAGCGATGCAGCTTTCGCAGACGTTCGCGGTGCAACGTCGAAAGTCTTCCGTGCAGCAACGGTTGCCGAGGCCAGCGACGCAGCCGACACAGGCTGTGGCGCGCAGGGAGGCCCAGTCGCCTCGAGACTAGAGCGTTTATCCATCTTAGGAGTTATTTCGGTGAATTGATTGCGAGCAGGGCGGCGGCCCGGCCGCCGCCGCGGCGTCGTAGGACGCCAGCGGCACCAAAAACGCTGCTCTGCACCAAACAGCAACCTGCAAACCCCCAAAGTTCGGGCTTGGGAGGACAAGTGCCCCGGCATCGAGTTTTTGGGACTCCACGCGCCGCACCGCAGCGCGTGAGTGCACGACGGAGCACTCTAAACGCCGTGTATCGCTTGACGGGGCTGCCGGTAGCTCGTGGAGCCGCCAGGGGCAGCCCATGCCCCCGAGACATCGTCGACGCCCCGCGATCGGCGAGACTTCCCGCGCGCGACCGTAAGCGACGAAGTCGAGGCCACTTGAATGTAGCTGATTACGTTGCCGCCGAGTCCCGCGCGTCGACGGCTCAGGTTCAGCGGTGTCGACGGGTTGCGGGCCGGTTCGCGTAGACCGGGCTTCTCGCCGGCTAGCTGGACACGCTTCACGGGCCTGGGCCACCGCTGGACGTGCCGTTGGAAGTCTTGCAGGAGCTGGGCATCTCCGGGCTCGTCGCGTCGCTTTGCGGGCCTGCCGTTGGTGAATGTTGTTGTGTAGAAATCGGGGTGGGACGCTCTAGGGGGACGCCGCATCAGCAACTTTAGATACCGTGATTCGCCATGCTCGACGTGTGCTCTCGCCTCGACGGGCCCTCGGATCGGTGGGGCGCTCGCGGGCAGGTCCGGCCGCGCCGCGAGCACCCATTTAACCACAGTTAAACCTTACCACGCCCCCCGCCGCGTTCGCGTCCCCGTCGAACGGATCGTTCGACACCTCGCCGGCGAGCATCATGGTCCGCGCATAAGAATCATGAGCCGAGGACGAGAACCAGTGCTTCGTCGTCACGTCCACTTTCGCCTCTAAGAACGGAGGAAATGAGAACTCGCCCTTCGGGGCCTCGACGAATACGCGTCGCCGATTCATCGGCGGCGGGCGCGAGCCGCGTCTAGGCGGGGCCCCTCCGGGCGCCCCGGTCGATCTTGGTCGTTGCTTGTATTGCTGCGACGAGTGCCATGGGTGTGGCAGACGCCTCGGGCTGGCTTACGGCGGGTCGTAGCAGTGACGGCGATTGTAGCAGCCAGCGTGTGCCAAAATCTCCGCGGCTCGATAGCAATCGAGCGAGCAAGCAAGCACGTCCGAGCAGCTGTTCCATAGCTACATCGCTGCGGCGAGCAATTTGCTCGTGCATCCATTCGTTGCAGATAAAAAGCAACCATGCTGAGACACGCTGCAAGACTGTCGTCACGCTTCGCGCGCCCGCGCGCGCGCCCGCTGTCGACGATCGACATGGGCGACACGTCAGTTTCTGCGAGATTCCGCGAGCCGGATCCGTCGAAGCCGCGGATTGTGCTCGCCTACTCCGGCGGCCTCGACACGTCGACGCAGCTCGCCTACCTAGCGCACGAGAAGGGTTATGAGGTCTGCGCCTACATCGCCGATTTAGGCCAGGACGACGTCAAGGACAAGGCCGCCATCGAAGAAATCAGAGATAAAGCGCAAGCTTCAGGTGCCTACTCCTTCGAGTGCGTCGACCTGAGGAGGGAATTTATTAGAGATTATGTCTACGAGTGCATCCGCGCGAACTGCTTGTACGAAGGGAGATACTTACTCGGGACGAGCATGGCGCGGCCCTGCATCGCGAAGAAACAAGTCGAATTGGCCTGGAGGGAGAAGGCCGAGTACGTGTCCCACGGCTCGACGGGCAAGGGCAATGATCAAGTGAGATTTGAATTGTGCTACCTCGGCATGGACCCGAACCTCAAGTGTGTGACATTATGGAGGGAGCCCGAATATTTGGCCAAGTTCGAGGGCCGCCAGGACTTGCTCGACTACGCGTCGTCCCACAACATTCCGGTTAGTCAGACGAAGAAGCACTCCTACAGCGAGGACGAGAACATCATGCACATCTCGTACGAGTCCGGTGAATTGGAGGACCCTGCTTACCCGGGTGTGGTCACGGAGTACCCCGGTCTGGTGCTGAAGAAGAAGACCCAGGACCTCATGGACACGCCGGACGAGCCGTGTCGCCTGGAGATCGACTTCGACAACGGCGCGCCTGTCGCTGTTCGGGAGCACGACGCGTCTGGTGCGGTCACGAATTCGACGGGCGAGGACCCTTTGGCTTTATTCGCTAAATTAAATGAGTTGGCGGGCATCCACGGCGTCGGTAGGATCGACATTGTGGAAAATAGATACGTCGGCATGAAATCGAGAGGCTGCTACGAGACCCCGGGTGGTACGGTACTCCAAGCTGCTCACCTGGACCTGGAGACGTTGACGATCGACCGGGAAGTCATGCGGCTGCGGGACACGATGTCCATCAAGTTCAGCGAGCTCGTCTACAACGGCTACTGGTTCTCGCCGGAGATGGACTTTTTGCGCGTCGCGATGGACCACGCGCAGAAGCCCGTGAGCGGCACGGTCGCCCTCCACCTCCACAAGGGCCACGTCATCCCGCGGGGCCGGTCTTCCCCCCACTCGCTCTACAACAAGAAGCTCGTGTCGATGGACGAGGAGGGCGGCTTCGTGCCGCAGAACTCGACGGGCTTCATCCAGACGCTCGCGACGCGGCTCAAGGCCGCGAAGAAGCGCGACGCGGAGCTCTAGGTTTCGAACCCCGGGGTTAAGTCGTCTATATCACATACTTACTCGGACCAGGCGGCGTAGTGCTCGAGGCAGGCGCGGGCCTCGTGCTCCGTCATGACTTCGCCATGATTAGGAAAGGACCATTTGAAACGCGCTTCAACAGTGCAAGGCCCGGTATAGTGGAGAACGACGACGGGGTCCGTGTACATGTCCACGTTATCGGCCTTCCGTTTGAGGAAGTTCAGCGCCTGATTTCCTGCAGGTATAGGCATTTCGCTTGAATCGAAATCGAGACCATTCTCGTGCATAGTACAGGGATCCCGATGTATCCTGGCAAACTGTAACTTTCCAGACGCGCCTCTCCGCGAAACCACGATAGTCGCTATTAAACTCCAAGTCGTTTCGTCAGTCTCGGGAAGTTCAGCCTCGCGTTCACGCACCGCATCCGGTACTGTAAATTTATAGGTAACGAGGGGTGTTCCTGCTTGGAGCTCGCCGGTGCCAACGTAGATGGATTCCTGAGTCCCGTTGAACCTCCACGGCTCCCCAGGGCCTGCGCTCTCTATTTTTCGAGCCTTTATCTCCAGCGACAGCGTGTAGCCGTCGAGAGCGAGGGAGGACTCCGGCCTCACCGCATACGTATTTTCGCCCTCAAAGTCCTTAAACGTCCGAAACAGGTCCCGCGGCGCAGGCGCGCCGGCAGAGCCGAAGGTATTGATCAGCGGGAAGCGCTTCGCAACCAGCGAGTGTTCGAGCCGCGGCGACAGGCGCGCGCAGGCGTCTCGGAGCGTGCTGCACGCGGCGACGCAGGTGAAGCGCATCGGCAGGTCCACGAACGCGATGATGGCGCCGAGCACGTCTTCCGGGAAGCGCGCGAGGCCGCTGGCGGTGCGTGCTCTCGACGCAGCGGGCTCGCAGGATCCTGCGGACACAGCTGGCGCCTCGCCTGCCGCACAGAGCGCTTTTAGTATATTTTGCGCGCGTGACCCTAGCAGACTCCAGACTTGGTGGCGCGCCGCATTGGTCTCTAGCGATTGACCAGCCGCCACGGCCGCGTCGTTTAGACTCCTTGCGAGCTTCTGCGCGTCCGTACTCATCGCTAACCTTGATGCAGCAGATGTAGCCCTGCGCCTACGCCTGGCTGTTTGCTAGTGTCTTACACGACGCTAGCACTCAGGACCGGCCCACTTCACAAAAAGACCGCAATCGTCCGCTACCGTCACGTCACAGGCCGCGTTGGGAGCCGCATAGATCCCTCCGTGAGTTTGGGCTTGAGCACGCCATCGCTGCGAGCTTACACATCGACCAATCGACCACAAGCTGTGCTGCTCATAAAATCGCAAGGTACGCCCCCAGCGCCGCAATAAAACAAAGAAAAGAAAAAGAACGCCCCCCGTCACGAACCGCCCGCTCGCCAATTGTCGCGGCGCGGGAGACGCCGGGCGAAGAGCACGGACACGCCCGTTCGTTTCGAGCGCTCGATTCGCGACAGGAAAGCGTTCGCAGATCACGGGCCGACACGCAGGTCATGGCCCAGCAGCGCACGACGGCCAACGACCCGAACTATCTCGACACGTTCGGCAGCACGAGTCGCCTCGCGTTCATTGGTGGCAAACGCGACGAAATCTGGCAAGAGGTCTTCGACACGAATGAACGCGAAGTGACGCCGCCTCGGCCGCCGACGAACGGCCGGCAGCGCGTCGTGTTCCACATCGACATGGACTGTTTTTTTGCCTGGGTCGCGATCCTAGCCAACCCCTCGTTGCGCGGCAAGCCCGTCGCGGTGTGCCATTCGTCGGGCCCGTCGTCGAACTCCGAGATCTCGTCCTGCACGTATGAAGCGCGCAAGTATGGCGTGCACGCGGGCATGTGGCTGCAGGAGGCTCGGAGAAAGTGCCCGTCGCTCGTCGCGGCCTGTGTGGAAATCAATCAGTGCGTCAAACGGGCACTACTGGCTCCGTCGAGCGGTGAGGAATCGACACCGCCACGCCGTCGAGCAGGCGTCGCGTCGATGGCGTGGAGATCGACGCGACGATTTAGCACACAGGTCACGGCGCCCTACGACTTCGAGGCCTACTCGTCGGCGGCCGTGCGGGCCCACTCCTGCGTGCTGGACGCGACGCCCCACGTCAAGGCCGTGTCCATCGACGAGTGCTACGCCGACGTCACGCACCTGGTCCACGAGGCATCTTCTTCCGATGAAGAAGGGGCGCGCATCGTCGCCGAGCGGCTGCGTTCGAATATTCTGGCGGCGACGGGCGGCTGCCCCGCGTCGATCGGCTCCGCCGAGTCGTGTCTGCTGGCGCGCGTCGCCACGCGACTGGCCAAGCCGGACGGGCACCGCCATTTGAGTCCGGAGGACGCGCGGTCGGAGCTCGCGCGACAACCGGTTGATTCATTACCGGGCGTCGGTCGGAAGACGAGAGAAAAATTGGAGTCCATCGGCGTCGAAACCTGCGACGACTTGTTACGGACGTCGGTGACGCGCGTCCGCGAGGCACTGGGCGGCACGAAACTCATCGACGACCTCTACGCGAGCGCACGAGGTATTGACCCGAAGCAGGAGACCTGGGAACGAAAACCGCGGCGGAGTGTCGGCGCCCAGTGCTCCTACGGGTTTAGATGTGACGACGCCCAGCAGTTCGGCGACCTGGCCGCCAAGCTCACGCGCCAGGCCGTCGACCGGGCTGAAAAATTAAATGTGTTTCCGAAGGTCGTCAAAATAGGACTGAAGGTCTGGGTCACGAAGGACGGGAATAGTGGCGCGTGCAAGGGCGGCGTCGGGCACGGGCGCTGCGACGTGCTGTCGAGGACGCGGAACTGGCGGCCGAGTGCGGGGGACGTCGTCGAGGCCGTGCGGGCGTTTATTAGTGACTTGCGCTTAGATCCGCCCGGCGTGCGCGGCCTCGGCGTCTCGCTTATATTGGATGATGCGCCGGCGCCGCCGCGCGGCCAGCCGACGATCCGGACGGCCTTCGCAAAAGCGCCGCGCGCGCAGCCGCGGGGCCCGCCGGTGCCCGCGCAACGGGCGGCCGCGCTGCCGCCCGCGCAACCGGCGCGCGCCGCGCGACCACCGCCCGCGCAACGGGCACCCGTCGCACGCACTGCCGCGCAACTAGCGCCCGCCGCGCGCGCGGCCGCGCAACGGGCGCTCGCCGCCGCCGCGCAACGGGCGCCTGCACAACGAGCACCCGCCCCGCGCGCCGTCGCGCAACCACCGCCCGTTGTACAACCGGCGCCCCGGAGCCGGGGCCTCGTCGTCGTCGCCGTCGGCCTGCCGGGCTCGGGCAAGTCGACCTTCTTCCGGCGCCACCTCGCGGCGCTCGGCCTCGAGCGGTGCTGCCAGGATGTGCTGAAGCGCCGCGAGAAGGTCCAGGCGGCGGTGGATGTCATACTTCGGCGCGGGGGCGCGGCCTACGTGGACCGCACGAACTACAACGCGCCGCAGCGGGCGCACTGGGTCCAGCTCGCGCGGCGGCGAGGAGCGGCCGTCGTCGTGCTGCGGTTCCGCACCTCTACCGATGTATGCGCGCAGCGGTGCGCCGCGCGGCGGAACCACGAGGGCGGCCTCGACGCGCGGAACCCGGCGCAGTGCGCGCGCGTCGTGAACATGCTCCAGGGCAAGTTCCGCGAGGTGGCCGCGGGCGAGGGCTTCGATCGCGTGATCGCCGCGGAGGACGCGGCGGCCGCCGTGGAAAGCCTGCGGCCGCTGCTGCCGCGCGCCGAGGCACCGGCGCCGCCGTCGAAGCGGGCGCGCGTCGAGCCGCCTCCTAGACCCATCGCCGCGCCGGCGCCGGCCGAGATCATCGAGATCGACGATGCGGCCCCGCCGCCGGCACCGCCGCGCACCTCGGAGGGATGGACCTGTCGGACGTGCACACGCACGCACACTTCTGCCAAGGAACGGTCCTTCCTCGCGTGCGCGGCGTGCGGCGCGACACGGCCTCCGGACGACGATTAACTGTTGTATGTGTAAGAAGATTCATGTATAAACGAACGTCTTTCTTATGTGCGTATGCCGACGCGCGGGGATGAGCGATGGGGATGCCGGCTGCACGTGTCTGATCAGAGGCGCTCAGCGGAGCGACGCCGGAAGAGCCGCTCGCTTCTTCGCCGGGCCGACGTCCGCGCGCTCGGAGAGGCCGTCGTCGACCCACTCGATCCAGTGCTTGTTCGCCTCGTAGTGGCACCAGTGGCGGTCCTTGTGGGCGCGCGGCACGCCCTCTGTGTTTGTAGCCCCTGAGGAGCTTCCCGTTGATATCCGCGAGACGACCGGTGCCGCGGTGAACGCGGCAGACAAATCTGCCTCTTGACCGCGCTCCGGCGAGCGATTTGCGCTTAGCCGTCGTGACGGCGCCGCAAAAATAAATTCGGTTGAAAAATAAAACCAGTACTTACTAGTATGTATACCCGATAGCCTCTTCGCCGCGACCCGTAGTCCAGCCGAGGTTAAAAAAGCTAGCGTCCCGCCCACAGAAGGATAGCGAGTGACTTTGTATGTGAATGTGTGTCACGAGCCGCGCCGGGGACTCTCTAGGGAACTACTAGTCATGCGAGATAAAAGCGAGAACATATATACTCGGGGGGAAACAGAGGGCACACATTCAAGTAATACATGGCGCACAGGGATCACATGGGGATGAAGTCGTCCGATCCGCCCTTCTTCCGCTTCGAACCCGCCTCGGTACCCGCCTCGCGCGCGCGCTTCTTCTTCATCACGGCGCCCTTCTTCTTCGCCGACGGCTTCGGCGCCGCGGTCTTCTGCTTCTTCGCCGGCTTGACCCACTGCTCGATCTTCACCATGAGTATCTCCCGCTTCAGACCCTGCCGGGTAAAAACGACGATGCCCGCGCGCGAGCCGTGGGCCCGCAGCCAGGCCTCCATGTCAAAGTCCGGAGGCGCCTCGGCGCCCTTCGGCCACAGCACGCGACCGTTCGTCCGAAACCACTTGTCGAGCTCATCGAGCTCCATCGCACCCTTCGTGCAGGGCTGGAGCTTCCGCTTCAGGGCCGCGAGGAAGGCGTCGGCGCGCTTCGCCTCCTCGGCGCTCAGCGCCGGCACGTCCGCCGAAGCGGCGGGCGCTGGCCGTTTCGTGCCCGAGGCGGGCGCCGCGGCCGGCGCGGGCGCGGGAGCCGGCCGCTTGGCGGCCGACTCCGGCGCGGCCGCGGCCGGCCGCTTCGTGCCCGAGGCGGGCGCCGGCGCGGGAGCCGGCCGCTTGGCGGCCGGCGCCGCGCGCGGCGACGTCGTCGCCGCCGGCGCGGCGCGCGGCGAGGCGCTGAAGGGCAGCGCCACGCGCGGCGGGTCCCCGTTGACCCACGTGAGCAGCGTCGTCGCCCGCAGCGCCTTCTTGAGCCCGTGTGGGCCGTCCGCGCCCGCAATGAGGCGGCCCCGGTTGTCGAAGCCCACATCCTTAAAACGCGGCGACGCCGCCCGAAAAGCGTCGAGCTCCTTCATTTCAACGCTCGTCCGGCCGTCTTCCTTTACGATCCAGTCGCGCAGCGCCGCGAAGAAGGCCTCGGCCGTCACGACACCTGCGGGGGCGGCGGCGGCGGAGCTCGTCGACGGCGTCGCCGGGCGCTTCGGCGCCGCCGGGTCCAGAGGCGCCGACCGCTTCACCGCCGAGGCGGGCGCGGGCGCGGGCGCCGGGCGCTTCGTCGCCGACGTCGGGGCCGGCGCGGGCGCCGGCGCGGACACCGCCACGGGCGCCGGCCGCGTCGGCGCCGGGGCGGGCGCCGGAGCGCTCGCCGTCGGGTGCAGCGCCGCGTGAATCGCGGCCGAAGCCACGGCCGCGTCGCAGCGCGCGCGGCAGACGGCCGCCACGGCCGCCGCCGGCCGCTCGCACAGCTCGACGCGGTCGCCCAGCATCCGGAGGGCTCGGACACAGCGCGCGCCACGGATCCACTCGTCGAGCTCCCGCTTGGACTTGGGCGCGCGATGGTACGGGAAGGCTTTCACAAACGCATCAAAATCATCCATCGAGACCGACGCGTTCCGGTAGACGACCCACGCGTAGAGGTCCGCGCAGAACAGGTTTTTGGGCACGACGCTGTTCGCCGAGACGGCCACACCACCTGCAACGCCGACGGCCACGCATCCAGAAGAACGCTTGACCACACCATTCGCAGGCCGCCACACGAGAACAGCTTTCCCGCCGCCGTCGTAGCCGACCCACTGGATTTTCGGCGGGCCCCGTTGTTGTATCACACTTCTCCTAATCTTCTCCGTGACTCTATGTTGATTACATTTCCCGCCCTCAGTAACATCCGCGACGTTCTGTTCGAAGGCATCTTTATCCGAAATGAACCGTAGTTTATTCTTCAACAAGTAGTCATAAAAGGCGTCCACGAGCGCGTTGCCCACCGACGCGACACACACCAGACGCGTATCTTTGCTCAAAATAGCAGGAGCGTGCTCCGGCAGCCAGACGACGTCCCGGTCGCACCTCAAATCAGTAGTATGCGCATGCCTTTGAATCCAGGCCATGGTCCGCACGTCGTCCTGGGGGAACGGCTTCGTCGCAGTTCTATCGGGCAACCAGTCGTAGAAGCGAGATATGTCACCTGTTCTAGCCTCCCTACCTCTTGACTCGTAGACGAACCGCCGGAACGCCTCCATGAACCCTGGGACCCGTTTGGCGACGATGGCATCAGAAACGGCGTTCGCCGCCAGTTCTCCGTCGCACCGGTGCTTGTGCCTCCGATCGCTCTCGATGTCCTGCAACGCCACGCCAATCCTAGGTATACCTTGGTACTCCGAGGTCCCGGGCCGCCACACCAACCTACGGTCACTTTTCACGGCGCTCTCGAGATTGACATTCAAAAACGCGTGGTGAGGAAACAGGTCGTAAAAAGGCTGCAGAGCGCTACAACTCCGCTCCGCCGCCTCGATGGCCAGTAACCAGGCATGTAGATCTTCCACCAACTCCCTCTGGGCCGTCTCGGCCGGGACGCCTCCGGACGAACCTTCGAGGATGACACCTCCCGGGCCGTCCCCGACCCACCTCAAATCAGAGTTCTGGGCGTTGATGGCCGCGCGCGCCGACACCCAGGCCGGCACGCCCTGCTGTATTGATGAGAGGTAGTCTGTGGTTGATTGTGGTACGTCTCTATGAGGGAGCCACCTCAACCCCTCTTTTTTCATCATCTTCCGCAGGCGCTCCACATAAGATGCTTGGGCTTGAGTCAAAGGAGCCGGTGCTTTCGAGCGTTGTCTCTTGAAATCGCCGGCGGCGTGTCGCTTCTGGCGTTCCTCGTCCTTCCTTTTTGTTTCCGATTTGTCGTGGGCCTCCCTCGCCGCTTTATCTTTTATCTGTGAATAAGCTTTGGAAACAGCAACAAATCTAGCGTCGCCCTGGCCCAAGGACGGGTGGCACGTCGCCGCCACTTTCAGAAAGGCCTCCTTGACCCTTTCGTCCGAGTGTTTTTTCGAAGCACGAAGACCGAGCAGAGCGTAGGGCGACGGCCGCTGGTTCTGCCAGGCCTGGGCCGCCGTTTCCAGCTCCTTGTCGCCGTCGTCCGATGTTGTGACCTGCCTCGTAGGTGCTGCGGGTGCCGGGGCCAGAACGTCGACAAGCGACGGTGGATTTCGGGGCGTGTCCGTCTCGAGGACCTGAGCCAGGGCCGTCGGGGCCGGCGCCGGTGGCGGCGGCGCCTGGGCCGGTGCCGGTGCCTCGACGGGTGCCGGCGCCGGCGCCGCGGCCGCGGCCGCGCGCCGCGCGAGGATCCGGCCGCCGGCCGCCGCCGCGCGCCGCACGCCGACGAGGCGCTCGACGAGCGCCGCCTTCAGGCCCTTCGTGTCCGCGCCCGCGGCCTCGAGCGCGGCGCGCAGCTCGACGACCTTCAACTTCTTGGCCGCCTTCGTCGCGGCTGCCTCGTCGAAGGCCGCGGGGTCCTCGGCGGCCGGCGCCGCGTCGGCGGCCGGCGGCGGCGTCGGTGCTGGGGGCGGCGTCAGAGCTGGGGGCGGCGCCGCCGGCTCGGGTGAGCTCGGCCGCGCCCGCGCCAGCGAAGCCTCCGCGCGCGCGGCGGCCGCGGCCGCCGTCGCCGCGGCGGCGAGCGGGGACGGCGCGACGGGCTCCGGCGCCGGTGCCGGCTTCGGCGCGGGCGGCGCAACGGGCGCCGGCGCGGCGGGCGGCCACGGCGCGCGCGTGTCGTAGCCCGCGCGCTGGGTGTTGGAGTAAGGTGCCAGCGGCGCCAAGGGCGTCGGCGGCGCCGGCGGCGCGGTCCACAGCCCCGGCGGCGCGTAGGTGCTGGCGGCCGCGTGCCCATAGGGCCGCGGCGCCGCGTGCCCATACGGCGCCTGCACGGGCGGCGCGGGCGGCCAGGCGGGAGCCGGCGCCGGCGCCGCGTAGGATCCTTGTTGAGGCACGGGCGGCGGCGGCGCACGCATCCAGGCCGGGTCGTCGGCCGTGGCGCCCAGCTGGTCGCGGATCGGCACGAGGTCCGGGCGCCGCGTCTCGGCCTGGATGCGCGCGCCCATCGTCATCTCCGGACGATGCTGCCTCTCCTTTGCGATGCGCGCGCCGAGCGTGCCCCGGGCCTGGTCGGGTCTGACAAGAGGCGCCGGTGCATTGGGATCCGGGGCCGCGAGGGGGTCGCCGAGGCTCCACAGCGGCGGCGGTTGCTGGGTCTGGGCGTACCACTGCTGCTGGGGCGTCGGGCGGTAGGTCTGGGGCGCGCCCGTCGCCAGGCGCCCCGTCGTGGCCGCGGCGCGGATCGCGTCGGAGAAGGTCGGCGGCGTCGGCGGCGGCCGGTAGGGCGCGGCGCCTGGCACGGACGCGTCGACGGCGTGCCAGGCGCCGCGCTGCTGCGGTTGTGGCGGCGGCGCGAACTGCGGCGGCGGCGGCCGCGACAAGCCGTGCGGCGGTTCTGCATTGACGGGCAGCGGCGGCGGCTCGTCGAAGCGCGTCGACCGCGCGGCGCCGCGCGGCCTTACCACTCGACTATCGGGGTTCTTCGGCGCGCCGTAGGCGTCTCCCGCATATTCGGCGGGCGACCGCGCGGCGCCGCGCGGCCGGACGGGCCGACCGTCGGGGTTCTTCTCGTCCCATTGTACGGTGCCGTAGGCGTCACCGGCGTACTCCGCGGGCGACGGCGCGACGGGCGCCGCCTGCTCCTTGAGCCAGGCCGGCCGGTTGTCCACGCCGCGGCCGCGGCCCATTGCAGGCTGCGGCGGCCCGTCGGTCCAGGGCGCCGGCGCCGGCGCGCCCGGGTGCTGCGGCGGCCCGTCGGTCCAGGGCGCGGGCGCCGGCGCGCCGGGCGGAGGCACGTCGAGGCGGGGGTCGTAGCCCTTCGGGCCGCGGGGCGCCTGCGGCGCCTCGGCCTGGAGCCAGGCCGGCGTGCGCTTGTCGAGCCAGGCCGGCCGCGTATTATTAAGACCGCGGCCCCGCGGCGAGACCGACGACCGGGGCGTGCGCGGCCGATCCGACTGCGGCACCGGCGCGAAGGGCGGCTCCCACGGCCCGATCGGCGGCTTCCGCTCCCCAATACCGTGGGCCCAGACGACCGGCGGCGTGCTTCCCGGCTTGGCCACCCTCACGTGGAAGTCGAAATGTCCACCAAAGGCCCCGTCCACGAGATTCAAACCGGCCTCGCCGATCGCGATGAACGGGCCCCGTACTTTGCCCTGTCGGATGTTGTAGAGGTACATGCGATCGCCGGACTTGATGTTCTGCAGTTGCGAGCCCTTCGTCGACTTCAAAACATGTCTCCCACACCCCAACAACGATCGTCGTAAACACTCCGACTCCGTCCGGTCGTCACAGTGCATCAGGTAGCCCCGACTATCCGAAGCTACGGGTACATTAATTGAGATGCGCATCGTTTCATCCGAAACCCACGTCAGTAACGAGCTGTTCTCGCAGAGCTTTTTTAACTCTGGACCGGACGGTTTATCGTCGCGTGTCGCCCAGAAGGGCTCCAATTCATCCGCGCCGATCTCCGTCTTATCATGCGACAGTAACCAAGCATGGAGAGCTCTCACTAAATCATGCTCCACGGGATTCCGCACCAACTCTATCCGAGCGCCATGTCCTTGATCAGGACACCATCGGAGGGAAGTATACCCTTCGAGGCACTTCTTAATCCCCGAGCCCTTGCCCTCGGTCTTGTCTATGAGCACGCCGGTCTCCGTATCGAACCTTACATTTTTGAACTGCGGATAGCACTCGTAGAATTTCAGGAGCTCGCTCATGTTCACCTGGGACCGGTTTGTGGAGAGAAGCCACTGTTTCAAGGAGTCGCACAGATCTGTTGAGGTTATGGACGGTATCGCAGTATCACCAAGGCCTATTCTCGGAGCTGGAGACGCAGCAGTCGCTTTATACCACTTGAGCAACTCTCCACTATTTTTCACGGCCTTCTTGATGCCGCCGCCGGGCCACTTCTTGAGCTTGAAGGCTTCATGAGCGTCGAAGAACTTTCCTAGGTCGCCGACCGAGATATCCCTCACGCCTTGCGACGCGATCCACGACCGTAGAGCACTCACGAGGGCTTTCTCGTCCTTGGCGTTCGGCAGCTGACCCGCGGCGACGTCCATGACGACACCGCCCTTTTTCGGTTCCGGGGGTGGTGTATGCGGTAACGTACTATCGACTAATGCGATCGTCGTGAACGCGCCCTCGTGCCACGCTAACACTGAAGAACCCTCGATGCACCGCTTCTTCTTCGACTCCTTCTTGGCCTGGCCCCGGAAGTGGGGATAAGCATCATAAAACGGATGGAGTTGACTGACGAGGACGTCGCAGAACGTGTTACGTTCTAGGAGCCAAGATCGCAACGCGTCGACGTAGGCTTGGGGCGTCGTCCTCGTGTCTTGGACACCTTTCAGCATGATTCGAGCGGGCTCCTTCGACCACCTATTGCCGTCGATCCACCTTAGTTCATTGCATTGCTCTAGAGCTTGTTTCAAGCCGCTACCCCTCGTAGTAGCTGATCTGGGAGACCCCTGATTGAGAATAACACCTCGTAGATGCGGATGGAAGTCGTAGAACTGCGACAAATCACCAGAGACGTCTAACGACGAGACACTTTTGGCGCGCATCCATTGTCTCAGAGCGTCGAAGAACGTCTGCGCCGTAGGCGTTGAATCATAGACGCGGACCTCGCCGGGCGCTAGGGGCGGGGCTTCGTTCTGTACCGTAAGTCGCCCCCACGTGTCGACGACGGCGATCCTAGCGGTAGACACCGTGCCCGGCACATTACCATCACCTTCAATCCACCGTAAATTGGGGCAACCATCCAACGCCTTCCGCACGCCGCCGCCGGGCCAGTTCTTCAACCCGAACTGGGGGTGCGCCTGGTAAAACTGCGAGAGGTCCCCCACGCCGATGTCTCGTAAGTTCCGGCCGACGATCCAGGCGTGCAAGGCCGCGAGGAGGTGGGTTTGTGACTGGTAGGCCGGCGCCCCGGCGTGGGTCGCGGGCGGCGGCGGCGGCGCGGCCGGCGTCGTCGCCGCGGCCGCTGGTGGCGCCGCAGCCGCGGGCGGCGCGCCCGCGGCGACGACCTCGATGCGCCCGACGCCATCGAGGCTCTCGCCAATACCCTGGCCGACCGGGACCCAGCGCAGGACCGACGAGGCGTCTACAACAATTTTGAGTCGCCGCTTGTGTCCACCTTTTGCTGGATCGCCGCCCTCCTCGCAAAAGCGGGCGGTCTTGAATTGAGGGTAGGCCTCGTAGAACTGCATGATCTCGTTGCTGGCGACCGCCGTCAAATTCTGGGAGAGGATCCACTGTCGTAACGCGCCGCAGAAGGCCGCGGCGACGGGTCCGTCGCAAGGCGCCCGCGGGGGCCACGGCGCGGCCGCGGCCGCGGGCGGCGCGCCCTCGGCGACGACCTCGATGCGCGCGTTGCCCTGGCCGACCGGGACCCAGCGTAGGACCGACGAGGCCTCGACAGCGAGACTGACCCGTTTCCCTGGCCTCCTCGAGTCGCGGTTCCCGTCGCAGAAGCGGACGTCCTGGAACTGGGCGTGGGCCGCATAGAACTGGGTGAGCCCTCCCATCTCGGTTGTGTCGACCGCCGTCCGGTTCTGGCCAAGGATCCACTGTCGTAGCGCGTCGCAGAAGGCCGCGGCGACGGGGCCATCGCACGGCGTCCGCGGCACGTGCTGCGCCTCCGCGACCGGCGTCGGGGCTTGTGGCGCCGGCGCCGGCGCGACGACGGGCTCGCCATCGATCACCTCGATGCGCGCGTGAAAGTCCTTTGAGGTCTTTTGAACCTCTTCTTTCGGGACCCAGCGCAGCACGGACGACGCCTCGACCGCGAAGCGGATGTTCTTGTTGCCGCCCGATCCTCCGGCGAAGCGTACGTCCTTGAACTGCGGGTGACTCTTGTGGAACCCTTGGAGCGCGCCGGCGGAGACCTCCGTGACGCCTTGGCCGAGGATCCAGGTGCGCAGCGCGTCGCAGAACGCGGAAGCTACGGGGCCCGTGACCGGCGTCCGCGCCGGCGGGAGCGTCGTCTCGGCAACCGTCTCGGCGGCCGGCGCGAGCTTCGACAACGCACTCAAAGCTTGCGGCGACGCGACCGACGGGTCCGCACTTCCGACGGCAGCTCCTCGTGTCTTCTTCTCGCCGGCCCGCCCGACGGCCTCGACTTCCAAAGGAGGCGGCGGCTTGCGCGCTAATGGTTTCGCGGCCTGCTCCGGCGGACATAAGGAACTGAACTTGTCCGGCTCTTTCGTAGCAGCGGCGGCCTTCTTGGCCGCCGCCGCGAGCATCTTCGTCACTTGGTCCTCCTGGGATTCATGTCTATAAACGCACGACGCGCCGCGCGAGCAGTAGCCCTGCAAAAAATAAGAACAGACGGGCCGCTCGTGTTTTTGGGAACAGCTCCGTCCAAAGCGGCACGTACCATGTAAAAAGAACTGGCAGACGCGCGCCTCGGGCGGTTTTGGAGATGCGCGGCGCTTGGCGGCGAGTGCCGGCGCGGGCGCGGGCGCGGGCGCGGGCGCCGGCGCCGGCGCCGGCGCAGGCGGTAATGCGGGCGGCGCCGTGTCTATCACGAAGCCGTCCTCCGGTACTGTGGCTGCGGCCGGCGCGGCCGGCGCGGCTACCGCTGGTGCTGGCGCGGCCGGCGGCGGCGGCGCGGTGTCGATGACAAAACCATCATCAGATTCGTCGTCGTCACTATCACGCTCCCACGCGTCCAGCATGGTTGGGGGTCACCCTGGCAAAGGCTGGACTGCTGGCCAGCGGCACGGTGCGCTTTTTCTGAGAGCGCTTCTCAGCAGTGCTGAGATGTCAAAAATAATTTCTGCGGCCAGGCCGAGCGATGCTAGGACCTAGCGCAGCCCAAAAAGGCGCTGCCTCTCCCGCGTGAGCTAGCGGCTGTAAGATACTAGGATCCTTGTGTCCGCAAAAGTTGCGGCTGCTAGGAGGCGCTCGGCGCGTTGCGCCGGAGGCTCGTCGTTCGTTTCAAGGGCAGCGGACAAGACGACGTCTGCCAGCGGAACCAGTGGGCGGCGCAGCTTGCTAGGGTTGGTGCTGACAGCAAGCTGCGCCAGGGCGTTCAAGGTGCCCGCCGCGCGACCCGCGATCGTCTGGCGGGCGACGATGCCGCCTCCATTATCACAAGCGGAAAAGGACCGGCGCGAGACTGCCTGCCGGGAGGTCCTAGAATTCGCGGGCGAAAACGATTCGGTGGGCTCGATCACACAGCTCGCGATCATCGTCAAGGCCCGGACTTCAGTAAAGGGTAACACTAGAGCGCTTGAGGTATTGAAAGCGTTCTATGACGCGCGCCCCGAAGGCGACCCGCTGCGCGCCGTGTACGATGCTGTCAAAGCGCGAAGCTCGAGCACCGAGAGCATTGCTGCTAGAGCGCGCCTAGGGAATGCCCACGGCAAGAACCTACCCTCCGTCGCCGACATGCGCGAGGCTCGCGTGACGTACGCCGCGCGGCCGCTGCCGACGCTGACGGTCTCCGGCCAGCGGCTCGTGCTCGAGTTACAGCGCGGGGTCGCTACGACGGCGGCGACGCCCCAGCAGCAGCTCGAGGGCCTGGAGGAGTGCGCCTGTCTCGAGGCCTTTGAGTCGACGGAGGCGTCCTTCGAGGAAAGGGTCGGAATCGTCGAGTCAGTTGGGGCGACCAACGTCCCGGAACAGGGCTACTGCTTGGTCTCGAACGAGCTCATCGGCCACGCGGCCGGCGTGTGGGACGCGCAGCACGCCAAGAACGAGCGCGCGATCGTGATGGAGGGCCACCTCCAGGAGTATTATGAGTCCGAGATGGACAAGATGGCGACGCCGCGGCGCGCGGCGTCGAGGCGCGGTCGCGAGCAGGCGCACGAGCGGCGCTTCGACGCGTATGGCGGCAAGAATGGCGTCCTGGAGGCCCCTGTCGCTCTCACAAAGGCGCCTGGGTCCTTCGTGTCGAGACTGCGCGTTGATCGTAGTTCCGGCAAATTGAAAGAAATCGCGGACGCCGTCGAGGCCCAGCAAAAGATTAGGGTCGATTCCCGCGTTATTTGTATGCCGGAACGCCAGACCGAGCTCTACAAGCGGGTCCGGCCGACGGCTCTCTCGGAGGGTAGCGACCTGTGTCCAATAAAACAGCGGTCCGTGTCGATCTATATGTATTAGAGAAACGCGTGCGCCGCCAACTCGACCTCAGATTTGATTTACGCACAGTTCGCAACCTTAGATTAGCGAAGAAGGTCAAGCAGCTCGACAGCGGCCGCTCCATGCTCCTCACGCTGCGCCCGGACGGCGAGCCGATGCTGCTGGTCGTCGGTCGGGGCTTGTACCGCCCCCTGTTCATCAACGTGACGCCGCCGAAGATTACAGAGGCGGACCGCGAGCAGCGGCTCCGGACCAAGTCCAACGCTGCGAACTCGCACGAAGTCCACTACTCTAAATTCGTCCGGGGCGTCGAGAAGTCGCTGGCGTGCCTGCGGCGCGTTATTGTTGATTTAGGGCTGAACGGCCACGACGTGGCCGAGTTTGTTAATAGGATCGTCGACCAGATCGACGGTCGCTCCCTCGACGGGGCGCCGGGCGAGGCGCCAAAGCGCGGGACCGTGTCCGACGACGACGAGGAGGACGGTGACGCGGGGCTGGGACCGTGTCCGGAGGGCGTCGACGAAGAAGCGTGGGCGGCGGCGAACGCCGACTACGAGGGCAACGCGTTCATGCGCTTCGCGTGCATGAACGACTTCGCGGCGCGGGCGCGGTCGCTCGTCGGCAACTTCAGGGCTGCCGCGGCCTCGCAGAAGTGCGCCGCGCCGGCGCCGGCGCCCGGCGTCGCGGTGCCCGCGCCTGCTCCGGCGGGCCCGCACGCCGGGCCGGCTCCCGCGCCCGCCGCTGCGCCCGCTCCCGCCGCGCGCCCGAAGCCGAAGCGCGGCCGCCTCGCCGACGGCCTGCCCCAGGTGCTGTTCAAGTTCGGGCCGCTCGAGCCCGACTGGGCATCCAAGGTCGACCTCGGCGCCAAGCCGGTCGCGACCATCGACCCGGACAACCCGAACGAGCTGCTCGTCGAGTTCTGGCTCCGCGTGTCGCGTCCGATGGCCGAGGCGCTCTATCCTGACCAGGAGTTCGAGGTCCTCAGCGAGCGCGACGCGCCCGCGGACAACATCTCGCCGCTCCTCGACGCCGTCGCTGGCGTCGTTGGCAAGCGCAAGGCTCCCGACGCGGTCGCCGCGGCGCCGGGCGCGAAGCGCGCTAGGGATGCTGCCGTCGCCACCACGTAGGCGCGGGGCGACTGTCTGTTGTTGATACTTGAACTGTCTTCTTTAAGTATTCTTCACAAGCTACCGTTGCCTTCTACGCCCGCCCTATTTGCAGCGGGGAACCCCGTCCCTTTTGCCTTGGTTTTTTGTGAGCAAGCCCAAAAATGACCTTTGGTTTAACACTTTGGGAGCTCCTTTGCGGCAAGCGCGCCGTGATACAGACTTCCGATCACGACGATGTGTTGGATGTCTGCAGCGGACACGTCGTGGTCATCGATGCCGCGAACCAGGCGAAGTTTGAGCCAGGCAAGAGTGTCAATGATGCGGTCAAAACCGTCGGCCTCCGCGTCGTGGCGGCGGTGTTAGCGAATGCGGAACCCGCGGTTATTATCGACGGGCAGCACGCGGCTCCGGGCGCTGGGAAACTCGGGAAAGCGCATCTCCGCGCCCGCGCCTTGGGCGTCAACGTGCCCGCCGAGGACAGCGAAGCTAGATATAGGAGAGGCGCGGAGTGGTTCGATCGAGACGCGCTCGGCGACGAGTTCCGGAGGTTTCGCGAGCGCGTGCAACACTTTTGCACTGCGATGGGCATTTACTGCCACTTGTGTCACGCGGCGTCGTCCGAGGCGGAGGCCGGCGGCACGTGGCTCACGCAGAGCGTGACGATCAATGGGACCCCGTACCCGGCCGCGAGTGTCGCACTGATGGGCCTCGACAAGGACCAGCTCGCCTACGGTTGTGTGCGATCGGTCGCCTGCTTGGAGAATACCAAGCAGACGGGCGACTTCTTCTACCAGTTCGTCGAGCTCGACGACGTCCTCGCGCGCCTCGAGCTGCGCGGCGTCAGCGAGCTCCGCGCGCTCAATTTTTGGCTGGGTCACAACGACCGCCCGCCGCCCGTCGAGAGCTGCCAGGCGCTCGCTGATACGCCCTGGGCCTCCGCGACGGCGGCGGCGGCGGCGCTCCTGGCGAATAATGGGACGCTGAGCAAGATCATGCGGCGGCGGGTACTACGAGAGTGGAAATATCTGTGATCTCGAGAGAGTCCAAACCGGCGACAATATTTTCACGCGTATCCCCGCGCAGGTCATTGTTCTGGGCCAGACGCTCGACTTTGTGCGGCGCTTCTCGGCGAAGGCGCGCGCCGCTGGCTACGAGGGCGCGCTCGAGGGGCTCGTTTATCTCGCCGGGCGCGACGGCAACGACACCGCGGTCATGGACACGCGGGACTACAACCGTTTTTTCGCGCCGGCGTTCGGCGCCCACGGCTCGCCGACGCGCGCCGCGATGGCGCTGTCTTTGAAATATTATGCCGAGGAGATGAAGAACGGCGGCGCGCGCGCGCTCGTCGGCCCGGACGCCCAGCACGTCCAACTCCGCGCCGCGCGGGAGAGCTTCCGCCAGGCCCCGTTTCCGCAGGGATTACTCGACGCCGATACCGACGAAGAGGCGCTCGAGTGGCTGTCCTCCCAGTTCGGGGGCAACCTCCTGCCAGCCGAGGGGGAGACCGGTTATGAGAGAGCCCTCGAGAAGGTCAAGGCCGTCCGAGAACTCCGCGAGGACTCTTAATCTAAGGAACTTTGTCAAACTACAAACTTGAATTCAATCATACTACTTAGTACTTTGCGCGCGCCGCGAACGCTTCGCCGCGACGTCGACGCGTCAAAGCCCGACGTTGTACATCCTAAACAAATTACTTGTCCGACCCGAGGCACCGCAGGCAGAGCGCCGCGCCGAGGACCGCGCCGACGACGGGTCCCGCGCTATAGATCCACCAGCCCGCGGGGAAGGCGCCCGCGCCGCCCGAGAGCAACGCGACGAGCCGCGGCGCCAGGTCGCGCGCCGGGTTGAAGCCCGCGCCCGTCAGCGGTCCGACGAGGCAGATCATTCCCGCGACTGTGGCGCCGACGATGAACGGTCCACCTTTGCCAGGCACGGTGCTGGCGTGGCGCCGTCCCCCGGTCACCACGACCATGGTCGCGAGGATGGCCGTCGTCCAGCCCTCGATGAAGCACGCGCGCGCCGAAGTCAGGCCCGGGAAGCCCATGATCCACGGCGCCGGCGCCGCGAGCGCCAGTCCTCTCGTCGCGCTCGTCAGAACAGAGGCAACCATGCCGCCCACGAGCTGCGCGCCAATGTAAGGTACGACCTTTTTGACGGGGAATTTTTGGGTCGCGGCTAACGCAGCTGTGACCGCCGGGTTCAAGTGGGCTCCGGAGAGGTCGTTCGACGCGAGCACTCCGAGCGCGACGCCCAATCCCCAGACCGCCGCGACGCCCGACAGCGTCAATGCGCCGTCGATGGCGGACGTGGCCACCGCGCCGTAGCCAAACGTGAGTAGTATTGCTGTGCCAGTGGCCTCTCCAATCAATTCGTCGCGCGTCGCGGCCGCGAGTGCGCCGCCGCGTGCAAACGTCGCTGTTGCACTCGTTGCACTCTGCTGTTTGTAGCTGAGTGCTGCGCGAGGGGGTGAGAAGGCTGCTGCTTGCAGCGCTGCAGCTATGAGGAGGAACGCGCGCATGGCTGCTGCAGTATGAGCACGCAGTGTGTGCAGCGGGTGCTACCGCTGTAAAAGCTTGCAGACTGCGCCTCGAAGTGGCTCTACGCGACGTGTGGGATCGATTATCGATCCTGCTTCGTTCGGTGCTTCAGCTGGTGCGAGCACACAGCAGATGCAAGCTGCACCCGCGACGTTGCTAGCGTCATGTAACACTCTAGGATGCACGAGAGCTCGGCTTTTTGGTCGCTCATCAGGCCAAAGCTGTGCGCTGACAGCGCGAAAACAATCCTAAGAGATAGCCCGAAGCCGCTCGCCCACGTCTGCGACGCCTGCGCCCGCCGCCGCTGCGAGCAACACACGCAACACAACCATGCCGGAGGAAATAGCCAACCCTTTGCCGGACGACCGCTGCGTGATTGTCGTGACGGGCCCGATCGGCTACGGGAAATCACGCTTTATACGACGCCACCTCTTACCAGCCTTGCACAAACAGCAGCGCAAGGTAGCGTTACTCGAACATCGTTTTTCGTCAGAGTTCGGCCAACACGCGAGACAGCCGCCCAAAGAATTAGCGTTCAAAGAAGCGACGGCAAACGTCTTCGACTTTGGCGGTGGTTGCGTCTGCTGCTCGCCGCGCGGCGATGTGGAACGACGGACGCGGGAACTCATGGCCGCGGCCATAAAAAAAAAAGTACCCCTCGATACGATCGTCCTGGAAACGACGGGCGTCGCCGATCCGTTGGTCTTCGCGGAGTGCTGCCCGCGGGCCTTCAACGCGCGGAAAGCACTTGTCGTGTGCGTGTGCCTCGCGAAGGAAACCGCACCTTGCGAAGCACTAGAAAGCACGCTAAAAAGGCAACTGGACGTCGCGACCGTCGTCGTCTCGCAACGGACGACCTCCTCAAAGGCCTCGGATCCCAAGGAAGCCGTCGAAAGAATATGTAGAGCTATAACATCACCGTCACTGTCCCGACCTCAGTATGATGGCCCCAAAATCAACGACAGCAAGGACCCCTTCGCGCGGTACCCCGACTTGCAGGAGGAGAAGGCCATCATCCACGACAAAAAAGTGGAATCTTACGTGCTCATGGCGCCCGGCAAGGTCGACGTCGCCGCCTGTGTGGAAATCAACCTCCACGCCATCGAGCAGACGCAGCTACGGAGACAACGTGGGGCGCCTGAAATTTGGTTTCCACACAGGTCGAGAAGGCCGAGGACGTGTTACACTCATTAAGTAGAAAGAGAGGCGTGCTGCGGGTCAAAGTCGCCGCGAAGCTCCACGGCACGCAGCAGGGGTTGTGGCACGAAGACAAGCACGGCGGCTTTTTGATTGGCGAATCGAGCCCTTACGGTGTGACCTCAAAATTAGTCGACGAGGTCGCGGAGCATGAGAGGCTCGGTGATTTCCATCCTCATGATCCGGGTCGATGTTTCGTGGTCACGACGACGGATGCGGACGTGACGGCAGCGACCATGTGCGATCAATGGCGGAATTGCCAAGCGCCGAAAAATTATCAATGGTTGTGCGACGCAGAGCTCGAGTTTTCGAATGGTCAGAAGGTCTGCGAGGCGTTTCGTGGTTCCACCAAGCTCGCCGTGACCTTCCACAAGGTCCAGGGTAGATATTTGGTCACACCAGCATTACTAGATTGTGGTTGTGACTTGACCAAGGACTGTGGCATCGTCGAGGACGACGCCGGCTGGTCGCGGCGCGGCGTCCTTTTTTATTGTTGATGACGTCGCTGACGCCGCGTCGACGGCGTTGCGCTACGCGTCCACCGCCACGCCACGGTCGCGTCGATGCGATCACTCACCGCCACGCCCTCGCCGCGATCCACCGTCGCCCGTCGCAGGCGCGCGACCTGCCGTTCCCATGGTACTGTTCTGGATCTACTCAAACTATTACCAGGAATAGCCCACTGTCAAGGAAAGTCCCACGAGCTCTACGTGGCACGGGAAGGCTACGAACCTAGACCCCAGAAGTCCTTCGCTGAACTAATACATGATACGGGCTTAACGCAAGAGGAACAAGAAGACTATCCCTTGGAACCGGAGGAGGATCTGGGGCCCCAGAAACTCCCTTCATTTCAAGAAATCGTGACCGTGCTGCGAAAATACATCCCCGAGGAGGACCGGCCCTGGGACACGGTCGACTACGAAGAAGTGACAGAGGGGGCGCCGTATCCCGAGAAGCCGCCGCCACAAAAACCTCCTCCTTCACAAAAACGGTGCGACGCTTCCAAAGTCTTCCAGGAGACCCTGGATCATCTTCAGAAGCCGAAGCTGCCCTGGTCGTCGGGCGTCTTCAAAGGGTTAAGTGAGGCGGGGTGCATCTCGCATGATGAGGCGGAGAGGCTGTTTCCGGGGCCGCCTTCTCAGTCCTTTGCCGAGGCGCACCACGATCCACCGAAGCCTCCCGTTGTGCCTCCCCCTCAATGTCCGCTGTCGCTCATGGAGCCGCTGGCTCCCTCATCGAAAGTTGTTGTTGAGGAGCCTTCGGTTGATGAGGACGCAGTCAAGAGAGAAGCCGAGGCGTGGAAGGCAAAGGGGCCCAACCGGACGTCGTCGCCCTTGCGGCCGCCGACGCCGCCGACGCCGCCTCCTGAGGACGCGCCGACGCCGACGCCATCACCGCCAGCTGCCGCGCCGGCGCCGGCCCCGACGCCGGCCTTCGACTACTCGCGCTTCGACAAATTAAATGTGAGCGACTCCGACGACGAGGCCCAGGAGCAGGCGCACGAATTTGTGGATGAGGTGCTCAAAGAGGGGCGCAAGTTATTTGAAGACGGGCCGCCCGGTTCGCCGCCGGCGCCCTCGGCCCCGGCGCCGGCCCCGGCGCCCCGGCGGCGCGCGCGGGCGCCCGCGCCCGCTCCGGCGCCCGCTCCAAGGCGCGCGCGGGCCCGGGCGGCCCCGGCGCCGGCGCCGGCGCCTCTCCGAGCGGTAGCCGACGAGATGGGCGCCACCTCAGCGACAAACGACTTCGAGTTCGACGACGACGGCGACGCCTTCGTCGGCGCGGTCGGCCCGTCCTTGACGCGGGCCCAGGTCGACGGCTTCCGGGTTGTGGATTTGAAGAAGGAGCTCGCGGCGCGGGGCCTGAAGACGTCGGGCCTGAAGGCCGTGCTGAAGGCGCGACTGCTCGAGGCGCTCGGGCTGCCGGCGTCGTGATTGTTTTTTAACGTAGTTGTTTTGTGATCCCTGATTTGCACCGCGTGGTTCCAATTTGCACCGCATGGTTCCAGCTCGCGACGACGTCGTCATAGTGGGTAGTTCCGTTGTGTGGTGTCGTAACTGGCGTCCTGCTCGGGCTGAGATTCGCCCAGCTTCGACCGCGAGACGCGCCGGTGTATTTTTTGCATTAAAAACCGGATGGGTTGCCGCTAACAGTCCGGAGACCTCCCGCACACCTATTCATGAGTTCTGGGCTGAATCCTTTCGGGTCGATTTTCGGTGATCGATTGGCCTTGTCATCGACTAGAAATCACCGCGCATCCACTCGGTAGGACCCGCGGTAGCTCGCCAAGTGCAGCAGCACGTAGCGCAGCTAGTCTACGCACACGTGCGCAAGAAACCGCTGCTCAATCGCTGCGGTAACCACCAAAAACAGCCAGCGACGACAGCCACAAATCCAGCATGCCTGGCAACTTCGCGCCCTTCGAGGCGAAGATGAGGGCGGACGGGCTTTCGGACGCCGCGGTGGCGGCGTTTAAGAACGCCTACGATGCGCTCACGAGCGGCGCCACGGGCATGATCCCCGAGTCCGAGCTCACGCCGGCGTCGGGCGTCCCGAAGCTAGTGGATGTCGAAGCCCCGGAAGCCGACGCCCAACTCCTAGCCAAAACGGTGGTCCTCAAGCTCAATGGTGGGTTGGGCACGTCCATGGGCTTGGATTATGCCAAGAGTCTCTTAAAGGTGAAGGGCGCGGACACGTTTTTGGACCTCACGGCCAAACAAATCATGCAGATGCGCGACGACCTGCAGACGAACGTCAAATTTGTATTGATGAACTCCTTCGCCACGTCCGCCGACACGATGGCCTTCTTCCGCGAGAAGTACCCCGCGCTCTACGCGGACCCGAACTTGGAGTTCGTCCAGAACAAGGTGCCGAAGATCCGCCGAGATAACTTCGAGCCCGCCCTCTGGCCGACGAAGCCCAGTGTCGAGTGGTGCCCCCCTGGTCATGGTGATTTATATGCCGCTTTGTTGGGTAGTGGTACGCTCGACTCTATGCTTGCGCAGGGATCCAAATATTTATTCGTGTCGAACTCTGATAATCTAGGAGCCACCCTAGACCCCAAACTCCTATCATATTTCGCCCAGAGCAAGGCGCCGTTTATGATGGAATGCTGCGAACGTACTAGTAATGACAAGAAGGGAGGGCATTTGGCGTCGCGAGGGGGTCAGTTGATCCTGCGGGAGGCGGCGCAGTGCCCCGACGAGGACGAGGACGCCTTCCAGGACATCAGCAAGCACCGCTACTTCAACACGAACAACCTCTGGATCGACCTCGAGGCCCTCAAGGCCATCATGACGGCTCATGGTGGAGTGGTACCTTTACCGATGATCAAGAACAAGAAGACCGTGCGCTTGCCGCGTCTTCGTGAGACCACGTAGTGACGCTGTCGACGCGACGCGCCATCGACACGACCCCGTCACAACGCAGGTCGACCCCAAGGACGACGCGTCGACGCCCGTCTTCCAGCTCGAGACGGCCATGGGCGCGGCCATCGAGTGCTTCAAGGGCGCCACGGCCATCGTCGTGCCCCGCACGCGCTTCGCGCCCGTCAAGAAGTGCAACGATCTATTGCTATTAAGATCGGATGCGTACGCTTGCGTCAACTCCGTGCCCGTGTTGGCCGAAGGCGTCACCGCTGCCCCTTCTGTCTCGCTGGACTCCAAGAAGTACAAACTAGTGCAGCAGCTCGAAGCGAACCTTATTGGAGGAAGCGCCCCTTCTCTCAAGTCATGCTCGTCGTTAACGGTCAAGGGCGACGTGCGGTTATCCTCGAAAAACGTCTTCGTCGGTTCTGTCACCATAAAAAACGAATCTGATGAACCCAAGACCTTGCCTCCTGGACGGTATGAGAACACGACGATCGACCTGACGGCGGCGCCGGGCCTGGGTGCGCTCAAAGTCTCGACCCTCAAAACGGCGCCGATCGACGGCCAAAAACCCGGCACCTCTGGCTTGAGGAAGAAAACGGCCGTCTTCACGGAGGGTAAATATCTGCACAACTTCGTCCAGGCGACCTTCGACGCCCTTCGTAGTACGGGTGCCGACTTGGAGTGCCAGACGCTGTTGATCGGTGGGGACGGCCGCTACTACAACGACGTCGCGATCAACATCATCACGAAGATCGCGCTGGCGAACGGTGTGCGGAGGGTGTGGGTCGCGAAGGATGGGTTGGCCTCGACTCCCGCCGTGTCGGCGTTGATCCGGGAAGGCGGGCCCCAATGGAAAAAGGTCTTCGGGGCCTTCATCCTGACGGCGTCGCACAACCCGGGCGGGCCCAACGAGGACTTCGGCATCAAGTACAACTGCGAGAACGGCGGGCCCGCGCCCGAGAAGCTGACGAACGCCATCTACAAGAACACGACTACGATTACGTCCATAAAGATGTGTGCCGAGTGTCCTGATGTGGATCCTTCGGTGTTGGGCGAGACCGTGATTGAGGCTCGAGACGGCTCTCGACGTGTCAGTGTGGAGGTCGTCGACGGTGTGGCTGCTCACGTCGATCTACTCAGAACGGTGTTCGACCTCGGAGCCATCAAGGCGCTCTTAGACAGACCGGACTTCTCCATCTGCTTCGACGCCATGCACGGCGTCACGGGGCCCTACGCCAAGGCGCTGTTCTGCGACGTGCTGGGCCAGCCGGCTTCTTGTCTCATCAACGCGGTTCCGAAGGACGACTTCGGCGGGCACCACGCGGACCCGAACTTGACCTATGCGGTGGATTTGACGAAGAAGATGGGCGTCGACCGATTGGGCCAGCCTGTTGGTTCGTCTCAGGGTGTGCCGTCGTTGGGGGCGGCGTCGGACGGTGACGGCGATAGAAACATGATCCTCGGTGCGTGCCGGCGTCCTCATTGAGTCATCATGTCGCCTCGACGCCGTCGACGCAAGGCACCGCTCCGACGCCGTCGACGCGACGCCAACGCGCCCGCAACGCAGGCACCCAGTTCTTCGTCACGCCCTCTGACAGTTTAGCTATTCTGGCGGCGCACGCGGACTGCATCCCCTTCTTCGCGGCCCAGGGCGGCATCAAGGCCGTGGCGCGGTCGATGCCTACTTCCGGTGCCGTCGACCGCGTCGCCCAGGCGAAGAATTTGGCTCTCTTCGAGACGCCGACGGGCTGGAAGTTCTTCGGCAACCTCATGGACTCGAAAGCGCTGTTTGGTGGTACGGACTACACGCCCTTCCTGTGTGGCGAGGAGTCCTTCGGGACTGGTTCAGACCACGTCCGCGAAAAAGATGGCCTCTGGGCCGTGTTAGCTTGGTTGCAGATCTTGGCGGCGCACAACGCACCAGGCAAACCCTTAGTAACGGTCGAAAGCATCGTCAAGGACCACTGGGCGACGTACGGCAGAAATTATTACTGCAGGTACGACTACGAAGGGGTCGACAAGCCCAAGGCCCAGGCCATGTTCGCCGCCATGACGTCGGCTACATCATCGAACACGGGCCGCGTCGTGCAAGGTTCTAAGATTGCCACGGCCGACGTTTTTGAGTACCTCGATCCCGTTGACGGTTCTATCAGTAAAAACCAGGGCATCCGCTTCCTCATGGAGGACGGTTCCAGAGTTATCTTCCGGCTGTCGGGCACGGCGGGCTCCGGCGCGACGGTGCGCATGTACATCGAGAAGTACGTGCCTCCTACCGGTGCGCTGCACGAGGTCTGCGCGAACGTCGTCGGCGACTTGGTGAAGGCTGCCTTGGAGCTGTCGTCGTTGGTGAAGTTCACGGGCATGGAGTCGCCGACGGTGATCACGTAGTTGCTCGGTATCCCCCCTCATCCCCCCCGTCGTACATAGTATACCTGGCTAACACGAGTCACACGCTACTTACTTCTAGTCCAGGTCCGAGTCCGGGAGGATGTCCGAGCTTCGGATCGACGAGTCGTCGTCCGACGTGTCGGAGAGCCGCCCGATCGAGTGCTCGTCCCCCGAATCGTCCGACGTGTCCCAGTACTCGGCCCACGAGTAGGTCTGCGCGTACGGGTCGTCCTTCAGAATGTGGGCGAGGTCCTTGAGGGTCGCGGGATACGTCCGTTCGCGTAACATAGCCGCCGCCCTCGCCGCCTCCGCCCTCTCTGGTTCAGAATAATTTCCATACATACCAAGCGCGGTCATGAGGTGTTGCGGGGCATGGCGGTAGTGGACAAGCTCAGCGACCCGGGTCAGCAACTTGCAGATGCGGGCCAATATTAAAACCCACAGCAGCTCGTAGGCTCGCCCATTGTAAGCCACGCCGCGGTTTCGTCGCACGAGCGTGCGGATTATGCTATCCTTCGCCTCAACGGAAAGCTCGGGCAGCGCGTCGGCAGAGAAGCGCCGACCCCGGGGGAACAGTGTGGTGACAGACCGTCTGGCGAGCCGAACGTCCGGCTCCCACACACCATAAGTACCAATCTGTCTTGGCGTCATGGTCTTATCTTGCGTGAGAGCGCGCGCCAGCTCGATGTCCGCGGCAGTCATGGTGCTAGAGCCGCGGTGAGCGGAGCACATCAATGCGCCCTTGATCAGGCGCTGGACCCACGACTCTACGACATCAGTCAGTGCCCTCACGAAGACGTCCGATAGCTCCAGACTCGGTAAGTGCGAGGATAGTGGGCGGCACCGCGCGTGGAGATCCGTCACGATTCGAGTCCACAGAGCAGGTGGAACAAGTTTATACACGACACTGTCGTCTCGAGCTAGAATTCTCTGAGACTCTCCGTCTTCATAGCTCTCGAAAACGACTAACTCCAGCACGGCCCGCCGCCCGCCGTTCCCAACATCGCTTTGGGGAGAGAGGGCAAAGCTTTGGGCGTAAAGAATAGGTCGCGCCTCCCAGAGCTTGCGCCCAATGCCAGCCGGGCTCTGCAACAGACCGCAAAAGGCTCTACACACCGATTCGCACTTCACGAAAGCGTGGGCGTCGCGCACGAAGTCGAGGATGGCGAACATGAGATGCTCCGGTAGGCTCTGGACGGGAGAGGACCCGTGGGTAGCAGCGTCCACAAGGCACTGCGTGGGCGGCTCGTCGACGTGGTTGTTCCGTACTAGTCTGTCGTAAGCGGGCAAAGGGTTTTTCACCAAATCGACGTCGTTGATCGGGCCCTCGGCGGGAGAATACTCGTGCGCGCTCGCGCCAGGGAGCAGGATGGTTTGGTTAGGCCCTTGGATGTCAACACGAGACATGCTTATTTCGACGAGCTTCTACTCCACGAATGCCAGCGAATCCCAGCGTTAGCCGTGCAAAAAGCTGCGTGGCGCGTCGTCTCAGAGCTATACGGCTCCTGCGCGCAACGCTGTCGACGTGACCGGCCGCCGCTGCTTTGCTTGCTAGCGTATCACAGGCACTAGGCTCGCTCGACGGGTGGGCCCGGGGGGAGCGGGAGGGGTACGGGGAACCCTGCGAGGTAACTAGCCTCAGCCTCAGCCTCGCTCGGGGACGCGTTCACATGGCTTATATATTACATGTACATTACCCGAGGAACGCCCCGGACGTATTGCTTTGCGTCCGCTTCTTGCCGCCCGGGTCGAGGGCAAACTGACGGCTGAGACGCGCGTCGGACGCGTTCCACCACTGGGCGAATTCCTCGAAGGAAGCCTTCCCGTCGCCGTTCGTGTCCATCTTCCCAAATTCGGCGTCCGAATCGTCCACAGGAAACCCGAGGAACGCGGCCGCTCTCCTCAACTCATCAACGGACACGTATCCTGAGTTGTCGGCGTCGACGCGGGCGAAGGCCTCTCTCAAATCAGCGTCCGTCGCCGTCCTCAACTCAGCCTCGGTCTTATCGGCGATTGGCCCGCCAAAGCATTTGACGTAGTCGTAGGCGTGGGCGAGTTGTTTTGCGCGCTCCTCATCCGTCCAGCCGAGCTCCTCGGACATTATTTCCGCGACGCGTTCTACGGCGTCGCGCGCCGCTTCGGCGTTGAGGAAGGCCAGGCGCGTCCGTCGCGAGAGGATATCTTCGATTGTCACTGCATGCTCCCGGCAGGCATACCGCACCTCGGCCTCCACATAAGGGTAGCCCTCGGCGAGCGGGATACCAAAACGGGGATAGCGCTTTCCCGTGGGCCGAGCGAGCGCCAACACATCCCAGGCTCGTCCGCCGTAGGCCTGTGCTAGGTGGTTCGCGACTTCGGCGCGGACACCGCCGTGTTGTACGAGTTGCACCGCCAGCGTCGGCTCCCAGCCGTCGCGGCCCAGGAGGCCGATTGAGGTGGTCGTGCACGGCTCCGCGTTTTCAAAGTCGACGCAGACCTCGTCGATGAGCTCTTCAGACATCTCCCGCCAGGTCGTCCATTTCCCACCTGCCGCGAATACGACGTTTGTAGCAGGGTCCCGCGAGATCACATGATCCCTAGAGGCCGGCGCGCCGGGCGCCGCGTGCGGGTCGCGCGCGAGGGGTCGCCTGCGCGACCGACGCCGTCGCGTCATCTCTCTCGGTGCGGCACGAGTGTGGGACGCCGCGTCGCGACCAGCCGCGCCACGCACTTAATACATCCTTCCGCGACACGCGCACGTCCGGCGACAGGTAGCGCGAGCACTCATTTAGTAACCACTGTACTTCGTCTTCCGGCGCCGTCGGCCGCGTCTCCGCGGCGGAAGGCGCGTCCGTCGTTCCTACCAGCGTGTGCCCTAGCCAAGGTAAGAAGAACAAAAACCGGCCGTCGGACGTGTTGTAATCCAGCAGGCCCTGGTCCCGCGGGCAGTAGTAGCCGGGAAGGACGACGTGCGTGCCGGAGGCGCCCGCGACGGCGTCCTCTGCCTTCTCGTCGCCGAGCTTTCGCAGCGCGTCGGTATATGGCCCGCCACAGAAGACAACGGCCTTGGCGCGGACGTCGAAGCGCTGGCTCGTCACGCGATCGAGAACACTGACGCCGGCCGCACGCCCGTTCTCTTTTATGAGGCCAGTCACCTCGCAGTAATTTGCGACCGCTGCGCCGCGCTCCGCGGCCGTCAGAGCAATAGCTATGTTCGTGCGCGCGTCGTCGTGCATGGCCTCGTGAAACACGGTCGCGAAGAGCAGGCCTTTGTCTTGTAATTGGGGAAATCGCCGCTGCGCCGCTTTCGGGCCGACGACGAAGGACGGCGGGCACGTGAAGGAGGAGAGCGAGTCGTAGAACGTCGTGACCAGCGGCGACAGCACCGGGAAGAGCGAGAACAACGGGTGCCCAAATGGCGCGGGACTGACCCACCAGCGGTCGAAGGGTAACGCGATGGGCATCCAGTGGCACAGGTGCGGCTGCTGCTCGATCATGAACCGGCGTTCTCTGTGACAGTTGAGGACCATTCGAAACTCGGAGCCAAAGTCCCTTAGAGCTTTCATCGGTTGCGCGAGCGACTCCCGCCGCAGCAACCCGGCCGCGGCCGTCGCGAGGTAGCGGATGCCTGCCCACAACAACTTGGTCGAGCGGCTCGAGGTCTCCGAGCCATAGTCGCCCCTTTCTACTAGCGCGACGCGTAGCCCTCGAGCCGCCGCGTCGAGCGCCGCACCGGCGCCGACGCAGCCGCCGCCCACGACAACGACGTCGAACGGCGTGTCATGCTTGAGGCGCTCGACCTGTGCCGCCCGGCCCGGGATGCGCTCGAGCGACGGCGGCGTTATGGAGCCGGCACCGATGGGCGCGGCGAAGGACGGCGCGGCCGGATCGGTTATTGTTGCGAAGCGCCGCGACAGGCGCGTGCAGCGCCGTGCCAGTATTGCTGCTGCGGCCATGTCTCTTTGGTAACTTATGCGAGCGCAGCTCCTTCAGCAGCCGCTGGCTTGGAGGCTATAGCTGTGTTTGCGCAAAGCTATGGATGAAAGCTCTGCGATAGCCGCAGGCGTATTGAAGCGGGCTATGCGTCCCGCCTTGTAACGCAAAACAATTGCTACTGAGCAGGTGCGATTAGATGCGAGTCTGGCTGGGAGTTAGCTAGCGTGTAAATAGACACTAGCTCGGAAACGATGCTCATAGATCGGGTCGGGCCGAGTGTCTACTGGCTTTGTTGGAGTGTACGGTGCCGAACGCGTCGCCGCGGTCCAAGGTCGCCTGCGGGAAGTCGCGGGACAAGTTGATTGAACGGGCGAACGTTGCACATTGTTCGGGGGGGGTTTGCCGAGGCGGTTCTGCTTAGAAGGAGGTACGCTGTTATGAAAGAAGCGGCCCGCGCCCGCCGCCGATGAATCGGCGACGCGCGGTGTCTCCCCCCCAGGGGCTCCGCCCACTAGTCCTAGCACCGTAACATCGACTACTATGCTCATAGATGTTTTGGGGTGCCGATGCGGCTCTCTCACGCAGTCGGGGGTACGATCATGAAAAGGCGGCGACGCATCGGCGACGCGAGAGGCGGGCGCGCCCCGAACGTAACACGGCGCGTAAATGCTACTATTTACAAATACACACCACACGAGGTCAGGCCGCGAAGGGCACGCTCGAGTGGTGGACGACGATCTTCAAAGATCCATCGGCAGCCCGGCGGTACTGGAACGTGTACTCGACCTTCGTCTCCGAGCCGTCTAAGCCGGTGAAGTAGTACTCGCCCATCGCGGTGGCGGAATCGGAGAGGAACAGCGTCTTCTTGTTGTCGAACCGGACCGCGGTCCAGGGGGCAATCGCGAAGCCCTTGTCCTCGGCCACGGGCTTGTCCGCGGAGTCCGCCCCGACGAAATACGATAAGGCCTCGTCGTAGTCCAATCTAATCGCGGGATTTGCGGCCTTCGTCGGCTTGAAGAGCACGTCCATTTTCGAGTCCCAGCCGTACAAATCACCTAAAACTTTGACGGCCTCGGCCTTGTAGTCTCCTTTTGCGGTATAAATACGACCGATCTCCACAATCCCATCGCCCCAGGCCCGCTGGGCGTCGGCCACGTCCTGGGAGCTGATCGGGAGCGTGGGGGCCGCGCCGCCTCTTCTGAGAAAAACTCTTTTTGCGGCGCGCACCGGGGCTAAGGGCGAGAGCGCGTCGGAGCTGACGGCTGTCAACAGTAGGATCACGAGCTTCACCTTGACGGGGGCCATGGTATTTGTGGGCTGCGTTCGGGGCCTGCGCGCGGGGTTCTGGCGTCGACGGCGCGCGCAGTCGTGCATCGGTGCGATCGCTTGCAAAGCGTGTGCAGCGCGTGTCTGGATAAGCCAGCGATCCGTGCGCGCGATGCACGCAACTATCTCGCGAATCGCTCCAATCTGTTGAGAAGTTGTATAACTTGCATCATGGCTGGACGCTGCCGCTTGCGATTGCGTTGTGCAACAGGTATAGCACTGAGCTGAATCACACTGCTACTTTTTGTTACGGTCACAAGCCCTAATGCGGACTCATCCGAGCAAGCAAACACATGGCTGCTGGAACCCTGCCAGAACAGATAGCATGCAGGTAAAGCTAGCGGCCTGCAAGACACTAGGCATCCATCAAGGAGCAGCCAAAGCCAAGAGCACGACAATAAGCGGCGGCAATAGAACAAGGTCATCGTTGCAGTAATAACCCCTGCACTGTGCCAGATCAAAAGCAGCACAAAGCGAGCTACATGCAGCCCAAACAAGCATGGCATAGAGCCCTGCACAGGGTGGCACTCACCCTGCTATGCATGCAACCAGCAGCACCCTTCTCGACACCAACAACTACCACGGAGCAGCTCCGAGCAGCCCACCGCAGCGAACGCTTGAATCTCCTGAACCACCCTTTACAAATCCAGCTCGCGACCGGCGCGCTGCCGTACGGATCCTTTGTTCGCTTGTGCCACGACCGAAGCACAATACTCGAAGCGGTGCGCAGCGCTGCCGCGGCCGCCGGCGCCGACGTCCTCTCAGCTGAGGTCTCAGAGGCCGAGGCGACCGCGAAAGCCTGGCTCGACGCGGCCGAAGCGGCGGGCAAGACCATCAGCACCGGCGATCCTTCAATAAAGTGCTACGCGTGCGGCGGCGACCACCTCAACGTGGACTGCCCCGAGGACCTGGCCGTCACGGGGCCCGCCCGCGCGGTGGCAGCGGTGCTGCGGTCGTACAGCGGTGCCGAGGCGGCAACGGGCGTCCTCGCGGTCTGCGAGTACGGCTGGGCCTGCGACACGCTGCTCAAAGCGGGTTTTGAGACGCCGTACACAGGCTGGTTAACAGCCCACGCCGAGTCGCTCGCGAAGGCGTCGGCGGCCGTCGCGCCGCTCGTCGACGCGGCCGACCGGGACGCCGTCGACGCTTCATATGTGGCGGCGCTCTCCGCCCTCTTCAACTTCGTCGACAGCGAGGCGTCGACGGCGGGGCTCAAGGGCGCCGGCGAGGCCCTCGAGGCCGCGCGACGGAAGCTCGACGCGCTCGAGCCGGGATTTTTAGAGGCACAGGACCGCAACGCGAATTTCGTGTCGGCGACGCTCAAAGCACAAGCCGCGAAGAGTAGCGCCGGCGCGAAGAAAATGGACGCCGCGGCCGCGTACCTCGCCGCGAAGAAAGCCAAGGCGGGGGGCTAACATTGTTGTGATACACGTCCCTGACGCGTCGGCGGCGCACGAGGCGCGAGAGCGAAAGTCGTCGCCGGGCGCAACGCTATCGATCCGGACGCGTCCCACGCGGTCCCCCGCCGCCCCGGAGTCTCCCGCGCGCCGCGCATTCAACGTTCGGGCTCCGCGATGGGGAAATCACGACGCGGCGTCGACGGAGGTGAATACAAGGCCCGCGGGCTGCCTCCCCGCGCCCAAATCGCGTGCAAGCCCGCCGCCGAGCTTCGCCAAGGCCACGCCCCCACCGCGCGGCCGTGCCACGCGCTGCCGCGCCGCGCGCCGTAACAGGCGAACACGGCTGCCGCTGCCCCAGCGTCGTCGTCGTAAGAAACGCCTGCCCCGCGAGCGTCGGCAGCGCAACAAGCAAGCATGCTGGCCCCCCGCCCGCGCGACGCCGCGGCACCACCAAGTTCAGATGATGACGAGGCCCAGCTCGCGATCGCGGTCGCCGCCGAGATGGCTCGAGGGAGAGAAGAAAACTTGTACATCGAAAAGACGCGAGGTTTATTGAGGTTGATGCGCCACGCGCTGAGCTGTCCCGCGGCGAGGGGCCGCGCGAACGCGCCGCCTTGTCCTGTAGCCGACTGCGGCAAGGTGTCGCTCCAGCTCAATCACGTGGCCAACTGCAACGGGGACAACTGCCGCGTGCCGGGCTGTAAGGTGACCGGTGATCTCATGCGGCACCATCTGTTGTGCTGGAACGCGCCCCCGGAGATGAGGTGTTCGATCTGTGCGCCGGTCTGTGCGGAAGCGGAGAACGCCGTGAAACCGCCCATGCACGTGCCGTCGCCGCAAGCCAGGCCTCGAGTGATGCCTCCACCAATAGCTGCGGAGTCGGACGCTCCCGACGCGTTTCGCTGTCCCATCTCGGGGCGAGTGATGGAGGACTGCGTCATGCTGGTTAACTCTGGGCAAAGTTACGAAAGGAAACATTTGTTGAGGGAGCTGGAAGCTCGAGCTGGTGTGGACCCTTGCACGCAGGCTCGCTTCGAGGACCGACCGCTCATAGCGGAGAACCGAACGCTAGAACGAGCCATAGCCCACTGGCGCGAACACCGCGTGAAGGATTCTGGTGGTCATGGAGTGGCAAAGGTACCGACGGACGAGTCGGGCGAACCCGTTCGAAGGCAATGTTCGACATGTAACAAATTTAAGACGCAATTTCAAATGAGAGGGGACGGCACGATGCTGAAGACTTGCGATAGTTGTCGCTTGCGGGCGCGCGGGTACTATACGTCGCGACGGAAGCGGAAGCAGGGCGAGGTCGACAAGCGCGAGGCGGGCGGCGACGCGCTGATCGGGCTCTCGGCGGCGACGGCTCCTCCCGCGTACGCGCGGACGCCCGGCCCTACACCCCCGTAAGTGTATGATGAACTCGTGGAAAATGGGCCACGCTGAGCTGCGCCGCATCGATGGCGTACAGGGGAGGGGCACCCGTGGCCGCACGGCGCCTAGCACTGTAGTAGTAGCAGGGAAGAAAACTAAGAAGCCTTACTGCACCACATCGCCCGGTAGTCCTCGTCGTCGGACGATGACTCGGAGCCGGAGTAGGACTCCCCCGACGACGAGGACGACGAGTCCGAGTCCGAGGACGACGCCGCGGCCGCCGCCGCCTCGGCCTCCTCGATCTCCTCCTCGCTCCTCGTCGCGCGCGCGAGCGCGTCGCGCGTTTCCCTTTCTTGGGCGCACCGCTCCAGAGCAGCCGAGAGTGCCAGCGCGCGCGCCCGCCTTCTACACGCGGAGTCGCGCGTCCGTTGTATTAACGAACCGACGTCTCGGAGTCGCCCAGCGGCCGAGACGCACGCGTCGCGCCGTTTCATCGAAGCGGCGTGCGCGTCGCGCACCTCCGCGAGCCTCGCTCTTGAAGCCTCCATGGCGGCCTCGGCATTCAACCGTGCTTTCGATGCTTTCTCCAGCCGCTTGTCGCGCGCTTGGTCCAGCTCCGAAAACATGGTCTTTTCCACCCTATGTCGCCGCAGATCCGAGGCGAGGGCCTTCTGCCGATCACAAAGTTTTTGAGCCTGTTCCGCCCGTTCGTTCTTGCGGTCCGTCAAGCGCGCGTTCCGGACCGGCGCGCGGGCCACGTCCGCTTCCACTCGTTTTCGCGCCTCGACCTCGTACTGCGGATCCAACTCGCGGAAGGTCTCCCTGCCCAATCTCGCGACGGCCACGCGCGCCTCGCGAGCTTTAGTTTCTCGTTCGGCCCGCGCCGCCTCCCTCTTGACTGATTCTTCATCTAGTTCTCGCCGCACGGTCCCGACCTCCTCCCTCAGCCGCTCGTTGATGTCCTGTCTGAGATCGACGTCGCCGACCTCGATCTCGAGTTGCGACCGCTCCTCTGATAGTTGCGAAACGGCTCGTTCGAGTGAAGAACATTCTGATTGATGCGTGTCGACTCGCGCAGCTTTGGCGCGCTGCCGGTCCTTATGTCGTTGATCAGCTTCCGCTTCTTGCGCGGCCAGTTCCTCGAGCTTCGCCAGGCGCTCTTTCTGCAAATCGACCTTGAGGACGTCCTGGATGGCCGCTCGCGCGCGCGCCGCGTCGAGGCGCCGCGCTAAGTTGTCGATGGCGTCCTGGGCCTTCTTGGCCTTCTTCTCCTTCTTGGAGAGCTTCTTCTTTTTCGGCGGGACGGCGGCGTAGGTCCATTCGTAGGTCTCGTCGGTCGGCACGTAGCTCCAGTCGTAGGCCTCGGGCTCGGCGGCGCCCGGCGGCGGCGGCGGGGGGAGCGCGGCCATGAAGGCCCGGATCTCCTTCGTCTCGATCCTCGCCGGGTCGTACTTGTGTTTTTCTTTGGTCTTGGCCTCGCACGCCGCGCAGGTCGGGGGCTCGTCCTTCGGCTGGGCCGCCTTGCAGTTCGGGCACAGCCGCGCCATGGCCTCCTCCGATGGCCGCTGGCCGAGCTTGGCGAATGCCGCGCGCTTCTTGTCGATGACCGCTTTCAGCACGGAGACGTCGTCCTCGGGCGCGGCATTATTCACTGCCAATTGCGCCCGGTCGAGCACGATCGCGAGGTTGTCAGTGGCGTCCTGCAACTTCTTGGCCTTTTTCTCCGCCTTGGAGAGCTTCTTCTTGGGCATGGTTTACCGCCTCGCGCTGGCTGGGTTGTCTGGCTGGTTTCACCCTCGCGCTGGCTGGGTTGTCCTGGCTGGTTTCACGCCTCGCGCTGGCTGGGTTGTCTGGCTTGCCCCAGGACCGCGGCAAGGACTATGGGGCTGCCGCCCGCGCCTCCGCGACGACGCCTGCGGCCGTGTTATAGACTTTCGGCAGCTTGTCGAGGCCGTGGCACCACAGCCTCGGCCACACGATTCGCAGCGCCGGTAACCTGTGAAAAGCTAGTATGTCTGTCGACGCTAGCTCCGCATTTTTTGCCGTCTCGCTTTTGTAGCCCAGCACTGCAAACCACGGAGCGCAAATCCGCGATTGAGCACTGCTCTATATATACTTAATCGCTAGCCGAGCTTTGACGCTGAACCACGTCGCCCGGACATAACAACACATAGCCAGCTCGCAGCCAGTGATAAAAATGGCCGAGCTAGCATTCCCGAAGCGCCTCGCCGGCAAAAAGGTTGCTATCTTCATCGATTATCAATTCGAAGATTTGGAGGTGACATTTCCCATGTTAAGATCTGTGCATAAATCAAATTCTCGTGGTGCGTCTCCACTCACTGGTTGCTTTGCGCACAGGTTACGACTGCAGGAGGAGGGCGCCGAGGTCATTGTCGTCGGCGCCCACCCGGCCGGGCAAAAGTACACCGGGAAATACGGCTACCCCGTCAAGTCCCACGTGAATATAGAGGAATTTTCGAGCCTGACCGTCGATGGACTGGTGCTCCCAGGAGGCTTCGCCCCGGACTACATGCGACGCAATAAGCACATGCTCGAGGCGATCACGACGTCGATAGAACTCGGCAAGCCCTGCGCGGCCATCTGCCACGGGCCCTGGATGTTCTGCTCGGCGCGGTTTCCGAACGGCCAGCCCGTGTGCCACCAGAGGCAGTGCACTTCATTTGTTGCCATCAAGGACGACTTGGTGAATGCGGGCGCTCAATTCGTGGACGCGCCGGTCGTGGTCGACGGGCCGTTGATCACGGCGCGGACGCCCGCGGACTTGATTCCGTTCTGCCACGCGCTCATCGAAGCGTTGATGTGATATAAGTACTAGTACCTTACACAACAAAACCACGACGCCATCGCCGCGACGGCCAGCAGGCGACGGCGTGGCGGCTGCGGACCGAAGTGAGCGAGGGCGCGCCGGCCCCCCTCGTGCCCACGCGGGACGACTCCGGGAACCGCCAGGGCGTCGTCGTCCACGACGCCTGGGGGGGGAGGGCTGCCCCTGCTGCCGGCGCACCGGCCGTACCGCGAGCGCGGGCCAGCCTACTAACCTATGTTTCTCCGTACCGCGTGCCTTCCGCCGCCGCGCGGGGAAGAGTGGGGCTTATTTTCCTCCGAGCCGCACTTGACGCGCGACGGACGCCCGGTTCGCGACGCGCGTGCGTTTTTTTCCAAAATACATATATACTATCTAGAGGAAAGCTACTGTGGACTTCGCACGACTGCTGCGCCACCGCGGATTTTTGGATATTAGTGATGTCAAATGATGATAACAAAGATGCGCGCAGCGCGCTAACAGAGGCGACGAGTTCTTTTGAAGATGCGTGCCCTTGTGAGCGCCGCCCTGATGCTGTCCGTGACCAGCGCGCTGCTGCCGCTGCGGGCCCCCGCGGGCGGCCCCGTTCTGAGCAGCTGCCTGAAACCTTGGAAGGGCTGCCCCGAGGGCAGCTCCCTGAGCGGCTCCCGGCTCGGTGTCGCTGGTTTCTCCGAGGTCATGGCCATGTACCAAGACGGCAGCACGTCCGACAAAAGCGGCAGCACGTGTGCGCCGCACGGCGAGAACGGCCTCGACCGCGCCGCCCCCAAGGCCCTGGCGACGAGCCCCGCCGCGACGGCGCTGCGCCAGCTCTACAAAAACTCCGGCGCGGACGGCAGCACGTCCGACAAAAGCGGCAGCACGTGTGCGCCGCACGGCGAGAACGGCCTCGACCGCGCCGCCCCCAAGGCCCTGGCGACGAGTCCCGCCGCGACGGCGCTGCGCCAGCTCTACAAAAACTCCGGCGCGGACGGCCTCTACGCCGACGCGTTCGACTCCGCGACTATGAAAGGCGGGGCGAAGGCCGAGCTCGACTCGAACAAGTACCAGGCGGGCGGAATGCGCGCGCTCCACGCCATCGAGCAGGTCAGCTGCGTGCAATCCAAGACGATGGTCCAGGGCACGATCAAGCACGCTGCTATTGCTACTGATGGGCGTGTGACGGCCGAATCGGCATGCACGGGCAAGCCCACTTACAGCTGCGTTTCGAGCTTCGAGCAAACAGCGGAGGGCTGCTCCGGCGAGACTATAGGAGGCTGCCCGCTCGCCGGCAGCGCGAACAAGCCGGCCGGGAACGACGTCTTGGACGTCGCGTCCGCCGAACAGGCGCCTTCGAACACGACCGAGGGCGGCGTCGACGAAGAAGAAGCTGCCGAGGGCTACCGCGGGCGGGCTTCCCGGTGGCTCTTCCAGTTTCTTGCGATTTCGATCGGAATTGTTTTGGGACTCTTTGTGTTCGGAAGGGTTATTCCGCGGTGCAGTAGCTCGGCGAAGGGCGCTGCCTGGCGCTCGTACGTCGTCGCCTACCTGCTTATTTCGCCAGAGATCGCCCTCGTGGAGGCGGCGGCGACTTCGGTCCGCAGCAGCGACTACACAATTACGAAGAGTTCCAAGATCAAGACCAACGAGTCTCCGAGCTCGTCAGTCCAAAGTCTTGGGCAGCGGCGCGTGCTGTCGGGCTACGTGATGACCGACAGCAACATTAGAACGGCCGTTACGGCGTGGTTCTCGGACCCGAGTGCTGCCGAGTCGACGTACGGCCACATCTCGACGTGGGACACATCGGGGGTGACGGACATGTCGCAGTTGTTTTGTTCAGCTTATCATGCGACCTATCGGCCTCTCTGCAACACGGACGCGTCGTCCTTCAACGAGGACATCACCGCGTGGGATACCTCCGGCGTCACGACGATGTCGTTTATGTTCGGCTGGGCCTCGGCCTTCGACCAGGACATCGGCGCGTGGGACACCTCCGGCGTCCTGTCGATGGATGCGATGTTCAACTACGCCTCGGCCTTCAACCAGGACATCAGCGCGTGGGACACCTCCGGCGTCACAACGATGAGCGGGATGTTCCGCGACGCCTCGGCCTTCGACCAGGACATCGGCGCGTGGGACACCTCTGGCGTCACGACGATGTACTACATGTTCCTCAGCGCCTCGGCCTTCGACCAGCCGCTAAACGACTGGCGGATCGACAAGGTCATGAGTATGGCACGGATGTTCTACGACGCCTACGCCTTCGACCAGGACCTCGGCTGGTGCGTGGCCGACGACGTGGAAATGTACCAAGCGTACTCCAACACCCCGTGCTACTCGACGTCGTGCGGCATCAAGCAAGTGGCGGGCGGATGCGCGCCAACGCCCGCGCCGACAATGTCGCCACAACCGACCACGGCGCCGTCGCCCGCGCCGACGATGTCGCCACAACCGACCACGGCGCCGTCGCCCGCGCCGCAGATGTCGCCATACGTGATGACCGACAGCAACATTAGAACTGCTCGCGACGCGTGGCTCACTAGCGCGACGGCCGCGGAGGCGACGTACGGCCACATCTCGACGTGGGACACATCGGGGGTGACGGACCTCTCTCGTTTTATTTGGACATCGTCCTTCAACGAGGACATCACCGCGTGGGACACCTCAGGCGTGACGACCATGTACGAGATGTTCAGCGGCGCCTCGGCCTTTAACCAAGACCTCAGCGGCTGGCAGGTCGACAAGGTAGATGATATGGAAGGGATGTTCAAAGACGCCTCGGCCTTTGACCAGGACCTCGGCTGGTGCGCGGACGACGACGTGGACCTGGAGAACGCGTTCTTACACACCCCGTGCGCGTTGACTCTTTGTGGCGTGATGTGGGAGACAAATACTGGCGACTGCGACGTATCGCGCACGGGAAACGTCATGGTCAACTGGAAAATCAGATGGGCAGTTAATGCGTGGATTTCGGACGCGACGGCAGCCGAAGCGACGTACGGCCACATTTCCACGTGGGAGACCCAGGGGGTGACGGACATGAGTTGCCTCTTTACAACAACAGCAGCTACTCACGAGTGCGAATACTATTACAACAGGGCCGCGGCGTCCTTCAACGGGGACATCGGCGCATGGAACACCTCTGGCGTCAAGACGATGCGCTATATGTTCTGGGGAGCCTCGGCCTTTAACCAGGACATCGGCGCGTGGGACACCTCGGGCGTCACATCCATGTCTTCCATGTTCTACGAAGCCTCGGCCTTCGACCAGGACATCAGTGGTTGGGCGGTCCACAGCGTCACGGAGATGGGTGGGATGTTCATGGGGGCCTCGTCGTTCAACCAGGACCTCGGCGCGTGGGACACCTCGGGCGTCACGTCGATGTACGCGATGTTCGCCGACGCATCGGCCTTCGACCAGGACCTCGGCTGGTGCGTGGCCAACACTTACTTGATGCTGTATGGAACCTTCCACGGCACCCGATGCGAGTCGACGTCGTGCGGTGTCGTTCAAAATGCTGCAGGCACCTGCGCACCTACGCCAGCGCCGACCGCGACCCGCGGCAGTGGCACCGTCGGCAGTGACACCGTCGACGCCGCCACCCGCCTCTCAGGCGTCAGCGCCGCGCTCCTCGTGCTCGCGCTCGCCGCGTGATCCGCGTGCTCTGCACGAAGACCCCCTAGACGTAGGTACAAGTCACCACACAGTAGTAGTTAGTTACGCCCCCGGCTCAGGCGCATCTCCGCGAACCGTATCGCGTCCGCGACCTGCGCGTTCTTCGGCTCGAGGTCGCGGGCCTTCCCGAGCTCGGGCAGCGCCTCGCGATACCTCCCCAGCGCGTGCAGCGCCAGGCCGCGCCGGAAGTGGGCCTTCGCGTACGTATCGTCGAAGCCGGCCGCCGCCGCCGCGTCCTCCAGCGCGCGGCCGTGGTCGCCCAGCTTCAGGAAGCACGCCGACCGGTTCGCGAGCACCACGGCCCGCGGCCGGCCCGCGGCGAAGGCCGGCCGCTCGAGCGCCGTCGGCGGCCCGCTCCTCGGCGACCGTTGATGAGGAGGCGCCCTCCCGCTCCAGCTCCCTCAAAGTCGTCCCGACCAATCGTTTCGAGGTGCCCTGCACGATGCGTTCCGTGAGTAACTTCCCGTCGACCAGCTGCGTGACGAACTGCTGCTCCTTGATCGGCGTGTCTTTGTCGCAAAGCGAGCGGTCGAAGTTGTCCACCTCGACGCGAAGCGAGTCCTGGCGCCCGCCAACGGCGACACCGAGCCGCCGACTGCGCTCGGTGAAAACACTCCTTCGTCGCCCGTATAATAGAACAGTCGTCACATAAGTCGCACTGCACCGTGTGTAACACTTTTGAGGTGATGAGCGTCGTCTTCGTGCACCGCCTGACGCGTGCGGGCGGAGACGCCGTCGAAGCGCCCTACACTCGGCCCGCGAGCGCCTTCTCGAAGTACTTCCACGCGACCGAGAAGACCGCGCCCTGGAGGCAGTTGATCGTCAGCCTCGTTTCTAAACCTCTGAAAAATAACCCTTCGACGCCGTCCTCCTCGAGAATGGCCCGCGCCGCTTGCAGGGGGTTCGTGTCTTCGTCGGGCGACGTCTGGACTTTTGTCTTCACAACTCTAATAGCGTTGCTGCAGACGTCCGAGACGCACGACGCGCAGACTCCGAGCAGCGCGCGCCTCACTAACGCCGCCGCCGGCCCGTCGTACAACTCTGGTGGGAGTGATTGATCCAAAGAATTGTAGGTCAGGAACCAGGGGTAGTTGCCGACGAACGTAGCTGCGGCCGCCGCCAGCGACCCGCGCCATAGCACCCCGGGGCCCACCGTGCTAATGCGGTCCGTCAACGCGGTTGCCGAGCCGTCGACCTGCAGCGCCGTCTTCAGCGCGTCGACCGGCGCGATGAGGATGCGCCAGCCGGCCGCCGTCGCGGACGCCACGGCCTGGGAAGCAGGCAAGGGTATTCCCGGCACCAAGGAGACTATGAGAGTGGGCACGGCGGCGTTCGCCGCGGCGTCGCCGAAGCGTGAGAGCGGGTTTTGGACCAGAGCGTACTGGACGCCTCGGTAGAGTCGCGGCAGGCCGCCCTCCTCGTACAACTTGGCTACGGTGGCGAGCGTGCCGTTGCCGCCGTTGGCGTACTGGTAGTTCATGGCCGTCCGCAGCCACATCAGCGAGCTCACCTGAACGACGCCCGCGAGCGCGCCGCTCGCGCCGCCGCCGATGGCTTTCGTGGCTAGTGCGCCGTAGTCCAGGGCGACTGGCGTCGCGCTGGCGATCACGTGCGACGCGGCGGCGACGTCTAGCACCATGTGTGGTGCTGCTCGCGGTGCTCTCCGTCTCCGAGGTGCAGGGCGCAGGGCATTGGTGGTGATGAGCAGGAGCGCTGCTCTTCTTGCGTAGGCCATTGCTGTGCAACTATCGCTGTGCGTGTTCAGCAGCAGGCGGTGCAACAAAAGCTGAGTCGACAGCGCATCGAGCTAGCGTCCTGTAAGGCACTAGCAAGCTTTTGGCTAGGCCAAGCGGGACGGGGCCACGCGGCGTTAATAGATCGATCTGAGTTTTCAAAACACCGCACCGACGACTGGCTATAGTTATTCCTGCAAGACACCTCGCCACAGGAAGCTCAATGGCCCAAATCGAGGTCACAGGCCTCGCCGAGGTCCTGAGCGACCACGAGAACAGGATCGCGGCGGCGCAAGCGTGGTGCGTGCAACAAAACATCCGCTCGATCGACGAGCTCAAGTCGCGCGGCGACGCCGCCGAGGACGCGTTCATCGTCGCTGCCTTCTCTAGTCACCGCGTCGGGCCCGTGGACGCCGCGGGACGCGTTAGTTTCACTGGAAATTTTCTCGACGAGCGCAAGATCAAACAGCGCATTCGCGAATACCAGCCGCCGCCGCCGCCGCCCACGCGTTCGCCGCCACTGTGGGCCACGACGGAGCCGAAGCCGGCCCCGTACGAGGACAATGCGAGATCGCTCCTCGGCGATGGCCACGCCGCGCGCTGCCTGCGCCTGCGCCAGACGCTCCCGCGGCTCGAGATGCCCTGCGTCCGCGCGGCCACGGCGACCATCGGCGTGCTCTTATATCGCGCCCGCGTAAGAGAGCGGGGAATCCGCCGCCTCATTTACGCATTTGCGTTCGCTGTGCCCACCGACGAGGAACGACGCGCCGAGGCGGCGCGCGACGCGAAATTCGTCGAAGATTACGGCGGCACGATTGGGACTGTCTCTACGGGTCCCGATCCGCCGATGCGGCGTGGGGCCCTCGCCGCGGCCGTCGCTGAAGCGCTCGCGGGTCCGCCGGGGATGACCAAGGTCGCGAGGGAGATGACCTCGCTGGCCGACTCGCCTGAGGCCTACGACCTCTATATTTTCGCCGACGAAGGCTTCGAAACGGTCGAATTCCGGACGCTCCTCCAGTTCGAAGCCGCGTTTCCCGCGATCGTGGGGTGCGAGACGCTCACCATCCGGTCGAAGTTCGCGCGTCAGACCAGCATCTGCGTCGGCGGGCGTGTGCGGCACATCCGCGAGGCTGGTGGTTCCTTTGAGTCAGACGAAGCTTTTTTCACGGGCGAACTTGCGCTGCTGCCGATTGAGCACACGTTCGCCGCGCCTCGGCGGTCCTCGTCGGGTCGCGGCTACTTCGCGGTCGCCGACCTCGCGCGCGGGCTCAACGTGCTTCCGGAGTCGTGGCGGCAGCTCGGTCGCGTGAGGGGCCTCGTCGCATGGGATGCTGGCGACGATGGCAACCTCTCCTTGGGTCGCTTCGAAAGCCCGAATGCGAGTTGTCCTATCGACTTTGGCACGTGTACGCTGATGGTCGATTGGGCATCCGCCGAGTTCTCGCTCGACGGAGACCGCGGCGTGCTGGACGTTGAGTGGTTGTTGGTCTGCGACGGCATGTTTAACGTCATGAGCTCGCAACCGGAGCCCCGTGATTGTTTCGGCCAGGGGGCGAGCCTAGCCGAGATGGACCCGGTAGAGCCGAGGCGCGACCTCCGATGGAGCCACGATGACGAAAACTACTCTATTCTCGAAAAGTGGTGCGGCGATGTGATTTATAGGGAGAAGGACGTCGACGACCTCCCTCTCCATCGTCTGCGGCGCACCGTCATCGACGCCGAGCGCTGGCTCAACCCCGGCATTTTCCGCGACTGCCCGGATTACCTCCCGTACTACGTTTATGACCCTAGACTAGGGTGCCTTCTTGTTGCGCTGCGGGAGCAGTAAAAAACAACACAATAAGATTAATCCTCGCAGCACCAAAGCTCGTCCCCCTCGCTCGTCGGGCAGCAGACCCCTTCATCTAACCCCAGCGCGACGCATTTGGGGTGCGCGGCGCACGACGCGTCGACCTTCACACTAGTCACGTTCGGCTCAGACAAGACGACCGCGGGCGACGGCGGCCTGGTGGAAGCCCACCAGAGCATCGTGGCCAGCGACAGCGTCGAATCCAAAGCCGGCTCCGCATCTGCATTTGCGAGCGCTTCGATGTCCGCGACCGCTCCGTCAGCATCGCCGACGGCCCTTAACAGAAGCAGCAGCGACCGCCAGGGCCCCTGCGCCGCGTCATACTGATCGCCTGGTGTGCTTCCCGAAGTTTTAGGTGCGTCCGGCACCCTCACTCCCGAAACGGGAGGCAGCCCCTCCGAGGCAGCCTTGTAGATCCGAGACGCAAAAGCCGCGGGCGCGCTCAAGTCCCCGCGCAAAAAACCACCAACTCTAGCCGTCGCCGGACTAAATGGTAAACAATTGATCAGCACGGCATACGCCGCGGCTTCGCCGAACCAGGTCCTCGCAGAGACATCCAACGCCCCAACCACACCAACAATAGCGTGATCAGAAGAAAAGGGCCTCAATCCTTTATACACTCCCTGTTGATCAGCAACGCGCCAGTAGTGCCTTCCCGCTCTAACCTCGAGCGCCAACGCTAACCGAGCGAAATCTCGGAGCTCGGGATCTCCGGTAACGGAGCCCCACAACGCAGCCCCATAATAGGAATGCGCCGCCTCCGAGATACTTTCCTGGGACTTGCCGTTCTGCAAGGAAAACAAGCCCGACGCCCAGGAGTGGCCGTCGTACCAGTCCTTGTGGCGCGAGACCGTAAAGTACGAACTTCGCGGCGCGACGGACACGTCGCCCTCGAGCAGTTTCCGCCGCCCGAAGGGGTTGCAGTAGTCCATCACGATCGCCGAAACCGCAGACTCAGCTTCGCTGTGGTGCTGGCCGTCCTCGTCGAAGCCGAGGTGCTTGGCCACGGCCGAAGCGTGGACCAGATACCCATAATGGAAGTGGTGGTCGTTGTACCGGCCGTTGCCGAAGTCCGCGTGTGCGTCTTTGTAGCCGGCGCGCGTCACGACGCCGCCGTGGGAGGCGTCGTAGACCAGTAAACTGTTGGCATCGGCAGCGAGCCAGGGCCGCAGGGCTTTCTTGAGTTTGAGGCCGTGCTTTCGCGTTAGTTCCTTGTCGTTGACCTGCTTCGCCGCCAGTGCGATCGACGCTAACCGGTATAACCGCTTGCCCGCCGAGTAGACGCCTGCACTTGATGCTAAGGACCGTTCGTCCTGATCCGGCTCGAACTTTTGTAGCAATGTCTTCATCTCGTCTCTGGCAGTACTGGGCCCGAGGTCCCACTTCAGTTCACCCAGCGGTTCGCGGAAGCGCCACTTCTCGCCGACGACACCCCTCAGAGGGCCCTTCAGCGATTTATACCCGGTCTCCATGCTACTCTCCAGTATCGTGTCGCCGTGGTGCCTGTGTGGAAATCAAGCAGTGAGTTATCGTCGCTTCGATGGCGTGGAGCCTCCACGCCGTCGAGCAGACGCAGTTACGGAGACAACATCGCGTCGATGGCGCGCGGCGGCCCGAAATTTGATTTCCACACAGCGTGGTGCGGCAGCGCCAGCGTTAATAGTGACGAAGGCAGGCCTCCAGATACCCCCCAGACATACGACATTTCGACGACGTCGGGTTCCGCGTAGGACGCGTGCCACGCGACGCGTCCACTGACAGCGTAGCTTGTCGCGTGGTCGTCCAACAAGGCTTCCGTCTGCTCGTCGGGCACGTAGGCTAGTCTCAGAATCGTCTTTTCCTTGATGGTAGCTGTCAGAGCTTTGCCCTCCTCCAGCGCTATCGGTAGAGAGGCATGCAGTAACCATTGCGACCCGTCGCCCAGCGTAACTTTGTGGCGCTTCGACGAGGAAGCAAGGCGTCTCCTACCGGCCTCGCAGCACCCGAGGAAGACGCCCTCCGCCGTCGGGCAGCAGACTCCGATCAAATTCGAGCAGACCGGGTGCGCCTTGCAGCTAGCGTCGTCCTGTGGTCGATTCGTCGTCGCGATCGGCGCCGTCGTCGTCGTTTTTGTGGTCGAGCCTTGGAGTTTCAAAGATTGGACCGAGGCCAGGGTTAACGAAGCTCCGGCATCTACCACCACAGTGATAAACGGCGACCCCCGCGAAAAATGGGCCCTCGCGTCGCCAAATTTGAATTCCGCGGTCAGCTCGTCGTGCTGGACTAATTCCGGTGCCGCGAGCTTCTCCGTCTTGACGATGAGATCGGCGACGAAGGCGTCGACGATATTGTTGGAAGTGATGGCTCGGTGGCTCGATGGGTAGCTGATTTCAAGCGCATGCGTCTTCTTCTCGAAGCGCACGGCGTAGGGCGTCGTGGCGGCCGGCGCGCCGTCGTCCAGCAACAGGTTCGTGAACCAGGCGCCCGTGGGCGTCGGTTCCTTTGTATGCTGGCCGACCGTGGGAAAGGGCGGCGCGACGTCTCGGCGCGCTTCGACGGCTGGTGCCCTCAGCCATTTTAATGAGATGACGCTTGTGGTGATCAGTGCCATCGCTGCTACTATGCCGAGGAGTGTGCGCCGCTGCTGCGGAGTCATTGCTGCTGTCTCAATTTGGCCTGCTCTCTGGCGGCTGCGACAAGGAGCTCTTGTACTTAGTACCTCTTGGCTGCAAGTGCCAGCGTGCAGGTTCGTGGACACTTCCAGAGGATATGTAATGGGCGTGTGGACTCAGTTTCACGTCGGACTGCTCCTAGCGTCCAGTAAGACACTAGGAATGAAATGTGACCGCGAGCGGCCTCAGTTTGCGTATAAGCAAGCTCTCGACCGACGTTAGTTGCGCGTGGTGCCAGTGACAATTACGCAGATCTTCCGTGCGCCAACATCAGTTACTACTAGTCCATGCTAAACCTCTAGATTAAAAGAGAGTACCGGTCGGAGCCGCCGACGCCGCGCTGCGCGTCGATGCCGAGCTCGCCCGTGCGCGAGTCGCAGCCGCCGTCGCCGTCGCAGCTCGCGGCGCTCGCGACCTACCCGCCGGGCACGACCCGACTCCAAGCGGCGGCCCTGCGCGAGATGTCCATGCCGCTCCCCTCGGAGTCGCCGGCGACGGCCGCGGCTTTACGAAGCATGTCGTCGACGACGCTCGAGTCCTTGGCGGAGTCGCCGCCGACGGAATGAATCAACGCCGCATCCTACGGCATCCCATGCTTTCTGTATATGGTACCGGTTTTTTAAAGACTAATAAAGTGCTTCTCTGTCAAAAGTTATGAGGGGTCGCGGCGATGGCGTATAACGATAAGCTACTTAGGACATGGCCCCCTCCTGTAAAACATCGATCATGTCGAAGAGCCGTTTTCGGCGCCCCAGAAACCGCGCCCGCGGGAAGCCCGCGTCGGCCTTCGCCGCGAGAAACAAGCACGCGTCCGCGACGCCCTCGGCGTACGTCGATCTTCCATTAACATTGTGTCTGAGTTCGAACGTCACGGTGCCGTCGCCCGAGGTCAACGCGTAGGTGTGGTAGGCGTGGCCCGGCAGGTGTTCACTAGGCACCTTACCTAACCGACCGTTGGCCCCATTCAACGAGGTCTCGTCGTTGCGGACCTTTTCGACGTCTTCGACCTGGAAGCCGCCTCCATTTAATTCCTTCAGCGACGCGACCACTGCTTTTGCAGTTCCAGAGGTGTCCACTTTGGCCTTCTGGTGGGACTCGATCACCGTGAGGTCGTAGCCCGCAAACGCATTGGGAAAATCACGAGCGGCCTGGTCCACCACGGCCTGCATGGCCACGATCTGCTTGCTCATGTTCGGCGCGACCACGGCGCCGTGCTTGCCGTCCGTCACGGTCTTTCCAATCGCGTCGTAGTCGCCGCCCGTCGTCCCCATCACAAAATGCATGCCGTGCCTCGCGTAATATTCGGCGTTCGGTAAAGCCGCTTGCGGCGCCGTGAAGTCGACCGCGACCAACACCTTGCCTTGCTCCTTGCACTTTTTGGCGAGTTCTGCGCCGCGCTTCTCTGCTTCGTCGGAGCCGCCGGCTACCAGGTCGACCTTGGGGATGCGGTCATCCGTGGGAGTGCCCGCGAAGGGCTCACCGGTCAATGCGACGTCGGCTAACGTCATGCCTCTGGCCACGCACGCCTCCGCACACGAATAGCCCATCTTGCCGGGGAGGCCGTTCATCATCACGACGACGTCGCTCGGCGCTATCGACCTGTGTGGAAATCAACCATTGAGCTACAGCATCGCTTCGATGGCGTAGGGCGCCTGAAGTTAATTTCCACACATCTATCGACATGCGCACGGGGGAGCGGCGTCTGGCAGCGAGGGCTTGGGTAGGCGCCGCGAGCAGTGCCAGGGCCAACGCGCATCGTGCGGCAGCCATTCTTAAAGCTGTAAACAAGTCTTTGCGACGGCGTCGGTGCAACAGCGATGCACAGCGGCTGTCTACACCAGCTCGCCTTCAGCTTTATGCTTTTGGGGCTAGGTAAAACACACTTAGATTGATTGCAGTTCCGCCAATTGGGCCGTAAACAGCGCGCACGCATTGCCTGTGCACCGGCAATCTACGCATTTACTCTGCACAGCTGCCACGCTCGAGCGCCCAGCATCTCCGCACGGCTGGTACGCCGGCGACGCAACTACAACACGCACTGCTGGTACGCCGGCGACGAGCGCGAAAACAATGGCAAGGAGGACACTCGCCCTCTGGGCCACCTTCACATGCATCCAGGCCTTCGCGCCCCAACTCACCAGACAAAACGCCCTTCAAAGGCAAGCAGCAGTCACGAACGAGGAGGCCTTCACGCGGCAACAAGCGTTGTATGACTTAGTGTATGTGGAACGCATCAAGCCGCCGGAGACGTCGGCTGGAGGCTTATTTTTAGTAGCCCCGGAGGACCCGCCCATGCACCTCGCGAAAGTGGTCAGTGTCGGCGCCGGCGGCCAGGGCAACTCCGGTCTCGTGGTAGAAAACGCGGGCCTCAAGCCCGGCGACCTCGTCTACTGCAAGCACCCCTGGGGCATCGGCCCGAAGGACGAAGAGTTCGGCGAGGACGGCCAGGAGCGGCGGTTCTCGTTCCTGCGCTACACGGACATCGCGGGGGTCGTGCGGAAGTGAACTGCGGTGGTTCTAGCGTAAGTAGCACTGTCCTATAATAATAAAGTCGCCAAACGGATCGCTCCTAGAGAGGGTCTGGACGAGTATCGCTGCCGCATCCTCGAATGAAACCCGTTTAGTGGCTTTAGCGTTTTGCGGCCCAAAAAACGCCGAGGCGAAACTTGCTGCGCCCAGCTCGCCCGAAGAGCCCCGTAATTGGTTTAGAGACCAGATTTCACCGAATCCCGGACGGCGCAGCCAGCGCGGCGGCCCTGGGAGAGCGAAACGCAGGCCTGTGAGAGCCTGCTCACTGTAGACAAAGTCACGGTCACATTATGGCGGAGGAGACCCCGCGGGAAGACGCGGCGGAGACCACCTACATCGCCCTCACCGCCCGGCTCGAGGAACAGTACATCGAGAACCTCGCCTTCATCGAGGCACGCGGCGGGATAGGAGAAAACGGCTGGGGGGTCCGGGACGCCTTCCTCGACGCGGCCGACGCGGTCGCCCGCCTGAGCCCGGATCAGCTCGCCGCGCGCGTCGCCGTCGCGCGCGCGCGGGCCGCGGCGCCCGCGCCCGCGCCGGCCGCCGCGTCGCCGGCCTTTGGCGTGCCCCCGGTATCTGGCCGCTTTCGCGGGCTGGGAACCGCATGGGGGCCGCGCGCGCCCGCGCCCGTCGGGGGCCAGCGCCCGTTCGCGCCGCGGCCCGTCGCTCCGCGGGCGGCGCCGGCGCCGTTCGTGCCCCAGATCAGCTGTTCGCAGCCCGGCGTCACGGTGTCGGTCAGCCTCTGGCTCCCCGACGTCGCGCACGTCGACGTCGTCGTTCAAAGCCTCATCCGGGGGGACGAGGCCATGGTCGCCCTCCGTTTGACGAGCGGCGCGGTGCGGCGCTTCGGCCTCCGGCTCAGCGGCGCCCCCGCCCGGGCCTACGGCCAAGCGAATCCCGGTCCCTCAACGCTCGTCACGATCACATTCGTCAAGCAGCGCCGCGAGATCGCCTGGCCGGAACCGCTCGCCGTGGTCATCCCGCACGACGGAGCATCTCATCCGCGGACCGCCGATGAGATGCTCGCCGAGGCCATGGCGCCCGCGCCCGCGCCCGCGCCGGCCGCGCCGCCGCCCCCCGGCCGCGGCAAGGACATCGCCGCGCTCAGGCGGTCCATCTCGGCCGCCGACGACGTCGAGGTCCTGCCGCCGCCGGCGCCGGCGCCGGCCCCGCCGCGGACGCCGGGCGCGCCGGCGCCCGCGCCGACGCTCGTCGTCACGCCCGCGGCGCCCGCGCCCGCGCCGGCGGACGATGATGATGGTGTTGAAATGCACGTCATGACGCCGGAGATGCTTAAAAAAAGACGCTTCGACGAGGCCATCGCCAACGGCGAGGTCATCGAGATTCCCTCCGACGACGACGAGGCGCCCCAGGTCGCGCCGGACGCGGCGACGCAGGCTAGGCTCGACGCGGCCGCGGAGCAGCGGCGCCAGATCGAAGAACGGAAGCGGCAACGCACGGAGAGCGCCTTCACCGAGGCCCGCGTGGCGCAGTACATCCGAGACCACCGCTTCTTCCCCGTGAGCACGCTGACGGCGAAATGTAGGGCAGCCGGGCTCAAGGTCAGCGGCAAGAAGAACGAGCTCGTCGCGCGCCTGGCGCTGTGGCACGGGTTGCGGATCTTCGACGGCCCGCGGACGCGGCGCCACCGCGACCGCGTGGCGCGCCTCGCGGACGACCTGGACCGGTTTTTGGCCGCGCATCCGGCGCCGGGGGACGAGGGGCGGGGCTACTATCCGATGCCGGGGCCGTATGGTATGGCGGCAGATTACTAAGCTTGTATCACTAGGTCTCATTACTCGGATCGCCCTGCAACTCGCGCCGCGCCGCGCCCGCGGCACGGCTCGCCGCTGCCGTTCCCGCGGTGATCGCGGCGGCCGCCCGGCGCCCGCCGCGGTAGAGCGCCAGGACCTCGCCCGGGAGGTCGCTCACGGATTTCTCCGGCCGCGCGACGAGGCTGCCCAGCAGCAACAGGAGCGCCGCGACGAGCGAGAGCGCGGCTTTACGTAAAGAACCCTTCACAACACTCTTCAGGCCGCCCTTCGACGGTGAAGCTCTCATCCGCAACAAACGACCAAGAGGCGCGGGCGGCGCGGCCGAGGCCAGGTAGACGACGGCGGGCCCGACGAACGCCCGCCAGTCCTTGGCGTCATTTGTGGTTTCGGACTGAAGAGTCCATGCCACGACGCGTTGTGAACGGGCGTCGAGCCGCCCGCCCTTGGGCACCGAGTGCGCCACGACGCGCCCTGGCCCCTGCACAGCTACTGTACCTCTCTTGACAGTGACGAGCCCGTTCTTGGACGCCTCCAACTCCGTCCCCGGCGTCGCGCACAAGACCGACCGCTCCGCGAGGACGACGGTGCTGTTCGAGGCGTCCACGACGCACGCCGCGTGGCCGACGCGGCTGCTCGACACCATCAATACGGCCTCGTCCGCGCGCGTCGAGTAGGCCGCGAAGGGCGAGTCCTTCTTACGCAGCAAGCCCCGCTGCCACCAGCGCTTCTTGCGGCCGAGCGCGACGAGCGGCGTGCTCCGGAGGAGTCGTCCACTCGACGCGAGGCCGCTGCAGCCGACGACGCAGGCGCTGTTGGCCGTCAGGGATTCCCCATTGCGGAGCGTAGCGCGGACGACGCCTGAGGCGTCGACGCTCAGCTCAGCTTGGGCAGGTGTGCATAGTGTCACGAAGATGGCTGCTACGCGCAGCGCTGGCTCGGACGCATGCGTCTCGCGCGTCGCGGCGAGTAGCAGCAATGTGAGCACCCACTGCATCTTGCACAGGGATGCGGGAAGCGGCACGCTGCGTGCCAGTCGTGCTCTATAGTGCCCGTGGGTCGTCTGGCATGCGTTTAAAAGTTTGTGTGCGCTCTGTGCGAGCCGTAAAAGACCACGCGCGTAAAGTCGAGCTAGCGGCAGTAAGACACTAGCAAACAAAAGCAAGCCCGGAGCGCGTCAGCGTCCTGAAGTGGACACTGGCACGATACTGACCCTCTATTCGTGGATTATTAACTCGCTGTGGTATTGGGCACAAAGCTCCAGCTTCGAGCAGCGCGGTTTCAGACGCTCTCAGAGCTGGGAGAGCATCAGCTTGAAACGCACGCCATCGACGCGACACAGCAATGGGCGCACTTGGGGACGCGCCATGGCGACTTCTCGTCTTAGATTTCATCACGTTCGTCGCGCTGGGAGGTGGTACCGTCGTCATCCCGCTGGCGCTCGTGAAGCACTGTCAAAGTAACGACGACAACTGCGCGGCGAAGGCGGCGCAGCGGCTCGTCCAGTACGGCCTCGCGGGGAGTCTGCCGCAGCTGCTGGCCGCGCCGCTCGTCGGGAGGGCTTGTGATCGATTGGGGCCAAAAATACCATTACTCGCGGGCGGCGTCGGCGTCGTCGCGTCGCTGATACTCGCCGCGCTGTGGGCGCTCTACGGCTGGCCGTTCTACGCCCTGCTCCTCTCGGCGGCGGCGAACGGTTTGTGTGGCGGCACGCTCGGCTTCCTCGCCGCGTCCTTCGCCTACGCGGCGGCAAGCGCCAAGGCGCCGGAGGAGGAAACGTACGCGCCGCTGGCCGGCGCGGCGGAGGAGGAGGAAGCGCCGGAGCAGCGTACCGGTGGGTTCCGCGGCGTCGCCGTCGCGCTGACGCTGAGCATATGCGTGTCGCCGGCGGCCGGCGGCGCCGCGGCCCAGCACTTCGGCGCCTTCGCGACGCTCGCCGGCGCTTCTGGTATTGCGGCGGTCGCGTTGCTTTGGACGCTATTTGCTCTGCCGGCGGTGGCGCCGACGAAGAGCGAGGCCAAAGCGGACGTGCTGCGAGGTCTCAAAGTCGTCGCGGCGCCGCCGACGCGCTTTTTAGCTTTAGCTTGGACGCTGGTGGCGACGAACAATATTGGTGTGGGGAACATCGCTACCCAATACCTCGCCCGCGATCGCTCAAGCACAGGAGTTGGCCTCTACATCTCGCTACTGGGCGCCGCGGCCGCCGTCGGCACTCTCGTCATAGAACCGCTCGTTCGGAAAATATGGACAGGGGACGAGTTTAGGCTCAACCTGTTGCTCGCGCGAGCCGGGTGCCTCGTCGCCGCCGGCATCTCCGTAGGATTCGCCCTGCTCCCGGCGTCGAATCCCGGCATTTATGGTATTGCGTGTCTCGCGTCTGTCACGGCGGCCTCGATGCCCGCGAGCCGCGCGCTGCTCGTGGCGTCCGCGCCGAAAGAGGACGGCGGCGCGGCGTTGGGTGCCCTCGGCGCTTTGGAATCGGCCTCGGGGCTGGTCGCGCCGGTGTGGTTAGGGTACCTGTATGCCTACGGCGCGCGGCACTCGCGCGCGGCCGACGCGTTCTACGGGACGGTCGCGACGGCAGCGTTGGCGTTCGTCGTCCTCGTCGTGCGGCCGCCGGAGCCGCGGCACGAGTACCTGCGGCGTATCTCGTTGCCCGCCGTCACGGCTGTTTCAGAGGATGGTGGTGGCGAGGGGACGCTCGTGTGATTTCGTTGGTCGAGTTCTAGTTGTAATTATTTCGTTCGTGTTCTATCTATGCCCAATCCAAGGGAGAGTAGTAGCGGTCACGGACTATAGACCAGCCCTTTCCATTTCTTCGGCGACCTTGTCCTCACGCGAGGCGTCGTAGGCGAGGCAAGGGAGATAACGGTGCAAATATTCAGTCAAGTTCGTCCGGTCCTGGCTCTCTCGGCCCGTCGTCCTCAAACCCCTCGCGACCAGCTCCGTCTTCAGATCAGATGCGCCTAGCGTCTCGGCATCCTCCACCGTCAACTCCACGGTGCCAAGTTCGCCTGGGTACCCAATCAAAACGCCGATGCGCCCAATGATATGAATCTGGCCATCCCTGTCCGCCCGGAACGCCATAATTCGAAACCCGGTACCACGTTCTAATTCGACCTCGGCGATGAAATCTCCTGCATCCCCGACCTCAATTACACCACTGCCCCATGCACCTGGGGCCCAACCTTGGTCCAAAACCCCAAGCGCTGTGGCATAGTGAGTGGCGGCAGGGTAACGTTTGCCTGGATCGATAACGGTGACCCGTCTCTTGGAACACCGCACGACCTCGCGCCACGGAACATCGGCGCGCTCTCGCCCGAGCCCGCGGCTCTGAGCAATGATTTGGAAGACAGGCGCCGACGCGCGGTGCCACGCAGATGACGCGCAAAGCGCCGAGGCGACGTCGCTCACTGGCAACCACGAAATCACGAGCTGGGGTGGTAATGAAGAGGGGAAGGTCCGGCTTGAGGTCGGATTGCTTTCAATTCGCGCCATTGTATTGTTCAACGCGAATTATAATTGTTGGCGTGTTCACGCAGGCAAAAGCCCAATATTTCTGCTAGCGGAGAGTAACACACTAGGCATCCCTGGCACAGGCACGCAAAGCAGCAAAGCACGCAGCACATGCAAAGATGAGGCAAGATTGATGGCTGCTGACCCTCAAAAACGAGTCCTCGTACTCGGCGGCACGCAATTCATCGGTGTGCACATTGTAAGAGAGCTGCTCAAACAGGGCTACGAGGTCACGCTGCTGAACCGAGGCGTGACGCCCTCGCCTTTTGAAGGCGACCCACGCGTGGGTGCGATACATGCGGACCGCTTCGAGGACCGAGAAGCTGTCTCAGAAGCGATCGCGAGCGAAGAATGGAGCGGTGTGGTAGACACGACTTGCTTCGACGTCGTCGATGCGTCGACCGTCGTGGATGCCATTGCGAGTTTGGAAACGCCACCGCGCTGCGTGTACATTTCCACGGACTCGGTCTTCGCGGCGTGCGAACGCGTACAGAAAGACTCACTCGTCGAGGCCGACGCCGTGCGCGCCACGTCACGCCAAGCCATCGCTGAACTCAAGCGCCGCGACTCGTACCAGTATGGGTATGGGTCGGCCAAGCTCGACGCCGAGGAGGTCTATGCGACGATCGACAGCGTCTCGTTGCGGCTGCCGGACGTCATCGGTCCCAGAGATAATTTGGGAGGCTTCCTGGACCTCATCGACGCCGTCGGCCGCGGGCGCGTGGGCAGCGCTGTGAAGCACGTCGCGGACGGGAAACCCCACGTCGGCTCAATCGCGTACGCGCCTGACGTTGGGCGCGCGGTCGTCGCGGCGCTCACGGCATCAAACCCGCCCAAGGTATTGCATATCGCCTGCGTCCAGCCTGTGTCAGTCGCGGAGCTGGCCGCGCTCGTCGCCGCTGGCCGCGACTACGCCCTCGACGCCGCGCGGAAGGCTCCCCTCTTGACCGTCGACGTGGGCGGGCCCATCTGCGTCGACGCGGCGCTGAGTGCCCTGGACTGGAGACCGACGCCTCTGGCCGACGCTATCCGAGAAACGGTCGCGTGGTACGAGACGGCCGAGCATCGCAATTATACGCGCGCGCTCGCCGCGGGGAAGACGCCGGCAGCCCTCGCGGAGCCGGAGCCGAAGCGGCGACGCGTAATGTGAATGTGAATGTAACTAGTTTGTGCACACAAGAATTACTCATCAGTTCAGGTTGTACCGCCGCGGCGCCGTCGCCGCAAACAATGTGGCGGCGTCCGGTTTAGAGTTCGTCGCGTCCGAGTGGAACATGGCCCCCAACTCGGGGTTCTGGGCGTGGTCCTGCTGCGTCCGCTCCTTCGCTTGGCGCGCGATGTCGGCGGCCGCACCTATTGCAGGCGGCGCCGCCTTCCTTTTCTTTTTTTCCGGTTTCTCGTCGGCCACAACACCGGCCTTGGCGCGCTTCGCGGCCTTCTTCTTGGCTTTTGCAGCTGCTCTTTTCTCGGCCAGAGCTCTTGAAGCCTCCCGGACGTCGTCGGGATCTGGTGCTGCTGTCACCAAATCGCTCTTTGTAAAGGGGCCGTACTCGTCCTGCAACGCCTGTTCGCCAAGTTCTGAAATTGCTTTTTGAGCTATCAACCAGCCCGTCGTCCGTACCACGAGGAAGGGCTCGGAGCCATCAAATGAAGCGCCCGTCAACGGGCACTGACAAAACGGCGCGCCGTCGCCGTGGACGTAGTCCTTCTCGCCCTTTGGTGGTGTTGATTTCACGTCGATGAGATCCCGTAAGCCGCGAATGTGCGAAAACGCCTCCGGCAAACTTTTGGAAGAGAGCTGCTCCAACACGTCCAATTTGTTGAAGAGCTGGCCGAACGCGTCGCTGACCACCGGTGCTTTCAAGGCGTCCCCCGACAGGGCGCAGGACCGCACGCGGATGGCGCGCCTTCTGTTTGTAAAGTCGCCGCTCTCCGCATCCCCACCGGTCGTGCCCGAGCCGTGGTTCTGCCCTTGCGCCCAGCCGCCCTTCGAATGGGCGGAGCCGTAGGTGCCGCGCATGAACTCGCGCTGCGTGGCGATGCAGCCGCCATCGCCTCCCATTTTGTTGTGCTGGGCTTTGCTCTGTGGCTTTGTTTTTGGGCCGCGGGGCTCACACCTCTGCGATGCTCAGGCTGTGGGCCCAAGCTCTGTGGCTTTGTTTTTGTGGGTCGCGGGGGCTCGGCTCCGGCGAACGCCTGGCTGCGGCGATGTTTTAAAGGCCTGGGGCGTCGCGCGGGCCTTGTGGCGACGCAGTATGAGCCCTAGGGCGTCGTCGATGAGGCTTTGCTAGTGCCTTTCAGGTCGCTAGCTAATTATGCTTCACGTGACGGAGCTGGCCTGTCGGCTGCAATTCGCATCGATAGCGACAGAACTGAGAAGATAGAGCGCGTCGCCAATAGCGGCGAGAACGTATAACTCGCTGCCGGAACGACAGCGGCCTGCGCAGACAACTGCACAGCTGCAATCTGTACCGCACTTGCTGTGGCACGCGTCGTCGCTAAGCAGCCATGCAACGCTCGCCACTCCTGGCACTGCTGCTAGCCGCGGCGTCGCACGCGTTCATCGGTCCCGCGCCGCTGCGCTGTCGAGTGCCAGTCAGCAAGAGCGACCGCGACGGCAGTATCGACGACGCCGACGAGGCGGCGCGCGTCGCCGCCTTCCGGGCGCGGCTGCTGAAGGGCGGGCTCGACGCCGTCGCGAAGGATGTGGAACCCACGGAGGACGACGACAGTGATCAAGACCCTGAGTGGGCGCGCGCCGCGGAGAAGCCGCGCACGGGCGTCGTATTGATCGGGAGGAAAGACTGGTTCTTCGCCGACAAGCCGTCTGGTGCTGTCAAGAGCGCTCTGAAGAGAGTCGGCCTCGCGGCCGACGCGGCACAACGGATCCCCGAGGACCGCCTCGCGGGACTGGTTCCTGTGGTCTTGATTTTGGACGGCGCCCAACCGAAGTCCGAAGGATTTTCCGGCGTGTTATTGGGGAGACGGTCGGGCTACATGATGGGCGACCTGAAGGAGCTCTATACCACTGGGTTTATGCTCCAGCCTTTGTGGGTCGGGGGCCCGACCGTCGAGGACGCCTTTTCAAGCCCGATCGAGCGCACCGTCGGCGCGCCGGAACAGGGCGCCACCACGGGCATCGTGGCGGTCCACCCCTACGCGTCGGAGACGATTCCGGGCTCTGTTCGACTCACGGACGACGGCCTCTACGCGGGCGGCGACTGGCGCACCGCTTCCACATTAGTGGAAAAGGGCATGGCGAACCCCTTCCGCTTCCGGCTCTTCGCCCAGGCGACGCGGTGGCAGCCCGGCGAGCTCGAGAAGGAAATTCAGGGAGGCGCGTGGCTCTGCGCGGACGTGTCCACGGACCTGTTGTTGAAGGACCGGGACCGGGGCGCGCGGCCGCTTGCTTTAGACGTGCTCGAGGAGCTCGAGAAGAGTAATTAGGTATTTATCAATCTGCGAAACCCGTTTTTTGTGGAAATTTTTCGCGCGCGCGGCGTCGAGCGGGCAGCCTTCAGGGCTGCCCCCCGCCTGCAATCGACGGTCCTGGTCCCCCCGGAACAGCCTGGAACGCATGCGCCGTCGCCGCGACCGCTAAGCATCAGTATGACTACTGCCGATGCTGCTGATGCTGAGCAGCGCAGATGACGCCACGAGTCCTCATTTACCTGCTGAGCAGCGCAGCAGCATGGTTCACGAGCTCCACGGACGATGACCTGAGAACATGGCTCGGCGACCACGAGCCGTATGCGGCGCAGACCGAGGCTCAGGCGCGAGCCTGCGATGCCACCTGCCGCGCGTCGCTCAGGCAAGGGTACCGATGCGAAGGTATTGAGAGACCGCTGCCCCCCTGCGAATTTGAGCGGAAGCCGGTCAACGCCGACTTTGCGTCGCTGCTCCGGGCGACCGAGACCCCGAAGGCGTCGTGCGCCGGCCCCCACGGCGCCGTCGCGTGCTACACCTTTGGGGTGCGTGTCCAGCGTCCCGGACGCGCGCGGCGATGGCGTGCTGTGGAACAGTTCCGTGAAGGCGTCACCCCGCGCAGGGCGGCGACTACTGCGTCCTGCGCAATGCCTACCCGCCGGACGCGTCGTCCTCCACGTGCGCCGAGGGGGCGCTGCGCGGCGTCAAGCTCGGGGATAAATACGCGGAGGTCAGCAAGCGCTGCGCCTGGAGCGTCTACTGCGAACCGTCCAGCAAGGAGGCGGCCGCGATACTACAGCGGCGGCTCTGGGGCAGGCCCAAGGAGCAGATGTGGCCCAAGGTGCAATTGCGGCGCGGGCCGCCGCCGGCGCGACGGATGAGCGACGAGCCGCTGTACCTCGCGCGGCGCGGCGACTGCGGCGGCAGCGCCCCGAACCCGGCGCACTGCCGCCGGCGACGATGGAGATAGTGAGGCGGTCGCGGGGTTTCGCGCCGCTCAATCGAACCACCGTCTTCCTGGCGGGCGGCTTCGGGTTCGGCGGCCACGCGATGCGCGCCGCGGGCGGCGACGCGGCGCCCTGGGCGCCCGCGGCCGACGTCGCGACGTACCTGCTCTGGGGCTCCGCGCGGCGCGTCGCGTGGCTCTACGACCCGGACGCGCGGACCTACGATACCGCGGTCTACTACCGCGACGTCGTGCTGTCACCGCCGCCCTTCCACTCGGCCACGTGGGCGCCGGCGAACTGCCGCGCGCAGGTGCGCTCCGACGTGTTTGCGCAGCTACGGCGGACTGTGGACGACCGGATCGAGCGCGCGGCCAACCTGGCGAGACGACGGCGCGCGGAGAAGCCGTTCGTGCTCGTGCTCACGCGCCGGGCGCCGGCGCGCCGGCGGCTGCTGAACGCGAGGAGGACCGTGCACAACGTCGACGCCGTCGTCGACGCGCTGCGGGCCGCGCTGCCGTCGTTGACGGTCCGCGTCGTCTCTACCGCCGTCGCGCGGCCGTGGGCCCGCCAGGTCGCGCTCTGGCGGCGCGCGCGGGTGGTCGTCGGCCTCCACGGCGGCGCGCTTGCCCACGCGTTGTTCCTCGGGCCCGGCCAGGGCCTCGTCGAGATCACGCCGCGCGAGCACTCTTGCGGGCACCCGTCCATGTTCGCACATATGGCGGTCGGAGTCGGCGCAACCTACCAGGGAGTTTTATGTCGAACGTGCTCGATGGCGCGGGGCGGGGCCGTGGACGTCGAGGCCGTCGTGCGCGTCGTCCGCGAGGTGCTAGAGCGGACCTAATTCATCAAAACTTACACACCTACATTTGGGCCCGGCCCCTCCTCTCGAGGCACCTGTCGAACGTTTCGTCCGTGTAAGGCGCCGTGGTGACTGCGTATGCCGGATCGACGCCGGCTGCGCGGCACGCCTCGAGGCGCGGGCGGTAGCGATTTTCCAGGCTGTACGCCAAGATGGCCGGAATTCTCAGCACGTGTTCGCGAAGCTCGGGCCGCGAGAGGCCGATCTCCCGCGCAAGAAACTGAAGCTTCGGCTCCATGTTGTCCTCGACGCTCAAGCCCAACAGTTGTTGACACGTCACAACAATCTTCCTCAGTCCCGCGTCGTCCAGGTCGAGGCGCGTCTGCAGCCAATTGAGCTTCGGCTCCAGGTTGTCCTCGACGCTGCAGCTCAGCAGTTGCGGGCGCACCCGAACCACCTTCCCCAGCTGCGCTTCGTCCAGACGTAGGCGCCGCTGCAACCACCCGAGCTTTGGCGCCAGGTTGTCCTCGACGCTGTAGGCCAGCAGAGACGGAAACCTCAGAACCATCTTCCTCAGCCCCATCTCATCCAGACCAAGGCGCGTCTGCAGCCAGTCAAGCTTCGGAGCGATGTTGTCCTCAACGCTAATTCCCAGGAGCGGCGGGTGCCCCAAAACCACCTTCTTTAGCTGCGGCGCGTCTAGGTCAAGACGTGTCTGTAGCCAGTCGAGCGTCGGCATCAGGTTGTCCTCGACACTTGCATACAACAGCGGCGGAAACTTCACAACCATCTTCCCCAGTTGCGCCGCGTCCAGGTCGAGCCGCGTCTGCAGCCATGTAAGCTTCGGCTCCACGGTCGCTCTCGCTCCCAAGGACCCACGCCGCTTGACCCTATCTAGCCCCGCATCAGTCAGCGAGAGCCGCGTCCGCAGCAGGTCGCGCACGTCCGCCGCGTTTTGTTTGGGCCTCGAAATACCGGTGCTAAACGCCCGTCGCCGCGGCGCCGCGACCGGTGGCCGCGCACGCGAAGACGCCGCCGCCGCGACGATGACGCCGCCGCGCTCGAGCGCTCCGTCCGCCGCAGTCCAGCCCGCCGGCGCGACGAGAAGCTCCGCGTCGGCGGCGACGCGGCGCAAGCGCGGCAAGTCGAACAAACGCGCCGGCAGCGCCTCGAGCGCCGTCTCGGTCACGTCGAGCGTCTCCAGGCTTTCGAGCGCCGCGAGGTCGTCGGGCAGCGCGCGCAGCAGCTCGTTGCGCGACAGGTCGAGCTCGCGGAGCCGCGGTAGGCGAAATACTGCGTCTGGCACCGCCCGCAGTCCCGCGCCGCGGAGCGACAGCGTCTCGAGCTTCGGAAAGCTCCGCCGCTCGAGGAACGCGGCGATCCTACAGCCGCAGGGCTCGCCGACGTGCTCGCACATCATGTTGTGGCAGGTCAATGCTTTGGCTTGCGAGAGGTCCAGGTTTACGGCGTCGGTGGCGAGCGGGGACGTGGCCAGGCGCCGCCAACTTTGTGGTGGTGTCGCCCGGGCCGTCGCCGCCGCGGTGCCGTTTCGCAGGGCGTTGCGCGCGAGGTTTCGCAGGAGCGGCGTCGCGCGCATTGTTTAGTACGTTCGAACGCGTATTTTTTGCGCACGCGCACTAGTTATGCTCAAAGCGCGGCAGGAGGCTACAGCAGATCTGACAGCCAGAGGCCGCCCAGCGGCGCAGCGGTTCTGGGGCGTCAGTGGCGTCAATCAGTAATCTAATACGTGTATTTTAGCGTATATTTAGCACGTCTACGCCCAGAAACAGGCGCTTGGCTTGGCTGACTTCCTAGTGCCTTACAGGCCGCTAGGTTCGCGATTTTGCCGTCGACTCTGACTCAAAGTGCTGAACAACAGCGCTGTGCGCCTGCCTCACGACGAGCCAGTGGATCCAGTCGCACCTCTCGACGCTCCGGGCCACACGTGAAAAGCGCAGACGCCCCGGGAGACGGAAGGAACCCACAGCCAGCGTCAGAGCTGAACAGCTACGCGTCGTCGTCACGCGGGCCCAAGCCGGCACACGGGATCAGTCGAAAAGCGCAGCGCAAAGCCATGCGCACCTACGTCGTCATTTCATGCCTCATCGCAACCACTAACGCCCTCGCCGCGGCGCCAACAACCACACCCCGCGCCCCTCTCCCCTTCACGAGCCCGAAGAAGGTCGACGAAGCGTTGCGCAAGAACGACCCCCTGCTGCACCTGGCGAGTCGCCTGATCCGGGACGTGAACGCGCGGCGCGGCGTGCGGTCCGTCTACGCATGGTGCCGAAGAGCGGACGACGTCGCGGACGAGGCGGGCGTCGACTCCGCGCAAGCTTTAGCGAGATTAGATGAGATCGAGGCGGACCTGCGGGCGGCTCTGCAAGGCGCGCCGCGCAACGCCGTGGATGCGGGTCTCGCGGCCACCTTCAAGTCCTACCCGAAGTTGGAACTCGAGCCGTTCCTGGCCATGTTGGATGGCATGCGGTCCGAGCAAAAACCGGAAGTGCGCTTCGAGCGCTTCGAGCCCGATTTACGGTTGTACTGCGAGCGCGTCGCCGGGGGGGTTGGCTTGATGTTATTACCTCTCTTGGGCGCCGCGGACGCGTCTCCAGAAACGAAGGCGCGGGCCGTCGATTTGGGCGTCGCCATCCAGCTCACGAACATTTTGAGGGACGTGGGCGGCGACGCCGTGGACCTGAATCGCGTGTATCTGCCCCTCGAGGACCTGCGAGCCACCGGCGCTCAGTTGGATGACGTCCTTGTTGGTAGATTGACACCGGAGTACGTACAAACGGTAGAGCTCCAAGTGGCGCGCGCGCGCGAGCTCTACGCGTCGGCGCGGCTGGCGGTGCCGGACCTGCCGAAGTCCTCCCGGCTGGTGGTGTACGCCATCATCGAATTGTTGGAGGCCATTGTCGATGAGCTCGAGAAGCGGGGCGGCGACTCGCTGACGCGCAAGCTGAAACCCAGCACTCCAGCGGTGCTCGGGGCGCTCGTGCGCGCCGTGCGCCAGAGCTATGGCGGTGGTGGGGGTAATGATTGAATGACTCTATTATAAACTTGAAGAGGAAGGTATGTGCGGTGCGCGCATGGCCTTGGCGCCGCGCGCGCCGGTTCAGATCGCGGCGACGACCTACGGCGGAGCCCACGGCGCCAGCGTCGGTGACGGCGACGGCTCGTCCGTCGGCAGCGCGGTCGGCACCAGGGTGTCGTAGACGTATGAGTACGAGAACTCCGTCGGCACAGGCGTAGAGCCCGCCGTCGGCTGAACAGTGGGCTCCGAGGAAGTTGGCGCCGTCGTCGGCTCGCTCGTCGGCCGCGCGGTCGGCAAGCCACTCGGCGCAAAGGTGTCGTAGACGTACAAGTACGAGACCTCCGTCGGCACGGCGGTCGGCCCAGGCGTAGGGCCCGCCGTGGGCTCGCTCGTCGGCTCCGAGGAGGTCGGCGTAGTCGTCGGCTCGCTCGTCGGCTCCGAGGAGGTCGGCGCAGTCGTCGGCTCTGACGAAGGCATCGACGACGTCGGGCTCGGCGAGGGCTCGGCGGTCGGCTGCGCGGTCGGCAAGCCGCTTGGCGCAAAGGTGTCGTAGACGTAGACGTACGAGAACGAGAAGTCGTCGTACGGCGGTGCCCTTGTTGATGTCGTGGACGTCGTCGGCGTCGGCGTCGGCAGCGGACACCAAGTCCAACACTGCTCTTCGGGGGTTCCGTCACACTGCGCCGCGTAATACGGGATCGCGGCCACCTCCGCGCACCGCGCCTCGTCCAAGTTCGGCCGTACGCCACCACATTCGCCGTCGGGGCAATTCGATCGCCACGGTTTACCGACCTTGACGCACACGCCGTCGTCGCAGCCGTCGGCCCCGTTGGGTTGGTCGTCAGCGCAAAGGGGTGCCCATGTTGTCTAGAAATTCCGGAGAGCTCTCTGAGACGCCTGTTAAATTTTGAGCGCAAATGAAGCGTGTTCTTTGTGCCGGGCGCGCGGCGGCGCGGGGCGACGCACTCGGTTTCCGTGCTAGAGCGGCTACTAGCTCAATAAGCGACCCCCTTGCACGCCATCGACGCGACGTCGAACAACCGAGGAATAACAAGCATCTTTACAAACCGGCCTTCGCGCCGTAGGGGGGGGATCATATCAGAAGTCACACATCAGCCCGACCGCAGGCCGAGCAGCACGCCGGCGCCGAAGCCGCCGCCCGAGGGCCCGTTGAACTCGAGGACCTTCATGGCCTGGCCGTACAGGTCCTGCGCGTCCCTCGAATCCACTCTCCCGTCCTTGTTCGCATCCAACACTTGCGTGAACTTGCGCGAGATCTTGGCGTGGTCCACGGTGACGTAGCCGTGGTAGGCCGCCGTTTGGAGTAGCGCGTACATACTGCCGACGACGACGAAGCCGACCTTGCCCACTTTCTTCGCCGCGAAGCCCGTACAATAACCCGCGCAGAAGCCCCAGCCCACCTGGTTCGGGTAGCCCGTCGCGAGGGCTTCCGAGGCCAATTTACCTACTTCCTCTAGCATCTTGTCGGCGACGGCTCCCGGGCCGTCGCTCGTTGAGACGTCCTTCCCAAACTCGGCGAGGCGCTCGAGTGGACTTAGTGCAGCTTTGCGCTCGGCCTCCTTGGCGGCGGCGTCGCGGCGCCACCACAAGCACTGTGCGTCGGGCGGCGCGGCGAGCGCCGCGAGCGAGCCGGCGGCGGCCAGCGGCGCGCTGGCGCGCATCGATTGAGAGAGGCGGCGAATGGCGCAGCGCGTGGCCATCGTCTACAATTGATTAGCGCTGTGCGCGTTTGTTCGTTGTGTTTCGGAGTAGTGGATATTTCAAACTCTGAGCCTGTTGAGGCTCTTGGGCTCGTTTTTGACTCGCGCAGCGCGCAGGTTATCGAGTCAGCAAACAGATATTACTCTCCGCCGACGTATGACGAACTGTGGGCTGTAAGAACGCACCGGCCTCGAGTCGGCTTGCTGGCTTGCTAGTGTCTTACGCCGCTAGCACGGCTCGAAGAGCCGTATACTTTGAATTGCATGACTTTTTCGCACCGCCAAGAATCCTGGTTTCGCGGCGGCGTCGTGCGGGTCCAGGCGCAGTGGGCTGTCAACTGTTACAAAAAAGCCTGGCCACTGGGCACAAACGCTGCCTCTCCCGCCAGACAAGCTCGATTCGAGGCTGCCTCCACCGGCACGCCATCGGTGCAGATGGCCACGGACCGCCAGAAGCGCGCCAAGGCCGCCGCGGCAAGGCAGAAGGCGGCCCGCTCCCAAAAAGTGGCCAAAAAACGGAACATCCTCGACCGGCTGGGCGCATCGACCACGACCAAGGTCGTGACCGTGCGCGGCGTGGGCCCGACCGTGTCGGCTGTGGAAGTAAGAGACTTGTTCGCGTCGGTCGGCGCGGTCGATCGCGTCACCTCATCCTTGGGCGCGAACACGTCCTCGACGACCTACGAAGTCGCATTTCGCACGCCGTCGAAGGCGCGCGCGGCCGTCGCGGAGTTCGACGGCCGCGCGCTCGACGGTCGGCCGCTCCGCGTAGCGCTGAAGGGCGGGACGCCGGCCGCGGCCGCGGCACGCGTGGTGGTGGACGTCGCCGCCAGGGCGGCGCGCACCGCGAGGCCGAGCAAGCCCGTGGTCGTCGACCTGGGCGGCCCGCGACGAAAAAAGAAACACCAAACCGCGGTTAGGAAACCGCCGAAATCCAAAAAAAGCCCGCGTCGACCGGCGTCCGCATCCAAGAACCGCATCGACCAGGGCGCGGCCGGGCGCTTGATTCAGGCAGCGCTACGGTAAGTATAATTGTCGCGTCGACGGCGTCGAGTAGTGGGTAGCTCGGGCGGGGCCCTCGAAATCTCGTGTTCGCCGAGCCGACGGACCAAACGGTCGGCCGCCCCTGTCGATTCGTGGTCCTGAGGTCTCCCGGGAGTCGCCTAGGGTCGGTACTAGACGTGGGCAATCGCCTACACCGCGTGCGCGTGCGCTCCCATCGGAGGATACATATCAGTACAGGTCCTCAGCCAGTTTCGGGCTGGAGCCCAAGTCCCCAAAGTTTTGGATCCAGAGCCATCTGGGGAGCCCCAAGAACCGGCGTATGCGGCGTAGGGACCACCCGACCTTAGACCTATCCCAGAGGGCGACTGCGAGCCGATCTGCATCCGAAAAAAGTAAATAATTTGGACCCGATGGCGCCCCGTTCCCGTAAAAAACGTTAATTTCTCTAGGGCCCCAGTAGTCGCCGTAGCGGTCTCGTTGGACCCCATACTACCCCACCGATAGTCAATTACAAGTATATGACATCTACACCACGAGAAGGGTACTTTTGGCCGACCACGCTCGGGACGTGAACATCTTGATCTGGACCTCGAGCAAGTCGGTCGTTCATGAAACAAATGATCTCATTATGGTCCATGGTGATGGTACACGGGCTGATGGTCGCAGGTCCAGGTCTTAAGTCCAAATTGAGGAGATATTGGGGTCCCGGGATGGACGAGCCGCGCGGAGCATCGTGGGGTCTCGAGCAATGTAGTAGCCGCTCAGGCCGGTTATCTAGCCCGTCCCACAACTAAAGCGCCTGAAACGCAAATTTACTTTATAAACCACCGGTCTGGGGCCAATTCAGTGCCCCGCGTACGCACCGTCGTCCGCGGAGAACGGGCAAGTCGGTCGATTGTGAATAGAACAACGGCGTTATGGTCCATCTGGATGGTATCGTCGCTGATACTCGCAGGTTCAGGTTATTTTGCCATCTTCGTGCAAAAGCAGGGGCGCGGAGTCGTCGAATCGCGCGGCTCTAACGGATGACCTAAAATAGCTCAGCGCACGCCGATGCGGGTTAGATGGACTCTACCACTAACAAACGGATAAAAACGAACATAAACGCGAGAGTTGTCTAGTAGAATTCTTCTCCCGCCCTCCGAGCGTGGGCCGTCGGCTCCGGTTCCGTCGATTATGTATGAAAACTGGGCTGGAGTTGATATAATGTCCCATTCGGACGGGAAATGGCGGCGTCAATCGCTGGTCTACTTTGGAAACTCGTAAGACTCATCCGCGAATGTCACGGGCGGTGCCTTCCGGGAGGCGCGAGGGTATGTTCCCGGACCGCTACTCTGAAATCTTTGGTATCGGCGAACGACTAGGATGTATTCTGAATTTCCGTCATTCTTTTGACGCCACTGAGGCGTATCTTAGAATTTGCTAGTGTGTATCAATACGCTAGCTCGGTCTTGCTCTTTTTGCAGCAGCTACCGGCTCTCAGCCGCGTTAGAATCGAAAGCGATCGCGGTATCAATCACATCAGCATGGGCACCGCTGGTAGCGAGCGAGGCGGATCTGGGAATTGGCCGGCGGCTCGGCGTCGGGCGACGGGCAGTCTTCCGCACGACGTCGACGCGGCCTCTCGGAGACGTCCCGCCGCCCAATGCTCAGCAAATACACTACTGCCAAGAATATAATACATCCATTAATTAGCCTAAGGTTGATTTTCAGCTGTGGCACGCGCGCCCGCGCCAGCAGCAATTTTTGTGGTGATGGGAGGTCAGACGCCCGCGCCGGCGAGCGTCATCATATGAAGGAGATGGGGTGATCAGGGAAGAGGATGGGGTACCTACGTCCCGAGCTCACGCCGTCGCCCACGCGAGGTCCTCGTCGAGCAGGGACTTGCGCACGGCTTCCTCGGGCGTGACGCGTGGGATGAGATGTGTTGGTTTGCCCTCCGGCGGCGACGGAGTCACAGGCTCGAACGCGGATGCGGCGGCGCATCGGCTGAGCGACGCGTCCATGCTGGCCGTTGTCTCGCCGGTCCAGGATTTCTGCAACGTCTTCGCGCCCCAGCTGGCTGTTTTACGAGGTGGATGCGCAGGTCTAACGGGCCGCGGCGGGCACGCCGGCTCGAGGTGTCTAATTTGGCTTTCAGGAGTAAGCAGTTCCGAATCGGGCGTATTGTTTGGCGCTTCCGTCATTTGAGGTGAGAGTTAGACTGATTTGACGCGATGGCGCGCGTCTCCACCTCCAGAATTCAAAAACCTTCTTCCGACAGAGAGAGCATCAACCAATGCCGTCATCGCGTCAACCTGCTCAGGAGCCCGACGCGAGGACGCAATCACACCCGCCCAGACGCGCCAACGACCCCTCTCCACAAGGATCTTAAACCAGGCAAACAAAAAAAGCGACCGCGCCGCGAACGCCCCTCGAATCGAACCAACGAAACTTACGCCCCCGCCTCCCGGTACGCCGCCGCATACAGCTCCTCGATGGTCAGCGCATCCGCCGAAGAAAGCTCCTTCAGGTCGTTCTCCGTCACATCAAGTAAAGCGTGCCTCCGTAAAGCCTCGGCCAGCCGCGCGCAAGGCACTTTTTTCGGACAGCCCGACCGAACCAAGTCCGCGAAGACCTTTCGAATCACTGAGGTTGGTATGGCGTCGAAGTCCTGCCTTAGTTTTTGCGGAGACATCGGCGGCCGCCGCGCGCGAGCTTCCTCAGGCGTCAACTCTTCAAACCCACCACAAATGGCATGCGCAAATTCTGATAATGAAACAAAACCGTCCTTGTTCAGGTCCATCTCTTTTGAAATTGCCGTTAAATCGTCATCGGCCACTTCCACACCGTGCATCCGCAACCCCCGTTTCAGCTCGTCCGTCGAAATGCGCCCGTTGCCATCTTTATCAAAGTGCTTGAATATTGATCGGAGGAGACCCATGGACGCACCGGCGCCGGCGCCGTGGCACGCCAATGATAATTGGCGCTTCAGGCGATCCAACGACGTCCTCACTGGAGAATTCGGGAACTCCTTGAAAGGGCTTTCTGGTCTCGGTCCAGGACTTAAAATGTCGTAGGGGGCGCGCTGCCTGCGTGTTGCGATGGTGTGGCTCTCACGAGTCGCGCTTTACGCCATCGACGCGACTCCCGCGCGAGCACGGGGTCACGGCGGGCGACGCGAGCACACGGTCACGCGAAGGCAAAAGGACGCCGCCCAAGCACCACTCCGCGATGGCGCCGCCGTCGCGCTTGCCCCGATTCACAGAAACAGGCGCCGGCGACCCGGCGGGCGGCATGCTTTCATCCGCATTCAAGAACAAATTGTCCTCCTGGTCTTCAGCTAAAGCCCGCGCCAGCTCGAGCATGTCGATCTTGTCGTTCGCATCCCGATCGATCTCCGTCCAGAAGGCGTCGAAGTGCGTGATGTCCCGATTCCTCGACTGGAGACCGAGTCGCAGTTCATCCCTAGTAAGCATCCCGTCGCCGTCCGTGTCGAACCTCTTGAAGATGTGCCTAATTAAACCCATGGACGCGCCGTGGCCGCCGCCGAAGCACGCCTCGCGGAACCGCGCCTTCGCTGACATGTCCTCCTCGTAGACATTTTCACCTTCCGGTTTATGCTTGTAATCGTTCTCGTACTGGATACCGCAGGGATTCAGCGTGTCGTAGTCGACCTGCTGCCACTTGGCGATGGCTTCTCCCGATTTGCGCATTCGCCTCGGTTGTTCTAGCTCCGATTCTCTCTGAGCCGGTGCGACGCCTCGCCTCAGGATGGGCAAGGGTTTCACTGGTTTACCATCCGGTGGTGGTATTCTCTTCACTCCAGTGTGCTCTCTCTGTCTCGATCGGTCGGGCGAGAAGGGGCTCGGCTCCTGCGGGAACTGTTTTTTGATGGAGGGTCGCGGTGGTCCTTGTAATTTGACTTCGCCGTGGACGATGTCCTTCCCCAAATTCGCCATGGTCAGTCTTCTCCCGTCTACTATTACAGTGTGGCCCTTGCTCAGGTCCGAGGGGTGGGCGAGGTAGTCCTGCATGGTGTCTCTGTGTGCTCTTGCTTGGGGCTTGGGGCTGCCCCGACGGCGTGCTGTGCGCTCCCTGCTCGGCCGAGCGGATGGCGCTGCTGTTCTATCTCACTGGTTCGTTAAGCCACAAACTCTCTACGAGGAACTCGCAACTAACTCCAGCGCGCTCTCCCGCCGCGCTGTGGATAATGCTAGCGGCCTGTTAAAGACACTAGACTCTCCAGGAGGCAGATGGTAGGGGTACGAGGCGTCGCCGACGCGCATGAGGCGGTACGCGTCCGGCACGGACGCCTCCCGATCGTCACTGCCTGCATCAGGCGACATCGCGCGGTCCCGGCGCCTCGAAGGTGGACTTGAACACGGAAGCGTCCCGCGGGCGGAGCGCTCCGTTTGAGCTCTAGGAAAGGGCCCTGACGAGGTGTGCGTACCTTGGCGTCGTGCATTTACCAGACTTTACGGCAAAGGCCCAGCCTGGAGAGCCGACCAAGCTCCGCGATTCGACGACAGAACACAGGAGGCGCGAAGTGCAACCCTCTGGACTCATAACGACGACCACTAACGATAGCCTGCCGAATCTGCTCTCCCGAGCAGCAACAGAGCCGAAAAATATACCTATTGGTAATGGCAATAAAAGCGCAGTGCTCGAGCGACGCCGCGCCGCGGCGGCCTTACTGGGCCGACCGCGAGGCGCCGCGGCAACGATCGTCCAGAGACGACAGGAGGCGAGCGCCGCCGATTGACGTGGCGGCCGACCCGCGGCGCCGCTACCACGCCGCCAGGGACGGCAGCTCCGGCGAAGTCAAGACGCCGGGCTCGCCGTCGCCCCGCCGCGGCCGCAGCGCGAGCCCGCGCCACGAACAAAGCCACGTGCCGCCGACGCCCGCGCCGACGCCGACCGCGTCTGCGACCGCGGTCACGCCACGAGCGCATAGAACCTTCTTCTTCGACGCCATGCGCCACAAAGTGAGCAAAAAGAAGAAGCGGACACAAACCTCAATCGACTCCGTCGAGTTCGACCTCGATTTGACGGACGTCACACCTAGACTAATAGCCATGGGCTTCCCGTCGACCGGTCTGGATCGGAGACGATGACGATGTCACGTTAGATTTGCGCGACCTATATACGAAAGTTCTGGTTGGAGTCTTTGTCGACGGTCCCGGCGGCGCTTCCGCCGCAGAGGATCTGCGAGAGGCCGTGACCATACTCGAGGATATTGAAAGGAGATCGCGGAGGGTGTTTGGCGCAGACCATCCGCAGACTTTGCGCTACAAGAAATCGTTGGGGTTAGCACGCGAGATAGTCGCCCACTCCGAAAAATGTTTAAGTAGATAGACATATAGATTAGCCCCCCACACGCCGTCCGTGAGTCGCGACCAACGCACAAGCGCCTCACGCGCTCGCCTTCGCCGAGTTCTTCATCTGGATGAAGACCTGGCGCATGCGCGACGTGTCGCCCGCCGCGGCGACCGCGTCGGCCTGCAAATCGACCAAACTGACGACGCGCTCCCACGGGTTCGGCGACTCGTTGTCCGCCGCCATCTGCTCCATTTTCACTTGTTCCTTCTCCCTATTGGCCTGCATGCGGCCCTGGAAGGTCGTTTGGCGCTCGGTCTCGAGCTGCGCGAGTGCTGTTTTTGCCTCGGCCTGGTTTTTCGTCACCAAAGCGGCCTCGTCGTCCCTCCTCTTATTCACGGCCGCATCGAAGGCCGCCATCTTCTCCTGATCAAGACCGACGCCCATGTCTGCGGGCGAGGGCATGGCGCCGTCCTCGACGGGGGCGTCCATGAGGTCCATGGCGCCGCGACCGGTCGTCGAGGTCGATGCTATGGAACTGTGGGGTGGTGGCTGGGGGTTGCTCGTCACACACGGATGCGAAGCAGCACTGGATGTGAAGCAGCAACTACTCCTCAGTTGCTGGGCAGCCTTGGTGCTTCGACGGGACCTGGGATGCGCCGATGGAAATTTAATAATCACTAGTTAATCACTCTAGTTTCTTCTCACAAAGCGCTGCAGGCGAACGGAGCGTCAACCGCACGCCAGCGATCGCAAGCAAGCGCCACGCGTCGCGCCGGCGTCGCGCCGGGGGCGTGGAAGCGATCCCGGCTAGGGGCAGCCTCTCAGGCACGATGCAGCACGCCGTCGTCGCGCTGCTGCTCGCCACGGCGCGGGCCGCCCGCGTCGCCACGCCGACGAAGGACGACCGCATTCAAGCGCAACAGGACGCCGCGGGCACGCAACGCATCTTCGCCGAGCAATGCCGCCGCGACCGGTCGGAGGCGACGTGCGATACTCACTGGGCGCGCTGGGTCGACATGCGCGCGCGCGATCTTGTTAGGAGGCGATCTTACAACGAGCCGGTCGTGATGGCGCCCTCTCTCTCATCAAATGATGTACCTCTCTCGTATGACCACGTGCCTTGCGGCGAGACGCTGGATCCGATCACAAAGTGCGACGAGGCCGTCGTCGCTTTGGGCGTCGTGAGCGCTTCGACAAATCAAGCACATAGAAGCGCCATCCGCGAGACGTGGCTGCGAGCACCGGGGAAGTTTGGGGTGGCATACCGATTCTTCCTCGGTATTCCCGGAAACGGCTTAATACCGGCGGCCGAGATGAGCATCCATAGAGATATACATATAGTGAACGTGACAGAGAGCTACAAAGCAACATGGCACAAAGTGCGGGCCATCTTCCACTGGGGCGCAAACACGTGCGGCGCCTGGTATGTACTAAGGGCGAACGACGACGTCTACCTGCGGCTGGAGGCGACCGTAGCAGGGTTATATAAAGCGGGACCGCCGTCGCGCGTCTATGCAGGGCTCTTTGTTGATCCAAATACGATGCACGTGCCGCGTATAGATACCATACCCCAAGCACCTGAAGGTATTTCGGACGACGACTGGACGCGCGCGAACAAGGCCTGGGTCGTTTCACGTGCCGAATATCCCGCGGACCGATATCCTCCATTCGCGCAAGGCAACGCGTATATCCTATCAAGAGATTTAGCAAAGCACGTCGCGACGATGACGTCTTCGAGACCCTTACCTGATGATGTTGAGGTCGGTCTGTTGATCGATGGTGTGACCGGCGGCAATTTTGTGAGAGTTGATGTGGCGGCCGATTATGCGACTGAAGGAAGGTGGTCCCCGTGTCGCCCGGAATCCGCCTGGCACTTCAATCTCCATCCGGAGCACATGTACGACTTGCATTCAGCGGAGCCCGACGTTTTGTGGTATGAATACGGGTTCGAGGTCGACGGCGGCCGGGTTTTACTAGGCTGGGACGACCGGGAGGATTTGGACGCGTTTGCGTCATTGGTAGCGTCGGACCATGGGTTGGTGGGCGAGGGCTGCCACGGTGCAGCTGCGGACACGTGCGCTGGAGGGCGGTTGGCCGCGGCGCTCCGGGCCGCGCCGGTCGTTTCTTCTCCGGATAGGTGCTCGCGGGTGCCCGAGGGGGTGTTCTGCTGCGGGTAATAATGTTGTGTAAACGTCGCGTCGTCGCGTCGCTATCACTCCTCGCCTCGTGCCCCGACAGGAGACAGGAAGCCTGGGCATTGTGCTTGGCCGACACGGGAAATCAGCGCGTGCGTCGCGTAACGTCCTATCCCGGTCTAATGATTGTCTTATGGTAGCACTCATACCACCGGGTCTTACAACAGGAACGAGAGAGAGAGGACTAGTAGACCGGGTCCAGCAGGTTCCCCGCCTGCGCCGCGAACTTCCAGACCGGCGGAGTAATAGAGGCCACCTCCGCCGCGGACGGCTCCACCTCGGGCACGACGTCCGTCGCGCCGTGCGCCACGAGCTCCAAATAGCGCACGACGCCGTTCGCGCCCGTGATCGTCCGGATCGACGCCTTGGACGAGTTCTTCGACCGCTCGAGGATTGTCGCGACGTGGGGCCAGCCGTCGGGCGGGACCGCTCCCAACTCCTGGTTGCCGTGGACGTTGACGCGCCAGCCCCGCGCGGCGAGGAGCGTGCGCACCTCGCGCCGGTAGGTCTTGTCGCGGCCTGCGCGGTACCGCGTCGACGGCGTGCGTCTCCTCGACGATCGAACCAACACGCGTCGACGGCTGTCTCGTCTCCGCGAGGCCGCCACGACACGCGTCGACGGTGTCTCGCGGCGGCTCCACGACAAAATGAGGGACGCCGCGCCGCGCCGTCCGTCAGCATGGAGAGCTCCGCGAAGAGCACGCGCGCCCGTGCCCGCAGCTCGCCGGCGTCTGAAGGCGGCGCCACGGCCGCCACCGGTAAACAGCCACCAGCATTGTAGTCGTCGTCGGAAGACGAGTCCGCCGCGCCGCGAAATCTTTTGCGGGCGGTGCGCGCGGCCTTGCGCGTGCGTTTTTCTCCGACACCTCCACCCAAGGAAACTTGCGACGCGCGCGTCCTCCGGATGATGCCCTCGAAGCGCGCCGAGTCCGGGAGCGACTTTGTCGTGCTAGGTAGCGCGCCGTAGACGCCGAGCTTCAGCGCGAGCGACGCGTTCTTCCCGAAGCGCTTCTCGACGCGCGGCTGGCATATTTGACAAATGTCCGCGACCGTCGCGTCCGCCGGGGCCACTACTAATAAACCGGGGCCGTCTTCTAACGAAATGAGCGCTCGGATCGTCTTCGCGTCCTTCTCGTAGGTCCGCGGCGGGTCCAATAAAGGTGCGGCGACGAGGGGCGCGCGCTTGGGCGGCGCGGTCGCGGCGGCGGCGGCGTCCGGCGGCGCGGCGACGGCGGCCGGCGGCGCTTTTTCAGAATCTGCGGGCGACCCGGCGGCGGGCGACCCGTTCGCGGCGGGCGGGGGCGGCGGTTTCGCGTCCATAGCCACGGGCGTGGGCGGCGCGGGCTCGGCGACGGTTGTTTGGGGGGCGGCGGTTGCGGGCGGCGTCGCGGCGCTCGGTTTCAGGTCTCGGGTCGAGACTTGCGAAAAACCATCTGCGGCATCCCTGGCGCCGGGCGGGGCAACCTGAGAAGCTTGCGGGATGGCCATAGGCGTCGCAGGCGAGCGCGCTACCTCCATGGTCGCGCCAATTGTCCTTAATTTATAAGACGCCGGGTCGGGCGCCGACGAGACCTGAGTTTGTCGGGTTTTGGAGCAGTACGACCGTGAAACTGAGTCTACACGCCCATTACACGTCCTCTTGGGAAGTGTCCACCAACCCCGCACGATAGAGTTGCACGACCTGCGACAGAGAGCAAATAGGCAGGACAACACACCACTAATGCATCGCAGGCTGGCATTGATGCTCCTCGCGAGTGCTCGCGCGCTGCGGCCGATTGCATCGCTGCGTGGTGGAGCCAAGACGCTGCGCAGGGCCTCCGCTGCACCCACAATGTCAGACACGCACCCTGCGGCGTCCTCAACTCCAGAAGGCGTGCGCGATCGTCTAGGTTTCGCAACGCAACTACGCCGGCGCCGGGACAGCGAACTCACCGGATGCGACCGACGCAGGCACTTCGACTACTTAGTGATCGGCGCCGGCAGCGGCGGCATCGCCTCGGCGCGCCGCGCGGCCACGCATGGTGCGGAACGCAGCGTCCAAGCGAGCGCACTCACAGAGCTCACGCCATCCGCTCCGCAGGCGCCAAGGTCGCCGTCTGCGAGAAAGGAGCCCTGGGCGGCACCTGCGTCAACGTGGGCTGCGTGCCCAAGAAGGTCATGTACAACGCCGCGCACATCATGGAGTGCGTGCATGACGCTCCCCTCTACCAGTACTCGGGTACGGAGTCCGTCAAGTTAGATTGGAACAAGTTGAAGACCGCGAGAGACAACTACGTCACGAGACTGAACGGTATTTATGGGAGGAACATGGAAGGGAGCGGTGTAGCTAAACTCGAAGGTCTCGCGTCGTTTACCGGCCCGAACGAGGTGGAAGTCGCTGGTACGAAGTACACCGCAGACAACATATTGATTGCGGTCGGCGGCAAGCCCACGATGCCCGCCGATCTCGAGGGCGTGGAGCACTGCATCTCGTCGGACGGCTTCTTCCTGCTCGAAGAGATGCCGTCTTCGGCGCTCGTCGTGGGCGCCGGGTATATCGCCGTCGAGATGGCGGGCATACTCCATGCTCTAGGATGCGAGACGGAGTTGGCTGTTCGAGGGGAAAAGCCGCTGCGGGCCTTCGACGACCTCATGAGCGACACGCTCGTGTCGGAGATGGCGCGCCAAGGGTTAACCCTGAGACCGAAGACGACGATCGGGAAAGTGGAAGACATTAATGGAAAGAAGCGCGTCACGCACACGGACGGCACGGTGCTCGGGGAGTACGACGAGGTCCTCCTAGCCGTAGGACGAGAGCCATTAACGGGCCCTCTGGCCCTCGACAAGGCCGGCGTCAAGCTCGACGACAAGAACAGATATATTGCGGTGGACGACTTCCAGAACACGTCTGCGGAAGGCGTCTACGCGCTCGGGGACGTCTGCGGCAACGTGGAATTGACGCCCATGGCCATCGCTGCGGGAAGACGCCTCGCGGATCGCTTATTTGCTAATGTAAACGGCAAGGCCGACTACAGCGACGTGCCCACAGTAGTCTTCTCGCACCCGCCCATCGGCACGGTCGGACTGACCGAGAAGCAAGCGGTAGAAAAGTACGGCGAAGGCAACGTCAAGGTCTGGACGAGTACTTTCGTTAATTTATGGTACGGCCCGATGCCGATCGACCCGGCCGACAAGCCGCGCACGGCCATGAAGATGGTGACCGCGGGCAAGAACGAGCTGATCGTGGGACTGCACGTCATCGGCGTCGGTGCTGATGAAATGTTGCAAGGATTCGCGGTGGCCGTGAAGATGGGGGCCACGAAGGCGGACTTCGACTCGTGTGTGGCCTTGCATCCCACGGCCGCGGAAGAGTTCGTGACGCTCGCGCCGTGGGGCGAGGGCGCCGGGGACAAGAAGGGTTTAGGAGAGAAGCCCGTACCTCAGATCTAAGTAGAGTGATACGTATATTTTTTGGCTCAGGCTCAGGCTAATTATGTCGCAGGGTTCCCCGTACCCGCTCCTTGACCCCACGCGCGCGGGGCGCCCGCAGCCGTCCGGGGGGCGTCGCCGAGGCGTCTCCACGCGGACGGAAGTATGCTATCAGGGTCGCGGCCCGCCGCCGACGAATCGCGACGCGCGGCCCGGGCGGACGCCACCAGCTACTCCTAGAACCGTAGCGGGGAAACGCAGGACCCCCCTCGCACGCCGTCGATGCGCCAGAAGAAACAAAGACAATCAACTAGACGGCCACTTAACCTTCCAGCCCCCCCTACTTTCCTCCCACGGTTGCAGAGGCGAAGACTCAATCTTCCCCGTGAGCGCCTCGACGCCGTCCTCCGTAATCAGGAGCGTGTGCTCGAACTGCGCGCTCCGACCGCCATCCTTCGTGACCGCGGTCCAGTCGTCAGCCCACAAATTGCTTTGAATAGTACCTTCGCAGATCATCGGCTCGATCGTGAAGGTGTGGCCGACGGCCATGACGCCGTTCGGCTCGCTATTTTTGTAGTGTAGTACATTGGGATTCGTATGAAACAGCTTGCCAATGCCGTGCCCGCAGAACTGCTGCACGGATTTGTACCCCGTACCTGCTATCGATTCCTCAATAATCCCTCCTAGTTGCTTGTAGTTCACGCCCGGTTTGCACGCTTCGATCGCCGCCTGCCAGCAGTCGTAGGTCGCCTCCACCAACTTTTTACTACGATCATCAACCTCCCCCACATAAAACATCTCGCTGCAGTCGCCGTGGTAGCCATTCAGGTAGACCGTGATGTCGACGTTGACGACGTCGCCCTCTCGTAGAGGTATGTCGTCCGGTATGCCGTGACATATAACTTCGTTCACAGAAGTACATATGGACTTCGGGAAGCCGTGGTAGTTGAGCGGCGAGGGATATGCGCCTCGTTCTATCGTTGCTGCATGTGCTACGGCATCCAATTCATCAGTCGTGACGCCAGGTTTGACGGCTCTTCCAGTCGCATCGAGGACCTCCCGCGCGCATCGTCCCGCTGCCCGCATCATCTCGATATCCTTCTTCGACTTGACCTCGATCATCCAGGACGGTCTTAGATCGACCGCTCGCGGCGTGCCGCTGTTGGCATAATCGGGCCTCATGATCGACTCAGGTACTGGTCTGGCGGTCCGCGGCAAGACGTTACCCGGCTTCCTCCATTCGGACATCGGCCGCGGTCGCTTCTTCTTCTTTTTTGGTTTTGAGGCTTTTTTCATCGCGCCGAAGCCGGCCAGCCCATGGCACGTTTGGAGGGTGACGTAGAGCAGGAGCCAGCGGCGCGCCATGGTTACGCGTCTATGTTTTTGCGCTGTCTATAGATGCGGCGTCGTCGCGCTGTGTATATATTCGCGCTGTTTTAGTTGTTCGCGTCCCTCGCGCGGGTGCTGCGCCGCGCGACCGCGTGCGCGACCGTGAGCAATGCCAGTGAGAGCTAGGTAGGCTGCAAAGCTGGCTCGTGGTTTAGCGCGACAGCGAGCCGCCGCAGCCTCTTGCCAACTTTAACGCACGAATGCTAACGCCCTCGAAAGCGTCTACACACGCGTGTGCTGCCAGCCAAGTCTAAAGTGCAAAAGCCCAGCTGGCTAGTGTCTTACGGCCGCTAGTTTTGGCGATCGCATCGCGGCCCGGACGACTCCTCGGGGCCGCAACTCCACGCCTCGGAAGAGTGGCGCACGGAGGTCGCCACATGCAAAAACCGCCGGCCGGGAGAGCAGCCTCAGCGCCATCAATATCAATTGGCCCCCGTCGCACGCGGACCGGGACGCACGGCGCCAGTCGACCGAGGACGCCAGCCGCCGCAGGCTGCTCGCACAACCGCACACGAGGACCGGGCAAAGACAGCCAGGGGCAGCCACAATGGGAGTCCGGGACATGCGCGACCCCCGCCAGGTGCCCCTTCTCCAACTACCGAAAGCTTTTGATGATGGGCGGAACCCGAGCCCCTACTCCAAGAGAAAACAACAAAACGTGATGTTCCCCTGGGATAAAAAAAAACCGATCACGCGCGACATGCAGGAGCGCGTCATGTCCAAGCTCATCGCGAACGGGTGCAAGAAGAAGCGGCGGAAGCGGACGTACTTTTCGGGGAGTGCGCCGTCCGATCTCGATCTGTTGATCCGGGAGGAGAAGCGGAAACCAGGTCCCAACCACTATCACGTGCGCGAGGACTCTACTATTGCGAGGGTGCGGGTTCCCGTCATGGGGCGTTTGAATTTGTCATCTACGGTCTCGCTGAAGCCTCCTGTGGTGCCACCAGGACCGGGTGCGTATGAAACGCATCTGATCAACCCCGGACTCGACCTAGATAAACCGGTGAGCTTCCCGCAGACCGGCCGCAAGTCCATGGCTTTAGATAATGACGTTCCGGGGCCTGGGGCTTATCCCGGATTGTTCGAGCGGCCCTACACTCCTGGGGGAAGGATGGGCCCCGTGCCCAATCTGTCGAGGGTGCCTCGCGTTGATGGAGACGATGGTGTCGAGCCCGGGCCGGGCTGGTATTCTCCTAGACTCCCATCGACGCCGGGTGGCAAGCTCGTGCAGGGTGCTCGAGATACCATACAGTTGTTAGGGTACCCCGACGAGCCCGGGCCTGGTCATTATGAAGCGCAGAAGGCCATGGATTATGTGGAAGCCACCGATAGGACCGTGACGATACCGAATAGCAGGCCGATGACGGCTCTGGAAAGAACTATTCTGGAAGGTAGCAGAAAACCAGGACCCTCTGATTATGATGCGAGAGGATCGATGTCCTACCTCGAAGCTACGGATCGTACCTTCACCATACCGAAGACGAGGCCCATGACCGCGCTGGAGCGAACGATTCTGGAAGGTTCGAGGAAACCGGCCCCCTGGGACTACTCGCCCCAGCGCCTCTTCCACGACCCCTCTGCTTCCTTTGGCAATCTACCGCCTGAGGGCCAGTTCGACGCGAATAGCTTCGTGCACATCGCCGAGAGACACGGGAGAAGCACACCGGCACCCGGCGAATACGACCTACCCGGATTTGGGGATGAATCTTTAGGAGGGCAGTTCCAGGCCGGGAAGCGCGTCGACATTCTCACCAATCTCAATGGTGTCCCGGGCCCGGGCACGTACAACCTACCCAGTACGTGTCTCAAAGAGTGCAACATGATGCCGAAGTTCGGTTCTACATTAGCTCGTAAGGTCTGGCCGAATGGCATGCCCGGACCGGGCGAGTACGACGTGCCCGATTTAGATGCCGGGTCTCGCTCCATTGGTAGAGGTACCCGACCACCTCTGGGAAGCTCGTCGCTGCGCCCGCCGCTGAACGTGCCCAACGACAACCCCGGCCCGGGCACCTACGAGGTCGGAGGGTTCAAGACGGAGTTTCTGGGATGGGGGTCCATGGCCTCGACGGTCTCGAAGTTCGACCCGAACTTCGAAACTACCTTGAAAGTGGCCGCCACCGAACCGGGTCCCTCGGACTACGGCAACCAGAACTCCACCCTATCCATTGGTGGTGGCAGGTTTGGCCGGCCGTACGATCCTAATAGACCGTGGGAGGACGAGGACGAGATGTCCTACGAGGACTGACTAACTTACTTCTAGTATTAGCTATACGAACATCCACCAGGCCGGCTCCGGCGTGAGGTACTTGCAGACCTTCATGACGACCGTCACCGCGACCAGCGTGAACAATATGTCGACGAAGGAATTTGCCAGGATGAACCCCTGGTCGATGATCAAGGTGCTTTCGGTCATATGGCTCTGCGCCGCCGTCTTGTCATTTTTGGATAACTTCGCGACCAGTTCCGCATGCTTCGGATGACGAGGATCTAGTTGCGGCGAGCCGTACGCGTAGAGCACGCATAGGAAGATTTTGACCGGCATGGAGCCGGCGAAGGCAACGAGACCGGAGCGAATCAACGCGAAGACGGGCGATAGGAAGCCGATGCCGACGACCCGCGCCCACAGGTACCGCGCCATATCGATAGCCGCGAGAGCGAGGGTAAAAATCAGTAACACGCCAAGCACGCCAACCACCATACCAACAACGAAACCACCGGGCTGGACCGGGGCCGCCGCGCCGCCTCCTGCGGCGGCCGCGGCGTCGCCATCTCCGGCCGCGGCGGCGGGCGCGGCCTCTGCGCCTCCTGCGTTTGCTGCGGCGAGCCTCTTGAGCGCGTCCTCAAGCCAGAACAGTGGCCACAAGACGTAATACAGCACCTTGAAAATGACCTTCTGGATGCGATTATGTTCCATCACCAAGAAATTGGCGCCCGCCCCGGCCGCCTTCTCGATCTCGATGGAGGTGGTCGCGACGATCTGGCCGAAGCAGACGCTCTCTCCGCGAGCGCCCGCCACCTCGAGTTTGTCGACTGTGAGCACTATCGTCATATTCGGCTGAGTGTAAACCAAGGTCTCCCGGTGGCCTTTGTTCACGACAACGCCCGCGAAGCTCTTGAGGAGGAACTCGCGCAGAGTTCGCTTGTCGACGAACCACCTGTCGTCGTCCGCGGGAAGATGCTCCGGCGCCGGGGCGCAGGAAAAATGCAGCGTCGCGAGGGCGTGATCTGGCGACGGCTGCCAGGGCCGCACGGTGGGCGCGGTGCCGATACCGAATAATCCCGTGTCCTCGCGCGTGCGTCTACTCATGCCGACGGAGCCGGCCTCGATACCAGCGTCCGCGACGACCTGGTAAACCCAGCCGCTTGACTCGTCCGCGGCGGCGGCGGCGCCGTCGCTCAGCCGCAGGTAGAGCCGGCCGTCGCCACCCGCATGGTAGGCCTCGAAGTCCGCGGGATGCACCACGACACGCATTTCAGGCTCATTCTTCCGCATAGGTTGGGGCTTTCTCGCGACCACGAGCTTGTCAGGCGGCTTCGGCGGCGCCACCGCTTCCCTCGAAAGGCCGGGCCGCCCGGGCGTGATTTCGTCGGCGCCGTTTGTGCTATGGCTCTCCGCAAGCGCTTGTAGGAGCCAGGCGTGCGGCTCATGCCGCAGAGGAGAGTCCTGCATCCCCTCGTCGCGCGGCGCTGCCGTAGACAGGTCAAATCAGGGAGAGGTGCTCTCAGTGTAAATTCAAATATCTGGCGACCCTCTGGCGCCAGAGGCGGGCTGGACGACACCGGGATATAAGAGTCTGGACACCCAGTTCAGGATCGTCGCCGCGACGCGCGAGCGCGGCGTTTTTGTCGTGCTTGCTTGCTAGTGTCTTAGGACGCTAGTCCACGATTTCCGGGGAGCCCTGAAGCAGCGCCCGTGGTTGCGCAGTGATAAAAACGGGGTTTTCGAGCTAGAGACAACAGACATTTTAAGACCACTCCAAATCCGCCACAAGACACACGTGGTCCGACGGGAACGACTCCGAGGGCAGCGCGAAATACGCCGCGCGCACCGCGTCCAGGTCCGGAATAGGCGCCACGGCCCGCGTCCGCAACGCGTCCTCGTGGAGGATCCAGTCCAGCGTGGCAACAAAGTCGTTGCCCGCGAGGTTCGTGTAGGGCTCCGTCCGCGGGTACGCCGACGCCAGCTTGCGCGAGTGCGCGAGCCGCATGCCGATGCCGACAACGTCGTCGCCCTCCGCGGCTTTGACGAGCGCCGTCTGCGCGACCCGCCCCGCCGCCGCGGCGCTCTCGGCGCGGGCGCGGAGCGACTCCACAGCTGTCGCTGCGGCATCGAGTTCCCCATCAACGAGCGAGAGGCCGCCGCGCCGCAGGCCGCAGTCTGCGCGCATTTGAAACAGCGCGACGAGAGGGTTCGTCTTGTACGTCTCGCCCGCGGCCAGCGCGGCGACCAGCTCCTCGACGTCGCCACTCGGCGGCTCGCGAGACACGAGCCGGAGGCTCGCGGCGGCGCGCGTGCGCCGCTCGGCCGCGAGGTCGCCGCTCTGCGCCGCGTCCATGGCGTCGAGCGCGGCGTCCAGGTCTCCGTCGGCCGCGGCGAAGGCGTCGACGGCCCTCGCGCGCGCCCTGCGCGACGACGCGTAGCCCCAGGAGAAGGTGCTACCAGTATACCAATCAGGATCGTCCGCCGCGACGCCGCCGTCGAGCAAGTACCGCAAGGCCGCATCATGATTTTCCGCATTCAAGTCTCCGACGACGACCAGACTAGCCCCCGTCGCGTCGCAAAGTTTGGACGCCTCCTCGATTATCAACGCGGCTTGGATCGTGCGAACGTGCGTCGCGCGCCCCGCGAAAAACAAGTGCGTGTTCGCGACGCACAGGCGGCGGCCATCTTTATCTTCGAGCACGACGAGCTGCGCGACGGTGCCGATGCGTCGCATCGCTTCCGCGGCAGACGGGTGGGCGGCCAGGAACTCGGCAATAGCTGACGGCGGTGCAATTTCCCGTTCCGCGGCGTCGGCGCGGCCGATGGACAACGCGATCTCGCGGCTCTCGACGGGAGTCCACGCGCCACGCCGCCAGGCAATAGCTTCGCCCTCCTGCGCCGCACCGCTCTTCAAAACGAGAGCGGCGTCGTATCCTTCAGCCCGGAGCCTCGGGAGCCACAGGCGCTCCCACCAGCGCGGGTCGACCTCCTGCAGCGCGACGATCGACGGCGCATACGATAATACCTCGTCAATGGCCATAGGGATGCGCCGGGAGGCCGCCGTGTACCGTGGCTCGCAGTGCGTGTGAATGCCGGCGTCCCAGGTGTGGCGGTAGGCGTCGGCGAGCACGTTGTACGTCGCAACACGGATCCCGGCCGGAGCGCCGATCGCCGCCACGCGGGCGTCGTGTTCCGGCCTCCGCCACCGCGGCGCCACTTTGCCGAGGTCGCGCGTGACGCAGGAGTCGCCGACCGACGCTTCGACCGTGAGCGTGCGACCGACTGCTTCGTCATCCGGCGTGAAGGCAGCCCCGGTGCCGCATGCCTCGCCGTCCAGCGAGTAGCAATAGCACACGTCGTCTGCTTCGGCACGCTTCAGCTCCGCGAGGGGCATCAGCGGCGAGCCGGCCGTCGGTTCGCCGTAGCACTCGACGGCCACGACTGTCGGAGGATTAAGGGCGACAGGAATGCGCGCGCCCTCGAGCTCGAGCCATCGTCCGCGCGTCAGCGCATCTAGCAGAGGCGTCGCCACGTCGACTTCGCTGTCGGTGGCATCCAGCAATCGCGCCGGCGGGGCCGGCGGCGCAGGCGCTGCTTTCTTGCCTTTCTTAGGCTTCTTCGGCGCGAGACGGCCCAAAGCTTTCTGCAGCGGTTCTCCAGCCGTTCGCTGCAGCGTGCGGGCGCCGATGGTAATTTTGACGCTGTCCGTGGCATCCGTCTCGACGATCACTGATGCGGCAGCAGCAGCCATTCTCAGGCTATGTATGCGACGCCGTGGCTGCACCCTTAAGGCGCTTGCAGTTGCCAGCAGCAACACCCTCCACATCAATGTGTGCCAAATCGCTGCGCGTCGTCGTTTTGCAGCGCAAGACTCTTTCGCATGCACGCACAAATGCGCTGCCGCACACAGCGCCAGTTATGCGAGTCGTTCGTGTCACAAAACCTGATGCGCGTGATTTAGGTAGCGGCAGTAAGATACTAGCAATTCGTCTTATTTTCTAGACACTCAAAGGAGATTACAACGAGTCACTCAACAACAAGGGAGGATCGAATCTCCCGCAACCGCCGCCGCGCCCCGGAAGGAAAGCCCCCGGAAGGAGGCAGCGCCGCGACGGCGCGCGCGCCCGCGACGCCCCCGGCCTCGGCGCATTTCCGCCGCCACGCCTCGTAGGGGAGCCGCTCGAGCTCCGCAACCCGATCAGAAACAGAGACCGGCGCGACGCCGCAGGCCGTCGCGTCGACGTCAACAAATAGGATGTCGGACGACGCCTCGTCCACCAATCGGACCAAACGCGAGGCGGCGACCTGCGGCGCAAGCACACCAACAAAAGGAGGCAACCCCTCCGGCGCCGCGCCGATAGCCGCACAAGCGGCCAACGTGAGCTCGAGCCAGTTCCCGGGCCCGTCCAGCAGCCCGAGCCGCGCGACGGCGCCGCCGACGCGCAAAGCACTCAAGCGGTGCTCCGCCACCAGCTTCGACCGCGCGTAGCCCGTTTCTAGAGCTTCAGCACAGGCCGGCGGCACGAGACCAACCCCGTCCCAGCCTTCTGCCCGTTTGGGAACGACCGAGAGCGTCGAGACCAGCACCACGCTCGGCGACGACGCGCACGCATGGACGAGCCGTTCGAGGGACTCGACATTCACGTCTCTCAACTCGTCGTAGGTCTTTTGCGCATCGACGCACGCGGCGCTGTGGACGATCACGGAGATGCCCGCCGCCCGCAACCTTTTCAAATCATCGTCCGACAGGCCCAGGTCTTCGCGCGCGAGGTCCGCCTCCAACACGATCGCGGTCGTGCTGAGTCGCGCCGCCGGCGGCCGGCACAACACCCAGAGGTCCCGATCTTCGAGCTCCCTCAGTAAGTGCGGCCCGAGCAGGCCCGTGGCGCCCGTCAGGAGCACGGCGCATCGCCGCGGCAACATTGTGACTGAGTGTGGTGTCGTCGCGCACTCGCGGGCCCAATCAACCTTCTGGTCCTCACAAACACCATGCGCCTTGCGGTGGAGGTCGCGCGGCGCCAATCTTAAGACGTCGCCGGCGGATATTGAAGAGCCCGTCCAGGTCCCGGCCAGCCGCGCGGCGGCGACCGAGTCGCCGCCCGCGGCCGCCCACCAGCCCTCACCTTCGCCGAAGGCCGGCGCGTAGGGCGCGGCCAGGAATTTCAAAGCGCGCTCGACGAGCGACGACCCCCAGTTTTCGACGAGGCCGTGGGTTGCGGCGACGACGTGCCTCCTTATCTTCCCGTGCGCGCTGCATTCCTTCTCATCGAAAGGGTCGCGCCTCAAAATAAAGCGGGGCACCTCCCAGGGCGCCAACACACAACCTCGCGCCTCCTCCTTCACTTCTTCGAGAGACGCCTCCGTGACGACGACGGCGACGGGCGCCGCCCAGCCCGCGCGCGCGATCACGACACAAGCTTTGACGGAATCACAACTCTCCAACGCGTGCTCCACTCGTTGCGGCGCGAGCCACTCGCCGTTCTCGAGTTTCACAGAATCAGCCTTGCGGTCGAGCACCTCCAACCGCCCGTCGATAAATCGTCCTAAGTCGCCCGTGTGAAACCACTGACCCTCCTCCACGTTTCGGATGCGCCCCCGCGCCGTCTTCACCAGAATCTCGCCGTCTTCACTTATTTTCACGGTGACGCCGGATAAAACCTTGCCGTCCCGCGCGATGCCGCCGGGCACCTCGGACATGCCGTAGCCGTCGCTCACGGCCGCCTCCGGGAACCGTTTCTTTAGGGAAGCGACGAGCGACCGCGGCACGGCAGCACCGCCGACGGCCACGAAGCGGAGTCGCGGCCCCGCCAACAATTTTCCAGATTTCCCGCTGTATAATGAATAGAAGCGCGGCGCCCCGCTTAGGTGGGTCGGGGCGTACTTTCTGATCTGAGAGACGACGTCGTTTCGCGTATCAACAATACCTAACCGGCCTCCGTGCAGCACTTCTGACCACGCCATGCGGCGACTCAAACCATGTGCGAGAGGCGCGACGAGGGCCTGACACGACACGCGCACCGAGCGCCGTTCCAGGGCGTTGCGCTCCCTCTTGCTTTTGACTGAACTTCCACACCAGTCGGCCCAATCATTTGAGGAGAACCGGAGCGGCTTCGGAGAACCAGTACTTCCAAGCGTCAGCAAGCAGGTCACCGGTTCCGACGAAGGCCGTTTGGTGAAGGGTGCTTCGATGGAGGAGTCATCAGAGAGGCGCAGCACGCTCAGGTTCCCGTCGAGCGCGCACCAAGCTTCATGATCGTCGACGACCGCGCACGTCAATTTTTCAGAACGAGACGCGAGGGCGTGGGCCTCCTCCACCGATACGGACGCGTCGACGGCGAGGGACGGCGCCCGTTTTAGGGCGCAGGCCCAGTCCGCAATCAGCCAGCCTTTTGAATTGCGGCCGTGGATACATACAATCCCATCATCCGGCAGCTTCGACGCCAGCGCCTTCGCGGCGCGGCCGCACTGGGCGTAGGTCCACCACTCGTTGTTCTCACCTATTAACGGCCTTGCTGCATAGACGTCAAAGGCGCGCTCGAGTAACAAACGGGGGTCTTCGTTGTTTCCACGCAACACCTCCCTGAATAACTCGCGTCGCAATACTAATGGTGATGCCCGGTCCTCATGTAAATTACCGTCGCAGCGCGCGCACTTCGTCGAGCACTCGGCGCATTGAATTACATCGTCGCAATTTTCATGAACGCAGCGGTAGCGACACGCCTCGTCGTTTATTGATGAACCGCAGGCCGCGCAGCCCCCTTTTTTTGGTGTTAGGCAGTCTCCAATGAATGAACGCACGGCCTCGAGTTCAGCGTTCGTGGGACCGTGCTTCGCGCGCTGCACGTGTTTCACGGTCGCACCGCGAAGGCGCAGGCCCGACGCCTTGCCGACCGCGAACAAGACGGTCGGGTCCGCCGTGCCGACCGAGAAGTACGTGGGAGCCGCGACCTTTTCTGAAGAAGCCCAGGCGGACACGGCCACCACACCTTTCAAATGAGACGACGCCACTGCTAACGCTAAAGCGCCGCCCTGGGAGAAGCCGCCCACCACGACCTTCCTTTCTTTAAACGTGTCTACGACTCGTCGGGCGGCGTCGATAACTTCAGCAGGCACGGCCACGGCCTCGGTCACGGGTAAAGAGAGGGGAAACCACCCTTCGTGAGATGGTGGCTCCGGGAGCACGACGTCCCAGGCGCCCTGCAACCGCGCCGCCCACGCGTCGCCCAGGTCCCCAACGCCCCGGAAGAAGACGACGACGGGCCGTTGTTGCGACCGCTTCCGAAGGACCTGGGCCACGCGCTTCGCGAGGTCCGTGGGCGCGACCAGCAGCACTTGCAGGCCGTCGCCGTCCGGCACAATTGTTATATTGGGCTGGCCGCCCCTCGCTGAACAGTAGGCCGCCGCGGCTTTGAGAGTGGCAGGGCCCACGGCCATCGCCGCGTTTCCACCAAAGTAGGTGCCGTCGGCGCCGCGCGCCCACGACGTGACGTGGACGGAAGCGAGGCAGTTGACGACGCCTGGCGCATTCACATAATCTATCAAAGGCGAGTCAGCGGGCATCTCCACGAGCACCGACGCGTTCCCGAAGTGGTCGCTCGGAAGCTGGCGCCCTCGACAATCGCGCGCGAAGGAGAGCGTGTCTATTTTACAGCCGGCCTCCCGTAAAACAGCGACGAGGTCCGCGAATAGGACCGCGTGGCGCGTCCGGCCGGGCGCCGCTTCACAATGAGACGCGAAGTCGACGACCAAACAACCGCCCTTCCGCGGCTTGACCCGTTCGACGGGGGTGTCAGCGCGTAAGGCAGCTACTTTACTTTGGCAGCTCCGGTCGAGGCTCAGCGCCAGCGGCGGATCACTAGTGTAGGCCCGCGAGGCCCGCTTGAGTAGTAAGACGGCGCCGCCCACATCACACAAAGCGTGGTCGAAGCTGAGGCCGATCGCAGACTTTGTCGGTCCAATGGACAGACGCCACGCCAGGGGCGCGGAACAGGGCTCCCGCGTGAACAGGAGGGGCGACGGCGGTCTTTGGGAGAAGAGGGCCTCGTCTTGGCTCTCGACAACACTCAACGCGCAGCCGCTGCCGCCATTCATCCGCACGGGGCCCAGCGCTATGCCTTCGATCGCGACTTCGACGGCGTCGCGGAACCGTCCCTCATGAATTTTTGCGTCGACGATCAGCAGCAGCTGCACGCGGGCCGGGTGGCGCGCGAACGTCGCGTCTAAGGCACCCAAAGCGATTACGCCGTCTCTTTCATTGATCAGCGTCGTGGGCGTGGCGTCTGGTGCTTTTCCGCTAGGCGGCGTGTAGACCCGGACGTCGTTCTGCATTGTTCGCAGCGATGCTAGCGGTGCATTTACAAATGCATGCGCCGGCGTCCGGCTTTGCACGGCTCTTTGCCAGAGCAGCAGCAAACGCAGCGAGCAGCTCACCCCAGCTAACGCGCGCCGCAGCAGTGATGCGATATGTAGGCGCTTATGCAGACGTACGAACGAGCACGAATGCTTGCCACAGGCTGCGTACGCGTCCAAAAATGGCACAGCGCGCTTGCTAGTGTGTTACATGCCGCTAGCATTGGGCGCTTCACTCCCGCGCTCGGGCGAGACGCACAGAGCAAGATAAATTGCCACATCGTTGAAGCGCCGAGGCCTCCACCGCGCACCAATGGCGAAACGACGATTGATTCTCGCAGCTAGCCTGCTGCAGCTCTGCACGGCCTGGGCGCCACCAGTGAAGCCGCGGCGATCCCGCCGAATAGCAGCGCAAGAAGAAGAGGCCGTCAGCTACGCCACCCCGACGGACCCGCTCTACGTCACGCCCGAAAATTTATTTCCCACGTCGTACGTCCTACCGATCAGTCGGCGCGTGAAGAACAGTATCAAGGCGCAGTGGTTCGCCGACTGGCGCGCCATCGCCGACTGCTTCCTGCGCTTCCCGGACCCCCGTAGAAGATTAGACGGCTCGGAAGGGTTGGCGTCGCGATTATCGACGGCGTGTTCCAATGAGCTCCAGTTCGTCCCCAGTGGCCCTAGACGTTTACCCTCACCGTTCGCATTGTCACTCATCGACCGGGCCTTCCATTCCGCGTATCTGGATCCGGCGCGGCACGCGCGGTTGCGCGATTATGTGCTGGACCAGTACGTTCCTGGGCAGTTCGGCGACGTCTGCGAGCGATTGGGATCATGGCGCGTCGCCGAGGCCGTACGCATGTCCATGGGCTCGCCGCTAGATGCGCGCCCTAGGCGCCTCCAGACGTTCTTCGACCCGTTGACGCCGGAGTACGACGCGATGGTCGCCTGCCACAACGTCGAGTATCCCATAAAACACCCGGACTGGCGGCGGGCGGGCCTGCCCGGCGATTTAGGGTTGGACGGGCCGTGCGACTAGCATCCGGGGGCTGCGTCGTCGGGTTGAGACTAACAGTTTGTGTGTATAGATAAATCCCCGGACCGCCCCTATGTCGAGGCTACGAGCGATTCCTGCGCGGCGCGGTTTTTCCCATTTGTACGTGTCCAATTGATCTCTTTGGACCAGTAGCGAAGGAACGATACTCAAACGGCTGCTTGCGTCCTTGCTAGTGTCTTACAGGCCCTAGCTAAGTTGTGAAAGCTTTTGCCTTGCAAGTGCAGCCACAAGCGGTCCCCCGCGGTGCAGCCAGACCATCAAAAGCAGCATTCCGAAGCGAGCTCTTGCAGGCGTGAAGTCAGCGTGCAGTAATACGAGCTACGTGTGCACCAATCATGCCATCTCTAAGACTGCTACTTGCACTCGCGCTCGCGACGACGGCGTCGGCGCTGCACGAGACTCGTGCGAGGAGCATAGCGCTGCGCGGCGGCAGCGACGACGACGGCGAAGGCCTCTTCGGCGGCGAACCAGTGGACGACGACGACGACGACGAGGAGACGAAGGCCTCGAAGCGCTACGCGGCCGCAGTCGCGCAACTAAAGAAGGAGGGCGGCGAGTGCGAGGCGCTCGACGAGTTCGAGGCCGAGTCGCTCAAGCCGGACCGCGACGAGTCGAAACTCGCGGTGCTCTGGATGGATGTGAAGCTCCAGAACCTCCAGAAGAAGCGGCCCGAGGACTACAAACCCGGCGACGCGGCGCATGCCTACGCCCGCGGCGTCGCCTTCCTCGCAACGGAGTGCGGCGCCTACGTCGAGGCCGAGAAGATATCCGTCGAGACGCACGACGCGTTCTGCGAGCGGTGCGCCCAGGCGCTCGATGTTGATGTGAAGATTTTTCGGGAGACGCTGGCCGAGTTCGAGGCGAGTCTAGGAAAACAGTTGCACGAAGGCGTCGCGCAACGCGTCAAGGCGTTGCGGGCGGCGCTGGACGACGAAGGCTTCGCGGAGAAAGCTTTCGCGTCACTACAGAAACGCGAGTCGAAGATCCTCGAGATGGTATCTGACGTGTCGAAGGTGGAGGATTTGCGCAAGGACATGCTCGCGAACCTCGATCAGGCGGCCGGCGACGCAGTCGCCGAGGCCGCCATGTGCCAGCAGCTGATCCCCGCCGTGGAGGCGATGCTCGGGGAGAGGTTGCTGGGAGGCGAGGAGGGGGCGCCCGATAAATAGTCAACTACATCTCTAAGCACGGACGCCTGCTCACGACCAGCGGGCCGGGCCTCTTATCTATTTTGGCGAGGACTAGTGGGCTTATGCTAAGGTTTAATGAGGGTCTCGACCCGTGCCCAGCGCCTGAGTGGGGACAGCTTGCATTGCAATTCCCAGAGCCTCCATCCAGTGAAGGATAGGCAGCCTCCAGCTGAATTGAGAGGCAGCCCTTACAGGCAGCACCAAAATGGGCGGCGGTGTATCATCTCTCCCGGCGGAGGTCTCGCTTGCCGAGGCCAAGGAGCTGGCGGGCGCCAGGTGGCAGCCCGCGTGGGAGGAGAAGTTCGCGGAAGCCAAGATCTCCAGGGATGAAGCAATACAATGCTGGAAGGAGTCCAAGGCCGCGATCTCCGAGGAGCTTTACGAAAAGCTCCACGGCATCGACCGATCCAGCGTTGCGGAGGCGCTGGATTTCTCGGCCATCGTGAACGAGAAGCGCGGGCAGCACCTGCCCGGCACGCGCGAATGGGTCTTCGAGGCGGTGCTCCGCTGGCGGACCGACGCTGATAGCGCCAAGCTCTTTTGGGTTGTGGGTGGCGGCGGCACGGGCAAGAGCGTGGCGGCGGCTGAATTGCTCGCGCGACTGCTCGATAAACAAAATGCGGCCGCGTGGCATTTCTGTAAGCACACCGAGCCGGCGCGGTCCGCGCCAACGGCGCTGCTGCGCTCTCTCGCGGGCATGCTGTGCGCGACGGTGGAGGGCTTCGAAGACGCGCTGAAAGAGAGCGCGGGCGTCGAAAGCGACAAGGTCGACGAGCTCTTTGAGGCTTTAGTAGCGAAGCCGTTGCGAAGCGTCAAGGCGCCGCGTGGCGCGGACGACGCCCTCGTATTAGTCATAGATGCGCTCGACGAGCTGCCCCGCGACGCGCTCAAGCCCGTGCTATTGCTGCTCGCGACCGAGCTCAAGACGCTGCCGCCGTGGATCAAACTCGTGGTCACCAGCCGCGACGAGGCGCAGATCAAGTCTGCCATGTCCGGCTACACGCCGTCGGAGCTGCGCGTCGACGAGGCGCGGAACCGGCAGGACGTGAGGGCGTACCTGACTGAACTCGCGAAGGAGCACGTCGAGCTCGAGGTGACGATGGACTCGCTGCGGCACGAGGTCGAGGCGAAGTTCCCGGGCTTGAAGAATCTCGACACGTTTGCAGATCTAGAGGACCCGCTGCGCCGGTCAAAGGGCGCGTACGACGAGGCGGTCCGCGGCGTTGCTGGGATCCACGAGCTCGAAAAGTATAAGGAGCGACGTCTCGACTTGATACAAGACGAGACTGACTTCGACAAGCTGTACGCCGACGCAGCTCTTGCGCAGACGATATTGGTCGATGCGCTGAAGACGCTGCCGGGCGACGTGTCGGATCCGGGCGTGAAAGGGCGTGGATCCGCGGAGCGCAAGCTCGCGGACAAGTACACCGACGAGAATGGGGTGCCACATCCCGAGAAGTTTCGGGATCTAGCCCGTGCGACGGTCCTGTTAAGCGAAGATGGTAAAACAATTCTGTATCATGCGTGTGAAAACGGGAGTGTGGACGCGGCGCAGCTGTTGCTGGACAAAGGGGCGGAGGTCGATCGGGACAAGGACGGCCGGACGCCGCTGTACGCCGCCTTCGAAAAAGGCCACATCGACGCGGCGCAGCTGTTGCTGGAGCGCGGCGCGAAGAAGGTTGACCAGGCGGACGAGGACGGCAGGACGCTGTTGTACATGGCTTGCGAGAGCGGCCAAATCGACGCGGCGCGGCTGTTGCTGGACAACGGCGCGGAGGTCGACCGGGCGACAAAAGACGGTCGGACGCCGCTCTATCTCGCTAGCACGTATGGCCGCGTCGACGCGGCGCGGCTGTTATTAGATAAAGGCGCGGACGTTAATAAGGCGGACGAGGACAGTGCGACGCCGCTGTTAATGGCCTGCCTGACCGGCCACGTCGACGCGGCGCGGCTGTTGTTAGACAACGGCGCGAAGGTCGATCGGGCGGAGAAGCAAGGTGCGACACCGCTGTTCGCTGCCTGCCAGAACGGCCACGTCGACGCGGCGCGGCTGTTGCTGGACAACAGCGCGGCGGTCGATCGGGCGATGAATGAAGGCGCGACGCCGCTGGCCATCGCAAAACAACAGGGCCACTCGGCCGTCGTCGCGCTGCTCGAGGAACACTTGGATTCGAAATTCCCACTTCACGCTGCAGCAAGGACCGGCAACGTCGAGGCGATGACTCAACTCCTGGACGGCGGCGCCGCGACTGACCAGACGATGGGGAACGGCGAGACGCCGCTCTGGATTGCTTGTCAGGTCGGCCAGGCCGACGCCGCGCGGCTGTTGCTGGAGCGCGGCGCCGAGGTCGACCGCACGTCAACTTGGAATACAGCGAAGGGTGTGACGTCGTTGATGGTCGCCGCGCTTGGTAGTCACATTGATGTGATGCGGCTTTTATTGGAGCGGGGCGCGGAAATGGATATGACAGAGAGCTATGGTAACACGGCGCTTATGTTCGCCTGCTACGAAGGCCACATCGACGCGGCGCGGCTATTATTAGGGCGGGGCGCCGATATCACGCGGGCGGCGACGTCTGGTCCCGGGCATGGCATGGATGCATTAGCTCTGGCAAAGCATGCGAAACGAGCCGCCGTCGTCGCGCTGCTCGAGGAGCATCAGAAGTGACCGCGGCGCCGGCGCCGAGGGGAGAGTAATAGTACGACTAAATTCTCTTAAGCACGAGCCGCGCCGCCGCGAACACGACTCCCGTTTTGGGGCCGCTATACCTCCCCGTCGAGCTCCTGCAGGATCCGGATCGCCTCCGCGCTCGTTGGTCGCACGTCATGCACGGCCTCGCCCGCCGGGAAGGGCGGCGGCGGCTTGTTCAGGATGTTCACGCCCTCGTCCGCCGCGAGGTTACAGAGTAAGGCGCCGAGCGCCGCCTTTTCGTCCCATTCAAGGTCGTCGACGGGCCCGTAGCCCGTCTTCTCGTAGGTCTCCGTCGCCACGTCCGTCGTGATCTTGCCCAGTACGACGCGCACGTCGCCCGTGGCCTCGCCCTTCTCCCTAAGTTCGTAGGCCGACGCCTTCTCGCCCACGAACAGCTCGCAGCCCTCCTTGCCGTCCGGAAAGCCGATGACCTTCTCCTGGACGTCCGGGTCCTTCTCCTTCTTCTTCTTGCGCTTCTTCTTCTTTTTCTTCTTCTTCTTGGTCGTCTTCTTCTTCTTTGTCGTCGTGTCGATCGTTTCCGGCTCGGGAATGTCGGCCGTCGTTAGTAAGTGTCGGACGACGAACTCCGGTCGGAGCAGCATGGCCTCGTCGACCTCGAAGGGCCCGTCGTACACGGTCACGCCGGACTTCATGAGCTCGTTCCGCTCCTTTTGTTTTGCTGCCCTTAGATGTTCGAGATTTGAGGTGTCGGAGTCGAGCCTTAGTCTAGCATCCTCGAGCGCCTCGAAGATCTTGCGCATGCAGATGGCCGTCTCCGGGTCCATGTCCGCCGGCGGGCCGTAGGGGTGGCCCTTGACCTTCATCTTTGACGGAGCGTCGCCGGCGCCGCGCGCGGAGCGCTGCAGGCTATATCCGAGCGACCGCTGGTCAAGATGAGACTTTCTGCGTCACTAGCGAGTGCCGCAGCGCGCGCGGGCCGGGCGTCGCGCTCAAACGCGCCGCTCCCGGCCGCGCGTGCGCCCTGGCTGTTTCCGGAGAATGCGGCGCCGGGGCGTCGCCGCGCGCCGCGCTTTTCCGCCCTGCAGCAGCCGCCCCACCGGAGGTCACCGTGATGGGGTCAGATCGGCAGCCGCGTCCGAACCCCAAGCAATAAGGGCTGCTTTCCCCCCCGTCCGAGAGCGCCGGGCGTTACATCTAGATACATTTTGAGAGCGCATTTGAACTAGCGCGGCGCTCCTTCCCAATACCACGCGACCGGAGGGCTAAGAGGTGTCCCGGGAGGCCTTTGGGACGCCTGGGTCCGTCGCCGCAGGAGCCCAAAACTCATTTCAGCGCCAGGCTCTCCCTGGCAAAAGGACGCTAAACACCGACGCGAGACCACCGCGCGCCGCGGAGGCAGCCAGGTAGTGTCACGGGGCAGCCCGAACACCACAACAGCCGCCGCGCAAGGTCGCGCGCCGCCGCACCGGCCGCAACAGTAAGCCAGCCCGAGGCGCCGCGCGCTACACGCGACGCGCCCATCAATTATGGCCGAGGTCGCCAACTCCGCCGCCTTAGTGCTAGCCGCCGACGCGCTCATGGAGCAGGGCCGCTACATGGAGGCCGAGCCGGAGCTGCGACAGGCCATCGAGGCGGACCCGAGCGACGCGTCGGCGTTTCTCGCCTTAGGTAAATGCTTAGGAGCCACGCATGACGTGCGCGGGTCGGAAGATTGCTACCGCCAAGCTCTACAGTTAAATCCGGACGACCCCGACGCCGGAAACGCTTTGGGGTTACTCCTGTGGCGGGCCCGGGGTGACCTGAAGGGCGCCGAGAGCGCGTTCCGGGCCGTCGTCGCCGCGAATCCGAAAGTCTCTGCCGCCAAAATCAACCTGGACCGGTTGATGCGCATGAAGCTGCCCTCGAAAGGCTCGTATAGACAACGCCCTCGACGGTCGCGGAAGAACGCGCCACGACCTTCGACGGCGTCCGACCGGAACCAAAAAAATAGGTCCATCTCGTCGCGACGAGCTCTACTGCGGGGCGCCACCGAGCAAGCACCGCTGGAACCGCTCCGACCGGGCAAGCGACCGACGACGTCCACAAAACAACCTGGGCACTGGAGCGGCTTCCGGACGGACGGCTTCCTGCCGGGCGAGAGCGTGGAACTGAACATGATGTCCAATATTGGTGGATTAGATGAAGCCTTACCCAATCCCATGAAAGTCCTAGCCATGCTGCATCCGGCCTTGCGACCGACGACGGCGTCGTCCTACGACTTCCGGCGGGACCGGTCCGCGTATTTGCAGTCTAGACAACTCCCAAAGCGCCTGCAGAACGACTTTGTGCACCTCTCGCAAAAAACAGCACCTAGAGACGTACGTACGAGACAGATGGCGCGACGCGCGAAGACGCCGTCGTCGATGCTCGGCTCGCTCCCGCAATACGACAAGTGGAAGCCGTCGGGCTACGTCGACCCCTTCCGGAACTCCTTCGCCCAGCCCTACCGCCGGTCCCACGCCTTCGCCATGTGGACGGCGCCGCCTGGAGCTACAAGAAGAAGAAGGCCGGGTGCCGACTTTGATGATGATATGCATGTTACCGAGAAGATCGTCGGCTTCCCCGACGGCAAGGAAGGGTGCGAGTTGTTTGCGGTCGGTGATGAGGAGTCTGTCGCCTATGAATTGCGCGAAGAAGGTAAAGCTACGGGCGAGGTCCGCGTCGTTTGTGATAGTGAAACGACAGATATTCCTCCTGATGTTTATGAGGCGACGGGCTACGAGAACGTCGGCGAGTTGTCTTGGGACGACAAGGCCGCGCTCGGGGCGCTGCTGGCGTGCATGCAGCTGGATGGTGGGGATGCGTCCGATCCTCCTCCGCCTTATGATGAGGGGGAGGAGTTGTACGAGATGGGGGAACGACCGGAGGGTCTCGCGGGCCAGGTCATGGACGAGCTCGACGCCGAGAAGTAAGTTAACATACACATCATAGTTACAGGGTAGTGCCACGACGGCCATCGCCGCTGCGCGCGGGCCCGGGCGGTGAGTGATGCGTCGCGTCGATGGCGTATGAGCGGTGTATCCAACACGCCATCGCCGCGGCGCGCGCACGTCCGGTTAAGGGAGCGTGAGCTCTACGACAGTCGTCGCCAACACAGCGACCTGCCGCGCCTGGTGCTTGGCGTGCAACCGCTGCGCCTTCGACCAGTGGTCGGTCGTGATGCGGGGCGCCGCCGGCTTTGGTGGTGCCGCGGGAGGCGTCGACGGCGTCGGCAGCGTGGTCGTCGCCCGGGCGGCGGTGGGCGCTCGCACAGGCGCCGGCCGCGGCTTCGGCGAAGCGACCGCGGGCAGCTTCGGCGCGCGCGGCGGGGGCGGGGCAGGCGCCGGCTTTGGCTTGCGACTGCCCTTTGGCGTCGCCGCGGCGGGAGGCGTCGGCGGCGATGCCTTGGCCGGCTTCGCCGCCTTCCGCGGGGAACGCTTCTTCCGCTTCTTCGCCGCCAGGAACTTGTGGAAGAGCTTCGACGTGGCCAGCGCCTCCGCCGCCGCCCCCTTGGCGCGCTTAGGCGCGGCGGCGGTGGTGGCGGGCGGCGTCGGCCGGCGCGGCGGCGGCGTAGGAGAGACAGTCGCCACCGCGAGGGCAACGGACGCCACGGCCTTCAGTGAAGGCTTCCGAGGCGGCGCCACGAGCCCGTTCAGCAGAGCCATGGCCCTCAAATCTTTCCGGTACGCCTCGAGGTCGGCCGCGAAGCTAGGCAGCGTGATAAACGACGTGTGCGCCAATCGCCGCACGCGATCCATCTCCGACAGCATCAGCCGCCCCGCATAGAGCAGTCGTAGGTCATCCGTGTCGAAGTCCCTTCGAAGAATCGTGAGGGCACCTTCGAAGTAGACCTGGGCTTTCCCGGAGCCGCCGGGTAGCGACTGGTCCAGCAGCCCGCGCTTGATACGAGTGACCAACCCAAAACGCCTTTTTGGAGAGGGCATGTACGGGGCGAGCTCCGCAAACAACTCGACGAAGTTCAGCGTAGCAGCCTTGGCGCACGCGTAATATAATAAAGCCTCCCGAAACAAATACCTCGACTTCGGACCTCCACCACTATGCAACACAGTATTGATGGTAGCTAAACCTTCCTCCGTCTCCCGGAACTCTCGCGTCGAATGCGAGTGCAGATTAAATTTTTTTCTCCCGGAAGAGCCGCGCCACGGCTGGATCTCGTCGTTCACCACTCGTAGTAGGTGCGTGCCTATCTCGTGGGCCACGAACTGTCTCAGCTCGTGTTTCCTTAGTTTGTTTGCCGTACTGACAAATAGCGTATGTCGGACCTCGGGATGGTCCTGCGAGTTCCGTCGCGAGCGCTGCAGACTCCCAACACAGGACACGCGGTTCGGCGTGAACCGCACCCAGAGCTTGTCCTGGAGCTTGTGTTGTGTCACAAAGTCCACAATATGTTTTTCAGCGGTCGCCTGGTCGACGTCCTCGCCGTAGACCTTTCTCTCAAACACTTCCGCGGCGCCTCCGACACTCTCAAGGGCCGCGTCCAGTATGGACTTGGCTTCCTCCACATGATCGTCTCGGATGGAGTGCATGGCATTCGTAAGCTGCTTGGCGAGCTTGTTGACGGGTACACTGTATGTGAAGTTTGGCGTGAGTAACTGCGAGGCGCCGTCGCCTCTCAAACACGCCTCCGTGAGGCCATTCAGACATCGCTTGTATTCATTCTCGGTGTTTGTGGGATCCGCGGGGTCGCCTCTGCCTCCCGGGGCGTCGGTCGTGACCTTGAGGCTCTTGTCGTACCGCGGCTTTTTTTGCTGTTCCTCGGCGGGGCTGCCCGGCGGCGTCGATGCGGGCGTCCTCGCCTCGGCGCTGCTCGGCGGCGTCGCAGGGGTGCCGCCCTCCTCGGGGCTGCCCGGGGGCGTCGCTGTGGGGGGTGCACAGCATGCCGCATCCGCGCAGCCGGGGCACGCGTTCGCGAAGGCGCCGACGAGGGTCGGGTCGAAGCCGGGCGGCGCCGCCGCCTCGGGCGCCGCCGGCGCGACTTGCCCTCCCTTGCCCATGGGGCAGCGTCTGGGCCCGCGCGCTACGGGGCAGCGTTCGGGCCACGGGCCACGCGCGACGCCGGCGCGCTGCTGCAGGAGATGGCCGGCTCTTGCGCGGCAGCCTTTGGTCGCGTTGCGCAGCACGCTCTCCCTTGTGTTGTGCAGCGCTCTCAAGTCTCGCGGTCTGCTGCCCGGCCGCCGTTCGCCCACGCCATTGACGCTTCGGACGGCTCTCCTGAAGACACCTCCGCGGACGAATATGTTCGAAGCCGGTTCCTAGTGTCTTTACTGGCCGCTAGCTGTCTCCGCCGAACCTCGGCCGTCGTGCATCTAAGATCACCGTTGTGAGGCTTAGGAGTCGCATTCGTGCAACAAACAATCGCCGGCAGCGATAGCACGGCAGTCCAGCCTGAAAGCCGCCGCAGCTGCGCAGGCCAGCCTTGGCAGCACACGAAACAGTCGAGCGCGCGCCGTCGACGCGAGCTAAAAGCTGCTCAGAAGACCGCTCATCACCATCATCACGACCACCACATCGCTAAACGATGGGCAGCAAGCGCCAGAAGCGCAACAAAAAGGCGGCCGAGCTCGCGGCCGAGGCGCGGCAGAACCAGAAAAAGGTCTGGGGCGCGCGCCTGTCGCTCGGCGTCGTCTTGGTAGCCGTCGCGGCGGCCTACCTCAAGGAAGACGAGGTCGACATTTCTCGCATCAGTGAATCGAGGCACTGCCCCAGGGACAAAATCAAGGAATTTCGCCACGTGCCGACGTTCGCCGTGCCGCCTAGTTGTCCTTATGTCGTCAGAAGCTTCGTAAAAGATGGCGAGTGGCTCGGCGCGAAGTTTCTGAACAGGTTACAGAATGCGCAGGGGCCGCCTTCTATCGAGTACGACGAGCTGTCGCGAGGAAACATGTTCACTTATTATGATAAACAGCGGCACAGTACGTTGCCCGCGTCGTCGACTTACTCTAAAAAAATAGCGTCATCGCCGAGGCAGCTACTGAACAACATCAAGAAGAGCCGGGCGGCGCGCTTCGGCGGGCCCTTGCGGCAGATCTCGCCCTACTTGGAGAGCGAGATGATCAATACAAGGTGGGCCGAGGAAGCGCGGACGACGTGGGACGTGCGGGATTCTCCTAGACCTACCGGTCTCTGGGTCGGTGGTCGTAATACGTCCAGTGCCTCGCATTTTGATCTGTTCGCGAACTTTCACGTCTTGTTATCTGGAAGAAAGCGCGTGTCGCTGGCGCCTCCTATTGATCATTTCAAATTTAAATTCTGGCCGGCGCCGCACCCGCACGCGCGGCAAGCTAGAGTCGAAGCTTCATTCGAGACCCCGGCCATCACGCTCAAGGAGGGCGACGCGGTGTATGTGCCGTCCGGCTGGGTCCACAAGGTCATTGCGGAGCGAGTCGCGGCGGCGGCGTCGTTCACGGCACTGCCGCCCGAGTTCCAGAGCTTCGAAGGCCTGGTGCGGGAGCAGGTCGGCGCCATGTTCGTCGATAGAGGGTGGTCGCAAGTCCGAGCCATCGGGATTATTCGCGTCTATTTGCCGGCTGTCGCCAAGTTCTGGCTCGGCGAGGATATTGCACAATCAGTTTTGTCAAATTACGCCGATTCGTACGATCGCGTCGCGAAGGAAGTGCCTCCACTAGCAAAGTGTCCCGTGCCGCCGGACCGCGACATTCGCATCGCTTTGAGGTACGCGAACGCGACGGCAAACGCGTTTTCCTGGTTCCGGGCCGACCTCGCGGTGTTGTTCTTTGGGCCCTTCGCGGACACGGTCGTGCAACGGGTGCCGCACCCGGCGTTGAAGGGTGCCCAGCGGTGGGCGGCGGCGGCGGCCTTCGTGCGGGAGTGCTGCCTCTTCAATTCCGCGAACCGCGGGTTTCTGTTGCGGGCGGTGCTCGAGCGGCCGGCGGTGCTGGATTTTGATGATGACGAGGACGAGGACGAGGAGGATGAATAAGATGTGATTTTTTAATTGCTTCGGCTTTGTTGCGCGGCTTCGGCAAGTCCAGAGAAGTGTGCGCGAGCTAGCGGCGTAAGACACTAGCAACTCCACGGTGCAAATGCTGCCAAAGCAGTCCTTAGCTTGCCACACACAGCTGCTCAAAATAGCTGAGACGTCGCTGACGAGTCGCTCTGTACGACGCTGCGAGCGCTGTGCAGTGCTGCGCACCGCTACAAGCTCGTAACCACCAGCCTCTCCCTGAGGCCAAAGCATGATTTTGGACATTCCAGAGCTACTGCTGAAGGTTGCGCAGTATGCGGACTGGCGCGCTGTTCTCGCGCTGCAGCGGCTGAACCGCGGCGCGTATCGCGACCGGCCGACGCTCGTCCAGGAAGAACTTTGGCGCTGCGCGGTCCGGAGTCGCTGGTGCGGGCAGGCGCAAAGTCACAACCGTCGATCAGCGTGGGCCGTGTGTGGGAGCTGGCGCCGCGTGTACGCCCACCTGCGAACCGTTAAATTCACCACAAGCGCGTCGCTGTGGGATAATTACCCTAGTCCGATTCCACTAAGGTTGCCGTCGCTACGAGTGTCGAGGACGCCGGCCTACAACCCGCGTTATGGTCTCGGTGCGCGAAACCCGCCACTATCGCGGGTCGAGGAATGTGTCTGGTCGGAAGAACCCTTGGCGCGGGGGGAGCGCGATCGGGACTTCGACAATCATGCCGCCGTAGCCGATTTGCGACCAAATTTCCTCTCGGGGCCCGAAGTATGGGTGGCGCACTTTACCGTACACGCGCCAGATGCCGAGGGGCTTCTCTTAGGCGTCAGGACAGACGACGCCGACGAGGCATGGTACTTTGACATCGGAGATCACCTCGGAGAGGGCAACCCGCGGAGAAGGGTAGTCCACCATTGGGAATTAACCGACACCGATGGCCAAGTGTTCGATTCTCCGGCGCAATTCCGCCTCGTCGTCGACCTCGTAACGAGTGCGATTACTATTGACATCGAAGGCACTTGTCCACAATACCCCGTTTATTTTGCTCATTTGGCCTACATGGACGCTCCCGGTCTCGCGGCCGCCGCCGCAGGCGGTCGCCTGCACTTTTTCGTGGGCTTCGGGGCCCTCTTCGACCCGGAAGACATCGCGCCGTATGAGGTCCCATCCGACGTGGATGATTGGGATCCTTGGTCAGATCACTATCCCGAGCGTCAGCGCCGGCGGGGTTACGCTACCCTGGACAGGCTCTACCCGATGCTGAGTCGCAGGCTATGGCAGAATCTGCGGTCATAATGTTAGTTGTTGTAACTTAAAATCTATCGTACAGAACACCAATACACACCACGACCGTCACCACGTCGCCGGCCCGCGCCGCTGCTGCCCCCGGCTCGACGGCGTCGTTCCCAGGAAAAAACAGTCCTGCCACGCGTCGCTGACCTCCTCGCGGCAGCGCCGCATGCGGTCGTCCTGGAACCGCTCCTGATCCGCGAGTTCGCGGAGCGCGGATTCGCGTTTCGAGTCGCGCTGACGTCGCGCTGCGTCGCGCGCTGCGTCGGATACCGCGTCCGAGGCCGCAGCGGTCCAGCTGCGCGGCGGCGCCGGCCGGCCGGACGGGTCGTCCGGCCAGCGCGGATCCGCTGCCAGCGCCGGCGCAGCGCTGGTCGCGACTGCGCTGGCTGCCAGCCGTGCGATTACGGCGCGGCGCGGCGTCGCGTCGAGCGCGCTGGCGCAGCCGGCGAGCAGAGCTCCCAGCAGAGAGCAGCGATGCGGCGCGGAGCCGTGGCGACCTCTGGGCCGCCGCCTAGCGCCGCGCGCGCTGCGGCAGGGCTGCATGACAGCAGTGAGCACAACTCGCCGTAGCGCTGTCCGTCGGCCGCCGCCTTGCAGCACTGCGCTCTCCTGAGCTTCAGAACGAGTCCCTACGGCACAGGCAACCCGTAGCGCCAGCGTCGCGTGCGCTCGCAATTGCGGGCATTTTCGCCTTTCACACGCTCCTTGTGCTCGAGTCCAAACGAGCGCCGCTGATCGCTGCGCGACTAGCTAGTCACGTTTGAAGCAATTGTGACATCGGCGAGAACTGCCATAACTCGCTCGCGGTGGCAAAACACGCCCAGCGGCAACGCAATGGAGCCATATTCAGCAGGAGCCGCGGAGTCCCGTTTCGAACCGGCGGCGGCGCCTAACGGCAGCGGAGCCGGCCAGGAAGCTCCCCTGCCGCCGCCCGCACCCATGGAAACCGTCGCGCCGGAAGCAGGCGCGGCGCCCGAAGCCGCGCCGCCGCCTCCGCCGGTTTCGAACGTGCCTGCGGCCATGGACGTCTCCGCGCCGGCGCCGGAGCCCGCACCCGAGCCCATGGAAGTCGAAGAGCCCGAGCGCGACGCACCGGAGCCGACCGTCGCGCCGGAAGAGGACGCGCCACCGGCGCCGTTCGCACCGCGCGAGGCGCCCGAGTCGGAGATGCCCGCGCCGGCCGCGCCGGAGACGACGCCGCCGCCGGTGCAGGAGCCTGAGGCGGCCCCGCGGGACCCCTCGCCCGAGCCGGAACCCGCGCCGGAACGAGAGGCCGCGGCCGAGCCGATGGCACCGCCCGCGCCGCCCGCGCCGGAGCCCGAGCCCGAGCCGGAGGCCCCCGCGCAAGAGCCGGAGGCGCGGCCGGTGGCCGCACGGATGTCGTCCGAGGCCGAGGCGGCGGCCTTGCTCGAAGCCACGACGACGACCGTCGCGACCGCCGCCGCGGCCCTAGAGGCGGAAGCAGCAAAGCCCGACGAGCTCCAGCTGGAGATCGAAGCAGCGAGAGCGAAGGCGCGGGCGGCGCAGGACGGCGCCGACGCGCCGCCGGCCGCCAATGACGCCGACGCCGCGCCGGCGCCCGTCGTGAGCGAGAAGCCGCCCCTCACGGAGGACGCGCGAAGCCTGGTCGACCGGGCGGCCCCGATAGAAGTCCTCCAGGACAACCCGAAGAAGGTCCGCGACGCAGCGTCTGTTTCTGAACTTCGCATCGACGCCGTCGACGCGACCGCGAGAGAGTCGATTCCGCACGCAGGGCGAGTCCGCCAAGCGCTTCCGCAAGTACATGGCGGCCACAAACGCGGCAGAATTCATCCAGTTAGGTGGGACTCGCGCCGACCTCAAGTACGACATCGCCCGGGGCTGGGTCACGGTCACAGATCGCGCGCCGCCCCCAGCCCGCGAGAAGAAGGCCAAACAAGAACGGGGCGAGCTCGTCTTCGAGCAGAACATCCCCAAGCTACGAAGCCAGGTGCCGCCTCCTACGAAAGACGACGAGGCCATCGCGAGAGCCGCGCAGCTCGCCGAGGAAGAAGAACCCGAGCCCGAGGGCCCGAAGGAGCCCGCTGACTGGCGCACGAGCGGCCCCTTCGTGGGCCAGTGGATCACTAGAAGTATTCTAGACAGCTCCGGGCAAGTGACGTCCTTCAGCGTCGGCCAGGTCAAGGGCTACCTCAACAGCAAGGAGAGCGACTACCTCGACGCGAACGGGCGACCGACGGCGCTCTGGCGCGTCGAGTACGTCTCCGGCGAGCTCAAGGACGACGCGGAGGATCTGGAGCGACACGAAGTTCTGCAGTCAGCGCCGAAGCCGTCGCGGCCCGATCTCAGCATGAGGGAGGTCGAAGCCCAGTCCAAGGCACGAGCTAGAGAAGGCGGCTCGTCCAAAGGGTCCAAGAAGAAGGAACGCGAACCCGCCCTAGATTATGTACCACCAGTAGAGTCCGAGTACGAGCGCCACCGGAGGGAGCGCATCGCCGAGAACCAGCGGTTTCTCCAGTCGCTCGGTTTCGTTGGAGGTGATGTGGGCATACCCAAAGAGCAGAAAAAAACAAGAGGGCCCCGGAAAAAACGCGAGCCCCAAGCGCCGACTCGACGGTCGTCGCGCGCCACTCATGAAGCGGGCCAGTACAACGAGAACAGACAGTATCGAGATGCGGTGCAACAAGTTCGGGAGGAGCAGCGCCTCGAGGCGCAACGAAGGCAAGAAAGACGCCTCGAGAAACGCATGGCCCGAAAAAGTGAAGAAGAAGTGCAAAGGATGCGCAAGCGCGTGGAGCGACTGACGCGCGCCGCGCGCGCCGCGGAGAAGGAGCTCGCGACTCGACAAAGTGAAGATGGGTCGAAGCTGCGGCAGGTCGGGTCCAAGCCTTCTACCTTCTACGGCGGCGGGCCCGTCGACGAGCAGACCGGGAAGACGCTGGACCGGAAATGGTGTTCTAGAAACGTGCAGGACGCGCCCCAGGTCGGCGACATTGTGGTCTACTTCGCGCGGGGCCATGAAGAAGCTTTGCAACTACGGCTAGAAAGGTCGGGCTTCGCGTGCGGGCCTAGTTGGTCTGAAGCTAGAACTCCATCCTGGTTCCTGCAGCAGGGCGCGCCGGAAGTGCTGGAGTGTGTCGTGGCGGCCATCGAACCGCGATTTCCTGATGAGTGGTTGAAGCGACGGCGGGAGGCGTTCCTCGCGTGCATCGAAACGCTGGAGCAACAGGAGGACGCGCACTGGTTCCTGCAGCCCCTAGATCACCAAGGGTTAGGCTTGTACGACTACCTCAAAGTAATTAGGAGGCCGATGGACCTGGCCTCGCTGAGGGAGGGCGTCGTCGGCGGCGCGTACGACAACGACGGCTTCGACGAGCGCAGCCGCCAGTTCGCCGACGACCTGAAGCTGCCCTTCGACAACGCCCTGTTGTATAATGAAGATACGTCCGACGTCTCCAATTCGGCTCGAGTGATGCTCGCGAAGTGCGAAGAATTGATTGAATCTCTCAGATACGAGGAGCCGCAGGAACCGGAAGAACCTCTGCTGGAGTTGCCGCCGGCGAAGAAGCGGCGGTTTGCCGGAAGGTGGGCGGAAGACGAGGAAGCTTCATTAAAAGAACTCGTGGCGGAGCTCGGCGACAATGCGTGGGACCAGGTGGCCGAACGACTCGGCACCGGTAGGAGCGCTCGAGGCGCCGAGCAGCACTGGGAGGTCATGCGGGGCACCCATGCTTTTGCCCGGAAGCGGAAAGGCCCGCCTCCCAAAGCGCCGCCGAAACGGTCGCCCAAAAAAGAGCCAGAACCGGAGCCGGCGCGGACGCGGCGTCGTCATTGACCTTGAACTTGATCTGGTGGAGGCGATGGCGTCTTCATGAGTCCACGTCGCCTCGACGCCGTCGACGCGGCCGCCAGAGCGCCCATGCGCCTCGTGAGAGAGTTGCGGCCGTGTCGCGACGGCGTCGTTCCCACACAGGAGCCCGAGCCCGAGCCCGAGCCCCCGGCGCCCGTCGAAGAAGTTAAGCCCTCCTTGCCTCCTTTGAAGATGGAGCTCGTCGTTAGATTAGTACCTTTGTACATGGTGCAGGACACGCAAGCCGCGGGTAGTGAGATCCCGGAGGCTAGTGGCGTCACGTGCATCAGCTGGCAGACGTGGCGCGGCGGCAACCTGGTGGACCCCTTTTTTGTGTCTCTGTCGGGTGTGCCCCAGGAAGATGCTTTTCTGCAGCATAGGCATCGCGTCCTTAGTACTACCAAGTTGTGGCGAGGGGTCGAGCAGTGGTCCTCCGTCTGCACGGCGGATGATCGCACACCTTATAGAATCGAGTCGTTGCGACGGGCGGAGAAGAAGTCCGCCTCCTATTTACCTAGTTGGCGGGCCGCGAAGCTCCTCGAATGCGGTTTACCTGATGATCCCCCGCCGCCTCCCTCGAAGTCCAAGGCCAAAAAACGAAAACTCACGAAGGGCAAGGGCAAGAAGCACGCTCCATCTACACCTAAAGCTCCTGTCGTCAAGGAGGAGGACCCGCGACTTATTGGAATTAATGTGTGGGATCTGCGGGAGCTCAATGCCGATGAGGCAGCTCAAGCGAAGAAGCTCCACGAGCAACGGCCGGACGGCTACGAGATCGAAGAGGTCCAGGAACGGACGACGCGGGGCAAGAAGCGGGAGTTGGACGAAGAGCCCGAGACGACGTATGTGGAGAGGCCGCCGGAGCCTAGACCTGATGAAGTAGATTTACCTCTAGAACTAGAAGTACTGGACGAGGACATGTCCAACGCCTTGATTGAGGCGCTAGCGGCTGTTAGGTCCACAGAAAGCGGTTCTAGGTACTGGCGGAGCTGGTCCGACGACGGCGGCTACTCTTCCGAAGAGGACGAGGCGGGCAATCAGATTAAAAGGAGCGGTCCTGGGGTGCGCGCGATGAGGCAAAAAAAGAGAGCTGAGGAGCTGCAGGAGAAGCGCCTCGCGAAGTTGCTGCCTCGGTGCCAGCGAGCTCCGGGAGCCTCGTGCCTGAAAGATATTCAGCGATCATTGATGAAGAACGCCTATCGACGCGTCGAGGCGGTCTTTGATGATGTGGCGCGCGTGTATCGGGACTCGGCGCAAGCGGCCAAGGACGGGAAGGACCCCGAGTTGCTATCGTCGGCTTTATGTGTCCAGTTATGTTTTGAAGTGATGGAGGACGCCGCGACGTCTGTTGGGGCTGGTGCAGAGTGGAAACCTAAAACGAGAGAGCTGGCGAACCAGGCGGCGGCTCTCCGACCCCAGCCCTGGCAGAGCCACGTTCGACGCACTCAAAGCATGAAAACAAATACCGGAGTGATGATCCGCGAAAACGTCAAGCTCGGCGTGAAGGCGTCGATCGCCAGGGACAAGTCGCGGCCGCTCCAGAACGCGTGTATTGCCTCCGAGTTGCATCTCGCGCTAGCTATCTATGTCGGCAATGCGGCGGGGCCCTGTAAAGAGACGGCTGGAAGGGTATTGGATCTCTATGGAGACTGGCACCTGGGCGCGGATAGAAAAGAAGCCTCTGATGTGGTGCAGATGGTGCCCGTGAAGGGGGGCAAGATCCAAGGTAGTCTGGTGGCGGCGGACGAGGAGGAGGTGCAGGAACGCAGGTTGCTCGTTGGTCGTAAATTCAAGCGGCCGGGTCTAGCTCTGGACATCGGCACGGTCCAAGACTATGATCGGGACGCGAAGAAGTACCGGGCGTCGTACGCCGACGGGGGCGAGGAATTGATTAGCATCGCTGATGTGACGTCCGGGTTGTTGGCGTTTTTGCCTGCTTCGAATATGGCGGCGCTCGACGCGGCGGCGGCGGCGCGGGCTGTAGCGGCTGATGAGGCCATGGCGGACGCGGAGTCCACGAAGGAACTGAATGAGGAGGGCGCCAAGGTGACGACCGTCGCGACGTCGCCGCACGCGACGGCCGCGCCGCCGGCCGAGCCCTCGCAACCGGTCGAGCTGCCGGACCAGCGCGCGGTGCTCTTCCCCGAGCTCGTCGGGGCGCCGGCGCCGGCCGCGGCGCCCATGGACACGGCGCCCGACGCGCCGCCGGCGACTCCTGACGCGGTGCCTGCTGCCACCGACGCCGTCGCGGACGCGGGCGCCGCGGGTGCCTCCGAGGCGCCGCCGGCCGCCCCGGACGAGGTGAGCGCGGACGCGCCGGCATCCCCCCGAAGCGGTAAGCCGGCCGAGGCGCTAGCAGAAAGTGGGAGGAGGCCGACGGAGGCGTCGCCGGCGAAGACGCGCGGCGCGACCGCCGAGCCGGAGCCGGAGCCACCGGCGCCGCCGAAAGTCCGCGAGCACGACGCCCACGTGACCATAAGATGCGGCGGCACGAAGCTCTGGTGCGCGCGCGACGCGCGGGACCTGCTGAAAGCGCTCGCGGCGTTCAACAAGGGCGCGCCCAAAGAGAAGAAGACGAAGTTGAAAGCAGTGCGGAAGTCCAGGAGGCGCTCATGATTGTTTTATCCATCTCAGGTTCCGCAAAGAGCGCAAGATCAAGTCGGGCCCGACGAAGACGTGTAGTGCCTGCGGCGCGCAATCGCATACCCGGTGCTCGGCGTGCTCGAAGTGCGGGAAGCCGTTCGGGCTGGGGAGCGACCGCCGGGGGACCGGGTAAAGTTACTTACACTTATCAAACAAGGGGTTCACACTGATTCGGTCGCGTGAGGCGATGGCGGAGGCACTACAACAGGCGCTCCACCCCACTTCGTTGGCGGTCTCGGCAGGATTCCGACCGCCCGTGCCGCCTTGACCACAAATTGGTTCGTCACGACGTCTATAGAAGCCACGACAAGCGGCGTCGACACGAGGAGCTGGAGCTGCATATGTAATGACGCAAAGCCGGGGATAAATCCGAGCAAGTACGTGTAAAGTGTCACCAACGAATACACCTGCAGCCCGATCAAACACGCCGACGCGACGCGGTCGCGGGAGCAGCCCTTACTCGGGTCCTCCGTGAACATGTCGAAGATCCTGCGCGGGACTCGGGCGGTGAGTGACGACGCCATCGCCGCGCGGCTCGCAAGTGTCAAGGACGCCGGACACACACGGAAACTGCTCCTCGGCGCTCCGCCTCCGGAACTCCCCTGCGTTGGCGCCGAATCATCCACGCCGTCGCGTCGATGGCGTACAAGTGCGACCTCCACGCCATCGACGCGACCGCGTCGATGGCGTAAAGTTGACCAAAAACGACGCCGCGCACATACGCTCGAGGGCGTTCTCGTCCACCGCGAAGTTCAAAGCTAGCCCCTTCCGGATCATCTCGCGCCGTTCGTCCGACGCCGTCCAGGCCTCGAAGATGGCGTCGTCGGGGAAGCGGAAGACCTTGATATAGCGTACATCATTCCTTCCAAACGCGCGGTCCCTAATCATCACGACGCTCGACCAGCTCTCCGGGTCCCGCGCCGCGATGAAGTTCGCGTGCGCGTCGGAGAACTCGCGGCTCCACTCCAGGTAGGCCTGCTCCTGCTCCGGTTTCACGTGTTCCACGAGTCTTAATGTGCGGATCTGCGGGCCGACCGTCGGCGCTCTCTCGGAGAACGTGTCGTCCATCGACATTGCTCGCCGCGAACACTTCGCGCGTCGGCAGCGGCAGCGTCAGCGCTCGTGGCGGACAAGTGCTGGACGGTGCAAACGAGTAGCAGCGCTGGTGCGGCACGAGTGCCGACGCGCGCCGTGCAGAGCGTGTGTTTGGCACTGGCTCTCTCACAGTGAGACAGCACGCGCCGCAAGCGATTGCACTCGTCGTCGCGGCGTTCGCGCGACGCAGCCGTCCTGCACACGCCGCAGGATCCGAGCTATAACCGTCTACGGCTGTGTTTAGCCACCAAGAGCTCTGGCAGAGGGGCTGGCCTCTCCAGCTCGCTGGCTCCCAAGCGCGTCGCGTCGAGTCGCAGCCGTGGGTCCACTGGTCTAGACGGGTTGTCTTGCCCGAGAAGAGCTCCCCCGAGCCGCTGCCGGACCGTGCGCGGCCGCAGCAAAGCCGCACGACCAGCAGCAAACATGCTCTCGAGGCTCGCCGTGACGAGCCGCGCGGCCGCGCGCGCGGCACCGCGGGCCATCCACGTCCAGTCCGCGCGCGCCGCGGTAGCCAGGCCGCCGGCGCGCGCCATCAGAGCGCAGCGCCGAAGACTCGCCGCCGACGAGAAGCCGCCGCAGAAGAAGAAGTCCGCCGTCGAGCGCGCGACGGAGGACGACATTGATGATCTCGTGCCGTTGACGCCGGCCCAGAAGGTCGGCGTTGGCCTCAACCTGAGTGCGTGGGCCGCGGGACTTGGCTTGGCGTCGGTCTGCGGCTACTACATCTTTCGGGAGCTCATGCCCACGAAACTCTCCCCGAACAGCGTCTTCGACAAAGCGTTTGAAGTCATCCGATCCAATTCCACGATCGAACGCGTGTACGGGACGCCACTCAAGGGCTACGGCCGCGACCACGGCGGCCACCGCGAGGGGAGGAGGAACTTTATTGAAAATACGCCTTACGTCGATGAAAAAGATGGTAGTAATAGGATGCGGGTCCGGTTCAATATTAAAGGTCCGTACGGCGAAGGCTTCGCTTTCGCGGAAGTGTCTGACCAATACGATGGCTTCGTGTATCTGATGGTCCAGAACCGGCGGACCGGTGTCGTGAATACGTTGATTGATAATAGGATGATGCTGGCGGCTCAAGCGCCTCGGAACGAGAAGGAGCGTTCAGCTCTTGCGGGGTTGCTGGGGACGGAGCCGTCTTCCACCGGAGAGAAGACGGACAAGTGGTGAGTAAGGTTTCTAGTAGTCGCGTCGTTGGCGTCGTCCTCGAGCGGTGGGGGAAGGTGGGCCGAGCGCGTGGGGGACGCCGCGCGTCTGATATTGTTACGGTGCTAGGACTAGTGGGCGGATCCCGCTTGTGGGGGAGACGCCACGCGTTGTCGATTCGTCGGCGGCGGGCGCGTGCCGTGAACAAGCCGTACCGCGCGTTGTTCAATGAAGGCTAGTGTCTTTACGACGCTAGCAGTCACTTTTGCAAAAGTGGCAGGCGCGTGCTTGAATCAGCAGCAAAGCACAGCAGATACCGTAGCGCTGCGTCTCGTGTGCATATTCTCGTTGTCGACGAGCGCGCCGAGGCTTCAGCTCAAGCGCTCACTTCACAGAGCACACTGCTGCAGGAAGAAAACCAGCAGCGATACTCAACCGCTCCGCACAAGCGCGCGTACACCATCACATAAACCAGCAACCAATTAAAGATGGCCGCCGCCGCGAAAGCGGCACCCAAGCTCGTCGTGAGGACCTTCAACAAGATCAACGCCGCCGGTTTATCGCGCTTCGACCCGTCGATGTTTCAAATCAAGGAAGATAACAATGACGGCGCCCACGCCATACTGTTGAGGTCTGTGTGGAAATCAAATCTCGGATGCCCTACGCCGTCGACGCGACGTCGTTCCAATGACTGCGTCTGCTCGATGGCGTCGAGCTTCTACGCCATCGACGCGACGTTGTCCCCGTGACCGCGTCGGCTCCATGGCGTGGAGCTTCACGAAAACCTCACTCACTGGTTGATTTCCACACAGGTTGAGGTCCCACAAGCTCCAAGCCGGTGACGTACCGCTCATGTGTCGAAGCATAGCGAGGTGCGGCGCGGGCACGAACAACTGCAACGTGCCGCTGATGACGGACTTAGGTGTCCCGGTGTTCAACACGCCGGGCGCGAACGCCAACGCCGTGAAAGAGTTGGCGCTGTGTGGCCTATTCTTAGCGTCGCGAGGCGTCATGGAGGGCGCGACGCGCATGGAGGAACTTCATCAATCAGGAGAAGCGCATGCGCAGATCGAGAAGGTGAAGGCCCAGTTCGGAGGTAGAGAGTTGGCAGGGAAGACGCTGGGTGTGGTCGGTCTCGGCGCCATCGGTGCGGCCGTGCTGAAGGCTGCTCTCGATCTGCGGATGGAGGTCGTAGGGTTCGACCCCGCTCTCAGTGTCGATGCGGCTCTCAAATTACCGGGCCACCGCATCCGCATCGTGGACTCGCTCGAAGATTTAGCAAAGGCGTCGGACTATATCTCGCTACACGCTCCTTCCAACGAGCACACGAACGGGATGATCTCGACCCAAATCCTGTCGCAGATGAGAACTGATGCCTGCATCCTGAACTTCGCTAGGGGTGAGCTCGTCGATGAAGCGGCATTGGCGCACCACTTCGACAACGGCGGGTCGGGCAGATATGTATGCGACTTCGCGGTCGGGCCCGAGTTGTCCCCGAGGTCGAACGTTATCGTCTTACCACATCTAGGAGCCTCTACGGATGAAGCCGAGGAGAACGCGGCGGCCATGGCTGCTGATACTACAGCATTGTACCTCCAGACCGGTACCATCAGGGATAGCGTCAACTTTCCCACTACTACACTACCTGCAAGACTAGATACCGTACAAAGGGTCTGCGTCGTCAACGAGAACCGCCCGGGCATGCTCGGCGAGATCCTCAGCGTCTTCGGCAACGCGGGCATCAACATCGTCCAACAGATCAACACCTCGAAGGGCGACGTCGGCTACAACGTGATAGATATTGAGAGATTATCAACTTTTGACGACGTGCACTTCAAGAGCTGGGACGCGCTGCAGTTCCTGCTGACGTCGCTGGACGGCGTGAAAAGCACAAGATACATCTACGGCACGCCCGCTTCGGCGAAGCACGCGGGGTACGCCGTCAACTTCAAGGGCCAGGTCTACGGGATTGGGTCCGTGGGCGGCGGGCCGACGCTGCCGTCGTTCGGCGAGCTGCTGGACGAAGCCTGAACATCCTAGTTTATATATGCACATTAAGTCGAAAATAGTCGAATTTTAGTTGTACCTAGCCGCGTCGTCGGCGTCTGGGTCCGCCATAGAGGTCCGCCAAGCTGCAATTTTTTTTTAGCACTGCAAATTGACTCAAGAGTCAAGTCACCTAGACTCCCAGCCGAGTTACGATGGCCACAGAACCGCGCACCGTCACGACGCACCAGGAGCTGACTTTGCCGCCTGAGATCGTCGCTCTGGTCCTCTCTTTCAAGCCTGTGGACTCTGGTCATATGGGGAAAATCGTCATGAGTGGCCACTCAATAATTGGACGTCAATGGAAAGACCTGCGCACTACTGGCCGCTGGCCGTACTTCGACTGCTGTGGCAAATGCAGTCCGTATCATCCCTCGCCCTGCCTTTGGATTGACGACGAGGGTCGGTATCATCCCGGCACTCTCGAAGCCGGGTCGTACGAGTACAATGAGAACGCACGCGGGGAATACGGTGGCTACGTGCGCTGGACGTGTTGTGGGGCAAGATTTGGACAAAGATTCTCGCCCCCAGCAGTATACTCTCTCCCCTTCCCGCGGCAATACCGGGAGTCGCCTCCAGGCTGCACGCGACTCGACCTGACGCTGCGCATCACGACTGTAACGCGCCCGAGCCAGATCGATCCCGAGCAGGACGCTTAGCTTCCGGCCGACGCCCACCCCCCACGTACTACCAGTAACTACTTCGGAATGATGTCTTAGTCTTGCGCTCGTGTGTTCGGAAGTCGACGGGATCGTGGTCCTCTACTTGTGGCCGCCGTCGTTCGCGTACTCGAAGATCTTGACGCGCGGCAGGTACTTGTCGAGGCACTCGCGGTGCCTGCGCGCGACGCGTTTCTCGCGGACCGCGACCGCGAGACCGAGCCAGGCCCCACGCCGCCGAGGACGCCATCGACGACGAAGGCAGTGCCGCGGACGCCGCCAAGCACCGCTTGAAGTACATGAACAGCCCCTGTCTATTCTGCACCTTCTCGACCAGCCCCGAGTCGCTGAACCAAGAAATCTCATCCCCGTACTCGCCCTGGGCGTACTCTTCTGCCGAGCGCCAACCCGCGCACTGAAACCGGTAGGCGTTCTCGACCTCGACGTTCCAAGCCTTGGCGCGGCGCATCCTGATAGGTTCGCGGGCGGGCATCTTGTGCCTGCGCGCGACGCGTTCCTGCTGGCGGTTCTCTCGGCAAGCAGCAGCCAGCCCCCAGAGGCGCCGCCGTCCCACGCAAGACGAAGGCGGACGCCGCCAAGCGCTGCTGCGCCTCGTCCTTCGTTTCGCCCTTGGACTCCGTGGTGGGCAGCCCTTATGTTCGCGGCGGCCAGCGCCCAAACCGCTTCGCTTCTAGGCTGATGCTAGTGGGGGCGCCGGGCAGAAGTCGTAAGGCTTGGGTGGGGTAGCGGAGGGAGTCCTCTGCACGGCTCGGTTTCGTCTTTGCGCTCTGGGGCTGCCCTTTTTGTGTCTCGCGGCCCGCGCCCACCGTCTCGCGCTGTCGCACCATAGGGAGGCGCTAGTGGCGCCACGTTTGTTGCGGGCCCGGGATTGAGTCGTGAAGCGAGTCGTGCCCGCTCGGGATGGATCTTGACGGGTTTTACAAGCTGACGGCCAGCTTTGCTTTTATCTACCGCCGTACCGGAGTTTGGTCGTCACAGGAGTGTCGAGCGGACGGCCACAACCCCTGAGTTCGGATTTCGACGGCGGTCGCGTCACGGGAGGGCGCTCAAGATCTGAACAGTGAACAGTCAGCCTTAAACCGGAAAAAAAGAACTCCATGCCGCTCTCGTTCACCAGCGAGCCCGCCACCGTCGGCGAGGCGTCGCGGCCGCTCGCCGCCCCGTTCTGGGCCGGCTCCGCGCCGCGCACGCCGCCGCGGGCCGACGCCGACGCCGACGCCGATTACATCTCCAGGGGCGCCGGCCGGTCGCCCTCGTCCCTCTCGCCCATACCGGAGGAAACGTCGGGCGGCAAGCCGACGCCGGCCGAGCGGCGGCGCCTCTCGCCGACCTACGAGGCCGGCACGCCGCCGCCGGAAGGCATGGACGGCCCCGACGCGCGGAAAACGCTCGACAACGCGATAAGAGAAGGAGCGAGCATCATGGTGCCCTCGCCCGAGCCCGACGCCGAGATATCGAGACTGACGGCCTCGCCCGCAAAGTCGGACGACATGACCGACGAAGCGTTTGTGAGAAAAGTAGCGGAAAGGGCCGCGCAAAGAGGCTTGGACGTCTACACGCCGCCGGACACGGTCGAGAAACCTTCGAAGAAGACGCCCTCGCCGTCACACAAAAAAAAGTCGCTCTGGAGCGCGTTACGCGGCGCCGTCGCGCGCCACGAGGCGCCTCTCTTGGACGAGACGGAGGAGCTCGCCGAGGACGAGAAGCGGAAGGTTTTTGGGCGGCGCGCGTCGCAGCGCCGCGCGTCCGTGACGCGGGACGGTTTGGTCAAGCGCCACGCGAGCGGGCCGGACCCGTGGGACGAGGCCTGTAGCAAAGCTCGGCGGTCGCTACAAAAAAAACTGTCGGCGTCGGAAGATCGGCGAAGGCTGAGCGATGTGGTTGTGGAGTATCATAGGACCGTTAGAGGGGTCGTCGTCGACTACGTCTCGGCCGTAGAAAAATTAGGATTGGTCTATCGCGTCGAGTTCGTCGAGGAGGGTCCGCTCCACTTCCAGATCGCCCTAGCTAGGTACGGCGAGCAGGGGCGGCGCTTCGTCGTCGTCGAGAGCGTCGCGCGGCAATGCGTCGGCCGCGCTCAGATCAAGCCCACGGACGAGCTCGTGGCGGTCAATGGGAAAGTAATTGTCGAGCCGACGTCCAAGGACCGGCTCACGGAACTCCTCAGGACGATTGCCGCGGCGCCGCGACCGCTCACGCTCACGTTCGTCGAGGGCGAAGATAGGGAAAAACACGCCGCGCCGCCGCCGCCGTCGCCCCTGAACGCCGCGCTCGCGTTCGGCGGCTGGCGGACCGTGCGACCGGAGCCGCGGCGCCTTGTGCGGATGCCGGCGCCTCCTCCCCGGTATTATGGACGGCGGCGGTGTGTGCTGGCGGCGGCGCTCGCGTTCGTTCTCTGCGGCGCCGTGCAACGGCCGCCGCCTCCGCCGCCGCCTCCACAAAAAGAGGGGTTCCCCTGGGTGCCGGTCGTCGTCGCGGGCGCGGGCGCGGTAGCGCTCGCGCGGCCCGAGGTCCGCGCGGGGAGGGCCCTGGCGGCGCTGGGGCGGGGCGTCGTGATCGGGGCGTTTCCGGCCTAAGAGCGAGGCGTCGTAGAGATACAGTCATACTTACAACAGAGCCTATGCCGCGACGGCGCACGCCTGCGCGTGGCCGGCCTCCCAGTCCGCCAACTGGCAAGCTTCGCCGCAGTACCGCCGCGCGCCGCATCCGTCGCACACGGGATACGGGGGCTCCTCGGAGCTGCCCACGCGGCCGCAGACGTCGCACCGCCGACGGTTGTGCTTCCGAATTTTTGCGCACGCAAACTTGTGACTGCTCTCACCCATGGCTTCCCAATGCTGCCTTTGGTGATCCCGACTACAGTAATAAGTCTCGCCGCACGCCACGCAAAACGTCTTGGTCTCTGTACTACACCACACGCATTTGCGAAGCTTCCTCCGCCGCGCCCTATCGCTCGCGGCGACGAGCGCCGCCGCCGTGGCCGACGGGATCCAGCGCACGTCGTCCCCGCCCTCGACCGTCAATTTAAACATGCTATGGACGGCGATGGGGAGCGTGAGGTTCGAGCAACCGGTCACGTTCAAGCTTGTCAAATCGACAAGACCGCAGATCGCTTCGGGCAAAGTACTGAGGCCCGGGCAATTGGACACGTCGAGATATGCTAATTGGCTCTGCTCGCCGACCGCGTCAGGCAATGCGACCAAATTAGAGCAGCCACTCACGCAGAGACTGGTAATCTTTCCAGACCAGAAGACGCTTTCTGGGAGTGCTCGGAGGTGGACACAGCCGGTCACGTTAAGGGATGCGTGGTCCCGGTGGAATCTGTTAAACGCGCCGCAAGCTTCCGAATCGGGCAAAAAGGTCAGGCTCGAGCAACCGGCCAATGGCCGGTTGAACTCCCAGCCATGGCCCAAATGTTTAACGAGTTGAAAAACATAAACGGGCAACACCTTCAAACTCGAGCAATTCCTAAGCTCCAGATTCTTCAGGGCGCCAAGATCGCCGAGCGAGGCCGGCAGCGCCCGGAGTTTCGTGCAATCGTTAAGGCAGAGCGTACCCAAACTAGTGAGTCGACAGATGGAGTCGGGCAGCGTCACGAGCCCGGAACATTCCCACAATTGTATATGCCTCAGAGTGCTGAGGTTACCGATTCCATCTGGTAGCGTGGTGAGGCCCGTACAAACCGAAAACGACAAGCCCGTGAGCGCGGGCAGCCGGCCAATCGCGTCGGGCAACGCCACGAGACCAGTGCAATCATGGAAGGTAATGTGCTCCAGACACCCGAGGCCGCCGTTGACGCCGCCGATCGCATCTGGCAGCGTGCGCAAAGCAGTGCATCCACTGAGGTCCAAGGTTCTCAGCGACTTCAACTCGCCGATCACATCGGGCAAAACGGTCAGGCCGGTACAGCCTTCCAAGTTCAGCTCGGACAAGTATGGCAAATTTACAATGGCGCGCGGCAGCGTGCGGAGGCCCGTGCACTTCTTCGCGTGAATCGTGTTCAAAAATTTGAACTGGTCAATCGTCGCTGGCAGCGTCTCCAGGGCCTCGAGGCCATTAAAGAAGAACCAGGTCAAGCCGTACTGCGTCGCCTTGACGCGACCCCACTCCCACGGCTTGTTTTCGTACACGGCCCACTCGTTCTGTAATTGGGCACACGACTTCACCAGCTTGCTGAGCGCAGGAACATCCCGACGGATGGCCTTGCGGGCGGAGATCGAGACCTGCTCTTTGGCCTGAGTGGTCCTCTCGCCATCCCGGCGCTGCCACCCCTCGCGCGTATCCTTTTGGGCCCTGGATTTCTTGCCCATGCTTCAAGCTTTCACATGCCCTGCTTCTGGTGAATTATAAAGCTCTAATTGCTGCTGGTTTACGCGAGAGCTCAAGGCACAGCTTTGCCCTGGATGCCTAGTGTCTTACGGGCCGCTAGCTCCGTCCAGCACCGCGCGGCCGCTCTGTACGACCGCTCTGTACGAGCCACCACACACAAAACACAACGCATACGTGCCCCTGCGATCGAGGCGACCCCCAGCCGGCGGCAGCCATGCCCTCCCTCCCTTTGTCAGAACGCTGCCTCATGGTCCTGCTCATCTCGACCAACATCCTGAATTACATCGATAGAGGTATCGTGCCCGGAGCATCAGGAGCGTTTGATTCATTTATAGAAGGCAGCGAGACCACCTGGGGCACGTCGGCGGCCTTCGGCGCGTTGACGAGTGCCTTTATCGTCGGGTTCTCGATCGCGTCTGTTGTTGTGGGACACCTGGCGCACCGAGTACCACCATTCAAGCTCTGCGGCGTCGGTTTACTCATATGGTGCTTCTCCATGCTGTTAGCCGGCTTGGCCAAGCCGCTCAAGTCGTACGCGTTGTTAATCACGGCACGAGCAGTAGGCGGGTGCGGCGAGGCCGGTTTTGTGACCATCGGCGGGCCCTTCATCCAGGACGCCGCCGGTAGTCAACAAGGTTTTTGGTTGGGTGTGTTCTATGCGGCCATACCCGCGGGGACGGCGCTCGGCTACGGCTACGGGGCCTTTGTGGCTCAGCGGTGGACGTGGGCCGCGGCCTTCTACGCCCAGGGTTTGGTGATGCTCGTGCCGGCGTCACTATTCCTGTTGTCGAAGGATGACGGTTCGCGCATCGTCAATCGCGACGAGGCGCCACCCTCGATCAAGACCGAGCTCCAAGCCCTGCGACGGTCGAAAACCTTCCGTTTTACAGTTTTAGGCTACGCGGGCTACGCGGCGTCGGTGATCGGCTTTTCGACGTTCGGGCCAAGCATCGTCGTGGGCTGCGTGGAAATCAACTGGTGCGTCGGGTGCTCCGTCGAGCGGTGAGAAACCGGCATCGCCACGCCGTCGAGCAGGCGTCGCGTTGATGGCGTGGGTGTGTTTGGAGATGTGCCGCGACATTTGATTTATGCACAGGTCGTCGGATTGGGCCTCTGGACGGACAGTGTGCAAGCGTCCCTGGCCTTCTCGGCGACGCTGGCCGTGTCTGGCGCGCTAGGCACGCCGCTGGGCGGGCTCGCCTTGGACGCGTGGACGCGGAAACGCGAACACAAGCTCCGAGCGGCGTTGGAAGTCAGCATAGCGACCGTCGGCGCGGGCGCGTTGCTCATAACGCCGGCGGCCTTCGCTCGAGACCGGTCCTGGTTCCTCGCGAGCATCGGCCTGGGCACGCTGCCGCTCTTCGCGGCGACGTCTCCGATGAACGTCTCGATCTTCGAGGGCGTGCCGCGCGAGCACCGCGCCTTCGGCATCGCCGTGGCGACGCTGCTGATGCACGCGTTCGGCGACGTGCCGTCGCCCGTCGTCGTGGGCCTGCTCAAAGATCGGTGGGCGCCTGATTGCGCGCCGGACGCGCATTCTCATCTGGGCGAGGCTTGCGGTGTCGGGTCAAAGCAGCGCGGGCACCTGCGGGGCATCACCTTCGGCCTCTGCCTCTACTTCCTCACGTCGCTCTTCTTCTTCGGCGTGTCGCGGTGGCGGGCGGCCCGCCGCGTCGAGGAGGTCGTGGCCGAGCCGCCGACGGTGACGCCGCTGCTCGAGGAGGACGGCTGAGCCTGCGCGACGGCGTGCGTGGTGGGTGTTTTGTAAGATTCGGTGTTTGTCGCAATCGAGGAGATCGAAATATACATTGTTACGGTGCTAGGACTACTGGCGCCGGGGCTCGGCGTGCGGGGTCGAGCCTGGACTCAGGCTGGAGGGGTGCGCTTGTACTGGAACAGCTGCAGTGCGGGTCCCGGCGCGAGCCTGCACGCCAGTGAAAGATAGGCAGCCGCCAGGTGAATTGAGGCAGCCCCTTACAGGCAGCGATGGGCTGCGGCCCCTCTCACGACCTTACGACGCCTCTGTACCTCTCCTGCGATATTGGCCAGGTCGACGCGGTGCGGCTTTTGTTAGATAAAGGCGCGGACGTTAATCAGGCGTATAAGGACGGCGCGACGCCGCTGCACCTCGCCTGCTCGCGAGGCCACCTCGACGTGGCGCGGCTGTTGCTGGAGAAAGGCGCGGAGGTCAATCGGCCGGACAAGGACGGTAGGACGCCGCTGTTGATCGCCTGCTCGCGAGGCCACGTCGAGGTGGTTTCACTGCTGCTGGACAAAGGCGCGGAGGTCGACCGGGCGGTAGAGAAGGGGGACTGGAAAGGTACAACGCCGCTGTTCGCCGCCTGCTGCAACGGTCACGTCGACCTGGCGCGGCTGCTGCTGGAGAAAGGCGCGGACGTTAATCAGGCGGACAAGGACGGTAGGACGCCGCTGCACCTCGCCTGCGCGGCAGGCCACCTCAACGCGGCACGGCTGTTGCTGGATAAAGGCGCGGACGTTAATAAGGCGGACAAGGACGGTAGGACGCCGCTGATCGTCGCCTGCCAGAACGGCAACGTCGCCCTGGCGCCTCCACCTATCCCGCCGCGGTCACCCGGCGGCACCGTGACGCTCGCCGACGGGACCGTGATCCACTCGTCGGTGGCGCCCGCGCTGCCGCCGCGCGACTTGCCGCCTGTGCCATCGGCGTCGGGCGATCTGCTGGGGCTGTTGCTGGAGAACGGCGCGGAGGTCAATCGGGCGGACAAGCACGGGCAGACGCCGCTGTACATCGCTTGCACGAAGGGCCACGTCGACGCGGCGCGGCTGCTGCTGCAAAAAAACGCGGATGTTAATCGGGCGAAAATGAACGGTACGACACCGCTGCACCTCGCCTGCGCGGCAGGCCACCTCGACGCGGCGCGGTTGTTGCTGGACAACGGCGCGGACGTCAATCGGGCGATGGAGAACGGTGTGACGCCGCTGATCGTCGCCTGCGAGAAGGGCAACGTCAACGTGGCTCGGCTGCTGCTGGAGAAAGGCGCGGACGTCGATCGGGCGGCGGAGGGCGGGTTTACGCCGCTGTACATCGCCTGCATGACAGGCCACGTCGACGTCGCGCGGCTGTTGTTAGATAAAGGCGCGGCGGTTGACCTGGCGGACGAGGACGGCGAGACGCCGCTGGCCATCGCGAAATTGTTCGACCACGCGGCCGTCGTCGCGCTGCTCGCGGAGCATCGGAATTCAACGCGCTTCCTCGGGGAGTCCCGACCACTACCACTCGGGCCGCCGCGCCCCCAACGGCAGCAGTCGGACGTCCAGTGCTCTATCTGCCTCGGACCGTACATCGAACGCGCGTGGACGAAGTGCAACCACAGCTTCTGCCGGAGGTGCATCACGGAAGTGTGTCGGACGAACCCGCCGACGAATCGAGCCCCGTGTCCGTTTTGCAGGCAGCCCGTGCTCTTGGGCGAGCTTACGAGACGACCGAGGGGCATTTAAAATTGTGTAGCCTCTCTCGAAGGCGCGTCGCCCGGCGCGTCGAGGAGGTCGTGGCCGAGCCGCCGACGGTGACGCCCCTTTTTTCGGGTTGTGTAAGGTTGAGTGTGTGTTCGCTCGGGGCGCTCGGGCCACCGCGCGTCGCCGAGTCAGGCGCGGGCCGCGTCTTTCATAACAGCATACTTCCTTCTAAGCAGATACTCCCGGATCAACGCAACGCTCGCCTACACCGCGTGCGGGTCTCCGACCGGCAGCCTCGATCGAGCTGCCCAGCGCCAGTAGTGCAGTGCGAGTCCCGGCACGAGCCTGCACGCCAGTGAAAGATAGGCAGCCTCCAGCTGAATTGAGACAGCCCTCACAGGCAGCCCCAGCATGGGCGGCGGTGTATCATCTCTGCCGGTGGAGGTCTCGCTTGCCGAGGCGAAGGAGCTCGCGGGCGCCAGGTGGCAGCCCGCGTGGGAGGAGAAGTTCGCGGACGCCAAGATCTCCAGGGACGAGGCGTTGAAGTGCTGGAAGGACGCCGAGGCCAAGGCCGCGATCTCCGAGGAGCTCTACGAAAAGCTCCACGGCACCAACCGCTCCGGCGCTGCAGAGGCGCTGGACTTCTCGGCGATCGTGAACGAGAAGCGCGGGCAGCACCTGCCCGGCACGCGCGAATGGGTCTTCGAGGCGGTGCTCCGCTGGCGGACCGACCCGGATAGCGCGAAGCTCTTCTGGCTTGTCGGCGGCGGCGGCACCGGCAAGAGCGTGGCAGCGGCCGAGCTGCTGGCGAGACTGCTCGACAAGCAAAACGCGGCCGCGTGGCATTTCTGTAAGCACACCGAGCCGGCGCGATCGGCGCCAGCGGTGCTGCTGCGCTCTCTCGCGGGCATGCTGTCTGCGACGGTGCAGGGCTTCGAAGACGCGCTCAAGAAGAGCGCGAGCGTCGAGACCGACAAGGTCGACGAGCTCTTCGAGGCTTTATTAGCCAAGCCGCTGCGAGGCGTCGAGGCGCCCCGAGGCGCGGATGACGCCCTCGTATTAATCATAGACGCACTCGACGAGCTGCCGCGGGACGCGCTTAAGCCCGTGCTGTCGCTGCTCGCGAACGAGCTCAAGACGCTGCCGCCGTGGATCAAGATAGTCGCGACGAGCCGCGACGAGGCGCAGATCAAAGTTGCCCTCTCAGGCTACACGCCGTCGGAGCTCCGCGTCGACGAGGCGCGGAACCGTCAGGACGTGAGGGCGTACCTGACTGAACTCGCGAAGGAGCACGTCGAGCTCGAGGTGACGATGGACTCGCTGCGGCATGAGGTCGAGGCGAAGTTCCCGGGCTTGAAGAATCTCGACACGTTCGCCGACCTCGAGGATCCGCTGCGCCGGTCGAAGGGCGCGTACGACGAGGCGGTCCGCGGCGTTGCTGGGATCCACGAGCTCGAAAAGTATAAGGAGCGACGTCTCGACTTGATACAAGACGAGACTGACTTCGACAAGCTCTACGCCGACGCATCGCTGGCGCAGACAATTCTGGTCGATGCGCTGAAGACGCTCCCTGGCGACGTGTCGGATCCGGGCGTGAAAGGGCGTGGATCCGCGGAGCGCAAGCTCGCGGACAAGTACACCGACAAGAATGGGGTGCCACATCCCGAGAAGTTTCGGGACCTCTCGCGCGCGACGGTCCTTTCCGGGAGCGCTACTGACCTACTGAAGGTGCTGACTGAATTGGACGGCGGCAGCCTTGGGCTGGAGATCGCGCAATTAAAGAACAAGTTTGCCAGTCCGACGCCGCTCGGCTACCGCGATATGAATTTGAACGTCAGCGTGCGCCTCGACGACGGCCGAAAACATCTCGCCGAGGTTCAGCTGAATTTAAAGAGCGTCGCGGATGCCAAGCACATCGCCCACGAGCAGTACGAGGTGATTAGACTGGCGTTGCCGAAGATGTGCGAGGGCACAAGCGTTGGCGCGGGTGCGCTTGAGGCCTTTATTGCCGAGCGTCTCAACTCGTCGGCGCTCGACGCGGCTGTCACTTCGCTCGAACGGAAGGCCGGTGGACTGATGCTCTACGCGCGCCTCATCGCGGACCAGCTCGCGTCCACGACGGGCAAGATCGACTTTGCGAGCGTTGGCGCGCTGCCGGCGGGCCTCGACGAGATCTACGCGGAGAACTTTCGACGCGTGTTTGTCGATGATGGCACGTGGGGCGACGCGCTGCCGCTGGTCGAGCTTGTCTGTGCCGCGGCCGAGCCGCTGACCGTCGACGCGGCGAGTGGTGCGCTGGGCTGGGATCGAGCGCGGTGCAAGAAGGTCTGTGACGGCGTATCGCTGCTCTTCCCGCTGCGCGAGGGCGACGTGATTGGTGTTTTACATAAGACTGTCACGGACTGGCTGACGGGCGAGGCGCCGTTCGACAAGCGCTCTTCTGAGGATGCGTTCTTCGTCGCACGGGACACGGCGCACCGGCGGCTGGCGCGGGCGTGTGCTCGGGCAATTCGTGCTGGGGTTCTGGATACGGAGTCGTATTCGAGCGACGCGGCCGCGGACGTGGCACTGGCTTCATTCGTGGAGGGCGACGGCGGCGCGGCGGCGGATGCTTACGCGTTGCGCTGGTGCTTGTTTCACATGAAGCGGTCTAGAAACGAGGGTGAGGCTGTCACAGTCGCCTGCAGTCTGTCGTACGTGCTGAAGCGGAGTGACTGCGACATTGTTTCTTTCGTGGCGGACCTGAACGTTCTTCAGGGCCAGGACACACTGCTGCTGTCCGACTCCTTGGTGTTGTCGCGGAACGCGATGGCGCTTGGTGTACCATTGGTCGAGCAAGTGTGGCAGCGGTTGATGCCGCGCGCAAACGCTGAGTCGGCCGCGGGCCGCCTGGCCGAGGATCTGAGACGCGTCGCGAGCAAGATTTCGCTCTCGGCTGTGCGGCCGATGGGTCTGACGGCGGCGGGTGGGGCGGAGCGCTGCCGGATCGAGGTTGGTGCTCGTTGCTTGGCGACGTTCGTGGATCCGGCGACGGGCGAGCCGCGTGTTGCTTGCGGTGGTGGTGAGCGAGTGAGTATCTATGATCCGGTCGCGGGTGGCGCGGCGCTGGTCGTGATTAAGGTGGGTTCGAAGGTGAAAGCGCTGGCGGTCTTCAGAGACCCGGCGACGGGCGAGTCGCGTCTGGCTTGCGGATGTGAAGATGGGATGGTGCGCATCTTCGACCCGGTCGCCGGTGGCGAGGCACTGCTTGTGATCGAAGTGGGTGGTGAGCTGGCGGTCTTCACAGACCCGGCGACGGGCGCACCGCGGCTTGCTTGTGGAGGGAGAATCTTTGACCCTATTGCGGGCGGTGAGGCGCTGGTCGTGCTCAAGGGAGGTGGTCAGCTGGCTGTCTTCACGGACCCGGCGACGGGCGCGCCGCGGCTTGCATGCGAGTCGGACGACGGGAAGGTGCGAATCTTTGATCCGGTCGTGGGTGGTGACGCGCTGCTTGTGCTAGATATTGGTTCTGACGTGTTCGCACTGGCGGTCTTCAAGGAACCGGCGACGGGCTCGCCAAGGCTCGCGTGTGGCTGTAAAGACGGAAAGGTGCGCGTCTTCGACGCGGTTTCTGGCGGCGAGGCGCTGCTCGTGCTCGACGCGGGCGATAGCTCGCTGGTGATATTTGAGGACCGGGCGACGGGCGCGCTGCGGCTCGCGAGCGGGTCGGGCGACAGAAAGGTGCGCGTCTTCGACCCACTTGCGGGCGGCGAGGCGCTGGTCGTGCTCGAGGGGCACACAGGCAATGTAAACGCTTTGACAGCTTTCACGGACCCGGCGACGGGCGAGCCGCGCCTCGTGAGCGGATCGACTGACGTCCGAGTCTGGAACCCGGCGGCGAGCGGCGCGGCGATCAAGGCAGAGTCCGAGGGGCACTCTCACGATGTGAATGCTTTGCTAACCTTTGTGGATCCGGCGACAGGCGCGCTGCGGGTCGCGACCGGGTCGTATGATAAGACGATTCGCGTGTGGGACGCGGAGACTGGCGGTGGGCTGCTCGTGATCGACGGCGGCGAGAGAGTGGAAGCGCTGGCGTTCTTTGTGGACCCGGCGACGGGCGGGCCGCGACTTGCTTGTGGTTCTGGCAATAAGGTGCTCGTCTTCGACCCGGTCGCGGGCGGCGAGGCGATGGTCGTGATTGATGTGGCTGCATTTGCGCTGGCGGTCTTCAAAGACCCGGCGACGGGCGAGCTGCGTTTAGCTTGTGCAGCGGGCGAGCAGGTGCGCATCTACGATCCGGTCGCCGGTGGCGAGGCGCTGCTTGCGCCGCCTGCGCCGCCCCACTGGCCCACGACGCGCCGCGTTGTGTTAGATGTTGGACCCGCTATTGTGACTCGAGTGCCCGATGGACGTGGTCGGCTGGCAGTCTTCACGGACCTGGCGACGGGCGCGCCGCGGCTCGCTTGTGGTGCACGTGGTGATGGGAAGGTGCGCACATATGACCCGGTTGCGGGCGGAGAGGCATTGGTCGTGCTCGAGGGACACACGGAATCGGTGTGGGCGTTGACCGTTTTCGAAGACCCGGCGGCGGGTGGCCTTCGCCTCGCGAGCGGATCAATAGACAACAAGGTGCGCGTCTGGGACTTGGCCGCGGGCGGCGCGGCGTTGTTTGTGCTCGGGGGACACACGGCACCTGTTATGGCGCTGATGCCCTTCGCGGACCCGGCGACGGGCGAGACGCGGCTCGCGAGCGGGTCGCTGGACAAGACTTTGCGGGTGTGGGACGCAAACAAGGGCGGCGCGGCGCTGCGAGTGGTTGCTTTTGATGATACTGTTTGGGCTTTGACCGTCGGGCGCGACACGAGCGGGCACTTCGTGGCTTTCGGGAAGCGGTGGGGGGAGTTGCGCGTCGAGAGCGGCACGACGCCACTGACGCTAGCATGCTATCAGGGTGACGTCGCCGCAATAAGCGATCTTGTTCAGCAGGGCGCTGGCGTCGATCAGGAAGATAGTGACGGTTATACGCCACTGTTCGTCGCGAGTTTGAAAGGGCACGTCGATGTCGTGCGCGTGCTGCTTGATGCGGGCGCCGCGGTTGATAAGCGGCGTGAGGGTGATTGGTCGCCGTTTGGGATTGCGTGTGCTCTTGGACACGTCGACGTGGCGACGCTATTGGTGGAGCGAGGTGCAGCTGTCGATTTGTGCTTGGATGGGGCGAGGCCGCTTCTTGTTGCTAGTCGGAACCAGAATCTCGGCGCGATGCGGTTATGTCTCGAGCACGGCGCCAATGTGAATTGCGCCGACAAGGAGGGGACTACGGGTCTGCATGTCGCCTGCCAGAATGGTCACGTCGACGCTGTGCGACTGCTTTTAGATAATGGCGCGGAGGTCGACCGGGTGAAGGAGAGCGCGGACTCGGACTCGGACTCGGACTCGGACTCGGACTCGGACTCGGACTCGGACTCAGGAGTGACCCCACTTATCGTTGCCTGCCAGAACGGCCACGTCGACGTGGTGCGGCTGTTGTTAGATAAAGGAGCCGAGGTCGACCGGGCGAGAGAGGGCGGCTTTACGCCGCTGTACATTGCCTGCCAGACCGGCCACGTCGACGCGGCGCGGCTGTTGCTGGACAAAGGCGCGGAGGTCGACCGGGCGAATAAGTACGATGAGACGCCGCTGATTGTCGCCTGCCAGGAGGGCCACGTCGGCGCGGCGCGGGTGCTGCTGGACAATGGCGCGGAGGTCGATCGGGCGCAGGAGAACGGTACGACGCCGCTGATCATCGCCTGCGAGAACGGCCACGTCGACGCGGTGCGGCTGTTGTTAGATAAAGGCGCGGTGGTCGACCGGGCGAATAAGCGAGGCAGAAGGCCGCTGGACATAGCGAAGCGTAATGATCATGACGCGGTTGTCGCGCTGCTCGAGGAACACTTGGATTCGAAGTTCCCACTTCACGCTGCGGCAAGGACCGGCGACGTCGAGGCGATGACTCCACTCCTGGACGGTGGCGCAGAGGTAGACGCAAAGAAGGACGGCGCGACGCCGCTGTACGTCGCCTGCGAGAAGGGTCACGTCGACGTGGCGCGGCTGCTGTTAGATAAAGGCGCGGAGGTCGACCGGGCGGACGAGGACGGCTTTACGCCGCTGTACGCCGCCTGCGATCAGGGCCACGTCGACGCGGTGCGGCTGTTGCTGGACAACGGCGCGGACGTTAATAAGGCGGACGAGGACGGCGAAACGCCGCTGTCCATCGCGGAAGAAATGGGCCACTCGGCCGTCGTCGCGCTGCTCAAAAAGCACTCTAGGTCAAGTGGGGCTTGTATGGTGTGCTAGAGTTTGGAGCATCAGAATGGCGTCATGGAATATTAAGTTTTCAAGTAGCTGTAGCGTTAAAGGCAGCATAAGGCAGCGGGCCACTCGTCCCCGTCGTCGCGCTCCTCGAGGAGCACCAGAAGTGACCGCGGCGACGGCGCCGAGGGGGGACTAACTAACAACACCACATCATTACGCCGGCGCGAGCGCCACGCGCGACCGGCGCGACCGCGACGAACTCAGGGAAGCGCTCGCGGATTTCGGCCGCCGCGACGACGACGAGCCGCGCGACGTGACCGACGCGCTCGACCGATGAGTACGAGAAGCCACGGACCGCCCGCCCACGGACCGGCCGCCGCCGAAGGACCCCGTGGCCACGCTCATGTCCCAGCGCAGGTTCAGGTCGCCGCCCGCGCCCTTCAGCGACGGGACCGAGATCCGAGAAGCGCGTGTTTGGGTCGAGCCCACGGACGCGTTGCCCGAGAACCGAGCCTTCGACAATTTGACCGTGGTCTTCATCTTCGTCCCGCCGCCGGGGCCGAAACTTGTAACTTTCGCTTTTTTTTTAGGCGCCTTCTTCTCGTCCTCGACTTTCTTGGCTTTCTTGGCGGCGGCCGTCGCCTTGTCGTTCCCGAGGTCGAAGAAGTTGCCCATCTCGACCTTCGGCCGGTCCGCTTGTCGGGCCTCGGGCGCCTCGGGTAAATGCATGCTCGGCGCCCAGTCCGCGTACGACTGCCTACTTTCTTTTTGGCGCTTGTCTCTCCGGTGCATCTTCCAGACGAGCTTCTGGTGCTTGTTTTCTCTCCTCATAGCAGAAGCTGACTGAGGTCTCGTAGGAGGGCAATGGGCTCTAGGAGGAGGCTCCCACTCGTCTTTTTTCACCACATGCTGGACCTGGCCCTTCTTCAACCGCAGCGGCTGCTTCTTGCGCTTCGGCGGCTTTGGATCTAAGAGTAACTGCCGTCTCATTTCTTTCTCCTTCCAGACCTGCGTGGGACCATCGTCGCGTCGATGGCGTAACCCGACGCCGCGCCGCACCTCCATGAAACAGTCCGTCCACTCCTCCCGCGACAGGCGGTTGTCCATGCGATGTTCACTTCGTTTGAGGTCCTCGAGCTTTTCTATCGCCTCTTTCGCGACCTGGACGTCGACGTAGCACGGGTGCTCGTCGCCGCGGTCTCCAGCTTTTCTCGACAGGTTCTTCTGGCAGTGCTCGAGAGCTCTATCGTAGTCTTTCTGGAGCAGCGAGTTTTTATGCTCCGCATGTTTAAATGCGGCAGAGACACAGTCCTTAAAGGAGTGCTCATGCTTCGAGATCTCGCGGTCGTCCTCGCGCAGATCCCCCGCCCTTATGTTCTTCGAGATCGCCGGCCAGGGCAGCTCCCCGTAGTGCTCCTCGCGGCCCTTCCTGGCCTTTTCCCAGAACTTGAGACCTAGCGTCTTTCCACACAATACTCTATGCATGCGTATGAGGGGCCCCAAGGAACTTTTCGCGTTTTCTTCGACCTGTGTCGAACGACGGCGTCGCGACACGGCGTCGAGGCGGCGCGGCATCGCGACGACGCCGTCGACTCGAAGTTCGGAAATCACACCGAGTCACGGACGAACTCCTCCCATTCATACCGATCGATGACGCCGCCCTCCTCCCGCCGGATCCTCTCGAGCTCGTTGCGAGCGCGTTCGCGCCCAGCGACGTTCCCCTTCCCGAACACCTGCGCGGAGCATCACGATTGGCCTCAAAGTCGACAAAGAAACCACCACAACACCTCAAAACGCCGAGATCTCACCCCTTCAATAAAATCCGTAATACCACTACCGTCGATGCCATCGCGCTGGTCATTTTTATATATTTCGTACGTGAACCGCCCGATGCCATTGATATCCAGCGACGCGAAGGTCCACAGCGCCAGCGCAAATTCTTTAAATGAGAGACTGTCCCCACCGTCGGTGTCGAACTGGCGGAAGATGTGCTCGATCAATTTGGTCCGCTCGACGTCCAGATACATCAAAAATTCGTGGATGTCGACCTCGCCGTCGCCCGACCGGTCGGCGGCGTCAAACACTTTTTTGAGCTTCACTAAGTCGCTTTCTTTTTGGTGGAGCTTGCCCCAGACGTAGCGGCAGCCGTGGTAGTTCGCGTCCTTCTTGACCGTCTCGCCGAAGAGCCAGCCCATGGCCTATTGTGTCGGCGGCGGCCGCGGCGTCCCTCTGACTTTTGCTGCGCGACGGCGTCTGCACGGGTCGCGCGCGCCTGGCGGCTGCTGTCGCGCGACGCGAGCACCGAGCTGCGCACCGGCGTACGGTCGCGGCGGCGCACGGATGCGGCGCGAGCTCTGCCCAGAGCTGGGCCCCAGTGATGGGCAGCCCCTGCAGAGCGGTGGGCAGCCCCCAAACTCTGCAGAGTTTGTGTGTGGAGCGATGGCCGCCTTTCGCCGCGCCGGCCGCGTCAATCGCGTGGCGGACGGGAGCTCTGGCGCCGCGTCCCAACGCGAGCACAACGAGATGCCGCGAAGCTTGCCAACGACAATGCATGAACGAGCGCTCGGGCGGTCCCCGGAGGCCTCGGGACCGATGGCCCGTGCGACGACACCGCTCGTAAATTCCGTGCGGGTCCGGGCAGCGCCGGCGCTCCAACAAACTGGCAAGCATCCGACGCGCCGAGGCGCGCACGCACGCACCAGCGCACCCGTGCGAGCCGCGGCCGCCGCGGCCCACCGGCTGCGCGTGGGCTGCCCACGATTGATAGGCTGCCCACGACACGATGGGCGCCATCTGCGGCAAGGTCGAGACCCAGGGCGAGTCGCGCAAGGAGGTCGAGGAGGACCTGCGCATCGATAATCGTAAAAGAAACTCCCTCATTTTTGCGGTGATTGAATGGGTGTCCGCCGTCGATGCCAACAATTCTGTGAAGGACCAAGAGAAACTAGCTACGATCATAGCGCGACGACCGCGCGACACGGAAACGGCCACGGACGACCCCAGAGCGTCCAGACAAACGAAGGAGTCGGAGGCCATCGCGGGCGGCAACTTCCGCGCATTGCGAGGCATTCTGATCAGCGAGTGGCGCTTCGTCAACCGAAAATACCCAAATCTGAATGATGACACCCTACTCCACATCGCCTGTAGAGAGGGCTACCTGCGCATGGTCCAGTTCATCACGGACCCCAAGAACCAGCCCCAGTTCGAGAACGTCGAATTGGACGTCAACCTCGAGAACGGGAAGTGGCGGACGCCGTTACACGTCGCGTTCACGCCGCCCGTCGAGACGTTCTGTGCGCGACGCTTTGGTGTGGATTCGAAGGGACTGCCCCTGGCCAAGAAGCCCGACGGTGATGTGAGTGACATGGAGTGGATCCGGCCGGGCACCGCGCGTACCCGCGTCTCGGACACGACCTCCGAGAGATACCCTCGATGTCCCCACAGGCCGAGGATCGCCAAAAGATCGTCGCGTGCTTGATCAAACGGAAGTGTGATCTGAACAAGGTCGATTATCATGACCATAGCGCGCTGCACTACGCGTGCGTCTGGGGCTGGGTGCCCACGGTTGATCTACTGCTCGAGGAGGGGGCCGACCCGGAGTGCAGCAACATCGGCGCGCTCGCGGCGTCCTGTCATCGATGCGACTCGCCTCCATCTCACGATGAAACACGCAGGCGGGCAAAATGCACTTATGTTGTGCGCGGACTTTTTACATGTGCCTCTTATAGACTTACTGCTGTCGGAGACGGAGATATCCATAGAGTCGAAGAACGTCGACGGCGAGACGGCTTTACATTACGCGGCACTGCGGGGTAGTATGGAGGCCGTCGAGGCTCTGTTGGAGTTCGGGGCCAACGTCAATTGTGAAAGTTATGCGAGGGATACGCCTTTGAAACGAGCCTGCCGGCAACAAAGAGTAGACTTGGTCCACAAGCTGCTCGACTACGACTGCAACCGACGACCCTCCGCGTTTGCTATCCTGGAGGGCGAAGCGCTCATGGAAATAACTTTAAGACTAGACGAGGAAAAGAGGAAAAAAGTCGAAGAATACGAAAAACTAAAAAGATTGGAAGCGGCGGGCAAGAACAAGAAAGGTAAGAAAAGTGCGATCGGCGCCTGGGTGCCCTACCGCGACAAGCGCGGCCGGGGCATCTTCTACTACAACCGCGTCAGTCGTGTTTCGCAGTTCGAGGTGCCCGAGGACTACGAGAAGGATCGGCGCTACCTGATGAAGGACGCGACCTACGGCATGCACTTTTATCACTGACGAGGTGCTGTGGCGCCTTCACGCCATCGAGGTGACTCGTGGCCATCTCACTTCCATGAGAGTGGTTTCTTTTGCGATTTTGGGGCCGTTCGGACCATAATGTGTGTGTTTACTATTTCTTAATCTTCGCCCACGCGTCCGCGCCGGGGTACTGGGGTCTCCGACTCCGCATGACCGTGTCCGAGAGCGCTAATGAGGCCGCAGCTGCTTGAGGAGGCGGCCGCGGGAAGGATCCGGGATCCTCTCTACGTTGTGATGAGCCGTTCCGCACGACGACCGGTAGCGCGTCGTCGTCCTCGTCGCCCGCGTCGTCGTCCGCCGCGCTCAGGAGCAGATACTCCTTGATCTCCGGATCTTCCGCACCTGTCAAGGGGTTTAGCGCTTCGAAGAAGTCGTCGAAAATACCGATCGCGTCCAGGTCGAACACTGAGAGTTCGCTGTACGACTCCGACTTTCGTAAACCGTCGTAGCCGGCGCTGTCGTAGACTTCCCGCCGCGCATCGTCGCTCAAGACCACGAAGGCCAGGGCGACGCGCCGATACTGCAACCAAGCGTCTTGATCGTAGTCTACCGCGTCGCGAAACCGCTCCGGGTCCAGCTTTGCAGATCGACTGTGGAACTGGGCAAAGCATCTCGAGCGCCCTCCTGATACACCTTTGGACCCCTTGCGGACGCCTAGTGCCGCGTAGAGGTCGAAGGCCGCCAGCGGCTCGTCTTCCGCTTCCGCGTCGCTGTCGTCGCTGGACTCGCCGACGGCCGCGCCGCGCGGCTTCCTCGTCGTCGGCGTCCAGGCGGCGTCCTCGCGTCGGATCTGCTCGAGCTCTACGAGCTCGGGAGCGTAGTGCGGCCAACTATTTTGCAGGGCGTTGCGCGCGCGCGCTTGCCTGATGCGGCGCATGCGGCCGAAGTGGCGCCTCAGGAACTTGCCCATTGTCTTGAATCGCAGCGATGGCGTGCTTGCGGTCGAGCGCGAAGCTGTATGCACATCTACAGTGGCTCCAGCCTTTAGAGGAAAATGAACAGCACAGGGTAGATAGGACCTTGGCGCAGCTCAGGACGAGCGCTGCGATATGGAGAGCTGGCACACGTAGCATACGGCCAACATCGGCCGACGACCATAGCTAGCGTCCTGTACATACTAGCAGGACGTGAAACACTTACTTAGCCCGTCTTGTCGTCTCGATGTGTCTGAGCAGCGGTCGCGGGATTCCATCGTGCGGGCGTCGAAACCTGAACAGGCAGTGGCCTGTGCCTATTATTGCCGCCGCTTCGTGCTGCCCCGGAGCGACCGCGGCTGCCGCGTTGACCCGTTCAGCGCAGCGAGGACACCCGTCGAAGCTGACACGCGTGCGCCGTCGCGCGCGCGCTCGCCCGCGGCACTAGCAGCACCTGCAGTGGTACATCTAAGCCATTTGGCGCGAGAGCCGCGGAGGAGCGCGGCCAAAGAATTGCTCTATCATGCCCCGAAGCAACCAGGAGTTCATTGCACACGACCGCGTCGTTGTAAATTTAGACAGAGCCGAGAGCGCCATAGTCGCCGCCCTCGACGAGCAGGCGGACCGCGACCACAATGCGGTCATAAAGCTCAAGCGCGTCGACGCACCGCCCCTGGGCCTGCGGCTCGGTCGCGTCATTTTCAGTGAAGCGCCGATGACCCAAGACATAGAAAGAAGACTAGAGGAAGCTGGCATTGTCCTTTCCCAGAGGGATTCGCGGCTTCTTCGCTCGGGCGGTGTGATGCAACCACGACTAGTTGTGGAATTAGAAGACGTCTCCGAGAAGAACGAGTCGGCGGAAAGAGAGTATGTTCGCGACGACGCGAACGCGACGTGGAGGCTATCAACGATGGACGCGGAAGTTTCAGTGTTTACTTCAGATGTAGATAACACCACTGGAGATGTGCTTTCTAAGGCACATAATAGAAGCAAACTCTGGCTCAAGCGGCAGGGCGAAACCGAGTTTAGAAATACGTGCGAATACGTGATGGTGCCAGGAGCTACCGAAGCTTCGCTGCGGGCCGCCTCGACGCACGTGTCCGCGAGCGCCCCGGCTACGTCCGCTGCGGAAGAGGAGAACTCGGACGACGACCTGTTGAACCTGTCCGAAGATAATTTAAGGGATCAAATCGCGCAGCTCAAGGCCGAGAACGCCGAACTCCGGGGCGGGGAAGTCGACGCCGACGCGGCGTCATCGGACGAGGCGCGCCCGAGGGCGTCGGTGTCCCAGATCAAGGTCGGAAGAGGTGACGAACTCCGCTACGGTCCTGATCCAGAGGATTTGAATGTGCAGCGCGACGGTAGAGATAGGATCACTGGCGGCAGCGTCGACGTGCCCATGAAGCCGCCGAAGCTGAAGTTTGTTTTTTATTCGACGACGTTACACAAGGGCGCGATTTCGCTCGTGCCGGAGGTGACGTGGCCGCCCTTCGAGGAGATATTGCCCGAGTCCATCTCCAATGTGCCGGCTCCACTAGATGTTATTGAAACGTTGGACAAGAACAAGGCGCGCGGCCTACTCGAGGATTTATTAACACGTATGTTGCCGGTGTTCGCGGCTGATGGAAGCGACGACATGGCCTTGTTGGCACAGGCCCATCACCTGTCTCCCGTCGTCTTACATTATTTGAATTCTTTGTTAAAGAATATAGCAAGGACGCTCTACGACGGTATTAGAGAGTTGCCCTACGACGCTCTCGATCTGCTGGGCACGCTCAAGATCGACACGGATGATTTCTGGGACCTGGTGAATGCGCGAGACGATAGGGTCCTCGAGAAACTGAGGGATTGTTTAGAACGGTTGGTGTCTTCACCTCCCGATCCCGAAGAGGAGCCGGAGCCGAAGCGGCAGCGGCGTCCTTCGTCGCCACGGGCTTTTGATGATGAAAGGCCATCGGCAACCGAGCGAGATGCTGAAAAACAAGAGGCCAAGAAGAAGGCGATGAACGAGCTCCGCATCAAAGTAGTGAAGTTGCTGTTAGAACATCTAGTCGACGAGGCCCGAAAGCGCTTCAAGGACGATGCTTACTCGACCGTTATTTGGCGCACGCGTCCGCGTCCAAAACAACCAGTACGAGGTCCGGGCCGGCCCGGGTTTATGACCCAATCTATTACGGACCGGCTACGCGTCGCCGCCGCCTTCCTACTCGATCGTAGACTTGTTTTACACACAGGGAAGCCCGGCTGGAAGATAAAAGGAATAACTCTTGCTAAATTGATGAACCGGTGGCGCGAAGGGAGAGACTCGTCGTGCGCGAGCTGCGTCTAGACCACGCGTGCTTTTGTTCATTCTTTTTCTTAGGCACGGCTTCCCGTGGCTGTTTGACATCTTGGGCATTGTGAACTTCGGCGAGAATCCTACGACCAAAAGCGTGGCCTTCCAGTGGGTCAAGGCGGTCATGTACCTCAAGCAGCGTCTATCACTACACAACGCCTCGACCTTGTTGTTCGTACACCACTACTATTAGTCTCGAACGCCTTCGCACGCCTATTCGAGCGCAACAACTTTTGGCTTGCGCGCAGGCACGCCCTCTTCGACTGGCACCCGTACCTGGACGTCTGCGTGCAGTGCCGCAAGCGCGCCATCTCGGCCCTCGCGTGCGCGTCCCGAGTCCTGCAGAACCGCACTCCGACCGCCGCCGACGCGCCCGCTAATATCGCGTCCGCGCGCAGGCGCGTCCGCGGCCTCCCGCTCTTCGACCAGAACCCCGAGTGCCGCGCGGCCCAGGAGCCCTACTGGATGCGAATTTTTGTGGGGTCGCCGATCTACATGGCCGGCACCGCTCCCGGCCGCATTTTCTTGTTCAAGGCCGCCGACTCGCTTTCTGGTGTCACAGACGTCACGTTTACTGCTACCGACTTCGCTCAGCTGGAGCGAGGCGAGTGCGTCAAAGGCTGCTATGCGCTCTGCTTCTGCTGTCCTACTCGTGTCCGACTCGAAGGGTCCCTCAACTTGGAGCGCTCTCGATCGGGACGGGTAGTCTGGGTCTACGCCTCTCAAACCGTCCCAAACGAGTGATGCGCACGCAGGCCACTGCTGCTACCCGCTCGAGGGCAATTCGTATTATGTGGTCATCTTGCACCCCTCCCAGAAGAGCGTGGCCACGGTCGTGGCTGACTTATTAGCGAGAACTTTCTACGACGGCTCCTCGCCGGTGCGTACCCGAGTTGATGAGCTGCTTTCATGCGCATACGACTCACATATTATCGTAGGTACTTGGAGAGAATTGTCACTGCTTCCAGGACTTTAGAAGCTACCTGTACGGCGCGCTGCGGACCGGCAACGCCACGGGCGAGTTCCTGTGGCACGTCTGCGTCAAAGGAGCCATGTACGGCGACCTCCCGAACACGATGCCGGCCGAGGCGCTCGAGGAAGACGACGACGCGGAGCCGGCCGTGCCGAACCCGGAGGAGGAGGACCTGTCCGCGCCGCCGGACGCGCCGCACGACGTGGTCTCGGCGGTCGTCGCGCAGCAGGTGGAGGCCCAGGGCGCTACAAATGTTGTCATTGACGAAGGTGCTGTGGTGGAGAGAGCGCCGGCGTCGGACGAGCAGGAGGACGTGGTCGACCCGGTCGACGAGCTGATTTCTACGCCGCTGCCGGTCGGTGCTCCGCTCTGGGCGCCCGAGGTACGCTCTCTACTCAAGGAGGTGAAGGACATGCCTCTTTCTCAAATTAGTCTGGCGCTGCAGGACTGTGGCTTCTCGGTCAAGACGACCTGGACGTCGCTTCATGCTAGACCGCCAGCGGACTTTCCCTGCTTCAACGAGCTCGTCGGCAAGAACAACTCTAGGGGTTATTCGGATGTGGTCCGGTCGAAAACGCAGCTCGTCGACTACTTGAGGATCGCGCTCGAGCGGGTGCACGACCGCAAAGAAGTTCAGCTCGAGTCCGCGCGGCGCGAAGAATTAGCTGCTGGTTCTCAAGGAGGGAACCCGGGCAACATTTTAGATACAGACGCTCTGAGCGGCGCCGACGTCGCGGAGGACGTCATGCAGTCGGTCGGAGCGTCGCAACCGGAGGCTTCAGTAACGGCGAAGCGCGCGCAATCCGAACTGTTAAAACACCCGAAGGCTTTGCTTAAGGGCGATCCCAATGCCGAGGCGAAGTGCGACGCTGCGTTGGGGAATTTTGAGCGGCCAATCCTGCGCGGCAAGTTCGAGAGCAAACGCCAGACGCTAAAAAGTTTGTGCAAGCACCAGTGCGCGTTCCACATGGTCTACGGCGCGGACGCGTCGCCTACCGCTTTAGATGGACCGTCAGAAGAGTGGTTCGAGCAGAAAGAAGGCGAAGACTACCTACGGCCGAAGATCGTCTTTGAGGACAAGTCGGACATTGAGTCTGATGAAGTTGTCAAAGAATTTGAGCGGCGCGATGCGCTTATTGCTGCGGGCGGTTTCCCGGTCAACCTCGTGACTTTGGCGGTCGCGATGGGAGACGAACCCCAGGTGCCGAGGGTGCCGTCGACGTCCTATAGCTCAACAAGAGACGCGACCATCGTGAAGCTGCGCAAGGAGATCCGCGATAAGGCCAACGATCGCGAGCGCAAGCTCCGCGAGGCGTACAAGCGGAACGGCTTTGGTCCAACACCAATGGACACCGTCGACGGCTGACTGTGCTGTTCTCTGTACATGTACCACGGGCGCGGGTTGTGCGTCTGCTGCGAGTCATCCTGAAACTATCCCTCCCCCAAACAAAAAAGAGAAAAAAAGAAACAAAAACAAAAAAAAATAGGAGACTTCCAGTCCACGGTCGTCGCGAGGCTGCCGGCGACGGGGTTTTCCATCTAATAAAAATCAAAAATAACTCGGGCGTAGGACTCCTCTCGTTGAGGCCGGGGACCCGGAGACCCTGCGCCGCGTCGAGGACCGCCTGACCGGCATCGAGGAGACCGGCGCAGCTTGAAAGTATGGCGCCGCAGCGATGAAACGCGGTATAGCGAAAACCAGGAGGCCACCACGAAGGCGGCATGAGTTAAAAAAGAGCCAGAGACGCGGCGCCAGCTAGCGTGCTGTAAGACACTAGGGATCAAAAAAGACACTAGCACGAAGAGCGGCTGGCGGCCGCGGATGCGACTTGCAGGCGGGACACAGGACGCCAGGTAGCCGTCACTGAGCACTGTGTTGCACAGCGAAAAAGAGTTGCGACGCGCCCGTGGCGAAACGGGGTTCCAGGAGAGCCTTGCAAGCGAGTTTGGATCAGCGCTCTCCGCAGCAAACTTCCACGCGCGGGCGAACCCCAGGGCTCGGCGGAGCCGGGACGAGTCTAAACCATGATGAACGAGTCCTTCCTCGGCATCTTCGACGACGACGTGAGCGACGCGCCGCCGGCCGCGAGCCGCCAGCCGAGCTGGGGCGGAGTCCCGGCGTCGCCGGGGCCGCCGGGCGCGGCGCTGGGCGCCGTCGGCCGCGAGCCGAGCTGGGCGGGCCTGCCCTCACCAGGCCAATTACCAACCTCACCAGGGCAAAGCATAGGGAGACAGCCGAGCTGGGCCGACCTCCCCGAGGGCGCGCCGTCGATAGCCGACGCCTGGGATAGTGTGCCCCTGCCCAATACACTACACAAGGCGCCGTCGGGCGAAGTCGATCCGAGAGAAACGGTCATGCCGGCAGAAATACTAGCGATGCCCGAGGCCGATCTACTCACGCCGCTCTGGGCGCCGGACCCGCCGAAGCGAGTACGGTCGATACCAGAGGCACCGCCGCTGTCTGATGCCGGCTCCGAGCCCACCGGCGAGGGCAAATCTTCCGATGGTGGTGAAGAGGAAATACCACCTCCGAAGCCCAAGAAGCCGAAGAAGAAGAAGAAGAAAACGACTACGAAGGCCAAGAAGCCCGTCCCCAAGAAGAAGGACGCGCCTCCTGTTGTACAGGAGATGCGTATTGGGGCTGTCGTGACGGCGCCGGCGCTAGCCTTTGGGAGTGCGTTTGCTGCTGGCGCGCCCGAGGGGAAAACGTATCGCGGCATCGTGGTGGATGCCACAGATTCGGATGAAGCGTGGGTCGTGCGCTACGACGACGACGGGCTCAGATTTGAGACGGCCACGGCGTTTCTGACGATCGTGCGGGAGGAGGGCGGGCACCACCTGCGAGCTCGTAGAGCTAGAGCCCTCGAGGAACGACGGAGGCTGGAACGAGCTAAAAATGAGGACAAGCCCTGGACGCCGGACGAGACGTCGGAGCTGCGATCTCTGGTGGGTGAACTCGGCGCGTCGATGGAGACGTGGCCGGTGATCGCGCGACGCCTCAAGACGGGGCGCCCGCCGGTCCAGGTCATGAGCTACTACGAGGCGCTCCCGAAAGACTTGTTCGAGGAGAGTGAGGACGAGGAACCACCAGTAAAGAAGAAGCGCGGCCGGCCGCCGAAGGCGCCCGCGGCCGCCGAGGAGGTGCTGACGCGGCGTCTTCGTGAAACTTTGATTTGACGTGGTCGCCGCGACGGCGTCACCGCGATGCCGCGCCGCCGCGACGCCGTCGACGCGCCTCGCGAATGGACGGAGGCAGTTTCGCGACGGCGTCCATTCCACACAGGCCGCCGCGCCGCCGACACCTGACGAGAGTAGCGACGACGACGTGCCCATCTCTCAGTTGAGAACTCAAAAATATTCCGTGGGCGACCGCGTCGAGGCCGACTGGAAAAACGAGGGCGAGTTCTTCCCCGGTGCGCTCGCGGCGTCCGTTTCCGACCGTTTCCGAACTTCAAGGTCGCGTCGATGGCGTCGATGTGACGGCATCGTTCCACGCAGGGCGCATCGCGGCGGTCAAGAAGGACGCTTACAGTATCCAATACGACGACGGTGATTTTGAACGGAATGTTTCTGTGGAGAGAATACGGCCTCTTATTACTATTGACGAAGAACGTGTTCGACAGATGGTCGCGCGCGTGCCTCTGGAGAAGCGCGAGGCGGTGCTACGGGAGGCCATCGCCCGCGTCGAGGCGTCTTTGCCAGCTGTCGAACCATCAACGTCGAAGGGAGACCTACCCATTCATTCGGGCGACGAGTTTGCCTCTATCGTGGCCAAAGCACTAGACGACGGCAACGACGCGCCGCTATGTGTCAGAAACGCTCTAGGGAAGGACGCTACTTTGTTATCTTATTTTCAAGAGGGCCCGAAGCAGTTTCTCAGGCGATTACGCGACTTAGGCCACGGGTCTCTATCTCTACTCAGCTTCGCCGGTGGCAGCGTCAGTGTCGATGCGGCTCTGTCGCTGGATGTGCACAAGACGCCCGTCGCGCTCACGCCGAAGCTAGGCGGTCGATTACTAGAAGTGCTCAACGGTGAGTCTACAGATAAAAGACGCTCCAATGCTCTGGAGAGGGCGCCTTGTCTGAAGGGCGTGCCGCGGTTCGCTACAGCTTTATATGGTGCCTACGACGATAGCGAACAGTTCCTCGTGATCCAGCCCGGTCCGAGTGGTGATCTCAGACCACATGTGGACTATCTAGGCTCAGGCGTGATCTACGTGTTACTCCAGGGCCGGAAGAAGGTCAGCGTGTGGCTACCCTTCCCCGACGACGATAGGTCCAATCTATCTATCTTGGCGTCGGGTCATAGGAGAGATGTCGACGTCGAACATGAACTGAGGGGGCCGCGTTTTGACCTGGACATGCGCCCGGGCGACGCGTTATTCATCCCGCCGCTGTTTCCTCATTTGGTGAGGAACTATGAAGGTGGGTCGATCGCGTACGGCGTCAATATTATTTCGCAAGCTTCTGGGAGGATGATGGAGCAAGTGCGTCAATTGTCGCCCTACGACCGCGCGGTCTTCGCCTGTCATTATTTACCGGCAGATTATCCGGACGACGCGTGGGCCGCGAACTATTCGGAAGAAACGACCGAAAAAGCCCTGTCAGACTGTCTCCAGCGCGTCGCATCTGCTAAACCTGGTTTGGCTGAAACGCTGCGGAGGGAAGCTACACTGAAGGGACGCGAGGCCACGGTCGTGACGCCCACCACACCACGCGAAGAGAAGCCTCCGTCGCAGCCCTTCGCGGCGACGCGCATCGGCGGCGTGACGTCCCTGGCCGACATGGCGAAGGTGGCGGCCGCCGTCGCGCGCGCGGCGCCTCCGCCGGAGCCGCCGAAGGCGCGCCTGCCGCCGCACTACGAGAAGCGCCGCTCTTCTGATGACGATAAGAAGGCCAAGGCCGACGCCAAGAAGAAGAAGCGGTCGCGGTCGCGCGGTCGCAGACGCCGCAAGTCGCCCTCGCGGTCGCGCTCGGCGTCGTCGTCGCGCTCGCGCTCGCGCTCTCCGAAGAGAAAGCGCCGCGCCGCGCGGTCACCTTCCTCGTCGTCCTCGCGCTCGCGCTCGCGCTCGCCCAAGAAGCGCCGCCGCCGGCGCTCGCGGTCGCGGTCGCGCCGCAAGGGCCGTTCCCGCTCGCCGAAGCGCCGCAAGAACCGCTACGACACGGCGCTTCCCTCATCGTCGCGGAGCCCGCCGCCTCGACAACGCTCGCGGTCGCGCTCGCGCGGCCGCCGCCGCCGGTCGCGGTCCCCGAAGCCCAAGGCGCGCTACGGCAGCCGCCAGAGCCGCTCGCCGCCGCCTCCGGCGAACCACTACGGCCCGGCGCCGCCGCAGCCGCCGCCTTCAGCTAGAAGCCGCTACGACACGGCGCTGCCCAAACGCCGGGGCCACGAGCTGCCGGCGCGGCCCCACCGCTACGCCCACGCGCCGGGCGCGGCCCGGACGCCGTCGCGGAGCCCGCCGCCGACGGCCGCGCCGAAGCTGTCGCTCGCGGAGCAGGCGAAGCTTGCCGCGCGCGAAGCGTCGCGGTGAGCTGGATCTGCTGTGATCCTCGAAGAACGACCCTGTACTACTCCTATGTAATAACTACTATGATACCAGACCGACGCCTCCCTGTGTTACCGCCCGCCCGCCCCGCCCCCTGCCCTCATACTTAGATGAATCAGAGCCTACTGCTTCTCGGCGGGGACCGATCCGAACGTCAGCAGCGCCAACGCGCCGCCACAAGCACCGACGACGCCCGCGCCCGGCCCGCCGATGCCCGCCAATAACAAAAACCCCGCCAGGCCCGCGGCGCCCAGCGCGACACCGGCCGTCGCGTCGGACGGGTCCTCCTTCAACTCCTTGCGGAGCTCTTCCGCCTGCGCCGCGGCCCTGTCCAATTTCGAAGCAGCCGCATCGCCGATGCGGTCCACCTCTTGCGCCATCGTCTCGTCCGCGGCCAAGGCGGCGGCGTCGGCCTTCTCCGCCGCGGCCTTCAACTCCTCAATATTCGCGGCGCCGCCGTCCACGGCGATCGCCCGTTTGGTCTCCTCGTCAGCATTACGAGCGGCCTCCTCGGCCTTGGCGCACTCGGCTAATGCTTGATCCAACCGCCCGCGGTCGGCGGCCTTGGCCTTGGCGGCCTCCCAGGCCTGCTCGCGGATTTGCTCAGCATTTAATCGTTCGGTCTCGGCCGTCCGTGCCGCGGCCTCGGCGGCGGCCGCGCGCGCGAGGGCGGCGTCCGTGGCGCGCTGGGCGGCGTCCGCCGCGTTCTTGGCGTCCTGGACTTCCCTCTCTAGTGCCTTAAGTTGTGGCTCTACCGCGGCGGCGGCGCCGCGCAGCGCGTTCCTTGCTTCCGTGAGCGGCTCGGCTCGTAATTGTGTCAATCGTGTTCTAGGCGTCGCCGCTGGCCTCAGAGCGGTGGCGGTCGCGGCGACGAGGAGGAGCCTGGCCATAATACTGGTGCTGTGCAATCTGGGCCCTCTCTACGCTTGTTGAGCGGATTTGGGCCACGAAAAGTATATGAAGCTGCAAAGCAGGCTGTCAAGAGTCGTTCGTAGCGCGCTGGGTTCGCAGTCTCGTCCGCTGCAGGAGCACGGTACGTCAAACTGCGAAGATTTCACACGACTATTTTTTTCTGGCTAGCGGTCCAAAAAGACACTAGGAAGCACCAAAAACGCAAGCGGCGCTCTGCTGTGAGTACTGGTCGCGCGCGCAGGATAAGTGCTCGCCTGGGACCAATACTAACGCACGCGAGCGTTGGCTGCAGTCCTGCGCCCCATCGCGCCCTCCTGGCTGCTCTGCTGCGAGCAGCTCAGAGCGCTACGCCGTCGACGCGATGTCCGACTTCGACGAGCGCGACGCGAGTGATGACGAGCCCGAGCTTAATGAGGAAGAAGTACTAGAGCAGCTGCAAGAATTACACAGACAACTAGCAGAGAGACAAAAAGACGAGGTCGACGCGACGCCCAGTCTCTTGGAACCGCCCAAGAAACTCATCATTTGTGCTACAAGACGCCCTGTACGATTAGAAAAGCCCTTCGGCGAGGCTTCATTTAAATACGAGACCTCTCGCTCTGGATTGACGTCCGCGGTAAATGCATTACAAAATGATGGAGTGGAATGTAGATGGGTCGCCTGGCCGGGCTGCGCCGTGGAAAAGACGAGTCAGGAGGGCGTGAGGCAAAGGCTCGAAGATGACTTCAATTGCCGGCCCGTGTTTCTGGAACGAGACCTGGTGGAGGCCTTCTACGCGCGTTTTTGCCATGGGGTCCTGTGGCCCCTATTTCATTCTCTACCGACAGATGTCACTGGTAGAACTGATCTCTATGAGGCTTTTGTGCAGGCCAATCAGAAATATTTGGAAGCGGTCGCGCTCGAGTACCAGGAGGGCGACGTGGTCCTAGTCCACGACTACGAATTGATGCTGCTGCCGGCGATGATTCGCGGGCGGTTCCCGGACGCGCCGGTCGGGTTCTTCTGCCACTGCCCGTGCGGTCCAGCGTCCCGGCTTTCCGTGTTCGCGTCGATGGCGTCGAGGGGAGCCTCCCGTCGCGCCGTCAGCGCGTCGCTGCCGCGCGAAGAGAGACACGGCGTCGGCGCCGTCGCCGCGACGCGCGAGAGACGTGCGAGCGGCGCGCCTCGATGCGTCGCGGCGATGGCGTCACCGTGCGCAGGTTCCCCTCCTCAGAATACTACCGCATGCTGCCCGCGCGCGAACAGCTCTTGCGGGGTGCGTTGGGAGCTGATCTGATCAGTTTCAACCACTTCGACTACGTGCGGCACTTCCTCAACGCGTGCATGCGCGTCCTTGGGTTGGAGTCCGCCCCGTCGCGGCTAGAATACCTCGGGCGACTCGTCTCGGTGTCGATCTGCCCCGCGGGCATCGATCCGAGACGCTTTGTTGTGGAGGAGTCAATCAAGGACAAGGTAAAAAAACTGAAAGTGACGGGCCGACGAGTGGTGTTATCGTTGGACGCCCTCGACGCCTCAAAAGGCATCCCCCAGCGGTTACTAGCGTTAGAAGCTCTACTAGACAGAAAGCCCGAATGGAGAGGAAGAGCGGTATTAGTATTATGCTGTAGAGATCGCGGGCGACGCGTCGACGCACCTCTCAGACGAGCCGTAGATGCATTGGTAGGTCACGTGAACGGGAGGTTCGGCCGGGCCGATTACGTGCCCGTGCATTATGTCAAGAGACGACTCGGTGAAGATGAAGTGAAGGCGCTGTATGTGGCTGCCGATGTGGCGCTCATAGCCTCGGTGAGGGAAGGTGTTAATTTATGGGCCATGGAGTACGTCGCGTGCCAAGCGGCGCGGCGGGACGACTCGCCGCCCGGCGTGCTCGTCTACTCCGAGTTCGCCGGGTGTGCTTCCTCCTTTAGTGGCGGTGCGCTCATCGTGAACCCTTATGATGCGGAAGGTTAGGTGTTGTGTGGAAATCAAAGGTCGGGCGTCGCACGCCATCGACGCGACTCACTGGTTGACTTCCACACAGGCGTCGCCGACGCGCTCCACAACGCCCTGGCCATGAAAGTGACGGAGCGACGACTGCGGCACCACGCCCTCGGGAGATACGTGAACACGTATACTGCCTCGTTGTGGGGGCGTCGATTAGTGAGGGAATTGCGGTTGGCTCGCGAGCGCACCGCGGCGCACGCAACTTTGTTGCCACTGGACGTCGCGCAATTACGGTCCTTCTACGAGCGGTCTCGACGACGACTTTTAGTGCTAGAGTACGACGGGGCCCTGGCGCCTCATGCTTCACTACCGAGACTCGCGCAGCCCTCACCCACACTCGTATCCGCGCTTCGAGCTCTATGTGCCGACTCTAGAAACACGGTCTACGTGTTAAGTGGGAGGAGACGCGACGATTTAGATGAATGGTTATCTCGTGATCAACTACCACGATTGGGACTAGTAGCAGAAGCTGGCTATTGGGTCCGACGGGCACCGAGTCCCCTCGCGCAGAAAGATTCCGGCACGTCCCTAGCCACGTCTCTGTTAGGCCACCCGTCCGACACGTCGCTCGAAGTCGAGTCGCCGGAGAAAGACGACGAGGACGAGGTGAGTTCGGATTGGGAGCCGCCTCGTAGAGCGGTCGACTTGACGTGGCGCGACGAAGTGGCGCCCATCTTGGAATCATTTACGAGACGGACGCCCGGAAGCGCCTTGGAGACGACGGACGCGCGGTTGTGCTGGTACTTCCGCGACGCGGACCCGGACTTCGGCATACAACAAGCTAAAAATTTACAGCTGCACTTGGAGGTCGTCGTCGAGCACCGACCGGTGAGAGTTGTGATGTCTTCATTAAAGAAGTCCGTGGTGGTCCAGCCCGCCCGGGTGAGTCCGGGCCGGGCCCTGCGCGGCGCGATTCCTTCCTTTGATTCGTATGACCTCATTTTAGCTGTTGGCGACGAAGTCTACTCCGAGGAAGATGTCTTTGAGCTGTTTGAGGGCTCTCCACATAGCTTCTCCGTCACGGTCGGGAGACGGCTCTCTCGAGCTTCGTTTTTTCTGGACGAGGAGGAGGTCCTGCCGACGCTCCAAACGCTGGCTGCCGTGACCAATGAAGCGGTAGGAACACCATTATCCTCAGCTCAGACGCTGCCGCGGACGTCTTCTTTGGATTTAGGTGCTTCTCGCATGATGCCGGAGTCACCAACACCTATGACGGCTTCTTTTAGACCGGTCGACTTCCCGTCCTTCGAGGAGGTGTCCGCGGCTGAAGAGAAGGTCGTCGACGCCGCGGCGGCGCTCGTCGAGGACCAGTCGCTTAATTCGTAGTTTCTTGTTTACTTACTAGTACTCGTGTCGAACGCGGCGAGCGTCTCTCGCGCCCAGCCGAGGGCATTGCGTATGTCGTTTGCGAGAGGATGCGATGTACCGTATATGCGTTGGGTCGTCCGGGAGAGCTCCTCGAGAAGGGTCACGGCTTCGACCACGTCGTCGCGGGAGGCGCCGTCGCTCAAACGAAGGGCATCCGCGTGCTGCCAGCGAAGTTGTATTACGGTGTCGTGATCCGCGCCGAGCGCGCGGCGGGCCGCAGGTAGCTGCTCGCGAAGAAATGATTTCGACTCAGCACAAAGTCCGCATTCTTTCATCGACCAAGAAAGGTTGAGCACGTCAATAAATAAGTCCTTACTTGGAACGCCAAGAGCCAAACCTCTGGCATATATCTCCCGGCGCAGATCTAAGGCCTCTTGGTGACGCCCGAGCTTGTAGTAGCATAAGGCAATATTGGTCTGCGCGACGAGAATGTTTTGCTCTGATGAGCCAAGGCGCCGCTTCATAGCCAACTCGGCCTCTAACACGGTCAACGCGTCCTCGAAGTGGTATGCTTCGGATAAGCCAGCCCCAAGCAGGTTCATCGCCATTTGCCGAACCTGGCCGCCCGTCTCCGGCCGCCCCACGTACGTCTTCCAATGGTCATGCTGGCAAGTGGCGTTGCAGTAGCGCGTTTTACATCTAACGCATCGCGGCGCGTCGTGGGCCAGTGGGGCGGCGCAGGCGGCGCAAGTTGTGAGGATCATTGTGCGTTGGCTGGGGCTTGCGGGCTCGGCGGCGTTTTTGTGAGTTTGGGGGCAGGATCAAATCGGGTTCATCAATTCAAGGAGCGCGCGTGCGACGAATTCACGCTTAAGAATTCGTTTCTCTTCTGTTACACACTGTCGACCCACGCTGGTGCCAAAAAACAGACCTAGGGGGCCGGTGAGATAGGCAAAAGCTGCACTGACCCTGTGAACGATGGGCAGAGGCAATTCTCGGACGCGACATGCGCACAACGGGAACGACACGTGGGCTATTCAAAACGGCAAGGAGCCCTGGAAAAGAGAGCGCCCGACGCGCCGCCAGCCGCCGCCACCAACGCTACCCAACGACGACGACGTGGACGTCCACGGCATCCTCTTCGCAGTATTGGCTATGGTCTTTGTCGTATACCCGCTCGGGCAGTGGGCCCTCGGTCTCTAAAAAAACGATGCGCGTCCTCCTCCTCGTGACTACGCTATTGTGCGCGTCGGCGCTCCGCTACGACGCCGCCCAGCTCCAGGCCTGGTGGAACGCCTCCGCCGCCGGCCCTAGGATTTTTTGCAGCTCGTCGCCGGGCGGCACATCTGCCGGTGGGTCTGTGCGGTCGCCCGGAGCAACGGCTGCGGCTGGGACGGCTGCATGGTGGGCCTTCCGTCGAACGCGACGTGCGGCGAACGCGTGCCGAAGCACGGCCTGGCGCAGAAGCCTCCAGACGCGTGGTGGAGCCGCGAATTTCAAAGCGAGGGGCTCCCCGCGCCGCTCGCGTTTGACGCCGTATCGACGAAAGATGGCCCCGGGGTCGTCGCCGCGTTTATGGGATAATACATCGCAGGAAATTAGCCCCCCCGCCGCGGTCCGCGCGCGAAGCGCCATCGCCGCGCCTAGCCTCATAACCTAAATGTTACCGCCGCGGTCCCCGCCGGAAGTTCGCGATGACGTCCCGCAAGCGACTCTCGTCCAGTTCGCCCTCCACAAAGAGCGAGTCGTACAACGCCTGGTTCTGGAGCAGGAACCGCAACGCGTCCTCGTCCAGCCGTGTGATGGCCTCCGGTAGCCCGCGCGGCGCGTTCGCGGCGCGCGGCGGCGGCGGCGGGTAGTACTGCTGCTGCCCGCCGAAGGACGGCGTGAACTGCGGCGTCGGCGCCGTCCACACGTCTTGAGGAGGCGGTGCTGGTACGGGCGGCGGCGCCGGCTCTGGTTCCGCAACAACCTCTTCAGGTTGTTTTTCCAACTCCTGTGCTGGTATTTCAACGGTAGAAGAATCAAGACGAAACGTCTCCATGCCGTCGTCCGCGGGGTTGTCCGGGATATCTCTCGCGTGGAAGTACCGAGCCTCCATCAATCTCTTCTGCCGAGAAGCTTGTGTAGCAGGCTCAGTAGCAACAACCTCCGGCTCCGCGACGTCCTCGCCCAATTTCAGGGGAGGCGGCTCCCGCCACGCTATTTGCGGTTTCTGCGCGTCGAGCTTCCGTTGATATTCCACCTCTTCCGCCTTCTTCTCCGCATTTTCCAATTCCTTGGCCTTGCCCAGGGCCCTGGCCTCCATCTCGCGCTCTTTTTTCTGCCTTTCTTTGGCCGTCAAGCCGTCGTCGGCCGACGGGCCGTGGTGGCCGCCATCATCCAACCAGCCCTCGACGGGCTCGCAGTAGCTTGCGATCTCTTTGCCGTTGTCGTCGGCCCACTTGACCCTTGTAGTACGCTTAGCTAGTCTCTCAGCTAATTCAGGATCGATCGGCCGCGACGTGATGGGCTGGCCGTCGTCGTCGAAGGCGACGTTTGACTCGTGAGCGAGCTGTAGGGTCTCCACACCGCCACCTAATCTACCCTGCCGCCTCGCTTCGATGCGCGCGGCCCTACTTCGATCCATGGCCTCGTCGGGGACTTTGGCACGTTTCTTTTGATGGAGTGCACTCGCCAGAACATCGGTCGGCTGCGACGACCGTTTCTTCGCGCTCCGCTTCTTCTTCTCCGTCGCTTTTCTCGCTTGGGCCTCGAGCGCCACGAGCTTCCGCTCCTCCTCGTCGTCGCCCTTATTTGCTTTCTCGTACCAGTTCTGCATGAGGCCCTTGTACGCCGAGTCCATGTTTTGATCTCCGCTCTCCTTCCGGTCTTTCTTCAGGCGCTTGACGATCTTGCCGACGTCGGACGCTTTGACGAGGCGTGCCGTTACCGGTAAGTCGCTTAGAGCGTCCAGCAAAAGGCGTACGAAGTCGTCCGAGCGCTCTTTATCTGCTCGTTCGAGCCACGTGCCGAGCGGCCTCAGACCTCCCGCGTTGAGGAAGGCCCTCATGGCGAGCTTCTTGCCGTTGTCCTTCTCGACCAACGCGCAGGTCCTCCTTAATACCACTAACAACACTCCTTTCGTCGTCTCGGCGTCTCGGGGTATTTTCTCGCATAACGCGTGGACGCGCGCGCCGACCTCCGTGCCGTCCTGGAGCCGCCCTTCGCTGTCGAGTAATGGTAGTAATCTCATCTCGACGGCGTCGGGGTCCACTAATGGAGCATGCGCGACGTGCTTCGCCTCGCTTTCGAGGCTCACTAGGATGGGGTCCTCGGAACTATTATCGTCGACGTCCATCGGCGCCGCCTCGCGTGACGCTGCGGCGTCGGGCGCGGGCGCCTCCGCCGCGGGCGTTTCGCCCGCGGGGGCAGGGGCGCTACTAGCTACCTCGGCCATACGCAGCGATGACCCCCGGCGAGCCCCGGCGTTATTTTATACTAGGGGAGGGAACGCGCGCGCGCAGCACGGGTGCCTATCGGGCGGGCGGCACGGCTGCTAGGTTGCGAGCGAGAAATTGAGCGAGCTAGCGTTGCGTAAAGACACTAGGAAAAGCCGTACAGGCCAAAAGAGCTGCGCTGTGAGCTCACGCGTGACGTGCGGACGCGGAGACGTCGGCTTCAGACCCTCGCAGCTGCCGCGCTGCCGCACCCCCGATCTCAAGGCATTTGGCGCCTTAGCGGCCGCGATCAGTGATGCTCTCCCTCTGGTCCATGATCAAGGTCTGCCTGCTCGGCTGCAACGCCATTGCGATCCTCAACCGGCCCCGATTTCTCGATAAAGTAGAAGCTCGCTGCTCGAACGAAATGGCGACGCAAGCCGTGAACTTCGCCAAGGCGGCCCAGTACCTGCGGCCCATCCTCATCCCGCTGAACATCGTTTGTATTTTTGTGGAGATGCTCTTCGGCGCGTGAGAAATGGCGCAAGACCTGCGAAGCAAACTGGCGGTGAGCGGCACCATGATCATACCCATGCGGGGCGGCAAAACGCTGCCGACTGACGTGAGCCTCAAGGTGCTGCGCTTCGCGACGACGCAGGACCTTGGTTGTCTTGGTCGCACGAACACTACGTGGCGCGACCTTAGTTTGAGGGAGCTGACGCGGCTCCCCGGCGACTGGGAGGTGCGGCGCATGGGCGCGCCGGACCACCGCGTCTACTTCCGGAGCGTTTTGCACGAGCGCGCGCAGTGGGAGAAGCCCACGCGTGCCGCGCCGCCGCCCGCCGTCGACGCTACCTCGGACGGAACCCCCGCGGACGTGTACCCGCCCCAGCACAACTGGCCGGGGCGGCCCGCGCCGCGACCCAAGCAAACGTGGGTTCGGTCGCCGGCCGAGCCGGCTCGGCCGGCGGATCGGCCGTCGGCTTGGACGCGGGCTCGGCGACGGGCTCGGCAGCTGGTTCGGCAGCTGGTTCGGCCGCGGGCTCGGGCGCCGCCCTGGGCGTGTCCGGCCTGCACGTACCGCCACACCGGCGCCGAAGCCGGCTTCTTGCAATGCGCGGCGTGTGGCGGCCGCAAACCCACGGAAACCCCGCCTGGCGACTGGGCGATGGCCTGGTTCGCCGACGACGTCTTTTGGTGCTCGTACAACCTGCGTTCTTCGCAGTGGGAGCGCCCCGTCTACGAGGACGCGCCGCGGTTCCGGCTGCTCCCATGGATGGACGGGCAGATCCGCCGCGCGAACGCCCACTACCGCACGCGCGCCGGCAGCAACTACCTGGACCGGTCGCCGTGAAGACTGGGGGCCTAATATACCGCATTTGTACGATCCAGTCTGCAGCAACGAGTCCTCCATCCTAGCGTGCGGGGTTCGCGGCGCGCGGCGTTGCCCCGGGTGCTCGTTGACGCTATAGCCCTCGAAGTCGCTCGCCGCAGGTCTGCTTCTTCTAAAGAAAGGTCGATTTAGTGTGCGATTTTTGGTGAGGGGATTGATGAAGGAGGAGGCGGGGAGACGAGAAGGTTATGACGGCGGTCGCTCCGTCGTGAGCGCGTCGGCGCCTAAGCGACGGATCACAATCATCGTCCGAGTCTGAGTCTGAGCTGATCTCCTCGTCCGAGCTCGAGTCAGAGCTGCTGCTCTGCTCGGCGCCGTCGCTCGGCGCGGGCGTCGGCGCGGCGTCGTCGTTCGCCGCCGCCTGCGTTCGCCGCCGCCTGCTCTCCTTCCAGAGAATCGTCTTCTCGCAGATGTCGCGCCCCGCCGTCGTCGGTTTTCTTAAAGAAAAAAACGCGAGAACCTCCGGCAACTTCTTCACGCAGGTCGGGGATCGTCTTGCCCAGCATACTGACGTGCTGGTCCGCCCGAGGCGGCGCGCCAGTGCTAGGATGAGATCTATACGTGATCGTCACGCCTTTGAACAAGTGTACCCAGAGTCGCGGCCCGGACCACGGTCCGCGGCCTCACACATCTCGATGTGTCCGCGACCTCACACATCTCGTGAGGCCGCGGCCGTTGGCTCAACCCTTCGCTCGTCGGAGTACGGACCAGCCCCGCACGATGGGAATGACGCTCTAGATGACATTGTGCTGGCCGGCAGGAGGCGCCCCGCACGATGGTACTAGACGACATGACCAGGTCGGTTGGTCTGGGGGAGGGCCTCATATTGTAATCGGCCAGTACACATTTGTCATCTCCGCGCGACGGCGCGCGGTCGCGTCAGTCAGATACCATGAGTCGCCGCATGACCTGAGCGGCGCATTCATGTAGTCTCTATGTACCCGTGTTCTCTCCCGAATCCCGTCTCTCAGGGTTCTGAGATAGCGGTTTTGGCAGGCCGCGGCCGCCGGCCCCTCACCCTACGGTCCCCCCACTAAGACCCCCCTACTAGGACCGTCACCCCCCCACTGGAGAGGTCGGTCGGTCCGAGAGGTGGTCCGCCGCGCCAATGTGTCATGTTGTCGTCTAGTACCATCGTGCGGGGCGCCGCCTCCTGTGGCCGGCACCAATGCGGTGAGACTTTTGGCCCCCTGACGGCAAGGACGCACCGGGCAGCATGCATCGATAGCTGCGGCACGCCATCGAGGCAGCCCCACATCAACATGCGGCTGTTCCGGGCATTCCTCGTGAGCCTTGCCACAGCCAGCATCGACCTGCCTCGCGACTGGCAGGCGCAACATTGTAGGGGCACCCACCTCGAGCAGACGGGCGAGACGGTCGTGGCCCTCGCTACCGATGCGGCGAGAGGTTTCTTACCGATCATCGGCGTCGTGAATTCGACAGTGCACAACTCGAAAAGTGACGTGGGCTTCGTCATCGTTACCACAAGGGTCCACTTCCTCAAGAAGCTCTTAGATAGGTTCTTTCCTTCCCTTAGAGTGGCGGTGTGCTCCGGCGCGGAACAGTTGTTGAGACATCGGCCCGCTCTACAGAGGCTGTCGTCCCTCGCAAACTCGACACACGTAAAACGAAAAGAACTCCTATCGCCCTTTAATTTTGCGGCCTTCTACATGCCTCATGTTTTATATCATACTCGTAGAGTTATTTACCTGGATACGGATATTGTTGTCCAGGGCGATGTCTTAGAGCTCGCGACCTTAGATCTCCACAACAAAGCCGTGGCAGCGGTCAACGACTGCTCACAAAAAATAGCCAAGTACTTTCGGGAAGACTTATTACCAATACAACACAAGATCCTGTGGCAACGGGTTTTGAGGGGTGATGGGTGTGTTTTTAACAGAGGAGTTGTGGTGTTCGACACGCTTCGGTGGCGTACTCTGCAACTGACAGAAACGATTGAGGATCTCGTAGATGCGTTTGTGGATTCGAAGGCCAAGCTCTGGTCGTCGGGCATCAGCCAGCCGCCCTTTCTCTTAGCTTTAGCTGGTAGATATGAGCAACTCCCGGTGACGTGGAACGTGCGCGGGTTAGGACGGCTGGACATCGGTAGGAACGAGTGGCGGAAAATAAAAGGGGAAGCGCTGCACTTCGGCGTCGACGCTTCCGTGTATGAGCGGCATTTGGCGCCGGCGGGGCCGTTCAGAGAACGCGTCTATCCGTTTTTCCACCCCCTGGCGGCGAAGGCGTCGCTGTTGCATTTCAATGGGGATTTGAAACCGTGGGCCTTGACTGCGGAGGATGCCCGCAACTGGCACTTATTGGGGTTGCGAGTTGCTTCCCAAGAAAACGTCCCGCACGTGCTCGGGACGTGCCGCTTGAAGCACTGCGCATCCAGCTACAACCTAACGACGGACCAGAAGATGCATTCTGCTTGCGAGGCTTCTTTAGCGCATACCCTGTCCAAATCTAAGCTACACTGGGACCAAATCCGCTTGTCGCCTAATGGTAGAAAGTGGCCAAAACACCTCGAGTCCGTGGCGAAATACTACGAAAGCGGCTGCGTCGCGCGGCCGCCGCTATGTACCTGTCGGTCGCAACTCTCGGACGACTGTGTTACCAGTTGTGCTTCCTTGTGGCACGCCTACGTGAGTCCCGAAGTGATCAAATTCCACGACGCCGCTCAGGTAGAGGAGGCGCCTCGTACTACTGAGAACGACGGCGCGGCGTCCGCGACGGTCGCCGGCCTCGCCCTCGCCGCCGCCGGGTTTCTCGCGATGATGACCGTCTCCGACGATGAATACGAGCCGCCCACCGACCGCCCCGCCCCCGCGCGTGCGGAGCGGCCGAGCCGCCTGTACCCGCAGGACGCGCCCGGGTGCGTCACGGCGGGCAGGGACCACCACTGCCGCGGACGGATCCCCCATGGTCCCGGACCCCCCCTTGACTAAGAGTCATACACTGACCGATGTACCCAGGGAAGACGAGAGGGAATCAGTCGCGGCTCCCCGCGCGCTGCATCCGCGGCTGCGCGTTGAACCCGCCGGGACTGTAGCCGCCGCCCAGCAGGTCGTCGCCGCTGAAGGACATCTTCTTGCCGAAGAGGTTGAAGTCGTCCGTGAAGCCGAAGTCGCCGCCGAGCGCCGCGCCCGGCCAGTCGCTCGTGTCGTTCGACGGCCGCGCGGGCTGCGGCGGCGGTGGCCGGAACTCGTCGCCTCCTACCAGCTGCGAGAGCAGCGACGGCGCGATGGCGCCCTTGTCCGACGCCTCGAGGAAGGACAGCAGCAGGCCGCTCTCGAAGCTATCGTTCAATTGCGTGGCCGCCTCGACGTACTGGTCGCGCGGGACCTGGGGCATGCCCGGCAGCGGGATCGGCCGCGCGCTCTCGACGCCCGTGAACGCCTCGAGCGGCCGCGGTGGTCGGTAGGGCGGCAGATCTTCGCTCGCGAACGGCCGCGGCGGCGGCGGCGCCGGCCTAGGAGCTGGTGCCTTCTGCCTCCGCTGCCTTTTGGCATCAGGTTGACCTCTATCAGACGCGGCAGAAGTGGCCGGCTTCCGCCGGATCGTCAATATAGCTTCGGGCGGTCGTCCGACGAGGTCGTCGTGCATGTACATACAAGGTGCTAATTTGCCCTTGCCTTCCACTTTCCGGAAGCCGAAGTTGTTGAGCTGGCGCTGGAAGGACGAGAAGTTCGAATGTCTAAAATAGACCGACATTTTTCGCTCCAACGCCACGGGGTCGTGAATATAGAGCTTGCCGCCCGTCCAGGAGATGAGGTCCGGCGCCTCGTCGCCGACCATGGTCAGGAGTTTGACGAGGAAGTCGGGGGGCGTCGCGCCGCGGCGGTCTATTGTGCCGCTCATGCTTGCCTCGTGCCGGCGGCCGGCCGGCGGCTTCGAACGGCGGTTATTCGCGTGTGCGCAGCGCCGCGCGGGGCAGCGCGGGTGCGGGGACGGTCGCCCGACGGCTTCCGCGCGGAATACTGCGGCGCGACGGCCGTTTAAGGACTTCCGGACTCAGGCAGCTGGTGGCCAGTATCACCCCGCGATCGCCTCCGTAAGCGCGCTCGCTTGTGCGGCACACCGAGGGGGTTGTAATAGGTGCTACAAACACCTAAAGCTGTAAAACGAAGCGGCCGCGCGTCCAAAATAGCGGCCAGCAGGGCGATGATCGAGCTTCTGTTTTTTGGTTGGAGATTTTTTCAAGGCCTCTGCGCCGCCTCGCCAGCCCTCCGTGAGCTCGGAGAAAGGTGCCATTTGCCGTTTTGGGGACCCGGCGCGCAGGGAGATGCTCTCCAGCTGAGGGGATTGCTTGCTTGATTGCGCGGCCCCATCGGCCCCATCGGCAAGCTACGCGATGCGCATGTCACCCAGAATCACCGCTTCGCTCGCCACGGTACTTTTCTCCAGCGCTGCGGCCCTCCACATCGCCATCACCGGCACCTCCCAAGGGATAGGGCTGGACGCAGCCAAACGGCTGATCAGGGATGGTCATACGGTCTACCACTTAAACCGGAATAGCGCGCGCTCCGCCGAGGCGGCCCAACAGGCCGGCGGCGGCGTGCCCATGGTCTGCGACCTCGCGTCGCTCGCGTCGGTGCGCGCGTTTGCCGACGAGCTCGCGGGCAAGGAGCTCGACGTTCTATGTTTGAACGCGGGCATCGCCCCCAGCACAAAGGCCGAGGCCCCGGACAAAACCGCAGATGGCTTCGAAAGCTGCATCGGCACGAACCACCTAGGGCATTTCCTTCTGGCCAACTTGCTAGCCCCAAAAGTCTCTAGGATAGTCGTGACGGCGTCGTCGGTCCACGATCCCGAGCAGCCCGGCGGCGCCGTCGGCGGCAAGGGCGGCGCGACGCTGGGGGATTTGAGCGGCCTTGGACCGTTGACGACAGGCGGGCCGACGATGGTCGACGGCGCCGCGCTGCGTGGAAATCAAATTTCAGGCGCCCCACCTCGTCGCGACTGCGTCTGCTCGATGGTGTGGAGTTTTCACGCCATCGACGCGACGTTGTCTCCGTGACCGCGTCGGCTCGATGGCGTGGAGGTTCCACGCCATCGACGCGACGTTGTCTCCGTGACCGCGCCGGCTCGACTGCGTAGAGGATAACCTAGCTCACTGGTTGATTTCCACAGGCGCCGTGGCCTACGACGGCTCCAAGGTCTACAAAGACTCGAAATTATGTAACGTCCTCTTCTGCCGCGAGGCGAAGAAGCGCCTGCCAAATGTGGACGTGCGGTCGCTCAACCCCGGCTTCATCCCGACCTCGGGATTGTTTCGCGCGCCGCGGGAAGACAACTTCTTCGGCGCGACGGCCTTCGCGTTCTTCGCGGGGCTCGCCGGCTTCGCGGTGCCGATCGACGTCGGCGGCGAGCGCCTCGCCTACGTGGCCACGTCCGACGACGTGCCGCGCGGCGCATACCTCTCCGCCGAGACGGGCTCAAAGGCCGCGACGTACGCGGAGGGCTTCGACGACGGCTTGATCAGCCCCGAGGGCCAGGACGAAGCCCTCGCGGCGCGGCTCTGGGACCGGTCCCGCGAGCTCGTAGGCGCCTAACTTGAAAAAATAAAAAAGACAGTGACCGCGACAGCGACTGTTGCGCGTACCGTTGCGCGTCGACGTCGTGGGGGCGACGCCATCGATGAGCCGCAGATAGACAACACAGGGAACTTACGCCGCCGGCCGATACACCAAAGGTCCCCCCCACACTTTCCCAACGGGCGTCCGCACGTCCTCGAAGCACCGCGCCCACGTCGCGTGAATCTCCATGCCGCACGCCTCCCTCAATGACACGTTGCGCCCCGACGCGTGGGCGAGGAGCGCCTTCTGCCTCAACGTCAAAAAACGTAAAAACGAAGGCGAGTCGCGCACGCGTCTTTCGTAGGTCGACCAACTCTGATCGACCCTCCCGTTCCAGTCGTTCTCCGCTAATAAACCAGGCTTCGCGTCCGTGACGTAGGGCGCGGCATCGCGGGGATAGAGCCACTTGTCAAAAGTCGCTCGGACAAAATCGTCAGCGTCGCGGTCCCGCAGCGTCTTTTGTGGAATGCTACACGTCCCGAGCTTGTGCGACGCGACGCCCATGACCGGCCTTTGATGGTTCGGCACGACCTGGAAGTCGTAGCGGGCGCGCCACTCTTCACTCATCAGCGCGAAGCCCATCAGATTCGAGTACTCGCTCGGCCGCCAGCCTTTCTTCAGCAGTTGGGAGACGGCGCGCCACCAATTTTGTGGAGAGTAGTCCTCCTGCAGCACGTGGCGCACGACGTGCCTCCTAAAAGCCTCCAAATGTCCTCGCCAGAAGACGACGGGAAAGTCGACCATGAAATTCACGTCTGAAGAAATGCCCAGGAAACTGTTCGACGTCTCGTGCTTCGTCTTTATGGGTCGTCGCTCGAAGCGGACGCCTCTGACAATAATTTTGTCAGAGCAGGTCATTAGATCACCTCTGATGACATGATCCAACAAGCAAGCATCGTCATCCAAGACTCCTAGTAACTCAGCCTCGGAATGCCAATCCAGGACGTACTTCCAGGCCTGCATCTGGACGTCGTCGATCGACGTGAAGTTCGCGTTGACCTCGTGGGAGGTGTCGGCTACTTTATGTTCCGCTATCAGTGCTGAAAGGTCGAAGGGCCGGGCCACCGGTTTTGATAAACATGTCGCCCTCTGCAAACATTGCACGAGCCGCTGGACGGGCCGCGCCGTCCTCTGATCATTCTCGTGCAGGACGACCAACCGGTGCTCGGGCGGCCAATAGCTCAAAAACGTGTTATAAAAGTCGCGCGCGAATAACGAGTGGTCCCCTTGCTTATTGGATATGCTGCGGAAGGACGTGAACACCTCAAACTTCGGCAGTTTCCGGGACGCGCAGGCGAGGTATTGGTCTTGTAGGCGCAGGGGGGACCAGGCCCACGCTGTGGCGGCCAGCAGCAGCCCGAGGCGCATGCCGGGCAGCGTTATTCGTGGCGCATGGGGCCTGGAGGTGTTGCTGGCTGCTCAGTATGCGACGGCTCGCGACGATGGCGTGCAGCGCACGCGTTTCGCGTCGTCCCAGCTTTGCTAGTACCTTACTGCAGCTAGAACGAAAGAAATAAAGCTTGTGTGCGAGCTAGCGAGCGAGATCACGAGCCCCAGAGCCCAATCTCTCTGGATTACATCGGCACACAATAGAGCTGAACGACGCGCGACGCGGGATCGATCCAGCAGCGCTAGAGACCACCTCTACAAAATGGCAGAGCGCTGCAGCGCGCCGAGCGACGGCGACGGCGACGACACCAATGCCCAGCGCGCGAAGCGACGACGCGCGGCGCCCAATCCGTCGACGCAAGCCATCGACGCCGCCGACCTGCGGCTGCTGGAGAGTCTCTTCGCGCGCGACGTCGACAGCGTTCCCTCGGATGATGACACCCCCCGGATGGAGCTGCGCGACTTCCGGTTTTTGGCCAGAGGGCACAAGGGCGTCGTCTACGTAGCGAATTATTCGTGTGCGGGCCGCACCGGCCGCGTCGCGATCAAGGTTTGCAGGGGAGGCGGGGCGAGGCAGGAGGAGCGGTGGCTGCGCAGGTGCAACGAACTGGGCATCGGCGCCTCGTTAGTATCTTACGAATGGAAAGATTGCGTGGCCATGGAGTACGTCGAGGGCCCGAGCATCGGCGAGGCGCTGGACGGCGCCGTGCCTCCGGGCGTCCTCTTCAAAGCCCTGCGGGACTTGCTCGGCCAGTGCGCGCGGCTCGATCAACAGGGAATAGACAAGCGGGAGATGAACCGCTGCCAGAAGCACGTCATCGTCTCGCGAGAAGGCCGGAGCACGCTCCTCGACTTCGAGCGGTGCCAGGAGTCGGCCAAGCCCTCGAACGTGACGGGCCTCGCGCAGTACCTCACCCAAGCCTGGGCCGTGGGCAAGCTGCGCGGCGCCGGCGCGTCCGTCGATGTCGACGCCGTGCGCGCGGCCTGCAAGTCGCACAAGAAGGCGCCTTCGCCGAAAACCGTGGCAGCCGTCGAAAGGGCTCTAGGCATCAAGGCGGCGCCGTGGCGCAGCGAGACGGACCCGGCGACGGGCCGGACGGTCTTTACGAACGGGCTCGAGAGGCGCGACACCTGGCCCAGGCCGCCGCCGTCGCCGCCCCAGACCGCCACGTCCCCCGCTGGTCGACGGCGATGGCTTCGTCCTCCCGAGCATGGAGCAGGTTGAGAAGTGGCAGGGAGAATGGGAGGAGGAATGCGCGTGCCAGGGCATAGCGCCGTGGGATGCGTAACAAGATTGTTCTGTTCACACAACTACTACATTACCCTGATAAACGCCCCCGGCTCCGCGTTCGAGATCTCGACGAGCGCCACGACGTCCGCGAGGCTTCGGACCGTGCCGTTCTCGATGTCGGCCGCGGACTTGCCCTCGTAGTCCGGCGCCTGCACCCAGTCCTGGTAGGCGACCACTTTCTCGTTGCCGGATCGATCCAACAGCAACGCCTGAAAACCGAACGCACGCGCGCCACAGAAATCACACGCGAGCGAATCACCAACATGTAACACCTCGTCGCGCTTCAGATCGGGCAGCCAAAACTTGGCTTGCCGGAAGGCGTCCTCGAAGATTTCCGGATCCGGCTTCTCGTGGCCTACGTCCTGCGACGATGCGAAGAACTTGAACCGCTCGTGTATGCCCAACATCGGCAGCACCGAGGCCGAGTGGCGGTTCGGCGTATTGCTACAGATGCCGAGGAGGTACACGTCGGAGATTTTGTCGAGGAATACGGCCGCGTCGGGCAGCACCTCGTAGCCCTTGGGCGAGCCGAAGTGCTGGTAGACGCGGCGGAACCAGCGGTCGAAGTCCTCCTCCGCGTACGACCTTCCACACAACTCCATCACGCGGCGCGCGGTGCCGCGCCACCAGTCGCGGCCACTAATGCCCTCGGCGCCGCCGAAGCACGGGCTCTCCAAACAACGCTCCTTGTAGGCCTGCTTAAACGCTGGCTTCATCTCGTCTACCGAAGGAGGATCATTCAACCGCGCCCAGACCGCGGCGTCGACGTAATGCTGCACCACTGAGCCTTTGTGCGTGACGAGGGTGCCCGTGATGTCCAACGAGATGGCGCGCACGGGTCGCAGGCCGCTTGTGCGCTGCAGCAGCGCGAGGAGCACGCATGCGTGCATTGAGCTCATGGCTCTCACGGCGGTGTAGACTATCTGCGCAGCTCTCTCGCGCAGGCTGCTGCACTGAAGGCTGCACTAGCCCTAGAAATAGCACAATTAAGAATCTGCACTCTGCTTAGAGCTACTTTAGCCCAGTGCTGGTGCAAAACCAGACTGCAGCCGAGCTTGCTAGTGCCTTTACAGGCCGCTAGCACTTGATCGGTGAAGTGCGGCACCTGTCCCCCCAGGGCCGCCAACTAGTCCTAGCAACGTAACAATAGACGCCCGCCGGGGATGGCTCGGCAGGCGCCGCTCCCTGGGCAAGGGGGCAGCCCCCCCAACAAGCGAAGGGGCGCCTCCCCGAGCCCGTCGCGCCGCCCGCCGACCCATCGAGCAGGCCCGGGGACGACTCCACGGGCTAACGTTGCCCGTCGGACCATCATATGGCGAGGCCACACAACGTAGGATAAAGAGGACCACAAAAGACCACATACGCATTGCCAAAATGCCGTACGCCGCGGGATATGAAGGTTTCTCGGCCGCCTCCAAGCAGAAGCGCACGCGCATCATCTGCACGCTGGGCCCGGCTTCCTGGTGCATAGCCAGCGTCCCCCATAGGAATCCGGCAACCACTGCGGGCGCACGCAATGACGCGTGCCACCGGCCGCTCGCGCGTCGGAAGAAGGGGCAGCCCGCCCCTGCGACCGCACGCGCGCACAGCGCACGCACGCCATCGCCGCCGCGACCGACGCCGCCGCACACGCTCGCGCGCACACGCCATCGCCGCGACCGACATCCTACAAACACAGGTCCGTCGAGATGCTCGGTGTCCTCCTCGACGAGGGCATGAACGTCGCCCGATTAAACTTCAGCCACGGCGACCACGCCGCCCACGCGGGCACGATCGAGCGGTTGAAGCAGGCTCTGGCCAAGCGCCCGGGTGTCCACTGCGCGATCATGCTCGACACGAAGGGCCCCGAGATCCGCACGGGCTTCTTCGATGCCTCTGTCGGTGACAAGCTGAAGCTCACCAAAGGCTCTACGCTCATTTTAACGACGGACTACGACCACAAGTCGACGGGCGAGAAGCTCGGCTGCACGTACAAGAAGCTATCATCGAGCGTCAAGCCCGGCTCGCAGATCCTCTGCGCCGACGGGTCGTTAGTGCTCGAAGTCTCGTCCATCATAAATGACACGGAGGTGGCCTGCACGGTCTTGAATGATTGCGCGATAGGCGAGCGCAAGAACATGAACCTGCCGGGCGTCGTCGTCGATCTACCGGTGCTCCAGGAGAAGGACACGCGGGATCTGGAGGAGTTCGCGTGCAAGCAGCCCGTGGATTTTGTCGCTGCGTCCTTCGTGCAAAGTGCCGACGACGTGCGCACGATCCGCAAGGTCCTAGATGATGGGGGCGGCAAGCGCGTCAAGATCATCTCGAAGATTGAAAACCAAGAAGGTCTGGAGAACTTTGAGAGCATCTGTCGGGAGACGGACGCCGTCATGGTCGCGCGCGGCGACCTGGGCATGGAGATCCCCCCGGAGCGCGTCTTCAGAGAACAGAAGAAGATGATCCAGATCTGCAACGCCCAGGGCAAGCCTGTGATTGTGGCGACGCAGATGCTCGAGTCCATGACCAGTAACCCGAGACCGACGCGCGCCGAGTGTTCGGATGTGGCCAATGCGGTGTTAGATGGAGCCGACGCGGTCATGCTCAGTGGCGAGACGGCGGGCGGCAACTTCCCCAAGGAGGCCGTGGCCATCATGGCGCGGACGTGCGTCGAGGCGGAGCACGAATTAGAGTACACGAAGGCTTATGAAACCGAATTAGCGCTGGCGCGGAAGAAGGGCCAGTTTAGCGTGGTCGAGGCTACCGTGGCGGCGGCGGTCCAGGCGGCTCGCGATGCCAGAGCTTCGGCTGTCGTCGTCCTCGCCAAAACGGGCGCGACGGCCCAATTGTTTGCCAAGTACAAGCTGAGCGTGCCGTTGATCGTGGTGACCTCGGACGCCGCAGTAGCAAGATACGCGCAGGCCGTCGTCCCGGGCTGCAAACCTTTGTGCTTACCGGACTGCACGGAGTACGGCTACGCGCACCAAAGTGGCAAAGACGAGACGAAGATGGTCGCCGAGGGCACGAAGTACGCCGCGTCGCTCGGCATCGTCGCCGGCGGCGACGACGTGCTGCTCGCGCTGCACTCGTACCGCGTCGCCGACGAGAAGAACATGGCGATGCGCTTCTTCCACGCGTCGAGCGTGCTCTGAAATTCCCCTCCCCCACGTCGTCGCGCCCTCGCCTAAGGATTCGTCACAACCGGTATTAGTACAACAAACATCGCTCCCCCGCGGCGGCCCTGGGCGTGCGGCGTCCGGCCTGCTCCCCCCTCGCCGTCGTCGCCTCCCGACCTCACACTCGGGGCGGCGGCGTATGAGGCCGGCCGGGTGGCTAGGCGCTGCCGAACTTCTCGTCGAGCGCGAGCTCGACGCAGCGCATGCCGATCGCGTTGCTCCGTTCCTTCGGCAAGGCCAAGGGTGGTGTCTCCGGCGAGGCTTCGGCCGACACAAGCACGCGGTCGTCGTCGATCCGCGTCGCTCGCACGACGCAGCGGCCCGCGCCGGCGCCGAAGGACGCCAGGCACACGCCCGACTTCGTGTCGTAGACGTAACTATGGGCAGGACAGGTCGCCAGGACGCCAGTTCCCGGCAACAAATCCTCGATGTCGCCCGGGTCCGCGGCGTAGCCGTCGCACAAGCGGTGGCCGGCGTGCGGGCACGCGGTCTCGACGCACGTGACCGTCCCGTCGCGCGCGCGGTAGAAGCTCAGCGAGACGCCGCCGACGTTGACCTCGAGGCCTCTGTGTCGCGCGGCGGCGTCGTCGACGTCCGCGAGCGCGCAGGCGTCGACGAATGCGCTTTCATTTGTCTCTGCGCTGAGCGCTTGGGCGGCCATAGTTAATTATGCAATCCCCAAAGGTGCCCACGCGAGCGCTGCTGTACTCCGTCTGACGTCGAGTAGCAGTGGTGTCTCGGGAGATGCGGGCAGTGGTGGTGAGGAAGCTCCTCACCAATGGCGCAGCGCTGTACCAGAGGTCAGAATGACTCCACTAGTGATGTATGAACAATGGTAATTGGCGTGAGGCCGCGCTCGGCGTTTTTGACGGCTTGAAAAACCTGTGCACTCAGAGCAAAATCGAGGCGTTGTTGGCCTTAGCCAGTCGCATAGATCATATAGGCACGCCCGTAACACGTGTCACCCTTTACAAGCGGTCAGACCGGGCCGACGGCGCAAATAGCCGTGATGCAGCCCAAACGCAACGCGCCGCCGAGCGGCCGCCGCTGGCGCCGCAGGAGCGTCCTCACCTGCTCCAGCATGACGATTGTGGACGTTGTGCTGGCGCGCGGCACGGACGCCGGAAGTCTGCGAGCGCTGCGGGCGACCTGCACTTCACTACGAGATGCGCTCCGCGACGTCACGCAGTTCCGGCTGCGCGAGCGGTGCGCCCATGTGCAGCGCGTCCTGCCCAAGGCCAGGGCGCTCAAAGCTATCACAGCGGTGCTAGCGGACGACGAGGACGCCGAGGACACGCATCTGCAGCTCGACGACGGCCTCGTCGACGTCGCGTCGCTGTACGGGAGCTGGGACCAGTACGTCGTTAGCGAAGATAACTGGCGCGTCCGGTGGCCCGAGGCGCGGGGGCTGACGCAGAAGTTGGGGGGTTTCTCGCTCTACTCGGCGCGGTATATGCTGAGCACGCCGTGGCGCGGTATAAGGCACATCGAAGCAACGGGCCGTCAGCTCTACGTCGACGAGGGCGCGTGCGTACGCTTCGAGTACGAGGCGTCCGGGGGGCTGCTGCTGGGCGTCGAGATCCTCTCGTCGCGCTGGCTGTTCCCCGTCGAGGCGCCCACGCTGCGCGTGTACGAGTCCTCGCCGGCGACGGTTGCTCGACCCGGAAGCACGCTCGTCAGGTGCAAGCGCGCGGCCGTCGACTCGGACAGCTTCGAGGCGGCCGACGACGCGACGCTGGACGAAACGGGGGAGTGGACGACCGTGTACGCGGTCACGCACACGCTCGCGACGCCCCTGCCGCTGGCGCGAAGCACGCGCGTCGTCGTCGAGGTCGATTGCCGGCGGCACTCCTGCAACGCGGCGGTGCACAACGTGTTCTTCCGCGTGGCGGTTTGATTGCCCCGGCAGCGTGTGGGAGTGTGTAAGTTTTGATCCGAACCTGGGCTAGCGGCGTAAGACACTAGCGCAGCAGACCAGATCGATGCCGCGAAGCTCTGGCCGCGCAGTCATAGCAACTCAGTCTGCTCGCTGCCGCCAGAAATAGCTGAACGCGTGCTGAAACCTCCAGCGAAATTTGACGAGCGCTTATTGGCGTAGGTCAACAGTTTCGCCACTGCGCGCCGCCAACGCGCGAACCACAGCGCGAGCGGCACATAATACAAACACATGGACTACAGCGATCCCACGAAGTTCATGGACGTCAGGCAGTACATGCGGCCGAAGGAACAACTCGTGGCCATGGGCTTCCCCGAGGGCGCCGCCGAGGCGACGCTCGCCGCTCACGGCGGCGACGTCGAGGCCGCCGCCAACGCGCTCGCCGCGGCAGCGCCGGCCGCGGCGCCCGCGGCGGCGTCTCTGGCAGCGCCACCAGCGCCGCCGCCGCCGGACGTGGACACGAAGGCGCCGCGGCCGCGCAACGTGCTCATGGCCGAGTTCGAGGGCCTGAGCAAGGCGGACGCCTCGCAAGCGCTCCGCGACGCCGGCGGCGACCTCGACAGGGCGCGGGCGCAAACGCAGAAGCGCCGCGCCGCCGAGGACGGCGGACCTCCTGCAAAGCGCGCCCGGGCCGCGTCGCCGGCGCCGGCCGCGCCGACGGGCCGGCAGAAGCGCGCCGCCGCGCCGGCGGACCACGCTCCGCCGCAGAAGCGCGCGCGCTCCGCGTCGCCGGCGCCGGCCGCGCCGCGGCCCGTCGACGCCGCGACGTCGGCCTACCAGCTGGCGCTCCGCGACGCCGTCAATGCCGCCCTCGCGGCCGTCGCCGCGGACGGCAAGGACCTCTTCGTCGGCGCGGCGCGCGCGGCCCTCGAGCGCGTCGCTTCGTTGGACGAAGCCAGCCGGCACGTCCTGGCGCGGCTCCTCTTCGTGACGGGGCCCTGGCACCCGGTTCAAGGGAGCCGCGCGTCGGTCGAGAGCTACGCCGGCGGCGACGCCACCGCCGTAATTACGACACTCACGCGCGCCGGCGCGCTCGTCCCGCTGACGGCGGAGAGCCCGCTCACGGACGCGGCCGAGGCGCTGCCGGCGCTCGTCGGCGACGAGGTGAAGCGCGTGTACATGGCGCTCAAGGAGTCCGCGCCGGACGCCTGGAAGGCCGCGAAGAAGCGGCACAAGGGCTCGTCGAAGGAGGTGCACGTCGCCGTGGTGCGCGCCGTCGCGGCCGGGCTCGAGGACGCGACGGCGCTCTCCTTTTTAGTCGCCGACGAGAGGGCCCTCGTGCGCGTCGACCGCGAAACGGAGACGGCGCTCCTGCGCGCGCTGCGCTTCTCGGAGCGGCGCGTCGGGCTGCTGGGGCGACCGGCGCCGCACACGCGCCGGCTCCAGGCCGTGCTCCAGCCGCCCCACCTGCGGTCGGCCGAGGCGCAGCCGCCGGTCGGGACGCCGCTCTTCCGCACGCGGCGCCACTTCGAGCGCACGGAGGGCGTCGCGGGCCTCGCGCACGCCGCTGGCATCGCCGCGGCCATCGCGAACGGCGACGCCTGGGGCGACGACGTCCTCGACCTTCTCGTCGTCTACGAGAAGTGCGACGCGCCGGCGGCGCTGGCCGCGTTCCAGCGGCCGAGCTCGCTCGACCCGGCGTCGGAGGCCCTCGGCGTTGTTGTCGAGGAGGCGACGGTGTCGCGGACGCTCTGCGCGAAGCCCGACGAGCACGCGGCCGTCGAGACGCTCCAGAAGGCCTGCGCCGAGCGCAAGAAGGCCTGCGCCGCGCTCGAGAAGGCCGAGAAGGGCGGCGACGATGCGGCCGCGGAGGCGGCGCGCGACCGCAAGGACGCGGCGACGGAGGCCGTGAAGGAGGCCCTGGTGCCGGTCGCGGCGGCCGCGCGCAAGGTCGCGGAAGCACTGGCGGCGGCGTGCCTCGGCCTCCTCGACCAGAACGCGGCGGACGCGAACTACGTCGCCTCGCTGCCCTCGTGGCTCCAGGGCTTCGACGCGGGCAATCGCCTCGCGGGCGCCGCGTGGCACGGCGTCGGCTTCCTCCAGAAGGACAAGAAGTACGCCGAGGCGAACGAGGTCCTGCGAGCGCTCATGAAGCACGGCTACCGGCGCGCCGCGTGCCACGAGCGGCTCCTGATCAACCTGAAGCACCTGGGTCTCAAGGACACCGTCGAATGGACGCAGGCGCTCGCGGACGCGCGGCGCGACTGCGGCAAGGGCACCGTCGCGCTCTGGAAGGTCGAGGCGACGGCCGGCGATAAAAAGTGGCGCGCGCCGAAGGAGGGCAAGCGCATCCACAAGGGCGCCGTCGCCCGCGTCGGCGAGGTCGGCAGCCGGCTGCTCTTCGCCGTCGACGACGACGACGATGATGTGGTCGAGGTCGACGCCGCCGGCGCCCCTACGAATCCGCGGCTCGAGCTCGTCGAGAGCGTCGCCGGCCGCGCGGCGGGCAAGGAGGGCTGGAGCTCGTGGCACGACGAGGGAGCTACATTAAGGACGGTGGCCTACCTGCTCCTGTGGGACCAGGCGCGCGCGCCCGTCGCCGACGCGTTCTTCGCGCCGTTTCAGGCCGCGCCGTGCGACTGGGGCACGCTCGACTTTTACGAGCGGCGCAAGGCGTCGATGGACGCGAGGCTGGCGCAAGTCGCCGCGGCCTCGCCGACGGCGCTCGCGGCGCTCGTGCGCGAGGCCTTCGACGCGCATTACGGGGAGGTCGGCCTGGTGCCCTGGCGCGGGCGCGAGGCCGTCGCGCGGCTGCAGATCACGGCCGCGTGCTTTGGCGGCAAGGCCGTCGCCGGTATTGCGATGCATTTGGCGGTGACGGGGCTGCGGAGTGGCATGCCCGACAACACGATGGTCCGCGTGACGACGCCGGCCGGCGAGCACATCAAGCTCGAGAATTGGCCGCTCGCCGACGACGCGGGAGCGACGGTGCGCGTCGCCGTCGCGCAGACGCAATTGCAGCATTGTGTGCAAGGCGCTTCTGGTCTGGAAGACGGCGCGGCGCTGGAGCTGCGCCTCGAGCCGAACCGGCGCGGGCCGAGCCACGGCCCGTTCAAGGGTTTGGCGTTCGCGGTCCACGACGCAGCGACGGGCGACCAGTGCGGCTACGTGCAGAACGCCGACATGGACCGCGTCCGCGCGCCGTCGACGTCAATCGTCGCGGGCACGGCGATTAGGGGAGACGGCGGCTGGCTGATCGAGGCGCCGGCGCCGGCGCCGCGCCACGTCGTCGTGCCCGCGGACTGGACCTACGAAGGGAAAGTGGAGGAGGTCAAGTCGAAGAACGACTCGCTCTGGGCCGAGCAGCGCATGTGGATCCGGGCCTGCACCGAAACGGACTACGACATCGGCTACAAGAACCCCTACCTCTTCGAGGACGACGGCGAGGGCGGGTTGATCGGCACGGTGGACATCTCTACCACCAAAGTCGCGGAGAGGGGCGGCCGGAAGAAGGGCGTCGCGGGGGGGCACGTCGGTATGGAGGTGGACCCCGTCGTGGCCGAGGACTAAGTAGACTATGAATGTGCACTCGAAGCCACGCGGTCTGTTGCGGTGCTAGGACTCGTGGGCGGAGCCCCTTGGAGACCAGCCGCGCGAATCGGCGCGGGGGAAAAACCCGTTTGTTAGCGCTAGTGTCTTACAAAGCCGCTAGCTCGCTTGAACGCGCGTTTGCTTTTGTAGCCGTGCTCACACCACCACTACCCACTGCGCTCACCAGGGTCAATTTACACTTGTCGACTTGCGCGCGATCGCTGCTGCGGCGCGCTGCAGCTGGCTGCTCCCCTGCTCACTTCAAAAGTGCTCGAACTGCCTACGCGTGTTTTGGCGGCGCGCGGTGCGGTTCGCCGCTGGAGACGACCGCAGCAGTTACGGACGACCGCAGCACTGTCGCGACGGCGTCGTCCCCCGCAGGCCGCCACACCGAGGCCGTCGCGCCATGAAGCTCCTCCACGCCGCGCTGCTCGTCGCCGCGGCGGACGCCGCGCGGCGGCGCGGCGCGGTCTCGGTCACGGCGACCGAGCCCCCGTCACCTGAAGACGACGCCAAGACGAAGCAGACGGTCAAGGCGCCCAAGGGTCCGCCCATTAATCTAGGAGGCACCATCGAGACGAGATTAGGAGACCAGCTCACGGTCGGCGGCGAGTACGACCAGCGCGACGGCCAGTTCCGGCCGCGCCAAATCTACGCGACGTGGAACGTGCCGACGAAGTCGCGCAACCCGCTCGTGGTCCGCGGCACGTACAGCTTCGTCCAGGAGCCCGAGCGGCGCTCCTTCTTCGCGTCGTTGATCAAGGTCCTGACCGCGCCCTTCACGTTCCTCTTCGGCAGCCGGTAGGTGTGTCTAAAAGAGAATTTACAGGAAGGCCCGGAAGACCGCGTGGTCCCCGGCGAGGACGCGTGCCGCGAGGACAGGTGCCCAGATGAGGTACTTCCACTGTGGCGCGCGGCCGAGGCGCCTCCTTGCAAACAGGAGCGCGTAGGCGGCCGGCGTCAGGGCGAGGAATGGCGCGCCGCCGCGCGCGAGGCCTGTGAGTTATCACGTCAGCGCACGCCCCCCCACGCCATCGACGCGACGTCTGCTCGACGGCGTGGCGGGACCGTCACTCCTTCGTACGCCATCGACGCTTGGATTCGACGCCGAAACACTCACCGACGACGAACGGCACGCAGAGCGACGCCGTGTAGAGGAGGTGGTAGCCGCGCGCCGTCAGCAGGCCCTTGCGCACCAGCGTCATCAGCAGCGACGCGAGCTGGATCGGCAGCGCGATGCAGAGCGGCCAGAGCGGGTTGCCGTTGGCCAAACAGCCGAGGGTCGCCATCCACTGACAGTAGGCATAAAAGCCCTTGAAGCGCCTGATGGTCGAGGGCGAGGCGCCGGCCCAGTAGGGCATCGTCTCCGTCGTCGTCTCGGACGCGTCCTCGCGCAGCTTGATCGTGGCGACCTGTGTGGAAATCACGCCATCGAGCAGCTACGGACCCGAAATTTGGTTTCCACGCAGGTCGCGACGTCGGCCGCGACGAGCGACGCGAAGACCGTGCACGCGGCGCCGACCGCTGCGCGCTGCCTCGTGATCGTAGAAGCGTGCAACGACGCGGCCGCGAGCGCCGCACACACAAACGACCGCAGCGCGAAGATGATGTTGTGCATGCGGAACTCCTGCCAGATCATCGGCTTCTTCGCGATACGTTCCCGGGGCACGTGGAACTTGATGGAGGATAATGACAATAGGGCGTGGGGCAAGAGCCACGGCACCGCGCTGAGCGCGGTCAGCCCGCCCGTCGGGTCCGCCGACCAGATCCCGCGGTGGATGCGGACGACGTAGTGGCCCAGGCACCAGAGTCCGAGCACCTTGTGCACCTGCGACCGGTCCTCGTGCGTGAAGAGCTTGGACGCGCGCGAGACCGGCTTCGCCTTCGCCTCGGGCTGGAGCGCCTTCATGCGGTCCAGCGCGGCCTTGCTGTGCTTCGCGGCGTGGAAGGCCTTGCTCGCGTCCTTGCCGTGGAATTTGCGCAAGACCGCGGCGCCGCCCGGGTGTTCTCTTGCGTATTCGGTGACGTCGACGTCGAGACCGTCGATTATGACCACTATATCGGCGACGTCGTCAGCTTGGAGCGCTTTTACGGCAGCCTTGTCGCCTTTTTTTCGCAGCGAATCGAGGGCGCGCGCGCGATCAGCAGAAGAATCCACAGCCACATCGGTGTCCGCGTAGTTTAGTGCCGTGTTACGCAGCGCGACGCGCCTCCGCGTCGGCGGTGCGTAGTAGGCGCATGCTGCACCGATCGAAAAGGCCAACCATAACCGGTAAGACGCCATTTTTTCTCGACGTCTGGCGCGAGATCGGCTCGAGCTAGCGTATAGGCTCTAGCTAGCGTCATTCTTCCCCTCTGCGCGTGCGCTTCTTGGATGCGTCTAAGGAGGAGTTTCGGACAGCGCGACTTTGGCAATTGCTCGATTAGCTAGCGTGTAGAATACTAGCTCCAGCCCAAAACTCGTGCTGCGGATAAGGTCGTGTTGCTGCAAAAACGGCCTGGCAGACGCATTCTAGTGACTCTGCGTCGCAGCGACCGGTCGGCGCGAGCGCTGTTTGAGCCACGCGGGCAACGGTGCAGCCAGGAGCGCAGCAGAGGCCTCGCCGCGGCGCGCTGACGCCGCCGCGATGCGCGCGCACGCGGTAGCATGCCTGCTCGTGTTGAGCGCCGCGGCAATGAACAAGCCACGCGCCAGCAAAGCCCTGACACCGCGCGAGTTCGAAAAGCAAAGACGCGAGCGGAGCCTCGCGACGACCAAGCGGGCAATGGCCGCCGAGGATCTAGCAGACGCGAAGGCACCAGGCACGCTACGCCTCTGCGTCCGGGCCGTGTTTTTGTGCTGGGCCTTTTTACCCGCGACGCTCACGTTTTGGCTCGCGTTCTTCCTAGGGCCCTTCAGAAGGCGCCTCTGGTACCCTTTATTGACGTGGTGCCTAGGACGGGCCGGCGCCTGCTTCGTCAAGTGGGCGCAGTGGTCCGCGACGCGGTCGGATCTGTTCCCCGTCGCGCTCTGTAACTCGTTAGCGGGCCTGCAAGCGGGCGCGCCAGCACATTCGAGGAGGCATACTAAAAAACTGGTCGAGGACGCTATTGGATGTTCGATCGACGACTACTTCGACTCCTTCGAACGGAAACCTATTGCTTCTGGTAGTATCGCGCAAGTCCATCGGGCCACGCGCAAGGGCCAGGTCTTGGCAGTCAAAGTAAGGCACCCGAAAGTAGGGACGCGCCTGCGCTTGGACGTGACTTTACTCGCGTTCGGCGCTAGATGTCTGGAGGTCTTCCCGCCGTTGCGAGCGTTGCGGCTGTCGGACACCGTGGCGCAATTCGGCGACACGTTGGCCCAGCAGTCGCGACTCGACCACGAGGCCCAAGAACTGCGCGGCTTCCGCTCTAGATTCCGACGGTGGGGTGATGTAGATTTTCCGAGACCCACGCTCGAGACGCCTTCGGTACTCATCGAGTCCTTTTTGCCCGGGGAATTAGTTGTGGGCATCGCGAAGCGCGCGAGGAACTTCGACGACTTGAAACAGGGTTTAGATAGAAAAACGGGCGCTTACTTAGTCACGAGGGGCGAAGACCTCTACCTCAAAATGCTATTGGAGGACAAGGTGATGCACGCGGATTTGCACCCCGGCAATCTGTTGTATGACGGCGAGATCCTCGTATCGTTATCTATTTTATGGGGTCTCAATATAAGGCAAGCAAGGGCCATTTCAGTAGTGGATGCCGGTATGGTATCACCTTTGACACATAGCGAGTCGGACAGGTTTGTCGGTTTGATCGAGGCGATCGGCGCTGCCGATCATAGAGCAGCGGCGAAGAACCTGCGAGCCTTCGATCCGGCGAACGCGAAGAACCTGAGCAGGGAGCAGGTCCGCGCTTTCGACGATGAGGTCCGAACTTTATTCAGGGAGAAGTGCCGGGGCTATGGCACGGGCGTGGACTTCGGAGATGTTGTTCGGGGTCTGCTGGAGTTGGTGCGGAAGCATCGGGTTAGAATAGGCGCTCAGTACGCTACTTTAGTGATCAACGCGCTGTGTTTGGACGGCATGGCCGGCGACTTATTACCGGGATATTCTGTCTTGGACGGCGCTAGGCCGCTGTTGAGTGCCCACCGGTGGTTCGTGTCCAGAGGCATTCCGGTGCTGGGGCCCTTCGTCTTCCGGCGGCTGTGCCTGCCCGTGGCGTGGCGGCTGAAGGGCCTGTATGACGCGGTCGCCGTGCGCCAATTCTTATGATGAACTAATATCAGGTTTTATTTATAAGTTCGTGAACCTCCACGCCATCGAGCTGCCGCAGCTACGGGGACGACGTCGCGTCGATGGCGTAGAATCTCCACACACTCGCCCGCACAGACACAACGCTATCGTTTCGACGAGGGGGCGCTCGCCGGCGAGATCTGGACCTTCGCCCCGCCACGCATCGCCGGATCGGTCGGCCCGTCGAAGAGGAAGTAGCCCTCCTCCCCGCTCGGCGATTTCATTGTTGATCGAATCCGGTCCGCCTGGCTCGCGACGAGGACAACGCCGACCGGTATAGCGGCTCTTCGTGTGACTTCTGCGAGGTCCCGTGCGAGCATGCTCACCGAGAAGGCTAGTTTTTGCAGGAGGCCAACGACGCCGGCGAGCGGCCGCGGTCGGGCGCGCGCCGGCGCCAGGTCCGCGTCGTCGACCACCCACGACGGCGGCATGCCCGCTTTCGGTCGCGGCAGGCCTCGCCTCGCCACGACGCTCGCGACGCTGGGTCGTATCGCCGCGATTTCCGACGCGCGGTAGCCCAAACTTCTCAGCTTGGACGCCTGCTCGGGCGTGATGGTGGACGCCGCGGCGGCGGCGACGACGAATAGCAGGCGGCGCATCATCGTGCGGCGCGTGACGCGGAGGCGGCAGCGGATTGTCAGCGTGGGCTCGTGGGCTGTAGAGCTGCACAGGTGTCGCGCGGCGGCGTAACTGGTCTCGCTGTTAATGGGTTTTAAAATAAAACGTCACAGCCACGTCCTGCGCCCAAATATCTGCAGTAGCGGTCGCAAACTCAGCTTGCCAGTTGGAGCTTGGTAATGCCTAGTGTGTCTTACATGCCGCTAGCGCAAATTTTTTGCCACTCTCACACACAGAAGTACTGCAAAAGACCCATGCCTTTGACCCGCAGCGCTCGCGCGCGAAGCCATCCAGCCCTGGCGTCCGACGATGTCCTCTCCACTGTCTTCTCATTTATCACTCCCGAAGCCGGCTTTGGCGCCGCGACGGCCAGCAAGACGTTGCGTGACGCGTGGCGCCGCCGCTGCAGAGGGATGCTGCGCGTGCATCGCCAGCAAATCGGAGAATTCCAGTATAGCGATCACTGCGTTGCGTACGGTGATGGCGTGATGATTGCAAATTACGGGCGAATGGCGTTTAGCGGGTGCCTCGCAACGTTCTCGAACGACGGCGTCGCTGGTGCAGAACTAAACACGAACCTCAACACCCCGCGGGTGGTTGCCCTTCGAGGCGATGGTACGGCTTGGGTCCTCTTGTCAGACGAATCACGAATCGTTTGCGTGCGACTAGCAGAACCACCTTCAGACGAGGATAGCGACGAGGCAGACGCCTACAACGAGTCTCTCATGAGAATCGAGATCGCTGATGCATACTGGATCGATACATTCGCCCTCGCCGGTGATGCGCTACTGGTCTTGTATCGCAGCACCGAAAATGGACAGACTGTTTGCTTTATTGACGTGTACGACAATCAAACTGGAACGCTTCTGCGCAAGTTTGCCTTGGCTGGCCGGCCTGAGCAGGACGAAGAGCAGGGGGGCATCGCGGTGCAGGGCGATGCGCTGTACATAGTTCGCCGAAATGCAGATATTGTCGATGTTTACAACTGGCGCGAAGGGATCCTTTCGCGCAGCTTTGGCAGGGGTCGCGTTCGCTTCGATAGGCCCGGTGGCATTTCAGTTCGTGGCAAAACCATGTACGTTTCTGAACGCCATCAAATCCAAGTGATTCGTCTCCCCGACGATGATAGCGCGGAGCCTGAAATCCTACAAGTCATCCCGTCGCCGGACGGCGAGGAGCTTGGCGGTCTTTGCCTGAACGGCAACCTTTTATGGTGCATGGGGCCATATTTTGGTCCAGCGGGTAGTTCAGTGGGTGAGGACAGTACTTACGTGCACCTCTTCGGCCCCTGTTACGAGTATTCAAAGTGTATTACGAAGGCCCGCCCCCGCCCGCGAGCTCGGCGCACGCCTCCTCGAGGCGCGCGCACGCGGCCTCGCACGCCTCGGCCGCCAGGTTTCCGTAGCAGACCCGTATGAACCCCGGCATGCCGCACGCGCTGCCCGGGATGACGGCGACGCCGTGCTCGCGCGCCAGCCACTCGACGACGGCCTCGTCGTCGGCGCGCGGCAGTTTGGCCACCACGTAGATCGCTCCGTCGGACGCGCCCACGCCGCCGCCGAGCGGTTGTAACGCCTTCAACACGTGCTTCTTCTGCGCGTCGGCGAGGGCCGCGATGCGCGGGCCCGTCCACCGTCCATCAACGTCCGCTTCCAACGCCGCCAGAGCTGCTTTTTGAGAACACTGCGCCGCGCAGATCGCGACCGTGTCTTGAGCTTTCAGCATCTGCGGTCCGATCGACGGGTCGTAGGCCAGGTAGCCCACGCGCCAGCCCATCAGCCCGTAGGCCTTCGAAAAACTAAAAATGTTGACGACGTGGGGGCCTTCGACCAGTGAGTGCGTCGCGCCGTACACGAAGGCGTCGTACGTGTTGTCCACGACGAGCCACGCGTTTTTCTCACCACAGAGATCCGCGATGGCCCTTAGCCTCCCTTCCGGGATCACCGCGCCCGACGGGTTGCCCGGGTTTACGAGGACCACGCATCTCGCGCCTCCATCTAACGCTTTCCGCGTCGCCTCGACCGTGGGCAGCAGCGCGTCGTCCGTCTGAGCAATAACCACGCGACACCCGCGCATGTCGAGCATCATCTTGTGGTTGAAGTAGTACGGCGCGAACAAGACGCACGCGTCGCCGGCATCCAACAGTGTTAGTGCGACGTTCGTAAACGCCTGGTTCGCGCCGGCCGTGACCATGACTTCGCAATTCGTGAGGCCCTTGAGTCTCAAACGGTCCGCTAGAGCCGCTCTCAGCTCCGGCAGCCCGGCGTCGGCGCCGTAGGAGTGGCTCGTCGGTTCCCGAGTTGATGCGGCGGCGGCCTCGACGGCGGCATCTGGCGGCGCCCAGTGCACGATGCCTTGGGCCAGCGACGCGACGCCCGGCTTTGATAAATTGCGCATCTTCTCGACGATGGGCGCGTCCGTCTTGACGACGCTTTTTGATGGTTGGGCCATAGTCCTTACTCTTCGCGCCGTCCGCGCGAAACGCAGCGCCAGGACGCGCCTTGGCAATTGCACGCTGCGTCGGCGTGGCTTGGCGGCTGTGAGGTATTTTGGGAGAGCAGTGAGTTGTGCTCTGCCCCAGGCGCCGCACGGCTCTCGACGCTGCGGCAGCAGCTATAATTGATCGAAAGCTTGCACAAACCGGTACGAAGCCGTGCGTACAAGCACGTCGTGCCGAGTTCAACAACACCAAGCTCGTGAAAAAACCCGTACCGCTCCCAGACGATATCAATCAGATCGAGTTACAACAAACAAAACTTACGTCGAAACGGGCGCGGCCCACCGGAACCGCGCCGCCGACGCCACCAGTCCAAAAGACGCGCAGAAGAACGCCGCGTCCGTGCCCGCCCAAGCCGCGACGCCCCCCAAGGCCGCCGCGCCCGTCAGCAGCCCGACGTCGCCGCAGACGCGCAAAGCCGCCAGCGCCGCGGCGCGATCTTTATCCGGAACGGCGTTCACGGCGGCGGCCGACGGCGCCGAGCCCAGTAAGCACGACCCGCACGCCTGCAGCGCCATGGCACACGCGACGGCCTCGTAGGAATGCGCGGAAGCGAAGGGCAGCGCGCCGAAGGCCGCCGCGTACACGAGCAAAGCGGGCGGGATCATGGTCGCCGGGCCGTACTTGTCCGCCAAGGAAGCGGCCGGCACGGCGCCCACCACCGAGATACACGCTTGCCCGGCGAAGAGGGCGCCGATCTGGCCCGGTCCGAGAGCTTGCAAACCACCGAGATCCGTCGCTAATACTAATGGAAGCACGGTCATCGACGCGCCCGCCAACGTCGCCCAATACGCATAGTTCGCGACACACAACCGTCGTAACTCCGGCGAGTCTTGCAACGAGCGCTTGACACGTCGTACTATCGTAGATATGTTCGTGTCAGGAGGCGGCCCGTCCTCCAAACTACCAAGGCCGCGCGTCTCGCTCAGCATGACACGAGCAAATATCGCGTCGAGCGCCACAAAGCCGCCGACGGCCGCAAAAGTCGCCGACGGGCCCACTAACGCAGCGAGGCCGCCGCCGATGGCCGGGCCCATGATCGTGCCCGCGTTGAAGGACGCACCTAAGGGAGCTTGGGTCGCGGCGCGCGATAATGGTGTGGACAGGTCGGCGGCGGCCATGGACGAGCCTGTCACGAGGCCGGCCACGCCCAAGCCCGTGAGCGCTCGCGCGCCGGCCAGGTCGAGCGTCGAGTCCGCGAAGGCCGTCACTCCATAACCGGAAGCGATCATGAGTAAACCGCCGGCCACGAGCGGCCGCCGGCCCAAGGATTCTACTAGTGCCGCGGCGGGCACGTTGCCCACCAACTTCGCAAAACCGAAGGCGCTGATGACCACTCCGTAATCTGCTGGACCCAAGCCCAACTCGCTCACGAGGATGGGCATGATCGGCATGACCGCACCGACGGACAAGCCTCCCAGAAACATGGTACCTGCTAAAGGCCAGATGCGCCTATCGCGCCGAGAGGCCTCCTCTAAAATGGTCGACCGGAACTCGTCCCAGGACACTCTATTGTCTTGGTCCTTGTCTAATCTACGGAGCACGGCTCGGGCCGCCGCCTTGCGGTCCGCTTCCACATCTAAAGCGCCGCCGAAGAGCTCGGCGGCCTCGTGCCGGGTCAGATACCCGTCGGCGTCCGCGTCGGCGGCGTCGAAGCGCTGGCGCAGCTCCTCGCGCGAGAAGGTTCGGAGTCCCAACGCGGCGAAGAGCTGGCGCGACGAGAGGTCCCTCTCAGGCGGTCGCGGTTTGGCTGCATGCTTGGCAGAAGCCAGAAACCTGGCCGTAGCGCTGCGCCGCGCGGTCGTAGCGGCAAGACGGAGCATCGCTCTATTGGTCAACCATCGTCGCTTGCATCGGTGACGGCTCAAAGTGCTGTGCAAAGCTCGGACAAGGTCAGGGCTAGTGTCTTACGGACCGCTAGCGGATTGCCTCGGACGCCCCGAAGCCGTGGCCATGGGCGGTACCCCTCAAACTAGCCCATCGACGAAGGAGAAATCTTAGGGCCCCGACGGCTTGGTCGAGATCTCACCACCGGGCCGCACGTTAGCAACCAATCTGCCTCCAGTACTCTCTCCAGATGTCATAAGACACGTCGCCTTGCCGAAGCGCGGGCACGAATTTGATTTGATTGCCGCGGCCGCCTCGCCGTTCTCGATTTGCAACATCGAGACTGGGCACGAATTCTTCCGTCTCGCGCCCGATGAACCACAACTTGCAGGCCTCGCGGAGGTCGTTGCGCTTAGTTCCAGTCGCCCACCGGCGCGTTCCCATGGCCCAGGCGTATTCGCTCGCCTCGTTGTGGTTCAACGAGCCGACGTCCTCCAGCTTCAGCGGCACCCGATTTCGAATGCGTTCGCGCGCCAGCTCGAGTCCCGTCCTTCGTCTCCCCCCCCCGGGCGCACCTTGCTTGTGGCGGGAGAGGGCCCGTGCGGACAAATAGTGCTTCGTGCATCCCGAACCGTGTGGGCATTTCCCATCGCAGACGAAGATCCTGCCTTTGAGTAGGGGATAAATGAGCGTTTTCCGACACACTTCCGAGTTCCTGAGATGCTCGATGCGTTCCAGGACGGTCTCAATTCGGGCGGGCCTGTGTGGAGTCGACACGTGAGGCAGGCTACGTGCGTGTGATCATTTCCACCCGGGCCGCGGGACCGTCGGGGTACGTCTCCACCTCCTTCTTGGCCGCGGCCAGCAAGGCCTTGCACTCCGCGTTGAAGACGAACTGCAGCTCGGACCATCGGGCCAAGTTCATCTTCGCGGCCTCCGACGACACCTTCTTCTCGTACGCGATGCGATCGGCCTCGTGGATCTGGCCCACGGATCTCTTCTCGCCGGCGGTCGCCTCGTTGGCGCGTTTCCTTTCCATGGTGAGACCGGTCGCGTGCTTCATTTCCTCGGCCAACTCGTCGCAGTTGGCCGCGGTCATCTTGCCGTCGGCCATGGCGCCCCAGACACCAGCACCGGCCTCGTCGCCGCCAATTCTGTTGCGGTCGGCCATGTCGTTGAGTAACTTCTTTCGGACGTCATTGTAGGAGGACATGAGTGCGGGCCTGCGTGCGGGCGCTCGGTGAGTTTACGGCGGGCGAAGATGCGTTTGGTGATTTGCACGCGCGATCGATCGATCGCGGCGGGCCCCGCGCAGGGCACGCGCCAGGACCCCGGCCGCGGCCGACCGCGGCTCGTCCCGGCGCGCGGCGGCGGCGGCGCGCCGCCGGGCGCGGCGGCCACGCCGACCTCGGCGCGCCGCGCCCAGGCGGGCTCCGCGCGCGCGGCGCGGCCGTGGCCGCGGCACGGCTGCGAGTTTGTGGGGCACGAACGCGGGAGTGTGTAGCGCGGTTGCGCGGTGCGGACGCGGCGTGACGCGCGCGCGGTGCGGCTTTTAAACGGTGCGGCGAGACGCGCTCTTGATGCGCTAAAGCCTGCGAAGCGGCGCGGAGCGCGTTTGGGCGCGCTGTGCGGCGTTACAGCGCACACGCGGGCCGCGCGAGGGGTATGAGAAATGAAAATCGTCGGTTCGCGAACGCTGCGCGCTGCTTGGCTTTGCAGAAGTCGACTTGTATGAGCTGGCTTCGCTCTCAAGGAGACAACGATGGTCCCTTGGTCTAAGATAGACATACTAGGTAGGTATACATATTATATGTGTCGGCGTTTCAGGCCGAGCGACGTGTAGCTAGATCGCTATCGAAAATAGCGATGCAATGACGCCGTCCCCGACGAAAAATTCGATTTCTGGACCGGGGCGCGCGGCGTCGCGGTCGAGCCCATGGCCCCCTGAGCGAGACAAACAGACTGGTATTAGACCCCTCCCGCGCGTGTGCAGTACCCGGTCCTATCGGGGCCGGCGGCGCGTTGTTGACTAGCTGCTGACTCACGATGGCGTCGATGGTATGGAGCCCAGCCGCGACGCGTCGAGGAGCGGCTCGGCCGCAGCCAGAGACGGTCGCGGTAGCCGTCGAGCGCCCGCGCCGACGACGCGGTGTGCGCCGCCTGGACGCCGCGCGCCGCGTCCTGCAGCGACTTCTCAAGCGCCGACCGCGCGGCGCCGGGTTGGAACATAGATCCGCGCCGCCGCCGCCGCGAGTCTGGAACTATACCGCGGGCACAGAGCTCGACGCCGTCGTTCACGACGGCTGGCGCCGCCAAGGCGCGTCGAGCGGTAGACCGCTCCCGATGGGACCTCGGGAACGTGACACAGAAGTCGCGTCGACGTCGATCCAATTCGCGCAGGAAGTCACGGTGCCAGAACGGCGGCCCTTCGCCAGGACGCCGCGCGTGTAGGTGTCCACGGCGTCGAGCGCGACGGCGCCGCCGCGCGTTGCGCAAAGGTCGTGCCCGGCGAGGCCACGGTCGGCTCGCGATGACGTGAGCCTTGGACGTGCGGCGTCTCTCCAACAAGCGCACGTTTCATGGTGCGCTTAGGCTCCGCACAACTGCTGCGCCGTCGCGCTGTACGGGTGGAAGCGCGGCCCACGACCAGTGGCGATGCACGTGTGCTTCGGGCGTCGGCGCGCTCAAATGTACCGCTCGAAGCTGAGGTCCACGACGTCGAGCGCGGCGCCCTCGACGCCTCTACATTATAGCGAACTTCCAGCTGTTCGGCCGGCCGCCGCGGCGTCGTGCCACCGCCATCCGTGGCCGCGGCCGCGCCTACCGCCATGGGTAGCAGCACGTGAAGGAGAGAGACACGCGGCCGAATCATCGCGTCGCCCCCCACGCCGTCGACGTCGCCTCTACTCTTGCTACCCATGTGCTGCCCATTGGAAGAACGCCCCGCCGCAAGTCCCCAAAGGGCTGCCCCAGCAACATGTTGCGTGCCGAGAGGCCGCTCCGGTGGGCCGCAGCGACGCGGGCAGCCCTTTTATGAGACCCGGGTCAATTCGGGGCTGACTCGGGCGCAAAGTGGCGCCCCCTATATACGAGCCATATCGCTAAATCGACCTTTGCCTGTAATCGAAAGAGCCATGTCTCTAGCTGTACGAGTCACTTGCCTTGAAACTCTTGGAATCACGCTTTAATCAATGCGCCCTGGCGAAGATGGAGGGTCTCGCGGCGATATCCTTGCAAATAGATGTCGTGCCTGACTTTAACCTAAACGGAGAACGGATCAGATGGGTCACCGAGCAATCCATCCGAACCTCTGTCTCGCGTCCAGGAACACGTATTCGAGAAGTACCTTGGGTGACTTGGAAAAGATCACGGAACAGCTGGAGTGGTGGGCACCCCCTCCTTTCTTTTTGCTCGTCGATTGACGACTCGCCACTTGTGCTTCCTAGTGTCTTACAGGCCGCTAGCCCCGACCTTGCCCGAGTCTGCGCAACCTCTGAGCCGTACCGCAGGGCCAAGCGCGGCCAACCGGGCTGCCCGCGTCGCTGCGGCCCACCGGGCAGCCGTCTGCCACTGTGCGGCGGGCCAATTTTCCAATGGGCAGCAGCATGGGGAGCTGCTGAGGCCATGAGTAGAGTCGACGGCGTGGGGGCGACGCGATGATTCGTGCAACTCTCCTCCACATGCTGCTACCCATGGCGGTGAGCGCCGTCGCACCGCAGCAGCCGGCCGAACAGCCGCAGGTCGCCCGGGGCCGCTGCCCGCGCCGGGGGCCGAAGCCTTGCGTTTTCTGGATGCACATCCAAAAAACGGGCACGGCATTTGGCACCACGCTGGCGGCCGCGGCCTGCCCCGAGCAGCCCAAGCGAAGAAACGTAAGGAAATGGTCAGACGCATGCAGCTACGCGCTCGGAGCCGGCTCGCACACGCACAGCCCGTATATCAGGGCGAGGCACGGCGTCGGCACCGCGGTCACTTTAATAAGATCGCCGCGGGCGCGGCTCGCGAGCGCGTGGTTCTTCGGGTTGCGGGAGGTGGGCCATCCCATGCTGCCCCTCGGCCACCCGGAAAAGAACCGGTCGGGCTGGGCCGCGCGGCGGCGCCTGAGGCGGGCGATGCCGACGATTCAGGCCTACGCGCGCTACCCGGGCATCGCGCACTGCCAGACAAAAATGGTTCTTGGGATACACTGCGGGGAGGCGGTGGACGTGACGCCGGATATGAGTAGGGAGGCGATCCGCCGTTTAGAGGAGGACTTTCGCTTCGTCGGCGTCCAGGACCACTGGAGCGCGAGCGTGCAGCTCGCGTTGGCGGAGTTCAACGCGACGAGCTCTGCCGAGCTGGTCAAGAGCGCGCAGGCGCGGCACCAGTACACGAAACGCGAGCGCGCCGCGGCGATGGCGAACCTGACGGCCTACGAGGACGTCTACGACGAGGCGCTCTACGACGCGGCGGCGGCGCTGCTGCGCGAGCGGTGCGCGGCGCGGGGGATTCTTGTGGAGGCGAACGCGCACGAGGGCTTCGTGTCCAAGCCGATCCTGCCCAAGGGATAGACGTGTAATTTTTACGGTGCTGCTACTACTATTAGTAGGACTATTTGTTGTTGGTTTGTTTGTTTCGTGCGGGGTGGTGAGATCTCGACCTAGCTGTCGGGGCCCCACGAATGGTCCTTCGGCGATGGGCCAGTTTGAGGGGGTACCGTCCCGGGCTGCGGCCTTCGGGCCCGCGGGGCGCCTTGGGAATACTCGGTCTCGATGTTACGGTGCTAGGACTAGTGGGCGGAGCCCCTGCCCAGGGCTGGGGGGGAGACACCGCGCGTCGCCGATTCATCGGCGGCGGGCGCGGGCCGCTTCTTTCATAACAGCGTACCTCCTTCTAAGCTGAACCGCCTCGGCAAACCCCCCCGAACAATGTGCAACGTTCGCCCGTTCAATCAACTTGTCCCGCGACTTCCCGCAGGCGACCTTGGACCGCGGCGACGCGTTCGGTACTGTACATTCCAACAAAGCCAGTAGACACTCGGCCCGACCCTTGACAATCGCCACGCCCCATATTGGGAATACTCGTGTGGTAGCGGCGTAAGACACTAGCAAGATTTCGCACCAAATTTTGCTCATAAGCCAACTGACGACAGAAGCAGCCCACGCGCTGCCCATTCATGCAGACTGTCGAAAGCCCGCGCGCCGTGCCCTGCCGCGTCCATCGTTGCTCGCGCGCCCCGCCCAAGCAATGACATAGTCATTCATTTTGTGTGCATAGGTTACGCCGCCGACGGTGATCATGAGCGACGAGGAAGAAGAATTGAGGGAGTTCTGCGACGGATTTGACGAGGGTACCACCGACCGCATCGTGGAAGCCTTCGGCTCGCTGTCGGAGCTCAAGGCCGTCTACGAGCTCGACCGCTACGTCACGGACGAGACGCTGACGCAGGCCGGCGTGCGCGCCTGCTGGAAGAACTTGCTGTTCAAGCGGCTTGGAGGGGCGCCCGAATACAGGATGACGGCCTACAACGCGCCGGCGACGCCCGTGCCGCCGCCGCCGCCCACTAAAACGATGACGCCGCGGGCGAAGAAAGCCCAGGCGAAGTCGACTGGTTTGGGCTTCCTGGGCGTCCTCGCTTTGGTCGGCGCCGTCGTGGCGGGCGCCGTCGCGCTCCTGCCGCGCGACGTGGTCATGGGCGTCATGGACGTGGCCATGCCGGCGGCGCAGAAGATGGTGGATGTCCTCGCGGAGGGCGGCCGGGCCGCCGTCGCGAAGGCGACGGCGATTGTCCACTAGGTGCTCCAGGCACCGACTAGGTGTTCATAACACAAAATTAAATTAAAAGGCGTGTCGTGCCAGTGCCCCAGGCAACCATTCATAACACAAAACCAAAATTAAAAGGCGAACACCTCCGAATGAAAAGCCACGTCGTGCTCGAGCGCGGCCGCCGCGCACGCCGCGGAGAGCCCCGGCGGCCCGCAGACGAAGACGTACGGCGACGAACATGCCGCGAGGTCCGCGACGGCTCGCTTAACGTCCGGCCGGCCGTGCGTGAAGGGGATTCCTTGATGCGCGTCGGCCTCGCCCCAGGCGTCGCGAGGCTTCTCGCCGTCGACGTAGAGCGCGAGGCGGAAGGCGTCGTCGCCCACCGCGGCGCGTAGGGTCGTCCCAAAAAGCTCGAAGCACCGGCGGTGCCGCGCGACCCACAATAACTTGACAGCGGGCCCGTTGCGCCCCGCCGCCGCGCGGATGTACAGTTCCCGGAAGATGGAGTGACACGGCGTCACGCCGATGCCGCCCGCGACGAGGAGCACGGCGTCGTACTGTGTATACGAAGGCGCGCAGCCGTAGGGGCCCTCGACGGCGACGTCGAGCGTCTTCGCGTCAACGCGGTCCTCGGCCAAGCGCAGCAGCCGCGCCGCGAACGTGCCCTCGGCACCCATCGCCTTTATATCGAACTGGATCCGTCGGTCCGACGGCGCCCCGGACAAGGTGAAGGGGTGCCACTCCAGGTCGGAGATGCGACCGACTCGCAAAAAGCAGTACTGGCCCGCCTCGAAGGCGAACGCGCCGTCCCGTAAGGCTAGCTCCAAGTGGACGACGCCGTCGAAGCAGGGCTCCAGTGCCACGACGCGCCACCTCCGACCAGCTTCACTTAAGCGCGCCATGCGATCGGCACACGCGTGCACTAAACTACCAACAACAAGATACCAGCAGGACGCGGCGTGCCACAGCGCGACGGCGTAGACCGCGATAAAGAAGTGGTGCGTATAATAAAACACCTCGAAGTGGTTGCGGCGGACCTGGTGGTGCGAGAGGACGCCGAGGAATATCAAAGCGAGGAACGTCGTGATGGTCGCGAGCGGCACGGTCCAGTCGTCGGAGCACCGTCCCGCGGACTTGGGCTGGCCGTTCGTGGGGTAGTACATCGGTATCTCCAGGACGTCTTCGGGAAAAATGTGGAGCGCTGCGTAGACTTTGTACCAGCACAAGGCGTGGACAACGAATAACAATAACGTCGCGTAGCCGACCCAGATGTGGACCCACAGCAGCTGCTCCCAGGCCAGGCCGAAGGCCTCGGCTATTATCGAGGTTCGCGCCACGGGTAGCAAGAGCAGCGCCAGACCGAGGTTCGCAAACTGGCCAAAACCTCGCGCGACGACCTCCCACCGTCCCTTCGTCGGGTCCGAGGCGTACTGGTGGTCAACAAACGCATAACGCCCTTCCAAGACCAGGAGCAGCGCGAAGAGGCCCAGGGCGACGCATTCGCCGACGGACCCCATACGCAGCCGCCGCCGGAGCAGCCTCCCGACTCTCGGGGAGACGCGCCCCGCGCACGCTATCACAGCCAGGGCCGCCAGGAAGGCGTAGTACAGGACCACGTCGGGGTACACCTTAAGCGTCAGGCGCGCGTTTATTTGGTAGAAGGCGGTGTGGAACCATGCATGCTTCCCTTCGGGCGCGGCGGGCGTCCACTGGTCGACCATCGCACCGGCGCCCGTCCGTCGGTATTTGGCGATGCCCGCTGAAGTAAAGCCCTGCCACGAGTTCGGGAGTATCGACGTGAGGAGCAATAGTAAAGCTAATACAACTATCAGTGAGACCGTCCACGCTATGGTGTTGGGCGCTTTTGTGGGAAGTGGCTCCGGTGGTCCCGCCTCCGCGTCGTCGAGGAGCGGCTCCGTTAAGGTTGTTGTGGGTGTTGACCGCCGCCGCGCGACGCGGAGGGCGAGGCCGGCGAAGAGTAGGAATGCTGCCAAACCGCCTATCAAGAGCATGAGGGCGACGGTGGTGGCGTAGTTCGACGCTTCGTTATGGACTGCGGCGTCGCACCAGAGCACGCCGCACCGTAAGATTGCTGAAGCGTCGCGATACGCGAGCGCGACCGTAATTAGTGCTCCCGCGGCGAGCGCCATTAATAGGGGCAGTGACCCGAGCCGCGCCGCGGCGCTCCCCGCGCCGGCGAAACAAAACCACGCGACCGGGAAGCCGACGGTGGCCGCGGCGACGGCGGCGAAGTCGCGCTGGTCGTAGCCGGCGCAGGAACGCCACTTTGATCGGTCCGCGACGCCGTAGAGGTCGGAGCGCTTGAATTTGCTGTGGCCAGCGTACGCCAGTGATGCCGCGACGGTGCCGGCCGCGAGGCGCGCGAGGACAGACGTCGGCCACCGTCGTCGCCGCCGCCGTCGGACGCTGGTGGACGGCTCCTGGGACCAGCACTGCGGCGTCGGCAATTCTTCGGCCGCTTCGCTTGCACCGTCGTCGAGCTCCAGTGAGTTGGAGGGCGGGCGCGGCATGGCTGCTCAGAGCTGCACAGCTGTCGTTCAATGCCTGAATTGTTGCCCGGACCTCGAGTCGGGGTCTAAATATGTCACCCACATCGCTTCGTTGCTGCTCCTGGCGTCCTTGCGTTGCGCTTGAGGCGCTGCTGTGCAATGCCTCTCCTGCTTCGAGGAGAGCGTGCCATATCGCAACCTCCGTGGCTCTCACGCGCACGCGTTTCGAGCCGTAAATAAGCCTCGCAACGGCGCAACGGCGCCAAATCACGAGTCCCAGAACGGGGGGCAATACAACGCGTGCCGCGCGCGCGGGATTTCAAGCACGAAGGACTACGACCTTACTCGCTCTTCAACCGAGCGAGCACGCCCCGCAGATACGGCTCCGTCGCGCCGGAAGCGAGTAGCGGGTCCCACTCGAAGTAGGGCACCGCCGCGCACGTCCAGCCCAACCGAGCCAAAAGCCGCCGCTTGAAGTGCGTGCGGCCGTCGAGCGACGGCCCGTCGGGCCCTTGGAGGTAGTGGGTCGGCCCGTCGAACTCGACCACCGTCTTTGTGGAGGAGTTGGCCATATCTAATGAAAGACCATCTTCCGTCCTGAGCTCGTCCTCGTGATCCCAACCTAAGACATTCAACGCGTGCGACACGCCCAACTGAGATTGCGACGGTCTTATACTATCGTTCCAGAAGGCGTCGAGCCATATTTGTCGATGCTCCGCGAGGACGGGTAGCAGCTTCTGGTGCGGGCTTTCAATTTGTAGATACAAGAAGACCTGATATAACTGAGAAGATGCCGCGAAGTCTTCCCTTAATCTATCAATATGAGCAGGCAGGGCCTCGGCCGCCGCCGTGAAGAAGGCAGGAGCATCGACACCTAAGACGCAGTAGGCCCACAAGGTGTTGGCCAGGCCCTGCCCCGTGAAGCTCCCGATCGAGCGCGGCGCCGCCTCGCCGATGGCATCGAACAATTCCCGGGACGCGTGGCCGGCGGTCCCGAAAGCGAAGGCCGTGTTCGCGAGGTCCTGGGAGTTGAACGCCCCCAACCCGCGTTGCAGGCAGGTCTTCGCGATGAAGTCGAAGAGCTTCGGCGAGGACCTCCGAGCGTTCGAGAAGGCCTGGGCCAGGTTCGCTAAATCTTGGGAGTTGAAGCGCTCTCCTTGAGATAATGCCGTCTCGGCGATGGCGTCGAAGAGCTCGGGCGCGTGGACGTCGGCCGCGGCGAAGGCCCAGGCGACGTTGGCCCTGCGTGTGGTAAGCGTCGTCGTGTGTGAGGTGCGGTACTCGCCGTCGAGGCGACGCGGTCGCCGGGACGGCATCGCGTCGATGGCGTTGGAATAGGACTCGACACCCTCCACGCCGTCGAGGCGAGACATGGGACGCTGCTACGTACAAAGCCTGGTGGTTGAAGGACCCCAGCTTCGCTTGCGCATTTTTCGCAATCTCGCGGAAGAGCGCGGGTGCCGCAATACCGGCCTTGGCGTAGGCCCAGGCCGTCGAGCTGAGACCTTCGGCGATGAAGTCGTCCAAACGAGGCAGCAAAGCTTGCGCTAAAGCACCGAACAACTGGGGCGAGGCCCGCTCGACCGTCGCGTAGGCCCAGGCGAAATTCGCCAGGTTCTGGGGATCGAACTGGTCGAAGCATTGGATAGCTGCATGCTCAATGACGTCGAACATCTGCGGGTGGTCGTGCTTGACGGTAGCGTAGGCCCAGACTAAGTTGGCAAAGGCCTGGGCGTTGAAGCGCCGCCAGCGGTGCGAGTTCCTTCGACCGTCCTCGACGATACCGTCGGCGACCGCTCTAAATAAATTAGGAGCCGGGATGCCAGCAGTAGCAAAACTCCACACAACATTGGAAATATTCTGGGGCTCGAACTTGTGCAAGGTCCGACAGCACTGCGCCTCGATGCGCTGAAATAACCTAGAATCGCATTTGTCCGCTTTGGCGCACGCCCAGGCCGTGTTCCCCAAATCTTGCGCGTTGAAGCGGTCCATCAACGGCAGGGCCGCGGTCGATAATGTTTCAAACAACTCCGGCGCGGCTACGTCTTTCGTCGCGAAGGCCCACAGCGTGTTCGCGATGGCTTGCGGATTGAAGTCCTCGAGCACGCGCGGCGTCGCGTCGGCCACGGCATCTAGAATACGCATGTTCGACGATTCGAGCTTGACGGCGCCCCACGCGCAGTTCGCGAGGGCCCGCGCGTCGAACTCGCTCACGTCGGAATTGATCCGTTCCGCGGCGCGTTCGAGCATGCGCTCGACGGCCTCCGTGTTCTTCACGCGGCGCTTGGCCAGTTGATAAATTGCCGTCGCGAGGTTCACTCCATTAAATTCGTGGCCCCTCCGATCGAAGAGTTGTAGCACGTCGGTGCGCGGGTTCGTGAGTTCCCGATTCAGCGCGATGCACTCGCGCGACGGCCGCGGGCCGATGCGGCCCTTCCGGATGGGCTGGTCACGGCGCCTTTCTCGGGGGTAGACGTCGCGGCCTTGGTAGCCTCCCTGACGTCCGTAGCCTTGGTTTCCGTAGCCCGGGCCGCCACGTTGGTAGCCGTAGCCCGGGCCGGGCGGCCCGCGGTCCTCGTAGCGCCCGGGCGGCGGCCCGCGGTCGCGCGACCGCGAGCGGCCGCGGCGGTCGTCGTAGCGCTGCGGCGGGTAGTAGTTCTGCGGCGGCGGACCGTCGCGGTAGTCGCGGCGGCCGCGCGGCGCGTCGCCGGGGCGCCAGCTGCTCATCGCGAGCTGTGTTTGCCTTTCGGGCTGCCCTCTTGCTTCTGGGCTGCCCGCCCGAACAAATGGGCGCGGGGTTGCCTCGATGCGTTCGAAACGAGCAATTCGCAGTGCTGGCGACGATGCTTGGCTGCTTTCCTCCGCGCGAATCGCGGCGCGCGCGATCTGCGAGCTTTTTTGTCTTGCTAGTGTCTTACTGCCGCTAGCTCCGCTTTTTTGCCGGCCCTCTCCTCTCGACCACCGCGAGACAGGTGCTGCACTATAAGTGCACGGCAAGGCGCTGGACCCATTTGCATCGAATTGTGCGGCAGTCGCCAGTGCAAACGCTGGCACCACACGCCCGCTCGAGCAAGTTGCATCGTCACACGCTGCAATGCGCGGCGCACTGATGCTCCTGCTCGCCATGCGCCGCGCGCACGCGTTTACACGGCACGCAGCGGTGGCGCGACGGCGCATCAGGGTGGCCGCGACGCCGGCATTGGTGGTCTGGGACATGGACGACTGCCTCTGGTCGCCGGAGATGTTCACGTTATCCGAGATGCCGTCGGACCCCGTGCGTGGCGACCTCAATGGAAGAGGAGAGGGCGTGATCGGCGTGCGGTCCGGTTCGGATGTGATTCGCCTTTTCCCGGACGCGCTGCGGGTCCTGCAGGAGTTTCACGACGGTCAGCACGACCCGACGAAGCTCGCGGTGGCCTCCTCGGCGGACACGCCGTTTGCGGCAGCCATCGCGCAGGCGGCGCTAGATATTCTCGAGATCGTGCCGGGCGTGACGCTGCGCGAGGTCTTGTGCCGCGGTCATCCCGAGAATATGATGGACCACATCCGGATCGGGCGGACGCCGCCGCTGTCGTCGGACAAATCCAAGACGCACTTCCCGCTCATCCGGGAGGCGACGGGCATTGATTATGACGGGATGTTATTTTTCGACGACAGTAACTGGAGCGACCACTGCGCCATCGTCGCGCGGAACTGCCCGGGCGTCGTGGCGCAGCGGACGCCGCGGGGCCTCCAGTATAGCGAGTGGGCGAACGGGCTGAAGAAGTTCGCGGAGGCGAAGAATAAGTCTTAGTTATATCACGAGAAAACCCGTTCACCTGAGCCAGCCAAGTTTGGAGCTTGCCAGCGCATCGCACGTAAAAAGCAAAACGAACGACATCGAGCAAAATGAAGATGGCACTGAGCACTGTGACAACATTCCTGCTGGCTCGCGCATCATCGGCATTAATGCGATTCGAAAGGCCTTTACAACCTCAGACTGCTGCACCACACTATGCAGCCGCGCCACACTATGCAGCCGCGGTCGCGGAACCAGAGCTCGTAAAAGAAGCTGATATTGATGAGTCGTTGTTCGTCGACGAGGCGGCCGCGCTCGCGCGGAGCACCTTTCCGCTCTCGGCCGACGAGATGATCACGCTCTCCAAACGATTCATCTCGAGCCGCGGCGGCCTGGGTGCGGACCCCGCGCTGCTGGCCGAGAGTTTTGTTTTTGAGGGCCCCGTCGTCGGTCCGCTCGACAAGCAGGCTTTTGTGGATGCGATCGGCTCCGTCGATTTTGACAAGGCCTTCCCCGACTTTCAGGGCGAGTTCTACGGCTTCCATGTCGATCCCTTCGATTTAAACAGAGTGTGGTACACGGCGCGCGGGCGCGGCACGAACACGGGTCCGCTGCCGCCGTTCGCGCCCCAGGCGACGGGCAAGCAGCTCGTGAACCCGCCGCAAGTCTGCTCGCTGACCTTCGACAAGTCCGGCCTCGTGACGCGCTACACGATCGGCTACGTCGTCGACCGCCAGGTCGGCACGACGGGCGGCCTCGGCGGGCTCTACGGCGTCCTCTACGCGATCGGGAGGCCACTGCCCTTTCCCGAGGCCCGGCCCTGGCGGAAGTCGCCCCAGTACGCGCTCTTCCAGGCCGTCGGGGGCGCGCTCCAGGCGCTCCTCGGCTAATATACTTGTCTTAACTACCACAAAAAGCGTCAAATCACCACAGCGTCGCCGGTCTTCTCCATGAGCCGATCGACGACGTCCGACAGCAGCCCGCGCACGCGCTCGACGAGCGCCGCATCCCCGTAGCCGTCGAAGCGCCCCGCGGACCTGTGCGCCCGCGGCAGCGTTATGGAAGACGCCTCGTCAATCACAAATATGGCCAGATCGGGCACGCCCGCCCGGGCGTAGGCGTCCGCGTCCCTCCCATTGTTCCCAAACCCACAAGCCAGGCGCAGCCCCGCCCTTGACACATCTAGTAACGCCTTCGTCTTGAACGGGTTCGGGGCATGCGTGACCTCGCCAGCAAAAGCGGCCATGACGTCGGCGGGCTGGCAGAGGACGGGCCCGTCCGGTAACTTAGAGCCGCGTTGGTCGAGCTTCGCTAGGAAGGCCCGCGTCTTGCCTGCCCAGCCCGCGGGTCTATTGGTCAAGTAGAGCATGCGGGCTCTGGGTGGGGCGACGACCTGCGCCATGAACGCACAAACACCGTCGTGGGCGTGCGTCGGTACCATGGAGAGCGTCGAGTCGAGGAAGCCCCTTACGTCAGATTTCGTCACGGTCCCGTCGACGTCGCACGCAAGCACAAAGTCGCCCTCACGCCAGAGGTAGCAGCGGCTTTTGCATTTTCTAGAACCGCTCTCATAGACGAGGTCGTTGCGGCCCGGTTGCAGAGGCCACGTCGCCAGCTCCTCTGGCGAAGGGCGGTCGCCGCCGGCAAAGCGGCACCAGCCGTCGTCTCCATCAGAAACGCACTCGCAGGTGACCATGCCTTCGCCGTCCAACTCGACGCGGACGTCGTTCTCCTCTTCCTCGTCCTCGGAGAAGCCTCCGTCGTCCTCGCCGCCGCGCGCCCAGCGCAGCGCGCGCGTCGCCCGCTGGCTGATGCTCGTCGACGCGCGGCGCAGCTGCGCCCTCGTGGTCGGCTCGAAACGGACATGAAACGCCGTGGCCTGCCGCGTGCCGTCCTCGCGCTGCACGACCACCGCGTCGACGGCGTAGGCGCTCATTAGTGATGCCTTCTTTGGGTGCCAACGCCTCGAATGGCTGGAAAAAATGACGAATGCGACGTGAGAGTTGCCACGTTGCTCGCGCCCCGCGTTGCGGCGATTTTTTGGATTTTTGAAAACCCGTTTTTTCAAGATTATCACCGAGACGCATGTTCGAAGCCATCCTTCTCGTGCGAGTCGTGCGTTCGCCTTCTTGAGGCTTCTTGCTCATCTTCCAATCTCACAGACACAAATCGGCCGGATCTGCGGCGCTGCGCAGTGCGCGCCTGCCTGCTTGCTGGCGAACTAGTGAAGGGCAGCCTCGCGCGCGCACGTAGTGGAGCGTCGGGTCGACTCGCATCGCGTTGGTTGGAGCCGCCTGTGGGGGCCGAGCAGAGTGGCATCTGCAGGACAGCCTCGGAAGCGGAAGCCTGTCCGGAGACATGGGCCTCTTCGGCGCGAAGAAGAACAAGTCTTTGGAGGATGACCTTGCGACGCTGCGGAAGCTGCGCGACGACGACGCGAGCGGTGCGCTCAAGAAGTTCTTTGGGGATGGCGAGGACCCGCGCGAGTGGAAGTACGGCAGAGCTGTCAGGGTGCAGGACGGCCGGGTGACTGGGTTCAACTCGGACAGTTGCACGAGAGTGACCGCGCTACCGGCCGCGATCGGCGGGCTCGGTGAGCTGAGGACGCTCGACTTGCGCGGGTGCTCGAGCCTCACCGCGCTACCGGATGCGATCGGCGAGCTCAAAGCGCTGACAACGCTCAACTTGCAATGTTCCTTGAGCCTCGCCGCGCTGCCGGCCGCAATCGGCGGGCTCAAAGCGCTGACGACGCTCAACTTGCAACAGTGCTCGAGCCTCGCCGCGCTGCCGGACGCGATAGGGGAGCTCGGAGCGCTGACGGAGCTCGACCTGACCAGCTGCACGAGCCTCGTCGCGCTACCGGGCGCGATCGGCGAGCTTAAAGCGCTGACGAAGCTCAGCTTGTACGCTTGCACGAGCCTCACCGCCCTCCCGGCCGCGATCGGCGGGCTCAACGCGCTGACGAAGCTAGAGTTGACCGTTTGCACGAGCCTCGCCGCGCTGCCGGACGCGATCGGCGGGCTCAAAGCGCTGACGACGCTCAACTTGCAATACTGCTCGGACCTGGCCGCGCTGCCGGACGCGATCGGCGAGCTCAAAGCGCTGGCGGTGCTCGACTTGTCCAATTGCAAGAAACTCGCCGCGCTGCCGGACTCCATTGGCAGGCTCGGCGCGTTGAAGGAGCTCGACTTGCGAGAATGCACGAGCCTCACCGCGCTGCCGGACGCGATCGGCAAGCTCGGAGCGCTGATGAAGCTCGACTTGTCCGGATGTTGGAGCCTCGAAAAATTGCCGGAAGGGATTGTCGAGCGTGAAGGGCTGAAGGTGACGCTGCCAATACTCTTTGAGATCCCAGCATCCCTGCGCGAGGACTTAACCGCTCTGCGGAAACTGCGCGACGACGACGCGAGCGGTGCGCTGAAGGAGTTTTTTGGGGATGGCGAGGACCCGCGCGATTGGAAATACGAACTTTACGGAAAAAAACAGAAATGTGTCGCGGTGGCGGACAGTCGGGTGAATTATCTTGACTTGTTCGAGTGCTCGAGCCTCACCACGCTGCCGGCCGCAATCGGCGGGCTCAAGGCGCTGACGGAGCTCAAATTGCAAGGGTGCTCGAGCCTCACCGCGCTACCGGACGCGATCGGCGAGCTCGGCGCGCTGACAAAGCTCAGCTTGTTCAACTGCTCGAGCCTCACCGAACTACCGGACGCGATCGGTGAGCTGGGCGCGCTAAAGTATCTCAGCTTGAGAGGGTGCGCGAGCCTCGCCGAACTGCCGGCGGCGATCGGCGAGCTCGGTGAGCTGACGCAGCTCAACTTGAGCGGCTGCTCGAGCCTCGTCGCCCTACCGGAGTCGATCGCCGGCCTCGACGCGCTGGCGAACCTCGACGTGCGCGCCTGCCCCAAGCTGACGTTCCCGCCCCCGAACACGCACGGCGACCTCAAACGAGTCAAGCGCCTGCTGAAGAACACGACCCGGCTCCTCGCCGGCGAGATTTCTGAAGGACGCGGCCGCTTTTGATCTCGTGTCGAAGCTGCTCGTCCGCAATCCTAAAGAACGAGCCAAATTTAGCATCATCGACGCGCTCGCGACACACCCGTTCTTTAATCCACCAGATCATGGCGGCGACTCGACGGTGAACAACGGCGACTCGACGGGGAACCTCAACCTTGAAATAGTTAAGCAACTCGAAATGATGCAGAAGACGTTGGACTCGGTCAAGGAGGACACGTCGTCCATTCTGAGATTGAGCGAGGAGCACCGCGACGAGCTCCGCCAGACGCGCAGCACGCTGATCAGAGCCGTCTTCGATGCCACGGAGGTCTCGACGCCGACGGCGTTCGTCATTCTGAAGAAGAAACTTCCGACGGGGCAGGCCAGGGTCGAGTTGACGTTGAACGATGACGGCACCGGGTTTGCGGTGGAGGGCAAGGCCGTCGCCGAGGCGAAGGAACGCTACGAGGAGGGCAAGACATGGATGGGTACTTTGGCGAAATTTGGCCGTGGCGTCATGAAGTGCAACCCGAAGACCATTAGCGACGCGGTCCACAAGGCCTGCGATGAACTGGTGGTGGGAGAGGAGATGTGGTTATACCTCGTCGACGAGCTGACAGGGAAACCCGTGGTGCCGGAGGGCGAATCCATCTACCCTATTCGCATCACCAAGCCGGCAGAGGTCGTTTCGAAGCTCCTGCCGGTCATGCAGGTCGGCCTGCACGCGGCGTCACTGGTCAACGGCGTCGCGGGCGTCGTCCGATGCTTTGGCTACCCATGCCCCAAGGTTCCCGAGGCGTGGCGCGCGGGTGCGCAAGACTCGGTCGAGATACTGAAGCAGGAAAGTTCGGTGGAGGCCTTCGGCGCGGTCCACGAGGAGGTACTGGGCGGAGGGGAGGAGACGAAGACGACGCGCGGCGCGGCCCTGCGGGAGCTGAAAACGTTTTTTGCAGAACGTGATAAACAGGGAAGCTACGCGGGCCTGCGGCGCATCGGCGACGACGACGGTACCGCCGTGTGGACGCTGTTGACGGACCCGGAGGAGGTGAAGGCGGCCATAGAGAAACGCGCCGCGCAGCGACGCGTCGAGATGAAGCAGCACGACGTCTTCGTCGCGACCGCGCTCAGCGACGGGTCGGAGGAGGCCTCGCAAGCGCTCGCGGAACGGGTGGCGGCCATCGCGGAGTCGCGGGCCGCCGCGCCGGCGAGCGGCGACGCGGCCGCGCCAGCGTGGGCGGCTCGCTTCGAGGCGCGCATGATGAAAATCGAGGAGAAGCTCGACGCGAGCCTCCAGCGCGACGCCGCGCGCGGGTCGGGCGTCGCGGGCGTGCGCGCGCTCTCCTGAGCGGTGAGAAGGACCTTCCCCGCGAGTGCTCCCGTCGGGTGCCCCCAAGGCCCCCGGCCGAAGCGCGATCCACAAGAAGTGCGGTCGATGCTACTCGCACATCTCCCCCCCCCCGTCTCTCGCATGGGGTCTAGTTCATGATTATTCCTTCGGGTGATCAAATAAGGCCACGGGCCCCACGAGAGAGAGTGTGTGTGTCGCTTATTGAACCCACCCCCGGTCGGACCCCAAGCGCTTGCTAGCGTCCTGTAAGACACTAGGGATGCCTGGGGTGCAAACAGCTCACAACACGCAAGCACTGCAAGCGCGACCCAAAATTAGGCCAGGGATCGCGAACATGCACTCACGATAGCTAGGAACAATTCTATCACAATGCGAGGAGCCGTGGCCGTGCTCCTGCTCTGCTGCACGCCAGCAGCAGCACTCGCACCGCGGCCGCTCGACCTGCGCTTCGACCACGTACAGATCTTCGCCGATGCCGTCGCACCGGTGGAGACCTACGCGGCCGTCGAGACACGCGCAAGTCAGGCGTGCGCCACATTACAAGAGGAAGACGAGCGCGTCTTCGACTCGACGAACCGCGACGTCGTCGCCCAGCTCCTCTGGGCCCTCCAGTGGCGCGTCGTCGCCCACTGCGCGACGTCGGTCGTCGTCGCCGCGTCGCAGGACGACGACGCGTCGACATTCGTGATCACGGGACCTGGTGGACAGGGCCCGGCCTGGGCTTGCCATGAAAGATGGGCTGAAGCCCGAGAGGCGAACGCGGGCCGCGCCTCCGTCGGGTGTCTGGCCTTCCGCTGCGTCGGCGAGACGACTGTTGATGATGTACACGCTTCGTACCTGGAGACGCATCCCGCGTTAATAAAAACGAAAGAGGAGGGCATGCTCGAGGCCTACGCGTACTACGACGGAGACGGACCGGATTTTGGGACCGTGTTGCGCTTCGTGGAAGGAGATGAACTGCCCGGCCTTACATGGAGAGACCCGGACTTCTCGCAGTCAATCAAGGCAAAACCCGACCACTGGGTCTCGAACGTCCACAACCGCCAGGGCTTCCTGAAGACGCTAGGCGACTGCCTGGGGTACGAGTCGCAGGTCGAATTTGCCTCCGGCGTCGTTGCGGCCGGAGACGCGGTGATTGAAAGCACGGTCGCGGGGCCCTCCGACCGGTCGGTCTTCTTGCCGGTGAACAACGCGCTGTCGGACGCGGGCCACGTCGCGTCGTTCTTGGATCAATTGGGCAACGGCGTGCAGCACGTCGCGACGCGCGTCGACGATTTGCTGATGGTCGTGCGCCGGGCCAATCTTATTAGGCGGTGTTGTGGGGAAGGTCTCGCGTTCTTAGCGGTGCCGCGGTCGTACTACGGCGACCTGGCTTCAGCTGACGTGCTCGCCGAACGCGCCAGGGTGGACGACGCCTCGGAGGCCTACGAGCGCCTTCTGAGTAACGGCTTGGTCGACGACGCGGGCGTCGTGGCGCTAGACTGTGATGCTGAGAAGGCGGCAGAAGCGTTGGGTGGCCTGCCTCACGTTAAAGCTCTCGCGGAGGCCGTCGCCTTATCGAGGTACTACAACGTGCACCTCATGCTCGGCGACCGCTTCGACGAGAAGACGTACGTGGGCTGGGTGCGCGAGCGCGTGCTGGTGGACGTCCAGGGCGACGACGTGCTGTTGCAGATCTTTACGAGGCCGATCCTGCAATCGAATGCGAACGAGGAGGCGCCGTTCCTGGAATTTATACAACGAGTGTGCTCCGCCAGAGAGCTCCCGCGGCCGGGGTGCGGCGGGTTCGGGATTCGCAACTTCCTCGTGCTGTTTCTCTCCATAGAGCTCTCTAGCGCGGCCCAGCGCGGCGACGCCGCGGCGTCTTCATTATTACGGGAGCAATTGGCGGAGTCGAACCCGATCCTGGCCGACATCGCCGACGCGGCCGCGCGCGAGGCGGACCTGCGCGCGGCCGGGCGCGACGCGTCGGCGGCCGCCGCGGCGCGCCTCGCTGGCCAGGAACGGCTCCAGGCCGTCTCCGCGCGGTACGCGGCGGCGATGAAGGCGCTCAAGGTGAGTTAAGTCTACTGTGTTTTTTTCCTGCCGCCCGTCGTCGCGTTTAGGAAATCCGCGCGCTAGCGGCCAGTAAGACACACTAGAAAACACAGCAGCGCTGGACGCGGCGCGGTGCGCGGCAATTACCACCGTCCACGCGGGCCACGCGGGCCAGGCGTGGCGCAGAAGACCAGGTCCTGCTGCCGGGGCAGCCCGGGCAGCCTTTCGACAAGCAGAGATCAGTCAGTCGGTCAGTCAGTCAAGCAGAGCTCCCACGTAAAAAGGCAGCCATCAAATGGACCGCGACCTCGCGCGGGCGCTGGCCATGTTCGACGCCGAGTTTGGACGCATGAGTCTCGGGCCGGCGCGGCGTGAGAGCCCACTCATGCCCGCGCGCCGCGGGAGCACCGACGCGAGGCGCAACCCGATTCCCTGGGGCGCGCCGGCGCGCCGCGAGAGCGCTGGTCGCCCGTGGGACGCGCCGCCGGCGCGCCGGAACGACGGCGGCGGCCGCCAGCGAACACCGGGCGGCTACCGGGGCCGCCTCGCGCAGGAGGGCATATTGCCCGCGGACGCGACGCCCAAGCGGAGTAGCACGCGCAAGCGGCCCGACTCCAAGGGCGACGCCAAGGAGGCGCGCGCGGCCCCGCCCGAGAAGCGGAGCCCCCGGGCGCCAGCCGAGCCGAAGCCAAAGCCGACGGACCCCTTTTCGCGCCTCGTCGAGGACGAGATGTTGCTGAACGAAGAAACGACGCGGTGGGAGGACGTCGGCGGGCTCGAGGCGACGAAGCAATTGCTGACGGAAGCTGCGGTCCTCCCGATGCTCATACCCGGCTTCTTCACGGGCGTGCGGACGCCCTGGCGCGGCGTGCTGCTGTTCGGGCCGCCGGGCACGGGCAAGACTTTATTAGCTAGAGCTGTGGCGGCGCAAGCGCGGGCGGCCTTCTTCAGCGTCAGCCCCTCGAGCCTGCTCTCGAAGTTTGTCGGCGAAAGCGAAAAGGTCGCGAAGGCAGTGTATGGCTGCGCGCGTGCGCGGGCACCGGCGGTCGTGTTCTTCGACGAGATCGACGCGTTGGCCAGCCGGCGCGGCGCGGCCAGTGAGCACGAGGCATCAAGACGTTTGAAGACCGAGCTCCTGACCCAGATCGACGGCATCACTACCGGAGCCTCGGTGCTGACGCTGGCGACGTTAAGCCCTGTGTGGAAATCAAATTTCAGGCCACGCCAACCCACTGGTTGATTTCCACACAGGTCGAACCGCCCCTGGGACTTGGACGAAGCCATGCGTAGACGTCTTGAGCGGCGTATCTACGTGCCGCCGCCCGACGCGACGGGGAGGGAGGCGATGCTCAAAATCCACACGACGGGTCTCAAGCTGGCCGCGGACGTGGACCTCGCGGAGCTCGCTGACAGACTGGAGGGCTACAGCGGCGCCGACGTGCAGCTTGTGTGCCGGGACGCGGCGATGGCGCCGATCTGTGTGGAAATCAAAATTTTACGGCGCGTTCGCGCAGAATCATCGCATCGTCCTCCACGCCATCGACGCGACGCCTGCTCGATGGCGTGGCGATGTCGGTTCCTCACCGGCACCCGACACAGGCGCCGATGCGCGCGGCAATCGCGGGCAAGAGCCCCGACGAGATCGTGGAGTTGCAGACGAGAGGGGAACTGGAGGGCGAAATCACTTCCTCTGATTTCCTGGGCGCCGTTGAAACCACACCTCCGTCCATCGCGCCCGGGTCCCTGAAGCGGTTCGAGGCGTGGAACGCGGAGTTCGGCTGCGAATTGAGAGCACCGCCGGCGCGGGAGGTAGCAGAGGCGCCGGCGGCCGCGCCGCCCGAGGCGGAGGCGCCGCCGAACGACCTGGACTAATTGCTATTGTGTTATTATTCATAGGATACTACTCGACTCTGGCCGCCTCATGAGACGAGCTCCATCGACGCTCTTACTTACGCGCTCCCCGGCGAAGGCGTTTCGCGGGCGCGGAGCGCGGCCCGCGACTTTCGCAAGTCGTCCTCAATTATCTCTGTGAGCGGGTGCGCGCCGCCGAGCACGCGTCGCGCGGTCCGTTCGATCTCCTCGAGCGTCGCCACTGCCTCGCGGAGATCGTCGAGCGTGGCGGCGGGGTCCCCGTAGAGCGCCGTCGCGTATCTCGCCCTCATCCTGAGCGTGAGCTCATCACTCTCTCCAAGGGCACGTTGCGCAACGGGTATCATTTTCTGCAGCAGTGCCTTGGCTTCTGCGAAGCGCTGTAGACAGAGAAGGGGAAACGTGTGGCCGAGGGCTGCTATTATGTTGGATCTATCTTCCTCGTTCAAGAGCCTGGCATATCCCAAATGAACGTCTCGAAACATATGTATGGCCTGCTCGTGCCGTCCGAGCGTGTTATACGTTGTCGCAAGATTGCCCTGCGCGACGAGCATGATGTCTTCTGGCGCGCCAACGCGCCGCAGCATAGCCAACTCGGCCTCTCCCACGGATAATGCGCCCTCAAATTGTTTTGCATAGTGTAAACCGTTCCCAAGAATCCCTATTGCCATGCGCCGAGCCGTGTCCGTCTCCGGCCGCCCTCCCTGATCTGAACCGTTCCGTCTGGAGAAGGATGTGTGAGACGGGCGACCGCCTCGTGCCGAGCGACGAGCGGTACGGGCCCCTCCGGGAGTTCTGGCGCGGCTACGACACGCCGGTGGTTGAGGCCCCTCCCGTGGTGGAGGCGCCGGCGCCGCGCTCCGGCGGTAGCGTGATCTCGCCGCAGCTCTTCCGGCGCTATGGGTACTTTGACGGCGAGTTCCCGCTCCCCATCGTCGACCGCGGCGGCGTTTGAGGCTACTAATTACAGTCATTAACTCACACATCACACCATACCGACCGACGACGGGCGCGCGAGCGGCCGCGGGCGCGGCGACCCGCTCCGCCGGGGGCTCCCTGCTAGCGATGCCGCCCGCGACGGGACCGGGGACCCGTCGTCCGGGCGACCGACCAGCGCCGATCGAATCTGCCGCGGGGTGCGCCCGCGCGTCTCGGGCATCGCTACCCACGCGACGAGCGCGCCGAGCGCCGCCACGGTACTTTGGAATGCGAACAAGAGCACGAGGTCGCCCTTGTCGATGGCTCTGGAAGTACCGTACGTCGCCAGGAACTTGAAAAACGCCGCAGGAAGCATCTCTAGTGATACAAGTCGCGCCTTCACGGCCGGCGGGAACAACTCGCCGAGCAGCACGAAGTTCAGCGCCCCGAACGCCGGGGGAAAGGCAGTGGCCATCACTATGACCAGCACGGCGGCCAGCGTCAGCGACGGCTTCGATGACGAAAAAACGAGCGAGAAGGCGCCGTTCGCGAGCGCCAGCACGACGCAACACACGGCGAGGAGCGGTCTCCTATCGGTGTCGTCGATCGCGGCGACCTGTGTGGAAATCAATTAGCGTGTCGGGTGGCGCCATCGAGCAGGCGTCGCGTCGATGGCGTGAACGCGCCGTAAAATTTTGATTTCCACACAGGCGGTGACAACGCCCAGCGTCGCGAGTAATTTAGCCACACCAAAAAGCACGACGATGACGCCGGCTGCTCTTCTAGACCCGCCCGCCGCCTCGATGATTTCCACCACGAAGATGAAGAGCGTAAACCCGCCCGTGAAGAATGTCAGAAACGACTGCACGACGAACGCGACCGCCGCCGGCCACCAGTAGTGGCATTCGGCCCAGGAGGCGACGCCGGGTAGTTTTTCCGCTTGCGGCTCGTAGGGCGGGACCATTGTGGAGGCCCACCTCTCATATAAATCTGTGTGGGCGGCCTTCGCACTCTCGGGCCCTTTCACGACCAGAGACCACGGGGCGCTCTCCGGCGCTCTTGTAAGTAAAATAAACTCCAGCAGCGCCGGCGCCGCGGGCAGCAGAAACAGCCCGCGCCACTTTATAGCACCTGACGCGAAGACGGCGAACGTGGCCAAAAAGCCACCACACACGGCCAGCTCGAAGCACGACGTCAGCGAGCCGGACCGTCCTATTGGTGCGATATCCGACGCCCAGGCGATGTGCGCCACGAAAGATAAACCAGCACCAATGCCCGCGCCGAAGCGGCACGCGATCAGAGCTTGTGGTGAAGGTGCCACGGCTGTAGTCAAAGCCATGATGACGATCACGAGTGCCGAGAGCATCAGTGATTTGACGCGGCCGAAGCGGTCCCCGATGAGGCCCGCGGCCAGGCCTCCTATGAGTTCGCCGGGGCCAAATATGGAGACGGCCAGCGCCGTCTGCTGGCTCGAGAGGTTCAGGTCGTGTCGCGCGCCCTCCAACGCACCCGAGACCGCGCCGAGATCGAGACCCCAGGCGACGCCGCCGACGCCCACTAATAAAGCTGCTCGCAGCACGGCGGCGTCGTGGGCGGCTTGGATGCCTTCGGCTGTCATGTTGCTTGCCGTGTCTCCATGCTTTTGTGTTGTCCTGCTGCTTTACCAGAACTGTACGCGCGTGGCTGCGATAAGTGTGGCAGTGTTTTCGCTGCGTTTGCTGTCACTGTTATCGGTCTTACACGAGAACTCTGGCAATTGCGCACATCCCAAACCAAGCGCACCGCAAAGTTAGCTAGCGTCCGTAGGACACTAGCGCGGTTTTGCTGTTTTGCCTTTGACGACGTCGACGCGCCCTCCGCAGGCTGGGGAACACTGCGCGTAGTATATATATATAAATATAAATAACTTAGCACAATAACTAGGGCGACGCCGGCCCGGCATCGACCCGCCCCTCGCCGTGGAGCTGTTCCAGCGACACACCCACCGTATTAGGTAATGTCTTCGCGTAGAAGACCGTGGCCCCGAAGGCCACGCACGCATACAAAGCGAAGACCGACGACGCCGAGTAGGCCGTACTCAAAGGCAGGAACGACAGCGCCACGGAAGCAGAAGTGATGCGGTTCAGAAAACAGCTCCACGCGGAAGACTTCGCTCTGAGTCGCGTCGGCACGACCTCGTTCACGAAGACGATGGAGAAGGGCCCGGGCCCCAGCGAGAACGTGAACATGGTCCACGACAGCGCCGCCGCGAGCAGTGGCAACGCGGAGTTGTCCTCCGAAAACTTGGCGAATATCGCTAAACCGACGCAGACGCCAAACGAGCCGCCTATTGTGAGTGTCCTTCTCCCCAGTAAGGCCGTCTCGGAGTCGGCCATGTACGAGGCCAATAACTCCCCAATAAATTTTGCGGAGCCGACCCCGACGTTGCCCAGGAACTTGTCCCGTTTGGACCCGCCTGGGAGGACGGTCGGTGCGAAATAGAGTATGGCCTCCGTTCCTGTCAATTGCTGCACGACGCCTAGGAGAGCCGCATACCCACCCTCTGGCGATAGAGTAGCTTCTGTCCACGAAGACGTCTCGTCCACCGTCTCACCTAGCGACGCTAAGGCAGCATCGATATCCGCATCCGAAGCTTCCGATCTAGCTAGCCTTTGCAAGCTACGCTTGGCGGCGATCGGACGTGATCTTTTTATTAACCATCGCGGCGATTCCGGTAGTGATATGACGAAGAGCATGAAGACTAACGAAGGCAAGGCGGATAAGCCCATGGACACGCGCCACGGCGCTATACTGAAGGAGCGGCCTAACTGTGTCGCGTCGACGAGAAACGCGGCACAGTACCCCACAATGATTCCGAGGTTGATCGCGACGTCCACTAAAGCTACTAATGACCCTCTCAGTTTGGAAGGTGCGATCTCCGTCACGTAGATGCCTGAGGCACTCCAGGAACACCCCACCCCCAGGCCCTGGAGTAATCGCCCAATGACCAGCGCTTCGAAGGAGTTGGCTGCTGCTACTGCGATTCCTCCAGCGATCAACAACCACGCCGCCGCTATTAATGCTTTCCTTCTCCCATAGCGATCGAGCAACGCGCCCGAGACCATGAGAGCGCCGGCGGCCGCGAAATAGTTAAGTGCGGACGTCACGAAGCCCGTCTGTAATTGCGTCAGGCGGAACGTTCTTTCAATGGGCTGCAGGCACTGCGACACCGCGCCGACGTCGTAGCCGAAGGCGATCTGGTTGAGCACCGCTAATAAAGCAACGCCAAACGTCTTTCGGGACGACTGCCAGTCTTCGGTCGGTTCGGCGAGGGGCGCGCGCTCGTCGTCGCTCGACGCCGTGGAGTCCTGGCTTCGCAGGGGGTTGTGCTGCGGCTCGTCGGGCTTGGTGGCCATGATCTCTACGGAGCCGTGCATTTTTGCATTTTGGATCGATGCGTTGATCGATGCGCTGGAGCAGTGATCACTGCAGCTTTGCCGGTCACCCGACGCGCGCCTATATCTATGCCACGCTTTTTTTGGTTTTTTGACTCGATGGGACGTAAACTAGTGGGTATAACTAGCGAAACAGATGCCTGTGGAGCAGCCCAAGGGCCATCGCAGGGCGTCATGAGCCGAACGAAGGCGTCCGGACGCTTGCAAGGACCTCGAGCTTCAGAGAGAGGCTGTGTGCATGTTTGAGCAGCCCTCGCGATATACGCGCCGAGTACTGCAATTGGGGGCGCGTTGCAGTTCAAAGCATCTATTTTTATAGTACAAGAGCGGGAGGCGGTAAGTCTGCGAACGCCGAGCCACAGCAGCTCACAGTGCTGCAGGGAGAGCAGCTCCAAATGAGACGCGCGCGCACGATGCGGCCCGCTTTGTTGATAGTGGCATGTTGTACGCGCGTCGACGCGCTGCAGCTCCACCACCATAAAACCGTGCGACGGCGAGACGTGTCCCAGAAAGCGCTGCGCCTCGACCAGCCCCTGTTAAGGATAGGCAACAAGGTCACGAACTGGGTCCCGGCGGTCGGCGCCGTGGCTGGCGCGACCGTTGTTGGCGCCGCCGCCGTCGTCGCGGGCGGCTATGGGTTGTACTACGCGGGCAACCTCGTGGCCGGCGCGAACTTGGCTGGTCCCGACTGGGCGAAGAGGCGGGTCGGCCAGCTCAAAGCCGTCGGCGAGTCCGTTTCGTTAGCTTTCCAGGATTTACAACGGGACGACTCCATCACGCTGGAAGATACGTGGGCGCCTTGTCTCTTGGAAGCGCGCGAGGACTTTGGCGAGTGGCGAGGAGGTCCCGCGTACACGGCGTACCGGTTCAAACTGAAACAAGGTAGTAAAGCGATCTTGCCGTTGGAGTTGGGCCAGGAGGTCACCTTCGTCGGGTTAGACGATCGCAACAGACCAGTACGGGCGTCCTTTCCGCTCGCGTCGGGACGGCGAGAACCAGGATATGTGGAAATCGTGGCGCCCGCGGCCGGAGCTAGGCGAGATGCAAGGGTAGCCATGGGCGGCTGCACGCCCGATCAAAAGGCTGTGGTCGATGCCTTTGATCAGTTGCAGGCGGGCGGCGAGGCCGCGGTACGGCCCGGTAGGTTAGCCTTCCAGTACGAGGGGTCGTACCTACCCATCACCAAGCTCACGTGCTTCTGCGAGGAGGCTGGGGCTTTACCCATCATCCAGCTCCTCAAGGAATCCCTACCGAGAGGCCAAAGTACGATCGACAAGGCCTCGGTCTTCTGGATCAACGGCGACGAGGACGACTTTGCGCTCTATGATGGGTTGGAGGCGTTATTTTATAAATTTGCGCGGAAGATGGAGCTGGCTTGTGTAGTGGACGGTGAATTGCACGCGAACGCGCAGCCCGCGGGCAGTAGCGACGAAGGGAAACGGCTTGCGAAAAGGAAGAAGACGTCGGATCTCGTCTTCCAGCGCAATTCTGACTTGTCCGGTGCCGTGGAGCCGTGGGCGCCCGGGACACTAGCTGTGGTGGCGGGCTGTGTGGAAATCAAAATTTTACGGCGCGTTCACGCCATCGACGCGACGCCTGCTCGATAGCGTGGTGGTGCTCGTTCCTGACCGTGCACCCGAGTCACTGGTTTATTTCCACACAGGTGGCCGGGCCCGACCACTTCGTGGACCAGGTGGTCTCGCACCTGACGCTGACGAAGGGCTACCCGGCGGACTGCGTCGTCTACTTCTAGGTCTGGTAAGTTCTACTGAGGAATTCCCGCCCAACATTTCGTTAAACTTTGGGGAGAGGGGTACTAGGTCTCGCGTGATCGACGCGAAACCTATACAGCGCGCGGCGGCCAGGAGCCGATCTTCAGCGCCGGGCTGATCGTCAGCTTGCGCGGCCGGTCGTTCTCGTCCCCGGAAAGTTCGAGGAACTGGCCCCAGCAGCCGTCGTCGTCGCAGGACCGCGCGCGCCGCCGCTTCCGCGTCGTCGAGATCGACACGGAGAGGTCCGCGAGCTCGCGCGTGAGCACCGACGGCCGCCGGCAGTCCGAGACCGTCCGAGCACGGGCCCGCGAGGTCGGCGGCGGGGCGGCGTCGGCGCCGTCGTCGGAGAACGATCCCGACGCCGGCCGCGCGAGGTCCGGCATCATTGGGAGGTCCGGCAGCGTCGGCGGCCGCGGCCAGGGGCGCACCAACGGTAAGGCATCGGGCGACCGCGGCGTCGGCGACGCCGAGCACCAGATGGGCGACGGCGGCAGGTTTGTTGGTGGTGGTGGTGGTGTCTGGGCCCGCGGCGGCGTCGCCCGCCGGGCGTTGTTTCTAGGCGAGGCGACGTCCGCCGCCGATGAGTTGGGCGAGGGCTCCGGCTCTACTTTCAGGGCGTCGACCGGGTCCGGCGTCCAGCGGGCGGCGGCGGTCGGCGCGTGTCCGGTGACGCCGTCCAGCGCGTGGCCCGCGACGCGGAACATCTAATGAAACGTGTTTTGTCGGCGTCGGGCGTCGGGACCCAGCGCTGATCTGGGGATCTGGGAGCAGCCCCTCCCACCGGGCCGTCGCGCCGCCGCGCGCCGGCCCCCACGCGGGTCCTGGGACTAGAGTACGGCGGGCGGCTGCCCCGACACAACTCCTTATTAGGTCCGGGGGCTGCGGGCGCGTTTTATGGCCAGGATTTGCTTGAGGGGGCCGCTGGCACGTTCTGAGAAACTGTTTAAAGTCCTTCGTCCATACGTCGGGGCGAGGGCGTCCGGCGGGCCGCGTTTAGGCGTCGCTCCCAGAGACCTCTCTTTTTCTTCCTAGTGCCTTACATGGCGCTAGCTAATCGCGTCTCGGGCGTCGAGCGTCGTGCACCGCGTGGCTCCCTGTGACGACGCATTGGCGACGACTGGTTGCGGCCACAGCCCCGCGCCAGCGCTACGAGCTCGCGCTGTCTTCGCCGCGACGCCTACAGAGTGTGGCGCTGCCCACTGAAGAATCATGGTCTACCTGACGGCCGACGGCTCGGTCGTCGAAAAACGCTCATTATTCCGCCTCTCCCTACCTCTCGATATTCTGTGGGGCGTCATTGATTTTGTGAGCATCTTCTTCCAGACGTTGATTGATCCCGAAGGCGCCAAGGCCGAGATGAGGAGAAGGCCGCGCGGCGGCGGCGGCTCCACCGGACGAGGCGGCGGGCCCGGCGGTGCTGGTGGAGGGAAGAAAATTCGGGGCATGAAGGACACGCAGGGCGCGATGAGCGCGTGCGGCGCGGGCGGCTGAGGCTAGGGGGTCCACTTCTTGTGGGCCCCTTCCTCGTTCTGTGTCCTCGTCACTGTGCCACGATGACGGCCGCGCACTCTACTTTAGGTGCGCGGCCCGACGGCGCGGGCGGCGGGGATGCCTCCCCCTGTCTTCGGCTCTCTCGTGCAGAGTTGACTAATGTTAATACAAATTACGCCAGGCGGTATCCAGAGGAACCGTCGAACCAGTAGTTGCTCGTTTCGGTGGGCTCGTCCAAGCGGACCCGCGACACGAATTCAGCGCCTCCGGCCTCATACGTGAGAGACAGGACCGGCTCGGGCTCGCCGCCCGAGAGGTCCTCGAAGCCCTCCAGGTCGCCTCCGTCGCACTCCACAAGCTCGACGTTTGGGTATGGCTCGGTCGACGCCCACCTATACGTTTCGTTCTCCGTGGCGGAGAATGTAACACATCCGCCGCGTTTGATGGTAAATCGCGGAGTCCAGCTCTCCTCGTCGGCGAGCTCTACTAGGCGCGACATGTATACCGTCTTGCGGATGCGGATGTGCGAGCCGACTCCTCTTGCACAGAATCCCACGAGGAAGCAGCAATCAATGCGGCACGAACGCACGTCGATCCGACCGCCGTTGTGCGCCATCCCTCCATATATGTGGTTCCCTTTAAACAAGCAATTTTCGACAATCACACTACCGCCGTCATATGCCATAACGCCCTTGGAGCTAAGGCCAATCGTCAGGTCTCGCGCATAGATAGAGGCACCGCTAGAAGCACGCAGGGCGGCCCTGGAGATACTGGAGAGCCAGCAGTTTTCTACGTCGACGCGCGCCCCGTCTTGCGCGTCGATGGCGAAGGGCAAGAACAGAGGGCCTGGGTCCTCGGGTACGTCCTCGTCGAGTTCCTCACCGACCCACGCGAGCCCGCGTAGCTCGAGGCGCACGTCTGCTCCAGAGGCCACGACCGCACCCAAGGTGTCGCGAGCATACAGCTGCGGATTGTCGCCGTCTGAGTCGGACTCTTCTCCGTCGCCGCCCGAGAATCTATTCCTGTTGACGTAGACGTAGGCGCCGTGAGACGGACGGCCGAGCGCCCGCTCGAGCTGTCCGTGACTGTAGTGCTGCCCCGGCGGCACGTTGTCACTCCTGTAGCGGCCGAAGCGCCGCCGCGACACCGCCGCGATCGTCACATGAAACGGCGGCGCGACGATCGGCGCCTGGAGCTCGACGCTCTCCGTGAGCAGCACGACATCGCCCTCGCGCGCCGCGGCGACCGCGTTCTCGAGCCGCGGAATGTCACCGGGGCACTTGATCAGGCGCCGCCGCCGCGGCGCGAGGATTGCTTTGAGCGAGAGCCCACCGCATGTGTGCTGAGTGCCCGACCCGGATAGCGTGTACAAGCGGCCGGGAACGACGCCGAGCTTGGGCAGGAACGATAGGATGTAGGAGACGGAGTCCCCGTCGAGTGCCGTCGCGAGCGCGTGGCGGCGCTGCGCGCGCGTGCGCGGCATCTTTTTATGGATACGAGCGCTTGACGACGAGCGCTTGACCGAGAGCGGCCTGTCGCGGTTGCTATCGCGCCGCGCGCGCAGTATTGACTGCTCTTTGAGAGGCGCCTTGTGCCTACTTGGCTTGAGAGCCGACGGAGAGCCGCAGCGCTAGCTGCAGCGCTGTCGCTGCACGAATGCGACTAATGCAGTCGCTGCGCAAGCGTATAAGCCGCTTTTGTGTGTGCGGCGCTTGACCTAGCGGTACTAACATACTAGCAACATCGATAAAATTTTTTGGTGTGGCACCGCCCCTCAAACGCTGCCCCGTTGCACGCACAGATGCTCCTCCCATAAAAAATGCGCCGCTTCCTCCTCCTCGCAGCGCTGCACCATGCAGCAGCGAAGGACGCCGTCGCCGTGCTCCTCACGACCAAACCATCAGGCAAAGCTGATGGATGGAGCCCTAGAAGCGTGAAAGCTGGCAAGGCGACGGAGGCCTGCGCAAGCGGTCCTTCGCTCTGTGCGGTGTTAGTACTGCGAGCCACGGTCCGCCAGTACGGGAACATACCTGATGCGGATTTCGTCGCACTGGTAGATAAACCGTGTCCACCACAGCTCAAAGTATCCCTGGTCGAGAACGATATAATACCGAAGGAGATGGACTTCGGCGATAAGAAACGTTCCAAGCTGTTCGGCGACTATTTATTGATGCGGAAATATTACATTTTCACGCTGACGGAATACGACAAGGTACTCCTGTTGGACACGGACACGATTGTGGTCGGTTCTCTGAGGCATCTCTTCGTAAACAAAGCGTCCTGCGGCAACGCCCTGTCTTCCACAGATGCTGATGAACGGGACCGGTGTTGGCCAGAAACGGACGACGTCTGTCAGGCACAACCCGTCGCATTAGCGCAGCAGACGGTGGGCACGCCCATCCTCACGGCGTTTTTCTTGGCCTATCCGTCACAAGAGACGTGGGACTCATTATCAAATGAACTGTATCGCGTGTGCGGCGGCGGCGCGATTTGCAACAAGCGAAGGATCTACGCTCTTGGTTGGTTGGCGAATCACACGACGCCGCCACCGAGTGGCGCGCGCTTCGGATTGAATGCCTACAACGTTACGACCTACAAACCGCACGCCTGGGCCATGCGGAAAGCGCAAACGGGCCGAAGGCGCTTCCGCATCGGCGCGTCGCCCTGGGAGGGCATGGGCGCGGGCTTCACGGACCAGGGCTTCGCGGAACACTTTTTTGCACTACAAAACAAGAATTTGTACTCCGTCAGCCATCGGACGTGCAAGCTGAAATATGTGCATTTTAACATGCCTCCGAAGCAGACATCGGTGTCTTGTATCTCAACGGTTTGGGGGTCTGCGGCGGTTTCACGCCATCGACGCGCGTCGTCTCCAGGAGAGAAGGCGGGGGGTGGTCTCTTTTCCGATTTTAAGGCCGTTCGGACCGCGACGGGTCCGTCCACGCAGGCCCTGGTTCTGCCCCGGCAAGCACTGCCAGAAACATGCTGCTTACAGGGAGTCCGACGAAGTGGATTTGAGATGGGGCGGCCACAAGTGCGCCCAGGACTGGTGGTGGCAGTACGTGCTCCATCGCAAGTCCTTCGCGTCGCCGCCGCAAAGTTGCGCGGCGAAGTGTTTGTACGCCCTCGACCAGAAGCAGGCGGGGCGCGCGTCGTTCACGGACGCAACGATGGCGAATTTCACGCCAAAATGCAAGGACTGGGACGAGCGGTGGCCGCCCCTCGACGCGTCGCTGCGGCCGCCCGACGCGCACCGGGCGTCCTTGTTCGCGCCGTTCGTGTGATCTGCGCGACGGCGTTTTGTTGTTTTGTAATTATCTTAGCTTATTCGTCCGGGCGTCGAACGGGGCGGTGGTCGCGCCGGGTGCTCCCGCCTCGGAGGACGCCGTGGCTGGTCTGCGCGATACCTTCGGCGTATGTGGAATCCGGAGGGAGGCTGAGTAGGACTGAACGCAAAATTTGCTTCCTAGTATGTCTTGCAGCACGCTAGCTGAGCGACGCCGGCGCACCGAAGGGCAACAGCGCGATAAACATGCGCATCTGCAAGCTAGCACTCCTTTGCCATGCCGCGCGAGCGCTGCAGGCGCCGCCGCGCCGAGCCCTAAGCTGCCGACCGAGCGCAGCAGCGCCCTTCAGCGCCGAGCTCCCAGACCTCGCACCGTCGCTGCAAGAAGCACTAAAGCAGAGAAACATCCAGACGCCCACACCAATACAAAAAGTAGCTCTGCAACCCTTACGAGACGGCGCGTCCGCCGTGCTGGCGGCCGAGACCGGCAGCGGCAAGACGTTAGCGTTCTTAGTACCAACTTTACAGCGCGCCCTAGAAACGGATTCAGCCGTACTGGTGCTGGCACCGACACGGGAACTGGCCACGCAGCTCGCGGCGGATGCTGCTTCGTTAGTAGGTGAGAGTGCCGTTCAATTAATAGTGGTCGGCGCCGCGACCACAGCAGAAGCCCTCAAAGAAGCGAGAGTGCTCATCGCGACGCCGAAGGAAGCGAAGCAGGCCTTCGAGACCTACTCCTTGTTGGCGGAGAAGGCGTCGCAGTTGTCAGCTATCGTCCTCGACGAAGTAGACGCCTTGTTACCACAACAAAAAACTGATCGGAGATCAAAACAGTCCAAGGAGCGAGCGAAGGCCCAGGGCAAGAAGCAGCGGTTGAAGCCTCCCCCTGCACCGCCCGCGGCTGATGTTGTCCAGTTTTGTGTGAAGCGCAACGCGAATACTCAATTGCAAGTTGTGGCCGCCTCCGCGACAGCGTCTCGGGCGACGCGCGACGCTCTCAGGAAAGCCTTGAGAGGTGACCCGTACGGAAGGTGGTCCTCGAACGAGGTCGAGGTGCTCCGGGCGGCGGACGCCAGTCAGGAGTCAGCGCGTTCTGTGGTCGTGCCTTCTGCCGTGAGGCACAAATATGCTTTTGTGGAGAAGAACGCTGCTCTCAAAATTATAGCTAAGAGAATCAATGAGGTTTTATCATCAGTGAAACCGCGGAGTGCCCTAATCTTCCTGAGTGCCGGCTCGGGGCACACGGTCGCCGACGCCGTACGACAACTAAATGCGGTAGGCGTCGAGGCCGCACCTCTACACGAAGCTCTACAGCTCGACAAGAATAGTAGGAGGAATCGGCCCGACGGCCCCGCGGCACTCGGTGATGTCTTAGGAGGCCGTTCGGACGTCTCGGGACAGTTCACGGACGCCCTCTCGTCCGACAATCGTCCTGTGTTGGTCACCTTCGAGGACTCCGCGCGCGGGCTGCACTTCGACGGCGTCGACCTCGTCATCGCTGTTGGATTACCAAATTCGGCGTCGTCGTATCTACACGTCGCGGGCCGGACCGGAAGACGCTTAGGGGAGGAGGTGGCGGAGGGCACAGTCGTCACCGTCATCCACCCCAAGGCCGTGGCCTCTCTAGAATCGTGGGCGAACCAGCTCGGCCAGGTCGTGTTTGAGGAGCTAGTAACTTAGTACACTAGTCGCTAGGTCATGAGTATGTTGTTGATCGGGATGTGCACGAGCTTGACGAAGAAGCCGACGAAGCCCATGATCAGGAAGCCGATCATCGTCGCCGACGCGATCCGCGCGAACTCTTTCCTATCGGGTTTGGTACATTTCTTCACGAGGTGGATCGAGTCCTGCGTGTGGGATGTGTCTGCGTCGCGGCGACGGCGACGGCGCGGCGGCGGCGTGTGTGTTGCGCAGTAGTGTGGTGGCGGAGCGGGCGCAACGCGGCGGGCGCGTCTGTCGCGGCGACGGCGCGGCGTGTGTGTTGCGTTAATGCGCCTCGCGACGGCGGCAGCGGCGCAGTAGTGTGGCGGAGCAGGCGCGGCGCGGCGGGCGCGTCCCGGCAATGACTCGTTTTCGACGCAGCAAGACGTACCTTGACGAACTGCTTGAAGGGCTGTACGATTACAGCGTTGACGTCCGACATATTCGCTGCGGGATCTGGTCGCTGCGGTCGCTGTCGCTATCTGGGTCGCTGCGGCAACTGCACAACCAGCGGAGTTACGGCTTCGAGGCGTACAGTGTATCGATATACAGCTCTTCTGGTCTGCTACGCAGCGCTAGGGACGAGCAGCGTACACACAGCTGGCTCAACTCACACGCGGCGCAAGCTAGCTAGCGGCTGTAAGACACTAGCAGGGATCCGTCAAGTTGGTCCGGAACGACCCCTCTCGTGCGGAAGCCTGACCCAGGGACCGTTCCTCGGCACTTAACCCATCGGTGCGGGTTCGGAGATCGTCCGGCCTGGCCGACTGCCAGCATCCTAACTTTTGACTGGGCAGCATCCTTGGCATTCGACAATGGCTGCCGAAGAAGCAAAGCCCTGGCTCCACGAGCTGACGGCTGCCGATCTGTACGCGCACTGCCGCATCGCAGACGAGCGCCGGGCACTCGATTTGACTGCGAGTTATTCCGCCTGGCTGCCGTACCGCGTGCCCCCACCGCGTGAGGCTTCAAACGAGGATCTCGACGCGCTCAAGTCCTTCTACGTCGAACTTCTCCAAAACCCGGCGCGGATCTTCGACGACGTCCTCGACGGCCCCTCGACGGCCAATGACGGTCGCGCGGTGCTGCTGTACGCCCTGGAGTACGCGATGCTCACGCGCGGCGCGCGCTGCGAGGCGGGCGGACTGGGTGCCGAGAATTTCCCGCTGCACCTGCCGTGCAAACGGATCGCGACGAACGGGCGGCTCCTCCGCTGGTGCCGCGACGCGCTGCGCGCGCCGCAGGACCGGCGCGCGGCGTTGATCATCTCCTGCGTGGGCTTGCTGCGCATGGTTGGCGATCTCCTGAAGAAGCCGCGTGCCGCATACGAGGACTTCCTGGGCGCCGGCGGCTATGAGGCGCTCTGGGACGACGTCGTCGCGTGCCTGCGGCACTTCGACGCGCGCGCGGGGCGACCCGACGCGTTTCCGCCGCAAGCGATAGCCGAACTCATGCTGCTCGGCCTTGACGTTGGCAACCATCTCGACCTGCCTTCAGAGGCACTGACATTATGCCCAGCGCGACATCGTGATTTCTTTGTGGAAGCGCTCGAACAAGCGCGCCCTCAGCTCGATGCACACACTTACAACGCGCTCCACGATATTTTGGTCGCGCCGTCGGAAGGATTTCTGGGAAGGGCTGCGAGGTTCCAGCAGGAGGCCTCGGAGTTCAAAGCCCGGAACAAAGCGGCGCGGCGGCGGATCTGCGACGGGCCGAACTGCTCCAACGCAGCGCCCTTCAAGTGCAACCGTTGCGGCTTGGTGTCGTATTGCTCGCGCGAGTGCCAGACCCGCCATTGGAAGCAGGGCCACAAGCAGCTCTGCCGCCCGACGGCCGGCGGCGGCGCGGCGGCCGCGGCGGCCACCGCCAAGGCGCGCACCGGGCCGAGCCCCCTCCTCGCGAAACAGGACAAGTTGCTGCGCGAAAACGGCGGCGACTACATGCTGGACGTCGACGCGGAAAAGTACGTGGCCATCGACTTCGCCAACCCCATGGGCGCCGTGTTCTTCAAAATGCTACGCCTCAAGGCGGCGGGTGGTTGTCGCCGGTCGCTGTGGATGATGTACGATCAGCTTCGTGGCTTTGTCAAGGAGCCGGCGATGCAGCGGCAGCTCCGCAAGCAGCTGCGGGGCGAGTACGGCGTCGACCCGGAGGCGTGCAAAAACGCGCCGGTGACGGGCTCGGTCTCGGCCGCGGACGTCCAGGCCGTCATGAGCGGCGTAGACGAGGCCCAAATCGGCGACCAGCTCTCGCGCGAGTCGGAGACTGACCCGCAGGTCCGCGGCGCGCTCGCCGCGGCCGGCGCGCGCATGCCTCCGCCGCGCTACTCGGCGGAGACCGAGGCGTTCGCGCGGTCGAAGGGATCCTACGACACCGAGGAGGGCTCGGCGGCATTTATCTTCGAGAAGGTCTTGACGAGCCGCCTCGAGCTGCTCGGCTGGGCCTCTCGCGACCGTGAGGACTCCGACGCGTCGTACGACCTCGAGCGCTGGACGGCGAATTGCGGCGGAGACGCGGAGATGGCGCGCCGAGTCATCGCCGAGGCCCGGGCCCGCGTCGAGCGACACGTCCTCGAGGGGACGCGGCCGGACGATTCGGACGACACCGACGAGGAAGCCCGGCGTCCCGCGCCCGCGAAGCCTTCCGGTGGTAGGAAGAAGGGCAAGAAGGGTCGCCGCAAGAAGTAAGACACAACAAATTTACCGAACGATCGTGTACTTGATCGACGTGTCGCATTTGACGGCGACGCCCTTCTCCTTCAGGACAGACGCTAAATGCGCCTCGACCTGCTTCTGGCGCGGCGGCCGGCCCCCCCGATCATACTTCTCGTAAGTGTCCACGAAGTAGGCGCGCATCGCGTTCCTACCACCATATGCGACGTGGTCCTGGACCCAGAGCCTGCCGCCGCCACAGTTCGTCCCGAGGTGCATCGCCGCCGGGCCCGGCTGCATGCGACCAGGAACCACAACACACTTATCACATTCAAAGTTGTGTAGCTTGAACGGCGCGAGTAATTTCAAGTCGAACCGGAACCGCACGACGCCGTCGAAGGTTCCTAGCGAGTCCATGAACACGTACGTGTCCCGGAGCATGCGGAACATGTACGTGAACCGCGCGAAGTGCGGCGACGTCGGCGGCTTCTTGATGGACTTCTTGACGGCCTCTTCGTCCACAATTTTGACGTGGCAGGGCCACGTCATATAATGTTTCCGGATATCTAGGTCGGTCACGTCCTTGCCCTGCGTCCAGGTCTTGGAGACGGCGTCCTTGTGGATGGCCTTGCCGAAGCGCTCCTTGTACGCGAGCGCCACGACCTCGAAGCGCCAGCGGTCGTTGTACTTGTGCTCGAGCAGGTGTTTTCGTATGGACGGCGCGCAGCTGTCGTGCGTCCTCACATTGCCCGCCATGAGCAGCGCGACACGCTTCTTCCTCAGGCGGTCGTCGGCCGAGCCGAAGAGCCAGGCCTTCGGCAGGACGCTGAGGCGCTGGCGCGTGGTGTTCGTGTCGGCGCGCGCGGCCGCCCACCCGAGCAGGCACCACAGCAGGCGCCGCATGGTGCTATGACAGCCTGCTCATGAGATGCTCATGTCAATCGTGTCTTTTGGTGCCGCCACTGCCGGTGCACGGCCTTGCTGCAGCTAGCTAATTTATCGCGTCGATGGCGTGCGATGGGCAGCCTCGCAGTCGACGCGTCGCCGCTCGTAGCGTGTGGCACCGCCGTGTGCTCATCTTGCTAGTGTCTCACAGCCGCTAGCGTGGGAAGACTACGAGAGGTACGCTGTTATGAAAGAAGCGGCCCGCGCCCGCCGCCGATGAATCGGCGACGCGCGGTGTCTCCCCCCCAGGGGCTCCGCCCACTAGTCCTAGCACCGTAACATCGACTACTACGAGAGGGCATGGCGCGTTTAGAAGATACACAGAGCCCATACTTAGCGGAGGCGAATAATAACAAGAACGAGAAGACAGTCAGACGAACGCGCTGTCCGGCCGGCCCGTGTACGCGGAAATGACCGCCGAGAGCCGCTTCCGCGAGTCCGCAGCGGATCCACCTTTGTCTTTGGATTGAATTTTGTCGAGGTCCGACGCGGTCACGGGCGTGCCCCTACACTTCTTTTTATCGGGCTCGTAGAGCGCAAGATACAAGTCGCAGCGCCGGTGCAATAACCCCAAGCAAAACTCCTCGAAGTCCACTTGGCCGTCGCCGCTCCGACCTCTAGATAAATCCAATTGGGCGATCATGCGCTTCGCGTCACTGTCGGTCGGCGGCTGGCCCAGCGCCGACAGGCCTATCCTTAACTCCCTTTTGGAAATGTGGCGCTCCTTGTCCAGGTCGAAAAAATCAAATAAGCGTAGTAGTCGTTGCCGGTCGTCTCCAGTCAGGTCGCGCGGGTTGTGGCAGTCTGGTAATTCAAACCGTTCTAAGAACCGCTCCAGGCCCTCCTCCGTCGTGACGTCGATTTCACTTAGTAATTCGGCGTCGTCCTCCTTCGACGGCTGGGCCAGCCCGGCGCCGACCAGCAACCTTCTGAGACATTTACACTGGCACACTGCTCGTCTCGTATAATTCGGGTTGATCAGGCCCCGCGCCGACGGCGTCTTCGGCGCGCCGCCGATCAGGATGCTCCGGCGCGGCCTCGGTCTATCCGGCTCGGCTTTGGACCGGGACAGCGACGCCCGCGCGCGCGCGAGGAGCGACGGCTTCGGCGGTGGTTCGTTGCGCGAGCCGCGCATGGGCAGCTCGAAGGAGGGCATCGCTCACTCCTTCGTGCGACGCGTCGACCGCTGCGCAGGAGTCGTGCGACCCACAACGCACTGCTGCCAGTGTTTGTGGTGCCGGGTTACGCGTTCTGGCGGGTTGCTGGCGGTTTGTCGCAGCGCAGCTGGTAAAACACGTCTCAGGACCTGTATGCGTCTCGCGCGTCCAGAACGCCGGCTTTTGGGTTTTTAACAGATCGAGCTAGCGGCATGTAAGGCACTAGCAAGTCAGCTTTTGCGCACAGCGCACTCATGGGCGTAAACGTGCTAACTGGAACGCCAAGAACTTGCGTAGTAGATCACTGTTTGAGGTCGTGACGCGTGCGCCATCGCTGCGCCGCTGGAAGGCCTCTGGCTGTCAGATCTGCAGTCGCCTCCCGCAGCAGATCCAGCGCGCGCGAGACAAAATACGCGATCGAACGCACTAAACAATGCGCGCGACGCTGCTCCTCCGAAACCTCGCGCGCACCTCCGCGCGAAACGGCACCGCGGCGGCCCGGGCCGCGGCGGCCGCGCCACAAAGTTGGCGGCGCTTGGCCACGTCTCCGCTCGCCACCGACGCCGTAAACCTGGACCTCTCGCAAGCCAAAGCATTGACCTGCCACAACATGATGTGCGAGCACGTCGGCGAGCCGTGCGGCTGCAGGATCGCCGCGTTCCTCGAGCGGCGGAGCTTCCCGAAGCTCGAGACGCTGTCGCTCCGCGGCGCGGGGCTGCGGGCCGTGCCGGACGCGGTACTAAGGCTACCGTTGCTCCGGGAGCTCGACCTGTCGCGCAACGAGCTGCTGCGCGCGCTGCCCGACGACCTCGCGGCGCTGGAAAGCTTGGAGACGCTCGACGTGACCGAGACGGCGCTCGAGGCGCTGCCGCCGCGTTTATTTGCACTGCCGCGCCTGCGCCGCGTCGCCGCCGACGCGGAGCTTCTCGTCGCGCCGGCGGGCTGGACCGCGGCGGACGGGGCGCTCGAGCGCTGCGTTGTCCTCACGGCGGCGGCGCGCGCGCGACCTTTCGCGGCGCCGCGACGAGCGTTCGGGACCAGCGCTGCACAGGCCGCAGAAAATGCCGCGGACGTGCGCGACCTGCTGCGGACGCGGCTCTCGCTGACCGATGCGGAGGTGGATAGAGTGGAGCGGCGTCGACCCGCGGGTGCCAGAGCGACCGTGGAGCCGAAACTTGCTTGGCTGCAGTCGCGCCTCGAGCTGGACGCGGCGCAGTTAAAGAAGATAGTTGTGAAGCATCCGCATCTGCTGCGACGAAGCGTCGAGAGCATGGAGTCGAATTGCGACTGGCTGCAGCGACGCCTCGGTCTGAACAACGCGGGACTGAGGAAGATGGTTCTGAGGCTTCCGCAACTGCTAGGCTACAGCGTCGAGGACAACGTGGCGCCGACGCTCGATTGGCTACAGACGCGCCTCGGTCTGGACGAGGTGGGGCTGAGGAAAATGGTTCTGAGGCTTCCACCACTGCTGGCCTTAAGCGTCGAGGACAACGTGGCGCCGACGCTCGAGTGGCTACAGACGCGTCTTGACCTGGACGAGGCGGAGCTGAGGAAGATGGTTGTGGCGTGCCCGCCACTGATGGGCTACAGCATCGAGGACAACATGGAGCCGACGCTCAAGTGGTTGCAGACACGTCTTGACCTAGACGCGGCGCAGCTACAGAAGGTGGTTCTGGGGCGCCCGTCACTGCTGAGCTGTAGTGTCGAGGACAACATGGCACCGAAACTCGAGTGGTTGCAGACGCGCCTCGACCTGGACGACATGCAGCTGAGGAAGATGGTTCTGACGCTTCCGCCCCTGTTGTCTCTAAGCGTCGAGGACAACATTGAGCCGAAGCTCGATTGGCTGCAGAAGCGCCTCGGTCTGGACGACGCGGGACTGAGGAAGATTGTTGTGACGCTTCCGGCCCTGTTTAATTACAGCGCCGAGGACAACATGGAGCCGAAGCTCGAGACTTCCTTGCGCGGGAGATTGGCCTCTCGCGCGCCGAGCTACGCGATTGGGTGGTGACGACTCCTTCCCTGCTGGGAATGAGCCTGGCCAACCGCTACCGCCCGCGCCTCGAGGCGTGCCGCGCGGCAGGCGTCGACGCGAAGCGCGTCCTCTCCTACGCGACGCGTGCGGACGAATTCTTCTGCGAAATTACTGGTATCGCGCCCGAGGCCCTCGTCGCGGCCCGAGAAAGTGTACTAAGTGTCACAGCGGCGGCGTCGCGCGCGCGGCCACCGGTCGCGGCGCCGCGGCGACGGGCGTTTAGCACTAGGGCTGAGACGACCGCTCGAAACGCGGTGGACGTGCGCGACCTGTTGCGGACGCGGCTCGCCTTGACCGAGGCGGAGGTAGATAGGGTAGAGCGGTATCAACCCGCGGGCGCCAGAGCGACCGTGGAGCCGAAGCTTGCGTGGTTTCAGGCGCACCTCAAGCTGGACGCGGCGCAACTGGGGAAGGTGGTGGTGAGGTTTCCGGCACTGCTGACGAAGCGCGTGGAGAGCATGGAATCGACTTACGACTGGTTGCAGACGCGCCTCGACCTGGACGAGGCGCACCTGAGGAAGATGGTTCTGAGGCTTCCGCCGCTGTTGTATCTAAGTGTCGAGGAGAACCTGGCGCCGACGCTGGAGTGGCTGCAGAGGCGGCTCGACTTGGACGACGCGGGGCTAAGGAAGGTGGTGCTAGGGCTACCGCCAGTGCTGGGCTACAGCGTCGAGGACAATATGGCGCCGAAGCTTGAATGGCTGCAGACGCGCTTTGACCTGGACGACGCGGGACTGAGGAAGATCGTTATGACACGTCCGGCACTGCTGGGCTACAGCGTCGAGGACAATATGGCGCCGAAGCTCAACTGGCTGCGGACGCGCCTCGAGCTGGACGACGCTCAGCTGAGGAAGATCGTTATGACGCTTCCGGGACTGCTGGGCTACAGCGTCGAGGCCAACATGGCACCAAAGCTCGCCTACCTTGAGCGGGAGATCGGTCTCTCGCGCGCCGAGCTGCGCGACTGGGTCGTGAAAAATCCATCCATTCTCGGATTCAGCCTGGCCAACCGCTACCGCCCGCGCCTCGAGGCGTGTCGCGCCGCCGGCGTCGACGCGCGACGCGTCCTCTCGTACGCGTCGCAAACGGACGAGACCTTCTGCGAGCGGACCGGCATCGCGCCCGATGTACTAGTAAGTGTGTGAGTTTTGACAAATTTACGCCAGGGAACTCAACTAGAGCACGTTCGACTTGTACTTGAACTCCTCGCTCTTCTTCATCGTGAACTTCTGGCCGAACTTCAGCCGCTCCGCCAGTCGTTTGCGATATTTATCGTCCGCATAGATATCTTTCAGCAAGCCTCTATTGACCTTCTCCTCCTTCTCGTCCATCTCGACGTGCTTCTGGGCGAGCTTGTGCAGGCGCACGTGCTCCAAGAGCTCGACGTTGTGCTTCTCGCGCATCTTTCTTATTCTATCAAATTTCTCCTTTTCGGCCCTCATGAAGTCCTCACTTTGTCTTATAAAATCCTCGGCGTAGTGGAGCTCGTCGGTCACCTCCTTGCGCTCGCGAGCTTTCTTGAGAGCAGCTGATTTGAGATTCCACTCCTGCATCTGTTTCGCCTTCGTGCGCACGTCTTCTTTGTCCCTCCGGTCTCGTTCCGCATCCGCCTTGTCCTTGATGTCGGCCTCCCGCAGTATTTTTAACTCTAAAGCTAAATCATTTTGTTGTTTTTCATACAAAGCCCCACCTTTTTGACCTGCAGACTTCGCAGCAAAGGCATCTAAGCGGTCCTGCACCTTCTTGAACGCCTCTTTTCGTTGTAACTCTTGTTTGCGCAGCTTCTCCTTATACAACTTCATCAACTTCACGTCCTCCTCGCCCTCTCGCTTCTTCCGCTCGGCCTTCTTGGCCCGATCCAAGATATTCTGCCTGACTATTTCTTCATTTTTACGTCTTGCCGCTTCTTGGGCTTCCTTCGCTGCTCGCTTATTAGCTTCGATGGTCAGTTGATTGGACGCGACCTGCGCCCACTCCATGGCTCTTTGAGCATCAAATTCTTTCGCGGCTCGATCCTTTTTGAGTTGGGCCTGGAGCTGCCGCGTCTTGTGCTGGTCGAGGTACCTACCCTTCGTCTCCTTCTCCTGGACCTTCATCTGCTCGCGCCATTCCGACAGTAATTGTTTCTGCGATCGCACGAAATCTTCATCTTGTCTCCGCAACTCGGCTTCCTGCGACTTCGACTGTTTGATGACCATCTGCTCGTCCAAGATCTTGCGGTATTCCTTTTTCTTGTCCCGTTCCTTCTGGACGAAGCTCGCTTCGAAGTCTTCATTCTTGAGAGCGCTGTACGCGTTCAACACTTTCCACTTCGAGTGGCGGTCGATCTCCTGCGTGAGCTCCGGCGTTTCGGAACGTGACAACGATTCCTTCTGCTTGATGACCTGGACCGCACTTCCCGCCGCCGGCTTCACTTCTACAGGACGGGCCGAGGGCCAGACCTGGTCGATCGTGTTCTTGTCTTCTACCAACTTATCGAGCTTTTTGAGCTCCAGCTCAGACACGGCCGTGTTTTTCTGAATGAACTGGTCGACGTTCTGCCTGATCGCTTGTTTTTTGCCGGGGCCGTGCTTCGCGGTCAGTTTCTGGGTCAGGAGCTTCCTCAGTCGTTCGCGATGCTCGGCCTGCGCTTGAGCTTCGGCCATTTTGGCCGCCTTGGTTCTCGCCTTGATGGCGCCGGCGGACTTCGGTCTTCTACCGCGACTCGCATGGCCGAGGTTCTTGATGGTTCCTTTCGGGGGTAGCATTTTGGCGCTCGCTCGGCGCGCGGCGCTGGGGCGCGGCGCGCGCCCGCTGGCGGCGCCGGGGCCGCTCCGCTGGCGGCGGGCCTTCGTTCGGTGTTCGTCGGGCTGCCCTTCTGACGGGGGCAGCGCTTTCACGCTCGTTGCGCGCGCCTATTCGCCTCTCAACGCGGGCCACAGCGCCGCCGAGCAGCGAGCCGTTAGGTTAAGGCCGCGGCCCCGGCGACCTCTAGGCGCCGCCGGAGTGGTCGCCCGGGTCGCGGGGACGGCTCGGACGCCGACGTTCCGCCACCCCTGGGCTGCTGGTTCCGCCGCGCGGTGTCCCCCCCCCCAGCTGGCGAGGCAGGGCTCCGCCCACTAGTTTTAGCACCGTAACAACACCCGGTTCCGCTGCCTCACCGCGCCGCGACGTCGTTCCCCGTGGCCACGTGGCGTCTCGAAGGCGCACGCCCCGGTCGGTCACCGTCGGTGACGCCACCGCCTCGACGCCATCGATGCGCGGTGACTAGTGACTAACCTTGGAATTTACGCAGACTATTCCTGCAGGGACCCGTCGCCGCCCACGGTCAACACGTCCACCGACGCCTCCTCGAAGAGACCGTCGTCCGGCGGGTCCGCCCCTTCAATCCCGAACGACGGGCCCGGCTGGTCGTTGGATAAGGGTGTTTCGCCGAAGGCGTGCTCGTCCAACGTCGGCGATAGCGGCGCGTCCTCTTCACCAGTCGCGTCGACGTCGACGGCCGGCCGGTCGCCCTCAAACGTCACGCGCGTGTCGGTCGGTGGTCTCTGGTCAACCTGCGGTAACGCTCGAGATGCCCGCGTGACCGACGCCTCCCAGAAGCCGCTCGCCGACTTGTACATGTTTTGGGAATGGCCGAGCGTGAGGTAGAGCGAGTGGTCGCTATGCGTCCTTTTCCCCAACATCGTCACGGCCACCGGCGGCGGCGGGTTCGTGTCGTAGCCCATCGTGCTGCCGAGCACGCGCATGGCGGCACTTGCGCGATTTGCTCTACCAATAAGAGCGGCGGTGCCGGGCGCGCGACCCGGCGTCGTCGGCTTCTTGGGCGCCGCGTAGTAGGCGCCGATCTGTTGGGACGACCGCGCCCACCGGTCGTAGCCCGTCTCGCCGCTGCCTAAGACGATGGTGCTCGCGGTCTTGCTTGGGGAGCCCATCGCGCCGGCGGGCTGCCCCGGGCGAGGCTGCCCCAGCAACGAGGAGGCGCGCGCCGCGGCGACCGCGCGTCCGTCGACCGTAAAGGGAGGCTGTGGACGGCCGCTGCGGCCGGGCGGCGCGAGTTTGGGTGCACGAGACGCCGCTCCGCGAAGGCGGCGTTGGATGGCTGCCCTAGTTACTCGGGCGGTCGGCTGCGACGCCTCCCCGGCGCTTGCGGGTGCTCCGAGTACTGCTCTCGTGTGTATTTGACGAGGCGTCGGAACGGTCCGTAAAACCCGTTTTTCCAAGAAAATTTTCAAGCCGCGCCGAGCGTAGAGCTGGTATAGAGCCACTGTTGGCCGATTGGAGAGCCTCCTGTGAAGGCATTCCTGCAACCCTGCGACTGGTGTCGAAAACCGGCACGCGTGCGGCTGCTGCAGGGCCCAAAACCAAATAGCACCCATTTGCTGCCAAACCAAAGCGCCGTGGCCGCCGCAAGCCCAGTAGCACTCGTTGGCAGCCAGAAAAAAAAATGCGCGAGCGCAAGGCGAAACCCAAGGCGAAGAAAGGCCAGAAAAGCAAGGCCGCGCAGCACAGACAAAGCTGCAGCGGTCGAGGCGGCTTTATGATCGCATTGCTCGCGCTCGCGGGAGGCGCGTACTACTTCCGGCCCGCTACAACACCACCGATTCTAGAAGAGCAAACACCAGCGATAGTCGTCGGCGTCGTCGAGGAGCACCACCACGTGCTGCCGTACTACGCGCGCGAGGTCGCGAAGAACACCATACCTGTGGACGGTAAAGCCACGATCTTACACTTGGACTCCCACGCGGACATGGGCGTGCCCCGCGCTTATCTGAAAGCGGACGCGCACATGGAGCGTTTTTCGGCGATCAACGATTTTATGATTACCGCTGCGTTGACGGGCGTCGCCGAGCACTTGGTGTTTGTGGAACCGCCGTGGTCGAACCAATTTAGATGTTGTGTCTACGAAGGGAGTGCTACCTTCCAATTCACGGTTGGTGTCGATGACCAGAACAACGTGAGGGTCGCGGGCCCGATGGCTAGAAGACTGGGCCACGTGTTTTGGAGGGACGGTCAATCCCGAACAGCTTCAGTCGATGACTTGATGAACACGCGCGATTTTCGAATTACGGTGATCAACGAAGAGCATGCTCATTTAGACGACATTTTAGTGGCGAGCATCGATAGGACAAAACCGTTGATATTGGATATTGACCTGGACTACTTCGCGACGGAAAACTTCGGGGCCATACCTCTGAGGGATGAACTTGGGATAAGTGATGAGGACCTCATGACGGCCTATCATCTGGCCTGGGACTTTCCGGAGCTTTCGGTCGAGTACCTGAGAAAAGGTGACCATAAAGGGCGAGAGTCAATGAGCTTTGACACGGAGCGGGCTCGGAACATCGTCGCGGGGGGCCAGAAGTCGGCGCTGGCCACTCATTTCCGCGAGGCGGTGTCGCGGCGGACCAGTGTTACATCGGAAAGGAGATCTTTGCTGCGCGAGTTCCTCGCGTCGATACCGATCAAAGGCGGTCATTTGCGCGGCGACGAGCCCGAGGTCTTCTTCGAGCAGCCCTTCCACGTCCCCGAACCGCGGGCGTTGTCAGAGGAAGTGGACTTCGCGTTAGATGACATGCTCGCGGCACGGATCCTGCCCCGTCTCCAACGGCCCGTGTTGGTGAACATTGTGCGGTCGCCGGGCTACGTGCCCGTGCGCTACTTAGCTCTGCTGGAATGCCGGACGCTGCGCACTTTGACAGAGGTTTATGGCGCCTTCGAGGTCTCCCACGAAGGTAGGGTGGATGTGACGAGGACGGGCTGTGAGGGTTTCAGGAGTGTAACTGTGTAACTGTTATGACAGGGGGAAGGGGAGGGGGGGAAGGGAACTACTCGGCGACGGGCGGCGGCGTCGCCTTGTTGCCCCAGACGTCGACGCCGAGTCGATCATCGGGCTTGACGCCGTCCCACGAGGTACCCGGCGACCAGTCGATGAAGCCCATGCCCGCCGCGCGGATGCGGTCGAAGAGAACGTGCTTGCCCGCGATGCCCGGTGTCAACACACCACCTCGGACAGATTCGGAGCCGGATCGCAGTTCGTCCCCGGACTCGCTCATAGCTAAAGCGGCTTCCACCGCCATCCTAGCCGTCTCGAAGTAGCCGTCCCGCCCCTTGATACTCCAGCAGACCTTCTTGCCGCTCTCCGTGATACCAACACCGTGGTACAACGAATACACACCAATCTCGAACAAGTCATCAAGAGGTGGACCCTCGCCCGGCCCGTAGTACTTGCCCTCCTTTTTCAACCGTTCTTCTTCGGCCTTGGTAGACGTGCTCCCGGACTTCTTGAACTCCTTCGCGGCGGCCTCGCCTGCGTGACAAACTCGGTCCGAATGGCCTCAAGACAGGACGCGGCCGCGCGCTCGGCATCAAAGTATAAACGGTGACGTTTAATTTTTCGCCGTAGAACGGGCCCTTGTCCGGCCCGCCGACTAAGGTACGATGCAACTCGTTCGACCGGCGCACGACTCTAGTTTCAAAAAACGCGTAGACGTGCGGCGCGACCCACGACTTGATGGCTCCGTCGCGAAACACCTTCGTCAGCACCCGATCCTGGTCCTCCTCGCGCTCGCCATTCTCAACAGCACCACCGAGCGCGAAGGGGTCGGTCATGACCTTGCGCACCCACGCGTCGCCCGACGCCATCGCGGCCCGCGTGCTTAACGTGCCGCCGCTCGCGCCGACCGTCCCTTCGCGCTCCTGATACATGCTGACGTAGCCGTGGAACTCCTTCAGTTGTTCATCATACTTCTCTCTAGCTTCCTTGGCCATCGCATAACACATGATGTCCGGCAGGCCGCCCGCGTACGCCGTCGACGGGACGATATAAACGCCCGCGTCCCGAGCCACATCATGGAACTCCAGCAACTTCGCACTCCAAGGAATCTCGCCGGACACGTCACAGTAGTCCGTATCATAATGAATGCAAGCTTCGACGAGTCGCTCGCCGCCCGTCAACATGAACGGTCCTGCGATGTTACAAACCACGCGACAGGACGAGACCAACGCCTCCACTTCAAACGGCTCCTTCAGGTCGCAGGAGACGCAATCACAGTTCGCCCACCGCGTCCCTTGGAGTACTTTGTCTCGCATCTTGATGACCTTGTGGAGCGTCCGGCCCGCGAAACAAACATTGACATCATCCAGACACTCCCGCTTGAGGTACTCCATCACGAGACTACCCGTATAACCTGAAACGCCGTAGAACACCACAGCATACTTCCTCTCGGCTCTCGGTAAAGGTTCTACGAGGTACCCTTCGAAGAAGCACCGCCACTGCGCATCCGTCAAACAATGCACGTTGTCCCGCATGTAGGGGACATCCCCATCGAAATAAAAATCCGCGAGCTTCTGTTCGAGGCGCGGCTTCGCATAAATTTCATCCAAAAAACAGCCGCGGACGCTTCGCGCGTCTCTCGAAGGGTCGTCCTTGTAGTAGAAGAGCGGGGCTTCCTCCTCTTCTTGGGGGTTCAGGGCGACGTGCTCGTCGTAGTCGGGACCGGCGAGGCGGACGTGGGCGCCCATCTTGTCTTTGCCTGCGGTGCGGGGCCGCGCGTGAGGCTCCACGATGAGCTGCGGCGGCGGGGCTGCGGCGGCGGTCAGCCGATGAAAGGACCCGACGGCGTTGTCCACGGGCGCGGCTGCCCTTCGTCTCGCAATCGACGGAGCGGGCAACCAAAGACGACTACAGCTGTAGCTTTGCAGGACGCCGTGCGCGTCACGTGGAGCGCTATTCGTCGCGCGGTCGCTGCGAGCGGCGAGGTGAGGTCCCGCTGCGCTGTCTCGTGACGCGCGGGCACGAATAGTGCGCGCGGTGACGAGCTGGCACTGATTTTGCTTGTCCCCTACCACAGAGCAAAAGCAATCGTGCGGGCGCCCGGCGTCGTGGGAGCTAGTCGCGCGGCCGGGCAGACGCTCCGCGACGGCTAGGAAGCCTCCCTGATGAGTAGCGCAGGGAACCGCACCGAGCGCGCGACGCGCGGCCGCCCCGCCGCGGCGTCGACGGGTTATGGGGGGCCCTGGGCCAGGGAGGGTTATGGTACCCCGCCGAGAGGAGCGTGCGGACGCATACCAGGCGCACGGACGCGCACCGAGCGCACGAAATACTACTACTTGCAAACTTAGAGGTGGACCGCGTCCTTGGACCCCCGCCGCGGGACGACGAAGGCCGCCTTCTTCTTGGGAGGCCGTCTTGCCACCGGCGGCGTCGTCTTCCGGGGCTTCGGGGGCGACGACACGGGCGTCTCCGTGCCCATAAAACCGGACGCGTCGGGCGGCCATTGGGCGTCCTCGTCCTCACTATCCCCAAATCCACTCTTCTCATCTAAGGCAGACTTCATGGCCGCCTCGTAGTCGACCTTGGCGGACTCGTACTTGGCCTTGATCGCAAATGCTTCGGGATCATCTACACTATCAGAATCAGATTCCTCCTTGAGACCGCCGGCCGTCAAGCAAGCCTTCAGGGCCTCGGCGGTCGTTTCTGCCGCTTCCTTGAGTTGCGCGGGCGTCGCCGTGTTCGTCAAAAACACGTCCAAAGTTTTCTGGAGCTCCGGTGGCAATTCTCGCAGCGGCGAGGGCGCAACTAAAACAGGCGTCTTCTGCTCAACACCTTCGTCATCGGAGCTATCCGAGTCTATAACTAACTCTTCGACCTTCTCCTCGGCCCAGGCCTCCCGCCGTCGCTCGAGGAAGGACTCGTCGTCCTCGTCGACGGCGAAGGCCCGGTCGACGGCCTGGGGCGGCGTCACCGGCGCCAGCACCGGCTTCGTGACCTCGACCTCCGGCTTCGTCTTGTTGAAGGCCAGGGCGCGCTCCAGCCCTGACAATTTCTTCGCGAGCGCGTTGTTCGTAGAATAATCTCTTGGTGGCGGTCTCGGCCTCGATGGTGGCGGCTTGCACCCGCCCGCGACCAATGCGACCTCCTTCTGCTCCATAACTCGCAACGTGCTTCGCGCCCCCTGCAACAAGGCCCGGAACTCCTGGGCCCGTGCGTCCGTGTCGGCCATGGGCTCGACCTGCCTCACGGGATGGGGCTTCTTGTCCGACGGTGGGGCTGCTGCGCCGTCCTTGAGCTGGAAATCATCTAAGAGTTCGAGCGTCGTGCAGGCCCGCGCGCAGACGAGGGCCCAGGCGGGCGTCTTCGTCCCGGCTCGCGATACTGGTCTCGACCGCGACTGCGGCCGTCTCGACGATTTTGGTCTTTGTAGAGGCACGCAGGGGTTGCCCTTCAAGCGCAGTTCTGCTAAATGAGACAAGGCGCCCAGCGATCCGGCCAGACCCCCTAGATCACCGATGCAATTGTCGGACGCATCTAAAACATCGACGGCAGGACACTTCGTTGATAACCCTCCGAGGGACTCGAGGCGGTTCCGCGCGACGTCCAGCTCGTTCAGCTCGGACAGCAAAGGAAACGCCGCGAAGGACGCAAAGCGGTTGCCCGCCACATGTAATGTTTTTAGAGAAGCGAAGCGCTGCAACCCGTCCAGCGGGCCGCTCCGCTTCGACTTCTTGGCCGGTAATCGTCTTAGTTTTCTTTGAACGCCGTTCACGAGCTCGGAGGGCTCCTGGACCGGCGACGCGCCGAGCTCGTTGTCTGACAGTTTCAGACTTTCCAGCGTCGCTCGGCACCCATCTAACGCACCGGTCGGGATTCTCTTAAGTTCGTTGCCCGACAGGTCCAGTTCCACTAAGCCTGAGAGCGACGCTAATGACGTAGAGAGCGCTGAGATGCAATTGCCACTCAAATCTAACACGCGTATCGAATTACAATTCCTCAGTCCTGAACCTAACTCGACCAAGCCACATCTGTCTAGTCTCAAAGTCCTCAGATGCCGCAATTTCCCCAAACACCGCGGCGCCTTCTCGAGGCCCGGATTGTTGTGCAGATGCAGCGTCTCGAGTTCCTTGCAGAACTCCACATCATCAGCATCTTCTAGGCGATTATTTCCTGCCTTCAGTTCGCGGAGGTGCGGCGCGCCCTGCAGGTGCCGCAGGTCCTTCAACCGATTCCCGTTCACGTTTAACGTCCTCAACTTGGGGCACGCGCTCAGGTCCAGTATTTGATCAAAACCTTCGTTGCACGCTTCCAGTACATAAGCCTGCTCGGCGTCGTCGACGCCCTGCTGTTTCAGGAGTGTTTCGACGGCGTCTGTGTCTAAAATGCGGCGGGGCGTCGACGACGGCGTCGTCGACGGCGTGGGCATCGTCTATGGGCAGGGCTGCCCACCAGTGGGTGCTCGGCGCCGCCCGAACGCCGGGGCTTGCGCTGCCCCGCGGTGGTCTTTGAGGAGAGCGCTCGCGCGCGGTCCACTGCGCGTGCCGGCGACGGCGTGCGCCCGGCCTGCGTCTCGCAACGAGCACAGCTGTCGGTTTTATCGGCCGATGGTCGGGGGTCGCCGCGCCGGTCCGCACCGTTCGGGCCGCCGAGAGACCTCCTCGATGGGCCCGTGAGCCCTGCCGAGGACGGATTTCGGCGCCGCCCCGCACTAGAACCTACAGCTACATAACGCGGATGCCTCTCCGAGACTGAAATAGCCGCCGCGCACCCCCTCGGCACGTAAAGCGGCTGCCTTTCGACCTCGGAGACCGCACCCCACCGGCGGCGCCGCCGCGGCTGCAAAAAACAGCGTTCTCCAAGGGCCCCGAGGCAGCCCTCCGGCACCATGCCCACGGAACTGAAGTCCGCGCCGGCTATCAACCCCCTCAAGACCAAATATCTATTCTCGAAGGGCGCGCCCTACGGTACCGACGAGGAGGGCGACAAGGCCCAGGCCGCCGCGCAGTTGGAGTATGCCTCGGTCGCGCACGATACCCTAGCTGATAGAGCGCCCTTCGAGATGGCCGCAAGTTTCCAGGAGACCATCGGCGGCAATCCATTGGATAACCAGAATCGGCACGGCTACGCCATCGTCGAGGACCATCCCGAGAGCGAGGCTTTGGCGTCGCTCATCGAAGCGCACTCGGCCTACGACCACCATAAAGCTAGGACGTACGAGACCGAGGCGGCGGAGTGCGTCTTTCCTACTGGACCAAGGCCTGTTACTGTACAGAGAGCCAGACCTGGTCGATACAAAGATACTCATTTCAGCGAAGAAAAGACCAAAGCTTGTATTGATGCGTACCTGGGCGGCAAGGCGGAATATGAAGTAGTCAAGGGTAAAATTCGCGAGACGAAGCTCATGGAGATGTTCCAGCCTCCGGAAAGTATTGTGATCGAGAAGCCGAAGCCTCGGGGTGTGGGGCCCATTTCTCAGCGGGTTCGTCGGATTCCTACGACCATCCTCGGCAAAGTAGATAGATTCAAACATGTCCGCAACCACAAGTACAAGATCAAGCATTTGGACGACCACCCCGGTGCTGCCAATCCGTCGCACGTGCCGTTTGACGCGGAGTTCTCGGTCGCGTCCTACAAGCAGTCGTCGCAGGTGCTCAACACGCTGAAGACGCGGGGCCAGCGCTCGGACCTGTGCCGCGCGTCGATCTTCGGGTACTAGTCGCTGAGGCGGGTAATGGTATACTAGTTTTGCACTTCAAGCCGTCGACGAGCCCTCTAGACGAGCCCGATTCGACGAAGCCGCGCGCGTTTTGAGGGTAACCTGTTACGGTGCTAGGACTAGTGGGCGGAGTCACCTGAGGCCGCGCGTCGCCGACTCATCGGCGGCGGCGCGTGCCGCGTTTTCATCAAAGTGCTGTGCTAGTGTCTTTACAGCACGCTAGCAGCTGCTGTTTTTTGCCCAAACTTTTGTCCCTCGACGACCGGTTACGTGCGTGTTTGCATTCGCAGGCAGCCACCCGACACTCTTACGACGGCTAGTAGCATTGCAACGCTTCACAATCGCGCCCACGCATAAATAACTGCTCTCCCAGCAGCTGTGACAACCAAGTCGCCGCGATTGCTTTAGCGTCACCGACTGAGCTTGAAAAAGAAAGCAACAATGGGCTGCTGCTGCAGCAAAAGCAATAATGACGGGCCGGTCGCCGCGCCGCAGGCGATCGAGCTCACCGAGAAAGGCCCCGACGTCTCCCAAAAAAAGTCGCTGATCTCGGGTACTGGTGTTGCATATTCCTCAAACACGATCGAGCAGGACGCCGCGTATTGGGAAGTTATTGTGGAGAGCGCGGGGCCCTTCCGCATCGGCGTGGCGCGGGCTTTGAAGGGCGGCGCGCTCGCCGGCTCGATAGGCGACGAGGAGAAGTCCTGGGCGCTGGCGTCGGCGTCGTGCGAGTGTAGTGATGGAGACGTCATTGGTATTGCCTTCGGTCAGGCCGAACTGCCGAATCTACGATTTTACCGGAACGGTGATGAATTACCAAAAGCAGAAGTGCAGCGCGTGCGCGGCGCGGTGCACCCCGCCGTGTCCGTCGCCGGCTCCACCAAACTGCGGTGCGTTTTCGATGAGGCACAATTCAAGCACGAGCCGCCGCGGGGGCACACGGCGCTGCGCGCGTCCCAGAGCCTCATATAATGTTTATGATCTTAGATAGCTCGCACCGTTCACGTCGATGATCGCGCCGGAGCTCCACTTCGCGTTTGTATGAGTGAAGTAGAGGACCGCCTCGGCGACCTCGTCGGCGCTCGCGACCCTGTTGAACGGGCTGTCGCCGCGGATGGCGTCTCCTCTCTCTCCATTCAAAACCTCGGCGGCCATCGCCGTGTCCACAAAGCCCGGGGCCACGACGCCTACAACAACATTCGACGGAGCCAGAGCTTTGGCGGCACTCTGCGAGAGCTGGTTGAGGCCCGCTTTGCTCGCGCCGTAGGCCGGCGCCGTGGGTTCGCCTCTAAAGGCCCCGCGACTGCTCACGCACACGATAACGCCGCCGCCGCGTCGCGCCATACTTCGCCCCGCGTGGAATATGACGTTGGCCGGGCCGACCAGATTCGCATCGATTGTATCGCGCCATACTCGTTGCCAGTCGTCAAACGTGCTGTCGAGGAAATGAGACTCTTCGTATATCGCGGCATTATTAATGACAATATCAACGCTCTCTCCGAGGTCCTCGAAGAGCTGCGCGACGGCGTCGGCATCCGTCACGTCGCATTGCCGCGCGTCGTGGCCGTCTCCAGGGAGCGAGAGCATTGTGTCGGCCGCAGCGTCGACGTTGCTTCGGTAGGTGATCAGGACGCGGCAGCCTCGCTGCGCCAGCGCTCTTGCCACAGCTGCGCCGATGCCGCGGCCGCCGCCGGTCACGATTGCGAGCTTGCCTTGTAGTGGTAGCAGGTCGATGCCGACGTCAGCGGCCGCGCGGTTTCGAGCGGCGCGACGTATGCGCGCGGCGGCATTGGAGTGCTGTTTCGGTGCTGCCAGTGCGCTTGCTATGAGAAGGATGACTGATCGCATCATCTCGCGGCACCGCTTGGCTGCAGGGCTGCAGCAGCACTCGGTGGAGCCGGTAACACTGCGCCAAGAGTCGTCCAGCGCGAGCAGAGGGACGCACCAGTGCCACAGTGATGCGAATCAAGCAAAAAATCGATCTCTAAAGGCTACAATGGCCATCTGCGCCCGATTTTTGCGCCTGGGAAACCCGTTTTATAGACAAAAAGAATTAAAGGAAAAAAGGCCGGCCTGCTCATTTTGCCGTCGGTTTTGAGTGTGAGACCGACCGAGGGCACGCCGTCGCGCCAGTTATCAACCGCAAAGCATCGCAAGTGTCGCGACGTGGCGTAACTCCTCTCAAAAATGGTCAAAACCATATTGGTCACTGGATCGACGGGCTGGCTCGGCGGCAAACTGTGCGAGGCCCTCGTCAAACGCGGCGAGAAAGTCGTCGGCCTGGCGCGCCGCAAGACTGAGGTCGCCGGCGTAACAAGCCTCACCGCGGACCTCGCGACGGGCGCCGGGCTCGAAAAATTGAATGATTTTGACGTCTGCGAGATCGACTGCTGCGTGCACCTCGCGGCGGTGGCCGGCTGGGGCGAGCTCGGTGACTGCCTCGAGGTAAACGTCCAAGGCACGCGGCGCCTCCTCGACGCACTCGCGCCGCCCGGCGGTGACCCAGCCTGCAAGCGCTTCGTCGTAGCGAGCTCTATATCTACCGTTGGCACCGGCAGAGGCTTCCCGCCACAACACCTGCCCATGGCTGACACCCATCCGTACGTCGGCTACCCGTGGGCGTATGCGCTCTCGAAGTGGCAAATGGAGCAATTGGTCCGCTTCATCGCTACCCGCTACGAACGCGAGGATCCGGAGGAGCCTCTCGACGTCACTATGCTCCGCATCGGCTGCTGCCTCACGGACCCGGGCGACGGCCCGCCACGCCACCTCGAGACCGGCATCGGCAAGGAGATCCCGATCGCGCCGGCCGACGGGACGAACTCGCCGGAGGGCTACAGCCCCGAGAGTGCGATCTCGGCGATCGCGATTTCGGACATGGTCGAGTGCCTCTGCCTCGCCGCGCTCAAGGAGGAATTCAAGCCCGGCGTGCGCCAGATGAACGTCACGGCGGAGCACGCCTTCGTCGCCGACGGCTGCACCGTGCCCCAGGTCATGCGGGCCACCTACGGCGCCGACGCGGTGGCGCACATCGACTTCTCCCATTACGAACAACCGGGCCACGAGCGCGACTCGCTCTACGACAACTCCCTCGTGCGCGAGGAGCTCGGCTTCGTGCCGAAGGTGAACATTCTGACCGCCTACCAGGCTTAACAATAATAAATTACAATAACGCGGCCACGGCCGCGTTCACGTCGCCGTTCGCCCTCCTGAGAGCGTCGCGCGCCTTCGCTTCGGGGAAGCCCATCGCCAGAAGCCGGCCCAGACCAGGGACCTTGTCCGCGCTCACGGCGACCCTCCCGCGCGGCTTGTCGGCGCCAGACAGGTCCCGAGGGTCGTGCCGCGCCGTGACCCTCTTAAACAGATCCGAGGGCTTGGGCTTCGGGCCGAGGCGGTGGCCCTTTGTTGGAGACGGCGGCCGCACGCGTTGTGGTTTGGTTAAGACTACATCATCATCAGCACTCTCCACCACCAAAGTAGCCGACGGCCACAACTGTAAAGATTGCAGCGTCCGCGGCAAATCTTTGACGGTGAAGATCTGCTCGTCGCGCGTCGTCTTATCGCTCAGGACCCAGCCGTCGCACCAGAACGAGGGCGGCGTCGTCTCCGCCACGACGCGCCACCCGTCGCCGTCGGGAGGACAGCCTACCTCACAAGTCGCTAGAAACCGCACGACCCGATCTAAGGTATCATCACCATCAAATCGACGCGTGGCGAACTTCGCGCCCGAACCGTCGGCGAAGGTCAATACACAACCGCCGCGCGGCTCCTGGACGGACGCAAAGGACTTTGCGGCCGCTGCACGTGCCTCTCGCGACGCTTGGGCTTGTAACGCTTTGTTTCTGCCTTGTCTTCCAGGAGACGACGTCCGGGCCGCGTCCAAAGCGCTTTTAGCAGCGTACAGTCTAGCGGGATCGGCCCGCGTCAACGACAACGTCGAGGCGTCGTGGCGCCGGTAGCCCGCCTCTATCAATAACTCGACGCCGGCGTTCTGGCCGGCCCGCAGTGCGCTTTGTAGAGGTGCTGTGCCTCCTAACAGGATGATGGTGTGGCGCTGGTCGCGCGGGTTCGCTGCCACGTTCGTTAGGAGTTCTGCGACCTCGGCCGCCGCGGCCGCGTCGGCTTTGGCGAGTCTTGATGCTATCGATCGGCACTTGTCCTCGACGGACGGCTGCGAGAGCTGCTGCGCGGCCGCCGCTACGTCGCCGTTGTGCGCCGTCAGTGCGGCCTTGGCGGCGTCGCGGGGGAAGCCCATGGCCTCGAGGGTCTTGAGGCCTTCCGGCTCGACGAGGCCGAACATGACTGCTCTAGTTTGTCGCAGCGATGTGCTGTGTTGATCCCGACGCGGCGAGGATTTATTTATCGACCTCTACGCTGGCAATTGAGGTCCCTGGGCTAATTCCTAGTGTGTAAGTGGACGCTAGCTCCGTTTTTTGCGCGTCGTCGTCGCATTGCACTTGTTTACCCGCAAAAGTTGGACTGCTGCATCCACTTACACTGCTGCGCATCCCTGCGCATCCCTACGCCACACGTTCGCTGACCTGCGAACTGCCTGCACTCACTCACTGCTCACTGCACTGTCGCACTGCGCACTGCACCCTGCTCCTACGCACGCCGTACTGCCACGCGCTACTGCACAATGCTCCTGCGCATCGCATTCGTCGCGACAGCAGCAGCAGCGCTCGCCGCACCCACACGCCTCAAGAAATGGGGCCGCAACACCAAGACGCAACGGGCAAAAGACGAGCCGGACGCCGAAAAGCCCGGCCGCGTCACGGAATCGCTTGGCCTCGACCTCGGACCCGTGCGCCACGCCACGATATCAGGACAAAACACCGCAAAGCTCGATCTCGACGGTCGCACCGTCGACATTGACACGAGAGATCTATCGCAGCGCGTCGACGAGGCGGCCTGGTTGAAGTGTAGAGCGGCGCTTGATCTAACCGCGTCGGAATTCGACGCGGCGCGAGACAAGCACAAATTTTCGTCGCGCGAGGAGGTGCTGCGGTGGCAGGCCGGCAAGGTCCCACGGCCGAAACTCGGCGGCCAACCCATCGAGTTCGGGAAGCGCCACGAGAGCACTGCTATCAAAGCCTACGCGCGGAAGACGGGCCACGACGTCGCGGCGACCGGCCTGTGGACCGACGCGTCACTCAAGTACGGCGCGTCGCCCGACGGCCTCGTCGTCGACCGCGCGACGGGCGAAGCGGGCTTGCTCGAAGTCAAGTGCCTGTGGTCGCGGCGGCACAAGCGGCAGCTCGCGCCGCTGACCAAGTGTCCGAACCGCTACTTCGCCCAGGTCCAGGGCCAGATGGAGGTCTGCGAGCGAGACTGGTGCGACCTCGTGCTGTGGGTGCCGCACGATCTGCGGGTTCTGCGCGTGCCGCGCGACCGCGCGTTTTGGCGTGACGAGCTGGGGCCGGCCGTCGTGGCGTTTTCCGAGGAGCTTGCCGCGATGCGCGCGTCGTCGTAGCCATGTGTAATGTCTCTGTTTGTCCCTGTAATGTTGTTCGGTGCTAGGACCAGTGGCCCCTGTTTGTGTCGCGGACACGACGCGAGACGACCGAAACGCGCCTCACCTGCCACGCCGTCCAGCCAACGCTGCCCCGGGACCACGACGAAGGTGAATTTGCTCCAGACGACGCGACGGACGCGTCCGTCTGCAACCCGCACGAGGAATTCTCTTCTCTTCTCCGAGCTCGAGCTGGCTCTCCGCAAATTTGGCTGCGTAGGGCTGCCCAGACAAGAGTAAGAATGGGCAAAGGAGCCCACGGCGGGCATCGGGGCGGCGGCCACCGCGGCGGCTTCCATGGGGGCGGCGTGCGCCGGGCGCCTGTTAGAGGAGCAGGCTGGGGTTTGGGTGGATTTTTCGCGCCGCGGCGCCCGCTCGCCACCGCTGTTGGATTGACCGCTGGAGCCGTCATCCTCGCCAGCCGCACGCGGCCGGCGCGCTACCACCGCTACGGGCGGCCCGTCGTCGTCGTGGCGCCGCCGCAGGGTGTGGTACTACAGCAGAATGAAAGAATGGTCCAGGTCGAGCGCCCGCAGGGCGTGCCCGCCGGCACGAGCATCGAGGTCGACATCGACGGGGGGCAGTACTACGTGACCGTGCCCGAGGGCGTGCCTGAGGGCGGCCAGTTCCTCGCGAAGGTGCCGGTCGTGGCCCAGGTCGCGGCGCCGGTGGCCCAGGTCGCGCAGCCCGCGCCCGTCGCGCAGGCGCCGCCGCCCGCCTACGGCGCCGCACCTCTACCGCCGGGCTGGGAAGAAAAAAAGACGCCCGACGGCAAGCCCTACTACGTCGACCACAACACGAAGACGACGCACTGGGAGCGGCCCCAGGCGCCGGCCGCGCCGCCGGCTTACGGCGCGTCGTTCTAGAATGAACTCCCCCGCGCCTAAGACTGCTGCTTTCGTGTTTTATTATAAAACGGGGGATTCATCGATCGCGGCGGGCTCCGGCGCCTCGGGCGCCGGGAACGGCGGCCCCGTGCGCCAGACCTTAAACGGCCCGCCAGGCACGTACTTGTACTGTCTTTCTAACCGATCGTAGAGGAGCTCCTCGAAGCCCTCGTACTCCGTGGCGATGGCCCCCGCGTTCGCGACGCTTCTCCCCAAGAAGTCGACGACCTTGTCGGGGTTGGCGCGCCCGTAAAAGTCCTTGAGGATGGCGAGGGTCTTGGCGCGCCTGGTTATCACGGTGTCTCGTCGTCCGTCGAGGAGGCGCTCGTACATCTGGCACTGCCGGCCGTGCGTCGTCCATCGGCCCGGCATCGGCGTCTCCCCGCCGTCCTCGCACCACACGCAGTATTCAGTAGGTTGGTCGCAAGGGTAGGCTTCCGTACTCGGGCGGCACTCTGAATAGTTCTCTCCGTCCCAGGAGCAGCAGGCACAGCCCGTGCAGCGCGCGTCGACCAGGCTCTCGACCTGTTCGAACCAGGCTTTGTACTCCTCGCGCGTCGTCGGTCGGCCCCCGGGCGCCTCTGCGGCGATGACGACGCGGCGTCCGGCCCGGAAGAGCGGCTCCTCGACGCGTCGCGGCGGCCGGAGAGCCGCTTCGTCCGCCCGCGCGCACACCCGCGGGGGCATCTCCGGCAACTTTAGGGGCCTCGGAAGCAAAAAAAGCCCGTCGAAGATCTTCCGCTGGCCGATCGGGGCGGCGAGTTCGATCGTGATTGGGTCGAAGCGGTTGCTGGGACACGTCCCGCCACCCCCCTTGATCACGCCCATCGCTACTCGAATCTCGGTGGCGGACTCTATCACCTCCGGCTTCAGCATGCGCTCGACGCCGCTCATGCCGCTGGCGCAATCTTCTTGGCTCACGAGTAGATGCAGGGTGGTCGACTCCGGGTCGGGCGGGTTCTGACGGTCGAGGCCCATTTGCACCGTCCCGAGGCCCACGGGGAGGGCGAGGCGCGTCACCTCCAGCCCACACTCGCCGACACCTGAAGTTTCACGCGTCATGCGCCACCCCGTCCACGTCTTCTTGTATGGGCGCACTTTGTATCTGTTGCCGTCGGTCCAGTAAAAGGTCGCTCGCGTGCCGTCGCGCGCGAGGGTCCGCCAGCCTTCCGCGGGGCCCAGGCCATGGAGTAGAACATGAAGCGAGTCGTTCGAGCCGACAGGCACATCGGGCTTGCTGGTGAACGTCGACCACGGGGCGAGAGGGCTCCCGTCGCAATCGACGAGCGGGTCGGCGCCGGCGTCGGCCATCGGGGCGAAGCGGGCCTTCAACCGGTCCTTCAGCCATCGCGGCCCCTGCACGCAGACCTTGCCATGCAACTCGTCTGGTAGCGCCTCGGCCATCGCGGCCACGTCCTCGACGGTGGGCTCGGGCGGTGACAAGAACCCGGGCAGCGAAAAGATGATTCTGACGCGAAGGCAAGCCAATATTTCCTGGCAATGATTGATGCAATCCGGGCGTAGGACCGGCTTCGTCGAGAATAGGAGGGCGCGCCACTTAGCGCCAATTCAAGCCAACGACAACCGACACGCGCAGCTCGATGCAAAGAATTGCCGGTCTTTCTAGTGTCTTACATGCCGCTAGCTAATCTGTGGCGCTGTGTTTTGACGACGTCTAGCCACGATCCCCGGCACACGCTGTTTTGCGACGGACGCAAACGTTGTTTCACAGAGCTTCGCTGTTCGATTCGGTGCGTCTCGAGCCCGTGCAGCGCCAATAGCCGCAGTGCAAGCATCGCAAGCCATGGCACGCTACTGAACACAGCGATGCCGGTCGACTGGGACCACCGCTATTCATCCACGGGGAAATATGTGTACGGCAAGGACCCGAACGCATGTGTGGTAGAAGCCGTTGCGAAAAGATGGCTGCCTGGTCAAGGCCGCGTGTTGTTGATCGGCGAGGGCGAAGGCCGCAACGCCGTCTATCTGGCTTCGAAAGGCTTCGAGTGCGTCGCCAGCGATCCCTCTAAAAAAGCGCTGGAGAAGGCGGAGAGGCTCGCTACTGCTAGAAATGTTCGCATACAAACCCTAAAAGCGGACGCTATGGGCGCCTTGGCCACCGGGCCGTACGATGTCATAGTGAGCGTCTTCTGCGCCTATAGTACGGCCGACGAGCGAAAGGAGGCCCACGCTATGATAGGAAAGGCGCTGCAGCCGGGCGGGCGCTACCTCTACGTCGGCTTCGGTAGTGAACACATACATGTGCAGAACGCGGTGCCCGGTCCTACTACCGACCGCCTCGCCTCCATCTCCACGATACGGGAGGAGCTCGGCCTCGACGTCGTCGACGCGTGCGAGCGTGAGCGGGACCTGTTTGAGGGGTCGTTCCATCGCGGCCGCGCCTCAATCGCGGTCGTGTGCGCGTCCGTGCCGCAACGAAGGCCCCAGCGGCTCATGTTCGCCGCCGCCGTCGACCAGTGCGCTTCTTGTCCTGATACAACTTTCGAGACGGGCGATGCCCTACTAGACAAGGCGCCGGAATTAGCCCGATGTACAATGAGACACGCCGCGAAGACGTGCGGCATGTGCTGGTCGCGGCCCTGTGCGTGCGCCGAGCTGTTCGACGCGCCCGTCGAATGCTCGCCCAAATTAGTCGTCGTGGCGCACCCTTCTGAGTTAATGAGGACGACGGCCTCGGCTCCTTTAATACCGATGCTGCTCCAGCGCGCTTCCTTTACGGTCTGGGGCGTCCATACTGGTGAAGTGGATAGTGCCCTACAAAGTGGCGCTTCCGTACTCTTTCCTAGTGATGAAGCGGTCACCATATCACCAGCAACGTGGCGCGGGACAGTCCTAATCCCAGACGGGTCCTGGCAGCGTGCCCAGGCTGTGGTCGATGCTTTAGAGAAGCGGGCATCGTTCCTGGGTCTACCGAAACCGAAACGTCTACAATTGTCGGAGGCGTCGATCAAAAGCATGCACTCGCCTCTCGTCGACGCTTTACACGAAGGCTCCGGCCCGGGCCGCTGCTCGACGGCGGAGGCCGTCGCATTGGCTTGTAAGGAAGGCGGCGACGATGAAGCTTGTAGCATGTTGACCGAAGCTACGAAGCGCCTCGCCTCGAAAATCGCGACGTCTTTACCAAAGCCGCCGCCGTCGCGGTCGAGCCAGGGCCTCCCGCCGCGGGCCTACGACGAAAAGGCCTGGGTCAACGCCCTCGCGGGACCGGCCCGGGTGGCGCCCTTGGTCAACGGCGTGCGGAGGTGTGTGGTATGTGGCGCGGGCCTGGCGAGGGCCGACGCCCTAGCAAACCACGTGCGCGGGCAACGTCATAGAGCGTGCGTGGCGCGCAACGCCTTTGATGACGGGGCTATTGTTGGACCGCCTTGCAACGAGTCCGCGGCCAAAGTCTTCCGGGACTTTAGTACAATACCGCTATCGGACGCGCCGCGCGAACCGCCCGACGTCGCGCTCGCGGAAGTAATTTTGTAAACTAGCCTGCGCCGATGGCGCAATGGCGGTCTAGACCCCCCAGCACGCCGTCACCGCGATCGGCGCGAGTCGGTGGTGTACTAACAATCACTTTACACGCGCCGCCCGTAGTACAGCTCGAAGACCTGCTGCGGCGTCAGGCCCCGGTAGTTCACTTGCACCATGATCACCTGGTTCGTCCAGTTGACGCGCCAGACGGGCCGCGCGAGCCAGCGCCGCGGGTGGCACCGCGCCGGCGCCCCGAGCTGGGTGATGCAGCGCGCCCCCAACGCCTTGCCCAGCCTTCGTAATTTCTGCACCAACAGATAATCCTCGAGCATGGGCGCCCGTGCCAATTCATCAAAGCCGCCGAGCGCCGCGTACGTCGTCTTCCGGCAGGCTATGGCTTGGTCGCCGAAGGGCAGCTGGAAGAAGCCCGACCTTATGAATACGGTCCGATCCATGACCTCGAACGGTACGAGGCGCAGCCACCGTAATAATCCTTTCCAGTGAATCTGGGTCCGGTCGACCGCAAATCTAAAGCAGCACGCGTAGTTCGCGCCCAACGCTTCGATGATGCGGTCGTCGAAGGCGTAGGGCAGCAGCGTGTCGGCGTGCAGAACGAGCAATGCTTGGCCTTTGGCCTTCGCGGCGCCGGCGGCGACGGCGGGGCCGCGGCCGCCCGTCGACGTTGTGATTTGTATGTCAAAGTCGAGCTCTTTTTTCAATCGTCGCACGATGGGTAGCGTGTCGTCGCCGCCTCCGGCATCGACCACAATGACCTCACATCTGCTCGGCCAGCTGGCCGCCTGCGCTACCCGCCTTAAGGTAGCTTCTATGGTATCGGCTTCGCGGTACGCCGGAATCACTATCGATAGAGTGGATTCCTTGGGTAGGGGTTCTCGGTCTCGGACCGTGACGCCTTCCGGTACTTCGCCTTTCAAACGGTAGTAGCCGAAGCTCACCTGGGCGAGCATCAATGCCTGCACCGCGATGATCATGGCTATGTCGAAGAGGGCTTTTGCGTAGTCCATGAGGAGCGCCATTACGCTTAGAACGCCGTTTTGGGCGTGGTCCTCGCCGACGACGAGCCCTGCGCAAGCTCGTGCGACGGATTGTGTTCAGAGAGCACTGTCACAAAACAGGCTTAAACGTGCCGCAGCGATGGCGATAGTTGCTCTGCGATGCTTGTTGCTGTCGCAGTGGTGTGAACTGCTGCGAAACGTGGTCAATCGCTGCTCGGCTGATGCTGGCTGCGAGTTAAAGCGCCGGCGCTCGTGATGGGGGGCTAGCGGCATGTAAGACACTAGCAAGCAGAATCGACGGTCTCGCGGCCCAATCGATTAAGAGGACGTCTGCGGCGTGGAATCATCGCTCTTGGGAGCCTCGGATTGATTCTACATTTTGACCGCTGGCCCGCGGCAATTTCAGGCTTTTGGCGCTCAGGCACCGCCGCCGCGTCTTCTCGTGCGGGCGTGCCTTCAATGACTCGCCAGTAACGGTTGAGACGCGTGGCGCCGGCGGCGCGGCGGCGCGCGGTGATTGTGGAGAGATCAAACCGTAAATCACGACATTAACGGCGTCGCCGCGCTGGACGCCGCGCCGCCCCGAGCGTCTCTCGGACGGCCGGCGCACCATCCCCAGGGCTGGGCGCGGCGGCCTGACGGGCGAGGGCGACGTAAAAAATGCCTATCCGGACCCCGCTCGTCGCGGAAAAAACCGTAACGCCCAAAAACAGCGCGACCACGCGCCGAGCGTATGTCGACGACGTTCATCGGCAACAGCACGGCCATCCAGGAGACGTGGAAGCGCGTCGCCGAGCAGTTCACGGCCATGTTCCGCCGCAAGGCCTTCCTCCACTGGTACACGGGCGAGGGCATGGACGAGATGGAGTTCACCGAGGCCGAGTCGAACATGAACGACCTCGTGTCCGAGTACCAGCAGTACCAGGACGCGACGGCCGAGGAGGAGGGCGAGTACGAGGACGAGGACGACGGCTACATGGGCGTCTAGATTTCGTGCGCCGACGGGGCTTCGAGCCCCTGACATGGCGCGCTCCCCCCCCCTACCGAATAAGTTTCGATTGCTTGACTCGGATGTCTCTTAAAATACATTACTCTTGGCGACGACGAGGCCGTGCGTTGATCAGAGCCGGATGCCGAGCGGCGACGACCGGAGGAATGAAATCGTCTCCGGCATCTCCGGCAACTCCGTCGGCTGGGACGTCGACTGCGCGAGGCCCGGCGGCGGCAGCGCGGCCGGCGCCGACGCGCGCCGCGTCTCTTGCGTCCCGCGCGCTTTCATGATCTGGCGGATTGCGGCCCGGTCCTGGTTGCGCATCGCCGCCTGGACGTCGCCGCCGTACGGCAGAGCCCCGGGCGCGGCAGGCGCCGCCGTGAGCGGTGCCACCGGCACAGACGGCGCCGCGACGGGCGCCCCGAGGCCCGGCGGGAGGCCGGGCGGCGGCCCGGGCGGCGCCGCGGCTGGCGGCGGCGCATAACGCTGGACCGCGGCCGGCGCCGGGCGCGGCGCCGCGTCCGCGCGCCGCGCCGCTGCCGCCCACGCGTCGCGAGCCAAGTCGTCGAGGTGCGCCACGACGCGCGCCTTCCACTGTTCGCACCAGGCCTGGCGGTCCGCGAGCGGCGCGTCGACGGCGAGGTCCGGCGGCGGGCGCGGCCGCGGCGCGTGCGGCGTGACCGGCGGCGCGGCGGCGGGCGCCGCCGCGGCGCGGGCGCGGGCGCGCGCGCCGACGCTCGGCCGTGCCGGCGCCGGCGGAGAGGGCGGCGGCGACCCGGCGAGCGCCTCGACGGCGCGCTCCTGGCGCTTCAGGCGGATCGCGTCGCGCGCGAAGCCGCGCCGCGCCTCCGCCTGGAGCCGCGTCGCGGCCCAGCGTTGTTTCTTCTCAATCTTCTTCTGCGCCTTCGAGAGCTCCTTGGCCTTCTCGTGGTTCGCCTCCTTGCGCTTCTTGCGCTGCACTTTATACGCTTCCAGCACGCGCTCCTTGTCCTTGAGGCCGAGGCGCGGCTGCTGCCCGATCTCGGCCGGCAGCGACCACACGACGCGCCCTTTCGCATTTTTTCGCGGCGGCAGGAGCTCGGCCGTCACGTCCAGCGTGGCGAGGACCTTGCTGCCACCTTTAACGACGTCTACCACCCAAGCGGCGCCATCCGTGTCTGGGTTCGGGCGCCGCGGCTCGGAGACGTCGAGGTCTTGCGTAGTCATTATTGCACTTGTGTAGGCGGTCCGTGACGCGTGCAGCGTGACGCGTTCCGGTTCGGCGCGACCAGTAGCGTTGCAGCGCAGTGCTGTATCGGCTAGAAGCCGACGTGTGAGGCGAAGACAACAAGCTCAAGTCTTCGTGTCGTCCGGAGAGCTGCGCTAGAGGGGCTACCTAGCGACTCTACAATGCACACATGACTCCTTACCCCTGCGACTGGCTCGGCGCCTTGTCGAGCCGCGCGGCCCACGCAGCGGGAAGATCCGTCTGGGAGTTCGCCAACGCATAATCTCCTTTGATGTTCGCGCGGCGGCGCGGCTCCTGCGTCAGGTCCTGGGACGACTGCGTCCCGACCTCGGCGAGCGCGTAGGACAGCCGCGCGTCGCCACTAACCCCGGAGATCGGCGTTTTGAGCTTCTTGGGGGCCGGCGTCGGCGCTTCCACGGACCGCTTCCCTAATGTCAGGGGCTGCTGCCTTCCTCCCCTCCGCACGAAGGCGCCGCAGGCCACTCTAACGTCCGCCGGCTGCTTCGCTGGGTCTTCCGGCTTGATCCTCGACCACGCGTCGTCGGCCCTTCGCGCCACGCGGTCGTCGTTGTATGAAGCGGCCAACAACGGCGCCGCCGCCTCCGTCAGCCTATCCGCTTTCCCATCTAGAGCATCTAACACATTGCCGACGAACGCGATGTCACGTTCCAGCAGCTTCGGCACGCACTCCTGAATCGCCTTGCACACGTCCGTGCACAGATCTACACTATCGTTCCGCGCCAGTGCGACGCCGATCGAGTCCGCGAGGTCGCCAAACTTACCGTCCACGGCGACGGTCCGCTTCAGTATATAAGCCGCGTCGGCGACGGCCCTTGGTAAACCAACGGCGTCGTAGCCGCTCGCGTCTAGCAAAGCCGCACAAAAGCAACACGCGGCCGCGAGCGTTTCGGCACTCACCTCTTGCGTCGCGTCCTCGAGCGTCTCGCGCACTTGCGTGACGACCGCGACCGCTTCCACCGAATCACCCGATTTACGGCGCCCGACTCGTGCCAGATTCTGGCCCCAATTATCAGCTTCGTCGAGTCCCGTCGTCTGGTTCGTGTCGATGGCCGACAGCAGAGGCCAGGCCCACAGTCGAGCATAATCTTTGGGGTGGGCGCGCCACGCTATGAGTAGTGTCTCCCTATCTTCAGAAGCTTCGGCTTTTTCAAGAGCTTTCAGTAGTGATGTACCCTCAACTCGCGCGGCGAATGAAACATCACCACTCTTTGCTGCGGCGATGAGATCAAAGCCGTCGACGCCTTCATCAATGTAAGCACCTAGAATGTCACCGCCCGCTGAACAAACGATCTTCCTGAGCTTATCTCTACCAATACGCCGTCTAGCTAGCTTCCGCACCGCGTCACAGATGCCGTGCCGGTCGCAGTGCTTCGCGAGGCAATGCTCTAGGACCACTATGGTAGCTTTCACGACATACGCCTCCTCGCACCTTCTCAACAACTTGGCGAGACTTCTAGCGAGCAAAGGCGCCGGCGCGCGTTCACAGAGAGCTGCCATGTTATTTTCGTCGACGTCGTCCGAAAAAGCCTTCCCTAAGCTCTTGAGCACTCTCTCTAACGCTCGGGGCTCGTCGCAGGCCGCCGTGATCAGCTCCAGGCCGTAGGAACCTGACTGAGCCGCTCGGACGTAGGCCGCAGCGTAGGGCCTCGCCAGCATTTTTCCGTGCTGGCGCGCGGCGCGGCACCACCTTTCATCGTCCACACCCCGCAAGCAGCGGAACACGGCGTCCCACGCGGTAAAGAACTGCTTCAAAGGTGTCGAGTCTTTGTCTTGCGTGAGTGCGTTCGTCGCTTTGTTCCTACATTCCGAGAGCAAAGGAACGAGGGCCTTGGCGGCCTTGGCGTCGCCGTTGAATAGCGGCGAAGGATGGCAGCAGTCCAACAACGCTCCTATTGAATCGCAGACGTCGGTCCCGTTTCTCAGTTGATCCTTCCAGGCCGGGATCAACAGTTCCGTCAGCGTTCGTTGCGAGAGCCAATCTGATAAAGGTCGACCTCGTCTCAAGGTAGAAGCGGCCCTTCTTAACGACGCGGCGACGGCCCTGGCGACGTACGGTCTCGGGTCGGCGCACCTCGACGCGAGGGCACAGTCCCAATAACCGTCGTCGTCGACTTGCGTCGGGCTGTGAAAACTGCGTTCTCCAGCTTTTGAGGATTTGAACGCACACAACGCGTAGGCCGGGTCTGTGGTACTTCTACGTACCACAGCATCCAGGACTGAGAGAGCCGCGGTTTCTAAACGAGAGTCATTCTTCTTCAGTGCAGCGCAGGCCACGACGCACCACCTTGATGCATATTCTGCCGGCTCGGGGCCCTTCGACGGGCCGCAGGCGTAGGCTTCTAGAGCCGCACTCGCCGCGTCCAGTTCGTTATTTTGGAGTGATGTCCGCGCGGCATCCAAGGCTGCCCTTGACAGAGCTTGCCTCGTGAGTCCCGCCTCTACCAAGGACGACGCGAGTTTCGACGGGCGGCGCCCGGCGACCCTTACCAACAATGACAAGCACTCCGCCGCCGCCCTATCATTGGAAGCGCGGAGGTCTTGTAACAAAGCACCCACTATAGAAGGGGCGTAGTCCGGCAGATGTTCGTCGAGCTCCTTCGTCGTACAATCCCTTGGTGTTGTTTTTACTGTCAACGAGTCTCTGTTGTCCGATGCGTCCTCTTCCAGTAAGTCTCGAAGGCCCGCGTAGCGCGCCTCCCTCGGCACGTCCTTGCGCCAGAGCTTGGCGACGGCCGAGGGCGTGACGGTCGCCATCGTTGCGCTCTCTTCGTGTCCTGCGCTGCGCTGCGCTGCGCTTCAAATGCGCTCTGCCTTTGTATTTGAAATGGCGGGGCGCGCGCGTGCCGCGGCTCTTTCCGCGCAGCGATGCGAACTAGATAAGAGCCTCTCGCGCTGCGCAATCGATAAATGGCGCCGCGCACAAAGTTCACAGCTCAAATCGCGTCTCGGGAGGAGCGGTCTCTCTAGTGAGTCTTTCACGGTATGAATAAATGAAGAGTCCAAACGAGAATCATACACCTCACCACCGCTCTGGATGTCTACCGTACTCCACCGCGTACCGTTCGGCTCGCCCCCATGCATGCAATTGAGAGGCTGCCCGAAAAACGAGTCGCTGCCGCGGCGCAGAGCGCATAGCTCGCCAGCAGGCTGCACCCATCAAAACGAGCCATGCGCCTCGCCGCATTTGCCATCCTGCACGCGGCGGCAGCCAAGAAGACCAAGCGGTGGTGCGGCGCCCAAGGACTAGAGCAGTACAAACGGGGCATCGACCGGGACCAGCTGGAAGGCTGGGGCGTTCTGTTGCTCGGTGCACATGCCACGACAATACCGGAGATCGCGCCACTTGCCGAGTCGATGCGGTCGCGCCTCGGCACTCTCGTAATGACTGCAGCGGAGAGGAATGACGCCTGGGACGAGTTGTGTTCCAGAGACGGGGCGCACTGCTTCGTTGGGGACGTACCTCTCGTACCACATAAAGCCGCAGCAGTCGTAGCCATAGACCACTGGGATTTCAGCAGAGAGTCGGGAATGGCCTACGCTCGAAGACTGAGGGAGCTCATGCACCCCGAAGGGAGGCTGCTCATAGGGACGACGAACAACGCCACGTCTACATTATCACCGGAGAAGTGGTCCGACGCGTTGGACGCCGCGGGGTTTCCTTTCGTGTTCTTCGCCAAAGATGGGTGCGACGACGCGATCGCCGCGACCGTGCCGGGTACCGGGCCCTTGATCCAGGCTGAACGTCGCATGGAGATTGTAGACGACGTGCTGACGCCTCCCTGTGATGTCATTGACGGTCGCATTCTACGTACTAGATTGAACGAGCGAGACGAGAGAGCTTCTTTATATGAGGGTGCTTACTTCGGCAAGGACCACGCCATACGAGCCGTGCGCGTTGGTCCATGGTGGAACGCGACACAAGAGGCTGTGGAGAGAGTCTGGCTGAATTTGGAGGGCGTCCAAGCCACTGGTGAACCTTTCGCAGTGATCCCCAAGTACTTCGCGACCTTCAACGAACACGTGGCGCGGTTGGTTCCTGCGAATGCGACACGTGTTCTGGACGTCGGCTGCGGCGCCGGTTTGTTCCTGAAAAAACTTAAGGAAGAACGGCCCTCGTTAATTATTGATGGCGTCGAGCCCGACCCGATTGCCGCACTCGCGGCCAAAGAACATTTAGATAGCATCACGCATGGTAGTATGCCGGAAATAGCGAACATTTTCTCAGATGATACCTACGACGCCATCATCCTATCTGATGTGTTGGAGCACCTGGTGCATCCCGATAAACTGTTAAGAGCGCTATCACCAAAGTTAACGCGGGGCGGTGTCTTGTGTATATCGTTACCCAATATACGTTTCTGGCCCGAGTTCGTGCGGCCTTTACTAACGGGAGCATGGGACTACGCGCCCCATGGTGTGTTGGATCGGACGCACCTCCGCTGGTTCACTTATTCGTCGTTTATGCGCCTCGCGGACGCTGCCGGGTTTATAGAGGCGGCACCGCTACTCAGGATGCACTACGGCGAAGACCAGAAGGCTCCTCGAAGTCTCTTGGAGGCTTTGGCGGCCGACGCCGGCAGTGACGCGGCGAATTCCTTTTATGACGAATCCGACGTGCGCCAGTACTTGATCACACTCAAGCGGCGCGACGAGCCGCCGCCACCACGACCCTACGACCCGGCCATTTTGGAGGCGCGGCTGGCGGAGATCGACAAGTGGCAGACGGACCAGCGCTGGACGGGGGCGTCGAGGGACTCGGAGAGCGAGTGGGTGAGCCCAACGGATCAAGCGAAGCGCGTGGAACTTTAACCTTGTTGTTGTTTCTTTACCAGGACGACGACACGGCGATGGCGTAGGATTCTTCGCACTAGCTAGACGCACTAGCAAGCGTTTTACGAGGAACGTGATTGTTGTTGCAGCCGAAACAGGGGCTGCCCCTGACCGATTTTCAGTTGCGACGTTGCGACCGCGTTGCGGCTGCGCCGCTGCCCCGCAACGATGGCCGCCCCCCAACAAAGGGAACGATGGGCCTTGGGCGCCGCCGCGGCGGCTGCCTACCTCTACCTCTACGCCAAAAAACGGCAGCAACGCATCGAACGCGCAGCATTAGCCATGTGTGCGCACCCGACGGGCTCCGATGGATGGACCGCCGGGCGCCAGTTACTCTCGACCCTATTGCGGCAAGGCAACACCTACGCGACCTGGTCCCTGGCTTTGCGGTCAAAACGCTTCGAGAGCCTGTTTTACGACGGATCCATAGCTAGAGCGACGGTGACGCCCGCGGACCTCGGTGTGACACAAAGGACGTCCCTGAAGCAGCTCAAACGCTTGGATCTAGGGGGGCGGGACCAGCGCCAGATGATGGAGCGGTTGGACGCCAACGACCGTGCCGGCGCCGAAAGTTTATTTCCGGACGGCACCCATTCTCATGTGTTAACTGGTGGCACGCTCGAGATGAGACTGGAAAGGAGACGGAGATTGTCAGAGGCCTTTCCCCACCGACGTTTTGTGGTTGTTCATCCCGAGGTCGAGGGGCGGTGTACGCTGCTCTCTGTCGAAGGGGAGCTACAACGGTTGCTGTCGCCTCGTGTGACCCACGTGCTATTGGTTGCCAAGGGTAGCACCGATCTACATTTGGCCTGGCTCGATGCACAGGGTGCTGCGAGCGCACCGGGGTGTTCGACCTCGGCCGTGCACTGCGTCCGCAAGGGCGCGCCGTCGTCGGCGAAGGAGCTCTTCCGATCTTACCTAGCAAAGCCGGCGAATTCAGCGCTGCTCGATTCTCTGCAGAACGGAAGGGGCGCCGTCGTTTTTGCCGGAGCGTCGATCTTCGCGATCGGCCGCGACAAGGCCGCGCGGGGCAACTACTTCCGGCCCTTGGCTGCGTCGGACTTCGAGGGGTGTAGCGCGGCGGAGTTCGAGAGGTACGTGGCCCAAGCGTACGACGCGGCGTGCTTCGTCGGGTCGCGGGCGTGACGCGTCCGCTCGATGGCGTGGGGGCTTCGACGCGTCCGCCTCGACGCCATCGACGCGACGTCGATCAAATGTGTAAACTGTCTAGTAAACTAAGTACTTAAACTTGCATATGCTAGCAGTCCGTCGGCGACGACGGCCGCGCCGCGAGGTGCCCGCGGACCCCGTAAAACTGCTCGACGCGCTGGACCGCCTCGAGGTCCGCCGCGATTTCCTTGTCGCATTCCGCGTCCACCTCATCCACTATGAACTCGTCGTCGAGCCGCACGTGCGGGTCGAAGGTCGCATCACTATCGCTCGGCGTGAACAATAAATCGCCGCCCGTGCCAAAATTATACCGCTCCCGCGGCGCCGGACTTTGACCGTCGTCCAATAAACGAACGCACCGCCGCTCGAAGTCGAAGAGCATGGGAATACCGGTAGGAATCTCAATCTCCGGCACGCGATCTTCGGGAATTTCGCACAGGTGCATGAGTAACCCGCGAATCGCGTTTTCGGACGACGCCACCAATACATTCTTACGTTCATCAAGCGCCTTCTGGATCGTATCTATATAGTACGGTGTGACGCGCTCCATGCAGTCCTTTAACGACTCGGCCCTTGGCAAGGCCGGGTGCTCCTCGATGCGACCGTGGGCTATGCTGCGAATCGCCGACTGTAGGAAAGACACGGGCAGGTCGTGGGCATACGTTGTGTACCGCTCGTCGTTCCCGGGGTAGTGCGGTGAGAACGGACTCACCGCAGGCGGCCGTTCGGCGTAGCCGCGCCGCCACTTCCGGAACTGCGCGTCGCCGTACTCCTGCTGGATCATCTTCTTACTGAGACCGGTCAAAGCGCCGTACATGCGCTCGTTCAAGCGCCAGGTCTTCACGATCGGGAGCCAGACCATGTCGAGCGGTGCGAGCGCGAGCCACGCCGTTTCTATGGCCCTACTCAACCATGAGGTATATACGACATCTAGCTTGATGCCGTGCGCCGCCATCAACGCGCCCGCTTCGGAAGCTTCTCGCCTACCCTCGGGAGCTAAGGGCGCGTCCTCCCATCCCGTAAAGAGCCCTAACTTATTATGGGTTGTCTTGCCGTGCCTGATGATGACTAGCAATGGAGGCGGGTCGGGCTCGCCCGGGAGGGCCTTCCTGAGATGCCTTCTGTGTCGTCGTTTCCGTCGCGTAGCTAACACCGCGTCGGCCTTGCCTGGGGACGGTTCCGGCGTCTCTTCCGAACCGGCTAGGTCCGCGAAGACCCGCCTCCGACTTTCGAGGGTAGCTAACGATCTCTCAAGAGGTGTGAGCTCGGCCTCGCCGGACACAGGCGCGTCCTCGTCATCACCCGTTCTCCGTTTCTCCTCTCTAGCTAGAGCGGTCCGCAGCAACCCTCGTTCTTCGAGGAACTCGCCGGAAATTACGTCAGACTCTCCTTTCACGACCTTCAGCTCGTTGTTGACCTGCTCGAAGCGGTAGACGAGGGGGATCCCGTTCGGCACCGCGACCTTCTCGATCGCGCTATCGTCGATGCCGTCGATCTCCTTCACGAGGCCTCTCAGACTATTACCGTGCGCCACCACGAGCACGTCGTGGCCCGCCAGCAAGTCCTTGCGGATATTTTCGTGCCAGAGCGGTCTTACCCTCTCGAGACAATCTCGCAAACTTTCAGCGAGCGGTATTCTCGCACGCTCCACACCATCATACTTCCGTTCTCGCAACGGCGACAGAGTGTGGTCCGCGGGCATTTCTGGAGGGCGGTCGTCGAAGGACGCGCGTATCCTCGTGGCTTTATCGCCCCCGAGCTCTTTGGCCAAGCGAGCCTTCGACAGGCCTTGCAGGGCGCCGTAGTGCCTTTCATTGAGTCGCCAGTCCTTTACTACCGGTCTATACGTTTGTCTCAATTCAGCCAGTAGGACCATCGTCGACGTCACAGCTCTTTTAAGGACAGAAGTATAGACCGCATCCACCTTGTAGCCCCGCTCCAACATGAGTTGCGCGGCGTGCTCCATCTCCCGCCGGCCGCGCGCCGACAGGTCCACATCTACCCAACCAGTAAAAAGCTTGCCCGCGTTCCAGGTGCTCTCGCCATGTCGTAAAAGTATGAGCGTGCCGGGCTTGCCGGGCTGGGCCCTTTTGAGTGAGGTCGTGATGGGCCGGCGCTGCAGGGCGCGGCGGAGGAGCATCGTGGCGCCGGCGCGTCACCCCTGGCCTCTCTTGCAGCAAGGAGAGCAGCTCTCTTTTTGAAACTGCTCGTCCTGCGCTATAGGGCTTGGCGACGGGTGTTAGGCAACGTGGAGCCGTGCCGTAATCACTGTGTTGCAGCCAATTGTTGCCCCTAGGACGGCAGCGTCACGCGACGACCCGGCTCGAGCCTGGCTAGTGTCTTACAGGCCGCTAGCCACTTAATTCACGGTTACGCCATCGACGCGACGATCGATCGCCCCAACAAGCTCCGCGAACGACGGCCGGTCGTCTGGATCCTCGGCCGACGCGTGGCGGATCAAGGCGAGCAAAAAGGCCCGGTCGCCGCCCGTCGCTCGGTCCGCGATGTAAGGGAGCAGCCACGGTCTGTTGGCGACGTCGTAGACGTGTGTCTTTTCGGAAAGAAGCGCACACGTGCCCTCGAGACACTTCCCGCGCGCCTCGGGCGCGCCGCGCGCGCCGGCCTCGCAGGACCCCGGGCGGCGGCACGAGTGATTATTTTTTGTGGGAGGGCAGTCGTCGTCCGTTTCGCACTTGACACGCTGTGCATTCAGGAACTTCTGCAACGCGCTCTCGCCGAGCTTGCTGCCCCAGGTCCGCAGGACGGCCTCGCCGAGCGGGGCATTCGCCAATAACCGCGGTCCGTCGACCATGAAGACCTCACCTTTATAAGTCATCGTGAACTGCTCGGCCTTGAACGAATTTTGGAGGTGGCCTGTCGAGGCCCACGACCGGAAGCACGCGAGCAGTGACCGCGCCAGTTGCAACGGCTGCGCCTCAGCTTTACGTCGGAACGCGTCCGAGAGCACGGTCGGCGCGGTCCCATACTCGGGCGGACCTTTTCCGATGGGGTCCCCACAATCGCCAACCACATAAGTGACGTGCTTGCCGTCACGCCACGCGCCGTATAACCGAGGAACGCCCGGCGCGCCCCGGAGAACCTCGAGGTACAGCATTTCCAGATATAAAGTGCCGCCGCCCGCATCACTTGATTTCTGGCTTCGTTTCACGACGACCGACTCGATGCCGTAGACGCCGGCGCCGCGGTCGCGGTCGACGGTCGCGCGGTAGACGACCTTCGCGTTGGCCTGCGCGCCGATGCGGCGCCACGGTTGACGGACCTGTGTCGCTCCCGAGACGGTCCAGGCCGGCGGCGGCGTGCCCTTGTCCCACCAGGCGTCGAGCGCGGCGGCGCGTCGGAGCAGCGCGGCCACGTCAGGCTCGTGAGGGACGCTTTTCAATACTAGATGGTCCAGCTCGCCGGCGCGGGGCCGGTGCGGTTGACCCAGCGTTCGAGGGCGGCGGCGCGGGCGAGGAGCGTGTCGGTGTCCGGGGCCGCGCGGGCCGTCGCCAAGACGAGCCAGGCGAGGCGCCGCATTGATCAGTCTTTAATGTGCAATTAGAGTTTTTGTAAAATTTAAGCTTGAGGCCTCGCGCGGCTTGGTTTCTCGGCCGTCGCTTTCGGTTATAGATCGTTTCGACTCATCAGGCGACTCAGGCGACTGACGCAATCGACCAGCCGATGCCGGCAGCTAGCGGTCGTAAGACACTAGCCCGCATGGCCAGCAGGCTTGGATGAGCCGGCTAGCAGCGGCTAATGACTCTCTGCTGGTGCTAACCGGTGCAAGCCTCTCTCCTGTGCAGCTTCCCTCGCTGCGGCATCTGTTCGGCATCTGTTCGGCTTTGGAATTGGCATCCGCTCAATATTGGCAAAGGCTCTCGCAAAGCTAAAAGAGCGGTTGATGCGATGAGAGTGAGACTGCTCCTCTACGGAGCCGCCGCAGCAGCCGCGGCGCCCGCCTGGCTCCCAGTCGAGCCGGGAGCAAGCTGCCTACCCGACCCCTACGAGGGGCTCGACGCCGTCGCGCGGGAAAACGCCGAGATAGCCGCAACAGCCTTGGACGCGACGACGGTCTGGACGCTCGATGCCGCGGACGCGGCCAAATTCGACCACGCCCGCGCCGCGACTTTCGGCCACATTACCGCCGGCGGCGCGCACGCGCTCCTCGCCGCCGCGCGGCGGCTGGCGGGACGGCCCGTCGAGCGGCTCGTGGATTTGGGCTCGGGCGCGGGCCACGTCGTGATCTACGCGGCCGCGCTGGCGCCGAACGTGACCGCCACGGGCCACGAGCTCGCCGCGGGCCGTCATCGGGCGGCGGTGCGGGCGCGCGCGGCGCTTCCTTCTAGTATCGCGCGGCGCTGCGCCTTCGTCGAGGGCGACATGCTCCGCGCGGACCTGTCAGGAGCGGACGTGGTCTTCGCGTCAACTCTAGCTCTGGGCGACGACCTCCGCCGGCAGCTCGCCGAGAAGCTCGCGAAGGAAGTTTTACCGGGCGCCGTCGTCTTCTCGTCGACGCGGCTCCTCGGCGGGCCGGGCGACCGGCCGCACGTCGTCGCGCCGATGTCGTGGTCGCCGGGCCACGAGGTCGCGGCGCACGTCGTGGGCGCGGGGACTTTCGCGGCGGTGTGATGTGATATAAGTATCTGTGAATTTCGATAAGACACGTCCTTACCCGCTACTCACTTCTTCTGGTACTCCTCGGCGATGGCCTTGAGCTCCTTGACGCCCTGGGACATGTCGTCGTAGGCGAAGAGGCCCGAGCCCGCGATGAAGCAGTTCGCGCCGGCGGCCGCGCACGCGCCGATCGTCTCCGGCGTGGCCTTGATGCCGCCGTCGACCTGTGTGGAAATCAACCAGTGCGTCGGGTGCTATCGGCGATGACGCGGCCGTCCTGGCTCGGTCGAGCAGCGGTGAGGAACCGATATCGCCACGCCATCGAGCAAGCGTCGCGTCGATGGCGTGGAGGTCGACGCGACGATTCAGCACGAAGGCGCCGTGAACTTTTGATTTTCACACAGCCGTCGACCTCGATGTCCACGTCCAAGCCGCGGTCGACGATCCATTTGCGGATCTTCTCGATCTTGTCCGTCATCGTCGGGATGTAGGCTTGGCCGCCGAAGCCGGGGTTCACGGTCATGACGAGCACGTGGTCGACCAAGTCAAGGACGTTCTCGACGGCCTCGGCGGGCGTCGACGGGTTCAGCGCCACGGACGGCGAGCCGCCCATGGCCCGGATGTTCGACAAGCTGCGGTGGATGTGCGTGCACGCCTCGACGTGGACGATCACCACACCCGGCTCGCCGTTGGGACCCTTCGTCGCCTCCGTGAACTGGGGCAGCATCGCGTCCGTGCACCGCTCCGAGACCATGAGCTGCGTCTCGAACATGAGCTTGGTGGTCTTGCGCTGCGCCGCGATGACGTCCGGGCCGAAGGTCAGGTTGGGCACGAAGTTGCCGTCCATGACGTCAAATTGAATCCGGTCGCACCCTGCTTTTTCCAGGGCCGTACAATCCAAACCGAGCGCGGCGAAGTCCGCCGGCAGCACGGACGGGATGATCTGCACCGGGCGCGGCGCGCCGTAGAGCGCGGCCGCCGGCGCCGCGGCGCCCGCGAGCAAGGCGAGCTTCAGCTTCATACTACGACCTGCGGTCGCGGACGCGCGGTGAGTGATCAATGCATTTGCTTGTTTTCAAATTGTGGGAGCGAGCGCGACGACGACGCGTAACAGTATGCTTGCCTCAAGCAAGCCGTTTGCGCTCGCCACGACGCGATTTGCAGCGGTGCTTGGGTGCCAGCTCGCCATTGATGCAATTTTCATGCTCGCGAGTAAACTATTTGCGCATGCGATTGATGAAGATGTTAAAGAGGTCCGTTTAGGCGCTGCCGGGTGCGGTTTTGAGTTGTGTTGCGACGTCGCGTCTGGTGCTAAAGGCACGAGCTCCTCGTCACTGCTATCAAGATTGTGGCCGCGTTTCGATCTGTGCCTGCGAAAGGCACGACGTGATAGCAAGAAACTGCAGACCCAATGACCGCAGAAGCGTCAGAAGCGTTTAAACCCGCACGGTAGGTCTCAGCACGCGCGCCTGGGTGCCTGATGCGAATCCGTCACCGCGCGGCCAACTGCTTGCACCGCAACGGGAGAGCAAGCGTACTCAGCCGTTGCGTCGAAATATAGGCAACAGAGCTTAAGATTTTGCACCACAGCCTCTGCCACAGCTCTGCCAGCCTTGACACATCATAGATTTTGACCACCGCATCCAACATCTTCGCACAATTCGTCGACAATGAGCACATTCCAAGCCGCAGCGCTGATCTTCCTAGCGAGCCACGCGTCGGCAGCACAATTCACCAAAACGTCCGCGTCCGTCGGCCATCCGTTCCTGCGGTACGACGCGTTCCTCTTTGATCGAGGAGTGCTGCACGACAACGTCAACGCGAAACTATATGCAGCAAAAGCCATCGAGGCGTTGCAGCTCGCGGGCAAGCTAGTAATAATCGGCAGCAACGCGCCCCATCCCAACGACGACGAGCTGGCATTTCTCCAGCGACTCGGCGTCGCGAACCTCGCGACGTCGCTCGAATACGCGAAGCTAAATGATGACGTACCGATGGTGTCAATCTTCACCTCGGGCCATGTCGCCCGAGAAGAGCTGCGCAAGCCCTCGTGCTGCTAGAGTTTTCCAATGATCTAAAAACCGGTGCTAGCGCGTGGCGGCCGTTGCTGCTAGTCACACTGTCTGCGACGATAGTCTCTATATTTCTGCCGTCGCCGGGTCGTCCAAAGGGCTAATAGCGTGGTGTGCGCGGACCGGTGGGCTAGCCTCTGTAACACACTAGCCCGTCGATGCTCAGCTGCAGCATAATTACACAAGCAAGTTCTTTACAACAAAAAGGCTAGTGGTTCCTCCAGGGCGCCTGCGCGTCCGCATAAACATCGGGATCGAAGCGCGAAATGTCTGTCTCATCACTGTCGTAGTCAAAATCCGCCACCACGATCCTTTCCGTCACGATGACGGACAGCATTAGCCGGGACGGAAGCACCGCCGTTGGGAGGTAGTCGCCGAGCCGCGTGCCGTCGCGCAGCTTCTCGAGCGTTCGTTCGCGTGGAGCCAGTATTCTTAGATTGATTCCGGACGCGTCGCGGCCGACAGCGCGAGCGATGCGGCTACGCAGCTGTTCAACGGACAGCGACGGCGCGCACCGGCAGGCCCCGCGCCGCGCGTCGTCTTCGCGGTCGACGAGCTGTAGTGGTGCCAGCGTTGCTTCCCCCGTTACGCCCACGCATTTGTACGTTGCGACAGACATGAATGCAATCGAGTGTTTCCTCCCCTCTTTACTAACCAGCGCAACGCTTCGCAGCTCCGCGTCTCCGAGGCAGGCGAGGGTGCTGTCGTGCAGGAGGGCTGCATCTCCCATTTGTGGGTTTTGATGAGTCGCTGCTGGTGATATAACGGCGCAGCACACCGTCGCAGTCCACTCGTGCGGGTGCGTCAGCTCAGAGCTCGTCTACTTTTGGCTGAACCAGCTTTTGGAGCTAGCGCAACACACATGCTAGGATTTACCTGCGCCGCGCGGCCGACCAGCGCGCTTGAGCACGGTGGACGCGCTGCCTTTGCTTTTGATCGTACTGACGCCCTCCTCGCTGTCGATTGCATTCATCAGCGCTCAACGTTTAAACTAAGATGGGAGACGAGGCCCCGCCCGCGGAGCCCATCGTCGACGAGACACCCGTAGAAGGCGGCGCCCTAGACGACCTCGCCGCCATGGCCAAGGAGAGCGCCGCCTTCGCGCTGGAACTGGCGCGCCCGACGCTCGAAGCCATCAAAGCGGACCCGACGCAAGCGGCGCCCTGGGTGGCCGGCCTCCTCGTTTGCATGAGACAGCGCGGCTTCAACCGCGTCGTGCTCCTCGGCACGGTGGCCGCGGCCTGGACGAGCTTGGAGAACGTCGAACTGATTGAAGGGGTGGCGCCCGAGCATGTAAGACTAGCGGTCGTGGCCCTGCTCGCTTTACTGCCAGCTCTGGGCCGCCGCAAGGGCCATCCCGAGCGCTTGGGAGCTGCGGGCGCGGTCCGCTCGCCGCACCACGCGGCGCACCGCCGCCGCCTCGTTGCGTTTTACGAGAAAAACGCGCCCGAGAAAATCAATGATGTGGACGCGATCCTCGCCAAGTACCTCGGGCGCGAGGATGCGCTCTTCGCGCGGCTCGAGCAGAAGTACGCCGCGCCGTCGCCGGCGCGGGCCTCTCCTGTAAAAGCGGCGCCGTCGCCGGCCAAGGCGCCGAAATCCACCAACAAGAAGGCGCACGACGCGAAGCAGGACGCGCGGGCCGCCATGGAGGCGCGCCTCAACGCGCGCCTCGCGCGCAAGAAGTAGGCGCTATGCCTAGTCCATAAGCTCTGTTCGAAACGTGACATTACAGGGTTCCAACAATGGGGTCGCGGCGATGGGCGTCGTTGTCGAGATACGCCACCAGCTCCCGGCCGGCGGGAGTCATCGCGAAAAGGGTTCATATCTCGTACGCGCGGCCGCCCGTCGCGTGGTGCGATGGCCGTTGCCGCGGGTCCTCGCCGTCGGGCGCGGCCGCGCAGGGCTTGCAGACGGTGGCCGTCGGCGGTGGTGGGCGGCTCGCGTCCCCGGACGTCGCCCGGGCCTCGGCCTCGCGCGCGGCCGGTCGCGGGTCGGAGGGCGGCAGCGGCCAGCGGGCCGCCGCGGCCCGGAGTATCTCGTCGCCCGAGTCGTCGTCGCCGGCCGCGTCGCACGGCGGCGGCCGCCGCGGGCTCCGGGCGCGGGCGAGGTGCTGCTCGTAGGTCTCGCCCGCGCGCGACGGCGACACCGGCTCCAGCGCGACCTCGCGCACCACCTCGGCCGGCGCGTTCTCTGCCGCCTCGTCGTCGCCGCCGCCGCCGAGGCAGCCCATGAGCTCACTGTAAAACGAGCCGCCGCCCCCGGAGCAGCGGCCCGAGGCCATGGCTTAGTGCTCTGGGCAATAGTACTGGGGCAGCCCCACACACGACGATTGCTTCCGTATGCGGTTCGGCCGCCTCCCCGCGCCGGAGAGCAGAGCAAAATGGCAGAGATGAGATCAGATCCAGCGCGCCCCCGCGCGCCGGGTTCGAGGCCAATTTAGAGGTACGAATAGTACAAATAAAAACACATATTAATCTGAGGAGACGAACCCGGCGAACGCGCGCGCCACCGCGTCGACGCCCAGCTGCGAAAGGGTCCGCTCGTTGTCCGCCGCGATCTTCGCCGAGTTGGCGTGTTCGAGGCCGTCGACCAATACCAGAGACACCGTCGGGTGGGGCGCGCGCTTCTCGAAGTGGAGGGGGTCGTCGTCCGGGACGCCGCCGAAGGCCCAGGCCGGGTGGAAGCCCGCGATCTGGATGGCGTCATCGCTTGCCTCGGGCATCACGTCGTCCTCGAGGGCCTCGACGGAGCGCAGGAACGCCGGGAAATCGTCGGGCTCGTAAAACGGCGCCACCAGAAACACGATCGCCGCCGTCGGGTCCACGTCCGATGCCGCGGCCAGGTCGCGCGCGCAGGCGACGGCGGCGGCGTAGAAGGCCTTCTGATTATCCGCTTCCGTCACGACGTACGAAATCGCGTCCGACGTCTCGAGGGATTTCCGCGCAAACGGACACAGATTGACCGCGGCGATCCAGAGCGCCCAGGCGGCCGTCGCGGCGACGGCGTCGCGGTGCCAGGTGTCGGTCGCGGCGTCGTTCGCGCCGGCGACGGCGTGGCGAACTATGGTCGATCTGTGGCGGCTGCCAGCTGCCAACAGGAGAGGCAGGGCGAGTAGCATGGCTGCGATTCCTGATCAATACCGATGCTGCATCAGTAAAAAGTCATCAATGTGAGGCGTGTGCTGCCGTTTGGAGCATCAATGTGGCAAAGTGGGCGGGCCGGAGCTAGCGGCTGTAAGACACTAGCAAGTTGGGCGTGCGAGTCCGTGCGACTCAGCCCTTGCGTCCTAGTCCAGCCGGACGGGTGGGCCCGGGGGGAGCGGGAGGGGTACGGGGAACCCTGCGACGTAACTAGCCTGAGCCTGTGATGTAGGGGTGGCGCGAGTAGGGGATCGCCGCCTCCGCCGTGACGATGGTGATATATATTCTTACTCGTACTACCGCCAACTATGGGGCTCAGTCAAATGTGGCGGTCGCTGTAGTCATTGTAAGGCGTGCCCAGTACACTGGTAATCCAACATGTCTGGTAGCGCTCCAATTGGTCACGGCGCGCGGCGGATGTCACAAGGGAGGACTAGGTCATCCACGTCGCCGTCGTCGAACTTGATAGCGTACGTGCCCTCCTTGTGGCACGTTTTGACCTTGCCCGGGAACCAGTTGCCACCCATGTATCTCGCCTTGACGCGGTCGCCGATTTGATAAGCGGTCGCGGTCGGCGGCGCGGCGACCTTGCGGCGCTTTACACGCAGCAGATTCACGGGAAGGTCCTCAAAATAGCCGTCGTCGTATTCGACATTATAGGTCCCGTCGTCGTTCTGGGAACAAACCGTCGCCGGATACCACTTGTTTTCCGGGCGGTATAAAGCTTCCACGCGGTCGAACTGCTCGAAGGATTGAGGACCATTGTCATCAGGTAGCGGCCGGGCCACGGGCATAACCTCGTCGTCGGACGCATCATCACTATTAACGAAGGTCTTTTTGGGAACAGTAGCCTTGCGCTTGCGGCCCGACTTCTTCGGCGACGCCTTGGCAGCCTTGGCGGCCGCGCGCTGCGCCGCAGCGACGGCCTGCGCCGCCGCGTAGGCGTCGTCGTATGCGTCGACCGCATCATACAACCACTTCATCTCGGCCTCGACCTTATTTAAGAGCGCGGCCGCATCTTCATGAAATCGCGTCGACGCGACGTGGGCGTTGATGAAGTTCTCCGACGGCAGGAACTCGTCGCACTGCGCGTCTATGCGCGTCTTGTAGCCCGTGAGGTACGGGAGCAGCTTGTCCTTCAACTCTTTCTTTGTAACGATGCCACGGGCCACGATCAACTTCTCTTCGTCACTCAAAATACCGTCGTCACCCATGTCGCGGAAGAATCTCAGCGGGTCCGCACGGAAGGCTTTGAGATCCAAGAAAGCATATCTAAACGCACAAGCAAGTCCAAAACCTTTACCCAACGCCTCCAAAATTTTCTCATTATTGAAAGGTAGCACTAAATACATGTCCTGTTCTAGCTCTTCCTTTTTCGGAAGAGTAACTTTGGTATAGGCAAATTGACAAGTTTTGCCATCTTTGACAAGGTCTGACTTAGTTGCCCCAGACAAACGATTGCGGATGCGCTTTTCATGTACAGTAATGCCCTTCTCTCCCAATAACCTAACACCATCAGTCAGTCCTGTGGCTTGTAGAACAACATCAGCCTTGCCCTCTTCCTTGATTGTAATACTAAAGGGCTTGCCCCCGCCCATGGTTTTGGAATGAAACGGCTTCGAGTCCTCATGTAGCTTGATGCGGGCAATAAGACCGGCAGAATGTTCGAAAAGGGGCGGTTCCACCACCGTTGAATCGATGAAGCATGTGACAGCGCAGTGTGATTTAGGTGCCATAAGGTACGTGACGTGTACCACCGACGCCGGCACATAAATATCGTCAACTTCAAACGAGATGGGGTGTTTCAATTCAGACTGACCATAGCCCAGTGGAACTAATTCAGTTAATTCTGGTAATTGCAGAAGATGCAAAACTGCAAGAGAAGACTTGTCGCGCTTGTCGCTGCGGCAGAGCGAGTACTCGTGCGCGAGCGTCGTGGGCGTCAGCTCCCGGAACCCGTAGCGTTCGCGCACTGCGTTGGACGCCTTGACGACTTTCAGGACCGCAGGTCCTATTTCCTCGGGAGAGGCGACTTCTACAATAGTACCTGTGTGTTAGGTCGAGAGCGTCACGGAGCCGTAAAATCGAAAAAAGAAACCACCCACTTCATTGTGAGATGGCCACGTTTCGACGCGCCATCGAGGCGCCTTCGGCGTACCTCTAGAGTTCCCCAAGACGTCTTGCTTAGTAGGACGCGGCGGCTCGCCTTCCGGTAAATGGCCGCATTCGAGCAATTTCACCAGTAAATCAAAAGTGATTGAGAGTGCTTTGTTGGGCGTCGTAGATGGACTCCATTGCTTATTTTTCTGGTACATGTGGAGCGTGTAAGTATAGGTAGGGGCAGAGTCCGGGCCCGACCTGTGTTGAACGACGCCGTCGAGGCACTGACGCAATTCATTCACGAGACGCGTGGACTCTCTCGTGATCATGAAGACGGCGTCGACGCGACTTGGAAGTTCGGAAACGTTCGGAAATCACGCTGAGTCACGGACCGGGTCCTCACGGCGACCTGATGGACACCACCAGGGCCGAGCTTGCCCCATTTGGGCTTCTCGTCGACAATGGCGAAGTCGTCATACTTCGTCTTGCCGCCGAGAGCGAGTAGGAGATGAGTATCGGCCGCATATTTGAGCACCGGAGCCGCCAAAATAATGGTTCGGGGCTTCTCGGAGGCGAGCCGCGACAGGCGCGTCGCGACAAGCGCGTTGACTTCGTCCGCACGCTCGATCGAGGGGTCGCGGTTCCACTTGATTTCGCGACCAGTGGTGACGACCTTCGCCTCGACGGAGTCGCCCGGCGTGTGGAGACCTGCCTGATGATCTATAGCGCGTTGGATGCGCTCGCACGGGCCCAGCACAGGAGGCAGAGGTTGCAGAACGTCGGCGAGATCGCGGCGAACATTACCGTCGTTCTCGCCTTTCTCGACGTTCCGGTCGTAGCCTGGGGCCAGCTCCACGTAACACGACGCCTTCGCAGAGCTCGCGGCGAACTGCGTCGCGCCACCCGCGAGAGGCCGCAGATCTGCGCGGAAAACGAGTGAATTAAGGTAGTAAGTCGCGTCGATGGCGTCGCGCTCTTCGAGGGCGTCCAGCACTCGTCGAGGCCTCGGCAGACGCCACGACGACAACGCGACGATCCAGTCCGTCGGCAGCGGTGGCACCTCTCGTCTCGATGGTGTAGTGGTGAAAGAGAGGTAATTCTAGACGCTGATAGCTAACAATTTTGCTCATATGTGGAAATGACCACCATGAGTAATAAGGAGCCCATGGCGCATGGCTTCCACATTATCTTCTTAAAGTTTCGGCGAGCTTCGAGCAAATCCGACGGGTCCCAGTCACAAAAGCCGCCGCAGACGACCGCGGGCGCCGCGTCGCCACCAGCAGCTTCACTGTGGATGACGTCGGGCACGCGCACACCAGTGACCTTGTCGATCAAGGGATAGAGGTGGCGCTCGCCGACGGTGCACACCGAAACTGGCAAAAAATTGAGGCCGATTGCCGCGGCGTCCTTGACAAAAATATGCCAATGAGTGAGACAGATCCAGTAAAAGATTAGGATCCACTCGTCGTCGATTTTTATCCAGACGACTATGAGAATATAATGCTCGGACATGTGCTGCCCGCCATGCGGCGCACGCGGAAGCTAGTTGAGTTACGTGCGTATATGCGCTGCGCGTAGCCGTGGGCGCTCGCGTTTTTTGCAGCTGCAATAGTGCAGTGCACAGCGATTGCTGCAACAGCAGCGACACTAAATAAATCGCCACCATGGTCTATGAATGAGTTGGCCGACTCGGCGTTTGGCAAAACGCGAGAAACCCGTACTGATGGCCCCGCGCGTGAATCACGCGGTCTCAGAGAGTTTTTTCGCTCTCAGACGTGCTTGCTTTCCTTACACCGGATCGCTCTAGACCCGCCGGCAAAGCTGTCCGCGCGCGCGCGGGAATGCTGCCCAGAAATCCCGAGAGTCGTGCGACACTTTCGGAGTTGTTTAAGGCCCTCTTTCTACCCATTTCCAGCCTGTATCGTACTAGACTCGTCTGCGCTGAATCGCTCCGGCTGTCCATTTTCAGGCCCTAATCAGTGTCAATTTGCCTAGATCCGCAACGCGCGCCTCGTGAAGCTCGGCGGCCACGACAAGGCCAACGCCGGGTCGCTCTAAGCGCGTGCTCGGCGTCGCCCTGGACGTGACCCCATCCCCTCCCCATGATAAGTACCTTGGTACACAGTTGACCAACGCCGCGCCCGGGGCACGATCGCGGCGCTGGCGACGGAGATGTTCTTCCGAGTGAATGACGGCGCCATGAGTATCGATGAACGCTTTTATGTCGCAACTAAGTGAATGGCTATGGAGCTGGCCTCCTCGTTTTAAGGAGTGGTCCAAAGCAAACTGCACTAAAAAGGGTAGGCGGGGGATCGACGTCTCGTCGACGTCGACGATTTGCTACGCCTGATTCCATGCAACGGAGAGCTCTGTTCGCAACCATCGCACGCCTGCGGCCCGTCTCGAGTCGGGGACGCTCGCGGCGATCCGAAACGTTGGCCGCGGCCCAAATCGCGACGCCCCACGCCGAGGCGGCGTTCGTCCACGCGTTCTGCCGCGACCGGAGTCTCCTCCTGGGCGTGGAGGGCTACGCGCTCACGTCGCTCGAGGTGGCCCTGGCGACGCCGCCGCCGCGGCCCGGCGGCGTCGTGCCGGTGGCGCCGGTGCCGGCGCCCCCGACAGCAGTCGCGGCCTAGTAATAACGTTGGTATCATATACAGACGTCGCGTCGATGGCGTGGGGAGCAGCGAAGAAGCCTATTACCACATCCCCCGCGCCGGTGAGAACAGCACGAGCGCCTTGGCCCGTTTGGGTTCTGTAATAACAAAGCACCGCGCGAGGGGCCGTTGCTCTCCAGAACCAAAAACGAGGGGCCCCGCCACCTCGTAGACCTCGTTCGCAAGGCAAGTCGCGCCGTCCGAGCTTCGTTTGTAGACCTGGACACAATCTCTATACAAAGCTTTGGTCGTCGCGAGGTAGGGCGCCAGCTCCAGATCCGGTTGGGCCAGCGGACCTCCTAAACAAAGTAGCTCGAACAACCGGTAGAGCAACTCGTTGTCATCCTCCAAGGCTACGGAGGGGCGCTCCTCGTCGTCCTCCTCCTCCCCATCCCGCGCGCCCGCGGCGACGTCCCTATCATACTTTTTGCGCGCCAGCCACGTCCGCAACGCGTTGTCGCACTCGACACCACCAATCACAACCTGGGGGCACTGCTTCGCCCGGCCCGATCCTAGAATGACGTCCTGCGATGCAGCGATCGGGTCGAAGATGGCGAGCGACGTCGCCTCGCATTTCAACCGCTCCACGCGTACCGCTGCGTCGTCCTCTGCGACCGCAGGCATGCCCAGCGCCGTCCGCACCTCGTCTGTCAGAATGCCCTTTACGAGTTCCTCTTCTTTGCCCTTCCTGTCATAGCGGACACGCACCGCTTTTATTTCATCATATAACCCCCATCTTTCGAGGCAGGCGCGCACGGTGCGGTCCGCGAAGCACTTGCAGGGCGCCGTGTCCATCGCTGCTTGCTGTGGGGCAGCCTCTGCGCTGCGAAATCGGCGCTCTGGCTAGTGGCTTTAACAATAGCACCAAACCACCCTATATATGTGGAGACGCCATCGAGCACGCGTATCAGGCGTCCCCAGAAAGTGGGAACCCGCTAGGACCTAAGATTAAAACACATTATGTCGTAACGGGCGCGCACGCGGCGCACCGCCCGCGCTGGCTCCGCAAGCGACTCGCGTCGCAGGCGCACGGTTCATGGCCGCCCAGGACGGTGGCCGCGAACTTGTGCATGTTGCTTGTGCCTGCGCCGTCGAGTGTTGTTATTCGCGCGGTTCGGAAGCGCGCGGCACGCGAGTTTGTGTGTCGCCGCGCGCGCCGCTTCGCGCGGCCAGTCCTGAGGCGCGCGCCGGGGCGGTAAATCGGCTAACCCGCACACCGGGGCGTGGTAGTTCGCGCCGCGCGCCGTCGCCGCCGCGCGCGGCCAGGAGGCGCGCGCCGGGGCGGCTAAGCGTGGCGCGGCGCCGCCGGGGCGTCACTGGTAGCTCGCGCGGGCGCCGCCGCCACCGCACGTGGCCAGGGGGCGCGCGCTGGGGCGGCTAGCGGCGTGGCCCGCCCGCCGGGGTTGTGACCAGGTCGCGCCTGAGGCTTAGGGCCTTTGGGAGACGACGCCGCGCGTCATAGGGAGCTCCACTTTGATATCCCAAGCAAAACGCCCGCTGGGCGCTTTTGAGCGCTCTCGCGGGCTCAGAGAGGTGTAGATAGTAGTGTTGGAGTTGACACGGGTTCGCGCTTGTGGCTAACACCGCTATTCGTGCCGCTTGAGCGCTTTGTTCTTCGATGCCAAGCAAACCCAGCAAACATAGCTAGAGTGTTTACGTCGCGCGTGCAATCAAGCCACCAGGCGGAAGGCTCTTGAAAACGGACCTCTCCCGCCACCGGGCAGGCCCTTGTGGGGATACGTCGACGCAGGAAACGCCCCCAAAGCACAAGCTAGACACCGACGTTTAGGTAAAGCCTAAATCAGCCAGCCCGTCCCAGTCCTTCGACGGCTCGGACTGGTCCCAGACGTTGTAGTTGCCCCGGAAGGAGTACTCGCCCTTCTTCGCGTCGCTCGCGGCCTTGACCCAGGCGTCCTTGAACTGGGCTGAGGGTGCCGGGAGTTGTTCACCGTTCGTCGCCGCGTTGATGTCCGCCTCAAAATCAAAAGCCGTGAACTTCCGGGGATACCTCCGCAGTATGCGGCCATCCTTGTCGAGCAAGAACTTCTCGAAGTTCAGCGACAGCCGCCCGACGCCGTTTGGGTCGGGATATGTGGCCAAGTATGAGTAGAGAGGATGCCGCGTCGAACCCACAACGTCAATTTTGTCGAAGACCACCGCGGTCGGGTACGTCCCGAAGCCAAATTGCTGGTAGGCCTTGGCCCTTACCAACTCGGACACGTCGGGCTCGTAGTAGCCCTGCTCCGTGGGGACGGCCCAGACCCGCAGCCCGGGGTACTCCTTCGCGGCGTACCGCATCGCGTTGAAATTCGCGCCCGCGACGGGGTCGTCCATCTTGATGTTGACCACGAGGTGGGCGTCGCCCCGGAACTTTGACAAAGGGACGTCTTTCCCCTTGAAGGGGAGCGTCACGTCAAAAAGCTTCGCGGGGGCCGGCTTCGGCTCTGCGGCTGGCGGTGCCGCGGGCGGCTCCGCGGCCGGCGCGTCGGCGGCGAGCGCCTGCTCCGCGACGAGACCAGCGCTCGCACCGGCGCTCCAGCGCAGCGCCGCGCGGCGATCAAGGGCCAGGCCGGCAGCAGGCCTTGCAGCGAGCGCAAAGACAGCTAGTCTTGCAAATGTGTGGCGCGCCATCGCTGCAGCCGACAAAATGGCCCTGATACTCGATCTATGCAGTGACGACGAGTCTATTAAGGGTCTCTTTTGCGTGCCAGCGTCAGCTTTGCAGATCTGCGCCGTGTGATTACTAGCGGTTGTAAGACACTAGAAAGCGCACAGCGTCTTGCAAGCGAACGCGCAGGGCTTCGCCCACTAGTCCTAGCACCGTAACAGTAAAGTACGCGTCTTGAACGCGTCTGAAGGATCTGGGGCTGGGAAACCCCGGGTTGCGATTTTACGCGTCGGGCAGACAGATAAACACAGGACACCATTACTCTTACCCTCCAATTCGCGATCGTGCCGTCGCTCGTCGACTCGGCGTCGCGCGGCGCGTTTTTTTCGCGCTCGCGCCGCGCGGCGGCGGCGGCGGCGGCGGCCTTTTTTCTACGCTCCAGGCGCCATCGGCGCTGGCGGCCCATCTCCGCATTGCAAAAGGCGAGCGAGCAAATAATTACATAGAGCAGTTTTGCCATCCTCGCGAAGGCCGACCGGCGATTTACCGCCACGACGGGCGCACACCGAACGCGTGCGACGGTCCGGTAGGGATGTTATCGGATAGGCACGGCGTAACCAAAGTTGATGCTGTCCAAAAAAATTAGGAGAGCTAGCGGACAAAGACACTAGCAAGCAGAAAAGCGGCCGTGGTCAAAAGAAGATAAGAATCATGAGCACGCTCAAGTGCACGACTGACAAGATCGCTGCGCGTTCGTGCGGGTATTTTTACAGCTGCGGATCGAGCTGCTCTTCCACGGCCATTGGGCATCATAGCGTTGCATCCAGGCGAGGAACAGCAGCTCGTGCAACCCCTTTTCAACGCAGCAATCATGCGCTGGCAAGTGATTGCAATCCTCGCGGCAGCGCACGCCTTTGTGCTGCCAAGGCCAAAGCCGCAGCTGCGGCTACGAGCCGAGGACGACTGCGTAACAGCGGAGGAGTGCAGCGCGGAAGCGGAAGTCCTCAAACTGCAAGCGGAAACGCTGAAACTCGAAGCGCAAAAAGCGGAACTCCTCCTCGCGAAGGAGGTCGCCGAGCGCCAGCGACGCGTGCGCGAGGAGGAAGAAGCGCTGCAAGCCATGGCCGCGACGGAGGAAGCGTCGAAGGTGGTTGATCCTGCGCAAGCGGCGGCTCTGAGAGACGCCGATTTTCAAGCAAAAGTACTTGAACGTAGAGACGAGGCCTCGCGCAAGCTCGTGGCGGAGGCCGCGGCCGAGGAGGCCGTCGTGCCCATTGCTACCGAGGAGGTCGTCAAGACGGTCGCGGGGCCGGTCTTGATTTCTGATTGTGAGACTGCAGAAGAATGTGCTGTGGAAGAACAATCAAACAAGGAGGAGGCCTCTCTACTCAGTCTGGAGGCCGAGAAGTTGCGGCTCGAGGCGCAGAAGGCCGAGCTCGTGCTTGCCAGGCAGCGTCTCGAGCGCACAGCCCTGTGTGGAATCAAACAGTGAGTTATCTTGAGATTTGTTGCGGAGACCTTCGTCAACCTGAACGCCATCGAGCAGACGCAGGAATGGAGGCAACCTCGCGTCGATGGCGTGGAATCTACACGCCATCGAGCAGACGTGGGGCGCCCGAAATTTGATTTCCACACAGGCACAGCCAAGCAAGAAGCGGAAGCCTTCATCGAGGGCACGCTCGAACCCGTGGTGGTGGAAGAGGAAGAGGAGGAGGAGGAAGAGGTAGTAGAAGTGACGCCGGAGTCCGTCGCCTGCGAGGAGGCCCTTGACTCGTTATTCCCGGCCGCGCCGCTCACGATGACGAGGGAAGCGGCAGACATGCTGAGAAAAACGCTGTTCGACGACGAAAAGGGGTTTAGATGCGACGCCGTCGACGTCTGTGAGCGGGGCGCTATTTTCCGCGGCTCGACGCGGAATCAAGCGGCCAAAGACCTACTAGCGACGTGTCAGGCGAAAGTTCCACAAGACTACCGATTATTTGCGTTAGAGGACCCCGTCCCACCTACTGATGAAGAAGTAGAAGCAAGGTTGCAAGACGCAAGAGACCGCGCGCTGCTCGACAAGGACATCTCCGACGGAAGTCCAGATGCGCCGCCCAACGAATTGATGGCGGCGGCTCGTAGACCTACCGTGATCATCGCCGTAGCGTCAGAAACGCGACCGCTGCAGATCGAGAGCAAATTAGGCCTCGCGACGCGTTTAGCTGGCTTAGTAGGCACCGCTGGAAGTGCAGCTGCCTTCTCCGCGGCGGCCGGCGCGGGCAACGAACAGCTTTTCGAACGGTTAAAGGATGGGGACGAAAGCGCCTTCGCCTGCGTGCTGCCCATCGCCATTGGTATTTTTGCGATCCTGGCCGTGCACGAGTGCGCGCACGCTGTCCTTGCACGAAGGGGAAGCGTGGACTGGTCTTTACCTGTGTTTCTCCCTTCATTATCGACGGGCTCATTGGGCGCTTCCAATGAACTCAATGAATACGCCCCATCGAGATCCGCTTTGTTTGATACGGCCATCGCGGGACCGTTAGCTGGCCTGGCGTTATCTATCTTATTTGTTTTGATTGGCTCGGCTCTACCACTTGATAGTGCAACGGCGCCAGCGTTACCAGCGATTGCCATCCGGTCGAGCGCGCTCGGGAGTTTACTTGTAGCAATCGGCGCGCCCTCGGCTTTGTCGGCGCCGCCCGACGTCTCCGTGGCTTTGCACCCTCTCGTTGTGGCGGGCCTGGCGGGTCTCGCGATCAACGCTCTGGCCTTGCTACCGTTAGGTCGGACCGACGGCGGAAGATGTGCCCTCAGCGCATATGGGCGGACACTAGGCGCAGGGTTGCAAGGATTCGCAACGTTATTCGTCGGTTTAGCAGCATTGTTCGGAGGCGACGACCTCCTCCTCTTCCACTTGCTCTGGGTCTTCGGGCTGCAGCGGGACCCGGAGTCGCCGTGCGTCGATGAAGTGACGGACGCGGAGGGCCGGCGGCCGGTCTACGCTCTGGCGCTCATCGTGGCGGGTTTATGTTTGCTGCCGCTCGCGCCGGCGGCGCCATCGACCGTGCTGCCGGGGTTTCCCAGTTTATAGTAGCCGGTACTTTTCTCTAGCACCGAAGGGGCGACGGCGCATGAGAGAGAGAGAGGGCAAAATCACATTTCAAAACTTACCTCGCCGCGCGAGGCGATCGCGGTCTGCCGCCTCGGTCCGGCGCGCGTCGACGGCGTCACCGCGCGTTAGCCCGGTACCGCTTGGCGGGGGGCAGGCAGTCGTCCATGTCCAGCATACGCGGATCAGAACGGTCGATCACCGGGAGGGGCGGCCCGTCCCCCGACATTCTCCGTTTCCGCGAAAAGGGCGACGGCGTCGGGTTCGACCGGCCGGCCGCGCACGCGCCCGGCAGCGACTTCGTATATTTCTCGTAGGCCTCCGTTAAGGCACGTAGCGCCGCCGTATTCGACGGGTCACCCCTATAATAGCAATACAAAACCCGCTCATGCGTCGACTTCGGTAGAGCTAATTGAGACAACTTTCCAGAAGGGATAAGGTAGCCCCTTTCCACATCATCTTTCGGGTTGAAGAACAATACATGAGCGAGCGGGTCGCGCACCGCCCACGACAGCCGATCGTGGTGCGCGTCCGGTACGTGATAGCCCCAGCCGTACTTTATATCCGTAATTCCTACCAGTACATCGTCTTCCTCTACACTATCACCTTCTACTCTATCTAATATAGCCCTTCGACAGTCCTCCTTGGATAAAGACAGCAATTGGGGCTTGACGACAGAACATTCCCGTCCCTCACCATTGACGAAGCGTCTTGCTAAATCCCACCGGCGCGACTCCGTCGACGCGCCACAAGCGCTGCAGTATCTGTCCCTAGGTTCTGTCTCGGAAGAACACTCATTACAAAGAGGCTTCGTCGGCAGGATGGCACCCCTACCGACTTCCTGGTAGAACTCCCGCCTGTTGAGCCGTTCCAAGATGCGTCGTGTCCTCTCCAAACCTGAAGCTGATGAGGTCTGTAGCGTCTCCAAGAGACCATCTCGCAGCTGTGTGAACCTTTGTGGAAATCAAAATTTTACGGCGCGTTCGTGCTGAATCATCGCGTCGTCCTCCACGCCATCGATGCGGCGCCTGCTCGATGGCGTGGCGATGCCGGTTCCTCACCGCTCGGCCGAGCCAGGATGGCCGCGTCATCGCCGAGAAATGACTTAGTGAAGAATTGTCGGGTGCACCCGACGCACTGGTTGATTTCCACACAGGTGTGAACGCCCCGCAATCCGAAGCCGCCTCACCGAGCGTGAACTCTCGACAAGTGCCGTCTTCACCAGTAGCCGTGATCCGAAACGCCGAGTCATGCGCCGCTAGGAACGCGTCCGTGATCATCGCCTCCGCGACGATGGCCACGCGATGCTGGTAGACCATCTGGTGCATTTCTGAACGCAGCTTGAAGATCCTATTGAGATCTAAGGCCACCTTTTCTTCGAACGCCACCTCGCCCACACATCGTTGCGGGCCCTTGACGACGCGGATCGCCGATACTAATCTTGTGACATCAAAACCGCCTGATGAACTTTCACCTAATGTAGATACCGAGTCCCGGTTCAGGTAGTCCCACTTGTCCACGTCTAAGCCACTTCTTTTGTTAGAAACGATGTCGCATAAAAAACGCTTGTCCTCCGAGAGGTGTGAAAACGGCCAGTCTGCATCATCTGCAAGCCCTTCGATACAGGCACAGATGAACTCGACCTTCACACCGGGAATGTACTCCTCGAGCTTGATTTGCGTGCAGATTCGACGTACTAAACGAGCGCCCATGCCCTCGTGGGAATAGTTCTGATCGCCAGTGCATCTACGAACGAAGGGCTCCCACATGTGCGAGTAGGGCCCGTGGCCGACGTCGTGGAGCAGAGCGGCTAGGCCGACGCACAGCTCGTCGGAATCGTCTATCGCTAATTCAGGTTGGGTATTGCGCAAATGCCGCACGACCAACAAGGCCAAGTGGGCCGTCCCGACGGAGTGCTCCTTGCGCGTATGTGTGGCCGAGGGAAAGACGAAGGACGAGCCACCGAGCTGTCTTATCTTATCCAGTCGTTGAAACTCGCTCGTATCCATCGCAGCAACTAAAACACCAGGCAACGTGACGGCGCCGTAGACGCGGTCGTGGATCGTCTTGGGCTTCCGCAAATTGTGGAGCGGTGCCGCGCCCGACAGGCGCCGTCGTCTTTCAACTACCGGTGTGCGGTTGTCCGTCTGCGACAGCGGCTGGCGGTCGTCATTCGTGGGTGTCGGGCTTTCGATCGATGAATCTCCGAAGGACTGCGTGCAGCGCGGGGCGCTCGACTGAGTCGTGCGCCGGCGGCCGCTCATTGCTGGCTGTGGAGTCCAGGGAGCTGGGGCAGGGTGGCTGGCGCGTCGACAGGCGTCGCAGCGGTGGCGACTGCTGGCTTCTTGACACCTGATGCTGTGACTGAGCCCGCGACGAGGTATTAGCCGGTTGGGGGCGCACTGGCTTGCTCAGATCCCGCGCCAAGCGACGTTAAAACATAGCGCCGGTAAGACACTAGCCTTACACTAGCGTGGCTGCGTTGCGTTCGTGCGCGCCCCCCGCGACGCCGCGCGTTGGGAGGCTGCGTGCAGCTCGTAGCCTACCCCCTGGCGGTCCCGGGAAGGCCGGCCCGGCAGCGAACGCGGCTAGACCCGCTGAGAACAGACTTCACCTTGGGAACATGCTCTCCGGCGCCCTTTTCGAGGCGACCGGGCCCTCCGCTCACAAAGCGGCCCTCGCTTTGATTACCGTTACTCTGCTACCCTAGAGACCGCCGCGCCGGCTCTTGGTCCAGGCCGAGCGCGCTGCGCGCTCGCAGGACCAAGCGTACCCTCGTCCGCCGCGAACGGTCACCATGCGCACGCTGCGGGTCGTGCTCGCGCTCGCCGCCGCGTGTGCGTCTGACGTTCTCGACGCGCCAACGTTTTTCTTCATCGGCTCGTCCAAATGCGCGACGTCCTCGATCGCGGCAGCGCTCGCGCGACACCCCGCCATCACGTCGCACGCCGGGCAAGGCGGGCAAGGCGAGGCGCACGTCTTTGACGGCGACCACCGCGCGCACGTCAAGAACGCGAAGGCGCTGCTCCGGCGGCTGCAGGCGAAGCTGCGCAAGAACCCGAAGCCCGGTGCGCTCGCGTCGATGGAATACACGCCCGAGTACCTCTTCGAGGCGAACCACGTGCCCGCGTGCCTGTGCGGCGCGCTCCAGCTGACGGCTGCCGCGCGCTGCGCCAACCGCCGGTTCCTCGTCACGCTGCGCGAGCCCGTCGCGCGCGCCGTCTCGTCGTGGCAGTTCAAGTCGCGCGCCGGCGGCGGCGAGACGCGCTCGTTCCGCCGCGTCGTCGAGGAGGGCGCCGCGCTCGCGCGCGGCATGCGCGCGTGCCTTCGGGCGCACGGCGGCGGCGACCGCGCCGCCGTGCGCGCGTGCCCGATTGACCGGTATCTCACGCCGCCGCCGCACGGCCACCACCAGCAGATCTCGCTGAGCCACGTCGGCAAGGGGCTGTACGTGTACCAGCTGCGCGCGTGGTTCGCGCGCGTGCCGCGGGAGCGCTTCCTCGTCGTGCCGATCGAGCAATTCTACGCGAACGCGACGGACGGGCTCGCGCGCGTGCTCGCGTTTGTCGGCGTGCCCGCGCTCGGCGCGCGCGGCTTTGCGAGCGCGCACGCGCTAAAGGCCGCCGCCGAGATCCACGTGAACGACGCGCGGCCGTCGCTGGCGCTGCGCGCGCAGGTGACCGACGCGCTCAAGGAGCAGCTCGCGGCGGTGTACGCCGAGCCCAACTGCGAGCTTGACCGGCTGCTCGGCTTTGCGACGGGCTATTGCGCGCGCGCGCGCAAGCGCGACGCGGCGCCCGGCGTCGTCACTGAGCGCGCGGTGGCGAAACAAGCCTCGGGCACACGAACCGGCGTGTCGGTGAAAAGCGCCTCAATACGAGCGGTAGCACATAGCACGGGGTAGCTGTAGTTTGTTGGAAATTCTCATTCTCGCCGCGCTCGCGACGAGCGCGCACGCGCGCGCCGCGCTCGTCGATGCGGGCACGCGCCGGCCGCGTGATCGCGACCGCGCTGCGCGACGCGGCGCCGAGAGGGGTGGGGGTATTGGGTTTACGAGCCCTAGAACCGCAACAACGCCGTCGAACGCGAGAGTAAACCAGGGGCTCGTTAGGCGGGGGGAAGGGGGGGTTCTCAAAAACTCACTCGAGCGTCGGCGGCGGCCCGCGCCGCGTGTTCAGGCGGGGTTCGAAGGTGCACTCCTCGAGCTCCGCGTCGTGGGCCGCGTGCTCGGCCTCGCGCCGCGCCGCCTCGTAGCGCGCCCCGAGCGCGCGCAGGTGGTCCTCGACTGAGGGACCGTGCCGCGTGCTGGACGCGGCGGCGGCCGTCAATTTCGGCGTGAAGGTCGCTTCCCTAGCGTCCTTCATCGCGCGCTGCATCGCCGTCGTGTCCCTCGGTTCGGACTGTTTCGGTCGAAACAGCGCCGAGGTGGGCGGGCCGTTCGCCGCGGCCGGTAGCCTAGCGTCCATCGCCCGACAGAAACTTTCAAAGTCCAGGAGGCCGTTGGACTTCTGTTCGAGCGCGTCGGCCGCGGCTAGAGCTAGCGGCGTCCTGCCCAACCTTGCTTGATCAATACGCTTCGGTCTCACGACGGCGTCCAGGGCGCTGTCGACGGGCGCCGTCTCGTTCGTCGCCAGGCGGTCCAAAGCGACGACGTCCCGCCACAGATCCGCGTAGGCATTCCTACGCGCATTGTGCAAATAAGCTTTCGAGCGGTCGTTGACGTGCGAACGACTACGCCTTCGACGAGCCTCCGCGATCTCTCGAGCTCGCAGTTGGGCCGCAGCAGTACGAGAAACATGCAACGGAGCCCGATCGTGCACGGGCCCGCGCGTCGTAAATTTGGGCTCAAAAGGAACGCGCCCGGCCTCCTCTTCGTCATAATCTACGGACGGCTTGGGCTGCGACGGCGGCCGCGCGCGCGCCAGTCGCGCGTCGAGCGCTCGTTGAGCCTTCCTGGGATCGGTAGCGTCTTTGGTTCCAGAACGTAGAGCGGCGGCCCCGATGTCCGGCCGGAAGGGGAACCTTCCGGACTTGACTGGATCTTCGTGAAAATCGCGAGACGCTCGTCTCGCGGCCGCGTCGGCATATAGACGGTCGTGGGTCTCCGGTGGACACACGTCTTCCTTCGTGCCCGCCGGCCGCCGAGCCAAGGCGGCGGCGTAGGCCGCCTCGGCAGCGGCCCTACCTCGTGTCCGAGCGTCCGCATCACGTGCTGCATCGGCTCTCGCTAAAGTCTCCAAGACCGCAGCGACGACCTGGCGCTCCCGCACAATCGCGCGAGAATGCGGATCGATCTGCGGGGCGAAGGTCAACTCCGCCTCCTCGTGATCGATAGCTACCGGTCGTTCACAAGCGGGTTCAAAAGCATGCCTATAAAGATCTTCCCAGACGTCTTCTCGGCCATTCTTGGAAGCGGCCTTCTCTCCTGTTTTCCTCCACTTGTCTATGAGCTTGCGAGACTTGGGAGCGCAGATCGTCGGCCTGCCCACTTCTCTCGGTCTAGGTTCGCCGCATCTCAAAACGTTTTGGGGACCGCCCACTTTCGACCCACACGCGTCGTCGTGCCGCGCCCAGGCCCACGACGACTCGCAGGCGTCCATTAATGATACTCTAGTACCAGCAACTCTTTGACACGTGTCGTCCCTCCAGCTATTGAGCTGACCGCATTTGGCACAACTCCAATCAGCCATATCTTGTGCTGAATTAGCACCTCTCCGCCGCGCGTAGTCGTCGGCCAGCTGCCGCGCCTTCTCCTTGGCCTGTTCGATGGCGGCGTGCTCTTCGTAGAGCCGCGCGTGCACTTCGCCGCGCGACGCCTGGAGGAGTCGCGTCGAGTGGCCTCTCACCTTGAAACTTCGATGAGATTTGTCCTCTTCTCGATCGAGCTCTCGCCTCGTCTTCTCGCGTCGTCTTCGTTGTCTCGCCGCGTCTCTATGTAAGCGCGCACACGTTTCTCGCTGCCTCCGAGGTAAAACTTTCGTAGCTCCTTGCTTGCCGCTCCGCCACACTAGGGAAGCTCTTTTGACTCTAGGTTTGGTCTGCGCCGCGGAAAAGGACTGGCGCGCCGCGTTGTAGGCGTCCTCGTCGTCGTCCGGACTCACGGCGCCCTCGTCGTCGTCGTCCTGGGCTGGTTTTTGGAGCTGGCGCTGCCGCTCGTCCTCGGCGATGCTTGCCACGATCTGCTCCCTGAGTACCTTTTCGTAGGAGGCCGGCAGCTTGTAGGTGGCGAGGAACTGGCGCGCCAACTGGCTCGGGTCGTCGCCGTCCCTGACTTCGATGTGCTCCGTGCGGTTGTCGGCGAAGACGATCTCGACGATCATTTTTGGCGGGGGGCGGGCCGGCATCGTTTACTGATGCGGTACGCTTCCGCGCGTCGGTCGATGGTCGGGCGTGCGTCGCACGTGTGGTAGCGGGCGTCGGCGCAGCGCTGCGGTGACGACGGCTTACAACCGGTACGGCGCCGCGCTCCTCGACAAACAGTGGAGACCGCAGCTGCTCGACAGTTGATCTGTTTGGCCGCGGCGTTCACGCGTCGAATGCCGCACGGCTCGACAGCGATTTCAGGGCCGTTTCTACGCCACCGCTCGCAGCCGAACTCGTCCCGGGCAACAATGGATGCGGCCACGGTTTGCGATGCGGCTTGGCTCGATAATCGAATAGCCAGTAACACACTAGATTTTTGAGAGCGGTCAACGCGAGAGCCTTCTGCAGATGCCTATCCTAAGCACGCAGCCATCCATAGAGACCCAGGCCCTAGCGGGCCAGGCCAGCGCCGCGAAGCCAGTTGGTTTGGTATTGGCTGCCCGCGCCCGACGCGCACCAAGCCCGCCCGACGCCGGCGCCGCGCCAGGCAGCGACCAGGCACCCGCATCGATCCGAAAAAGGCTGCCCGAGTCCGATCGGCGCCGATCAGCTCCGGCAGCAGGCACCCAAGCACAACAGCCCTGATGGCCGCCGGCCGCCCGCCCCGCGCGCCTTCCTCCGGCAAGGACGCCTCACTCTTACAAGAGATCGAGGGCAAGCATCAACAGGCCCAGCAGTTGTTCGCCCTGAAGAAGTATGGCGAGGCGGTGACGGTCTGGCGCGACGCCTTGATGCAAGCGCGCGAGATCCAGAACGTGCAGACGAAAAGAGCCGTGCAGCCCGTCATCGCCGGAAGCTTAGGCTGCGCCCTCGACCTGAACGGCGAGTTCAAGGAAGCGATCGAGTGGCACGGCAAGGCCTTCAAGACGCACGGTAGTCTAGGAGACACGCTGGCCCAGTGTGGGGATATTTGTAATGCGGGCAACGCGTACCTCAACGCGGCGTCGGCGGGCGACGTCCAGGCCGTCTCCAGCGCGGAGGAGTGCTTTGGTCTCGGTCATGTGATTGCCCTCGAGCACGACCACCGGGACGCGGCGGCGACGGCTTCCGCTGGTTTGGCGAACTGTCAAAAGATGAGGAGCAACCTCGGCATGGTCCAGACGGATAGTGTGAAGGCGCCCACCCTTAGTAGTGTGGCGGAGGAGGAGAAGCCCGCGGACAAGCCGTGCCCCTGGAACGTCAAGAAAACGTTGTCGACGGCCGGCGCAAATGCGCTGAAGTAAGACTCAAGATACAATTAATACACACTACGATCCTCCGCGACCGCCAGGAACTCGCCCAGCCGCCGCGTCTGCTTTGATGCCTCCACCGAATACGAGTGGTGGTCACCCTCGGAGGAGAACGTCGCGTACAGGACGCAACGCAGGTCCTCGCTCACGTTCGCGCCGCCCCGGTGGAAGCACCGGTAGTCCATCAGCGCGACGTCGCCGGTGCGCAGCTCCAGACACACCGGCGCGCCGAGGCCCAGTTCCGATGGAGAGCACTTCGCCCAGGGCGAGGCCACGGGCGGGAGCAGGCCGGCGGCTTCGGCTTGTATGCTTGCCGCATCTCTATGATCATCAGAGCCGTCCGGTGCGTACGTCCTCTTCTCACTTTTGTGGAGCAGCGCCCAGTCGCGGCGCGCCGCGACGCTTGATGGAGGCGCCGGGTACAGCACCGTCGCGCCGTTGCTCTCTGAAACATCTTGGAGCGGGACAAACAACGTCGCCATCGAGAGGCCATCTCTAGGTAACACATCTAAATGTGGCGGCTGCGCCGCGGCCCTCGGGAGCACCGCCAGCACGGACAGCTCGACGAGCAGTGCTTTTGACGTCAGGCCCGCGTCCGCGACGGCGTCTTCACCAATCGCGGCGAGGGCCTTTGTTAAAACGGCGGCGACGCCGTCGTCGTCCGGCGCCAGCGGAATCAACAACCGGCCGTGCGGCCCGCCGTCGACGCCCTCTTTTAGATTTTTCTCCAGTCCGAGCCACTTCCGCCACGCGGGCGCGGGCGGCTCGCGGGCCTGCGCCAGCGCGTTCCTACGGATTGTTGCTACGGCTTGTGGCGCGACGGCGAGCCGCTTGACGACGTAGCCGCTCTTGCGCATCTGCTGCTTTGCAGCTTGGCTGAAGCATCGGTGTGCTGTTGTTGTTGCGACGCATCGGCGGGCGACGTGGAGGCCGCGGAGCATCTGTGCGGCGGTGCTGCTGCAATGGGCTGCTGCAGCAGGGTAGGCTCACGATGCGGCGCGTCGGCTTTTGGCCGCAGGTTGGTAACACCGCGTCATTGCGAGCGCTGCACTCAATGACGAGGCATCATTGATCAGCGTTAGCTCCTTAGCGGTATTCAGGAGCCAGTCCAGGCTGCAGAGCAGAGGAGCTGCAGCTGTTGTACTCAAGTCTGGGCGGCGCATGCGTTGAAGAGGCGTGCGCAGGGCTGCAAGGAGGAACTGAGAGCTCCGTTTCAGTGCTCTAACGCATTCGTATTGCATCACGTCACGATAACCTACGGAAGAGCATCACATGGCTCTCAGAGCAAGATGCATGCTCGTGGCGCTCGTGCACTACGCCGTCGCGCTGGAGTGCGCGAGACGACCAGCGATCGCTCGCATCACAGCCGCCGGATGCGCGACGGCGACCGCCGCGCGGGCGGCCGACGTGCCAATGTTGGGACGGTTCTCGCGCAACGAAGGAGCAAAGGAATTCGTGGGAGATTGGAGATTGGAAACTACCACCGGAGCTAAAGGTAAACTTGTTTTTCAGGGGACAGGGGATTGTCAGCTCTACGATGGCGCGAAGCTCCTCGGCGAGAGCGCCGTCCCCTGGAAGTATAGCGGCCGACAAGGCGTGGTCGCCGTGTCGTTCACTTTGGATTTACCGACAATTTCGGACGACGTCCTGATCCTCGACGGCACGATCGAGGAGGACGGCGCGCTGCGCGGAGTCGTCTACGCCGGCGACGCGGAGATGGGCGCGCGGGGCGCCGGCGCGAAGACGAGGGTCGGGGACTTCGTGGCGACGAGGTAGTAAAAGAGCACGTATTGTACTGTAGCTAGCGGGGTTAAGACACTAGCCTGTTCTCGCGGATTTTGCACCTCCTGGTGCATTAGAGCCCAAGAACCAAGGTTTCGCGCCAGACCGCCTAGGTCGGGCTGAAAAATGGCCGCCAGTACGATGATGGATGCGAGCTATGACAGGAAACGTTACGTGAGGCAACCGGCGTGCGTGAAAATATATATATATTGCCAAACTTTTGTTGAGGGGCTACCGAGACGATCCAGCGGAAGCCTCCCGAGACGATCTGGCCGAGTCCACGGCCGTTCTCGAGGAGCTATCCCGGACCTCGCGGCGCGTCCTCGGCCCCTCGCACCCGTTCACGGAGGGCATCCAGAAGGACTTCGATATTTCGCGGTCAGTCCTTGCCGCGCTCGACGCGCCCCATACCGTGTAAGAAAGAACACAAAATGAATTAAGGGCTGAAGCCCCCCTTCGACTCCGGCGATCCAATGGTCGAGGGCGTCGTCGGCGACTTCGCCACCGTCGAGGGACTGGTGGGTGGCGTCTTCGCGTTGAAGGCCTCGAGCTCCGCCAGCCTCTGGGCCTGCCTTTCTTCGGAAAATTCGGCCCAGGGCGCCACCGTGTCGTCGTCCTCCCAGTCCGTCGGGTTGTTCGCTTCCGTTGAAGCGTCGAAGGCCGGCAGCGGTTGTGGGACAGAAGCGCTCCCCTCGCTCACGGGATTTAATGAAGACGGCGCTCTGGGTGGTCGTCCGGACCGTATCCTAGGGTCGGGCACGCCGCGGGGATCTCGAGAAGACGCAGCGCGTTCCCTAGCTTGCAACCTAGCTCGTAAAGCAGCGTTCGCGGCCCACGGCTCCTGAGGAGCCGTCGGCTGGGCCCAGGGCGCGACACCCGTTATGGTCGACGGTGGTTGTTGTTTCTCTTCCCCCGGTTTCCAGATCGCCAACATAGCCTCGAGCTTGGGGGCCATCGCCAGCACCCGGGGACAGGCCTTCGATGTCTTGAGGCGCTCGAGCAATGCGTGCACATCGGTGACTTCATCGATGTCCGACCACCTTCCTAACAACGTCCTTACAGAAACGCCGCAATTCGATAGCCGTTCTCGCTGGGAGTTCGCCGTCTCGCTGCAGGACCACTTCACGCCGTCGAACACCTCGGGCGGCGCATTTGCTGGCAAAGCTAATAACACGTAGCCCCCGTCCAGCGCTTCGCAGATCGCCGCCGTGCCTTGCCTTGCGCAGGCACACGCATCTAAAACGTAGTCTATGGGTAAATCGGGCGCGTCGGAGCCCAGAAAGACGACCGCACCCCTCGATTGGCTCCTTATTCGTACATATTCGTCTCTCAGAGCGGTGCCGAGGTCGGAACTCTTCAGGTCCCGCGACGCCATGGGCGACAGCTCCCAGCCCGGGGCTAGTCGGGAAGCTTCTTTGCGCTCATCACTCGGCGCGAAGCAGCACACGCGCCGCGCTTGGGCGCACTCGCCACAAGAAAAGCGCTCGAAGGTGTCCGCCGCCATGGCGGTGGCCAGCTTCTGCGTCTCGTGCGGGCCGAAGCAAGTGTGTAAGCGCGTTTTGGACTTCCCGGCGGCCGGCACTTTCAGGACTACGACGAGAGCGTCGCCGGCCTCCAGCGGGAGCGCTGGGCCTTGCGGGGCCGTCTTGCTGATGAACTCGTGGAGCATCGTTCTTGTTTGCTCGCGCGTCGACGGCGTGTGATGGCGAAGGAGCCGCGCGTCGACGGCGTGTGGTGGCGACGAGCTCTAGGTGGGCTGTCTGCAGTGGAAGCAGAGAGGTCGCACCCGCTTTTTTGAGTCAGTAGCGATGAAGTCTCGCTGTGAAATAGAAGCCGTGAGATATTCCCACGACAGATTAAAGCTCAGGATGGCCAGCGGCGCTTTTTTGTGGTAATCTTCTCGAGCTAGCGGCTAGTAAGACACTAGCGCGCTTCGGTTGCCTGCTTTTGTATTGCGCACGCGTACGAACGGCGTGCTACGCTACACACAGACAGACGTGACCGCAGCGCTGCCCCGCAACGATGGGCTGCGCCGCCTCCAAGCCGCCGGCTCAAGACGCCCCAGTGACACCCACCTCCACCAGCCCAACGAAAACCGACGCCAGCCCAAGCCCGACGAAGACGCCAATCGAAAAGCCGGCACCGACACCTACGAAGACCGTGAGCCCGCCGCCCGTGCCGCCCTTGACCCAAAAGTCACCCGAACAAAAGACGCCGGTCGCGGCGCCGCTCAGCTGCCGGACGGAAGGAAGCGACTGGGACGCCACTCCCAGAACGCCGCGGCCCGTCACGCCTATGTCTTCCGATTCCGATTCTGATGATAGTAGTGATGGAGAGGACGACGATCGGAGATGTGGAAGATCGACGGCCGAGCCCGACGCCGACAACTGGTTTCCGGCAAAGCTAGGCATCGGCGGCGCGCAGCAGAAGTGCCCGCCCCTCCAATGCGGGTCGTGCGGCTTTGAGGTCCATCGGTTCAGCGGCCACCGCTGGCACCGCCAGATTGATTATATGCACTTCCGGCATTTTGAAGGCCACTCCTACGACCTTGTGAAGTTGAGAGCGAAACTCGTGCCTTCCGAAGAGTATGCTGCGTATTCTTGTCAGTGCGCGTGGCAATCAACAAACACGTGGAAGGCCCTGGACCAGTGGGGCTCCGACCCGGCTCCCGAAGGCGGCGCGGCGAACGGTAGGATCGAATGGCAGAAGAGGAAAAAGGGGTTTAACAAATAACATTAGACAGGGGGCGCCATGAGCTTCTCAAAGTTGGCCACGACGTCAACATCGTCCCAGGCCCACCACGCCTGGTCTAAGAGTTTCTGCACCGTTGCGTCGTCGAAGCGTCTCTTAATTTCTTTCGCGGGGTTGCCCACCACAATGGCGTAGGGCCTCACATTTTTCGCCACCACCGCACCGGCGCCGATGACGGCACCGTGGCCGATTTGCACACCAGATAAGATTTTGGCGTCGGCGCCTACGAACACATCCGAACCAATCACCACGTCGCCCTTCGAGACCGCGTGCTTCTGCGTCAGAGCGGCGGCTCGAGGGTCGAACGCGGGGAACGGGAACGTGCTCGTCCACCCGTAGCGGTGCTCGCCACCCAGTAAGATAGACACTCCGGGCCCTATCGACGAGAAGTTTCCGACAGCAAGCTTTTCACTTCCACCATAAGCTAGAATGCGCACGCCATCAATACCATACGTCCCCTTGCCCTGAACGATTCGTACGTCATACCCTATATAGCTTTTGATGGTGTAGTTCCGGAACGGTTCCCAGTAGGAGTTCGTCCAGGCCGGCACGAAGTACTCTATTGTTTGGCGATCTCTCCTCAGTAAGTCCCGGCATTCGTCGTCAGCACCTGCCGCCTCCATCCACGCGTATACTCTATGCGCACCGGGGGACGCTCCGGTCACCGTTAGAAGAAGTGGCACCTCATAAGATTGTTCGGTGATGGGCACGCAGGCATCTCCAACATCTTTGTCGGATAACGCAAAACACACATGGGCCTTGATCGCTCGTAACCCGTCAATGAACAAATCGTCGATCGTCGCATTCACCGACAGCTGCGTATCGTTGTACGCTGCTTTAAGAACGAAGGGCTCGTCCCACCAGCCCCGCTGGAGTCTCTCCATGGCCTCGCGGACGTTCCGTATGCGATCCAATATGACTCCAGCGACGCAGGCCGAGTCGTCCTCGCAGTGGCCACCGCTCGTCAACTTCCTTTCATCCACGAGATCGATGACATCTCCGACATCATCGGTAAACGAGTCTCTGAAACGTAAAACAACTTCCGTGTCGAGTTGGAGGGTCACGGACGCTATGGATAAACAGGGCTCGGGCTCGATGTTCTCGTAGGGCTCGGGCACCAAATCTCCTTCCTCGTAGGGGAACCCTGCTGCTAACAGAGCTTCTCTGATCTCTACGTCGTACTCGCCGCCGGGCTTGTTCTTCTCTTCGTCCTCGGCGTCCATCTGCGCGGCGATGACGGGGTCGTAGGCGCTCGTTGTGGTTAGGAGGAGTGCTATCAGTGCGAGGCGCATCATCGTGGCGCGCGGCGATGGCGTCTCGCTGCTATGCTGCCCGCTACGGAGCGTTTTGAGGGGCGGCACGGCGCCTGCGACTGATGCGGCGACCGCAGCGATGGATCGCGCTTCGCGAGCACCCGTTGCCGCGCCGCACGCCGCGCGCGAGGCTGCCCGATTGCGAGGCGCTCGACGCTGCCCCGGAATTGTTTTTTAGGGCAGCCGTGCCTCGACCTTTGCGAGAGCGTCGAGGAGGCCTCAATACGCCAGCCGACCGGGTGTTTTCTCCCGATGAACCTAGTACCTGGCCCTTGACGAATCGGTTACCGCGCGCGGCCTGTCGCCTGCGCGCACCCAGAGCGGGAGCCGTTGCCTGCGCCTGCTTACCATCACCCAGCAGCCCCACCGTCTGCGCGCGTGATCCGTGCGCGACGCGACGGTTCCGCCGTGGCAAGCTCTGTGCCATAGAGGCAGGAGGCTGCCCTACCTCGCGCAGCGATGGCCAAGAAGAAGGGCGGCAAGGGCAAGAAGGCCCCGAAGATCCTCACGCCGAAACGATGCACGATCAACATCGTCTACTGCTGGCGCGGGCTGTCGATGGGGACGCTTGGCATGGGCGGGCCCTACCGCCGGATACGGACGCTGTTATTGATGGAGTTCCGGCGGGCCGAGATCTCCATTGTCGGGAATGGGACCGCGGCCTTGCCGTCGTCGGAGCCGTTAACTGTAAAACTGGTCGAGACGGGGGAGGACCTCGGGTCGCTCGACTGGAGCCTCTCTCATGTTTCCAAGCTCAACGAGCGGGAGGAGGCCATCGCTGTGATCGTCGAGAAGACGGCGAAGCAGGTGAGGAAGTACTTGTCCACACCGATAGAGGGGCCGTCCAAATTCCGCGGGAGCGCCGCGGGCAATCTGACCTACTATGTACCCAAGAAGAAGAAGGGCAAGGGGAAGAAGAAGAAGTGAGCGCTTTGGCGCGCGCGTTTTATACTGTGGTGTGTAAGATCTAAGATTCATGACGAGGCTCCGGACGTTTTTTGACCGGCGCTCATCGGCGGGGAGGCCTCCTAGCCTAGCCTCAATTTAACCACAAAACGGGTTTTGAGGGACCCCTCCCCGCCCCAGGGGACACGTCGCGGAGGTCGCGCAGCGATCCGCCAGCTAGTGTCTTACAGGGACGCTAGCTAATCTAATTTTTTTGCGAAACACGCCAAGGTACGGCATAGCTGTGGCGTTGCATCGATTCGGGCGCGGCGCATTCGCATTGATCATAATCGAGCACGTGCCCGCTGCCGCAGGCTGCGCCGTGCCGTATAGCTTAAGCACAAGTGCCGACACCAAAATGCTGCTGCGTTTCCTAGCGCTCGCAGCGCTCACCTATGCACAGAACGCGTCGCGCATCGAATATAATGTTCTGATTGTGGGCGACGTCCACGACGACCTCGCCGCCATCGACGAATTGCGAGCGCGCCTCGGCCGCCAGTCGAGAAAGTACCACCTCTTACTATGTACGGGTGATCTGACGACGATGCCGCACGGCAACGTCGAAGGGAGTGCCAAACCGGAAGCGACGCCACACACCAATGCTTTCGTAAGAAAGGCCAGCGAAGCGGCGCGAGCCTTAGCGACGTTGGCACCTTTAGTGTATTTCGTGCCCGGGGCGCTGGACCCTTTAGGACTGTATGAAGCGGACGCCCGACTGCCCCCGGGCCAACCTAGAAATGCCCACAACATGGTGGAAAAAGTCACGAGCGCCTTGTGGGTCGCGGGCTGGGGAGGAGCGACGATGCCCTTTGAAAGAGATGCGCACGGCAAAAGACGGGCGGCGAACGAGTCGACGGCGCACCCCTGGGACGGGGGCTGGACGCAGTTTCCCTTCGACGAGCGGGAGGCGCAGCGGCGCCAGCAGCCGTGGCGGCGGAAAGTTACGAAGGTGCCCGAGAATGATGCTGTGATCTTACTGACGCACGCCGGGCCCGACGGGTCGGGGACGTCGTTGGTGACGGCGCAGGACGCCGACAGCGCGGGGCCGCGTGGAAATCAACCTTCACGCCATCGAGCAGACGCAGTGACGCGGACAACGTTGAAATTTGATTTCCACGCAGGTGTGGAGCGGCCGGCGGACGTGCGCGCCCAGCCGCTGCACGCGGGCTCTATTGCTTTAGGTGAGTTTCTGAGACAAAAGGCGACGCAGCAGCGCGTCGTGTTGCACGCTCATGGTAGGGCCCATGCCGCATTAGGCGTGGCGCGCTTTGGAAGCGCGGTGGTCGTGAACCCCGGGTCGCTGCGCTACACGCGGACCTACGCGTCGGTCACGCTCGAGGAGCGGCGGATTGGTGAAAGGACGGAGTGGCGGGTCACTCGCGCGGCCGTCGCCGACATCTCGGACTCGAGCAACGACGCGGAGGAGCCGCCCTACGTGACGTCGCCGCACCTCGCCGCCCTGGCGTTGTCCATGATCGTGTTTCTGTTGGTCGCGCTCGCGGCGTCGTGCGCGCGGCCCGCCAGGCGCGTCCCGGCGCCGCCGATGGCGTTCGCGCCGACGAAGACGCCCAAGTCGCCGCAGATCAGTCGCGGGACTAGTGTGTGAGTTGTGAATAAGTGTGTACGTTTATACGGGGGGAGGGGAGCGCGGGGGGAGGGGAGCTAGCCGTTCATGCAGCAGAGGGAGGGGATGGCTGTCGGGAGGGGATGGCTGTCGGGAGTGTCCATCCTAGAAGCAGAGGACGTGCGACGGGTCGTGGCCCAGGGCCTCGAGCTTGGCGATGGCGCTCTTGATCATGGGCGGCGGCCCGCAGATCAACCAATGCGCCCGACGTGGCCGTCGGCGCCGTGATAGTTTGATTACCACACAGGCACCGGAGTGTGCGCCGACCGCGAACTCAAGGACTACTTGGTAGCCAAGGGCCTCGCGACGCTCGACTCGTCGGCCTGTCGAGCGAAGGCGCCGTGCTACGATGATGATACCATCGAAGGTAGGATCGAAGGCGCGACGAACGATTATTATCCCGGTCAAACAGAGTACTCGTACTCCTACGCGAGCGACTGGCACCGCATTTCTCAAAGATGCGAGGACCTGGCGGTGGAGTGGGCCGTCTGCGCCATCGATTTTGGGATCACTTTTGATGATGACTTTTTTAGGGGTCGCGACGACGACCGCCAGTCATCCACGGACGACGGAACGCTCGCCACGTGCGGCGAGATCCAAGGTTCAATAGAGTTCGCGGCGTCCTGCGCAAACACGGCCATGGTCCAGGTCTGCGCCGAGAAGTACTATCCCTACGTCGAGTGTTTGTACGAGGCGGCGGCGATCCACGCGAGCGACGGGGACCTGGTCTGCGTCGAGCTCGACTGCGCGGCGGCGTTGGGGGCTGATACTTCTGATGCGGTCGCGGCGCGGCCGGCGGCGCTCGTCGCGGTTACGTGCGCGGCGTTGGTGCTGTATTGGGCGGCAGTGTCCGCGCGCTAGTACTTGCCGGGCGCCCCACGCCATCGACGCGACGTTGTCTCCGGGTACTACCACCACTAACGATCCCATTTCTGTACTTACTCGATCTCTATCACGTCGTCGTCCTCGTCCGCGATGACTCGCCGGCGCTTTTTGGGCTTAGTGATGCCCAGCTCCGCCGAGCGCCGTCGCGACTTCTGGCCCGAGGCCACGAAGCTTTGTAGGATGGCGTCGTCGTCGTCGTCGTCGCTGCTCTCCGCGATCGTGCGCCGCCGCGCCGCCGGTTTCACGGGCGGCGGTCCCTCGTCGTCCGAGCTCTCCGCGATGGTGCGGCGCCGCGCCGCGGGCTTGACCGGCTTCACGTCGTCGTCGCCGCGCCGCTTCTTGGACGTCGAGGGCCGCGGCTTCTTGGGAGGCCTCTTGGGCGGCAGGACCTCGAGCGACGAATCTGATGAAGACGCCTCTTCCTCTTCGATCCGCGAGATCATCTCCTGCAGTCTTTGTTGAGACGCGTTCGCGCCGCCGAAGCTACGTCTACCACCGCACTCCTGCCGGTCCCTCCGGTACTGCTCGGCCTCGTCGAGATCGACGAGCTGCGCCTGGCGTTCCTCGGCCCGAGGCCGCGTGTACCACTTGCCTTGCTGCTCGTCCCTTATAGACGCCTTGAACGTGCGCTTCGACCGCTGCTGAGAAGTTTCGACCTCGCACTCGTCCTCTCCGTCCACATTTCGAGCTGCCGTCAACTCGAGCTGTTCGATGTACAAGCGGTGGTCGCCCTGCGAATGAAGTAAGCAATAAGCCTCCTCGCCTTGGTTATAAAGCTTCTTCTGCTTCGCGCTGAAGCTGTCCGCCACCACAGGTTTCGCACAGAGCGCGCAGTACAGGTAGCCCGCGGGAATACCACCGTCGTCGTCGCTATCGTCCTCCGACTCCGACGACGAGGATTGGACGGCGCGTCTCGAAATAGGCGCTTTCCGTCGGCGCGGCGCCTCGTCTTCTGAGGACGAGGACTCCTTCTCGCAGAGGCGCGGCGGCGCGTCGTCGTCGTCCGACGACGACGCGGCGTCGCTGTCCTCGGACTCCTCGACTTCGTCGTCCGGGACGATGAAATCGTCTAGGTCATCACCCTTGCGGCGCGGCATGGCTGATTCCTTGCGTGACAGTCGGCTCAGGCAGCGTTCGCGCGGCTTGGGCTCTCCGGTTGTTTGCGGGCCGGTTTCTCGGTCTGTCTCGCAGCCGTCGGCGCTGGAGCAGTGCGATGGCGATCTTCGACCTTCAGGATGACTTGAGCGACCCTATGTTGCGCTACAGATTCAAAAAAAGGCCCGGCGCCGGTCTCGATAACTAGCGTCGTGTAAGACACTAGAAAAAAGCAGGGACTCGACCCCCGCCGCAAGAGCGACGCAGCGCACCTCAGAGCTGACTGACAGGCGTGCGCAACTCTGCCAGCCACGCAAAGCTTGCGTCGTCCCGCAGCGCTCGCCCCGCCGCCCCGCGGAGCAGTACCTGAGGAGGTGCCCCAGCCTCGCCGGCCGCCGCGCGCGGCAGACTGCGGCGCCCGCACGCCGCCAGCCGCCCGACGCGCGCGCCGCGCCGCCGCGCACCAAGCGCAACACACAAAGGTTGAACCGGGCGCCCGCGGGCCCCGCCACCACTCGCCACCATGAGGATCATGATCAAGGGTGGCGTCTGGAAGAACACGGAGGACGAGATCTTGAAGGCCGCCGTCATGAAGTACGGCAAGAACCAGTGGGCTAGAGTTGCTTCTTTGCTCAACAGAAAATCTGCGAAGCAGTGCAAGGCAAGGTGGTACGAGTGGCTTGACCCTTCGATAAAAAAGACGGAGTGGACTCGGGATGAAGAGGAGAAGTTGTTACATTTGGCGAAGTTGTACCCTTGCCAGTGGAGAACTATAGCACCTTTAGTTGGTCGGACGGCGGCGCAGTGCCTCGATCGGTACGAGCGGTTGTTAGATGATGCGGAAAGAGAACTAGGTGGCGGGGAAAAGCAGGACGAAGACGTGCGACGATTGAGGCCGGGCGAGATCGACCCCGATCCCGAGACGCGGCCGGCGCGGCCCGATCCCGTTTGTCGCGGCGTCCTTTGTCATGCTTCTCGCGTCGATGGCGTGAAGGCCGTCCGCCGAGAGTCTACGCGCCGCCCCCACGCCGCCGCCGCGCGCAGGTCGACATGGACGAAGACGAGAAGGAGATGCTCTCCGAGGCGAGGGCGCGCTTGGCCAATACGAGAGGTAAAAAGGCCAAGCGGAAGGCCCGCGAGGCGCAGTTGGACGAAGCTAGACGCTTGGCTTCGTTGCAGAAGAAGCGCGAGCTGAAGGCCGCGGGCATTTACGCGTCACGATTAGGTGCCACGCGGCGAGGCGGCAAGTTCATGGATTATGACAAGGAGGTGCCCTTTCAAAAACTCGCGCCGGCGGGCTTTTATGATGTGGGGCCCGAGAAGGCCGCGTCTGCTGCTAAGAGGGCTGGTCGGGCCGACGCCGACTTCGAGGCCATTCGGTTGGACAAATTCGAAGAACAGCGTCGGGACGAGGCTGAGAGAATTGCGCAACGAGATGATAGGAAGAAGCGGGCCAAGCTCATGAAGCAGAACTTACCCGCCGCTGTTGCTCAGTTGTCTCGGCTGAATGATCCCGCTAGTAAGTTGAGACGGTCGGAGCTGTCGCTGCCGGCGCCGCAGGTGACCGACTCTGAGTTAGAAGATGTCGCGCGACTCACGGCCGACGAGCAGACCGGCGGCTCGGCGTTGTTGCTTGGTAGTAGCGATTCCGGAGCTCAGAGGATCGCGACGGCGGCGCGGGATGCGCGCACTCCTCTAGTGTCGAAAGCTGATGATACGATCGCGCAAGAGGCGCGAAATGCCGCTCTCGAGAGGACTCTGCAGACGCCACTCTTGGGTGAACATCAACCCGACCGCGAGCAGGGGACGGGCTACGTCGGCGCGACGCCGGCGCGCGCGACGCCGCACGCGACGCCTCTCTCGCTGGCTCCGCCCCCGACACCGCTGTTGCACGGTTCTGATTTACCAGACGACGCTACTGCTTCATCAATGATGCCGTCGCTGAAGCAAGCGCGGCGGGACGTGCGCGAGGGCCTGGCTGCTCTCCCAGCTCCGAAATTTGCGTATGATGTGGACGTGCCCTACGCCGTTCCCGAGGAAAAGGCTGTAGAGATGGAGCTCGAGCCGGACGCGCGCGCGGTCGACGAGGCGCGGGCCGAAGCTTTACGCCAGGCCGAACTTGCGAAGCTCGCGCGACGGTCTTTGGCCGTTCAGAAAGATTTACCGCGGCCGCGGAACCCGCCTGCCCTTGTCGACGGCGGCGATTCTCCGGAAGCGTTGATCAACGCGGAGGCAGTTCGTCTCGTGCGGCGGGACGCGGCGCTCCATCCGCTCAAGGGCGGAACGCTGACGAATGATGCGCCGCTGCCCGAGTTTTCCGACTACGAGCTCGCGAAGGCTCGGGCGTTGATCGACGAGGAGGCTTCTAAACAACCACCGTACGACGACGCGGCCTTCGCGCAAGCTTGGTCCGAATTGCACGACTCGCGGACGTATTTTCCGACGCGGAATGCGATCGGACCCGTGGACGGCGCGTCCGACGCGGAACTGATCGCCGCGTATAAAGCGTCCTTCGAGCACACGCGCGCCCAGATGGCCAAGGGCGCGCAGCGCGCGGCGCGCGTGGAAGGCCGCGTCGCCGAGACGTTACAACCCCTGGTGGACGAGGCCGAATCGCTCAAGGCGAGGACGGAGAGCGCTATCTCGCGGTTGGACAAAGCCGCGGTCGAGGCGGAGTGCTATTTGCGGTTGTACCGGACGGAGTCGCGGACGCTGCCCGCTCGTCTCGCCGCGGCGAAGGCGCGCTGTCGGGCGCTGGACGAGCGCGAGGCCGAGCTGCAGCGCGAGTACGCGGATCTGCTGGCGGCGCGGGGGTCGTCGTAAGGGTCGTTTAGTCTCGTCCTCGTCGAGACGGGGTGGCGATCCGACTTTTCTTTTGTCGATCGCCACCACCCTGCGTCGAGACTAGGCCGCATTGAGGTCGAGGACGGGTTTTCATGCTTTGCAGCGGCCGCGCCGCGCTCCGCGGACCACGCCAGGCCCCGAGTACGTGTGCCTAGCACGACGCGTCTCATATCATCCACGAGCCGTGGCCGCGGCGCACGTCGCGAGGACTGAAATTAAATACATACAGCCAGGCTCAGTTCAAAAAAGCGCGCGCCGCGTCGGGCGCCTTAAGACCAGCAAGGGCTGACCATGATGCGGCCGCCGAAACACGTGCTCCTAGAACTTGATGATGACGGCGACCTGCACTCGGTTGACGGCGACTCCGACGCCCCGGCCGAGGCCCCGACCCGAAGGGCCGGTCTACGCGCGAGACCGAAACAACGCGACCTGAGTTGGGGGCCCGGCGATGGCTCGGAGCCGAAAAAGCCGAGGACAGCCGCCCAATTACAGGTTGCGGCGCTGCGGCGGCGGCCCGGGCCGGGAAAGGGGGAAAAGACAGTCATCCTGATGCGCCGCATCGGCGACGCGTCGTGGCGGCGCTTCGGCACCCAGAAAGACGCAGCGAAGGCGTTCGGTCTCTACCAGTCCGAAGTCTCGTACCTCATCAACGACCGATCGAAGGCGTCCTCGCCCGCGCGCCGGTTCGAGGCTCGACGCGTCGCGGCCACGGCCTCCGTCTGCGACGGGCCATCTCGACGCGACAAGTGTGTTGAGGGGTCGGCCCAGCAGAAAAAAAACGGCAAGTGGATCGACAGCCACATGTTCCCCGGCCGCGAGTTCGACGATCTCGACGAATACCGCGCGGCCAAGAAGCAGCGCAAGGAATTGCGCACCTCATACTACGCCGTCAACAAGCACAATACGCACTAAGAAGACCTAAGAAGACCTAAGAAGATTTACTAAACCCCACTCTTACTCGTATACGTCCAAGCCCCAGCTGATGTCCTGTGGCGCTCGTACCTCTCCCAGATCCATCGCGGGTAGGAAGCGCCGATCGAATGGAGGTTGGTGAGCGCCGCGCCGAGCGCAGCCATCAGGTCGTCCCGTTCCCCCGCATACCTACGGATCATGTCCTCCCGATGCTTCGACAGCGTGTCCTGCACGTCCTTGTTCGACTCGCCGAGCGGCTTCGTTTTACATGGAACCGCGACGTCCGCCGAGAGGGGACAGGACCGGATGTCGCCGAACCGGGCGTGCGTCCGCAATTGGCCCGACGCCCGTGCACATGCAACGCAAGCGTGCCAAAGCCACTGCGTCGAGCCGTCCGGCTTCTGATGCACCACCAACCCAGTCTGCGACTGATGGGCACAACCACCGAACTGAAACGCCGAGCAGATCGCCTGGCCGTCCACGCCGACGACACCGCCCGGCGCGTCCTTCGACCGCTGGAAGACGATGGCCTTCGACGCGTCCGGCTCCTCGCGGTTCAGGCCTTCGAGGTCGCCGCGCGCCGCCGCCGCCGCTTCTGCGGCCTTGGACGCCCGTCGCGCGGCGGCGTCGACGCGCCGCTTCCTTTCTTCAGGGTCCGCCAGGTCGGCGACCTCGATCTCCGGCGGCTTATCTATTAAGAGAGACCGCCAGGCGCGCCGCAGCGTCGCCCGCCGGCCTCTTCTACCTTGTTCCGCGATCGCCACGCCCAGCACGGCCCACCGTCGGCCGTCGATTCTCTGCGGGCGCAGGGCGTCGAAGACGCTGCGCAGCGCATGTTGTTGATGCCGTCGCATGACGCGGCCGACGATGCGCCTCGCGAGCTTCCGGACGTCGTCTTGAGCAGTCTGGGCGTCCTGGCGCCCGCGCTCCGCCGCGTCCGATCGTTCCATTTGCGCCTGCGTCGTGAGAATGGGTCGCGTCGAGGGCGTGGAGGTGGAGTAGACGTCACAGTTCACACGATACCCGTGATTCGGACGCCGGCAACGAACAGCAGCGAGCTCCTTCGCCGCTTCGGAACGGTCGCGCGCGGCGGCCGCGCGGTCGCGGTCCGCCGCCTCCCGCTGCGCCGCGGCGGCGGCTCGGTCGTCGCGGGCCGCGCGCGCAAGGCCCGCCGTCTGCGCCCACGCGGCGCCCAAGGCAAGCGTCGGGGCAGCCGCTCGCATAATCGCATCGTCGCGGGAAGCCGCGTTCTCTGGAGCTACTGCCGCCTCGACGACGTCGTAGCCGCGCGGCTCCAAAAGTTTGGGCGAGGGCGCGTCCTGTGCCGCATCGCTACGCGCCGCCGCGGCGTCGCTCCGCGCCTGCTGGGCCAGCGCGCGGTCGGCTGCCGCCTCCGCTCGTAATGCCGCGGCCGCCAATCTATCTTGATGCGCAGCTTGGACGGCGCCCGCCGTCTCCGGTAACGCTTCGAGCCGCGCCACGGCCTGCTCCGCCACATCTTTCTCGAGAGACAAAACGCGCGCTTCACTTTGGGACAATTGGGCCTCGAGCTTTTGAACTTGAGCTTCCAACACTCGTCGCGAATCGAGCGACGCCTGCTCCGCCTCGACGACGCGCCTCCGCAAGTCGTTCTTCTCCTTTACGACGTCCTCGAGTTCCTTACGCGTGTCGTCGGCCTCGTCTCCAAGAGCTTTGGAGGTACTATGCACCTTCTCGACCTCCTGGCTCTTCTCCGTCACTTGCCTCGACGCATCAGCATGTAAACCCTCGGCGACCGCCAAACGCTCCTCGAGCTCCTCTATACGCTGATCGTCCGCTTCCTTGACCTGCCTACTGGACATACGTAAACTTTCGAGGGCCTCGGCCGCCGTCTCCGCCCGGGCCTCGGCCATGGCCTGTAACCGTAAAGACGCCTCGAGCTTCTCCTCCAGCGCGTCGTTCGCGTCCCTTAATTCAACCCCATCCCGCGCCGCGTCCCTAGCTGCAGCCGCAGCATACACGACCGCATCACTTCGAGCGCGATCCAATTCTTCCGAAAGCATCGCCACCCGCTCGTCGGCCACGGCCGTCGACTCGCCCTTCACGCGCGCGTTCACGGCGTCCACAATCCTCGCCTCGACGGCCTCTTCTGCTCTTTTGCGCGCGTTGATCACCTTCGTCTCGAGCTCCCTTTTTTCTTCCAGGAGCAGTTCACATCTTTGGAGTGCTTTATCCCGTTCATCCCGCACTTCCTTCTCCCTGGCTTCCGCACCTTGCAACGCCGCGCGCGCGATGTCAAGCTCGTCGCGCGCCACGAGAGAGACCTCAGACGTTTGCACCGGCTCCTTCTCTAGAACCGGCGACGCCGCAGACGCCGCGTCGGCGTCGGCCTCGTGCTCCGAAGCATTCGATTCGGCGTCGCGATGCAGCGACTCAAGCGCGTGGTCGAGCTTCGACAGGTGCCGCTCCAAGAACACGACCTTCTTCTCGGAATCGCCCAATTGGTTTTCCAGAGAAGCTACCGTTCGGTCGCGCGCCGCGACCTCCTCCAACAAAGTCTCCTTCTCCCTCAACAATTGCGCCACCCTCGGCGACTCGTCTACCTGATTGGGATGCACAACAGACTCCTTTCGAATGAGCGACAGCTGGTCCCGCAGCTGCCTCGCTTCCTCGCGGGCCGCGGCGGCGTCGCCGCCCTCGATGTGCATGTGCTCTGGAACCGGTGCCGGCGGCAATCTGGTACGGTCGATGGGCTTCCTCGATTGATCGACGACGCGCATGCCCGCGTCGGCCTCGGCCTCCTTCGCGCGCCAGCGTCGGATGAACTCTTCCCGCGCGTCGAGCGACGCCTCGTCGCGCGGCGACATGGGCGTGCTCGGCGGCACGGCCTCGCTGATGGGGCTCAGTTGTGCCGGTGCGTCATCTTCGAAGCTGTCGTCATCAAAATCGTCGTCGTAGTCGTCGTGTTGTCCGGCGGGGCTGAACTCCGTGGCGTGGGGGCCGAGGCCGCTCATGCTTCGCAGTTGGTGCCAGTGGGCAGCTTATTAGGGGCTGCCCACCGCGCTCGTTCGGCGTCGCAATCGGTGGCTCCACCCCCGGTGGTCTGCGCGGTGCCCGCGTACCGCCGGACCGGCCTGCAGCCTCCGCACAGGTCGAGTCGCACCGTCGCACCCGGTGCGGCTCCTGCCACAGTTTGGCCTGGGCGCAAATTCTAGGCGACCGCTTGCCTGGCTCGGACGACCCAGTCGTGCGACGCAGGGCTCTTGAGAGTGCTCAGGCCTCTCGACCCCCGAATTCTAGTGTGTCAATCGCTTAGATAATCTGCAAAAAAATCGAGGCACGCAATCGTAGCCGCATCGATCGATGCTCACGCTAAGTATGCATCTCTCTGACACGTAACTGACGCGCAAGACCGGCTGCTGGCATCGATGACGGCAGCGATGCCTCGCAGAGCACTGCTGTGCTGCCTCAGCCTGGCGGCCGCACAGCAGCGGCGCGAGCTAAAAGCCAAGGCCTGGTTCGGCAAGAGCAACAACAGAAAAGAAAGCGTTCCATTGGAGCAGCACGACGGCGCCGACGCGAGCGAACCGTGGCTCGTACACGACGTTGCCGCAACCAAACAAACGGCAATAACCCACGACCGCTTCCACGGCCTGTACCCCTGCCAGATCGGCACGCCCTGCCCGTCCTACTCCGCCGCGTTCCTCGCGTCGCGGCTGCAGGTCGTCGACAACGCCGTGACGCCGAATCGCATGAGGCGCAGGAACACGAACATGGAGTCCGCGTCGTATCACATGATGGGTCATAGGGGAGCGTACGACGTGTGGCGGACGGTCGACGCGTTTGATTATGCCGTGGAACACCTGTCGATGTACGAGCGGATGATGCATGCCTCTAAGTCCGGTAAGGACAAGGGCTCGGCGCTGGGGGATGTCTTGTATGGGACCTTCGTCGACAACCTCGCGAAATACGAGAAACGCCTCAAAGAACGATGTGGAGGGGACGACCCGGCGTTGAGGCGTCAGAAGCGGTTCACCGATGCCGAAAGAACGGTCGGCGTCATGCCTTTTTATGCGGCGGGCAAGGCCGGCCACGACGGTCATGCTGATATTGATCCGATGCACGGGCTTGGGAGCGGGCATACGCGTTATGAATCGAAAGCGTTGTATCTCAACATCACGATACGGTCGATAAGATGCCACTTCGGGGCCGTCGCGGTCAGTGCCTTGGACCCGCGGGATCGCGCTTACCTCGAGAAAGGTGTCGGATTGCCGATCATTGACGACGTGCTGTGGGTGGACCATCTGCCTGTGAATAAGCCGTCCTTCCTAGGAGTCGCGACGATCCGAGAGATCCAGCGGCGGTGGACGAACGAATCGACGGCTTTGTGGCGATCTTTGGATTTTGTGCACTACACGGAAGCTGATCAAATTTTACATATACGTCCTAGACATAGGCACAAGCTCTACCAAGTCCTGAAAAGCAGTGAGAAGGGCGGGGCCTGGAAGGGCGGCAAGATGTCCATCTTGACGCCTCATAGACTGAACGCCATACCACGAGCGCAGGACGTGGACTTTCTGCGGAAAGCTTTTGATCCCCCGGCCTATGGAAATAACTTACCAGAAGACGTCTCGGAGGAAGTTTTGAGAGATTTGGAGTCCCAGGCGGCCGTGGTGCGGAAGGAGGAGTATCAGCTACCATCTGCATATGAGCCTCGACGGGACCCCTGGCACTTGCTGGTCTTCGGGACCCAGCGGGGCGCGTGGGTGCGACGGGAGCTCGATGGATATGGGGCTAAAAAAACTTTAGAGTTGGACGACGAGTTGCGGTACGGGTCGTGTTGCTATCTGCGCAAGGGCGAGACGTCGTACCCTTATGATGAAAGGGGTAAAAGGGGAGGCACGCGCGTCGACGATTCGACGGCCGGTACTTATCTCACGAATCAGTGGTCGAATGAGGACGTCGATAGACCTTCACCGGTGGAAGTTGTTAAAATAGGGGACCACGCCCTCGGCATCCTCGCCGGTTTGTGCTGCCACATCTGCGCGCGGCGCGGGCGGCTGGGGCGGCACTGCGACAACTACTGCGCGCCGGCGGCGCCGGGTTTTGAAGATTGTGCGGTGGGGGAGTACGCCGATTAATTTTAGTTTTCTTACCCTGTCTCTAGCCGAGGAGGACGGACTCGCAGACGATGGTGTCCTCGTCCCTAATCTGATAGTGACCACGCGGTCTGTACGAGGACCACGAGCCGTCGGCGGCGCGCTTGAATGCCGAGCCGTCCATTAAGAAGACCACGATCTGGCCCTCGTGGACGCAGGCATGAAACTGATGTTCGTCATCGCCCCAGTTCCATGGGGTATGGTACTTCTCCGCGGTCCACCTGTCTGACTGAGGATCGTACACCAACGTACGGGAATGCTGGTGTATCAGAAATAGTTTCCCGTCCAAGACAACACCATGTGTGCCGTATGCTCGCGCCTCGGGAAGCTGAGCGCGCAAAGTCCACGTCCTGGTGGCAATGTCATAAACCTGCAACGTCCGTAACTGGTAGCCACCGGCGACAAAAAGCTGGTTGCCAATGATACCCGAGGCCGCCATCGCAGCGGCATGCGGCATAGGAGGCAAATTCGCCCACGACCCAGTTGCTTCGGTGAACACGTCAAGAGAATCGACATTACCACCGGGGAACGACGCGCCACGCCAGCCGCCAGCGACGTACAAGCAACCATTGTGCCACTCGATGCAATGATAGCGTTGCTCGGTATCAGTATGCTCGGTATCAGTATGCGGCAAGGTTGTGAACTGGCGCCATCGGCGTGAAGAGGCATCCACCGCCAAAACTACATCACAACCTTTCCCATAGCAAAGGGTGGTAAAAAACAGCCGGGCACCGTCGGTCGTCGAGGCAAATCTATCGACGTGGAGAGGTCCCGCGATCCTCGCCACCACCCCGCTTTTATTTACGATGCGAATCCTGCTCCCACCGAGGGTATCTGCGGATCCGACGCTGACGATGCCGCGCTCCGCGAAGCCGGACCGTCGGCGGACGGCATGAAACTGCGGGCTCGTTACGACGGCGCGGAAGGTTCGACAGACCAAGGCGGTCGTGTAGTGATCATCGAGGGGCACGCCGACCAGCACGCGCTGCAGGACGTCGTCTGGTAGTGCCAGCAGAGGCGAGGCTGGAGTAGTAGGTGTATGTGTCGTCATTGCCCCGAACGAATGCAATTCGCAGCACGTGGGCCTCGACCAGGCCCAGAACTCCTCGAATCAATACCGCGCGAGATTCGTGAGCACCGGTAGCACGGATTATCGGCCGCGGCCCGGCTTGTGTGGCTTCCTAGTATCTTACACGCCGCTAGCCTTCGCCAGCGTTCCGGGGTCCGTACTACCTGGGGGCGGGTTCAATAAGCGACTCTCTCTCTCTCTCTCTCGCCGCGCAATCCTCGTGCGCCGCGGCCTCCCGTAACATATCCCGTCGATTACCCGCGTCGGCAATCCCCACCACATCGAATTGCAACTACACCTTCTTCTTACGCGCTTTGGCAGCCTCGCGCCGCGCCGAGTCCCGGTACAGCCACAAGACAAAAACCAGGAAGATCCCGTTGATGACCATCGACGCCGTCTGCCGGAATCTATAAGCCGACTGGGCGATGAACGTCACCATGGCCGCGAGGGTCATGGCGACCGAATGCTTCCACGATAAATTGCCGGCCGCTATTGGTGTCGATATCACTTTATCTGGATCATATGGTGGTTCCGGCGGCGCCGCCGGCCTCAACAGATGCGGTCGTTGGGACGCTATCGTCGTCATCAGATCCTCCAGGACATCCGTGCCCAACTCCTTGATGTTTAAATCCGCGATGTCCGTACAAGCTTTACCTAATTGATCCGAATACAAGTTCGCCGCGCCAATGCGAGAAGCCGTCTGTAATACGACCGACCGATCCGCAGAATCAGACGTGGCGCAGCCCGCCTCGCCGAGCCTTCGCACATCCTCCAAGCCGTATCTATCCGCGGCCACGACGTCTCGCAAGAATCGATCACCATCTCCTAAAGGTAGTTTCGAGGAATACACGGCTCGAAACAACCTAGAAACGTCATCATCATCATCCGGCACGCAGACCTCCACTCTACAACGCTGCTTCGCTTGGAAGCCGTCATCTATAGATTCCCGCATGCCACTCCGGAACATCGCCCGGAAGTAGTCAGACCTAGCTGCAAGCACGGGCCGGTGCGCCCGGACTTGACCCTTCGACGCCTTCACGGTCACGTCCGTGAAGTCCCCCTTGTTCACTAGCGTTTCGAAATCCTCCGCCAATGAAGATGGTAAGACGTCGTCGTACGACTCGTCGATTTGCACGTTACCTAGCGCTTGACTGCATAATGAAGCGAGTCTAGGTGTTTTATATAATTCGGCGCCCTTCTTGAGTTCCGCTATGAGTGGGAGTGGTAGAGGTGCGTCTCGAGGCTCGAAAATATCATCTCTATAGCAGTATTCTAAGAAGAGTTCACAGACTCTTGGACTGAGATCAGGCACTAATATCTGCAAATAACCGTCGTCGTCGCCGTCTTCTCTCTTCTCGAGCATTATGAGCTCTTCAAGCATGGGCGACCGAGCAGCTAGTACTGCGAGATGAGCATAGATCGGGTCGCCGCCTCCAGGGACTAATAAGCAATCGACAAGAGCGTCTTCTTCCCCATCAGACGTGGGTTCGCCATTCAACTCTTGCGTCGCTTTCCTCGCGGCTTTCCATAATTTAGCACCTAACAAATGCGCGGCTTGCGAACCACTCACCAATGCAACGGTATGCTGGCCGCCACAGGAAACACGCTCGACGCGCTTCCCGTCGAGCGCGGGCAGCCAGGCGGCGTTCGGCTGGCGCGGCACGTCCACTACTGATGCTTCTACCGCAGCTTGCAGCAGCGCCTCCTCGTCCCGGACGACTTCGCCTACTCTACGAGCTCGTTCCGTCGTCTCGTCGGCACCTAATAAAGCTAGACCGTCGCCACAAGTATACAAGGACCCCTCTTGGGTCAAGAACGCGGTGTGCCGCTCGCCGCACGCGATTTGGGCAATAGCCAATCCATCCAACCCGTGGACCCGTCGCGGCCAGGCGAAGCGCAGCTCGACCAACGTTCTAGTTGCTCGAAACGCCCCTCGCACACTCTTTTGGGACGTCGGTCTCCTTCTCTCTGTAACTCGTCGAGCCATCCAGTCCGTCGTGGACATGAGGGGAGGCGCGTCGGCTTTCCGCGCGCCATGACCTAATAAAGCCAAGCCGTGGCCGCCGCCGCCCCAGGTCCAGGCCCGGCCCTTCTCGTCAATAATAGCGGAGTGAGTCGGCCCCGCGGAGGCGTGGACGACTCTTTGCTGCGTAAAGAAGGGATTGACGGGTGTCGGGAGAAACGCGTCCTGCGTGCCGCCATTCTTCGCCACGCCCAGGCCTAGCTGGCCGTGGGCGTTCGAGCCGAAGGCGTACAACCGACCATGTTCGTCGATGGCCAGGGCGTGGGCCTCTCCACATACTACGGAGGCCCACATTGGTGAAGCTACGGTCTGCGATTCGTCGGCTTCGTAGTACGTGATCTTGTCGCTTCTTTGGAGTGATACTCGTTCGATGAGCTTCGGCGCTAATTGTAAGCGGGCACTTCTCCCAGGCCGCTCGACGTCGCCTTCCCGGATGCGAGGATCCCGGATCTTGGGAGGCTGCCCGAGACCCAATCTTCCGGACGCGTACATGCCCCAGCTCCACAAGCGTTTGTTTTCGTCGAGTGCTATACAGAACGACCCGCCCGCCGAGATCGAGACAACCCTAACGTCCTCATCTGAAAAAGAAACAGCAGTAGGGGTCAACCTAGGTGCGGTCGTCCTACAAGCACAGGCGACCCCAGAACCCCAGCAATATAAAGTCCCTTCACTTGATACGGCGCAAGAAGAAGCCCCAAAGACGTCCGCACCAGCGGCTATTTTCGTACATTGTATAGGCGCGTCGTCGGGCCACGAGACTGCTGCCAACCTTGATACTTTTTGTGTCCCTCCAACACCACACGCGCCGTCTTCGTTGTCCCCGCAACAAAACACGCGGCCCCGCCACGTCAGGACTACCGTATGCCGCGCGGAGCACGCGACGGTTTTGATGCGCTCCAGCGCCTCCAGGTCTCGGATGAATAGTGGTTGTGGTCGGGAAGCTACTGCTCCTAAATCACGCCCCAAGCATCGCATGGGCGACTCGCCCCAGCCCACCGTTTGGGCGCCTATCGCTGTCGATCGTTTCAGCCGTTTTGGCGGTGCTATGGTCGAAGTGTCCTCTATCTCATCCACGGAATCGGTCCAGAACTCGTACCAGCACTTTGTGAATTGGATGGCGTCGAGTTCATCGAGTTCGTCTCCCAGCACGTCCGGTCGGAGCGGGCACCACAGCCGCCCGACGCAGTTCAACGTCGCCTGGTCGCCGGCCTCTCCAGTACCAGCGACAGCGACTTGCGATGCTGTCGCTATTTCTACACCTAGACCCCTATATGTTGATGACCAAGAATGCACGCCGATGCGACACACACAGCTATCCCGCCGCCGTTTTTTGGAGAAGGTCCACGCTTCTTTGCGACACCTCGGCAAAGGTGCTTGTGTCTCAGGATGCCTCAAATGTTGCGCGCCGAAGACGGCAACTTGCGTACACGCCCTTGCCAGGGAAACGACGTACGGCTCCGGCAATGATCTATCAGCAATTCTGATGGCGGCGGCACACGCGCCCGCCACGCCGCCGACGGCCCCGCGCGCCGCCGGGTCCTCGTCCACTACCGTGCCTGCTTCCACGAACATGTTCGGCAACGCGAGCACGGGCACCTCGTCGAAGCGTCTTCCTGATAAATCCTCTACGACAACTTCCACTTTGCCGTCTCCCAGCAGGTCTTGGCACTCTTCGAGCGACGGCGGCGGCGCGTCTTTGTCCGGGAGCTCGCCGGTCACTTTCACCTTCGGCGCGCGGGGAAACACGGCGCGTACCGACGCGGCCGACGGCGCCTCGCTCAGCGCGTTCTTCGTCTTTTCTACGTTCGTCGGCTGTGGCTCGTCGACTGCTTTCGATGCTAAGACCGCGTCGCAGCGGGCCCGCGCCGCGGCCACGGACTGCAGGTAGTCCATGGTGTCCTTAGCCATGGGGTCGGCGGCTGCTGGCGCCATGCCGCCGATCCGCGTCTCCCGCTCCGTCGCGCCGATTCGTTCGACGTATCGGCCCCTGCGGCGGCGAGGGAGGCTGCCCAAAGCCAGAGAGCCGCTTCGAGGTCGATGGGACTAGTGTGTCTCGATACGCTAGCTGCTTGCTCCTCTCGTGTGTGGGCGCTACGCTATCCAACACTGCTGTCCTGGCCATTCTTACGATTTCTGTCCAGCGCTTTGACGCCCAGCCAGCGTTTGGGACATTATCCGTCAGTGTGGGAGGCAGCGCTGCCATGCACTACCAATGTCATATAGCACCAGCACGCATCGCCGCGTAGCAATGCCACGAATCGTCTACGTCGTCGCGGCGCTCACCACAACAGCACACGCGCTCCGCCAGACGAACGCCGCGCGCCTGACGTTATTTGGCGACGGCTGCGGCTTCCGAGCCGCCAGACTCGACGCCGCGATCCGTGAACACCCGGCCGTCGTCGCCGCGGCACGGCGCGGCCGCCTTGGCCCTATCCTTCGCTTCATACGCGAGGTCTTCGGCGTCGAGGACGCGACCGATCTCATCGAAGCGACGCCGCAGCTCGCGTCGACGCCGCTGGCCGTGCTGGCGGCGCGCCACGCATATTTGCGCCGCGTCGGCGCACCGCACGGCGCGCAGCTCGCGACGCCGGGGCTCCGCCCGCCGCTCCTCGGCGACCTCTGCGCCACGCCCGCGACCCACGACGACTTCGCCGAGGCCTGCGGCGGCGACGCGGGTGACGTGGCGGCGCTCGTGGCGGCCTTCCGGCGCGGCGGCCGGCGCGCGGCCGCGGACGGCGACGCGCGCTTAGTACGAGACCTATTAGCCCACGGCTGGGCGCCGGCGCAAGACAGGGACCGCCGCGGCGCGTCGGCCGCGCACGTCGCCGCCGGGCGCGGCGCCGTCGACGTTCTCTCGGCTTTGATAGCGAGCGACGCGGCGCTGGCGCGCGACCGCGATGCGGCGGGCGCGACGTCGCTCCACTGGGCGGCCTGCGGCGTCCGTGGGAACGCCGCGGGCACGGGCTTCGAGGAAGGCGCGGCCGAGCTGCTCCTTTCGGCCGGCGCCGACGCGTGCGCGACGACTCACGACGGCAACGCCGTCATCCACTGGGCGGCGTGGCAGGGGGGCGTCTCGGCCGTGCGGACGCTGCTCGCGGCCGGCGCGGACGCGCACGTCGCCAACGACCGCGGGTGCACCTGCGCGCACTGGGCGGCGGCCGGCGGAGACACCGCGACTCTAGCGTACTTGCGCGATGTCTGCCGCGTGGATCTCCGAGCGCCAAATGCGGCGGGGCACACCCCCCTCGAGCACGCGTGCGCCTACAAACGCACCGACATCGTTTCGTGGCTCGTCTCCGAGGAGGTCGTCGACCCGCGGGCCGTCGAGTACGCGCTCCGCGTCGCGGCGCTCGACGCCGACGACGCGAACCTGAACGCGATCGCGGGGATGCTTGTGCCGAATATCTAATGATGTTGTTGTCTAAAGTCTCTAAAGTCTAAAGGATAAAGGAGGTTCTAAAGGTCTAAAGGAAGCCTTACTGAAAGAAATGGGGGCAGAGGTAACGAATTCAAGAGATGGCGCAGCACGACGCCTTCACTGGGCGGCTGTTCCGAAAGTTGCTGCCCTCAAACATTCGAAGAGTTTTGCAGTTTGCTCTAAGTCTCCAAGTGCCCAGGGGTTGGTCGAAGGACGAAGCGAAGCGGAACATATTGCTCATATTCGTGACGTTGTCGACCCGCCATTCGCCAATCGGCTGGTTGAACGCCTTGGCGCCGTTGAACATATTCATCATCGTCGTCACGCTAGAGGTATCCCACGCGCTGATGTCGTCGTTAAATCCATCGTCGCAATGGAAGAGCGAGCTCATGTCAGTCACCTTACTCGTATTCCACGTCGAGATGTGCGGCAAGCCCTCGTGGTCGCTGTCGCACCAGCGCCTTGTCCAATCTCGCAGCGTCTCGTTCGTGAGTCCCCAGTTGCGGTCTATGTCGAAGGCCGAAGCTCCTTTGAACATGTCTTCCGTGTTTGTGGCCTTGTCGACCCGCCAGTCGCCCAGCGGTTGGTTGAACGCCGAGGCATCCCTGAACATCCAGCGCATATCCGTGACGTTGTCGACCCGCCAGTCGTTCAGCGGCTGGTTGAACACCTCGGCGCAGCTGAACATCATGCGCATATTCGTGACGTTGTCGACCCGCCAGTCGTTCAGTGGTTGGTTGAACGCCGAGGCGCCCCAGAGCATCCCGCCCATATCAGTGACGTTGTCGACCCGCCAGTTGTTCAGCGGCTGGTTGAACGACGAGGCACTCTGGAACATTTGCTGCATATTTGTGACCTTGTCGACCCGCCAGTCGTTCAGCGGCTGGTTGAACGTCGAGGCGTTGCGGAACATCCCTTCCATCGTCATCACATTAGAAGTATCCCACGCGCTGATGTCGTCGTTGAAACCCTTCTGATTCATGAATAGCTTGCTAAAGTCCGTGACCCGGCTCGTATTCCACGTCGAGATGGGCGGCAAGCCCTCGCGGTCGCCGGCGCACCAGCGCTTTAATCTGTCGCGCAGCGACTCGTTCGTCAGAATCTCTCGCGTCCGGAGGAGCGCCCAGTCTACCACAACACCAGTCTCCTCCGCCGCGGCCTCCTCGCCGAGTGCCGGCGCCTCCCGCTCCTCCTCCATCATCAACGGCGGCTCATACGGCTCCTCGCTCACTGGCGGGCCTTCTTCTTCGACCTGGACCGTCTCGGGGGCGGTCGGCGGCGGGCCCGCGTGGTCGAGGAACGCGTTGGTCACCGCGACGAAGCCGGACCAGCTCTCGAGCGTCTCTGGCGATGCCGGGTACGCGCCCCAGGCTGCCCGCAGCGCGTCGCCTTCCGGGCTGTTGTACCAGTCAGCGATGCGGTGGTACATCGTGGTCGCATCGGTGCCCGCGGGCTCCTCCACAGGCTTGGCTGCCCTCCAGGGCATCGTCTCGCAGAGCTTGCCAAAGGGCTGCCTTTCGCAGGCAGAACGCGCTGGCGGATTATATTTTCTCGCTCCCGTCAGCTGGACGCACGGTAACGTCGCGCTCGAGCGCGCTCAAAAGGCAAATCCACACAGAACCAAGCTTGCTAGTGTCTTACAGGCCGCTAGCTCGGATTACCAAAATAGGCGAATTGTTAGTACCCTAGCCACAGACGCTTCTTGCGGCGCGCGTGGTTCAAGCGACTCGCAATTGGCCAGTTACTCCGCGCTTGCCGGAAGGCCCGACCGCGGTGGTACCTAAACCCTGAGCTAAATCCTTTCAACTCGGGTTCAAACCAGTAAGGCGTTCCTCCGAGTACGCAGCTTCGCCGGCGCACGAGTTAGTCTAGTGTTCGTGACCGCTTAAGTACTCTCTCGTTGATCAATGCCCGCGACGCGACGCGCCCGCGCGGCGGCCGCCGAACGCGAAGCAAAACGCCGCGCCGCCCATGAGATTTCCGTGGAGCGCACGCGCCTTGTCGGCAAGCTCGACGTCGGCGTCCTCTCGGTGATCGCGGGCTTTGGCGGCAAGCGCGAGCTCTGGGGCGTGGCGCTCGCCTTCAAGGAGCACGGCGTCGAGATCCTGGCCTCGGAGCCGACGCTCGACGCGATCCTGCTCGCGAGCCGCGGTGACACGGTCCTCCGCAAGACGTTCCGCCCGAAGCCGGGCGCGCAGCGGCAGCGGCGCTTTGGCGGCTCGATGTTCGACCGCCTCCGGGTCGACAGCGTCGATCGCTTCGACGCGAACCTCGCCGCGCTCAACGCGTGGAAGGACGCCATGGACGAGGAGGCCAAGCCGAAGGCGGCGCTCGTCGCGCGCCTCGTCGACGGCGTCGTCCACCACGGCGCCTGCGACGTGACGAACACGGACTGGACGCCGGACGCCATCGAGAACCTTCACCTCGTGTCGCTGCGCGGCGCCCAGGCGCGCGTCCCGTTCCTCGTGTTCGTCGGGAGCAAGAACGTCTGCGACCCCGGTTGCTGGTGCGCGGGCATGCAGCACACGAGCGTCTTCGTCAAGGCCGGCGCCGCATGCGAGCGCCTGGTGACGTGGTGCGAGCCCCAAGGGGAAAACGACGCGTCCTGCCGCTACTACTCGGCCTCGCGGGAGACGAGCGCCGGCGTCGCGGCGGCCCTGGGTATCGCGCCGGACGAGGTCGGCTTCGCGCTCCGGACCGCGCTCCTGGCGGCGAACGTCCACAAGAAGGGCAAGGACCAGTGGATGGCCATCGAGCGCCTCGCCAAGAACGGGAGCAACGCCTACTTCTGCGATTCCTATGGCGACGAGTCGTGGGAGTCACTGGAGGAGTTCGAAGAGACCCAGGCCCTCGGCGGCGCGGCGTGCTCGTCGTTCCCGTTCTCGTTCACGATCGGCCGCCTGGAGTTCGCTGACGATCAAGGATTCGGCGATTCGCCGCGCAAACTCCTGCCAGACGCCTGCGCCCTTCTCGAGGCGCGCCTCCAGGACCCGACGGCCTCCGTCGCCGGCACGATGAAGAAGCTCCAGAGCTGGCAGGCGTCCCTGAACGCGACGCGCTGGGCGCGCGCGAAGGCCGCGGCGCGCGCCGCGGCGCCAAACTGCCCCGAAGAAGACCTCTGGGCGCACGAGAGCGACTGCATGCCCTTCGAGTACGACGGGCCCGCGACGGCGAGCAACTCTGGCATGGGCGGGTGTGCCATCGCCTAGGCAACCCCCACGCCACCGACGTCCCACACCCCGCCTCCTAAAAATTTACCTAAAATATATAACACACGCCCGCGCGCAAGGACCGCCGGGCGCAACAGATAAATAAACCTCAACCGGACGCGCGGTCCGCCGACGCCCGCGCCCCGAGCGCGCGCCACGCCTCCCTGTTTTTCCGACAATTCTCTTCCAATTCCCCAACTTCCGGAAAGATCTTCTGCGCCGCCGCAAACAAAGGCTGGACGACGTAGTCGATGAACGCGACCTGTCCGAGCGCGAGATCGGCCGCCGTCTCGAGGCGAGCCATGAACGGCGACACCGGCAGGCCCAGGTCTTGTTCTCTAGAAGCTTGCTTTCGGAACTCGTCGGCGATGCGCTCGGCCCAGTCCTTGGCCGTGTCGAAACTCGGACTACATTGCGCGCTCATGTCCCCGAGGTGGATGAGCTGATCGAGATAAAACTGTCTACGTCTAGGTGAGGCGACTCTCGAATCTCGGTCGTCCGAGTCGGACTTGTCGCTGAAGGAGTGCCTCGTTAATGATGTAAATGAGGTACGATCTGCAAAGGCCCTTAATGAGTCGACGTGCGCCCCGTGCCTTGCCATGTCCGTGGCCAGGATCATCGAGATGACGGCCTTGCGGAATTCTCTGTAGGCATTTCGTGACAGATTCGCCAGGAAATCCGTCGATGGATTCCTCAGGAGTGTTGCGAAGACGAACGAAGCATGGTAGTTCTCTAAGACAGAAGCGTCGTTGTACCTCAACGCTAGCTCCGACGAGGATTTGACTTCGAAGTCGTTCGAGTGGCCGGGGTGGTCGACGTCGTGGCAGAGAGCCGCTACTTTGAGAGCTAGCACGTCTAAAGCTGTTAAATCCCTCGCTCGCTTCGCCCGGCAAGCGAGCATGAAGTCGACATGCAGAACAGCCACCGCATGTCTAAAATTGTGGTAGGAATTCGTAGCCTTGTAGGAACTCCGCACCATCCCCAGGAACGCCCGAAATTCGTTACGGGGGCAGTCGTGCTGCTCGAGCGAACCTGCGTTCGGGACGCCGCGTCAATGGCGCGGAAGATTATCACGTCGCGTCGATGGCGTGCCCCTCATGAGGCGTCGATGGCGTGGAGGGGGGATCGCGTCGCGTCGATGGCGTGCCCCTCATAGGGCGTCGATGGCGTGGAGGGGGTATACACCTCATGACGTCGGGCGCCGCGTCGCACCGTGGTGCTCGAACATCATCTGCGCCGCCTCGACCAAGGCCTCCTCGCCGCCGTCGTCGGCGACGCGCAACGCGTCCCAGCGCCACGACGCCAGTTCGCCGAGCGGCTCGTCGCTCAACGACGAGTCGCGCGAGAAATGGCCATCTTCTTCGAAGCTCAACACGTGCGGCGTCGTCTGCACGGGCGTCGAGGGCTCCTCTTGTTCATCGGTGAACAGCTTCAAGTAAGCCACGCCCCTTTCCGCCGAATTCGCTCTGGCTTGAAACGTCTCGTCGGCCGCTGCACGTCGTAGAGGCGCCCTTAACTCATCACATAACAACTGTAGGAGCTCGACGTCCTCGTCGTCAAACGAGCCTTCCTCCTTGTTCAGGGCTTCGATGACGGCGACCGTCCGTCCCTCTTCGACGACCGGAGCGCATAGGATAGTCCTCGTAGAGAATCCCGTCTCCTTGTCCGTCGTGTTGTCGAAGCGATCATCTTGGGACGCGTCCCCAATGTTCAATAACACTTTATCTAAAGCACACCTCCCGGCGACGCCCTTGCCGAGGGGCACGACGATCGATTCGATGCCGTCGGGATTCGCCGCAATTAGTATTTCGGAGACGTGGTCGACCCAGAACAAGGTGACGTGAGAACAGTACAAAATCTCGCGGGCCACTTCGAGCAGCCTCTGGACTAACTTGGACGAGTTGCCGTCACTCTCGCTCACGACTTTGGTGACCCTGAAGAGCGCCGCGGCGCGGCGTCGCTCTCTTCTTTCTGCCGCGGCCGCCTTTCTTAGTTCGGAGGCGGACATGGCTTCAAACGAACGCTGGCGCTCCTTGTTGGGACGGGGCGCGTGCGTGGGAGACGGCACGTGCTCGTAGGACTCGGTGGAATCGGTGGAGTGGCGGCGGGCGTGCTCGTACTCCTCGGCCAGCGAGTCGCGCGACGCGCGCCTCGAGGCCTCGAGTCCTAAGCGGTCCCCATTGTTGATCGGGCCGGGGCGCGGCATCGTCCCGCGGGGTTAGACTACCGAGGCAGTCCCGCGGTGGGTGCAGTGGTGCCGGGACGCGCACGCCTCGCTGCTGCTTCAGCTGAGTGTTGTTCCTCTGAAGGGGCAGCCCCAGTGTTTGCCTTGCGAGGCGCGGGCAGCGGCGCGGGCGTGGTAATGGGTCGACACACGGTCCTCCTCCCAGTTCTCCGCGCCGCGTCGTTGGCCCTCCTGGCAGCCTCGCAGAGCAACTCGTCTCGCGCGAGGAGATGCTCCCTGACTGCCCCGGCGAGGCGAAAGAGCCGTCCTTGGGCCAGTTCGCAAGTCTCGCGCGGCCGCCGGGACGCGTCGGACGACTGCGCCAGCGGCGATGCCGCGTTGGTGCCCGACGTTGAAGCCCCGGGTTTTCTCGGCAACTGAGACAAGGTTTATGTTACGCAGTGAACAAGGAGCCGGCCGGCCGGGCCCGCGTGCGTGTCGTCGACACGGCGCGCGGCGGCTAATTATCTGCGCGGCGCGGACGGGCAGGTCATTAACTGCGCGCGCGAGGAGGAGGCTCTCCGGCGGAAAGTGTGACTGTGGACGCGGCGCGCTACGTTCCGTCGTCCTCCTCGCACAACAAGCGGGCGACGGCGCCGCCGGCGCCGGCGCGACACCGCACGACCGCGGCGGCCGCGGCGACCGCGTTCATGGTCGGCGACGGCGGCTGTGGTCGTCGTCGCGCGTCCGCTGCGACGGTCGTCGGCTGCGGCACGTCGACGGCCGCCAGCGCGCGGCCGTGGCGAGTGCTTGTCCTTGGCCGCATTGTTGTCAGCGCGGCGCGGCGCGCGCTTTGGACCCAGCGCATGGTGTGAAGTGATTGCTGCGTTGAGAACGTGGTTTTGCGCCAACAACTACAGTCGTAACGCTGCCACAGCGAGCGCTTTAGTCGTTTTTGCACCCCTGGCCCTATTTCTAGTGTGTTACAGGACGCTAGCAGATTATTTAACAGCGCGGGCTCTCCGGGGGCTTTGGCGGCAAGCAAGGTTGTGGCAAGCTCCACAAACGACGGAAAACAAGCCGGGGCTGCCCCGTCGCCAGTCCGCCCCTTGCCAAGCAGCGGCGCGTCTCCCAGTGCAAAGTCTCGGTACAGCGCCAATGGAGCCCATCATCTCCATCCCCGGGTCCATGGCCTCGCCCCTCTCTTCACAGAGACGCCGCCACGTCGCCGGCGCCATGACGAACACGCACGCGTTAAGAGGCACCTCACCCAACACCTCGAAGGACATACAAGCAGCGTACAAGGAGTACGAGCGGTCCTTCGACGAGCTGTCCCAGGCGTCGGCGGCGTCTCCACCATTATTTCGGAGGCGCTGGGGCGACGGTAGTGTCGAAGACGACGACGTCTCCGTGCTGACGGCGCCGGTCGTCCATCAACAGCGGCGGCCGAGCCAGCGAGAATTGGAAAGAGAGCTAGTGCGCGCCGACGTCGCCGGCCGCGTCACGGACCACAACTCGACGGCGACGGCTATCACTCGCCGCGCGCCCGACGACCGCTCCGTGGTCTCAGAGGCGTCCACGGCCTCGGCCTTCGAGGTCCAGCGCAAGGGCCACCTCGGCGTCGTCGAGAAGTTCCACGCGATACCGGTGGCCCCCGTCCACGATAAAAATGGAGCCGGCGCGCCCGCGCGCTGCGAGCAGGCGCCGGCGCGGGCCCAGCCGCGCGCGACTCGGTCGTCTCGGTCGTCTGCAGGCTCGGTCTCGGCCGTCTCGGCGCCGGCGCCGGCGCCGCTCGACGCGGCCGGTGCGGACGACCAGGCCTCTGTCGTCACGGCGGCGGCCTCCGCCGCGCTCGAGCTCGAGACTTTGCGTCCCAGTCGCACATCTCTCGCGAGCTCGCCGGCCAAGTCGCTCGCGACGGCGTCTCCATCAAAAATGTCCCACATCTTCAGCGACACCGCCACGACGGCGACGGCGACGGCGTCGCCCTCAAAGTCGCACATTTTTGGGGATGCGCTCTCCGTCTCCACAACCACCACCCACGTCCAGCCCGCGCGCGCGCCGGGCGCCGGCCGCGCCGTGACGTGCGCGGACCTCGCGGCGTTTAATGGCGACGCGACGCACCTCGAGCGCGCGGTCGAGGAGCGGTCCGTCGCCTTCTCGCCGCCGCGCTCAAGGCAAATGGTCGTCGAGCGCCGCCGCGCTTTGGGGAGATGCCTCACGCCGGAGGACGCCCTGCTGCCCCGAACGTTGAGGAAAGCTATACGAAGGACGAGCCCGCCGAAGGCACGAAAGTCCGCGCTGCCGTCACCCGTCGCGTCGCCGCCGGCGCGGCGGCCGGCGCCCACCGGGGCCTACGTGCGGCCCGTCCCGACACCCGACGGCGTCCGGAGTCTGTTGAAAACGTTCCCGCGCCACTGGACCGACATCGCCGAGCACACGAACTGGGGCCGGCCGGAGCCGGTCCGGAAGGACGTCGTGTTGCGCGTCGACGAAAAGCCGGGCGTGGACCCGACTTCCTACAGAACGCACCACCTCCGGCGGCCCGACGCGCTGAAGCCGTTTGATCATCTTTTGGATCCGGGGCGGAACCTGGCGTCAAAGTAAGTTTTCTAGTTGTGGGACTTTGTCCACCTGTAACGTGCGGGAGATGGCTAGCACCAAAGACACCCAAAAGATCGGAGTGAGTGCGATATCTGTTACGGTGCTATTGGACTTGTAAAAAAAGGCTAAGGCTAAGGCTAGTTACGTCGCAGGAAAACCGCTAGTGTGTCTATACTAGTTTTTAGTGAGAGCACGGCTCGCGTATTGAAGTCTCTGGGCACGCAAGCACACTGCTCGCACAGCTCACGCAGCCTCCTCACAGTGCTCCTCACGCAGTGCCAATCAGGCTCCACGAACGAGCCCGCCGCCGTGCTCCTAGGACCTCAAAAAGCAGGATCCCAATACCTGCGTCCGAGCGCACGCCATCGACGCGCTGAGCCAGCATAAAGTCGCGCTAAGAAGACCAGGACAAGCCCCCATGCCCGCGACGCGGTCCACCACAAACAACACCGACGGCCTCGCCTTCGAGGCCGTCGCCGTCACCCTCGAAGTAAGCAAAGGCGTACAAAAAACTATAGTAAGAGACGCGCGCGGTTCGGTCGGAAAGCACGGCCTCCTCGCGATTCTAGGCCCGTCCGGCGCGGGAAAAACGACTCTATTAGCAGCGCTCGCGAGAGAGCGGCCGTGCGACGCGGGGTCCAAGATCTGGCGGCCCGCGGGCGGTGCCAATTTCTTGCCCCAAGACGACCGTTTGTTGCCCTTCCTCACGGTCCGCGAAACTTTGCGGTTCGCGGCGGAGTTAAGGTGGGACGGTGTCGATGAGAGGTGGGACACGTCTGCTAAAAGAGCCGAGAGGGCCGAGAGTGTCTTGGAGACGCTCGGGTTGTCAGAGGTGGGCGACACGAGGGTCGGATCGGCGCTGAAGCGGGGCGTGAGTGGCGGCGAGAGGAGGCGGACCGCTTTAGGTGTGGAATTGGTGCTCATTCCCTCGTTACTGTTAGCTGACGAGCCGACGTCTGGTTTAGATTCAACAGCAGCTTTACAATTAGCTATTTTATTGCGAGAGGCGGAAGCTACTGTGGTGGCATCAGTGCACCAACCGGGCGCGCGCGTCTTCCAGCAATTTACCGACGTGGTGGTGTTGGCTCCTGGTGGTGGTACCGCTTATGCGGGGCCCGCTGATAGTGCGGCATCTACGTGCGCGTCACTCTGCAAGGTGAAGGTGCCGCCTCTCACCTCGGCGGCTGAAGTTTTGTTGGACCTCGTCGACGATCCTGCCACGCGGTCCATCCTGGTCTCACAAAGTGCGCCTGCTACTACTCGAGTTTCTCATGATGAGGATGAACCACAACTGAGCACGCGGTCGCGCTTCCGGCCTCTGCTAACGAGGGCGTGGCTCAACAATGCGCGCGCTCCAGCGGCCACAGTCGCTGCTGTTGGTCGGTCCGTGACCATGGCTCTGCTGGTGGGCGCTCTCTACTCCGGGAGTCGCGGAACGTCGACGCAAACAGCGGTCTCCGATAGAACTGGAGCGCTCTTTTTCGTATTGGTGAACCAGGCCTTCTCCGCGATGGCGTCCCTCCGAGTCTTCATCGAGGAACGCTCGGTCTTCGAGCATGAAAGACGCAGGAGGGCGTATAGTACAAGGGACTACTTCCTCGCCAAGTCGCTAGCGGAGCTGCCGATCCAGGGCGCCGTGGCGCTACTATTCGCGGGCATGGCCTACGCCATGGTCGGGTTGAGGGCATCTCTCTACTCGTTCGGAGGGCACTGCGTCGTCCTAGCCCTGGCGACGTTAGTGGCCGAAAGTTTAGTTATTTGGGTAGGTGCTGGTGCTTCCGACGCTAGAACAGCGGTCGTCATCTGTCCGGTGGTGCTCTCGACCTCACTGTTATTTGGGGGGCTCTTCGTGTCGCTGGCGTCGTTGCCACGCTTCTTAGCACCGTTGCAATATTTATCATTGTTCAGATACGGCTTCGCGGGTCTCCTGAAGCTCGAATTTCAGCACGCGGATGCGGTGTTCGACTGTTCTTCTGAAGATAAAGAATTACTAGCTCAAAGGGTGATCGATGCGGGCGCGCCGGCGAAGTTACTTGGGCGATTGGTGAAGAGCCTGCCGTGCCCGACGCCCGATGGGGAGACGCATGTCAAGCGCGTGCTGGGGGACGACGCCGCGTCCCGCTCCATTCTGATGGACGCGGGCGCGTTGTTCGCGCTGTTGGTCGCCTTCCGCGTGCTGGCTTTGAGAGCGCTCGAGCGGCGGACGGCGTCGGCGGTGGTCGTGGCGAAGGCCAAAAAAGCGTAAGGGACAATATTATGTTAGACGGCGTCGTTCGCCGGGGGTTGGGGCACGCTACACAGTCGCTTGGTGAGGCAATAATGTAGCATGTGTGATTCTCTTCATGTGCATCTCAGGCCCCCCGGATGACGCGCCGGAGCCGCATCGCCTCCAGGCCTGTGCGGAAATCAAATCTCAGGCGCCCCACGCCATCGACGCGACGTCGTCCCCGTGACTAACTCACTGGTTGATTTTCACACGGCTCGGGCGGTAGGAGTAGAGGGCCGCGAAGTAGATGATCGCGTACGTCCAGACCGCTACGAGCGCGGCGCACCGCCGCTTGTTCCAGACGCCCGCCGAGCCCTGCTGCTGGCCCTGGAGCGCCTTTTTGACGGCGGCTGGTGTGAGGGCGCTCTCCTCGTCAATCGAGACCAGGGAATTTTGCGAGCCGAGCGAGCCCGCGCGCGAGAGGCGCCGCTGGTGGCGCCGCGGCGAGGCCGGCTTTTCTTTGGGCGGGAAGATGTAGAGGCCGCTCGCGTCGATGCGCAGGACGGATTTCGGCGACGGGCCGGGCGTCCGCGGGGACCTGTGTGTGTTTTTATCACCTTCCGGACCTCGACTCGGGGCTTGGTCCCCGGGAGACATCGCGGTACACAGACGAAGGTGAGTCGGGCTCGGGCGCCGACGGCGGAGAGTCCGTGCGGCCGAGCGTCGGCCGTTGGGAGAGGGAGAGAGGAGTCGGCCGTTGCCTCGGCGACGGCGGCGAGTCCGGCATGGTCTGCTTGCGAAAAGACTGGTGGGCGAAGTTGTCGGCCAGGACCATCGGGTGGACTCGGGGTGAGTCCGAAGCTGGTGTGCGCGTCGGTCGCGTTCACCTTGGCGGTTGTAGCTCAGCCACCAGGTTCAATCGCCTGAAGGCGCGCGATTGGGTCGTCGGCGTCTAATTTCGAGTGGGACCGACCTGTGAACGTAGAACACGTCCTTTCAAATACCAAACTCTTCTCGGGAATGAGTTAACCCACTGCTCGGGAGATTTTGCAAAAGTCCCGATCCGCTAGTGTCTTACAGGTGCTAGCAACGATTTTATAATCGCGGTTTTGTTGCGTGGAGGCTCATTGCAAGCGTGATAGGCATCTCGCCATTAGCTAGCTTGTTTTTGCTCGCCGTGCAAAGCCTGCATCAGCACCGCAGCAATCCTGCAGCGCCAGATCCCAGTAGCGGCATCCTCGCCCACCAGGCCGACGAGCAGCCAGTGCCGCAGTCGATCATGGCCGACGAGCAACAAAAGGCGAAAGCAAGAGCCGCGCGCTTCGCCAACGACGCCAAGAAACCGCCCCCGCCACCGCCGAAGAAGACCTTCGCCCACCCGGGAGGCAAAATGACGACGAACAAAGACGAGGCGCTGCGCAAGTACTTAGAAAGGAAAGGTAATTCGTTAAACGCCGCCCAGCAGCAAGCCCTGGAAGATCTCCAAAAGAAGGGCCTCGCGCCGCCCACACCACCTAAAGAAGATCGCACGGACAAGTTATTTGTCGGCAATTTGCCGTACAAGCTCGACGATCAAAAGTTAGGCGCGTTGTTCGCGTCGCGCTATCACGTCATCGGCTCAAAAATCGTGTTAGATCGCCAGACGAATCGAGGACGGGGCTTCGGCTTCGTGACGTTCGGAAGTTCCGAGGACGCGAAGGCCGCGCACGACGCGTTCCAGGGCGTGAAGGTGGAGGGGCGGCTGCTGACGGTCAAGTACGCGACGCAGCGGGGGCAATCAAAGGCGAAGCCGGTGTTGCGGAAGGACGGCTGGGGCTCGTGGGCGACGCCGTCAAATGCCGCGGCGCCGGAGGCCGCCGAAGCGGATGTCGCTGCGAAATCGTCGCCGCCAGCGCCAGAAGCCAGCGCGCCGGCCGCCAGCGCGCCGGAGGCCGCCAGCGCGACAGACGAGAAGCCCCTCGAATCCGAAACGCCCGTCGAGGCCGTGTCATTGTGGAAGATCGCCACCTCCAGTGAAGTCGACGCGTGGCGCGCCGCCGGCACTCTGACGGGCTCGGCGCTCGACGAAAAGGACGGCTTCGTGCACTGCGCGACGGCGGACCAGGCGCGCGTCGTCGCGGACTTGTATTTTGCGGGGCAGTCGAATTTAAAATTGCTGCGCGTGAGCGTCGAGAGCCTTAAACAAAAGGACACGGCGTGGACGCGGGAGAGCGACGCTTCACTAAAGGGCCGGCCGGGCGTCGCCGTGCGGCTCGTGCCGGCTGAAGATATTAAAAAGTACCGGAACGGCAAGGACGTGCTCCACGACGGTTGTTTACATCTGCACGCGGCGCCGCCGCTGCCCTGGAGCCTGGTCGACGAATTTGAGTTGCCGCTCGTCGACGGGAAGCACGCGTTCCCGGCGCAATGCGTCGCGACAGAAGGCCCGCGGGCGCAGGCGCTCGGGGGCTTCTCGATCACGTACTGAGTCGACGGCGCTCCATTTCTAAGTTTAGTTGTGTGTCGTACTTCTTCTGCGTGCTCGCATCGACGGCGTCGAGGCGACGTGGCATGGCGCCGACCCCGCGGCGACGCGCCCCCGCGGGCCGCGGCGACAGCCGGAGGCCCGGAGCGTCACTTGAAGTGCAATTCGGTTCTGTAAATTACACCAGCGTCCCCAGACTAATCATGAACGCGACGAAGCCGACAAACGCCGCGACAGCGAAGCGGCCGAGCTCAAGCAATAAAGCGGACGGCGCGTCCATCACCAATACACTGGAGACGCCCTTGCCTACTAAAACGGCCAGCGTTAATGCTATAATCAACGAGAAGAGCCCCGCGGACCGTTTCTGAAGACGCTTCGCCATCAATTTTTCATCTCTGTGTAGAGCCGCCCTCACGACGACGTAACACGGTTCGTGCGACTGCGCCTGGTGGTACCTTTTGAGCTTCCCGTCATAGACCGACGTATCCAGAGGCAGTTTCAGCTCGATGGGTTTACCCTCGAAAGGCGCGTGGCCTTCGGACGCCGCGCAGTCGGCCAGATGCGACGCCGAAAACGCCGCGACACCCAACAACGCGTCCGAAAAGACGTTGCCCGTGTCCGCCTCGCTATCGTAGACCGCCACGTGGACCTCCTGGCTGCTTTCGTGCACATCAAAAGTGAAGACCTGCTTGTGTGCTGTCCAGTCCGGATTCAAACTATCTTCTATTGTTTCCGTTTGTTTGGACTGACCGCCCAGCGACACGACCACATAAGGGTCGGACTTGCCGGAGGGGTCGTTGGCCCACAGCTGTTTGCAGCACATGACTTCACACGCTAGGGTACATATAACGTCGTTGGGTGGCACTGGTACTGCACCGCTCGGCCCGATGAACGCTTGTAAAATAGGTATAGCCGCAGATTTGGGCCAGACGAGCTGCCGCTCGACGATGTCCTCCATGAGTCTTGCCACGAATCTATCCACGGCACTGAGAGAAAAACCGAACGGGAGCTGGATCAGAGGGTTCTTGACTCCAAAACTCGACTCCAGGGCGAGTTTCGGCTTGCGCGCGAAGCCTAGTCGGCACAGTCCCGCACAGGGGAAACTGGTACGTAACGGCCCGAGCTTCAGGCGTAATGAACCCTCCAGGCCAAATCGCGTGACAGAACCAGTGATTTCCGCGGCGCCTTCGACCTCCGCATCTAACAGCGTCCTTACCCCTCTCCCTTGAAACTTCACACCAACATCGACGTCGATGAACGCGTAGCCATCTAGTGATGGGGCTACTCTAACATAAGTCAAGGTAGGGGCCTCGGCGCCCACATCTATAGACAGAGCCGTGATCTTCGTTAGTAGTTTTTGCTCCATGGCCTCGAGCTTCTCGTTGACTAACGGCGTGACACTAGCCGCCGCTCTATTCACCTCGCACCGCAGCGACGGCCAGGCCCCAGCCAGTAAGATATTCAACAAAGCTAGGATCGAGGGAGACCAGTCCGGCGGCGTATGAGCGGAAGCCCGCTTTCTCTGGATGGTCAACCATAAAACACTCCGAAGTAAAGCCCCACACACTTTAGCTAGTGATCGAGACAGGAACGTCGACTCCAACGGTTTCAATTTCCGGAAATCGCACCACAGCTTCAACCTAATCCTAGGTGCCAGCCCCCCATTCTTATCAATCAATCTCCAAGCTTCTTCCCCGAAGCCGTACGCTCGTTCATACAGTAAGAACACGTCACCGTTCGGCGAGTCCCGACCTTGTCTTCTTAAATTGGTATGATACTTCAAAAACCGATCTAAAGCCTTCCGCGCTTGTTTGAGCGAAGGAAAATCTCTTCGAGTAGGATACGCACCCGTCGCGTCGTAGCACACTAGGATAACGTTCATATCTGATGCGATTGGTTTGAAGGGATGTACGGGTAGCTTCTCGTGCCAGCCCTGCATCTCATGATCTATACTTTCTTCTAGCGCTTCGAAGGCGCCCTCCACCACATCTTCGGCCTCCTGGATCGCTTGGCCCATGGCGTCGTAAGCTTCCTTAGCTGCGTCCTCGGCACCGTAGAAGAAGGACCGGGTGTTGGCCCAATTGGAGCGCTCGTCGCGGCTCATGGTTCTGGGCAGTCTCTTTGGTAGTTTTTGGGGGCGGGGGCAACGTGTTGGGCAGCTCTCCCGGCCTTGGCTTCTGCGACGATGCTAGTGTGTCGCAACGCTAGCTCAGCTCGACGCTTTCGAGTATTACTCGTTGTGTCGACGGTGCTGTCGCTCACCAGATCACATTTGTGCTCGTCTATTGCAGCCCTCTCGGGCCTGCCATTTTTCACGCGGCGTGAATTGGTTGTAGAGCCGTACGGCAGCAGCCAAGCGGGACGCTCTCCGTGCTTTACTCGCGCGGCCGTTGCACGCCGTCGGCGCGTCCAACACAATGTTCGGCGTCGACTCCGACGACGGCTTCGACGACGAGGCACCACAACGCGTCGACGCGGCGGCCGGCCCCGCAACAGTCGAGCGCCGCCTCGAGAAGTGGGACGCGCTCGCGCGGACGCTGTCGGACGACGACGAGGACACGAATAATAATGAGAAAGAAGCGGCGGCGGCCTACGCGCGCCTCGTCGAGGTCTGCGGCGAGGGCCCGAACGACTGGGAGGTCGTCCACGACCGCGTCGCGGTGCGCGAGCACCCGTCGACGGCCGCGCCGTTACTAGGCATGCGGCGGAAGGGCGCGATTATTAGTGTAGAGCACGCGCGCGAGGGCCTCTGGTTGAAATTAGCGGGGGAGGCGGGCTGGATGCTCGCGCACGGCCGCGAGCTCGGTTTAGGGCAGCTCGTGCGGCCGTGCGACGCTACTACGACGCCGGCGCCGGGCGCGCGCGATACGGATCGCGCGATGCCGCACGTCAAGACGTGGGCGAGGGTCAGTGCTGATCCTTGACCCCTAGTACATGTAATGTGAAACACTCTGTACTTAGCGACGCAACGCCTCCAACCGAGACGCCAGCGGGTCCTCGGCTTGAGCAGGAGCCGTGTGCCCGACCTGGCCCGCATCATCTAAAGCAAACGAAACATCTAACTGATGTTCATCGGCCACCTGACTAATCAAAGCGTCGACCTGGTCCTCGGGCGTGGCAGAGGCAGTGGTATTGCCCATCGCGTCCTCCATGTATTTAGCTCTCACATCTATGTCCTCGAACTGCTTCTCGAACGCGTCCATCTCCTTGGAAATCTTCTCGACGTTCATCGATTTTAGGGCCGAAGAAAGGCCCTTGTTGACCTTGACTATTGATTTTTGCATCGCCTGGTTCTTGACCACAGTATCTAAGCGTTGTGCTACTGCATCTATTCTAGCACTCATCCTCAGGTAGTTCAATCCCGAATTCTTCTCGCGGATGGCATTTTGGGCGTAGATGCGCGCGCCTTCGGCGTTGCCCTTCTCGATGGCCTTCTTCACGTCCTTGCGGTACTTTTTCTCGTTCTTCTCGCACTTTTTCGACGCGGAGACCATTTGTTTCGACGTGATCTTCATGTTGATGAGTTCTTCTTGCAGGGAGACGCGCTGGCCCATGGTTGCGTGGTTTGGTCGTGTGTACTTTCTTCGGTGCGGTGGCGCTTCGGAGGGCGCGCGCGCGTCGGTGGCGTGTGCGGAAGAGTATTTAGGAGTGCTCTCAATGAACACGTCTCGCAGCGTGCGGCGGCGGCGTGTCTCGCTAGGTCTGGTCGCTCTGGCTCAAACGCAGCGGTCGCGTTTGTTCGCCGAGGCCGGCGGTCGTCGTCTAGCTCACGGAAGCTTTTTTTGGCAAAGCTCTTTATCTAGCGACCTGTAAACACACTAGCAAGCTGGACCGCTCGCAACCGACGAGGTTCCTTGCACAGAAAGGTCCGCCCGACGTGCAGAACGGGTGGAGTCCACCTTTGACGGGTCCTGCTGCCGAGCCCAAAACACCTTGTCATCGTCTCAGCAGCCCACGTGCATCGAGACGCACGTAGCCGCAGCAAAAAACCAACGAGCAGTCCTCACGACTGCCTATCTGCCACGCGAAGCGCGTTGCAGGGTGAACAGCTGTCCTGCGTGGGCATAAAACCACGCTGCATCAGCCAGGCTGCACAGCACAGCCACCCACGCACGCAATCGCCGCGAGAATTCACGCGCAATACGTGCATAAAACTGCGAGAATTCACGCGCAATACGTGCATAAACCTCGCCAGCAGCCATCATGAAAGTATGCGTGATCTACGGCTCCGAGTCCGGCACGGCCGAGCGCGGCATTCGTAGTATAGCGAAGGGCTGGAAGGAATCCAAAGGCATCGAAGTATCCAGTATTATGGAGGGCGCCGACGCCGCGCGCATCGGTTTAGCATCATTAGCGGAGCAATATGATTTCCTGGCTGTGGCGACCTCCTCCAACGGAGAAGGAGACCCGCCGTTCAATTTTCATCCCTTCTTGAAAGCTTTATACGAAGCGGACGACGCGGGAGACAAACCTTTGACTGGATGCGGGTTCGCGGTGCTCGGCTTTGGGTGCTCGCACTTCGACACGTTCCAGAACTGCCCTCGCTTGACGGATAAGCTGCTGGGGCAGCTGGGCGCCTCGCGACGGGTCCAGCGCGCCGAGGTCGACGAGATCGACGCCGACGCGGGGGACGTTTCGAAGGCGAAATGGTCCGACGCTGTGGCGAAGGTCATAAAGTCGGGCAAGGCCGCCGCGACCAACGTCTGCGACTGGACGCAGCCGGGGGACACGATCCTCGACAAGCACGATGAAATGTTGGTTGCGGCTACTACTGGCGGTCCGCCGCCGGTCCTGTTCATCGGCGCGGCGCTGGCCGTCGTCGCGGCCGTGTATTTCGTCAAGTTCGCGTAAGGGTTAGTCTCATAGCGTCGCGTCGACGGCGTGTTGTGGGGCTTCCCCCTTTTCGTGTTGCTTTGCTTAGAGCTCTGTAGAGCTAGGCCGCCTAGCCGCCCGGCCGCCGCGGGTTCTGCGTGGCCGAACGCCCGCCCCGCCCCCGCCCACGCACGCCGTCGCCCCGAGTGTTAGCTCGGAGGCGACGATAGTGTTACGGTGCGAGGAAGTGTGCGAGGACAAGTGACTCGGAGTAGGGGGAAGATGCCGCGCGACGCCGATTTTTCGGCGGGGGGCGCTCCACGCCGTGCGCGCCATCGACGCGACTCATCAAAACTAGATACAGCAACGAATTACGCGAACCTACTTGTCGTAGACGCTCTTGTACTCCTGGCAGTCGTAGTCCGCGATCTTGTACTCGCCGACCTGGTACTCACCTTCTGGTGCTTGCGCCTTGTACTCGCCGCTATCACTCAAACCGACTTTGTAGGGGTCCCGGTCCTCGTACGCGATGTCCCGGTCCCCCACGTCCTCATTCTCCTGTTCAGCAACTTTCCGCGCGTAGGCCGCATCTTCCCGGTACTGGGGCGTCCTCCTCGCATCGTACTGGTTCCCGACGCGCGCGTGGCGGTTGCCGTCGGCGATCAGAGCTCGTTCCCGCTCGGCCTCCCATTTTCCGATGTCGTTCGCGCGGCGGACGGCGTCGCCGGCGCCATCTCGACAAGCACGCGTGTCCGCGGGGTTCGAGGCTCGTCGCTGGTCCGCGGCGACGGCTTCCGTCGTGGCGAAGGGGCTGTACTCGACCGCTTCTGCCGGGATGGCTTCTAGTAAAGGTGTCGCGTCGGCGCCTCTGATCTCAGAGACGGCGACGGCCTGGACGATTGGTGGGTCGTTCGAGGCCATGGCTCGCGAGCGCTGGGCTTCTCCGGACGCGCTGGGCGTCTCGGGCCGCCGGGAGAAGGAAATGTGCTTGGGAGGCTCTCACAGCAGATGGGCGCGCTGTGCGAAGTGCTGCCAGCGATGAGGAGCAGAAGAAGGTGCGTCTGCGCAGATCTATGAGCTCTGGCGCACTCCACAGCCGATCAATGCAGCCAAAATCTGTGCGAGTGGAAAATTGCTGAGCTTGCTAGTGCTTACACACCGCTAGCCTACACTATTGACAGGTACGCAAAAAAGCGTCGGCCGCGGGAGGTAGGCGAGTCGCGGCCAGGGATATCGAGATTCATCACAGTGCAAACGCGTCGGCACGCTTCGCGGGCCTAAATCTCGTCAAAATAAAAGTTACAGGCAAAATGCGACGCCTCCTCGCGGCCGGAGCGTGCCGGATCATCGGCGACATACGCACGGGAACAGCGAACCGGGGCGTGATTCACCACCACGGCCACTGCTACGAGGGCTGGTGGAATCTCGACGGGACGCGGACCGTGCCACCGCAACCTATACCGAAACGCCGGCGCGGGCCCGGACCGCGGGGGCCGTTGAGACACCATCATCCCGCGGGCGCGCCGCGGAAACATCGCGACCCCGAACGCGCGAGGGCGCGGGCGCGAGCGGTAGCAGCGGCGCGGCCCCACCACCGAAAGAATTTGTCACCCCGCGAAGTCGCAGCCGCTATCGCCGACGAAGTGGGACGGGGAAAGTAGTTATACTAGATATATATTGTCACATTAGGTTCAAGTCACAAAATAGTCATCGCCGCGTCGTAAACCGGTCAGAGGCCTTCTTCGCGACGCGCGCACCGCCACGCTGGGGGTTGGGCGCCGCGACGGGCCGCCGGCACCGGTCGCAGACGCGCGGCTCGTTAAGTAAGGCGGCGCGATCGAGCTCAAGAGCCCTCTTCGCTCGGTCCGTCGCCGTCAGCGCCTTCTGCTTCGCGGCGTCGCGCTGGGCCTTCAGCTCCGCCTCGTCTCTGGCCCACTTTTTTCGGGCGTCGTTAAAAGACTGGCGTAGCTTCTGTCGCGCTGCCTCGCCGTCGCGGCGCTCCGTGGCCAGGGCCTGCCGCGCCTCCCCTAGCTCCGCCTCGAGCGCCGCGACGCGGCGCTGGAGCCGCGCCACGTCCGTGTCCGCCGGGAGCGGCATCGGCGGAGGCGGCGGTGGTGCTGGCGCGGGCTTCGGCGGCGCCGCGACGGGCTCGTCCTTCGGAGGAGCTCGGTCCTTCCACGCCGCGCGCAGCCCCCGCGCCGCGCCGGACACGATCCGGTCCGACGAGATCTTCAGCTCCATCAAAACGTCGCGCAGGCCCAAGTCCCTATCGAGGTCCGTCTCTACCAGTTCAGGCGCGAGCCGCTTCAGCGTCGCCAGGCTCGCGAGGACCTTCTGGCGGCTCTGCGGGGCGCCCATCCTCCTAGCTGCCGCTTTCAACTCGTTCGCGGCCTCCAGGGCGGCGAGCAACTCGGGCGACGCGCCGTCGGGCGCCAGCGCGCGCCAGTCTTCTTCACCGGTGGCGCTTTCGTCGGTCAGCGGCGCCCAGAGCAGCTCCGCCTCCGTCGGCTCCGCGGGCGCCTCGGCGTCCGCGAGCGCGTCGGCGACGGCGGCGTCCAAGGCCGCGTCGGCGACGGTGCGTTCCAGCGACTCGCGCGCGCGCCGCGCGGCCTCGGCGGCGGAGAGCGGCCGGCTTCGCGGCGCTTCGGGCGCCTGCCGAGCCGCTTCCGCTGGTGCCGGTGTGGGTGCCGGCGCGGGTGCCGCCATGACCGCGCCGTGGCGGGGCGCGCTCGGCGCGCGCAGCTTCGCCTGCAGGTCGCGCAGCGTCGCCTTGGCGCGCGCTGCGGCGTCGTCATGGTCGTCGCGCGGCCGCTTCGGCGCCGGCCCGTCGGAGAACTTGCTCTGCCGCTTGGGTTTACCGAGGGCCTTGGCGGCCGGGGACCTTGCGTCCCGCGAGAAGCCGCTCTTCTTGCCCCGCGGCGGACCGCGGGGCGGCGGCGAGAAGCCAGTGCCTCGACGCATTTGGTTTGGCTCAGCACTTTTGTGTGTCTGGGAGAGCACAGTGGCCTGTCTCAGGCGGAAGCTTCGCGTGAAGTTACAGGTGACACGTGTGATGTATTACACGATGAATGCCTGTTTCCCAGCCTCTGCGCGCCGCAAAATTGGCTTTTTGGCCGCTCGGCCAAGCTGGGGGCTAGTGTGCGGTAAGACACTAGCAAGCACGCTCGGCGCAGCTGAGGCTAGGCTAGGCGCGCCCAAACGACGCGAATGCGTGCCGCACAGGCTGCCTTTGGACCTTTTTAGCACGCACACGACCCGTCTAGGGCGTGGAGGCTGCCCCGATGCGAGGCATGAACCTATAAGCAATGGCACGCAAGAAGCAAGGCGGCGGCGCCGTCTTGGTCGGCGCGGCCGTCGTCGCATTGTTCATGATAGTCGCGAACAGACATCACGTCGACCCGGAGGCCGACGGCGCGCACCGCCTGCGGCGCCGGCCGGCGCCGACCACCGACGAATGCCGCGGCCCCCGCGCGTTCCCGCAGTCACCTCAGCTGCCGTGGCGCCTGCACGACGCCTTCACGACGGACTGTGAGGTGGCGACCTTCGTGGCGCAGTACGAGCGCGGCTGCGCCGAGATGACCGCCCTCGTAGCGAGTGTGGTGCCGGACGGTAATATCCAATCGTGGCTCGACACGGCCCGCGCTCCTGAAGGAGGGTGCAAGGTCTGCGCCGTCCACGCCTTTGACGCCAACGAGGCGCCGAAGGTCGAGAAGGAGAAAAGGCGCGTCTTCGAGGCGTTGGGCGGCGCGACGAAAAATATAAGGTGCACCTTCGCCGACGGGACTTCAGTAAAAGCGTCGAGCGACGACGCCTTCCACGCCAAGAAGAGCACGCTCGTCTTCCGCTGTTCTATACCTAAGCACCTTGGTTGTTCTCCAGAAGTTTCGATTGAGGACACCGGACGGAACCATGAGGCGGTGCGCGTCTGCCACACACCAAAAATACCAAAGGTCGACGTCGCTCTTGTCGCTTGGACCTCGGCGTCGCCATATACTGATAGGACGGGCATGGTTTTTGACAACACGGACCGCGTCCTACGAAGGTGGCTGGCCTGGCACTGGAGTGTGGGCGTGCGCTACTTTCTCGTGTTCGAGAGCGGGGCGACCTGGGCCGATCCGCACCATAGTAAATTGTGGCCGGCTATCAAACCTTTCGTCGAAGCGAACGCCGCCTTACTAGTCCCGTGGGGCACGGACGCCTGCAAAGGCCCCCACGTGAAGATCGAGGCGGGGCAAAGGGGAGGCATCGGGCTGACAGACTTTTTTGGAAGGCCGTCCCAGTACGCGGCCCAGAACAGTGGATTATATAGGCTCCGCGAGGTTGTGAAATGGATCGCATTTCTTGATATTGATGAGATGCTACTACCAGAAAACGCGACGACCGTCGGAGAGGTGTTGAAGCACCAGAAAACAGGCGCCGCTGTCGCGGTGCCGCACGTGTTCTACGGACGGTGCCCCTCGTCTAACCAAAGAACGTGCGCCGGCAAGGCCGTTCCATCTAGAAACAAGCTCGTGGTTAATGAAAATGCGGCCTACGTCTGGGACCACACTCTGATAGTACCTCCACAAGGTTCGCGCGGCATCCGAGCGTCGAAGCTGCGCCTCGCGCACTTGAGAGCGGACTACGCCTTCGACGCTTTTGACGTCGCGCGCTTCGGCACGCGGGGGTCAAAGGCCGAGGCGCGCGCCTATTTGCAGAACGTGCTGCCTTATATAGAGGAGCCGTGCCCGGGTTCTGTAAAATGCGAGGGCGGCTACGACGTCTGCTGGTGCCGGGACCTGGCGCTCGAAGGGCGGTTTCATGCGTTCTTCATGTCGTACCGCGCGTGGTACGCGGCGGAGGGGGACTGGGAAGTGTTGTGATTTTAAGTTGTTACAGTATGCGCTCGAGCGTGACGTCGAAGAGGAGTGTCGCGTTCGGAGGTATCTCGGGGGCGCTGCCTTTCTTGCCGTAGCCCAATTTGCTGGGCACGACGAGCTTGCGGCGGCCGCCGACGCGCATGCCGATTATGCCCCGGTCCCAGCCCTTGATGACGTCGCCTGTGCGTGAATTCGACCCGTGGGCGCCTACGACGAACGTGAGATTCCTGCTCCGGAAAGGACCGGCGCCGAGCGTGAAGCGGAAGTTCGTGCCGGCGTCGAAGCGCGAGCCGTCCGCCTCGAGCGTGCCGACGTAGGACATGGAGACCTCGTCGCCTTTCTGCGCGACCGCGCCGTCTCCAACAGTAACGTCTTCCGTTCCGACTACTTCGTCGGCCGGCGGCGCGATGGGTGCATCGCCCTTCACTCGGAAGCTCTGGCCCGTCTGGATCAATTTGTCTGATTTCAAAGCCTTCTTGATGGCGACTCCATTCTCGCACTGGAACTCTGACTTGAGATACTTGACGATGGCCTGGCGCGATGCACCTTTGTGATCCTGAACTGCTCGGATCGCGACGATGACCTGCACACGGCGCGTCCTCGGGCAACGCGTCGCATCGATGGCGTAACTCTTCGTGCGGCAATCCTCCGCTTGCATCGATGGCGAAAGGGGTTGTGCGCACCCCCACGCCATCGATGCGACGTCCCTGGCTGCCACTCACAGGACACTGCCTCACACCTTGTCCAGCACTGTCTTCGCCATCGATCAACTCGTGCGTCCGAGATATACGGCAGCGCTGCGCCGCTCTCCCAGCGATCTGTGCGTCCCAATCGCAGCTGTCAAGCCTCAGACGGCCGCGGCTCTGCGACAGGTTAATTAGCTAGCGGTGTAAGACACTAGCGAGCAATTTATCCGCTGGACCGCTGCGCTGCGCGACGTACTAAGCCGTCGGTTAAGCTGAGGCTAGGCTAGGCTGGACCGCTGCGCTGCGCGACGTACTAAGTGAGTCTTTTGAGCAGCGCCAGGCTGCCCCGTGCCCTAAGAAGAGGGCACCAGCACTCTACGCCCCCATAGCCGCTCCGCCGCGCCCTTGGACCCCAACATACCGAACCATGAGGGCCTCCCTCGTCCTCCTCCTCCTCCGCCCCACACGAGCAGGAGACTGCATCGACATGAATTTTTGTAATGGCCACGGCCACTGCGAGCCGGCGACCGACACGTGCGACTGCTACGAGGGCTGGGGCGCGAAGACCGACGTCGCGCTCTACAAACTCCACGACTGCAGTGGCAGGACGTGCCCGTCCGGGCCGGCCTGGGCCGACGTCGCTTCCGATTCGAAAACCGCACATGCCCCGGCGGAGTGCTCGGGCAAGGGCACTTGTAATAAAGCGACGGGGACCTGCAAATGTGTCTCGGGCTTTTCAGGTGACGCGTGCCAGCGCTTCGGCTGCCTCTACGACTGTTCGGGACATGGGCAATGCGTCAGCATGAAGAAGATGGCCACCATGCCCAATGCTTTACCCTTATCCAAACCTGCGACTTATACAGGACTAGAGACGACAGAGCGTTGGGACCAGGACCGCATCTACGGCTGCGTCTGCGACAGTAGCTGGCCCGTCGGCCTCGGCCCGGGCCAGCGCCAGGAGCCGGAGTGGTTCGGGCCCTGGTGTTCGCTGCGCCACTGCCCCTCGGGCGACGATCCCTACACGACGCACGTCGACGAGACGAACTGCACCGGAGTCACAGCGGCGGGCGGCTACGGCGTCGGCGAGAAGGGCAATCTGTGCCAGGTCGACTGCGCGAACCGGGGCAAGTGCGACACGGAGACGGGCGAGTGCTCGTGCTGGACGGGGAGCTACGGCCACGACTGCACGCTGCTGAGCGCGCTCGCGCGCTAGGTATGCTCCGGGGTGTAAGCTGATTTTTGTCCACTTACTAGTATTCCCGATTTCCGCGTCGGAGAGAGAGAGAGAGCCACTTATTGAACCCACCCCCAGGTAGTACGGACCCCGAACGCTTCGCCACCGTGTCTATTGGGATTGGCGATAGGGTGTTGTTTCACCCTGCCCCCCGAGAACCCAGACACAAATGGTGTGAGGTTTCGCTAGCGGCCGGTAAAGGCACTAGCAGTGCATCAGTGATCCGTGCGCGGGCCCGGCGCGGCAGCCGCAAGCCGTCCACGCGGGCCATTTGTGCCGCAGAGCTCTAACGTTACGCCCCCTTGCGGCTGGGGCAGCCGTTCGACTAGGGCAGCATCAAAACCGGTGTCACTGTTGGAAACGGAACCGATCAATGGAACCGCTGCCGACGACGCTCGCGGAGGTAGAGGCGCGGCAGGCCGCCGTCGACGCCGACCTGATCGCCGCGCGCGAGCGGCTGCGGCTCGCGCGAGCGGAGCTAAGGGAAATGAAGATGATCGCGGCGGCGCTGCGGCCGCGGGCGGCGCCTTTGGCCGCGGCGGCGGCGCCGGCCCCGCCCGTCGCGCTGCCCGACGCGCCGCTGCCCGTCGCGGCCACGGCGCCGCCGCCGCCGACCGCGCTGCCCGACGCTCTGCCGCTGCCGCCGCCGCCGGTCGAAGCCGCGGCGCCGCCATCGCCACCGCCGGATGATGACGCCTCCGACGCGTGCGCCTCGCCGCCCGCGGCGCACCGGTGGCGGCGCTACTACGATTCCGAGACCCGGGCGCACTACTGGTACGACGCCCGCACGCAAGTCGTGTCCTGGTCCGACCCGGAGCGGCCGCCGCGCGACCCGGCCCACGCGCGGCGGCCGACGGCCGCGTCGCTCGCGCGCTCATTGCCTGGAAGCCCACAGCGCCTCCGCTTCCACTGCTGCGCCGTCGAATCGGCCGACTCCGAGCCGGAGGAGGAGCCGAAACCCGTGCGGCGCCGGCGGCCCGCGCCGGGCTACCTCAAGGCGCGGCGCACGCCGCGGCGCGGCGCGTACGAGAAGGGCCAGTTCTCAACGTTGAGACGGTAACAACAGTGTGTTTACTTACTACAGCCCGTCGTCGGGCACGAGGGGCTCGAGCGCTGTCCTCACACTCTCGTCCATGCGGCAGGGCTTCCCCCGGTCGTCGACGTAGATGTGCGTGAACGTGCCGATCGCGGACGCGTCTTCATCATTTTCGGCAAAGAGCCCGAGCTGGTACGCCGCGCTCGCGCGGCCGAGGCGTACCCTCATACCTATTTCGACGGGCGTCGGCCACGAGAGCTGCCGCAGGTACCGGCAGCTGTTCTCGGACGTGAAGCGCCTCACGTCATTTGACACACCGCTGCGGGCGAGGTGCAGGTTGACGGCGTCGTCCATATAAAAATGGTAGACGGCGTTGTTGACCTGTGCGTAGAGAACGTCGCGTCGATGGCGCGGGTCTCGACGGAGTCGCGTCGGCTGGAACGCCATCGCCGCGATCGCACGCATCGAGACGCTGAACCACACGTGCTGCTGCGCATCCATGTCGTTCCAGCGCGTCGGGATCGTTTCGAAGTGCGCGTACGCGCCGCGGCCGAGCAGCTCGCGCGGCGGCTTGCTGGCGGATTGTCCGCCGACCCACGGCTTGCTGGTGGCGGCGGCGAGGGCCGCGCTTCCCGTGCAGCACGCAGCGACTATTGCGAGCCCCAGCATTGCTTTGCAGTGTGCAGTGTGCAGTGTGCAGTGTGCAGCGTGCGCGGCGCAATTATTGATGCGATTTGTGACAGCCAATTCGACTCGTGTGCTGTGCAGATGCTTTCTATGGGTGTGCGGTGCGGGTAGGCCACTGCTATGCCGTGTGCCGAGCACCAAGCGCAGCTTGCTCGATTGCTAGTGCCTTACAGTCCGCTAGCTGTTTCGGCGCCCTTTCCGGGGCCAGGGCTCAAGGCGACCCCTCGGCGGTCGCATTGGACGGCTGCAGCCATCGATGGCGGACGGCAGGAGCCAAGCTATTTGGCTCAGACCTGCGCCAAAATAGCTCATAAATAGCTCATAAATATCTCGTCGCGCGCGGAACGCCGTCGATTGCCAGACCTAGGAGACGTTTGTCTCCTGTAGCGTCGAGCCTCGCTGCCTGAAACCGCAGCCAGCAGCCTTGCGCAGAGGAGGACACCAGGGAGAAGCATGCTGCTCTCCACTCTACGCCGGGCGCCGCGCGCGCCGGCCGCCCACCTCAGCAGCCCGCGCGCGCCGGCCGCCCACCTCAGCTCCCTCGCGTCCATGACGCCCGGGGGCGGAGTTCACGGCAGCCAGACGAGCGTGAACGCGCGGCGGTGGCGCCAGAAGCCGCTCCTCCGCGTCTACGGCGAGGAGCTCTACTTCAAAACCGGTTCTGATGCTGTTAAATTACTAAGCAACGAGGCCGAGAGAAGGGACAAGGACAAACCTTTGTACCTCGAGCAGTTCACGAACTTCATGAGACACCTCCAGCCGGTCTTTGATCGAAGCCCGAAATACGCCTGGTTGGCCAAGATCCTCCTGGAGCCGGAACGGACGGTGTCGTTCAAGGTCACGTACATTGACGACTGGGGCAACGCGCGGACGAACCGGGGCTGGCGCGTCCAACACAGCTCATCGTTGGGACCCTTCGGCGGGCCCATGCATTTTGGGCGCCACGTCACCGAAGATCTACTGAGAGCTCAATCTTTCGACGCGACCTTCGCCAACGCTTTGACGGGGCGAAGACTCGGCGGTGCCGCGGGCGGTGCCAATTTTGAACCGGCTTTAGCGTCCGAAGCGGAGATCCAGCGCTTCTGCCAGTCGTTCATGACGGAGTTACAGAAATATGTGGGTCCTGGGCTAGACTTACCGAGCATGGGCGTGAACTGCGGCTCGACCGAGATCGGCTACATGTACGGTCAATATAAGAGGACGGCTACTAATTTATCGAAGCATGGCTTTGGCATGTTGTGGGGCGGGAGCGTGCCCCACCCCGAAGTGCACGGCTACGGTCCGGTTTCGTTCGCGAAGAGCTTTCTGGAGGCTCGGGGCGACTCGCTGCGAGGCAAAAGATGTTTAGTGACCGGGAGTGGCAAAGTCGCCCTGGCGGTGGCCGATAAACTAGTAGCCGAAGGCGCCATACCTTTGACGCTGTCGGATACGTCCGGCTTCATTTATGAGGAGGGAGGGTTACCCTCGGCCAAGTTAGCCCAGATCAGTACGATCAAGGCGGAGCGAGGCGCTCGGATCGGGAGGTACATCGTCGCGTCTACCACGGCGAAGTACAACGACCCCGAGGACATATTTGACGTCCCTTGTGATTTAGTATTCCCGACCAATTCAAACGAGATCGATGCGCAAGCGGCGGAGAAGCTCGCCAATAATGGGTGTAGTACCATAGTGGACGCTGGCTACTCTCCGACGACCCCCGAGGCCATCGCATCTCTGAAGAAGCTGGGCGTGGCGCACTGTCCTTTTAGGGCTACATTAGCCATTGGAAATGCCTTAGCCTACACGTCCAAGGAGCACCAGATCATCAAGGCCGATATTAGTGATGAAATTGATAAAGAAGCGGCCAGGGTCTTCCAAGAAGTGCAAAGAACGGCGTCGGAGTACAACGTCCGCGGGGATTTGGACGCGGGCGCGGCGATCGCGTCCTTCCTGCGCGTGGCGAACGTGATGGCGTCGCACGGCTCCGTGTAATTATGGCCCCTATTGTTACGGTGCTAGGACAGTGGGCGGAGGCCCTGGGGGGAGACACGTGTAATAACTGCTAGTGTCTAACAAGCCGCTAGATAATCGCAGCATCGCGCGACGCAGCCACGCACGACGTCGACGTGTTGCGATACGCATCACAGCCGCAGTTCGTGACGTATTTACACTGATCGACAGCGATCGTGATCGATTCCTCGCCACGGGTGCAGCATTGCAATTGCACATTGCACTGTCCGGGGGTGACGCATCATTACAACTCGCACATCGTCGACAGCGATCGTGATCGATACGTTATCGACGACGAGTGTGTGCATGTTATCGAATTGCTGCAGATCATCGCGCCGCCTTGTACATACTGCGAGACACACGCTCACTGACGACGCAATGCGCGCCCGCACTCTAGCGCGCAGCCTCTGCATCAGCTCGGCCGCGTCGTTCGTATTCGACGGATACGCCCAGCTCTTGGTCGAACACCCGCTCACAACAAACATCGCCACGGCCGGCGCCCTCGCGGCCGCCGGCGACGCCGTCGCGCAGCGGAACAACGTCGTCTACGACGCGAAGCGCGGCCTCTCCTTCGTCGCGTTCGATGCCGCTTATAGGGGAGGCTTCCAGACGCCGTTGCTGCCGTGGATTATCGACCATTGCCACGGCGACGTGCTCGGGCAGGTCCTATCTTTTGATACGAATATATTAGCCGCGGCGGAGTGCACGCTCTTCAACCAGCTCACGGTCATCCCGATTGTCTACTACCCCCTGTTTTTTGGGATTACGGGCTACGTCCAGAACCTGGATGCGGACGCGTCGTTGGCGCGAGCGAAGGCGCAATTTACCACGCTATGCATCAGAAACTGGAAGTTCTGGATCCCCGCGAACTTCCTCCAGTTCTGCCTCCTCCCAAACGAGTGGCAGGTGCCCTACACGTGCGCCATGGGTTTCATCTGGAACGTCATCTTGTCGGCGAGCGCGGGCGACGCGCGCGTCGAGGGCGCGGCATCTCCATCGAAGACGCGGTGACGGCGTGGGGGAGGGGTGTGTGAGTACTGTCCCAAAAAAACGGGTTTTTGCAGGCATTTTCAGCCTACGATCGGTTTCCTCTCGCTCGCTTGGCGCCAAAAGAGACCGGCTTCATAAGCGACCGCTCGCCGCCGGCGGATCCCACTGCGAGCCGAGCGAGGACTCAGCCAAAACCAGCCTGGGGTGCAATCTCCCTGAGCAGAGCGCCGCCCGCGACCGCCGGCCAAGCATGTCGTCGGTATCGTTCTCCGACGCGAGCGCGCGCGAGGAGCCGCCGCGGCGCCGCGTGCAGCGCACGCTCTCCACCGTCGAACGCGATGCTCTACAAAGCGTCCTCGACGTCGTCGAGCGCGAAACCGATTCCGAGCACACGAAGGGCATGTCGCGGTTCACGTTCTTTCTCGGCCTCGCGAACCTCATCCTCAGCGCGTTTTTGTTAGGAGCGTGCACGGAGTCGTTCTGGCTCGTCTACGCCCTCCAGGCGCTCTTCATTATTGGATTGCGCATCCGCCACTCGCAGTGCGGAAATCAACCAGTGCGTCAGGCCGGCCTGGAGGTATTATTTACTATTGTGGCCGCCTCGACGCCGTGCGAGAGTGCTTGGCGTCCTCGCACGAGGCGTCTTAGGCTTACTCACCCGAACTTTTGATTTCCGCACAGGCCACTCGTGGGCGATCAGCAAGGGCACGCCGACGCAACCGGGCATGATGTTGTACTACCTCGATCTGTGCTGGATCGCGAACTTCATGCTCGCTTTTAGTTTCATGGCCGTGCTGGTGGAGGTCCTCGAGGAGCGTTTTCTTGGATCACGACGCGTCGGCGCTCTCAACGCCCGCGCCGTCTCTCAGGCGCCGACGGCGGGCCTGATCGCTAGCCTCATCGCGACGGGTCCCCTCGGATGGAGCGTCTTCGTTTTACCGTGTAAAATGGTCCTGCACGACATCGCCAACTACGCGAACACCTGGATCCACCTCTGGCCCGTCTTCACGACGCTGTCGCTGCGCTGGGCGCCCGACCGGCTCGCGGCGGCCTACCCGGGGCGTCGAAGTCCGGTGTGGAAATCAAAATTTTACGGCGCGTTCGTCGCGTCGTCCTCCACGCCATTGACGCACTGGTTGATTTCCACACAGACTTCGACTCGCTCGTCGCCGCAGAGCTCCGCGGCGAGGGCATGGGCTTCGGCGCGCTGATGGCCCTCGCGTCGGCGACGTACTTTGCCTGGTGGATCCCGTTCACGCTCTGGATGCTCGCGCACGGCCGCTTCCAGTCGCCGGAGCGCACGGGCCGCGACACGATCTATCTGCGGTTGATGCTGACCGACAGCGTCGCGGGCGCGAATTGCGGCGTGCGCACGCCGCCGCGCGGCACGAAGCTCGGTGCGACGCCCACTGAAGCGTTGGACGACGCGGCGTCCGTCGCGGCGACGATGAAGTACATGGTCTTCCACGCGTTCGCCTGCCACCTGAGCTTCGTGTCGTCGGCGCTCTGCATGACGTACATCTACGTGCACCTGTTCTTCGCGCTCGCGGGCCTCGTCTTCTCGCTCTACCTGGGCAGCGCCTGGTACGACCGCATGCTCACGTCGCACGTCACCAAGAAGGTCCGCAAGCACATCGCGGCGTCGACGGCGAAGAAGGACTAGGAGTCCGCTAGGCGCTCCGGAGTAAGACGCGGGTTGGTATATAATAGATGGGGACTCACATTCAATAATCTTACGCCTGCGCGACGATGCGGCCCTGCGCTCCGACGTCGCGCGGCCGCTTATGTTGGATTGCCGAGAGAAAGCTAGGTCAACCGCCAGAATCGTTTCATGTCACATCGTTTGCTTTTTTCACACATCCAGGTGATAAAACTGGTGCAACTCTGAGACTTAGGGCTGAGCACCTTTTGAGACGTCGCCGCCCCTGGCAACTCAATAAAAGAAAAGTCTATTCGACAGCGCGCAAGGCCAATCTCGCGAGCAGGGGCCCCCGAGGCGAGCTGAGCTACAAAAAACACAAAACCCGTCGTTTCTACACACAACAACTTCGCCCTCCGCACCAACCCAAGCACCGGCTCAACGAGCGAATGCAGCGCCCGCGCCGCGGCGTCGTCGACGCGCCCCGCCAGGTTGTCGTACGCCACGACGAGGCGCCGGCACCATGCCGGCACCCCGCGAGCGCCCCCGCCGCGTCGTCGGCTTGCACCGCCGCCTGCACCTCAGAAAGCGCCTCCGCGAAGTCCTGGGGCGGGCGACCAACAACCCTTTGCTAGCGTAGACGGACACTAGGCCGGCTTTTGTGCGCGCAGCGCGCAGCTCCATTGCCACGCGCAACCGCAGCAGCTGCGGCGTTCACAGCCGCTAATCTGGTAGGTAGAGGCAGCTTCGCTGTTGAGGATCGCACACGTTCGCGTCGGCCCGTGGGGCAGCACTCTGGGCAGCCCCTCTCACAGCAAAGGAGCACCAGAACCATGTTCAAAAAAGAAGATGAGATGCCCAAGGGCGCCTTCGGGAACTTTCGAGAAGTGCAGGCCCGCCGGCGCCAGCGGCGGCGGACGGACCGGCAGGGCGCCGAGGTCGCGAAAATCCTCGTGGCGTTCGACCGGCGCTGCGCGAATGGCTGCGACCGCGCGGCGTTCGGGGCCATGGTCGGCGAGGTCTTCCCGCAGCTCGGACCGCTGGACGGCGAGGCTGTTGATGCGGCCTTCGCGGAGTGCCGGCGGCTGGCGCGGCGCGCGCCCGAGGCGCTTGTGGACGAGGACCCGCACGAGGCGGCGGTGGACCTGGACGACGTATCCGAGGAGGACGCCGACGCGCCGCCGCCCGCGCCGCCGCCCGTCGCTGTTGTAGAGGAGGCGACGCCGCTCGCGACGCCGCGGGACGCCGCCGGCGTTTTGTTGATTCCGCGGCACCACGCCGTCGCCGTCGCCCGCCGCTACCGCGACTTCGTGCAGCAGCGGGATTTGATAAAGAAGTGCTGGACCGCGTGCCGCGGCGGCGCGCGCATCGACGCGTCCCAGCTGCAGACGGCCCTCACGGTCGCCGAGCGCAAGTTCGCCGCGGACCGGGAGCGGCGCCACCCGTCGAGCGGCGCGCAGGACGTCGATGAGGCGACGGCCGCGGACATTCTGGGGCGCGTCGCCTCCGACGGCGACACCTTGGATAGGAACGACTTCCTCCACGCGTTGGTGTTGTGGCGGTCGACCGCGCGGGCGCGGGACCGGTGCGTGCGAAACGAGTCGGCGTGCTGCGTCCTGGCGTAGCACGCCCCTGGCCGCTTCGCGCGACACCCCCGTACCCGGAAGGCTGCTCGTGCGTCGCCCCGGGCTAACTTTGTTGTACTGTGAGCTTACGCGGGCCTACTCGTCGGAGAAGGGGTTGAGCCAGCCCTTCTTGGACTCCTTCGCCGTCGCGTCGCCCTTGAGCGAGACGAAGGTCTTGTAGCCCGTGCGCTGCGCCTCGGCGAGCGACATGTTGCTGCCGCGCTTGCGGTTGCGGTTCGCCGCTTTCTTGGCCGCACCCTCGGCCTGGATGCGGTCGTATTCGGCTTTGGACATGCCCGCGGGCACGTAGGAGCCGCCGCCGGCCGTGCCGAAGGGGTCCGTGTTGAACATGCTGCCCGACTTCTTCTGGGGCGGCGGCGCGCGGGCAGCGGGCGGCGGCGGCGCACGCGTCGGCGCCGGCGCCGGTTTCGCGCCGCCGCCGAACAAGCTCTCGAAGGGGTTCGCCGGCTTCGCCGGCGGCGCCGGCGCGGGCGCCGGCGCGTCGTCCTTCTCCCAGGGCCACGCCCGGACGACGGTTCGCCGCGGCTGCCGCGCGGGCGCGAACGCCGTCGCCGTCGCCACGATGAGTGCGAGCCGCATTGTGCTTTCGGTCACGTGCCTGCGCGAGATCATAAACTCGTTTCAGCGGCGCGTCGCGGCGCGAACCAAAGTAGCTCTCCAGCAACAGGGAGAGCAAACGCAGCCGAGGGACCACGTCGCCAGACACCGTAGCCGCAGATGGTTGAAGTGAATATAGAAGGTGTTCGTGAGGCTCGCAACTCTTATATTTACGACGCAGTAGGGCGTGCAGATCGGGTCAGAGCCACACACTTGAGCCCACTGCTTGCTAGTGTCTTACTGCCGCTAGCAAGGGCCTGGAAGCGCTTTGCCCCGCACAGGCCGACGGGCACTCGTAGGCGAGTCGGCGGCATAGGATACTCTTATTTAGGGCAGCGACCGGAAGTGCCGCATGTATACCCCCCCCGCCGGCGCGTTCGGGACGTTGGCGACGCGGCCAAGCGCGGCGCGCGTCGTGGTGATGGTCGTCGCGAGCACGGCTAATAGGAGAAGAGCGCGCCGCATCGCGTCAATTAATGCGCACTGTGGCGGCTCAGGTCAGAGTGCGGCTCAGGTCAAGTGGTTTGCCCAATGAGCTCTAGAGATGAGCCAGGGTCCACACTTCGTTACCCGCGGCGTCTTCACAGATCTATCGTCCAATATATATAATACAAATCGTAGCGCCGCGCTTTTCATTCGTAAGTCGCTTGCTAGTGCCTTACGGCCGCGTCGCAAAAAAAATATGGCATTGTGTGATTGCTAGAGTGTCTCATTGCACGCTAGCATAGCAGCCTGCCTCAACAGCGCGGCGCCGGTGTGCTTCAACAGCGCGGCGCCGGTGTGCTGGCAGCTTGAGCAGTAATACGTGTGTGTGTTGCTTACATAACATACCAAACGCGTAGCGTAGCGAGCCTGACGAGAAGCAGCAGCCGTGAGCAAAGCAAAGAGGCAAATGAGGTGGCTGCTCGTCTGCGCGACGGCCGCGGCCCTCGTCACGCCGCCGCCGCGCCTCCGACCACTCGCAACGACGTGCCGCGTCGGCGCCCCACGACGAACGCAACCCCTCGCCGGCAAGACGCGCGCTTTGCAAGAGACGAACACGAACAGCCCCTGGAATGAAAAAGGAGACGACTTCCGGAAGGCCTTGAAGGAGTTCCAGGCGAAGGTGACGAAGTGGGTCCTTGTCGTCGCCGCGCGCATCAAGTTGTACTACCTAAGAGCGCGCGCCTTCGCGCGGACGGACCGAGGGAGAAAAGTGTGCAGTTTGGCGGCCATCTTGCTCTTCGCCGTGTTGACGCGGAAGGCCCGCGCGGCATCGGCTCTGAGGAGAGCAGAATTACTAGCCGTGGAAGAAGTGCCGTGGAGCCAGTTTTTGCGGTCGATCGAACGAAAAGGCGCTATCAGTGAGGTCCTCGTGTCCTCCTCAAGGTACGACTTTTTGATGAATGGCATGCGCAAGTACACGGTGCCGGCGGAGGTGCCCGGGTCCTTGGCGTCGAAGATGCTCCGGAGCGGGGTCGAGTGGAGGCGCGCGCGGCCGCGGGCGTCGCCGGCGTCGGCCGTCGTCTGGTTGATTGCTATTGGGTACTTGACGGCGCTGGGACGAGTCGCGAGGCAGATGACGGGCGGCGGCATCGGCAATGTAGGAAGGAGGCGGAAGCAGCTCCCGCGCGTCGACAAAGAGGTCGTCACTTTTGACAGTGTCGCGGGCATCGACGCCGCGAAGCGCGAGGTCGCCGAGCTCGTGGCGTTGTCGTCACAGGAGTCGGCGAAGCGGTATCTTGCGGTCGGGGCGCGACCGCCCCGAGGGGTGTTGTTGGTGGGGCCCCCGGGCACGGGCAAAACACTATTAGCTCGTGCACTAGCGCAGGCCGCCGAGCGGCCCTTCATTTCTTGTTCCGGCTCGGAGTTCGTCGAGATGTTCGTGGGGCGAGGTGCGGCTCGCGTGAGGCAGCTCTTTGAGAGAGCAGGAAAAATAGCCCCATGTGTCGTGTTCATCGATGAAATAGATGCGCTCGGTCGAAGGCGGCGGGAGTCGAACTTCGCGGTGGGCAACGCGAATGATGAATTGGAACAGACGCTGAACCAACTCCTGGCGTGCATGGACGGCGTCGACCCGAATACTGGTGTCGTCGTATTGGCGGCAACAAATAGATTGAACGTCCTGGACCCGGCGTTAGTACGACCGGGGCGCTTCGACCGGGTGGTGAAGGTGCCGCCGCCCGATTTAGTAGGGAGGGAGCAGATTTTAAGAGTTCACGCGCGGAAGGTCGCGCTCGGCTCGGACGTGGACCTTTCATCATTGGCGAAGGAGACGCGCGGCCTCGTGGGCGCCGATTTGGCGGCGATCATCAACGAGGCCGCGATCCGGGCCGCGCGGCGCGGCGCCGCTTTGATCGGCAAGAACGACGTCAAGAACGCGCTCCAGGAGTACTACGAGTCGCGTTCAACATTGAACAGCGAGCAGTTCGGGCCGTTCTCCTTCGCGGCGCCGAAGGAGCAGCCGAGTAACTAGCTTCCTCGAGTGTCTTAGGCCTCCTACGTATACTTCATGTGCTCGGGTGCCTTTTTTGTAGGAATCATAGTACGGATATTGTCAATGATCTCCTTGTTTGTGACCGTGACGCTGTTCATATTCATCATGGTGTTTTCCGCGCTCGACTCCTCGACGCCTCCGAGGCAGTGCCCTAAGTGGCAAATAAATGGGTGGACGCATGCAGGCACACACGCGCCAGGCTCCCACCCACCACAGGTTCCCGGCCCATCAGAACGCAAAACACACACTTGCGGGAAGGTACAATCAGCGTCGGACCGGCACCCCGTCGTGAGCGCCGGTATCGCCGTCTCGACCTCCGCGACGCCGTCAGTAGTCCCGCCCGGCGGCGGCGGCGGCGGAGCGTCTCCCTTGTACGTCCCCGCGCAGAACCGGCCGCTCCCGCACGCCGGGTCCTGGCACCTACTTTTGCTGTAGTGGCACTTTCTGGGATAGGACTCGTCGGTGACGAGCACGCATGCATTGCACGCGTGGCCCCGCGTCCCGATGCGCGCTCCGCTGGGTGCCACCGACCGTGACCGACGCCGCCGTGCAACAGTAGCCGACGGGACGCGGAGGGCCGTGGGGCGTGGGCGGATGGTGCGAGGCGGGCCGGGCCATGCGTAGCTCGAGGACGAGGGCCGCCGCGGCCTTCAGCGCGAGCCCGCCGCCACCCAGCGCTAGCGAGAGGGCGCTCGCGACGAGGCCGACGCCGATGATCGTCGCGACCCAGCCCGCGGCGCGGCGGCGGCCCGGCGGCGTCGAGTCGCGAGCCTCCTGGTCGACCGCGCCGTACGTGATCGAGGGGTGGCGCCAGGTCATGTTACGCGCTGGCTTTGGATGATTCCTAGTGATCAGAAATTTGCTTGTGGGGAGCCTTGTGGTCCTCTAAACGTATAGTTTCTAGCGCGGCGCGTCAGCGGGGGTCGTAGAGAGCCCTGTCAATTTCCAGGTCCGCGGGCAGACTGACAGACCCGGCTGATATTGCCTGGAAAAACCCGTTGGTTGAGCGGCGGAGCGAGCGGCGAGCGGACGCCTATCGACGCTATATATCGGATAGAAAACAACAAGAAACCCAGAAAGAATCTTACTACATAGTATCGTTCCAGAAGCACCCCGTCGAGTAGAGCGCCGCCAAGCCTAGAACGACGTAGGCCAAGTTCCGTGCGTCCGAGTCCGGCCCACCGACGACGCCGGCGCAGTCCTCGTCGACGAGGTACCAGAACGCGGAGAGGTGCGCGTAGTACGCGCCCATCGCTACGACGGAGCGGAGGAACGCCAGCGACAGCTTCGCCATTGATGGCGCGCCGCTAGGCGGTTCCAGCCAAGCGCGCACGTGGGGAAACGCGTCCGGGTCCAATCGGTCCACCGCGAAGCCGAACATCAGAAGCGTTCCCGTGAACAGCATCAGCAGCAACCCGATCGCGACGGCGGGCAGCTGGTCGTACCACTCGCGCTTGCCCAAGCGGCATTGCCAGAAGCAGTCCACGTGGTCGTCGAGGTCGCTGCCGGAGTAGGGCCAGTAGTTCCAGAGGTTGTCGAAGCCGATCCAGATGCACACCTGGGCGACGTGGCTCACGAGGGCTATGGCGAGCACCAGTCTCGGCCGCGGCTCGCGCCCGCCCAATCTCAAGTCCCACTCGCCCCGCCGCGTCGAGCGAATCGGCGCGGTGCCAAGCTCGCAAGTCTCGGCGGCGGCGGCGCGCGCGTAGGCGCTATCCCGGCGCGCGCGCATCTCGCAATATGCGAAGAGCGTGTCGATGACGGCCGCGACGACGAGGCCTAGAAGTGCCAGATAAGCATCCCGCGCGGCCGTTCGCGGTAGGCGATCGTCCAGCAAATTATACAAACCGGCGGTGCACATCGTCTGAGACGCAAACGACCCAAGCGCGCGCCGCCAACTTTTGTCAGGGAAGCCCCCACCGTCGCCGCTGCCAGGGATCAAGCCATTCGAGTGCAGGACGTCGAGGTACCATTGAAAGAACCCACCTACCATGATCAGGAAGACGTTGCGCGAGACGCTCTCGCGCCAGACCGCCGCGAGGCCACAGTACGACACCAAATCCCAGAGGCCGCACCACGCGACGACCGAGCAGTGGAGCGACGCGGCCGCGCGCAGGTGTACGGAGCGGTACGACTGCGCGTACTCCAGGCGCTGCCGTACTCCAGCCTCGAAGGGCAGCGGGTCCTCCGGCGGCGTCAGCTCATAGGCGCAGCTTGAATCCTCCGGGACCGGCGAGGCCGGCCGCGGGCGGTCGCGCGGCGGGAGCTCGACCTCCATCACGCGATCACGCACTTGGGCGCCTTCGCGCAGAAGATGCGCTTGAACGCGGACGCCCGCGGCGACGACGAGACCTCGAGGTCAATGTCTTTTTGCGGCGTCGTCGGCGGCGGCGGCGGCTTGGCCGCCGCCGCGGCCGGCGCGGCGATGGTGGCGACGCGGGCGACCGACGTGCCGTTGCGTACGGCTAGGGCTTCCGCGACGGCGCTGTCCAGCCAGCGCGGGGTACTGCCCGTGCGCCAGGCGTCGCCGAGCGAGTAGTTGCGGCAGGACGTCTTTGCGATGAGACCGCGCGCGATCGGTGGCGACGAGGTCCAGCCGGCGGGCCACGACATTTGCGGTTTTGACGGCGTGTTACTTGCCGCTGCGACGGCTGTTTGGTGGTCGTGGTTGCTGCGACGTACGTTCTGAGGCGTTGTGCGCTGGGCTGTGACAGGTGGTTTTCTGGCGCGCTAATAGACTTTGCGATGCAAACGCGATTTGTAGCGTTGTGGCTGCCGAAGTAGTGCTGTAAGAGAGACTCAGGAGGAATGCGGTTCTTGCTGCGTCGTAAATCTCTGCCGACGTTTGGTCGTTAAAAATCTGTGGCCTAGCGGCCTGTAAGACACTAGCGGACGCAATGATTGCTCGAGGGTGCCAAGTGCCTCGCTCGAAGCAAAAAAAAGCAAAAATAAGTAAAATAAAAATCGAGGTTAAAGTATACCTAGCTCACCACACAACAAGAGGGCCTCTTCGTCGTCGGCGCCGGCGAAGGACTTTGCGAAGGCAACGAAACACGCGTCGGCGCCACGACCTCCTCGCGCGGCGCCACAGGCGCCACGACCGCGTCGTCGTCGGCGACGACGACGCGCGGCGGCGCGCCCGCGACCGAGAGGAGCGAAGCCGGCGCGCCGACGACGCAGAAGCGCGCGCCGGAGACGGGCGCCCGGACGGCGACGCGGTAGCCGTCGCAGTCCCACGCGCCGCCCCACGCGTCGCCCTCCGACGCCCGCGACAGGAGCGCGGCGAGGCCGTCGAGGGGCGGTCGCTTGACGCGCACCTCCGCCGCCGACGCGTTCACGACCGCGCCGTCGTCGAGGACGACGCGCACGTCCCCGGCCCGCGTCGCGTCGAACCAGCCCGCCTCGATGCGTCCGACACGCCGGAAGCTCAGGTCCCGGGGCGCCCGCGCCGGGCGGCCCGGCGCCTCGAAGACGGCGTCCGCGAGGGCGCAGACCTCGGCGGGCGCGTCCCGCGCGAGGAGCGCCCGGAGCGCGCGCGAGCACGCGTAGGCCACGGACCCCTCGCCGGACCCGCCCGGTCGGTGCGCGGCGGCGCGGGGGACGCGCACGGGGTCCGACGCGCCCGCGAGCCGCGCGGCCGTCACGCGGTAGTCGTCGCAGCGCGCGTCGAGGTCCTCGACCGCCAGCGACACGGACAGGAGCGTCTCGGCCGGGGGCGTGGAAGGTTCGTCGCGCAGCCGATCCAAATGGCCCGCGACGGCCTTGCGCGCGACGCGCCCGTCGACGGCGACGCGCCCCGCGACGATTTCGAGGGAGCACGAGGCCGCCAGGATGCGCGAGAAGAAGCCGTCCGTGAGGGACTTGGGCGCCAGGTCGAGCGTCGCCGCGACGGTCCGCGTGCCCTTGCGCGACGGCGCCGGCTCCAAATCTTCCAAAGGAATAGCGGCGGCCGCGAGCACCGAATCGTACGTCGCGCCGACTTCCACGAGCGACACGCGCAGCGTGCGCTCGGCGCCGCGCGCCACGGGCACCTCCAGGACCTCGTGGAAGGCGCACGCGTCGTCCTCGACGACCGCCGGTTTTGATTTTATGACGTCGTCGTCGCCGCCGAAGTACGATTCCGGGGCTGCGCCGACGCGCACGTCGACGCGCGCCCGGCGGTCGCTCGCCAGGTTCACCGTCGCCGCCGGCACGTTGCTGCAGCCGACTATTGCTACGACTAAAACCTCCTCACCAATAACCGCGTCGCGCATCATGTGGCGCGCGGCGACGGCCCGGCAGGCCGCGGCCCTCTCGACCGGCCACGTCCGATCGCAGCGCCGCTGCTCCGCGTCCAACGCGCGCGCGACGGCGTCGTCCAAATCCTCCGCGCGTGTCACCGCGACGTTTGATTCATCCCGATCCCAGCCGTCGAGCTCCAGGTCCTCGTCCTCGAGGTCCACCACGGCCGTGGACGTCGTGGGCACGTAGTCGTCGGGGTACGCGTAGCGCCGCGGCCGCGTGAGGCGCCGGACGGCCCGCGCCGCCCGGGAGCGGTCCTCGGGCGTGACGTCGCCGGCCGGCCCGCCGAAGCGCTCGCCAAGCTCGTAGTAGGCCTCGCCCGTCGCCGCGTCGGCGAAGACGCCGCACTTGACCCGGTCGACGAGCAGCTTGCGCCGCGCCACGTACTTGGCGCAGGCCCGCCACTCGTCGAAGTAGCGCCGCCACCGCGTCGCGTCGTCCGAGGTTTCCGGGCGCGGCCTCCTCGCTAAAAGATCCGCGCGGACGGCCGCGAGCGCGCGCGCCCATCTCGCCAGCGGCCGCCGGGCGACGTCCTGGCGCCGGCGGTGCGAGTGCCGGAAGCGGGCGGCCGCGTCCAACAAGAACCGCCGCGCGACGTCGGACATGGTGACGCGGACGCGCGCCATCGAGACCGCCGCGTCGACCCTCGTGAGCCAGGGCCCTCCCGTGTTGTTCAGAAGAGCATCAATGTCCACGTTTACATTCAAGTCGAGCTCGACGAGGTCGGCGGCGAGGACCACGTCGCCCTGCCGTCGCGCGGCCTCACGGGCCCGCGCCGCGGCGTCCGCGGCGCCGCCCGCCTCGACGGTGAGGCCGCGCGCGAAGACGGCCTTGGGCGGCCCCGCCGCGCAGTAGGCCGCGAGGCCTACAATTGTTATACGTTTGTGCAGGTCGCCCGGGGCGCTCCGCACGTCGAGCGTTTCCAGAAAGAACCCAGCGCGGACAGGCTGCCCGCGGCCGTCGCCGAGCGCCCGCAGCGGCAGGCACTGCGCGACGCGCACGTGGAGCCTCCTCAGGGTAAGTTCCGAGGACCGCAGCAGGTCTCGCAGCGCCGCTGCGCCGGCGTCGTTCTGCGCTTGCTTCGGCGGCCGTAAATACGTCGTGAAATACAGGTGCACGGCGCGCTCGACGGCGTCCCGCGCGTCGGCGGCGTCGAAGGCCGAACGTGCCGTCAGGGCGACGTCGACGTTCTCGACGTCGACGCGCAGCGAGCTGCTGAGCGGGTCGATCTCGAGCTTGAGCCGTCGCGCGGACGCCGACACAGGCTCGTACGGGAGTAGAAGCGCGCGGAGCTCCTCCGTCTTGAGGTCGAGGTGCTCGAGCGTGACGGTGCCGCCGAGGCTCACGTTGATCTGCGAGCCGTCGAAATTTTTGAGCCAGCGGCCGCAGAGGCGTTTTATGAAGCGCTCAATGAGTTGCGAGAGCATGGCTGAGGGTCTGCGCACGCAAGTGGGGCAGCTATCTCGCACCGATGCGATGCGATGCGAGTTGCTACGTGCAGCGTGCCGGGTGCATGGGGGCTCTTTTTCATCTCCTGCCTGCTCGCAGGCTCGAGAGATTGGTCGCCCCGCACGACAATCACCATCCAGTTCCCTGCGTTTACCGGTCCGCAGAGGCATAGGAAGAGCCGTCCGCGCATGGATGGGTCCTGGTTTAACTCGAGGCTCATTTAGCGGGAGGGCTGCTGACATTGGTCAAAAAAAGACCTCCGCGCCGACAGGACTGCACGTTTAAGCGAAGCAACGAATTGAGAACCATGCGACGACGGATCGCATTGCTCTCCAGTTTCCTCGCTTGTAGCCATGCATTAGTTGCACCGCCTAAGGCCCTGCAGCCCATGCAGCCTCGCCGCGCCGCGGACGCCGGCGCGGCAACGACCAGCGACGCGCCACCGGCCACCGCCGCGGCGCCGACCGCCGCCGAGGCCGCGAACGGCCACCAGCGCAAGACCGCGGCCGTCTTCGGTTTCTTCGGCGCGAGCGACCGCGAGCTCGCACTCATCGAGAAGCGCTACGCGAAGAACGGGTATGAGTGTGTCGTCGTCCCGTCGCCCGTAAAAGAGGTCGCGCGGCCGAGCGGCTGGTACAAGAATTTCCGGCGGAACGCGCGGCTGGGCAAGGAACATGAACTAGCGAGGCATTTTGATGTGGTGCACTGCATGAGCGGCGGCTTCCTGAACTACTACCTGACGCGCGGCGCGGGCGTGCCGCTGGCGTGTGATACGCTGCTGCTGGACTCGACGCCGATCTTACCGAAGCCGCGGGCCTTCACGACCTTCGCGCGGCAGTTCATGCGCGACGCCCTGCCCTTCGGCAAGGTCGTGGACCTCTTCCCGCAGCCGCTCCATCTGTTCCTCATAAGGACGCGGTGGTCCGTGACGGCCTTCCGGCTACGGGTCCAGCACTGGTTCCTGCGGCGGCTGGGGCGGCACCCATGCGCGTGGCGGGACCTCACGACGCGCTGGCTGCGCGTGTCCTCCTCGGCGGCGCGCCGGGGCAACTACGAGCCCATCGTGGCCCACGCGGCCCGCGTCGCGTTCGGTCGCGCGCCGGCGGCGCCGCCGCCGAAGCGCGCGGTCTTCCTGCACAACCCGGCGGACCCGTACCTGTCGCGCGACGACGTCCTCGCGACGGTCGGCGCCGCGGAGCGGCTCGGCCTCGCGTCGGCCGTCCACGAGGTGGCCACGAACCACGTCCAGACCATCTTCCAGAAGCCCCGTATCATCTTCGAGGGCGCGCTCGCGTGACGGGCGCCTGCCGCGGGCCGTGTGAATAGTCAGCATATTGAATATATAACAGATATAGCCAAGGCGTAGTATCGCGACGACGGGGACGTCTATTTTCTACTGCGATGTTTCTTTTGCTTTATTGCTACGGTGCTAGGACTAGTAGTCGATGTTACGGTGCTAGGACTAGTGGGCGGAGCCCCTGGGGGGGAGACACCGCGCGTCGCCGATTCATCGTTACGCTGGATTAGTGCTTTAACTACGTGTGACATACTAGCCTCGAGGTTAGGAGGCGTAGGCGTCGTAGATCAGACGATGCGACCCGTTTTGCTCATCCTCCTGGCGCAGGGCGCTTGGTGCGACGATTGCTCCTGCCATGGCACTCGCTCCACACCTTTCCAGGACGCCATGTACGCGGGCTACCGCGCCGCGGCGGCGCACCGCGCCCCGCGAGACCTCGCCGACCGGCTCGCCGACGGGCTCGCGCCGCGGACCCGCCGTAACCTGACCGCGCCAGCGGTGGCGGAGCTCTGGCGGTCGCTCCGGGCCGAGCGACGCAAGATCACGACCGCGAGTGGAGCGGAGCGGGAGATGCGGCGGGCGCTCATGCCCGCGGGCGACGAACTCATAAAATTATTGGATGACGAGCGGGCGGTGCTCGACGAGTTGAGGGGTCTGTGGCTCCGCGCGACGGACTATGGCGTCCTCACGCGACGGGTCGACGCAGACAACGCGGTCCTAGATGACATGCGGCGGTGGATCCTGGGCGACTTGGCGACTGAGGCGCGGTGCGCGCCCGAGGCGAAGGCTCCATCGCCACCAAGTTTCGCCCAGGTGCACACTGGTTCCATCGCCGACCACGTTTCGAACTGGGGGGACGTTCGCGATACCTTGCGCGGGACGCGTTACGAGAAGTACCTGCCGCAACCCATTGACCCCATCATCGACCCATCGAACCCTCGCCTGCCGTTGTAGCAGTTACTGACCTCATCCCCAAGGGTGGTACCTAGGAAAAAAAGTAAGGCTGCTGACAAAACCCGCCGAAAAAAAAAACACGCTCTAAAATACTCTCCCGATGGCGCGCCCGACCACTCCACCGTCGCCGGGGAGACGTCTCGTCTCGTGCCCTCGGGAAGCCCCGAAGACCAGGACACAGCGCATCCGGCCCGGCGACCCCAGAGGCGCGGAGCTAGGTGCAGCGGGCTGCCTCCGGAGCAAGGCATCGTCGTCGCGAGCTTCACAAGCCACCTCTCCGAGCGAAACGCTCGCGCGCCCCGCGGGAAGGCAGCCTTCACGAGCCATCTCCGGAGCCATCATGGCTGCCGAGCCGGCCGACGAGGACGTCGAGCGCCACGTGCGCAAGCGCTTCGAGGTCTGCCAGCGCCTGGGCAAGGGCGCCTACGGCGTGGTCTGGAAGGCCATCGAGCGGCGGTCGCGGAGCACCGTCGCGCTCAAGAAGTGCTTCGACGCGTTCCGCAACGGCACGGACGCGCAACGAACGTTCAGGGAGATCATGTACCTGCAGCAGTTGAGTGGGCATGAGAACATTATTCGGTTGCAGCACATCATCAAGGCGGAGAACGACAGGGATATCTACCTGACTTTTGACCACATGGAGACGGACTTACATGCGGTCATTCGGGCGAACATCCTCGAAGAGATCCACAAGAAGTATATCGTCTATCAACTACTGAAGGCCTTGAAATATATGCACTCCGGCGATTTACTGCACCGCGACATCAAGCCTTCGAACCTTTTGTTGAACAGCGACTGCCACGTCAAGGTTTGTGATTTTGGGTTGTGTCGAAGCGTGGCGGAGTGCCAGACGACGACGCAGCCCGCGCTGACGGACTATGTGGCCACGAGATGGTATCGGGCGCCCGAGATTTTGCTAGGTAGTCCCGTCTACACCAAGGGCGTCGACATGTGGGCCGTGGGCTGCATCCTGGGCGAGATGCTCGGCGGCAAGCCCATCTTCCCGGGGACGAGTACCGTGAACCAGCTCGAGAAGGTCATCGAGCTGACGGGCAAGCCGTCGCCCGAGGACGTCGCGGCGTCGGGGTCGCAGTACGCGGAGCGCATGCTCGAGTCGATCGGGCCCGTGCCGAAGCGCGAGCTGAGCCTCGGCGGGTCCGAGCCGGCGGGACCGCCTTTATTACATGCCTGCCTCAAATTCAACCCGTCGAAGCGCGTGACGGCGGCGCAAGCGCTCGAGGACCCCTTCGTGGGCGAGTTCCACAAGTCCGAGGAGGAGCCCGACTTCCCGGGCGGCCCCGTGAAGATTGCTGTGGATGACAACACGAAGCTGAGCGCCCAGGACTACCGGAACAACCTCTACATGCAGATCCAGCAGATCAAGCGCGAAGCGAAAGCGCGCGCGGCCAAGGCCGCGGCGCCCGCGCCCGCCGCCGCGGGCGCGGTGCAGCAGGAGGGGGCGGCGCCGGCGCCCTAAAGCGTCTTCTTATGGTAGTGTCCGCCCCGCGTCGCGCGTCGCTTCGGACCCGCGACGGCGGTGAGTTGTGCTCCCAAGGCTCCCAGGAGGAGTGTCCGGCCCTTCTTCCACGTGTGATCGGACGACGTAGAAGACAGGCTTAGCGGCGCGCAGCGAGCCGCTAAAATAAATCCAGTCACAAACAAATTCATTCGTGTTTAAGAGAGGCCGATTGCAAGAAAATGTTCGATTTTCGGCAACACCTTTGTTTTACCTTTTTGAGCGTTCATCCGACGAAGGGAGGACCTCCGAGGGACCTGAGACGATTTTTGGTCGCCGCGGCCGCGTCGCTCGCGACCGCACCGAGCCGGTACAAGTGGTCAAAAATAGAACTTAAAACTGCAGCCTAGGTGGTCTCCATATCGTCGTCGTCGTCGTCCTTGCTCTCGTCGTCGAAGACGAGCCCGCGGACGGCGTCAACGAGAGGCTCCCGCGTCCCGTCCTCATTTGGGAACGCGTGATGGACCACGGCGATGCGCCGTACGAGATTCGTATTGATCGTCTCATCTTCGAGCCGCAGCTCGCCGGCGACGCGGCGCGCCTCGTCGGTGTAGCCCGTGGACACGCGCCGGCGCGTCGCCGCCGGAGTCATCGGCGGCTGAATGCAGCGCCGCGCCGGCCGGACGACGCTCTTCGTGCAACGCGAGGTGCCCGGCATCTACGGCGAAGACCAGGACTGCTGCCACAAGCCTATCACAAGGCTCGAGGCAGTAGACGTAACGCAGTGGGTAAGTCACAAAGAATAAGCTTAAGGCACGATGCCGTTCGTCCGCCACTGGTACCCGTCGTACTGCTCCGCGCGCTCGGAGTTGTGCGACTGGCGGATCATCTCCGTCGCGACCGCGACCGTCCGCCTTGGATCACCATCTAGGTCCGCAAACCGATCCCCCAGCTTTCCGCGCGGCGTCGGCGCCGAAGGGCACGTCGCCGAAGAATAAGGCTAGCGTCGTCTGCAATTCGTGTAAATCCGCAGCTAGCGCGTGCAAGCCACCCGCCAACGCGGTGGAAAAGGCGACACACAACAACTTACTCCGAGGCGCCGCCGCCCCCAGCAGCGAGCGCCTCCATCCGCGCCACGCGCTTCGCCCGGTACCGCGCGAGCAGCGCCCGCGTCGACGCCGTCGCCGCGTCCCCCGACTCGATTAAACCGGCGAGGCGCTTCCCGAGCTCGACGCCGAACTGGTCGAAGGAGTTCACGCCGTACAGCCAGCCCTGCGCCGCCGTGCGGTGCTCGTAGAGCGCGAGCAGCGCGCCGACGTGGAACGCGTCGACGCGGTCGAGCATCAACGAAAGCGACGGCCGGTCGCCCGGGCACCGCCTATGATTGTCCCCGCCCCCGTCATCTCCGAGCGCCAGCGCGTCGGCCTGCGCACAAAAGTTCCGGAAGAGCTCGTCGTGGTTCTCGCCGTCGCCCTGGCAGACGCCGAGGAACTCGCAGGGCACGACGCGCAGGCCCTGCGCGGGGCGCAGCGATGGCGTTTGGTGCCGCTCGTCCGCGCGTCGTGGCGAACGTGTTCGCGCAAGCACGCCGCGATTGCGCGCGCCGTCGACGCGTCGCGGCGGCGGCGGAGGCACGCGTTCGCGAGCCCCGCGGGCGATAGCGCGGTGGGGTAGAACCGCGAGACGCGGGAAGCACGGACCTGGTGCAGCAGCTGGTAGAACGAGTGCTGGCCCGGCGTCCCCGCCTCGCCGAAGACCACCTCGCCCGCCGGCTCGGTTAGCGCGTTCCCCTCGACGTCGACGCCCTTCCCGTTGCTCTCCATCTCGAGCTGCTGGACGTAGCGGGGGAAGAGCGATAAGGCCCGCGCGTAGGGCAGCACCGCGCGGCAGTCCCTTTCATATATAAAGGCGTTGAGGAAGCCGACGAGGGCCAGCAACACCGGCAGGTTCTCAGACAAAGGCGCCTCGCGGAAATGTAAGTCCATGGCCCGCGCGCCCCTTAGCAGCTCGCGCACGGGCCGGACGCCGTACTGGAGCGCGAGCGGCAGGCAGCCGACGGGCGACCAGACCGAGTAGCGGCCTCCCACATAGTCGCCGAACCCAAAAATTCGTTCGCAGCCGAACGCGCGGGCTTTTTCCGCGGCGGCCGTCACGGCGCACATATGACTCTCGTATTGTTCACCGAGCCACGTCTTGACCAACGCCGCGTTGAGCATCGTCTCCTTCGTCGTGAAGGTCTTGGAGATCACGATCACTAAAGTCGAGGCCGGATCTAAATCTCGTAACGCCATCTCCGTCTCGACGGGGTCGACGTTCGCAATAAATCGGAGCCGTCTACCATCCGCTTCGCTCGCGTACTCCGAAGCGAGCGCCTCGTGGACGCAGGCCGGTCCTAGGGAGCTTCCGCCGATGCCGATCGCGACCACATCTACGAGTGCTTCGCCCGAGCTGCCCCTGACGTGGCGACTTCTTACGGCCCGCGCAAAATCTAAAACGCGGTCCAGCGTGTCCTGGGCCTCCTCTATTGCATATGGGTCGCCCCTCGTCGCTCGCAGCGACACGTGGCGCACACTTCTATTCTCCGTGGGATTCATCACCTCGCCCCGGAACATGGCGTCGCGCTTCTCTTCCACATTACAGGCTCTTGCCACGTTTATCAACAAATCGATTGTATGAACTGTGACCTTCTGCCGCGCGAAGTCGAGGTAGAGGCCGCACGCCTCGGCGGTGCACGCGTTGCAGCGGGCCTCGTCCTCTAGTAAGTCGCGCAGGTGGCGCTGTTCTACCTCCTCGTTTACATGATGGCGTAGTGCATCGATGGCTGCGTCCCGCTGTTGTTGCGGAGCCAGGGCTGCAGGGCCGAGGCTGCTCTTGGTCCCGGCGGCACGGGTGGCTGCCAGCAGTGCTAGCGTGGCGAAACGCATTGCTGGAAGTTATCGAAGACAATCTGCACAACGAATCAACTCGCGCAACCTCACGGTGCAAGCTCGAGTACTGCAAGAGCTAGCGGCCTGTAAGACACTAGCAAGCACACAAAGGGCCTCGGCTCTCGCAAGGCCCATACGCGCGCCTCAGCGACCAGTTAACACAGAACGATCTGTGACAGGCTTCGCGCAGCGCCTGTTGCGCCGTCTGCGAGTTTTGGCCTAGCCGGCGCCGAGTACAGGAAGGTGACTTGCAAGGTACATCTACAGACGCGCGTTTATCCCAAGCGCGTGAGCGCAGCCGCGGCGAGATGGGCGGCACACATTCTGTGGATAAGGAATTGACAAGTGGTCTGGTGCGCCGGGCATTTTCCAAAGAGCACGGGCGCGACCCGACGGAAGAGGAGGCGGCAAGGTTCACGACCGCATATGAACGGGACGACCCGACGGACGCCCACCTTGGTCCGGTCGATGCGGAGGAGGCCGACGTGTACCGAGACACGGCCAGCACGCTTTTACAGGCGGCCGCCGACCGCGAACCGACGGACGACGAGCTCTCTGGATTTACAGACAAGATGGCGCGCGCCTTCCGCCGCGCCGCCCTCGAGGCCGTCTCCGACATAGAAACCACGCGGCGCGAGCTGGTCCGACGCGCCGTTGAGGCGGAGAAGGCGAGCAGCGAGGTCGTCCCCTTCGGCCCGCCGCCGCGGCCCGCGGACGAGAGCGCCGCCGAGTCGCCCTTCGAGCACGCGGCGCGGCTCGAGCACGAGAAGGTCCGGGTCGTCGCGGCCGCGGCCCATGCTGTGTGGTCGTCGACGAAGACCGATAGCAAGGAAGTCAAAGATAGCTTCGACACGCATATCGATAGTACTGGAGACCAGAAGGCGTGGGATCTCAAGGTCGAAAGGGCAGGTAAATATCTAGCAACGGTAGCAAAGCTGGACGCCAAGACCGGCGCCGAGACCCGGGAGCTGCACTCGGCCGCCGCGGACCGCGCCATAGCCGAGGCCACAGAGGGTGACAAGGACGTTCGAAATATAGCAAGGGGTGTGTATGAGCTAAATTGCAGCGGAGGCGATTTAGATTACCCCTCGCTGTCGAGCGAAGACGCCGCGGACATGGGCTTGAGGTACGAGAGCGTGCCGTGGGAAGATTTGGAGGCTTACGACCAGGACATGTTTGATAGTTTAATCAAAGCGGCGCGGACGGCCCAACGTGTCGATATTATTAATGAGACCCGCATCGCCGCCCTCGCGAAGCGGGAGCGCGACGCCGCGGCCGAGCTCAAGGAGCGCGAGGCCCAGTCGCGCGCCGCCGAGGCGGACTTGCTAGCTCAGCTCGACGCCGAGGCAGCAGACGCGCCGAAGAAGAAGAAGAAGAAAAAGAAGAAGAAGGCGGCCTCGCGGAGCCAGTCGCCGGCGACGCTGGACGCGGTCGCGCCGGAGGCCGCGGCACCGGCGCCGGCGCCGGCCGCGGCACCCACGGTAGACGAGGCGCCGGCGCCGGCCGTCGACGCGCCCGCGGTCGCGGACGACTGGGAGACGGCCGCGGACGCGGGCGCCGCGCCGGCGCCGCTCGAAGAGGACGCCGCGGCGCCCGCGCCCGACGACGGCGACGGGACGTCGACCGTGGCGCCGGCGCCGGCGGCGCCCGCGGAGGAGGCCGCGGCGCCCGCGCCCGCGGCGACGGACGCACCGCCGGAGCCAAACGCCTGGAAGACGCCGGTGGAGGCGGAGACGACCGCCAAGGCGCCCGCGGCCGCCGCCGAGGCGCCGGCGCCCGCGGAAGAGGACGCCTGGGAGACGGTCGGCCGGCGCCCGCGCCGGGCCGGGGACGCGGCGCCCGCCGCGCCGGTGCGCCGCCGCGGCACGGTCATTAACGTCAACAAGGCGGAGGGCTACTGCTTCGTACAACCGGACGCGGGCGGCACGAACGTCTTCCTTTCATTCAAGGAGCGCTACGCGCAGGAAGGCGACCGCATCGAGTACGAGCTCGTGCCCTCCGGCCGGCCGGAGCGCCACGCCGTCAAGGCCGGCCGCGCCGTCAACCTGTCGCGGGCGACCGAGGCCCGCGGACCGGGCGGCACGCCCGACTGGTGGTGCGCCGCGTGCGAGACGAACAACTTCGCGGCGCGGCCCGCGTGCCGCCGCTGCGGCGCTGCCCGCTCGGCACCGAAAGACGAAGCGCCGCCCGTGCCCGAAGGCCGCTTCACGGGCGTCGTCGTGGGCGCGTGGCGGGGCTGCTACTTCCTGCGCGGCGAGGACGGCTCCGAAGACCTCCTGTTGCATGCGGATGACCTGGACGCGGGCCGGCCCACGCGCGTCGACCTGAGCGCGCCGCCAGACAATGCAATCCTAGCCGTCGGCGACCGCGTCTGCTACGCGCTCGCGCGCGCGCGCTACGCGGACCGGCTCGCGTACTACCGCCTCAAGTGCGTCGACGTGTCGCGCGCGCCGCCCGTCGTGCCGGACGCGCCGCCGTCTCCACCGCGGCCGCCGGTGCCCGCCGACCCGGACCTCCTGCCCGACGAGCCCCTCGACCCACCTGTCGCGCGGCTGCTCGCCTCGCTAGGCTTGGAGAGTGTCGGGCCGGTGCTCATGCGCGAGGAGATAGACTGGGAGAGCCTCTGTTTGCTCGATACTGATTCGTTGGTGGACTGTGGCGTGGACGCGGCCGACGCGCGGCGGATCTGCGAGCGCGTCGAACTGGCCAAGGCGGGGGCGCCGGTCCGCGCGGCGAGCGACCCCGAGCGCGAATGTCCTATATGCTTCGAGCCCGAGCGGTCGACGGCGCTCGTGCCGTGCGGCCACATCCTGTGCCGGGCCTGCGCGGCGGCGCACGAGTCTTGCCCCGTTTGCCGCGCGGCGGTCACGAGCCGCCTGCGGCTGTTTCACTAGCCATGGTGATGGAAGGGGGTGTATAGCGCGGGCTGCTCAGAAGCAGCGCCTCGACCTCCGCGCGCGCGCGGCGCGCGTGCGCGCTACGCGTCTCAGGATTAAAACGGGTTTTACCTGGCGTGCATTTTGAGTAATCTGCGCAGCGGTAAGCGGTAGAGCAAACGAGCACGGCGAGATATTATCCGCACGGCTCCATAAGTGTCACATCTGCCTGCGCGACCCTGAAACCGCCAGAGGACTGGGCCGACACGAGCCGCCGAGGGGACGATGTCTGCCGTAGACGACCGCCCGCCGCGCCGGCGGCGGCCGCGCCAACGCCAGCCGCGGCGCCCGGGACGCCCGACCGGGACGAGTGTCCTATCTGCTTCGAGCCGGAGAAGTCGACGGCCCTCGTGCCCTGCGGTCACATCCTCTGCGGCGCCTGCGCGGCGAAGTACGCGCACTGCCCCGTCTGCCGCGAGCCCGTGGCCTCGCGGATGCGGGTCTTCTGGTAAGGTATGTTTATGTCTAGAGCCCCTTCCCCTTCGCGAACGCCTGGGCCGCGGCGACCGCCGCGTCGACGTCGCCGCCGCCGAGGACGACCATGTTCGCGGCCTTCTCCTTGCCGCCGCCCTTGCCCCCGCCGATGGCGTCGGCGGCCGCCGCGCACCACTCCCGCGCGTCGATGGAGTGGCCCTTGGCCACGCACGCGTAGACGCCGACCTTGCCTGAGCCAGACGAGCACACCAAGAAAGAGCCACCAGGAGCCTTCTTCGCCAGGATCGACTTCTGGAGCTTCTGCCACAACTTCGCGTCGCACCCAAAGTCCACGCGCGCCGCCACCGCTCCATCAGTGTTGGAGGATGCCAATGCTTCAAAAGCTCCAGAGGCCGCATCAGCTTGGGCCTTCTCGGCCTTCTTCCTTGCGGCTTTCATGGGTCCTGACGAATGCGAATTGAGCGCCTCGCGACAGAACATTTTTTGATGTTGCGGCATGACGGCCGCGTTGACCTCGACCTTCAGCAGCTTGAGGGTCTCCTCGGCCTTCGCGAACGCTTCTGATGTATCCAAGGGCATACTTTCGAAAGCCACGATCCTTTCTCTGAAATCTCTAGCGCAGGCGTGCGCGGACGCCGCCTTTTCACGAGTACAAGCGACCAACCTCCGGACACCCTTCGCGATGCCCTGCTCTTCCAGCAAAGCGAACCCGACCGCGTCCTTCGTATTACGTAAGTGAGTACCACCACACAACTCGACAGATAACGAAGACCAGTCCTTTGAGGAAGGCGAAGACGTGATCTTCTGCACGCTCCCACCAATCGCGACGACGCGGACCGGGTCCGGGTAGGCCTCGCCCTTCATCGCTCTCAGAGCTTCCACGTCCATGGCCTTGTCCAACGGCGTCTCGACCGCATCCACAGACAAAGCATTATCGACGATATCGGCGCAGATCTTCTCTACTTGACTCAATTGTTCTTGCGTCAAAGGCGCGTCCCACGCCACGTCGAAACGTAACCGCTCGTCGTCGACGTGCGAACCCCTCTGGACGCACCTATCGACCCCCGTCTTCTTGTGGTCCTCCTTGGCCCCCTCCAACCCACCCAACAGCACCTCCCGTAAAGCGAAGTTGAGGACATGGGTCATAGTATGATTAGGAGCGACGCGCTGCCTCCGGTCGTAGTCCACGGCGCATTGCACTGAATCTCCTACTCGTAAAGTGGTGGAGGGCGCCCCCACGTGCACGATATAACCAGCGTAGACCTGCACATCATCTACTTGCAGGACTGACGCATCGTCTATCAACAGAGTTCCCGTGTCGAACGTCTGCCCGCCCATCTCGGCGTAGAAGCTCGTAGCGTCTAGTACAGCTCCAGCGACTTGACATGAGGCATCTACTGAATCCACGAACCCGTCGCCCTTCGGCCCTCCTCCTCTTCCCACAAATAGTGCCACGATGCGCGCATCCGGCCGCTCGTTCCAGACGTACTTCGCGGCATCATCGGTCTTCGCCAAATGCGCAATGGCCGACGTCTGCTCCGCCGCAAAAGTCATGTCCGCGCCCGCGCTGCGAGCCGCCTTTCTTTTCGCGACCGCGGCCGCGTTTCGATCCTGTTCTTCCTTCAATGCAGCGTGGTAGCCCTCTGTATCAACTTTCAGGCCTATTTCTTCGGCCATGATCTCCGTGAGATCTAAAGGAAAGCCTAGGGAACCGGACAGGTGGAACGCGTCCTTGCCCGGAAACGGCTCACCTTTACCTAAAGTCGATACTCGCTTCTGGAAGAACCGAGCTCCTTTGTCTATAGTACGGTTGAAATCTCTTTCCTCCCCTTCCAGCACGGCCATGATCGTCGACTGAGCTCGTCTTAACTCCGGAAAGGCATCACCTAGTACCTCACAGAGCCTCGGCACGATCTTGAACACAAAGCCCTTCGGCGCGCCCAGGAAGTGCTGGCCGTACCACACGGCTCGCCTCAGCACTCTTCTCAACACGTAGCCTCGCCCAAGGGCGTCGGGCACCGCGCCGTCGGCGATGGCAAAACTCAAAGTCCGCACGTGGTCCGCGACGACTCGGTAGGCCATGTCGATCGTACCCTTGTCTTCCTCTCCAATTTTACCGGTATACGGTTTCGACTGCCCGGAGACCTTCTGGATCTCGTCAAATAGGGGCGTAAATACGTCGGTGTCGTAATTCGACATCTTGCCTTGTAAAATAGAGGCTAATCTTTCAAACCCCATGCCCGTGTCGACGTGCTGCGCCGGCAGCGTCTTCAGGCCGTGCCGGTCGCGGTTGTACTGGATAAAGACGTTGTTCCAGATCTCGAGGACCTGCGTTTTGTGACGCGTGTCGCGGCGATGGCGTGGCGCGCGACGCCGTCGACGCGTCAAAAGGACGCCGCTCCGCGCGTCGGGATCGTCCATGTTCACCAAAGAAGCGGCATCTCTCCCGCCAATCCTATCATAATGAATTTCGGTGCAGGGCCCGCACGGCCCGACGTCGCCCATCTCCCAGAAGTTGTCGCCCGCGTCGAACGGTAAAATCCTCGAAGCAGGGACGTACTTCAGCCAGATCCTTTTCGTTTCTTCATCTGGGGGCACGCCCGGTGCTTTCAAATCGTCGCCGCCGAAGTAAGTGACATAGAGTCGCTCGGGATCCAATTGAAATTCCACCGTCAGGCACTCCCAGGCCATGCGGATGGCCTCCTCCTTAAAGTAGTCGCCAAAGCTCCAGTTCCCGAGCATCTCGAAGAAGGTGTGATGATATAAATCTTTTCCTACGTCGTCCAAGTCGTTGTGCTTGCCTCCGGCTCTTATACATTTCTGGGAGTTGCAGGCTCGTTTCAGCGAGGCCATTTTGGTCTTGGGGTCGATGGTACCTATATGTATATGTTATCTATGTTATTGTATTGTGGTATTGTGTGTAGAGAGAAGAACCGTCAGGCAGAAATCTCATATTAAGTTCGTTCAGGAGTCAGAGTAGATAAGGGTTGAAAGGTGTGTAATCAGCCGGCTTTTCATATATATAAACAACGCTGGTAAGACATACCGAGGAAGATGCTTTTGTACTGGTTCATCCCGGCATTGGCAAACAGTAACGTGGGGTCGTCGTGGGGCACGACGGACGACGAGGGCCAGTGCGTGTGCGCGTGCCGTTGAAAGTACTCGACGAAGGTGCTGCGGATCTTGGCCTGGGGCCAGCCCTCAGGCGTATTGGGGATGCGCTCTCCTATTTTCATGGCTTTCGTCTTGGCTTCGAGCTGCGACGCCATGGCTGCTTGCTTGCTTTGCTTGCAGTGTCTGGGCGACTAGAGCTCTGGTCTCGCGCGGCGCTGGCGTAGAGTTGTTGCTGGCGTGCAACTGTGGCTCTTGTCCTGCCGCAGAGCTGGTGCGCGAGCGGATAGCGCGTCCGCAAATCGACGCTCGCTCCAGCTGTGAGAGGCCAAGGCCATGATTTTTTTTAGGCGAAAGGATGCGTCGGACCACCAGACGCTTTTGGAGACCTCTTTGGAGCCCTCCGAGCAAGAATTTCCATCTATGCCGCCCAAATTGGGTTTGGTGTCTCGGCGGGCCAGCAGCCTCAGATTTCAAAATAGCGGTGCGCAGAACCTTTATCTGTGGACACAGACACGCCAGTGCTACTATACGTGCGTGTTTTTACCCGTGTGCACGCGCGCGCGGCTGGAAATCGCCGCAGTAGGCTGCACCGCAGCACACACACCGCAGAGGGTGCGAAACCATGGCGGCACGCCGCCCGCGCGACGGCGCCGCCGTGGCAGCCGCGTCGGACGAGAACGCCAACCCCTGCAAGAAGGCGCGCGTCGACGACGACGCGCTACGCAAGACGATGGCGACGATCGGTCCGCCGCCGGCCGCGCCCGACCCGGCCGCTGTGCCGACGACCGACGTCGTCCGCCACCTCGAGACGCACGGCTACTGCCCTATTCAATCCGACGCTTCGACCGTAGACGCGCTGCGCGCCGCGCTCGCCGACGCGGCGGACGACGACAACGCGAGTGTCCTCCAGAACGATAGGAGGGGACGGAACCTGCCGGCGACGCCCGCGCTGCGCCACGCCGTCGTCGCGTTGATCGAGCGGTCGCCGTTCCTCCACGACTACGTGGGAGATGATCTGCGCGTCCAGGGCGTCCAAGATATAGTGGTATCGAAGGCGTGCCCCCCTCAAGAAATTCATCGCGACCACCAGCTCGGCGCCAAAAAAGCAATTGTGGTTGCCATCTCGCTGGACGGCTCGCCGCTCGGCACCGAGGTCATAAGGGGCACGCACGCCGGCGATGATGAATTATCAAGTTACGTCGCGCGGAACCGCTACTCGTCAAAGCGCGCTCCGAAAGCGGCCGCGATGATTCAGCACCTCCAGCAGTCGGGCGCGATGACGGCCGTGCAGACGTCCTGCATGGTCTACGACCCCTTCCTCTATCATCGGGGAGCCGCGTCCGCCGGGCCGAAGACCGGCGGCCGGTTGTTCATCATGCTCTGCGCCTCTTCATTATCGGCTGATGACCAGAAGGCGATGCGAAGCACGAACGACATCAAGCGCGCGTGGAAGATCCCGCCCGTCGCGCGCGCGGTTGACCCCTAGTGGTCTATGTGTTAAGTTAAATATTAGGTGCTGGCCCGGGCGCCGCGCTCGGGGGCTCTCCGGAATTTCCGATCTAGCCTCGGAAGAGACCGGCGGAGATTATTGCCTCAAGCTCGGAAGGGTCGAGATTGAGATCCTCTAAGCTCCAATCGAGCTGATGCGTCAGCGCTAGACGTAGCGTATTCCGGATTGGCTGGGACACTTCCCAGGTCAGATTTAACCCGAGCAAACCCAACAGCTCGGTCACCGCCTCTCGAAGATCGTCGCGGTAGCCTTCACGTCCATAAAAGTGATGCATCCAGCGGGCACGGCATAAGAGATGAAACAGCTCGACGGTGAGATGGTGGTCGAAACCCAGGTCCCCCGCGACGTCGGGGCAGATATCAGACAAAAGTTCCAGCGCGTCGTGGACATAATGCTGGTCGAGGAGTACCGAAGCTAATTTTATAGCTGTAGCGTATGTGGCCCTCCGGCCGAAAAGTGATCTCGTCGCATGATGAACCAATTTTCTGGCAGTGAGCTCATCGTCGGCTCGGCCGAGTTTTCCGTGGCATATTGCCAATTTATCCATATCGCCGATAGTCTCTTCCCTTTCAAGTGAGGCTTCGGTAGAACCGGTGTCCATCGTAAGAGTACCTGGGGGGACCGAGTTGAGCAATGCCAAATACAACGCGCGTGCTTCCTCGAAGTGTTTCTTTGCGAACAAGCGCAACGCGAGTGCTCGCACCGATATCCGAGCAAAGATAGAATAGGCTTCTTGATTCACCATCTCATCCCTCTGATTTAAGCGGTGGCTACACCAACACGACCATCCGAGAGCGATTTGCACGTCGCCGCAGTATTCTCCCTTGCACCTTGGGCAGTTGAACCACAGCCGCCTCCACTTGGGGCCAAGCTTTCTGTAAGCCGCATTCTTTGTTGCGGCTACCGATTTATCCATTGCCTCATCATGAATCAAAGTGACCGACTGATGCACCAAACACCCCACATGCACAAAGCCCGCCGGTCCACGGCACGCACAATGCCCGCTCACGAGGCCCTCCTCGTTAACCCTTTGGATGGCCTCCTTGCAGATGTAGCACGTCTGGCCTTTAGTGTCCTCCGCGCACGCCGCGACCGCGACCGCGACGGCCACCTTATATTTTTCGTTGGCGTGATACGTTTCCGCGTCGCCTGCTTTTTTTATCTTCTTACAGAGAGATTGATGGCCGCGCGCCCAGTGGTCCCGCTGACAAGTCGCGCTGCAGTAGCGAGTCTTGCATCTACTGCATTGCTTGGCTCTTTTGGAGCCCAGAGGCGCCGCGCAGGAAGCACAGGTCGTGAGGAGGTACATTTCCCGGTCGATTCGTGAGGCCTGGCGGGTATCTTGCTCGTAAAATGTAAAAATTCAGTGTAAAACCCGTTCGTTCAGTAGGACCCCTCAGTATCATAAACAACCTTATTAATCCGGCGCGAGACCATCCGCCCCCACAGGCACCGCATAAAGAGCGTCCGGCGTCTGCAGCTTGAACCGCGGCGTCTTGACCCACGCGAGCTCCTCGTAGCCCTCGCACGCATCGCGCCCGTTCTTTCGGTTCGCGTGGATCGCCCGGATGCCCCTCGACGTAAGGTCGGCGATGGAGACGGAATAGGCCTCGCAGCCGAACAAACGGGCATTGGTGAACTGTTCACTATGTTGCGGATGCACCTGCAAGGCGAGCAACCACAGCGCCACGGAGACGTCTTCCAGCGTGCCCACGCCCGCTAGATCATCTTTGTTTTTATGGATAAATTCAGCACAGTCCATCGACAATAAATAGTGAGGCCCGATGGCAAATGGTGGTAATTGGGACATGGGGTACACGGCTTCCGGCAAATAGTTCCGATGCGTCGTCGACCGTTGCGGCAGCGTCGGCTTCCGGAAGTGCTCGGCCCAGACCTGGCCCGCGTAGAAGCGACGCGAAGGGAGCGAGCCCGTGGTCATCGCCTCCAATAATCTTTCAACGTCCACGAGGACGTCGTCGTCGCAGAGCATGACGTAGGACGCCGATGGATATTGAGTGAAGGCGTACGACGCGAAGGCCTTGGTCTTCGGCACGAGCGACTTGTAGCCGTCTTCGAGGTCCAGAAAAGGTGGTATGAGGACGTCGTTGTAGACTTCGAGTTCCCTCTGTAACGCTCGGGCGACGTAGGGGTCCTCGGCGCGTCCTATGACGAACCTCACGACCAGCGAGCCGTCGGCCGGCGCGTCACTCAGCCAGGTCCGGCGCATCGCGTCGCGCTGCGAGATGGCCGATGCCGCGCACTTGACTCCAACAATAAGTAGAGGCTTCTCCACTCGTGACAAGGCCCACGGGTACTGTGGAAGGGACCACGGGAGAGGGCCCTGCCCGCGCCACCACCGATAGAGAGGCTCATCCATCATACGTTGCTCATCAGCGAGCTCGACTAACCGCCTACCTTCAGTGGTCTGGTTGACGTGTTCTACGACCGTCCACCGGCACAGCGTCGTGCCGTACGTGAGAAGCTCCCTCCGCGTCGCGACATCCACTAAATCACAAGCCAGTTCATGCAGACCGAGAGATAACTTGGGAGGTAACGTGATGCGCGTGCTTCCAATTTCGTCGCAGCCCAGGTCCATCCCATCCAACCGGCAACAGAGCTCCGCGTACCGCCCGACCGACTCCATGAAGCTCGCATGATCATCTACCCACAAATCGATCTCCGGCTCGACGTTGGGCAGCGTTTCCGAGTTGTTCCGCGGGATGCGGAAGCCGAGACTGACGTCGCCGGGCTTGTGCTCGACGGGGCCCGTGAAGCGGTCGCTCACGGCCCACTCGCGGGCGGCTGCGACGGTGGTGAGGCACCACCAGAGTGCTATGCGGGCAGCCATGTATCGCTGCGGTCGCGACGGCAGCGGTCTCGGGCAGCAGCGGTCGTACTTGATGGGTCACCTCCGCGGCGGCATCGCTGCGCTCGCTGCCGTTCGGCCGAGGCTGGAGGGCTGAGGCTGAGGCGCTTTGCAGAGCGCCGTCGCGGCGGCCGGCTTGGAGACGCACCAGCCGTCCCCAGCGCGTCGTCGCGGTGCCGCATCGCTCCGGAGGCCTCTGGTTTCGCAGCGGCACTTGGCGCGGGTTCGGCTCTAGCTCTGCAGCGCATTTGAGCACAGAGAGTCGTGCGGCGCTGCGGCAGCCCGGGAGCCCCGGCACGCGCCACACGCGCTCCATTCTTGCCCGCCGTGCTGCCCGCACAAGCGGTGCAGCCCCAACACCGGGCCGGGACCGCACAAGCCCAGCAGCCACCACAGCGCCCGGCGCCGCTCCAGGACCTCGGCTGCAACCAAACAACATCTAAACAACCCACAGCGCCGCAAAATGAAGGACCGCACCCTCCAAGCCGAGCTCTGGCAAGACGCCCCACCCTATGCAGACGCCCAACCCCTCGGAAGCGACCGGTCGCGCTTCTCGGACCACAGCATGGTAAGCCCCGTCATGCGCCGGACCCAGCGCGAAAAGCGAGAACGATATATAAACCCAAAACATCCCATGCCGAAGGGCTACGACAAGGCCGACATCTATCCCTCCACCATCCTAGAAAGGGACGACTACCAAGAAGCGTGCGACGTGGTCCAGAACTACTTAGTGATGGAGGCGATGAGAAGGGCACCGCTCGCAAGATCGAGTGAGGACATTGCCATTATCATGGCTTTTCTCTATGAGGTCTGGCCGAAAACCAGAGAATTGGGTGGGGAGTGCACGCGACGAGTCGCGCGGATGGCTTGCTTACGAAAATTTGCGCAACGGCAATTGGTTGTACGGGAAGGCGACGTCGGGGCCACGTTCTACATTGTGGTGAATGGGGAAGCTGCCGTGATCAAGGGTGGCTTGTTGACGGGCGAGCACGAACTACGAGGGGGCACGAAGGTCGCTTCTCTGAGGGTCGGTGATTCGTTCGGCGAGGCAGCTCTAGATGAAGGCGCGTCGCCTCGAAACGCTACCGTGATGGCCACGTCAGAGTTCCTGGAATTACTAGAGTTGAGAAAAACGGAATACGACGAGCTCCTCAAGACCTACAGGGAAGGGGAAGTGCGACGAGCGTATTTTTTACTGCGAAATACGCCCCTGTTCATGACCTGGGCGAAGCGGCGAGTGCAGCGCATCTGTCAACTAGTAAGAAGGCTGGAGATCAAGAAGGGTACCGTTATAGTTACACAAGGGGATGTGGCCCATGATATTTTCTTCATCTTGGACGGGGAATGTGCCGTGGTCAAGGACGTCGTGCGCCAGGGCATCAACCGGTGGCCTACCTCTATCAATACGTGGGAGACGGTCGGTCGAAGTAGCCACGAATTAGTACCGCAGAAGCCCATAAAAAAAGGGCGAGTGCTTCGGGGAACTGGCGTTTGCTAATAGAGGTCTGAGGACGGCCACCGTGTCGGCCGTGACCGATTGTACGCTCCTAGCTTTGGACAAGGTCGAGTTCGAACGAGTGATTAGTGACGGGCGGACGGGCGGCCGACGACTAACGGTAGCTCAGCGGTTCTTGCAGCCCAATGATGAAGAACTCAATAACATGCTGCGCTCTATTAAAGGAGAGGGGCCCATCCGCTTGGTACCTTCCATACGGTTGAGTGAAGAAGATAGCGTGAGGGAGGCCGAATTAGCGTCGATGTCGTCGAAGGATCCTCTATATAAATTCGAGAAGATCCTCGAGAAGAAGCGCCTGAAGGAACTGGAGCCCGAGAAGCTGATTTCTCCGGTGCGGCGGCCGCGTGTTAGACGACCCGTGACGGCGTCCGCGTCTGTTGATACTCGATGTAGGAGGCGGAAAAATGGAAGCGCTAGAAATGTCGAGGGGAACCCTTCCGTCTTCTCGGCGCCGGCGGCCATCTGGGACGACCCGCGCGGGCGGCGGCCGTCGACGGCGGGCGCGGACTTCATGGACATGAGCCTGATCCGGGGGATGTCGCGGGGCGACCACTTGAATAGACGAAGGCGGTTCGCCGTGACGTCGTACGAGAAGGGGGCGGCGTTAGAAATTTAGTTATGAAATTCTTACGCGCTCGGGGGCGGCGTCTCGCGGGCGCGGAGGACGGCTCGCGAGATTCGCAGATGTTGCTCAATCCCCACTACGAGCGGGTGCGCGCCGCCGAGCACGCGCCGCGCGGTTCGAACCGTGTCCTCGAGCGTCGTCACGGCCTCGCGGAGATCGTCGAGTGAGGCCGCGGGGTCTCTGTAGAGCGCCATCGCGTAATTCCGCCTCATATAGATCGTGTGATCATGCATATCCCCGAGGACGCGTCGCGCCACGGGCAGCGTTTTGCGAAGCAACGACATGGCTTCTTCGAGACTGAGGAGGTGGAGGAGGTGGAGTCATTTTTTTCTCAACTTCTTTTTTTAATCCTGCTAAAATTATAGGAACAGTCTGCATTTACGTCTAGTTGATATTTGTGAAATCTCACAGGATAACCTTCGGTGCCGTATGCTACGACAAGGTTGTTTGGTAGTTTTCTCTTAACTTTAAAAGTTACACACTTTGGTAAATATGATAAATTCTTATAAGGTCAAGATTTTGACGGACGAGGTCGAGGCGAATAATTTGGGCGACGAGGCGTTCGATGAGAGGTGGAAACGGTGGTACTCGTGTAGTCTGTGCGAACAAAATTACCACGGCGTCGTGCGGGGCGCGCTCGGGTGGGCTTGCTGGAAGACGTACTTGGGACGGCCGGATTCGGACCAAGATCGGCGCATGGCGATGGTGCAGCTTGGGAACAGTTTGTCCGCCGCGGGCCACCACGAGGACGCGTTGGCCGTGAAACAGGCCCACTTGTCTACGGAGCGGCGCCTTGGCGCATCGGAACGTAACATTCTCGCCGCGCAGGGCAATCTTGCGAATACGTATCATATGCTTGGACGGCACGAAGAGGCTCTGCGCGTACGGCGAGAGGTCTACGCCCAACGCTTGAAGCTATCAGGTAAGGAACATGTAGAAACCATTAGAGAAGCGCTCTGCTACGCTCTTGTGCTCATCGCCTCTCGTCGTTTCAACGATGCCAAGACACTGACGCGCAAAACAATCCCCGTGGCGCGACGCGTTCTCGGAAATTCGCATGAATATACGCTCAGAATGAGGTCGAGTTACGCGCGGGCGCTCTACGAGGACGACGGCGCCACGCTCGAAGATCTCCGCGAGGCCGTGGAGACGCTCGAGGACGCGGAACGGATCGCGCGGCGCGTGCTCGGTGGTGTGCATCCGATCACAGAGGCGTTTGAGGATAATTTGCAAGACGCTCGAGACGCGCTCCGCGACCGGGAAGAAACTCGGGACGCGTTTCGGACGGCGCGCGCGAAACTCGCCCAAGAGCGGGCGGAGCTCGCCAAGACGCTCGCCGACGCGATTGCGAGGCTGCCTAAATGAACTCAGAAATTCTCCCAAAAACTTACGCGGACAGCGCTCCCCGCATGATCCGCGCGATCCGCTCCGTCTCGGCCGCCGCGAAGCGCGGGTCGCGGTAGCGCCGGCCGGAGGACGTCGACGAGGCCCCCGAGTCCGAGGGCTGCTCGTCCGCGTGCCGCACCAGGTCCGCGCGCGCCGCCCGCAACTCGTCCTCGGCCGCGTGGACCTCGTCATTTATCGCGGCGAGGCGCGTCGGTTGCACAGCCTTCGCCGCTTCCTCGGCCGCCGCCGCGGCCGCCTGCGCCGCGAGGGCCGCGCTCGCCTCGGCGCGTTCTTTGGCCTCGTTCTCCGCATTTAAACGATGCTGCGCTTCCCGCTGTTCTAGTAACGACGTCCGTTCCTCAAGTTTCCGCCGTTCTTCCGCGGCCTTGCGCAATTCTGCAGCTAACGCCTCCCGTTCCGCGGCGGCTCGTTGGAGTTCTTGCGACGCCGCCGCGCGCTCCGCGGCGAGAGCCGCCGCGTCCGCGTCGTATTTCTTCCTTAAAGATTCCGCCAGGGCGTTCGTCGCGTGCGCGACCCTTTGGGGCGACTCCGGTTCTTCGGGCGACGGCGGCGCGTCAGACCAGGCGTCGTCTTCTTCTTCCTCCTGGGGCCGCTCCCAGGGCGGCGGCGCCAAAAAGCCCGGCGACTGGGCGACGGCCTCGACCTCGATATCATCATCATTATCGTCCTCCGATGATTCAGATGCCTCCTGCCCAAAGGTCAGCAGCCTCCCTCCCAAGTTCTCCAGGGACCGCAGCATGCTGCCCAGATCGCCGAGTCGTCTAGCCTCCTCCCCAACCGCAGCTTCGAGCGCGTGGGCTCGTCGCCTCAAAGCTTCGCTCCGCTCGTGTTCCCTTTGACGGGCGAAGGCGTCGGGCGAGTCCGAGCGCGGGTCCGGCGGCAGTTGCACCTCCTGCGACGGCGTCGGCGGCGGCAGGGATGCCTCCTCTTCCTCAGACACGGTTCCGATCTTCACGGTTAAGACACCTTTCTCCCGGCAGAAATCATCGGACAACCGATACGCGCCGTCGACGCAGGACAAGCCGCAGGCCAGCATTCCCAAATCCACCGTCGTCTTTCCAACGATCGACGCCGTCGGCCGGTTGGCCTCGCCCTGGAGGACCTCGAACACTACCGATGATGTCGCTAATCTACGAGTAGGGATCTTGGCGACGGCCGCCCAACCCCCGAAATCGACAGATGAAGCACCGGCGACGGGCGGCGTCGCGTAGTCGTTGCCGTCCACTTTCCACGCCACGGTCCACCTCCAGTCCTCGTTAGGCAAGCCCTCGACCTTCTCGATGGCTATGCGCACTGAAGTATTTTCATCCGTATATATGGAAGGTTCCGTCGACGGTAAGATAGCCGGTTGCAAAGCTTGGCGCATGATGGCCGTCAAGCGGTCCGCATCGAGCGACGTCGCGGCGTCGGCCATGGTCGGTGGCGGAGGCGCCGCGACCGGTGCTGGTGGTGCCGCGACGGGCGAGGCAGGCGCGACGGGCGACAATGGTGGAGCGACGTCAGACGTGTACGCCGCACGCACGCGGAGCGCGCCTCGGTAGTTGCCATCACCACTGATGCGCACCCAGCCGTCGATCGGCAGCGAAGCTCGCCCGGAAGCGATGGGCACTCCCAACGGCCCGTCCACCGCCGCGGACGCCGCGCCCGCGCGGACATCTACTAGTCGGATAGCAAAGTCCAGCGACGCCGCGGCATCGATCGATACTGACCTCTGAGGTAACAACACGGTCGAATCCAGCACGTCGTTCTCCTCGTCCGCTCCTGAAAAAGAGAACGACGGCGACGTCATGGTCGCCAGCAGTTCGTCGTTCGCATCTAGAACGCGCACTTCGAGATCGGCCGCGTACGTCACGTGAGCGGTCTCCTCGAGGGGGAACGTGCCAGAGCCGCGGCCCTGCGTGCGCCAGGCCCGTAGCACGGCTCCTAGACCTCTAGCGCCGCTCACCGTGAGCGAGAGGGTCTCGTCATTGTTGTCGTCGCGGGGCGCCGGAGCCTCGTCCTGCAGGAAGGCGCGCCGCGCGCGCACGATGACCGTGGGCTCCTCCTCCTCCTCGACCAATGATTCTTCCGCTACCGTCAGAGACTCGCGCGACGCCCGCACCCTAGCGACGGCGTCCGGCTCGCGCCTGTAGCCAAAAGTCAAGGGTAAAGTGAATGGTGTACTTTGACCTCGTCTCGTCAAAGGCAACGTACAAGCAAAGTCCCGCACGTCCCTCCGCACTAGTGCTTTCACGTCCCTGATAGGTAATCGAGCAACATATGCATCGCCCTCGACCTCAACACTAAAGTCAACACCAGACGACCCATCCCCGACCAGACAGCGCACGGCAGCCACCTCTACTGACGCAAGAGGCGTCGAGAAGTCGTGGCGCAACCTAGAGTTCAGTCTCGCACTATCTGAATCCCACCAGAGCTCCTGGTCCGCGTTCGCCAGGCGATACGTCACCGACGCCCCCGAGTCCGTCGGCAACGAACACTCGCCCGTCAGGGACACTTCGAGCGTGTGCTGGACGACGCCCTGGATGGGTATCGACTCCGCGAGATTGCCTTCTTCCTCCTCGGGGGCGAAGAACTCCTCGTCGACGGCCCTCGAGAGCGGTTCCGTGGCACCGTCGTCGAATAACCCTCGATGGGCTCGTCGAGAAGCTCTTCCCCGGTGGTTCGCTTGGAGGAGCCGCGCCGCGTCGTACGTGCGCGCGTCGTCTAGGTGGCGTAGCTGTGTAGGTGTTCCTACAGCTAATGAGACTTGGATGGTCCCTTTCTTCTGTGCGGATAACGGGTCCACGATATCAATACTTGAATCTGATACTAACGCTCGCGATTCGTCGATTAACCAGTCATCAACACGAGAAAAGGCCGTCTCCGTTAGCCGGTGGGCCCGGCTGACTCGTCGCGACGCGGCCTGCACTTTTGATGAGAGTTGGGAGAGAGGTACCTTCGCGACGCCTACTAGACTATCGGTCACTCCATCGTAACTTTTGCACCACACTTCTACTATTTGTAAAGCGTTGAAGGAGCACGACGTCGAGTAAGGGGAACTGCAGTCATACGCAAAGGCGTACACACTTCGGGAACCCTGCCGCTCTCCCGCGACGTAGTCGCTCCCGTACTTGCCGTCGCGTCTCCTGTAGGAGCGGTCTACAGAATTAGGCAGGGCCCAGTGGTGCGCGACGCGCGCCGCGGACGACGCGGCGGCCGTCTCCCGGTTGAGCAACCCGCTCCGCACGCGCAGCAGACATCGCAGCTGCCGCGGGTCTAGAGGTTCTTGAACAACAGGCGTCGTGAATGCCTCCACCACAGGTTGTTCTTGTGGAGGCGGCGGCGGCGGCGCCTCGACAACTTGTTGTGGAGACGGCGCGATGGCCCGCTGGATCTCCGGATCTCTCAAAAGTTCATCAACTAACGCGTCGTCCTCGTGAGCTAAGTACTCAGCGGCGTCGTCCTCGACGTCCGCGGCGAGGGCCTGGGCCCTTCGTTCCAGAGCTTCTAGAGGGGCTGATGAAGGGAAGGTCGTGGCGAGGGGCGCCGTGACGCCACCGCCCTCTAGAGCGGGCGCCGGGGGGACGCCTTCCGCCGCCGGCGCCGGAGCCTCCTCGGCGGGCGCCTTGCCGATTTGCGATGATGGCGGCGGTTCGGGCGGCTTGGTGCTTTCTGTTGCTGCTATCAATTCGTCATCTAGAAATGCGGCGACGGCGGCGCCGTCGTCTTTGAGGCCCGAGGCGTGCTCGACTTGTAAGACATGTTCTCTCAGCGCTTCGCCCCTTCTTAACAACGCTTCGAGCGTCGCCGGTGGTGCCTCTTGCATGTCGTGGCGCGCGACGGCCGTCTTCGACGAAGGCGGCGTCGTGCGCTCGTCGATGGTCGTGAGCTCGTCGCCCGGCGCGCCGAAGGCCGCGGGCGACGCCGCCGAGGCCGCCGTAGACGGCCCGCCGAAGGTTTCCGGCGACGCCGCCGAGCCCCCGGGTCCGCCGAAGGCCGCGGCCACGGCGGAACCCACGGCGGAGCCCGCCGAGGATGGGCCACCAAACACTGATGCTGGAGTCGTCTCCGTAGTCGATGGCCCCGCGAAGACCGACGCCGGCTCGTTGGACAAACCGCCCGTCTTGTGCTCTTCCGGAGCGCCCCAGGGGTTCTCTTCCGACTGCCTCATCTTGTAGACCTGTTCCGGTGAAGGTTGTTTCCTACGAACGCCTGCTTTGCCCACCGGCATCGCTTCGCCGAGCGCCTCCGGGTCCCTATAAAAGCGGTTCCCCGCACTCGCGAGCCGCCCTTCCATCGTGTCTTTGTGGTCTGTTGTAGGAGGTAGATCGACGGACTGCTTGAGGGCGCCTTGGACGGTCGTCGCGTTTTTCACCTTGGAAGCCTTGCCCATCCTGGCCACGACCTTGACGCGCACCGAGCCGAGCTGCTTTCTGGGAGGTCGTCGCGCCAATTGAGCTGGTGTCAGTCCGATCTCCTGGATCTGGGCTGCACTGAACCTTGCATCGACCAGTGACTTCTCGCCGTCATCTTGAATAGCACCGACGGGCGCCTTGGACAGAGGGACTTTCAGGGCGCCCACGACGCGGCCATGGGCCACGACGTCGAACCTCAGCACTCGAGCGTCCTTGAGATATCGGCCTAGTCCCGCGCCGTCGACGCGACTCGGAAACAGGCACTGCGCCTTGCCCCTTTTCTGGTTCTTGCGCGTCACGTCGAAGGCCACGCCTCCACTCTGATCGCCCTCGCCCCACCACCTTAGGACCAGGGTCAAGCCCTCCGCGCCTCGTAGCTCGGAGACGCGCACGTCCAATTCGCCGCGCGTGGCGCCTTCGATCCTCGGCGGCAGGGACGCGCCGACCCTATCTTCGCTCGTCGTGGGCTTGGCGTTCGTCTTCTCGCGCAGCGGCGGCATCGTATTTAATTTTTTTATTTAAGCGCCTGAGAGCGCGCCCTCGGTTACAAGCTTTCGAGGGCGTGTGGCCAGCTCGCACGCCGTCACCGCGGCTGTGAAGGCGTCCACGCAGCGGTCCGCGACCTCTCGTGTCACGCCGAAGCGGCAGCAGAGCCGTAAACTGGCTGGCGCGCGACTCTGTTTTTGTGCCTGTAACACACTAGCCTAGCATTTTTCTAGCAGCGATCAGCGTTGGAGTAGTGCGCGGGAGCCCTCTATGCTAGTCTGATGAGTCACCGCGCTGAGACGGGCCGATCGCCAGCTCCCGGGGGCTGACGCGCGGCCGTGGTGGCGGCGCGTCCGTCGAGGACTACCCAGCCCGACGCCATCGACGCAATAACGAGAAAACTAGTTACCCCCCAACCACCCAACTCACGCCTCGACCTCGCCCTTGGCCTGCCGCCTTCTAACCACATCATGGTTGAAGACGCGCGCGATGTTCACCTCGACGGTGATGATCTGGTCGCGCACCATGTCCAGGTCCTCCTCGCAGATGTCTCTCCTCAGACAAGCATTCTTCAGAGATAACTCCAAGATAGATATAGCTTCATCGTAGGGATACTCGACCATGACGTTCGCACCGAGCCATAGACACACGGTCCCGTCGGGCGTGACTTTGGCGCGACCATAGAGCATTTCCGAGAGAGAATAATGAGCACCGAAGTCTTCTGAGGCTTCGTGTTTCTCCTGGATGTGTCTCACTAATTGTAGTGTTCTTTTAATCTCGGGGATTTTCAGCTTCATGGAGGCCTTCGTTCGCGCTTTGTGGCCCTCCAGAATCTTGAACTTCTGGTGGAGCTCGTTCATGGCTCCTATCAGCTTCTCAACAGTGCCATCTGTGGTCGTAGCCAGCGTGCCTTCAACGCTATCGATGAACGCCACGTAGGGTATACCTCTAGCGTTCTTCTCCCCGGACAAGATCGTGGCCATCTTGATGTTCTTGAACTGCTCGCTGGCATCTTCCGTCGCCGCGGAGTTTTTATCGAGGGTGGTCTCCGCGTCGCCCTTGGACTCCTCGGCCATGGCTGCGGTTTAGTGTGGGGCGCTGCACCGGCTGTGCTATTTAGGGTGCTGCGGGCGCGTGGCGCTGCACCGTCGCGCCGCGCGTGTTAAGAAGTCGCGGCGGCGGCGAGACAGCCCTTTTCCTTTGCACGGTGGCGTTGCGCGCGGCAACTGCGTATGGCCTTGTGTGTATGAGTGGCGTTGTCTTGGCAGCTCTTGCACGTGGAATGCTGCAGGGCGTGCCGCAATGGGCGCGGGCAAAACTTGTCCAGGATGCCTAGTGTCTTACATGCCGCTAGCAACTGGACTACTCGGCGCGCGTCTACGAGCAACATTGGATCGTGCGAGCAGCTGAACGAGGTCTGAGTCGGCGACTGGTATTCCTGCTGCAGCTGCGGCGAGCCGTGCGAGTCCTGCTGCGGCCGAGTGGACAGGCTGCAGGAGAGCACCCTACCGCCATTCGTGCGGCCTGTACCCGTGCAGTCGTTAGTCATCGCAGGGACGGGGGGCATCAACGCAAGCAAGCCGGCGCAGTCGTAGAAATGTGGGACGACACCGCCGACATGCCCTTCGAGCAGCGCTTCATCGCGCACAGGACCGTGCCCGTCGGCCCCGCGGCGCTGGAGTTGGAGCAAACACCACCAACACTGGGCGGCACAGATCCATTAGGCACGGCCTGCACGGTGTGGAAGGGCGGCGAGCGGCTCGTGGAACTCTTGCAGTCGCGCCGGGAGCTCGTCGCCGGCAAACGCATCGTCGAGCTGGGAAGCGGGACGGGCATCGCCGGCCTCGCGTGCGCGGCGCTCGGCGCCGCCCGCGTCGTGCTCACAGATCTGCCAGAAAACCTCGCCCTCCTCCGACGCAACGCGACGCGCAACGGCTGGGTCCAGTCCCTGTGTGGGTGCGACGTGTCGGTGGCGGCCCTCGATTGGAATACGGATGCCCTGCCGGCCTGCGATCTCGTGCTGGGCGCTGACGTCTGCTACCACCAGGACAGTGTACAGGCGCTGTGTTCGTTGGTGGACGCGGCGATCGCGGCCGGCTCCACCGCTCTCCTCGCGTGCGAGCGGCACGAGCCAATAGCCTACGCCTCCCTTGCCGCCGCGCTGCGGAGGCACGCCGTCGAGGTCCTCCTCCGCGACGATGGGGGAATGAGGCGCTTCGAGGTGCTGCTCGTGCGGCCCTCGGGGCGGGAGCGTGTCGCCATGGACTCTCATCCGCTCGCGGCGCCGCCCAAGACAGTCGCCGTCGACGCGAGCCGCCCCGACTGGGCCTCGCACTGGGCGCACGTAGCCGCCGCGCCCGACGACGGCCGCCTCGAGGCCGTCTGGGCGCGCGGCGACCGCGTGGAGAGCCTGCAGCTCGTCGCGGACGAGGTCGCGGGGATGGCGGCGACGGCTCAAGACTTCGTGTCGGCCGTGCGGACGCTTGATACCTTCGCCGCATTGGTCCTCGCGCGCTTGCGGGAAAAAGAAAAGGACCAGCGCGCGACGCCGACGGCGCGCGACACGCACGGGAATTGGATGGCGAAGGTCCACGCGCTGCGGCTCCTCGCGCCGCGGTTCTATGTGGAAAGTGCGCTACTGGGCTGTTGCGAGTTCGGCGACGAGGCCGTCGACGCCGTCGCGGCGCGGCTCGCGAGGGTTGCCCGCGGCTTCGGCGACGCGTCCCGGGGCGCGTTCGCGCGGTGTTACCTCAGCAAGTGCGCCCTGGCCGCGGGCGCGGACCGCGGCGTCCTGGCGGCGCTGCGCGACGACGTGGCCGGCGGCGACGGGCCGGCCGTCGCGTGGATTTTGAAGGCTGCTGGCGGCGGGGCGCCTGTGTAGGTTTGTTTGTAGTACAAGTACAGTATTGTGGTTGGGTATGGACTCGGAGGGCCGCACAGGGTTCTTGTCGGATGCCTACGCCTCGACTTCCAATGCACTCACCGAGAGACGAGAGAAGTCCTGAGGCACCCTCGTCGCTGGCGGAGCACCCTCGTCGCTGGCGGAGGCTGCTGCATGTGTGGAAGCGACTCGGAGCATTGAAATCTTAAAACCCCCCTCCCCCCCCTGGATCAGATCCCCAGTAAGGGTCCCGGGGTTTGCATAAATAATCCGTGCAGACGGGGATGTCTGGGCCTTGGTACCGATTTCCATTTGGATCAATGTATAATAAGCGTTCGTCGCAACGGCACTGCCCGCATATAAAACAAGGGGTACACGAGCAGCAGAAGAGGATCGCGTAACACCAAGTATATTTGCCACAGTGTTTTTCTGTCTCAACACGCCCTCCAGGTGCTGCACCTTTTGCAGCAGCCCAATCGGGAGCTGCATCTGTTGGCCCCATCGTCGGCTGGTCAATTGGCACGACGCTCCTTTTTTTTGTCGCGGGACCATGGTATTGTAATGTTGGCGCCGTCGTCGGCTGGTCAATTGGCCCGAGGCGCCGGACGACCCTTGTCGCGCCGCTCGCGACGTTGACCTGAATGATCTTGGTAGAAGGCGGCCGCGGCATTTTCTTGCTCCGCGCGCTGTCGCCGAACCGTATTTCAAATTCTCTGAATCCAACCGGGTTCAGGGGCATCGTGAGGTGAACCCTACACCCGTTCGCGCGGTAGGCGCGCTCTATTTTGTCATTTTCCATGTGGGAAAACGGGTGCCATTCGTTGTTCGCATCTCTGTGTTCGTATTGTGCCATTTTCTTTTTTTTAATTTGCGGCGTACGGCTGCTCTGCGCAGTGTCTTCTCCCTAGGCTTTCCGGTCTGGTCGACTGCTTTGGCAAATCATTGCCAGTGAGGCTGAGGAAGCTGGGGGGGGGGACTCGAGCGCATCGGGCGGCCGAGCTCGTCGCGTGGTGCCGCTGGGGCAGCTTCGGATATGCAGCGCACTGCAAAATCCGCGCTCAAGCTAGTGGCTTACCACCGCTAGCTCGGCTCTGCTTGCAACTTGCGCGCGCAGCCGCCCTGCATGCACACAGCTGGCCAAAGCGGTATTAAACGCGACGATTTACTTGCGGCAGATACGCTCTTGTGAAAAAAGGGCGGCAGTTACGCACAGCAAGCTTCTCCGACTGTGAGAGCACACCTTGACTGACGCCGTCGCACGCCGCCGCAGCAAGAGATGCACAGTCCGCTCCTCCTCGCCCTCGCAACCTGCAACGCGCTGCAGGGCAGCACGCGCCCGCCGATGCGGCTGCAGAGCAGCACGCGCCCGCCGACGCTTCTAAGAGCGCGGCCCGACGACTGCCCCGAGGAGGTCTGGGAACGGATTGTGGAGGCGGAGCAGAAATCAAGAGAAAAGAAGGGCCAGATCGGCGCGGCGCTCTGGGGCCTCGACAAAAACGCGATCGAGCAGAATCAATTGCGGATCTGGGAGGAGTTAAGGGAAAGGCAGGCGAGCGGCGCGAAGCCGCCGAAGCGGACGGAGCAACCGGAGACGCCGCCGAGCAACAACAACCCCTTCGCCGGCGTCATGAAGGCGTTCAAGGACGTCTACGACGAGGCCGACGCCATGGGCTACGCGCAGGCCGTCGCGCTGAACAAACAACTGGAAGACAAAGGAGTGCTGTCGAAGGCGAAGCGGAAAGATGACGATGATGTTCAAATACCAGAGGAGCGCGTCGTGTTCGAGGAGCCGGCGCGGAAGACGGTCAAACGGAAACGGGGGAAGGGCGCGAAGCCAAAAAGCCGCAAGGGGGCGGGGTTTAGTTAATATAGTCTTACCCGAACAACAGCCACAGCAAGGTCGCCCGCCACCTCTCCTTGAATGGTAGAAGGCTCCTTCCGTCAACGTCGACGCCGCGCGCGCTCCAGTAGCTCCTTCCATAACTCGCGAAGATCTCCTCGCCCTCTACAATATCGCGCAGCGCGACGACGCGCGCGGAGCGCGTCTTCCTTGATTTGTCGAAGCGCGCGTTGAGCCTCGTGGGATCGAAGGCGTCGTTCACGTACCGCCCCGGCATCGCAAATGCCTTACTGGCGTCGACGTGGGCGTTCGGCCCGAAGCCGCCCATCAGGTAGTCGCGGTCCTTCAGTTGTAAAGCCTCCCTTAACGTCAGGACCTCGCCTCTATAAAAACCGATCGTCTCGTCCGCGGCGATGCGCTCCGTCGCGAAGAGGCCCTCGCCGGCGCCTTTAACGGTCGACGGCGCGACGCGCAGCCGGCGCCAGGCCGGGCCCACCCTATACTCCGCCTCGCGCGCCCGCTGGCGCCGCCGTCGTTTTCGTTGGCGGTAGGCCCGGGCGAGCCGCGCGGCGACGGCGGCACCGGCGAGGGCGTACGCAGCGGTGCGCAGCTTGCGGAGCGGCATTTGAGGAATTGATTAGCACTTGTTTAGTCCTGCTGCATTTGAGCGCTCTCCAAGTGTGCTAGGCTAGTTGTGGCTGCTCGGCTGCTCAGGGTTGGTGCTACGTCAGTGCAAGCTATGAACGCTTCAGGGCACGCAGCAGGGAAGCCGTGCAGTATGAAATCGATGCAAATGCTGCAAAATTCAAGCTCTACGAGCGTCAAAAGAGCGGCAGCCAAGCTGGGCTAGCGGCTTGTAAGACACTAGGCAAACAAGCGCGAGATACGTGCGTGGCCGCCGCGAACCCTCCCGGCGCCGCCGGCGAGCGATTCATGCTGCCCCGCGACTTGCTAGGCCAGACCGCGACACAGCGCCGCCTGCGAGCCTCTCCGTGCCTGGGTTGGGAGCGCTGAAACGCTGCCCAACGCAAAGCGCGAGGGAGCGTGCGTAAAACCAACCAACAGGACCAAGCAGCGCCGCACGCGCCGTAGCAGGCGCCGGTAAAAAAACACTGTAAGCAAGGGAGCCCCGGCATTCATGGCCACCTACGGCCCGAGGGAGCTGGCCGAGGAGGTGGGAGCTGTGACAGGCTTGGGTGCGGAGAAGACGCGACGGCTGTGGTCCGCCGTCGGCCGCCTCGCGGACGGCACGCTCGCCGCGGGCAAAGGCCTGTCCATACCGGGACTCGGGAGGTGGACTTACTTGAGAACCTCCAACGTCCACGAGGAATTTGGGATTAGGAAACCCTTGTTTACGGCGGACCCCCAGTTCTTGCGAATCAACGGCCTCGCGCCGAACGAGCCGCCCCGGTCGCAGCTCGTCGCGCCTTGTGCTGCGTTGAATTGTTTTGCCGCGGCGGCGAACGCCGGTTTGTCGAAGGACGAGGCCAAGGCTACTGTCGCTGCTGTGGCTAGATATGTAGGAGCGGCGGCAGCTTTAGGGCGGAAGGTGCGCCTGCCCATCGGATCTATAGGGGAACTGCGCTGCGATGCTCGGGTGGTCCGCTTCGTGTATGGGGCACGGGCGCCTCAACCTACACAAGTCTCCAAAGCACCTATTGAAGTAGCACCATCGACGGCGCGACTCTCGACGGGCCGCTCGGACCACCTCTCGACCGTCCGGTCGGCTCGGTCGACCGCGCGCTCACAGCCGGCGACGGCGCGGTCCCAGCCGCCGGCGACGGCGCGCTCCACCGCCCGCAGCCGCGCGGCGGTGACGGCGCGGTCGGCCCTCGCCTCGTCTCGGTTGAGTGCGCGCCAGAAAGGGAGCTATGAAGATTTGACGCCGGGCCGCAAACCCGAACCGAGACAAGTATTAGGAATACTCGATCAGCTATTAGCACCAATGGGCCGCGACGACGCTATTAAACCTTTACTAAAGACCGCGAGGCGCCAGAACGTCGCCCAGCAGTACGACGCCTACGAGCGCGCTCTCCAGAACGCCCACAAAAAAACCGAGTATGAAGAGCGGGAAATGGTTCGGGTGAGAGACGAGGACCGAAGGAGGCAGGCCGCGCGTATGGCCGCCCATCATACGTTAGAGTTGGAAAATGCCCAAAACGTGCTCTTGCAAGCCGACGAGGCCCGCGCCAGAAAGGCCCTGGATCGCGTGTCAGAACCCTGGACCATGGCGGAAGCCACCAAAGCGTTTCCGTTCCTGAACTACGTGCCGGACCACATTGGGAAGCGGAAGAAGGCTGCTGAGTATGACAAGGAACTGAGTGGGCAGGTGAGAGCAGCAGAGGAGCATCAGAGAAAGGCCAAGGCCCACGAACGCGCGGCCGACGCTCGAGCGTTGGCCACGTCCATGGCTTTGGTTGCCCGCGACCGGGAAGCGCGGCGGTTGATCCACGAGGCCGCGCACGGTGAGCTCGCCGCGGATTGGCGCCGGTCCATGGATTTGACCGAGTTGAAAAAGGGCGTGACGAAGAATGGCAGTCTGATCCAGGGGCACTAACTAAGTATTTGCCCTACCGTCCTTGTTCCAGCCCCTTCCTCTCGTCGCCCCCGGCCATTGTGACGGGTTTTTCGCCAGCGTGATTTGCAAATTTGGCCCCAAAAAGCGGCTTGCCGGTTCGCATGCATTGTCAGCATCTAGCTGAGTGACCACTGCGACCGTACGCTGCGCTGGAAAGCGTTCTGCGGCAATACTCAGCGAGTGCTCTCTCAAACTAAGGAGCATGGTTGATGCCGTGAAGCTGCTGCGGCAAGCGCGCCGTCGGAGTTCTGCGGCAGCGACTCCGTCACCAGTCACGCCATCGATGCGACCAATAGAGTCGCCAACGCTCTGGCTGCGGCCATTCCCGCTGGACGGTGGCGACGAGCTGCGCATCTGGGAGGACCCGCGCGGCACGCTCGCCGGCGGCAACGGTGCCACATGCTGGGACTCTGCGCTGGCGTTCGCCGAAGCGGTCTGCAGCCGCGGCGACGACTCGCTCGCCGCCACGACCGACTGGCGCGGCCTCCGCGTGCTGGAGCTGGGCAGCGGCTGCGGGCTCGTCGCACTCGCGCTCGCGTGTCGAGGCGCGCACGTCGTCGCCACGGAGCGCGCCATCGCGCTGCCCCTGCTCGCAAAGAATGTAGAGGCGAACGCGGCGATTGTCAAAAAGAGTGGGGGGACGATCGAGTCGGCGGCGTTAGATTGGACCGCGCCCGATCCCCGAGTGCTCGGTCGCGGGTACGACGCGATCGTCGGCGCGGACCTGTGCTTCGCGGCGAACGCGGAAGGCGCCGCCGCGCTGGCGCGGGTCGTCGGCGACGTCCTGGGGCGCGGCACGCCGTTCGGAATTCTGGCGCAGGAGATCCGCGAAAGGGACGAGACGCCCGCAACGTTCCTCGCGGACTTGCGGCGAGGCGGCATGCGGACGCACGAGCGAGCCGTAAATGGCGCGTCCGACGTCCTCTACTACGAATTATTGCCTCGCCCGTCGCTGCCGCACGAGGCGCTCCCGGCGGTCCTGCCCTTCTTGCCGGCCGAGGCGTTGGCGGCGTGTAGTGCGGTCGCGAAGGAGTGGGTCGCGCCCGACGCGCTCTGGAAGGACCGGGTCACCCGCGAGTTTGGGTGTGTAGTGGCTAGCGGGCCCTGGCGGCGACGCTACCTCGACTTGCGGGAGAGCCAGCTGCTCGAGGAGGCGGGGACTTATGCGGGCTTGTGCTAAGTGTTTGTTCGATATATACGATGTTAGGATGGGGGAAGGCTCGAGCTTCGTCTCGAGGCCTGCGCCGGCGCGGCGCGGCTAGTAGCCCTGCGCCGCCACGCCGCCGCCGGGCGTAGTCTTGTGCGAGTGCGGCACGCCGAAGCCCACGTCCTCGCCGCCCGCCCCTGGCATGCCGGCCCCGGGGTTCACCGCCGGGCCGGCGCCGACGCCCGTGGACTCGCCGCCGAAGGGGAAGCCTGGGCCCATCAGAGGCTTGCCGCCGTTGAAGCCTCCTTGGCCAAAAGGCGAGCCCGACTGGCCGAAGACCGAGCCCGACGGACCGAAAATGCCGTTCGTCTCCGTGTGCGGCGTCGGAATCGGTCCGATCTTGGGCGTCGTGATGGGGCCGATGCCGTCGCCCGTCGTCCAGTTGGGGTTCGGGAACGGGTCATTGGCCGGCGTGGTAGGACACGTAGGTATGTCGTTGCTGATGGAGACGCCTTTGTTCAGGTCTTTGCAGCAAATCTGATTGGCATCCCAGTTCCCCGAGTTTGAATACCCGGCCGGGCAGCTACCAAAGACCTGGCAGCAGTTGTCCGTCTGCGTTGGTCCGCCAATAGTGATGGGCTTGTCGCCGGTCTGGACGACGGGGCCGATGGTGGTGGGCGTCGTCGGCGTAGCAGGCGGCGCGGGCGGCGTGGGCGGCGTAGCGCCACCGAGGCCCGGGACGCCCGCCACCCCGGCGACCGGCTTGACCGCCGGCGCGGGCTTGACCACCGGCGCGGGCTTGACCGCCGGCGCGGAGCCGTCGCCGCAGCCGCCGCCGACGCAGCCGCCGGCGGGAACGTCTCCGACGTCGACGTTGTCGATCCCGCCCTCGTTGCTCCACACCTTCGACTCGTCTTTGACGTAGAGCGCGGCGCCGCGGAGGCCTTGGGTCGACGTGCCGACGGAAGCTACGCAGAAGCCGAGCGCGAAGCAGGCCGCCGCCGCCTGCGAGGAGCAGACGTCGCGTCGATGGCGTGGCGCTCGATGCGATGATCCAGCATGTTCAAAGGCACCGGTGCACATGAATTGATTTCCGCGCGCGAGGCCGCACGAGTCCGACGACGACGCCGCGGCGCGAGCCCTTGGTGGCGCCCGCCGCTTCGACGGTGCCGTACGTGGGCTTGTTCTCGTTGAGGCTCATTTTTGTGCTCGTCGCGGCGAGTTTAGTGCAGTTCTATGCTGCAACCTGCAAAATAGAGCGGTTACGGCTAAAAGCGAGCGGCTTTCTGGTGCGCGCTCGATGCGTAGGGGGCGTAGCGCGGCCAGAGAGTCGCGCGCGAATATTTTTATCGCACAGGCATGCGCAGGCAAGTGCCAGACGGACTGGTAATGAAGGCCAAGGCGATTGTGCCGGGAGGCAGGTACCACTCGTCATAACCTCAAAGCACTCCGGAAACGACGGGTGGTACCATAATTTGCGTTGCGGGTGTTTGCCTCGAATGCTAGTGTCTTCATGCCGCTAGTTGATTATGCAGAGCGCAGGCCTTTTGCTCGGCCACGCGCTTTCACGCCGCGGGAGCCGCCAGCAGGATTGACAGCACTCGCAGCTATACCGCTACTCGCGCTGCGCAAGTCCAAGCGACGAATTACACGCGTCCCATCGAAACCACCCAAAGCAGAGCCTGTGAAGCACAGCTAAAACATGGGCAAAGGCGGCGCCGTCCTCACCGTAGGCCGCCCTTTACCCTGGCAAGAAGCAAAAGATAAACTAACATACGTAAGGCAGCACGGCGTCGACCAGTTCATCCAGCACTACCGCAGACACGAGACGAAGCAAAGGGACACGTTGTTGTATGGCGACGAGATCGAGTACGGCCTCTTCAAGCTCTCGAGCGACGGTGCTTCCCTGTCTTTACGAGGTGGTGAAGTGAGAAGTTTACTCTCGAACCGAGAAGCGGAGGAGCGACGGGCGATCCCGGAAAGTGGAAAAGTGACGTGGCACCCGGAGTATGGCGCTGACTCAGCGTCCGTTTCCGAACGTTTCCGAACTTCAAGGTCGCGTCGATGGCGTCGGCGCGACGTCACGTCGCCGCGACGCCGTCTTCATGATCATCAGAGCATGAACGGAGGCGTCGTTCCGCGCAGGCTCCTGGATGGTCGAGTCGACGCCCGAGAAACCTTACAGTGGATATACGGACGATCTGAGAAGAGTCGAGTCGTCGATGCGTTCTAGAAGGGCGAGATTATTGATGGCCCTCAAGGATAACGAAGTGGCGCCGACAGTCGTAGCATTTCCATTACTAGGTGCCTCGAACGACGAGCTACCGAGAAACGGGCCCGTGGCTTCTTCCGTACTAGTGCCCGACGACGTCATCAATCCGCATCCTAGATTTGGCGCCCTGACCAAAAACATACGCGAGCGCCGCGGTTCCAACGTTGAGGTAATAGCGCCGCTCTTCCAAGATGATAACACGACGGGTGATGCTATCAAGGCGGACGCGATGGCCTTCGGCATGGGCTGCTGCTGCCTCCAGGTCACGTTCCAGTGCCGCGACGTTGACGAATCGCGACATGTCTACGACCAGTTGGCTGTTTTAGCTCCCATCATGATGGCTCTCACGGCGGCGACGCCCATCTTGGCCGGCAAGTTACAAGATCATGATTGTCGGTGGGACATCGTTTCGCAGTCCGTTGACGATCGGACCACTGACGAGCGGAGAACTTCACTGTCGTCCTCGTCGAAGGGCGATAAACGTTTGGCTGGCAGTGGCACGAGGAAGCTGCGAACCTCTCGGTATAGTGCAGCGGCTTCGTACGTCTGCCGACGATGCGACTTACACTCGTGCGCGGCGCGATATAATGATGTCGAGGTAGAAGTAGATGAATCCGCACTACAGAAACTAAAAAAAGAAGGCATTGATGACTTACTAGCGACGCATGTAGCTCATTTATTCGTGCGAGATCCGTTAGTCATTTTTGATGGGCTCTGCGAGGAGGTAGATGATAACACACAAACGGACCACTTCGAAAACCTGCAGTCGACGAACTGGAACTCGGTGCGGTGGAAGCCCCCGCCGGCTGACTCGAACATAGGGTGGCGCGTCGAACTCAGGACGATGGAGGTCCAGCTCACGGACTTCGAGAACGCTGCTTTTACCGTCTTTTGTGTATTGGTACTTAGGGTGTTATTGTCCTTCGATTTGAATATTTATGTGCCCATGTCGAAGGTCCACGAGAACATGGACCGGGCCCATAGTCGAGGAGCGGCCTCCCAACAAAAGTTCTGGTGGCGGTCGCACACTGTGTGGAAATCAACCAGTGGACAACGTTGCGTCGATGGCGTAGAAGCTCTACGCCATCGAGCAGACGCAGTCACAAGGACAATGTCGCGTCGATGGCGTGGGGCGCCCGAAATTTGATTTCCACACAGGTCGCATATGGTCGTGCCGGGCGAGCCCTGCGCGGGCGACAGGGAGGACTCCGTCGTCGAGATGACGCTGCTGGAGATCCTGACGGGCAAGGGGGGCTACTATCCGGGCTTGGTGCCGCTGGTGCTCGTGTACCTTGATAGTATAGGATGCGATCCCGACACGGCGTCGCGGGTGCAGGCCTACGTCGATCTGATCGTGAAGCGAGCGTCGGGCGAGCTGCAGACGGCGGCGGCGTGGCAGCGCGACTTCGTTTGTACGCATCCAGATTACAAGAAGGACTCTGTGGTGTCGCCGACGATCGCCAGAGATCTACTGCAGCGGTGCCATTCTATAGGTGTGGGCGACGTCCACGAGCCGTCGCTGCTCGGTGAGAACGTCGTAGCGCCCGTGCGCAAGGAGAACGCCTACAACGTCCAATTGTCGCGGGTGCACTTCCAGACGTCGTCTTCACTTTGTACGCTGTTAGATCAATATGCTGAAAGAGCATTGTTAGTAAAGAAGCGCAAAAGTGTAGTGGAAGACGTCGCTCGGTTGAGAAATGAACTAGACGAGAAGGAGAAGGAGCTCAAGGAATTAAATGACGCGCTGGAGCCGTCGAACGGCGTGCAACGGTCGCCTTCCCTCAACCGTTTGCATTCCGAGGAGGGCGAGAACCTCGCCGTGACGTTGGAAAGGATGCGCGGCATCAGCGAGACCCTCGAGCCGGCGGCCGGCGACGGCGTCTGAACTGTACCCCAAGTATAACTTATGCCTGTACATCTATCTTATGTATGTGCACTAGAGACTCCGCGCGAGCCGCCGTTTAGCTTCGACGGCGTCGAGCGCTGCCCCCAAGCAATCCGTGACCGTCACGGCCCCGTGCTTTTCGTGCACCCCTCTAAGTTCCAGGCCCTCGCTGTCGCAGAAATTGACCTGGAGCGACACGATGCCCTCGCCAGTAGCCAGGGACGCCTGGATCTGGGCGCCCATGTATACCTGCGCGTATTGATTGGTGAGCGTACGACGCCATCGACGCGACAGAAAATAACCCAAAGGGACGCCGGGACCAATACATGCGATCCCAGGGCGTTCACGGGGTCTCTAGAGAGCCCGTCGCTCTCCGCGACGATGACCAGCGACCTCCCGATCGTGTGGATCTCGTCGACGCGCGAGTCCGGGTTCCAGTGGCACAAATCTATCACAACGTCCTCACTCAATGAGTACGCCACGAGGTCGATGCTCAACGCCTCGACACTCTCGAAGAACACGACTCGGGCCGTCGCGTCGTCGCCGCGCGCCGAGAGGTCCCGACACCTCGCCCGGGCCTCTTCATCGAAATCGTCGCGCAGCGACCAGCCGCAGTCGAACTCGAGGAAGCCCGCGCCTTGCTTGGACAGCGACGGCAGGTCCCGCGCGTGCCACGCTTTCCTTTTTTCAAATTCCCGGCCCGCGAGGTCCATGACTATAATACAATCGTCGAGCGCGCGCGCGCCGCCGAAGCTTGCACCGAGGCAGCCCCAACCCGACCCCGTCCGTCGCAGCTCTTTGGCGAGGTCGACGTCGCGGCGTTTCCGCGTGGCCGGCGCCGCCGCGTACGTCCCGTGCGCGCCGTCCCTCGCCTCGACCAGGTGGCGGTGACGCCGGTGGCCGGCCCAGGTGAGGCGGAGCGACGAGTTTGTAGATGAAGCGAAGGGCGGTAATATATCTAGCGTTGTTGCTGTGGCGAGGCGCCACGCCCGTCGGACTGATGCGGCGCCGACGCACGCGCGCCCGCCGGCCAGCGCCAGTACCAAATGAAAGACCTCTTCGGGCAGGTGGGTGGCGGGGTCGCCGCGCCACGCGCTCGTGCGGCCGTCCGGCGTGACAATCGCCGTCAGTGCGCAGTCGTCCGCCGGCGCCTTCGTGACGGCGCGGCGCGGGGCCGTCGGCGTGATTTGTTTCGTCGGTGCCGGTCGCACGCAGTTTGTGATGTCGCGCGGCGCCATTTGTAATCTTGGGTGCCTGCTGCGCTCAGTCCGAACAGCTGCGACGTAGTCTGAAACAGTTGCTTAACGTGCTGAAGCCGCAAACGTCACGCACAAGCGCTGGAACGTCGCAGCAATTCACTGACGCCGTACCGAAGCGCTCTGCGCCACTCTCCGCCGTTACTAATGTCTGTTAGAACGATGTGAGTCGCACTGAGCGGCTCCGAACCACCGACGCAACGCTGACAGTTGATAGCGTGCAACATACTAGCTTCCAAGTTGAGACTCATCGACGCCTACGAGGCCTCCCGTACGTCTCTAAAAGCCGCAATGACAAGTGCCTTCTGTCGGGCGGGTACAGCAACAAATCGTTTGGTTGCTGCCCCCCCCCACGCTAAGCGCCGTCGCAAGAGGCCCAGCCGGATCGAGGCAGCCGCTACGCCGTCGCAGTGACGCACGTGCGGCGCACAACATACGAGCATGGCCCACTACTACGGCCGCGACACGATCGACGACCTCCTGAGCGGCGCGCGCAGCCCGCCCCGCAAACACCAGTCGCCCACCGAACGCTACATGCGCTCGCCCCTGAGCGAGCTCATCAACGACGCGCGGCGGGCGCAGCGGCGAAAAAGCTGCGACGATATTTTGAGGGAGGCGCGCGAGGCCGAGCTGCAGTCGGAGTCCGCGCGATTACGAGAAGAGATTTCGAGGTTGGAGGCCGAGCGCGCCGCGGCCAAGCGCGCGTACGCCGAGTCCAAGCCGCCGCCGCCACCACCATCGCCTCGCCAATTGTACGACACGCTCGGCGTGTCAAGGGACGCCTCAGACACGGACATCAAGAAGGCGTACCGGAAGCAGTGCCTCCGGCACCACCCCGATAAAGGAGGGGATGCAGAAGCGTTCCAGAAGGTCAAGGACGCCCACGACGTGTTGAGCGATCCGCAGAAGCGGGCGGTCTACGACGCGAAGGGCGACCGAGGACTTAAAAAAATTGAGGAGGTGCTGCAGACGAAGGAGTACGATGTGGTGAAGCCCCAACCGAAAGTCGTCGTCTGCTCCGCGACGTTGGCGGATATCGCGTGCGGGGGTGCTGCTGCTCTCAAGTTTCGGAGACGGGTCGGCTGCGCTTGTTGTGGAGGTACTGGTGCGCGTCTCGACAGAGCGGAGCCGTGCCTCGCGTGCGACGGGTCAGGTGTATTGGTGATGCCGACGGACGGGTTCCGGCTGGAACGGCTGCCCTGCGGCGCGTGCGACGGGTGCGGCGTGCGGGCGCCGGAGTGCCGCGAGTGCTGCGGCGCCGGCTTCCGGGTCGAGGCGGGATCATGTTCTATAGAAATTCCGAAGGGTGCCGAGGACGGTGCGCGCATCACTGTTGAGGATGAAGGCGATATTGGAGTGTGTGGGACGAGAGGAGATTTGGTAGCTATCATTCGGGTCGAGGACGACGACCAATTTTATAGAAGAGGCGCCGACCTTATTTTGAAGACGCCGCTGAAAGTGTCGTTGCGGGACGCGCTCGGAGGCACGGTCGACGTGGCGGCCTGTGTGGAAATCAATCAGTGTGTCGGGTCTTCACTAAGTCATTTCTCGGCGATGACGCGGCCGTGCTGGCCCCGTCGAGCGGCGAGGAATCGGCATCGCCACGCCATCGAGCAAGCGCCGCGTCGATGGCGTGGAGGTCGACGCGACGATTCAGCACGAACGCGCCATAAAATTTGGATTTTCACACAGGTGGCGGCGCCGACCCTCGACGCATCAGTCCGCATCCGGACCTCTCCGGGAACCGTTGTGGCGCCGGGGCGCTTCTACGCGTCCGAGGGCTTAGGGTTGCCCGCGCACGAGGGCTACCTGCGGGGCCGCCTCGTCGTGAGCTTCGACGTCGAGTTTCCCGCGCGCCTGTCCGAGGCGCAGGCTGTTAGTGTTGCGAAGGCGCTCGACGGCGATCCCGGTGCGGCGACCGACGGCGGCAGCGCGGCGCCCGAGGCCGCGCCGCCGGACGGCGCCGACGCCTACGTCTACCCCTACGAGCTCGACAAGCCCCCAGAGACGCCCCGGGAGCGCGTCCCGCCGGAGTTCGTGCCGGACGGATGTTCTCAAATGTAGTAGAGGGGCGCCACACTAGGAGAGCAGAATTCCTCCAGGCTTAAGTAAATCACACAAACTTAATCCACATCGTCATAGCCCTCGGGCTTCTCCCCGATGGGGCAGTCCGGCTTCTCCGGCAACCGCTTGGTCGCACACGCGAAGCCGTAGCCCGCGCGCGAGCTCTCCGGCGCGAGGCGCCAACAATTTTTGGAATAGCCCGAACTCAACACGCTCTGGAGGATGTCCACGGCGGCGAACAACCTCTGAATATCCTCATCATCAGAAGGCACGTCCGCGGGATCCGACGTCTGGATGGAGATGTGCAGCAGCGTGCCCCCCAGCCTCGTAACGAGCGCCCAGTCTCCAGCTAAGAAGGCACTGCGAGCCTGCTTCGCTTCTCTACTAATCACTGAGATAGCATGCTGAGTCTGCACGCCGTCCGGCAGGCCCGCCAATCGAGCTAAAGTAGCTAAGTTGGGATCCTCGAGCAAGTTGTCCACAAATCCATCAACGCACGTTATTAGTGTTGCCTGCTTCCTCTCAATAGCCTGTAAAGTTCGACTACCATGCGCATTATACCACTGGTCAGCGGCAAAGCCGCCCATGGCTGGTGAGTTTTTGACCAGGCAGCACCACCTTCTGACGAGGGCGTCCATGGATGTGTTGATCGGGTCCGGTAGGTTCGTATACACATAATCCGCCCCGCGCGGCTCCGTCTCGCACTGGCAGGAGATGAAGCCCTTGCCGCAGCGTCCTATCAAATGGAATTGAGGTGCGAGTCTTAATTCGCCCGTTTCGAGTTGGACTACGGGGTACTCTTCCAGGGATAATCGTGACGCGAGTTCGGCGACGTCCTTGGGGTCGTAGCTGACGGCGAAGGGCGGGAGCTGCGGTCCTTGAGAGGCGGCTGGCGCCGGTGCCGCGGCCGCGGCCGCGTCTTGCTGCTCGACCTGCTTGCTCATTTTTTGGATAGCGGCTTTGACCGCTGCTTTGTCGGCCTTTTCCACTTGTTTGCTCATTTCTGCGCCCGCGGCCGCGGCTCGCTTGGCTGATAGCCTTTTGCCTGGATGGCAGCTGGTGGCCTGTCCGGCGGCGCAGCCGTTCTAAACGTCGTTGCGCCGGGTCGCAGCGGTCGTCGCTGAGGTGGTGAAATCGCGCACAGACGTCGCTCGCTGGCAATCCACGACTGAGGCGCGCGCGCGTCGCGTAACTAGCGGCATGTAAGACACTAGCCTCGATGATCAAAGCGCGTCTACGCCCGTAGCGCGAGCTACATGCGACTAATATTGGTCCACAGGTCCCCTGTGATGGTGGGCATCGGAAACAAACGCACACAAAATTACACTTCAAGAGTCCTCCTCCTCGTACCCGCGCCCGCCGCACCACTCGCACGGCGCCTCCTTCGCGCCCCTGCCGCCGAACAGGACGCGGTAGCCCTTGCCGTTGCACAGACGACACGGCGCCGGGCCGTCGACGCCGCCGATGACTACAGAATCGATCTCGCCCTTCGTGACCCTCAGCGACTCGAGGTACTTCGACCACTGCTCGTCGACGTCCGTCCGCGCCTCAGCTGCCTCGCGCTCGGCCTCGTCCTGGGCCAGGTCGTCCCAGATCGCTTGCCGGTCGTCGTCGGTGCTGACCGGCGCCGAGCCGGGGACCGGCACCGTGCCGCCGACCGGTGCCGGGGTCGCGCCCGTGACGATATCTGTAAAATCGCCGACCCAGGCTTCGTCCTCGGCGCTACCTGTGGAGCTCCCGCCGCCCGGGGCCAGCGCCGTCACCGTCGACCCCGTGATCTTGAAGGTTTGGGCCGCGACGCCCGGATCGGCCTTGACCAGGCGCCGCGTCAACGCGTTCGCCTCCATGAGTGAGATGCATCTTACTGAAACGTCCGTGCCGGCCTTGGCGGACTCCGCGACCGAATTCAAACCCTCGTAGACCGTGTCGCGGCGCGACCGCCACCTTACCACGTAATACGTCCGGTCGGCGAAGAGGGCCTCCGGCTGCGGTGCCGTCCTGTCGGCGAAGATTATCTCCGGCTGCGGCGCGTCGTACGCGCTCGGGCTCGGCTCGACGCGTTGCATGTCTGGGTTCGGCTCGAAGTTCTGCGACACGAAGGCGGCGACCCCCGCGACGGCGACGGCCGCGAGAAGTAAGAGGCTGCCGGCGTTGATCGGCGATGCGTCGGGCACGGCGTCGAGGACGACGCCCTCGCCGATGAGTCGTGGCGCCTCGACGATCGGCGCCGCGTCGATGATGCCTTCACCGATTCGTTGCGGCGCTGCGGCGGCGTCGAGGACGCCTTCGCCGATGACGCCTTCGCCCAATAACGCTCTGCGTACAGCTGCAGAGGGCAGTGGTGGCCTTAGAAATGCTGTGGTCTGGTGCAGCAGCCAGCTAGCGATGAGTGCTTGAATATTCATCATGTGTGAGTTGGTTGCACTGAAGTCTCAGATTAATGCGTTGCTTGGACGCATAGCTAGTCTTTTTGGGCTGCCACAAAACCAGCCTAGCGGCCTGTAAGTCACTAGCAATTCTTGAAGACGCGTGCGGATGCTCCACGATCCGTCCCGACGGCGACCTATCGCTCCCCCCTCGTGGGGAGCCGTGCTGCCTTGAAAAGCGTCTCCGGCTGCAGCGCCGTGAGAGGGCAGCCCCAAAACGCTGGGAATAGCCGGCCGCGAAACGCGTCGGGCAGCAGCAGACAAGGCAGCAACAATGGGCCGCCGCTCGTCGAAGCCCGACCCCATTCCCGCGCCCACACACGCACCGCAACGCGTCGTCTTTGACGGCGGCGCTATTGGTCTCTCGTTGGCGCGGAGAAAGAGTGATAATAGAGCGGTCGTCGTGAGCGTGGTGCCGAACGGCGCCGCTAGCGTAGCGGGCGTCATTAGTGGCGACGCCGTCACGACCGTCGACGACGGCGATGCTGGTTCGTATCAAGACGTCGTGCAGCGCCTGGAAGGGAGGAGGCCCGTGTCATTAGGTTTTATGAGAGGCGGCGAGCTCGAGGACATTCTCGCGAGCATGACGGCCGTCAAGCGGGCCTTTTCTCAAACAAAAAGGGCCGAGAACGAACAAAAACGAGAACTAAGACGTAAGGAGGCGATCCAGAAGCGGATTTCAGAGATGAGACCCGCGACGCACGACTCATTATTCAACGTGTCGTTGATGCCGCCGGGCGGCTGTGCTTGGACTCGTATTCAAGCCGGGGCGCCTCCACCCTTGAATCATATTAGGGACGCTCTAGCTAAAGTGAGTGGTCCTCCGCCTCCCTTCGTTGATGACATGGCGGGCAAGGACGAGTGCTGGTATCCGACGGGCATCGGGAACCCGCGGTTTCGGTCGCTGGGCTTTCGGACCCTAAAGTCGATGCCGGCTCATGAAAGACTCCAAGTGAAGCAGGACATCGAGGAGCAGGTCGCTGCCCTCAAAGAGCAGAAACGCTCTCAGGGATTATCTGATAAAGAATTCCTGCGACTGAAAAGTCTGCAGGGCGACCTCGCGGGCGTGACTTATTGGGCGAATCCCACACGTAAAAAGAACCGACTCGAACGGCTGGAGCGCGAGCACCACGCAACTCTCAGAAGGAGGACGATCTCGGCGCGGGCCATCGAGCGCGAATTACACATCGCGGAGGACATCGCTGAAACACAACGGCGGACGGCGGCGAACCTGGCCGCGTAACGTTCATAGTAATCTTCTAGGTCACGTCGATGGCGTCGGGCTCCACGCCATCGCTGCGCCGTCTCTAGTGGCTCCAGGAGGCTCCGAGGAGCCGCTGGCCAGCACGTGCAACACCTAGCGTAGCGACATACTAGCAATGTCAAAGATACGCCCGGATAGCGTCAAAAGAATGACCAAAATTCAGAATACATCCTAGTCGTTCGCCGAGGCCAAATATTTTAGAGTAGCGGCCCGATAACATACCCTCGCGCCTCCCGGAAGGCACCGCCGGCGACATTCGCAGATGAGACTTACGGGTTGCCAAAGTAGGCCAGCGATTAACGCCGCCATCTATCGTCCAAATGGGACATTATATCAACTCCAGCCCAGTTTTCATCCACAATCGACGGAACCGGAGCCGACGGCCCGCGCTCGGTCCACGTCTCCTCGCTCGGAACCCGCGCCCGGCTATGGGGGGTCACGTGCCGGAGATATGCAATCTCCGGGAACCCTCCGTCCGCCCCGGCCGTCGCGTAGTCCCGTAACCACATCGATAAGTCGGCGTCCAATTTGACCGCCACCAGTACGGCTTGGTCGACCACCGCCTCGAGCGTCTGGGCCTCGACTCCGTCCGCTATCATCCCTCTCCGGCTCTCGCCCTCCCCTATTCCGGCGTCCGCCTTGATCCGGATCGCTTCGCTGGGGACCAGGTCCAGCACCGGCAGGAGCCAGTCCACCGTCATGAAGTACCTCGAAGCCTTGAAGACCAACACCGCCCTCTCCGGCAACTCGTCCGTGTCCCGTAGGTAGCCGTGCATCGCCCATGCCAAGTAATTCATGGTTTTGTGGGCCGCAGCGCTGAGAGAATTGGCCGAAATATGCTGGAAGCGGCGGCGCGTGCGGTGTAGGCGACTAACCATGTATAGAACCGACCCGAACCGACCCCAGGGAGACCTCGGGACCACGGATTGACAGGATTCCACCGGCGCGGCCGCCATGGCCTGTGGCGGCTCCTCGGCCGCGAATTAAAAAATTTAGTTTTTCGGCCCCCAGTAAGTGTCCCATTGATCTCTTTGGACCATTAGCGAACGGAACGATACCCAAACGGCTGCATGGCGTGTTTGCTTCCTAGTGTCTTACGCACCGCTAGCTCGCGCCGCGCTTCAGCTTTAGAGCGCTTGCAGTTGCTGTTACGACCGTTCTCCAGCAAAGAAGCTCAGTACAGCTGCTCCTCGCATCGCTGGTCGATCGCTGCCAGTGGTAACGGCGCCTGCAGATGCGCCGCTGGGGTGCAGTGATGCTCTTCTGCACGGCACGCAGAGCCGTCGCACTGCTCGCGCCGCGGCGACGCCAGCCGACGCGCCTTTATAGTTTGCCGGGCGCGTCGGACTACCACGTGCCCGTATTAGGAAATGAATGCATCGACTGGCTCGCGAGAGACGACGGCGTGTTTGTCGACTGCACGCTGGGCGGCGGCGGCCACTCGTCACTATTACTGGACAAAGTCGGAGAAAAGGCGAAAGTCATAGGGTTGGACCGAGATAGGGACGCCATCCAAGCCGCCTCAGCACGAATACGAGATGCCCGCTTCTCGACGATCGAGGGCGTCTTCGATGAAGGGCTGCAGAGAGCTTTTCAGGAGCACGGGAAGTTCACCGGCGTGCTCATGGATTTGGGGGTTTCTTCGCACCAGATCGACGACGCCGAACGGGGCTTTTCTACTCGTTTTGATGGACCGCTTGATATGAGGATGGGCGCGTCTGGGAAAACCGCTCTGGATTTGATAAATGATCTGGACGCCAAGGGCCTGGCACGATTACTGAGGCAGAACGCCGACGAGCCCCACGCGTCGAGGATTGCCAAGGCCGTCAAAAGTGCCTCTTTGACGACCACAAGCGACCTCGCGTCCATTGTGTCTGAGTCAATACCAAAGACGTCACCCCCACATCTGGATGCGAAGCGCCGCTCCAAGGCCGTGGCGCGCGTCTTTCAAGCTCTTAGAATTGAGGTGAATGATGAACTCGGAGCGCTGGATAGAGCTCTAGAGCTTTTACCTTCTGTCGTGGCGGAGGGCGGGCGCGTCGTGGTGTTGGCCTACCACTCGTTGGAAGACCGGCGCGTGAAGCGGTTTTTTCGGGACGGGAAATTTCGGGGCGACGCCGCGCGGGACGCGTACGGCAATCGGTTGACGCCGTTCAGACCGCTCACGCGCAAGGCGGAGACGGCTTCGGATGAGGAGGTGGCGGCGAACCCTCGCGCTAGGTCCGCCCGCTTGCGCGTCGCGGAGCGGACGGACTGGTCGCCTTCGTAAGTATACAATGTGTGTGACTTAGGTACACGAACAGAACAACAACAGCGGCCTCTTCGTCTTCTTGGGCGACTGGAGGGGCGCGGCGGGCGGCGGCGGCGCTTCGAGGCCCGAGACGTCGTGGGTCGAGGGCAGCGTCTCGAGGCCGGCCGTCGCGATGGGCGGGAAGAGGCGGCGCGGGTCGGGCAGCGCGGCGTCATCTGGCGTCGACGAAGTACTGCTTGTGCTGGTGGATGCCATGTCGCTTTATGTGGGTCTGTGAGCCACGCGCGACGAGCGGTGATACTTTTTCGCACCAATGCGCTTCGACGAACGTCTGCCGGCACTGACTCTGCTACGGCACTCCGCTTCAGAGGCGCACGGGTCACGAGGTATGGCGCCCGGTGATTGCGCTGCACGGATGCGATCCGCAGCGTGATTTTGAGCTGCTCCTGCGCCTGCAACTCTGGCTGCCGTGCACTTGCCGTGCTCGAGCAAAGCTAGTGCGTCGATACGCTAGCTAGCATGAGCAAGGGGAAACTGCGGCGCGACAGTGCCTAGAGCGCCGATAGATCGATACTCTCAATACAACGTACGTGCGCATCGATTTTGGCACTGCTGCCACTGCTGCCTAGACAGCCTTGCACAGCTGCACACTGCTGCAAAGCACGCCATCGACGGCGCAGCAGAAGCATGCTGCTCTCAATAATTCTCCCGCTCGCCTACAACAACGGTCTACCGTACGTGCGCGAGCAGGGCCTCGACGTATTAATAGACAGCGGCGCAGGGCGCAGCTATCTCGCGCAGGCGGTCCTTGACCAGGATGGCCCGCTTGCGGCGCGGGCGCGGTCAGTCGGAGCCGAGAATTCGTGCGAGGCGGCGGGTCTCGCGTTTCCCGGGGCGTCGGGCGGCATCCTGGGCTTCGACGCGCTAGGCGCTGGTTCGTCCTTCGAGCTGACGCTTAATGAACTGAGGCTCGATGAGACTGGTTCACCAGCGTCGTCGGTCGTGCTCACGGCCAAAGCGCTGGGGACGGCGACGGCGCCGTATCCCGTGACGACGTGCGAGTTCTACGGCGCGCTGGCCTGCGAAGTGGATGCGCTCGTCGACACCGGCTCGCCCGCCACAATCGTGAACGAGGCCCTCGCGACTGCGGCGGGTTTGTTCGCCATCGAGGACGCGGAGGATGAACAGGGGACAACCACAACGGGTCTCGGCGGCGCGGCGACGGCGTTGCGGCGGTGTCGGGCGGCCGGCATACTCGTGGGCGGGTCCGTGCAGCGGCCGTCGCAGACGGTGCTCGTCGGCGATCTGCCGCAGTGGGCGGCTCTCGGCGTCGCGTCGGAGCCGGCTTGCGTCCTCGGACTTGATATTTTAGGTAACGCGGTCCGTGCGGCGCGGGCGACGGCTCCAAAGCGGCGCAAGACGCGTGGCGAGCGCAGTGATAGCGTGTTGTCGGCGCCACGCGACGGGGAGGAATGGGGGTTGGAGATAACCTAGTTCGTTCTAGACACACCTCACCACCCGCCACGTAAAAACCGACAACACGACAACAGTACAAGAATGATTACCGGGAGCGCGCGCCTTGGGGAGACTATGTACATCGCGGGGCTCGGACCGGGTCTATGTGCACTTCACGGAGTCCCGACGGTGCGGTCGATGGTGGGCTGCTTCGTCGGCTCCGGTATCGGCGACGGAGATGGCGCCGATATCGGCGACGCCGTCGGAGCCGGTATGGGCTCGGCCGTCGGAGCGGGTATCGGTGAGGCCGTCGGCGCGGGAGACGGCGCGTAGGTGGCCGGCGATGCCGTCGGCGCCGCGCTGATCGTTGGCTCGTAGGTCGGCGCGCTCGTCGGCGCTGCGGTGGGTATGGCGTCGTGCACGCACCAAGCCCCCCCGCACGTCATCGTGCACGCGCCCTCCGTCTGGCTACAGAAATTGGTCGGCTTGTAGATCATCCATGGGGCACAATTGCAAGCATCCGCCATGGGGTCAATGAACGCGGTCCACGGCTTTTTGCCTGTGTGGAATCAACCAGTCACGCCATCGAGCAGACGCCGCGTCGATGGCGTGGAGGCTGGCGTGAAATTGGAACACAGCTTTTTGCAGCAGACGTGGCCGTCCGTGCCGTTCACGCCCATGTCCGCGGGCGGGAACTTGTGCGACTTGAGATCCGTCACGGTTTTCGGGACTCGAGGTACCTTCGTCTGCGCCTTGGCCGCGCGGCGCGAGAACGTGACGTTCGCCGAGAGGGCCACGGTCAGCACGACGATTGCGGTCGCTGCAGTGAAGCCGACGGCCATACCATCGTCTCGAAGAACGAAGACGCCGGCCACGAACAGCAGAGCGCGCCGCACAAAGTAAAGTCCTTCTTCGACGCGTCGAGCTTGCGGTCGGCCGTGGGCGGACACGACCAGTCGCCGGCCATACCGAGCGTGGACGTGGGCATGCGGCGCGTGAGGCCGCCGGCGGCCGGCTGGGCGACGACGGTGCCAGTCACGGTCGCGGGTTGCGTAGCGACTTCGGCCATGATTTTTTGACCTGCGCGTGGAGGTCGTAACGGCGTCATTCATTTGGCCCCCAGCGCGTCGTGCGTCCAAGAGGCGGCGTCCGGCGTCCTCTACAGATCGGAAATTTTTTATTGTGGTCCAGGGCTGTCTCGAGCGCCGAAAAAATGGCTGGGACGGTCTCCTGAATCAAGCGTGCTCGGGTGCACGTCTGATCCTGAATTCTACGCAGGAGCGGGCGGATCGGACTTCAATCCCAACTTTTTGCCGCTTCCTAGTGTCTTACAGGCCGCTAGCCTATGAAGACTACTCACAACTTACCCGAAGAATCCAACGTCGACGCGACCTCCACGGCGTACCGCGCCTCGAGCTCCCTTTCATTTAACGCCGCGAGCTCACACAACGTCGCCGACGCGAACGCGCGCGCGCAGTCGATGGCGACGCCTCGGCTGTTCACGATGCACTCCTTCGAGGCGACGGGCGACGCGTACTCGCCGGGAGCTTCCACCCGATAGAACAGCGCCTTTCGGGCGATCGCCGCGGCCACAATATTATTCCGACAAGAACCGTGTACATGAGCAAACAACTTCGGTAGGTCCGGAAATTCATCATGCAAACCGGCAAAGAAGATCAGACACGCACTAGGCATGCCCTTGCACGGCGTCGGGACGTCGCCTTCATCGTAGCCTGCTAATCGAGACACGGCACCCGTGCCCGCAAGTTTTGATAGAAGCGTCTTGTCCGAGGTTATAGCCTTGACGAAGGCCTCGCCGAGCCCACAGAAGCCCGCGAACGCGACGGGAATCGCCTCGTCCAACTTCACGGGAGGTAACACGGGAGGCGTCTTTGTGAGTGGGACAATGAATTTCTCTGGTAAGGAGAAGGGCTTCGCCTTCATTTCAACAAACACCTTGGCGACATGAAAAGTGAGGACGTCCTCCCTTTGTAGTGGCTTCTTGTCCGGGGCCTCGAGGACCACTGTACTACCAGTCGCGCCGGTGACGAAGGCTCTTTCAAAAGTCAAGGGAAGCGCTCTTCGACACTTCTCCGTCGCCGCATCAACACACCCACAGCCCTCGAGATAAAAGACGCGCAAGGCTTTGTCCGTGAGGTCGACCTGCTCCTCCCGCACCACGTCCGCCTTCGGCCTAGGAACGGGCTTTTTCGGCGGCGGCCGCGGCGGCCGCTCCGCGCCCGGCGCGTAGCAGTGCTTTTTGTGGACCGGCCAGGCCCACTTCTGGCACTCGCGCGAGCAGTAGTAGGCCTCCTTGCAGCGTCCACAAAACTTCTTCCACTCACCCGGCCGCTGGCAGGAGTTGCAGAACTTGATCGATGCGTAGAACTCGCGCTCGATCTCGCGCTTCAGGAGCGGGATGGACTCAGCCTGGCGCTGGAGCTGCTCCTGGGCGAGGGCATTCATCGTTTTACGTCGCGGCGGCTGGCGTACGGGTTGCGGTGAAACGTGCGGCGACGAATTTGTGCTGCGGGGCTTGTCAATACGCAGCGACTGCGTTTTGCGACGCAGCCGATAGCTAGCGGGCTGTAACACACTAGCAAACTGGCTGCCGCCAGCGTGGGAAGGCTGTAAGTCGTCACAGACACTGCACAACGATGCTATTGATATCTCGGGCGCGGCCATTGATGCGAGGGTTCGCGCTGCGCAGCGGTGCGCTGCGCAGCTGTGCCGTAAAGGCACCGCATAAGCAACACACTCTCCTGCTCAGGCCTGCGCGGCGCCTCAGCGATGCAGCGGCGACACCACGGAGCAGTGTGGCTCCATTCCCCGTAAGATGCACGATCGTCGGCGCGGCCACCGCCGTGGCGACACCGCTCTTCCCGGTCATCGGCAGCTATCGGTTGGCGTGCTACTTGGTGCCGAACAAGGGCGCACGATTCATAATAGTGGGCTCGGCGGCGGGCGTGTTCAGCTTTGCGATTCGCGACGCGCTGCCCTACCTCGTAGACCACGCTGAGTTGATGGCTCCGATGGCCCTCGCGAACGGCGCGGTGGCGGCGGTCTCGTACGGCGCGCTGGAAGCTATCAATGGCGGTCCCGCGAAGCTGCTCGACCGCGCTAGTAACATGCTGCCGCGGTTTGCTCCTATTTGGCTGAAAGCAGCTGGCCCGGCGGCCGTCGTCGGCGCGGGGATCGGCCTCGCGACGGCTCTGATAGCTCCGTATACGTACGCCACGTTGACGGAGCTCCACTTCGGCGTCGAGCTCCCGAGCACGGCACGTTTTGTGGATCGCCTCGTCCCGGTCACGGTGCCGACGGGCTTCGTGGCGGGGGCGCTGCTCGGGCCCGTCCTCAAGCCGGCCATCGCGGGGTCTCCGTGGCTCGCGGCGCCGGCAGTCTTATTCTTTGCCGGCGGCGCTTTGTATTTATATCGGGACGCGGCGCCCGTCGAGCCCTTTGCCGTTGGGAAGGGGCCGGGCGCCTACTATGTAGACGAAGAAACGCGCATCGCCGCTTCATCAGTGCCCCGCGTCGACGCCGTCACTTTACAAATAGAGTCGCAGCGCGGCGCCGAGCATATTGAGGATGGTGGTGCCCTCGCTTCCAAGGGCGCGGCGCTCCGCAAGGCGCTTTCAGATAGGAGCGTCCGCGCCTACGCGGATGCCCGCCACGCGCGCCTGGACGTGGCGCTGGCGCGGTTCCCGTTCCTGGCTGTGTGGAAATCAACCAGTGTGTCGGGTGCACCGATAATTCTTCACTAAGTCATTTCGCTGCGATGAGCGGTGCAGGAACCGCATCGCCACGCCATCGAGCAGGCGTCGCGTCGATGGCGTGGAGGACGACGCGGCGATTCAGCACGAACGCGCCGTAAATTTTGATTTCCGCACAGGTTCCTGGCGAGCATGCTGGACGACCGGGCGCTCCTCGAAACGTTCTCGCCGTCGGTGGATCCTCAAAAGGCGCTGCGCACGGACGCGGTCGCACGGGCTGCGCTGCTCGCGAGCAGGGGCGTGGCGCCGCGCGACGCCGCGCGGCGAGCCAGACGCGACGTCGAGGCCGCCGTGCCGTCGGCGCGCCTCGGCGCGCTGCCCGTCGCCGCGGCGCTGGCGGCCGTGGTCGCGCCGGACTCGGACGTAGCGCGGGCCGTCGATGTGAATGTCGAAGAGCTCGCGGCGCTCCTGCAAAACCACGGCGTCCACGTTCCGGCGAGCGCGTACGACGACCACGTCGTGGATGAAAGGCGGCGAAAGGCGTGGCGCCTCGTCGGCGCGGCTCTCTTGACTGCCATGGTGGCCGTGGCGCGAGAGATGATGATGTAGTGTGTTAAGACTCATGTAACCCACAAAAACAATCACTTAAACACTGTCCCCGCTCGACACCCGCAAGATCGGCACGCCCGACGACGGGTGCCGCTCCATGGCCCAGCCCCCGTCCGCCAAGCGAAGGAACGTCCGCCCGCCCTTCGCGTCGTCGACGACGACCCTTTCAACAATCTCCACCTCCTCGCCGGGCATGAGGCCGCGGCCCGTCCGCGGCGCGGCGACGTCCGGCGCTTCGCGCACATAAATACCCACGGCCGCGTCGACGACGTACGGCACTGCCTCGAACGTCTCCGACGACACGACGGTCCCCGCCTCTAGGCGTTGTGATAGGTCGATCGCGGCCAGGGCGCAGTGCTCCGTCAGCGCCACGCACCACTTTTCCATGTCTCTCGCTTCGTCCGCGACCAACCAAAGTAACTGCTTTCCCTTACTAGAAACAATCGAAAAGCTCCGCTCCTCCACCCGAAACCGCACCGTCGCGTCGCCCTGGAGGACCAAACTTCCTGCTGGTTTACCAGGCGCCAATAAGGTCGCCGCCGACCGCGTCGACGAGTGCACGTCGCGCTCCTCGTACCACTTCAGTCTCGACGTCGAGAGGACGAAGAAGCGGCGCACCGGCTCGCGCTTCATCAGGAAATTGGAGGAAGCGTGCATCGTCAGGAAGCCGCTCCTTCTGCGAGGCACGGCCCGTGCTAATTTTTTCAAAGCTTCCACGTCGCGCGGCGCGTGCGACAGCAGCAGGGAGACCTCTTCCCGCGCGGCGACGGCGCAGCCCATGAAGTCCATCGCGCCCGCGTCCACATCACTACGGGCGCGCTCGAGCGCGTCCAGACACAACGCGTGGACCTCGAAGAAGCCGGCGTGGCTCGTGGCGAGGAGCGAGCGGCAGTCTCGCGGGGCGTTTTGTGGACTCTTGTCGCCGATCGAGGCCTTGAGAGCGTCGTCGGCCGACGCGACGCCGGCTAACCGCGCCGCGACGAGCGTCATGTTTATCGACGCGGCGGCGAAGGGGAACGGGCCTTCGAGCAGCTTCGCGCACGTCGCCGGGTGGTGCTCGAGCGCGTGCAGCAAGCAGTGCAAACCCAGCAGCCCGCCTCCTCGAAACTCGCGGTCCGGCGCCGTAGCCTGAAACCCAGCGAGCTTCCAGCCCTCCTCGCTCTCGGGTCCGCGGTGCGCCGTCGGCGCGCGGCCGAGCAGTTTAGTCGTGGCGTCAAACACCTCCTTCAGCAAACGTTCGTACTCGTCGTCGCCGACCACCGCTGGTGTGCGGAGCAATGATCTTAAAACGTCGACGCGCGCTCGGGCCGCTTCCGCGAGTTCTTTCGTCGCGGCGTCTTCCATCAATGGTCGATTCAGCAGGCTGCCGAGCCGGGCCTGGAGTTGGTCCATCCTACAGCTCCGCGCGCGCGTAGGTCTCGAGCGCGCAGCGGCAGCGTATACGAGAGCAGTCTCAGAGCTTGCTAATTGTGAGGCATGCGCCCGTGGGCCCCCGCAACATGGGCAGAGAGGCTTCTTGCTAGTGTCTTACAGCGCTAGCCCGCGCTTGCTCTTCGCACTGAATCAGCTGCAGTAGTCAAAACCGGGGATAACAGACCCGCTCGAGCATCGATTCTCGATCCAGACAACTCGCAGTACGATGCGTGCCGCTCCGACCGTCCTGCTCTTCGTCGCTCATGCTGCATCAGCGCTGCAGCCGGTCTCTGTGCAGCGCCGGGCGCTGCTAGGTGGCGCGGCTGCCGCATTAGTCGCCACATCAAAAGAACATGCCAACGCCGCCGGCCTTGAACAATTCAAAACTCTGGTCGACGAGCTCGGCGCGCTGAACAAGGCCGCGCAGGCCGGCACCGCGAGCACCAAGGCCCTCCAGAAGGGCTACGTCGCGACGGTCGTGCCGCTCGAGAACGCCGCGCGGAAGAACCCGTCGCGAGCCGCGCCAGGAAGCAACCTCGGCGGTTGAGAGACCGCACAACGTCCACGCCATCGAGCGGATGATGACGCCTCGACGCACAGGTACAACGCCGAGTACGAGTACGGCGAGCTCATCGCCCAGAAGATTTCTGCAGACGCGGCCAAGCTGAAGGCCGCGGGCACGCCGGAGGACGCGGCACCGCTCCTCCAGAAGCTCGTCGAGTCGACGGACGCGTACTGCCAGACGTTGAATTGTGGGAACCTACTAATCTATCGTTGAATTACGAGCGTCTTCACCGAATACTCCTCGGCCCGATAGCTGTCCGCGCGCAGTTGATCGGCGTAGCTCCTCCGTTTCGCCGTCTGCGGCCGCTGATACGGGACGAAGTGGGGCTTGCCCGTCGCGCGTTCATCATCCAAATCCTCGTCCGGTAGGGGTGGCTCGACGTGCGTGTACCACAGACCGTCGGGCGCCCGCCGATTATGCACGCCGGCGTCACTGCGCGGCCCGCTCGGCAGCGACGCCGAGCGCGGCCGCGGCGCGTCTCCACCAGTCGCCAGGTCGGCGTACCACGCGGTTTTCCTAGCGAAGGCGGCTTCGCCCCTGGTCCACTCCCGCGTGTCCGTGCCCCGTACCAACCGCTGCGTGTTGAAGACCTTGGGATTGAACGCGCCGGGCACGCCGTTCCGCGACTGGGGCCGGTCGTGGAGCGACGGGCCTCTCGCCCTCCCTTTCAATCCTAGATAGGACGGCGGCGGCGCGGGCTTCCTTTCTTCAAATTTGGTCGTGCGCCTTGCAAGCGTCGCCGTCGTGGGCCGCATGGCGTAGTTCTTCGGGCGCTTCGGCTTCTTCTTAGTTTTTGTTGCGGGCACCGTCGCGGCCGGTTTCTTCTCCATGACGAGGCCGGCGGGCCGGCCCTTGAACGATTTGCCCAGCTTAGCCATGCTGCTGCCACACGGCGCGGGCGCTGGCCTCACGCTTTTCCCCAGCAAAGCTCTACTCGCGCCGCGCGGGCTGCCTTTGGAGCGACGGCTGCTCGTCTGCGTCGCCTCCGGAGCCTGCTGCTCGTCTGCGTCGAGCGTGGGGCTGCCACAGCGCTTCTGCAGCGCCTTTTTGGGGCTGCCACAGCGCTCGATGCCGCGGCGCTGGGGCGACCCGCGCACAAGCATGCCGAGGGTGGCACGCCGTATCGTGACGTCTAGGGCTGGCTCTACAGACTGGGCTCACTCTAGACAGGTTTGATTACACACTTGTACTTATAAACAACACGCGGTCACGACCGCAACAACCGCAGGCCCCGCAGCAGCGAGTCGATCTTCTCCGCCTCGGACGCCGGAGCGGCCCGCGACGCGACGCGATCGAAGAGCGCCTCCTCGGCCGTGCCGCGGGCGAGGACCTGGTCGACGACGACGGGCCCCTCGCAACCGAGGCGGCACGCGCGGGACACGACCTGCTTCTCGTATCCCGACTCCCAGATCGTCCGCAAGAGGAAGATATGCGTCACGAAGGGCAGATCTAAACCGTGACGGCCGTCGTGGTGCAAAAGCAACACGCGCGCCGCGCCGCGGTCGAGTTGGCGCGTCCGCTCGGCCCCGTACGTCCCGCCGCAGCGCGCGATCGCCCGGATGATGCGCGGCGGACCGCCCGCGACGAGCGACACCGTTTCGCCGACGGAGTAGACGCGTCCCAGGCGGTGGTCCCGGACGTTCTCCTCGAAGACCCGCGTCGGCAGGTCCTCGACGGCCGTCAGCACGAGCACGCGCCGGCCGCACGTCTTGCACTTGTCCTCGCTCGCGGCGCCGCAGCTCAAGCACGTCCGGTACGCGACCAGGCCGCTACGGAATTTGCGCAGCTCGTCGGCTCTATGAGTGCCCCAGTGTTGTGCGACGGCGTCTTGGCCAAGTCGCATGATGAGGTAGTGGCCCACCCAATCCAAAATCTTCCTATCTTCGGCAAACAGGATGGCCCGCACGGGCCGCGACCCTCCTGACCGGAAGGCGGCGACGGCGGACTCGAGCCGATCGAGCACGTGCCGCGCCTTGGTGTGGGCGTCGTCCACCACCGTGGGAGTCCAAGCCGGCGCCGCGAATGCAGTCCCCGCCGGAGTCCGCGCCGGCGCCGCGGACGCCGTCCCCGACGCCTGGAAGGCCGCCGCCCGCGCCGCCGTGTCCCGCTCGAGCACGGCCTCCCGCCACTGGAGCTCGACGCCGGGCTGGAGCCACACAAACGCTTCTCCGCCCGGCATTTTCTGCTTCTTCGACGACGTATGAACGTGTGAGCAGCCGATGGTGCGGCCGTCGTCCGTGTCGCGCCAGAAGCGGCACCGGAGCGTGCCGTCGGCGCGCTTCGCGACAGGATGCTCCCAGCGATCGTCGGACACGTCGTCCTCGACGTCGACAAAGGTCTTCGCGCAGACCGCACAGGCGGAGGGCGACGCCTTCGCCGCGCACTCGGGACAGTACAGGCAGCCGCACGGCGCGACCAGCAAGAACGAGAGAGACAGGGCGCACTTCGCGCACGGCAGCGACGACGTCTCGTCGGCGAAGAAGCGCACCGCGCGGTCCGTTTTCCGTTGCGGAGTTTTGTGGACCTTTTCGAGCCTGCGTGGTTTGTGAACCTCCATGCCATCACTGGGACAACGACGCGTCGATGGCGTCGGGCGCCCGAAATTTGATTTCCACACTGTCTCGCGCAGGTACCGTAGTTCGCCCAGCACCTCAGGTCTGGATAATTTAACCATCTCGCCGCCGCCGGCGCAGCACAGCAATATATTGTCGATGGCCTCTTTGGCCGCGCGGCGGTTCCGCGGGTTGAGCAGCGACGCGCCGTAGCCGTCGTCCATCGACGCGACGTCGGCCACCTCGAGCGTCGTGAGGTACAAATTGGCTTGGACGAACGCGCAGAACGCGTTCAGCGAGCGAGCCTCGGAGCGCGACGGTCGGAGGCGGCTCACGATCCTGATGGGTGCCGGTAGTTGCAGGTCGGCAGCCGAGTGGCACACGCAGCACGTTCGGAGTGCGTCGCGCAACGCGCCGGCCGCGGCCGCGTCGCCGCTTCCCGAGACGAGGGGTGTCACTACCCTAGCCTGCCACAGCGAGCCGTCCAAGTCCGTTGCATGTGAACTCTCTCGCACCGTGCGCAGCAAACGACCGACTTGCCTCAGTGCCGCCTCGCCCCTCCGCGCCTCGCCGCGCTCGCCGCGCGTCGGCGTGCCCGTGAGGATCCAGACGCTCTCGGCCGTCAGCGCCGACATGAGCCGCAGGCGATTCGTCGACGCCGCGTCGCCGGCGTGGCGGCCCTCGTCGACGATGACGCGCCGCCAGGCGTGCTTCAAGAGCGGACTCTGGTCCGCGGCGTCCTCGGCGTCATCGTCGAGCGAGTAGCGCTTCTTCGTGACGCTTCTGAACTCGCGCGACAGGCGCTCTTCGCTCACCACCAGCACGTCGGGCGGGCGGTCGCTCTCGATGTTATTACCCCACTCCCGGCCGTGGAGGTCGAAAAACATGAACCCGTAGGCGTCGTGGAGGCAGCAGAGCTTCTTTGTGACTTCATCCGCAGCAGCAGCTCGTCCGCCCGCGCGCCGCAGCAGCTCGTCCCGCCAGTGCCGCACCAAAGCCGTGGGCGCGACTATCAGGGTCCCGCCGCAGCGCCGTCGTTGCTCAGGGTCGCGCGCGATCAAAGTCCCGGGCGCGGTCTTGCCACCTACTTTGAGGCGCACTTTGAGTTCCTTCGGGCGCGCCAGGCGCGCATTGACGCGGCCGCTCAGGCGCCGCGCCGGCTCCGGCGGCCGCGCCGCGCGCAGCCGCGCCGTGCGCAGCAGGAGCGCCACGACCGTGAGGGTCTTGCCCGTCCCCGGCTCGTCGCAAAGAAGCCCGCCGCCTTTGCCACTTCTCTCCCTCCGAAGCATAAAACGCAGGCCGCGCCTTTGGTGCGGGAACAAAGTCACGTCGTTTGCGAGGAACGGGACGACGTCGCACGACGCCGTGTATAGAGGTGTTGCGGTCGCACCTAGAGCGCAGAGCGCGCGTGCGTCGCAGAACTGGGCCACGAGGCGCCAGATGATTTCATTCGCCGCGATTCCTGCCGCGGGCCGCGCGGGCGGCCACGCCTCCTCGTCGCGTCTTGCGCACGCGGCGAAGGCGTTCCCGAGCGCTCGCTCGGCGGCCGAGAGCGGTGGTGTCGTCGCGATCGCAGTATTAGTGCTGCTTGTGACGGGTGCCAGCGACCAGCGGCGACGGCTGCGCTCCGCGGCTGAGGACATGTTTTTTCGGGTGCTGCAGCCTGGCTGCTGAGGGGCCGTTACGCTCGCAGCGATGCGCGGAGTTTGCGCGGTACGACTCACGATGATCTATGCCGCGACTTGCGTGCGCCGAACGCGATCGATGCGAGCACTACGGCCGTCCGCCGTCCAGCCTGGAGCTTGCTAGTGTCTTACGGCCGCTAGTCGCTGGTTTTCCCGACGCGGGAGCCCTGGAACGTACCGAGCTGAACGAACTGAGTCTTGTTTGAGACATCGGCTCCATGTGAAACTGGATAGCAAGCCTAAAGTTACGACACACACGAGCAGCAAGCACCTAGTCGTCGACGACGACGTAGTACTTCTTGTGCAGCCGTTTCGTCAGGTGCGGTCGGTCCGCGTCGGTCGCGGGCGGCGGCGCGTCGCCGAAGAGTTGCCACATCGCTTTGGAGTGGCCCGGCACGCGCCGGTCGGGCCGGCCCACCGGCTGGCCACGCCAGTGGAGCGTCCCCCACGCCTTGCCGAGGCGGATGCTGCCGTCGTCGCGGACCGCTCTCTTATTATACTTGAGCTTGGTGATTTGCCAGAAGCAGTCGGGGCCCGTCCAGGTCGGCTTCGTCACGCGCGCCCCAATGCCGTAGTTGCGCAGCGGCCAGAGCACTTCCAGCAGGCGGCGGCCGGGGCCGAGGCGGCCCATCCCTCTAACGCTATCGCACGTCGGCTAGGCGTATAGTGCGCTTGCACACCCGCAGTGGTTTCAGGCGCCGCGCAGCTACAGGTCGCAGCGATCCCAGGCGTGCAGCGCGCAGCGAGTAGACGTCCAGAAGGGGTGCTTGCGCGGTCGCGCAGTGCTGTGATCGCGTGAGCTGGCTGCTTGGTCGCGCTAGCTAGCGTCCTTGTAAGACACTAGCAAGCGGGCCGTCGAGTCTCTTTTGACTGTGCTTGTGGCATACGTGCTGTTCCGCGGGTGAAAGGCATCGCTGGAAGCTCTACAGTTGCTGCCGTCACCTTCGCTAACGTTTCAAGGCGGCTCCGGCGCCAGCGGCCCTGCACCCGAATCGTCGCCACTCGACGCCGACGCGTCGACTCAAAGATGATGCGCCGCCTACTCCTCATCATCCCAGCGGTGGCCGCCTCCACAACAATAAGCGACTGCGACGTCAAGCACGCGTCGGCGGCAACGCTCGTGAGCGCGCTACGGCGAGGAGATTTCGGCTGCGCGGCAACTTTAGCATCGGCGGTGGACGCTACCGATTTAGCGGTCAACGAAGCTCTCTTGGAACTAAGATCGGCGGAACAGCGCCTCAAAGACGTGCGCGACGCTTTACGGACGTCCGAGGCCTCGAGCGGCAAAGGCATGGCGCCCGCGCATCAGTGGGCCCAGTCCGGCGACGAGCTGTTTGTTTCGGTCAAGTTCGCGCACAAGTGGGACGCGCCGGCCACTCTTGTTGGGGAGAATGACGTCGAGAGCGTTCAGTTCGAGGAGGAGCTGGTCACGGTCCGCGCGCGCAAGGGCTCGAAGCGCTTCGACCTCGAGATCGTTCCACTAAGGCCGATCGATCCTCAAAACTCGTCCTGGGTCTCGGCGTCCGTTGGTCGGTTAACATTAACACTAGCTAAAGCGCAGAACCAGTCGTGGTGGCCGCGGCTCAATAGAGATAAAGTAAAACCATCCAATCAAGGTGTGTGGTGGGACAAGCAGGAGTTGTATGACAAGGAGCGGGACAAGGTCGAGAAGGTCGAGAGGGAACGACTTAAAAAACAACGGGAAGAACGAGAAAAAACGCCCAACGAACAGCTCGCGGAGACGGTAGAAGCGAAGCTCAAAGAAGACGAAGCAGAATTGGAACTGGCCGAAGAAATGCCCCCTATCTTAACCGATGAAGCCCAGGAGGCCTCGGTCAAAGCTGAGAGAAGGAAGGCTCTATGTCGGAAACAAGCAGCGCGCGAACGCAAGGAGGCCGAGGAGGACGGGAAAAAGGCCGTGGTCAAGGAGCAGGCTAGGACGCAGCTCGCGTTGGAGGACGTGGAGAACTGGCTGACCTACGCGATCCAACAGATCGACGCGGACGCGAAGAAGGAGAGCGCGGGGATTGGCGGGGTTGTTGTGGGTGACGGCGTCCCGGTGGACATGCCCGACGTGCCCGAGGCGGATTCTCTATTGAGGCGGCGCGCCAAAAAAAGGGGAGAGCCCGTCGAGAAGAAGAAACGGAAGAAAAAGAAGAAGGATGATTCGAAGGAGGATCTTTAGTGTTATAACAATAGTTGATATTTTACTCCGTCTTCTTGATATCGACGCGCCGGGAAGTAGGCAGGCACAGCTCGGCGCCGGCGTCCTGGATGGCCTTGGCGATGAGGACGTTGCACTGCCCGACGGCGTCGTAGTACGCCGTCGAGCCGCCCGGGTAGGGCAGTTTGACGTCCACGACGACAACTAAGGCATCCTTGTCGATGCGCCGCCAGTGGACCCACAGGTTCCGCCCGTTCGTGATGACGTGCGGCGCCAGTGCCTCCTTGAGGTTTGCGATGGTCTGTTCCACGCGGGACACGTCCTCGAGCCGCAACCGCAGCTCCGTCTTGTACTGCCCCCAGCGCATGCGCGAGAAGTTGACCAAGGGAACACCCATGATCTGGCCGTTGGGCACGACGACCGTCCGCTCCGAGTAGAGTCGTATCTTCGTGTCGAACCAGCCCATCTGCGTGACGATGCCCGCGACGTCGCCGAACATAATCTCCTCGCCTGCGCCGCGGGGGAGTGACGCCCGACGGCGTGTCGTGTCGTCGGACGCCGTGCGCAACCGGGGCGGAACTTGTCGTCACGCAAGTCTCACGTTCGCATCCGTGTCGCAAACATACCAGCTTGCATACCTGGCGTCGAGAGAGCGAGAAACGCGCCACCGCAAGCGATCTCACCTTTGCTCTGGAGATATGCAGCAATTTTTTAACGCGCGCGCTCTCGAGAGTGTGTCTCCGCAACGCGCTGACCGCGCCGCGCAACGAGTGCGCGACGCAACTCTATTTAAACACACATGAGGCGCGGCGCGGCGTAACCGTCCGCAACCCGCGCACGTCCGCAGGTCACCACCACCCTACCCCCACCACCAACATCATACAACAACATCATGCCTAAGTCCATCATCGCCGCCATCAAGGACCGCGTCGGCGGCATCATGTTCTGGGCCGCGAACGAGGCCGCCGTCGCGTCGAACGGCAAGACGACGGGCGAGAACTCGGGCACGCTCGCGGCCTACGCGGCGGAGCTCGTCGCCTAGGCGCTCCGGACACTCCCACCGGCGCCACACTCCCACCACTCCCTCCTCCCACTCCCTACTAAAGATACCACTCTATATTTGGCGTGTCACGGCGTGTGAATCCACGTCCCCACGCGATCGCCATTCAAACGGTCGTTCTAGGCGTTCAGACGCTTCCCGTGCTAGTGTCTTAACAGGCCCGCTAGCTCGAAAAACTAACCTTGAAACTTGGGCATTTTAGGACGTGTCGACGTGGTCGCTGCAGACGTGGTCGTAGCAGTGTAAAGTGTCACCACACATCGCTCGCGTGCAGCTCCTCAGGCACAGCGGCCAGAAAAATATCGCATGAGATGAGCCTGGCAAGCTGCACAGCACAGTGATTTGCATGATGATTCGCCACCGCTGCTGCGCAGCCCTAGCGCTCCTGCTCATAATCGCAGATGCAAAAACACCAAAACCCCAAATCGAAATAACAACAAGCAAGGGCACGCTGCGTTTGGAACTCACGCCCGATCACACGCCGATAACAGTGGACAACTTCCTGGCCTACATCGATTCAAAGTTCTTCGACGGCCTCACGTTCCACCGCGTCATCAAGGGCTTCATGGCGCAGGGCGGCGGCTTCGACAGTAGTCTGAACGAGAAGCCCGCATTATTTCCTCCCATAAAATTGGAGGCGGCCACGTCGTTAAGTAACACGCGCGGCACGATCGCCATGGCGCGCACGAATCAGCCCGACTCGGCTACATCGGAATTCTTCATCAACCACGCCGACAACAAATTCCTCGACGCGAGCAAGAGCAGCGACGGCTACGCGGTCTTCGGCTACGTCATAGATGGATTATCGGTCCTGGACGCCATCGCCACCGTCGCGACCCACTCCGTGACGGTCCACGGCACCAAGTTCGACGACGTGCCGAAGACGCCGGTCGTCATCGAGTCTATTCAACGCGTCGTCGTGCCGGAGCCGACGTGCGTCGTCCGCGTCTTTCGATTTTGAGCCGTTTCGCGACGCCATCGCCGCGACGACGGCGTCGCGCGCCACGCCGTCGACGCGGCCCCGTCGCGCGGGCTGCCGGAGCCGACGGCGTAACGTGGTCCATGCACACAGGTCCGAACCGACGCCCGAACCCGCGCCGAGACCGACAGCCGCGCCGAAGCCGCGGCCCACGCCGCGGCCCACGATAGCGCCCACAGACGCGGACGAGGCGACACAAGCACCGACGGCCCTGCGCATTCGGAGCGGCTACGCCATGTCAGACGCCGACGACGCGATCATGGCCCAAAAGGCGCACGGCACCTGCCCGGCGCCGGTCCAGGCCAAATTACGATGGGGCTGCGACCGCGACCTGGCCGACGACATTTGTTGTTTTAACAGAAACTACGCCGAGCCGACGGGCTACGCCTGGGGCACGTCGTGGCCCGCCGACGTCACGGAGGCGCCACAAGACTACTACGACCCCGTGACCGGGCGCCCGCTCTTCCGCGCGCCCGTCGGCCGCTCCCGGGCGGACTTCCTCGCGGAGAGCAAGGCCCACGGCTGGCCGTCGTTTAGAGATGCCGAGGTCTACTGGGACAACGTGCGCGTGTTAGCGAACGGCGAGACCGTGTCCGTCGACGGGACGCATTTGGGCCACAACCTGCCCGACGACGCGGGCAACAGATACTGCATCAACCTGGTGTCGGTGGCGGGCCGGTCCTGCGACGAGTGGTTCGGTCCTGGTGCTTCTTCTGACGACCTGTTGACGACCATTGTGGACCTGGACGTGCCCGAGGAATTCTGCGGAAAGTACAACCTGACGGCGCCCTGCGTCTACGTGCACCGGAGCGGGCCCGGGAGCGGCTGCCACCTCCCGGGCCCGCCCGACGCGTGCCACCGCTACGTCCGCGTCACCTACGATAGCTGCCCCGTCTACGTCCGCGGCGGCGTCGACGCCGACGATCGCTTCGACCCGGTGACGGGCGTTTTACGAGCGTGCGCCGACGACGTCGTGAAGATTGACACCACCTACTGGGGCCCGCCGGCCGATAACCCAAAACCGTGCGGCCCGCAGCTAATCGGGACCGATGAGACCGCATCGCAGCAGCTGCCTGTTACTTTTGTTCTCGCCTTGCTCGCAGCTTCGGCGGCGCTCGTGGTCACGTTCGCGGCGTGCGGGCGGCGGTCGAAGTACGCGCCGACGGAGGTCGAGATCCCGCCCCTCGACCCCGACGAGAGCTACGAGGACGCGGCGCTTGTCTAGCAGCGCTCGTGTAATTAGTTGTTTGTGAATGGGAGGCTTATTCCAGGGAGAGGGCATCATGACCTTCACGCCATCGACGCGACGCCTGCTCGACGGCGTGGCGGTGCGGTTCTCTGACCGCGCGGCTTGGCCAGTGCGGCCACGTCGTCCTCAGGGCGCGAAGACGGTGCGCGCGCGGCGGTTCCACTCGTCGACCTCGTCCACCTGATCCTCTACCGTCACGTGTAGATCGTCATCGTCTAAGCCCTGCCCAGGAGCAGGCATGGGAAAGGCCGTGTAGAGCGCCCAGCACGACTCCATCATGAAGCCCTTGTGGACGGGGTGGCGCGCGACCTTCAGGGTTGGGACATCTCGCCCGTCGACGACGACCCTCACCGACGAGCCGCTCTCGCCGCCGGCGACGCCGGGCTGGCGCCTTGCCTTGCGCGCGTGGCCCCAGCGCCACTTGACTTCCACTTCCAGCTCCCAGGTGCCGGCCCGCTCCGTGCTGCCATTTCCACAGAATGTGATTGTCGCGGGGTTGTTGTCGGTCCAGTAGGGGTCGACGGCGAGCCATTCTTCGCCCGCCGCCCGCTTGAACCGGAAGCGCCAGGTCTGGCTGCAGAGCTCGTCGCGCGTGAGGGAAGTGCGCTTTGAGTCCGCGATGGACAGGCGGCAGAACTCGCGCGGGTGGAGCTTAGCGTCGACGGCGATGTTGCGCCACTTGCGCAGGGGCTGGCTGAGGTCGTGCCAGAGCGCCCACGAGCCGCAGACGCTCCGCCAGGCTTTTGAGACTGAAGCGTTACTGCCGCCTGCCGCGACGTCTAGGAAGGCTAAGGAGCGCTCGATCACGATGGGGTCCATGCGCTGCGTGACGTCGACAGGCGTTTTCCGTTAGGGCACGCGCTCTGGGGGGTATGCAGCGTACTTCCGCGCTTTGGCGCGATGTGTTCCTAGCCACAGCGTGAGACCTGGCCAGTTTGTTGTGCTCTCAGAGCCGCTTGCTAGTGTCTTACAGGCCGCTAGCACTAAGCTGGCCGCGACGCCATCGCCGCGACACAAGATTAACTACCAACTCTTAGAACCCATGGATCACCACCTGCGACTTCAGGCAGATCTCCTGGTCCACGAGGAAGCTGTTGACGTTCGTCCGCTGGTCGCCGCTCAATTGGATGATCTCGCCCATCTCCGAATCCTTGGTGACCGCTCCATTACACTGGAAGTTCTTCTTGAAGGCCTTGCAGATGCGCTTCACGTCGAGGTCGTCGGCCAGACCCTGCACGGTCGTAATACACTTCCGCCCGTTTCTCTGCTGCACGCGGATGTGGACCTTCGACTGGTCTCCTTGCTTCTCGTCGGCGTCGTCGAAGGCGTCGAAGGCGTCGAAGTTCTGGATCTCCGCTTCCGTCATGCCGGTGCGCGGCGCTCGGCGTCTCTCGGCGGCGTTACCTGCGCGGGCGTTTCGCGTCGCGGCGTCGTGCAGCCTATCGGCCGACGTGCGTGCGGGACGCCTTCGTGTCGTTTCTTGCGGCTCGCGCGCGCCGCCGCAGCGGGCGAGGCAAGTGTGCTCTCCGAGAGGCGAGTCCACGGCGGTAACGCGAAGCGACATCTCTCTGTCGCAGCATCAGTGATTGATAAGCGCTGCAACGTGCAGTTCGTAAGAGCTCAACAGCTCGTATTGCGGCCACAAGATGGTCGACTCGATTATGCTCGACGATGTACGGGTTTTACAGGCTCGCGGCGAAAGCATCAGAGCGAGGCACGACACGTCGCAGAGCCCCTCGGGGACTGCGCCTACGCATTTTCCAAGTCTAAAACCCATCCGAAGGCCCGCGCGGGAGAGCGCAGCGCCAAAGCACCATCTCAAGCAGAGGGAAGGCGGGCGGCGGTGCAGCCAGAGCCCCAAGGTCTCGAAACGGACAGCTCGTAGCACCCTTTGACGAGTCAAAAGCGACGAAGCGGCGCCGAGCCCATTCAACGCCAAGCACAGTGGCACCAGGGCAGCCCCGCGCCCCGCAAGCATGGCCGAGGTAGTAGAACCGCTGCCCCTCGCCGACAAAGATGGAACGGCAACACCCTCACAATTGGACACGGGCCGCAGCGAGGACGTCGCCGCTTTATTAGGTGATGTGGACACCGATCTGGACAAGCTCGGGCAATTGTTAGGTGTGGACGGCGCCGTGCGTCGCAAGGCCTCGAAAAGGGTGAAGCGGGCCTTTGGGGTCACAACCTCAAAACAACTTTCGGATGCGTTGGCCGTGGCCTTGCAGGCGCAAGCTTCTAGACATGAAGCGGAGTTGCGACGAGTCCGAGAGGAAGGGAACCAAGCTTTGGAGAAGCTACGAGCCGATTTAGAAGCTAGAATAGACGCCATGAACGCCGGTTTATCGCCGGAGGAGGCTGCATTAGAAGCGGAAAGACGAGCAGCAAGAGAAGCTCGGCTCGTGACCATCGAGTCGCGATTGGACGCGTTGGCGCACAATTTATCAGGATTCGCGGACAACCAACAACGACTGGCGAAGCAGGAAGAAGAACGCGCCGCGTACCGAGAGAAAGTTGAGGCGCGCGCGGAAGATAAGCCAGCTCCGGCTAGAGAACAAAGTGGCGAGGACCTCGGGTTCGGGTTTAGGACCGATGGGACACCTAGAAATCCAGCGGCCATGCAACGATGGCACCGCGCCTTCGACTACATCAAGTCGAAACGCAAACTCAACAAATACGGCTGTTCCGTTAGATGTGCCCCTCGGCATTCCGTCGCCAATCGGTTGGCGGACATGGAGAAGACGATGATGGAGCTCAAGACGCACATTGACTATTTGGAGCACCAGGAGGCGCCCGTGGTTGTCTCAGGTGATTCGGGCGAGGCACTACAAGCTTTGAGTCAAAAATTGGAACGGTGCTTCGATAGAGTAGCGGCCGCGGAGAATTCCATCGACACGACGAACGAAGCGCTTGGGATTGCCAGGGAGCAATTAGCCGAGGCCCAACAAAGATCTGCGGAGCTCGCGGCCCAATCTCAAGCCTTAGGTGAACAATTGGGAGAGTTCAACGACGAGCTAAGCGTGACGAAGACGCAGTTGGGTTCCCAGATTGACACGACGAAGACGCAGCTCGATGTGACCAAGACGCAGCTCGGTGAACAGATCGGAGAGTTCAACGATGAATTATCTGTCACATCAACAGCTCTGGGAGCCCTGACGGCCGTGAAGCACGACACGTTTGCGGAGAACATCTTGACCTTAGTTGCGGAGAACGCCGCGAGGCTGGGGCTGACCGGCGGCGAGGGCGCTCCCCCGTACAATGATCAACCACTGACGAAACGCGTCGAAACGCTGGAGGAGACGGTCGCCGGTCATGCAGCGCACTTCGAAGCGTTGGATGCGGAGGCGCAACGGGCTCGCGACTCGACGGAGCTGCAAGAGTTATTAGGAAGGGTGGTCGAGGTCGAGAATAGCATCGGGACGACGAACGAAGCCCTGGGCATCGCGAAGGAGCAGCTCCACGACTCACTGAACCAAAAGTCGCAGCAGCTCAACGCGGAGATCGCCTCCAGTAAAGCATTGATAGATGAGAAGATCGACAGCACAAAAACGGCGCTAGGTGAACAGGTGTCGATGGTCGACAAGCAACTCGGCGGCCTCTCAACAACGATAGAGGGTTTCAATGATGACTTAAGTGTGCAAACGGAGGCCGTGGCCACGCTGACGGCCGTCAAGCACGACGCGTTCGCGCAGAACATCCTCGACTTGGTCGCGGAAAATGCGGCTCGACTGGGCCTAATCGGGAACGCGCCGCAGAAGGTCGACGAGCGGGCCCTGCAGAGGAAGTTCATGGAGTCGTTAGCGACGATCAACCTGGTCACTGCACAGGACGACAATTTCGTCATGTCCGAGGGCGTGAAGCGGGCCGTGGACTTTGTGGATGCCGAGACGCAGGACTCGACGGCGCGCTCAAGGTGCGATGAACTTTCGACGAGCATCGAACAGCTCGAGGCAGCACTCAAAGAAGCTGTGGCCGCGCGCGACGCCGCACTACGGCAGGAGTCTGCAGAGAGACGGAAGCAGGACAAGGCCCAGAGTAAAGAGAGGGCCAAGGACGCCGTTACGGCGAGGGACGCGGCCGTCGCCGCCGCCGCGTCCTACTCAGCAAAGTCAGTAGCTCTCGCGGGCGAGAATGCCGAAAGTCTGGTGGACGCGCGCATGGCCGCTGCTTTAGAAGTCATTTCGAGGGACATGCTCAAGGGGTCTGGTGTTTTAGGTGAGAGGGTCTCGGCGGTGGAGAAGACCGCCAACGAAGCTTTATCGACGGCCAATAAAGTTGATAATGGTGTGCCTCTGTTAATAAACGATCAGAAGAAGCGCGAAAAGGAGCTCTGGGACTTCTGTAGGAGCGAGTTGTGTCGGAGCGGCTGGTTCGAGGAACGGCTGAATAGATTAGCTACCGCTGTGGATCAAAAACCTGATGAGGCGCGCGTGAAGATGCTCCTGCGGAAGCTCGACGCTACTCTCAGAATGCACTGCGGTGATGGGGCTGCTTTATCTCTCTTAGTTGAGAGAATACATGGGGAAGTCAGTCGCAAGCTCAACCGGAAGGACGTCATTCGAATTGTGGAAGCTTCCATCGACGAATGCGAAAAACGCCTGGAGAAGGTGGCCAAGGCCGGCGGCGGCGCGCGGATCAACGCGTTTTTGCATGATGCTACTTTACCACAAAAAGGACTGCCGCCCGGCGCCACGTCCGCGACGCTCGGGCGGTCTACCACCTTGGCGCGGCCTCGCACGGTCGCGCAAACCACCGCAACGGCAATCAGGCCCGACGCGGCCAAGGAGATCTTCAGCGCGATTGCCCAAAGTGTTACGGAGTCGATGGACGCCGACTTGACATCAGTGCAATCTGGCATGGAGCCCGCTGAACTAAAAAACGCAGCTAAGTGGGCCGCGAGTGCCGCCTCGGCGGCCGTCCTGGGACTGGCGATACAGGACGTGGAGAAGCTGTCGACCATAAGGGGACCCACCACCCAGCCCGTGCTATTTCCTGGTCAAACACGTGCGATGACGACCCAGGGACGGCCCGCGACGGCGACCACACCCGGCTTCACGGCACCGCCGTACGATCCAAATCTTGTGAAGCGCACGTTCGACAGTCCCCCGAACCAACTGGTGCTCGCGTCGTACCCGAACGGACGACCAGGGGCGTTGCGCCCGATCAGCCTCGCGCCGCCCGAACAGGAGGACGACTTCGAGGACGTGCCGATCGCGGAGCCCTACGTGCAGCCGTCGGCGATGCCGAGCGGGGCGATGAGCCCGCTGTCGCAGGGTCCCGCTGATTAATGCTTCCATAAAGTCCTGAGATTCCGGCGTCCGGTCTGCTCCCCCCTCGTAGTCGTCGCTTCCGAGCTAACACTCCGGGCGACGGCGGGCGCGGAGGGCCGGGGGCGGGGCGGGCGTGCGGTCACGCAGACCCCGCGGCGGTCGTGGTGGCTAGGCGGCCTAGCTCTAAGCAAAGCAGATTTTTTCGCAGTGATATATTATGCAGCAGCCCACGCGACTGCTGCCGCCTCCTCGTCTAACGCGCCCGTGCGCCGCGCCTCCGCGATCTCCGCGTGAGCCACCGCGACGGCGGCCTCGACGGCGTCGGCCGCTCCCGCGGGGTCCGGCAGCCCGTTCGCGATTTCGGCCTCAGGAACTAGTGAAGCGGGCGCCGGCGCCGGCGCCTCCGACTCGACGGGACGACTGTTATTGAAATCTGTCGCGGCAAACATGGATGTAGTCTGGCAGCCTGGTCGCAATTTCCAATTACCGAGGGGTTGAATGAACGCCGAGGCACCAGCGAACATGTGGCCCATATTTGTGACGTTGTCGATCCTCCATTCCGCGAGCGGGTGCCTGTACGACGAAGCGCCGTTGAACATCGCGTGCATACTCGTCACGTTGTCAACTTTCCAGGCCTCAAGAGGGTGGTCGAACGACGCGGCGCCGCAGAACATGCAGCTCATGTCCGTGACGCTTTCAACGTTCCAGTCGCCGAGCCTGCGTGGAAATCGAATTTCAGGCGCCCCACGCCATCGATGCGATGTTGTACTGCGTCTACTCTCCGCGCTTGATTTCGACACTGCGCCGAGCGGCTGGTTGAACGACGACGCCTCCCAGAACATGTAGCTCGTATCCTCGACCTTGTCGACCCGCCAGTCGCCCAGCTCCTGATTGAACGCCGCGGCGCCAGCGAACATGCAGCTCATATCCGTTACAGAAGACACGTCCCAGTTGCCGATCGCCTGGTTGAACGCCTTGGCGCCGTTGAACATCGAGTGCATATCCGTGACGTTGTCGCACTTCCAGCCGCTAAGGTCTTGATTAAAAGACGAGGCGCCGTGGAACATCCAGCGCATATCCACAACATTATCGACGCGCCAGGATCCAATTGATTGATTAAATGCAGCCTGGCCGCTGAACATCCGGTCCATCGTTGTCACGCGAGACGTGTCCCACGCACTGATGTCCTCGTCGAAGCCGGCGTCGAGTTTTGAGAGGACGCAGCGGTCCCATTCGGGCCGGCCCTCCATCCAGTCCTCGCGCACACAAAACAGCGCCGACATGTTCGTCACCGCGCTCGTGTTCCAGGTCGCCATGGGCGGCAACGCCGCTCGCTCTTCGTCGCTGGACCATTGTTTTAAGGCTAGTCGCAGGGTCTCATTTGTTAAGGCAGTGCAGTCGACGACGAGGGGCGCCGCCTCGCACGTCTCCTCGCCGGGCTCGGTCGCTGGTGCCTCTTCCTCCATGGTATGCTGCCTGGTTCCGTCGTGAGGCTGCCCGACGGCTGAAGCACAGCGCCTAGCCAGCGCTAGCCTCAGCTTAACCGACGGGTTTTGCGCGCGGTCTTGCGGGACCCCTCCCCGCCCCAAGCGCCATAAGCTAGTGTCGATACGCTAGCTCCGAAACATGAATCACACATACTTTAGGACAGATATCACACATCACGACGAAACGCCGTCGCCGCTAAGCCTTTGCCGAAGCCCGGTCATGTGGGCGTCGAAGAGGCGCTCGCGCTCGCGTGGGTCGAGCGCCCCGGTGACGATGTGGCGGCGCAGCGCCGGCTCGGCGTCCGCCCACCGTGCGTCGACGTGGCGCTCGTCGTAGAAATGGGTGCGCAACAAGCCGTTGAAGCTGTCGGTGAATGAAGCGTCGAACGAATCTTTGAGGAACACGACGAGCGCCGCGGTCAGAACGAGCGTCGATTCCAGCAGGGCGTCGAAGCCGTCGCGGTCGCTCTGCGCGTCGGCTCCCTCAACCACAAGTTCGCCACCGTCCTGACGTGAGCGCGCGCGCTCCGCGAGGGCGACATCCAGGCCGTCGAAGAGCGCCCGCGACCGCGCGTCCGCGACCGTCGCAAAATCAGCGAGGAGACGCACGGACGTCTCGTAGCTCTCTTCGCCGAGGGCCAGGACCGCGTCGCGGACGGCCGCGTCGGCGCAAATAACAAGGTCGTACGCGTCCAGGTCCTCCTTCGCGAGCGCCGCGCCGGCGGCGGTGACCCGCGTGCCGTCGAACCCGAGAGATGTGAGAATTGCCTCTTGGCGCGGGTTCTCGATGAGCGCCTGGTCCTCTGTGAGGCTGCAGGAATGTGGATAGATCCACCATCCCGCATCTGCCCAATGGGCCAGCGCGTCCGCGCAGCTCTCGGCCATGCGCGCGCGCGCGTTGTCGTCGTCCACGAAAAGGACTTGCGCGTGGTAGCGCGAGGCGTCGACGTCCAGCGACTTGATCCTCGCCGCTTGCCATTCGGCGAGAAGGGCTTGCGGCGTGAGCGCATTGCTTATGTACAGGCTCCACCAGAGTGGCAGCGTTCGCAGCCGTACCGGCGTGAGCGCACTGCTTACGCAGAGGCTCCACCAGAGTGGCAGCATGGTTAGCAGCCGTACTGTCGCCATAATTCGAGGAAAGTTTATGGGACGTTCAGGCTTGTCCTCTGTTAGCACTGAGCGAGCCCTGTGGTTCTCCGGTGCTCTTTTCAGCCTGCCAGCTTAGCCAGAGCAAGTTTGCTCTCCGGCCGGCTGGGGGCGGCAAAACACTCTGTGCGGCTGTCCAGAGATGCGCATCACTGCCCAAAGACTCGCAGCGATGGCGACCGTAGCTGCCGCCGCGAAACCGAGCAAGGTCTACGTCGTAACTGGGGCCACGGACGGCATAGGGAGGCTCACCGCCCAGAAGCTGGGCGCGGACGGTCTCCACGTCGCCGTGCACGGCAGAACGAAGTCGAAAGTCGACGCAGTAGTAGCCGAGGTCGAGCAGAACGGCGGGAGCGCGCGAGGCTTCGTGGCCGATTTGAGCTCGATGGCAGACGTGAGGCGTCTCGGCGCCGAGATCGCGGAAGCTTATGACAGCATCGACGGTCTCCTCAACAACGCAGGAACCTTTAGTGGAGACTACACCGGCAAACGCGTCGTCACGGCCGAGGGAAATGAGTACTCGTTGGCCGTCAACGTATTAGCCCCTTTCCTGTTGACCTCGCTGCTCCTCGACCGCGTCCGGGCCTCGGGCGCCGGTCGCATCCTGGTCACGTCGTCGATGTCGGCCGGCGCGGCGGACGCGTTGAACGACCTCCAGTGCGAGCGCTGGTCGGAGCACCGCGCCTACTCCCTCTCCAAGCTCTGCTGCGCCATGATCGCAATGGAGCTCGACGCGCGCTACGGCGACCCGCCCTCGCTTTGTATTCATACAATGGACCCCGGTACGGTCAACACGAAAATGCTAATTGCGGGCTGGGGCCGCTGCGGCATCCCGGTCGCGCAGGCGACGCGGTCCTACCACATGCTCGTGGACGAGAGTTACGGGCGGTCGTCGGGCGAGTGCGCGGGCACGGGTCTGAACCGGGAAGCGAAGGACCCCGCGGCCCGAAAGAAGCTCTGGGACGACCTGAAGGAGCTGACGGGGGCGTCCTACCCAATGTAACTTGACATGTTTAGCTCGTTTTAGCTCGCGAGCGCCGCGGCGTAGGGGTCTTCGGGCGTCAGGATCCACGCCGTCAGCACGACGCCCGCGGCGGCAAAGAGGAGCCATGTGGGGCGCGACGCCTGCTGGCGCGGCCGCAGAGATGCCACGTCCCGTCGGAGCGCGTCGAGGTCGGCCTCGAGTGAAGCGACGGCTTCGACTGGCGCCGAGACGGAGCGCCGGTCGGCGACAGGTCGCGGCGGCGGCGCGCGGCGGCGGAGCGCGTCGCGCAAGGCGTCCGCATCATCCAGAGCAGCCTCGAGCTCCGTGGCGAGCGTCTCGCGCGTGGCCTCGTTTCCTGCGGACTCGGCCAGGGCTTGAGCCCGCGCCGCGTACGTCGCGGCTCCCAAAGCCGCCGCGTTCGCGCGTAGAGCGGCGGCGTGCGCACAGAACGCGGCCGCGGCATCGGAGCGGTTTGCGTCGGCCGCCGTAGCTCGATCCTCGGAGACCTGGCGCGCGCGACCGGCCGCCGCGGCCCGATTGTGAAAAATTGGGAGAGCCCAAAAAATTACAAAAAGGTATCAGGAGCGGTAAAACTCTAATCAATCTCTGACCCGCCGTGAAGTTAGAAGAAATGTGCGGTATTCACGCGCAGACCTTTATCAATTAGCTTACCGCGCGCGGATTGTGGCTCTGAGCTGCAGACCAAGTCGGCAGGCCTAGATCCGCCTTGGAGCATTGCGCGCGCAACACTGATGCTCCCCGCGGGACTCCTCTGGAAGGCTCAAAACAAGGCGTGCGATTTCGTGCGATTCGGGCTAGCGTTATAGAGATACTAGCAAGCGGAGCTCTCACAGCTGACTTGGGCTCACGCAGCTCAAAACAATCAGATTTGGCACACGCTTGCAAGCTCACACCAGTGCTCTGCGCTGCGTTATCATTTGTGCATTGCTCACACGCCTAGACTCCTAAAGCAGCAGCCTGCAGGCTGCGCACTCTGCACGCCATCGCGCAGAGCGACGACAGCGATGGCCTTCGCCCAGAACATCCGCCACCTCGCCCGTAAAGCAGCCGCCGTTACAACAATCACGACGGCCTCATGCGAAGACGCGCCGACGCTCCGCGAATGGCTCGAGAAGGACACCTTCAGCGCGGCCTTCTCCCAGGGCTTCGGCTGCGAGGCGGCGTCGATTGGGGTCGCTCTAGGACTGGCGGACGGCGTCGGCGGGCCGCGCCAATTGCGCAAGCGTTTGGACGGCGTCGCCGGGGCGTCAAGCGGTGCGAAGGTCGCTGCCGTCTTAGCGGCGCCGAACTGCCCGCTGGAGGCCTTCGAGGCCCTGGTGAAGCGCATGCGGTTTCGCGACGCTCTGTTGGACTTCGACGACTTGGCTCTATATGAGGGCGGCTGGGCTAGACTCTCGACGTTCCGGAAGCACTTCTCGGGGCTCGTGGGTGGGCGCGACGTCCAGAGTTTAGATATGTTGCCCTTCTCTACGACAGCATTCGACCTTAAGAGCATGCGCTCAGACATCCTGTCGGAGGGCCCGCTCGAGCTCGTGTGCTTTGCCTCGGGAGCGTTTCCTCCCTTATTCCCGCCCGTGCACATCGGCTCATCACTATACACGGACGTGGCCTTCTTCACGGACGCGTCGGGCTGCCGCGGACTTCAGACGTCTCCAGAGTCGCGCGTGCTGCAGGTCTGCCACGCCGACGTGCCCTTCAACGGGCCCTGGGTCGTCGAGTCGCCCTCGTCTTTAGGTGTGCGCGAGGTCTGCTCCGTCGTTTTAACAGGAAACACGCGCGTCGTGCCGCTGCCGCCCGGCGCGCGGGTCCGCGTCGCCGCGGCGCTGGACGGGGCGCGCGAGGCCGTCGTCGCCGCCTTGGACCGGCCGCTGGAGCGCGTGGCGCCGGGCCACTACGTCTGCCGCGTGTCTCCCAAAAAACGCGTCGCCGGCGCCGTGGACGCGCTGGCGCTGTCGGCGCTCGTCGCCGGCGTGGCGGGGGCGGTCGTGGGGGTTTTGCGGCGGCGGTGATGTAATTGTTTGTGGTATATTACGCGCCCAGTCTTACGCCGACGGCGTTTCGCGGGCGCGGAGCGCGGCTCGCGCGTTTCGCAGTTCGCCCTCAATTCCCTTTGTGGTAGGGTGTGAGCCGCCGAGCACGCGCCGCGCGACCCGCGCCGTGTCATCGAGCGTCGACACGGCCTCGCGGCGATCGTCGAGCGAGGCGCTGGCGTCCTTGTAAGAACGCACGCGACGCGGCGAAGGCCGAGCTCGCCGCGGAATGAACCACCGCCCCCCCCTTTTCTACCATCACCATCACCCCTGCACAGAAGAAGACGCGGTCTCCGCGAGTAAGATTTGTACGACTCGTGCGCCCCCCCCAACGCCGTCGACGGTCGCGGTGATAAAACACAGCGGTCCTTAGGGGCACTAGCCTCGCGTCCGGGGTCAAGTACTCAAGTGCGCCGCTTCTTCGCCGCCGGCTCGACGGCCTCCGCGACTTGGGCAAATCCGCGAGCGTGGTCCCGAATCAACCGCCGGATCTGCGGTAACCCTAGCGACGGCCCGGGGTCCACGGAGTCCAGCGCGTCCGGCGGCGCCAGTAAATCATTTGCACCGCGGATCGGCTTCAGGTAGGCGTGATCCAAACATTGATCCGCCGAGTACCGTTGTGCCGGGTCCATCTTGATCAAATTCTCCAGCAGGTCGACGGCGTCCTTCTCCGCGCCCGGGTACAGCGCGGCGAAGGTCCTCCTGCCTGTAGGGGCGGCCCGTTTCGCAGCCTCTAGTCTTTGAGCCACCTCTGTCGAAGACGATAAAGCTGCCACGTCCTGTACTGAACAACCAACGACTCGGACTATGGTAGCGAGCTGGTCGTCGCCCGGTTCGATCGCCCTCGTTCTCGGCGACAGGTCGGACGCGTCCCCGGGGAACAACGGTCTTCTATCAAGATAACACTTCACCGACGCCTTTTCCATGGACAAAAGTTCAGCTAGGACGCACCCACAAGCCCACATGTCGACACTACTATTGTATTGAGGCGCCCGCAGCAGTAACTCGGGCGCCCGATACCACCGCGTCACGACGTGCGTGGTCATCTGGCGCCGCAAGGGCGGCCGCGCATGCAACACTTTGGGCGACTCCGCGTCGTCGTCGTCCGCCGCCCGTAATGACACAGAACGTTGTAAGTGTTGTCGAGGTAGCGTTCGCGCTAAACCAAAGTCGCAGATCTTCAAGGAGACGGGCTTGACCTCCAGGAGGCAGTTCGCCTGTGCGGACGGAACCGTCTCAGTCAAAAACGGCCTCAAAATCGGAAAAGAGACCACCCACGGCCTCCTCTCCTGGAGACGACGCGCGTCGATGGCGTGAAACCGCCGCAGACCCCCTTCCCCTTGAAATACGGACACCGGTGTTCGCCGGCTTGAGGTCGCGGTGGACGACGCCCGCGCTGTGGAGCCACCGCAGGCCTCGCAACAAGTCGAGCGAGAGCCACCGGATGTGGTCGCCCGTGAAGTACTGGTTCGAGGCCACGACCTTCTCCAGGTCCGTGGCTGCTTTTTCAAAGATGAGGAACACGTCCGCATCATCACTGGGGTCTTCGAGCGGCGTCCTCACATCTAGGAGGTTCACGATGTTGTCGTGCCGCGGCAAGGCTGCGAGTATGCGCACTTCGCGGATGATGCACAGCGCGTCCCTGCGAGAGTCGAAGGCTCCTACCACTCGTTTCACGGCGACCTGCTTCCCATCACTAATTTGAGTGGCGGCGCAGACCTGGCCGTAACTGCCTCTTCCAACGAGCTTCTCGAGGTTGAACTTCGCCGCGCCGCCGCAGGCCTCCCAGTCGCCGCCCTTGCCGTCGCTCGCCTTCGTCCAGCCGAGGCGCTGGGCTAGTCTTCGGGGCGTCGCGGCGCTCATGCCTCGGTGTGCTTGTGGTGGCGCGGGCGGGTCTCCGTGCGGGGCACGGTCCCGTGGCGTCTGCGCGCTGGCCGTCTTTTGACGCGCGGCGCCTCGCGCGTGGGAGCGAGCACCGAGCAAAAGGGCCTCCTACTTGAGGGCCCTTTTATGGAGTGCGGGTGCCGTCGCTGCACCGGTTTTCGAGCGGATCAGCCTTGAAGGTATACCGAGCCACGGATATGTCGCAGCGGCCTCCAACAAGGGCGATCGGGAGCGAAAGACAAAGGCGCAGCTGGGAGTGGGCTAGCTGTAAGACACTAGCATTCGTCCTAAGACGGCCAACCGTCCGGGTAGCGTTCTTCGTGTTCATCAAGCAGGGCAGATGCGGTTCCAAACGGGTGGAGGCAAACGGGCAAAACCCGTGTCAAAAAATGAAAATTGGCAGGCAGCCGTGAGCCGCAGGCGCACTCTCACGCGTCGCGCAGGCCGCACGGATCCGGAACGACACGCCGGGACGGCCACGACCGCCGTCGCGAGCGCTGCGGCTGCCCCGCGCGCGGCAAGAGCAAGGGGCTGCCCAGGCATCAGCATGGAGTTTTTTGGTTATGGCCGCAAGGCCACACCCCAGAAGAGTGCGGGCCCCGCCGCCGCTTTGCAAGAGATCATGCAGCAGGAGTTTGAAATTGACGCCGTCGGGTCGGAGTTTATGCCGAGCCTCCCGCAGTACGACCTCGACCTAGAACCCGACGAGGCGCCGCGCGCCACGCGCGACTTCACGCCCCTCGAGGTGCCCGTCGGGCGGCGGGGCGGCCCGAAGAAGCGGTCTTCTTCGTTGCCGCCGTCGATGGTCCGCAAGCAAGCTGCACAACGCATCGACGACTGGGCCGCGTACAACGACTCTGATGAGACGCCGCAGATGGCGTCGTTAACCGTCGTCACCACGCCGCCGCCCGCTCCCAAAAGAAGAAGTCTACTGCAGAAAGCTAGAGATATAGGGAGGGCCCACATGCTCCCCAAGCTGATCAAGGGCGAAAGCTACGAGGTCGCGAACGGTACGAGTACGGCGCGGACGTCTTCGTGCGACGTCGGACAAGCATTGAGGGATCGAGGTCGGTTCGGCGCGATGTCTACATGTGTTGTGGAGGTGGCTTTTATCGACGGCTCTTCCATCAAAGTGACAGCTAGGAACGACGACACGGCCCGGTCCATCCAGTCGGCGGCGGCGTTAGCGATCGGCGTCGGCGCCGAGTACGTCTCGGCGCTCGGACTGTATGCGTACAACGGCGACGGCCGCTGCGCCGCGCGGCACGAGCCCGACGCGACGGCCCGGTCCCTGCGGAATCAATCGGTAGTCCTCGCCGTGCGCCTCATTACGACGGCGCAGCTCGCGGCCGCCGCGCGGGGCTTCCGGACGTCGACCGCCTCCGCCAACGAGTTCGCGCTCGCTCGCTTGTTGCACGCGCAAGCATGGTGCCGCGTCCTACTCATCGCGTCGACGCCGTCGCGGCCATCGACACTAAAACGCACGCAGGCCGCCGCCTACGCCCTCGACGAGCGCTGCGCCGCGCCGTTCCCCGACGCCGTCACGGGCGACCTCGCGGCGCTCCGGCTCTGGGCGCGCGCGCGCGGCCAGGCTGCGAAGCGGGGCCTCGACGGCGACGACGATACGATAGTAAGGCCGCTGGCCCTCACGCTGCTGGCGACGCACGGCGTCCAGGAGTTCGGGAGCGCCGACGAGGTCCGCGTCCGCGCCGCTCTCGATGGACATCTCGCGCAGAAAGCCGCGAAAAGAGATAAGGCCCGAGCCGTCGCCCAGGCGCCGAAGAAGGCCGCCAAGATCGAGCTGGAGATCGTCGAGCCCGTCGCGGACGGCGAGCGCGTCGTCTCGGACGACGGGGACGCGCCCGAGGCCGCGTTCCTCGCGACGGTCGCGTCGACGTCGCGCTTCGGCGCGCAGTTGTTCCCCTGCGCCGTGCGGCGGCGCGCGCCCGGCGAGACGATGCGGGACCAGGCCTGCCCGCCCCGCGTGTTAGCTGTTTCTAGAGATGGTGCCGCCATCCTATCCAACGACCTGACGTCCGAGCTCCAGAGCGTGCCCTTTGCGAAACTGCGACGGTGGACGCGCGACAAATCTATTATACGCTTCGAGGCCGAGCAGCCCTTCGACTGCTGGGGGCCGGCGTTCATGCGGAGACGGTCGACTTCCCACGACGACGCTAGAAGAAAGCGATTGAGGAGACTCGCGGCGCTGTCCAAGGGCCGCGCGACGCAGCCCAAGGTCCAGGCCTCCTGGTGGTTCTCGCCGGCGCCCAAACTGCCAGAAGCTCCTGCTTCGTTGTCCGAGGACGAGTCGTCCAGTGACGACGACCTCGACGCGCCGTCGCGGCGCGTGCGCTTCGAGATTGATTTAAGGGATGACGAGCGCGCGGCGCGGGAGGTCTTGCGGTTATTAGATGACTACTCGGTCTACGACCTCCAGTCGCAGCGGCCGCGGTGCCAGTATCATTCCATATTTGGGACCGGCCTGCCCTCGGCCGGCGCGGCGCGAGTGGCAAAAGCGACCGTAGGAACGCCGGAAGCCCTCGCGACGGAGGGCGGCGGCGCGTTGGGAGATCGACCCACGGTCTACAACGCGTTGGTCTCCGCCGTCATCCGGCCGCCGCGGTTCCTCTACGACTGCCGCATCTTAGGACCTTCGTCGTTCGAGTTCCAGAACAAGCGGTGCCTACGGCACGACTTGGTTTTGCGGAACGCGCGAGGCTTACGGCTGCACTGCTCGCACTGGCGCTTCACCGACGATACAAAGAGGCCGTGCGTCGTCTTCATGCACGCGAACTCGGCGTCGCGCGTCCAGGCGTGTTCCTACCTGCCCGTGGCGCTGTCGCTGGGCGCGACGTTATTTGCGTTGGACTGTGGCGGAAGTGGTGTCTCCGACGGCGCGCACGTTTCATTAGGGTGGCACGAGGCCGACGATCTGCGGATCGTGCTGTTGCATCTGCGACGGCGTAGTGACGTCGGGTCGCTGATCGTCTGGGGCCACTCCATGGGCGCCGCGGCGGTCATTTATTATCAAGGTAGGTACCTGACGAAAAAGAACGTGACCGCGCCGCGACTCGACGCTTGTGTCTTAGATTCGCCGTATGCCGACTTTGGGGAGTTAGCTAGACACTTAGTGGCGCAGAACTCCAAGGCGGCGACGGGCGGCCTCGGCAAGTACGTCGCCGGCTTCACCGTCACCAGACTCGCGTTGGATTTGGTGTTGGACTCCATCGACGCGACGTGCAAGCAGCTCGCCGGGTTGTCGCCTCTTAAAGATTTGTCGCCGATGCGGCACGCGGCCGAGTGCTCGGCGCCGGCGTTATTCATGCAGGCGCGGTCGGACCGGATCATCGCTTTGAAACACGTCGAGGCCTTAGCAAATAGGTACGGCGGCAGTCGCAAGCTGGCCATCGTCGACGGCACGCACTCGTCGCCGCGGAACGGCGCCGCGCGCCAGTTCGTCGCACGGTACCTGAAGAAGCACGTGCGTCTGCCCGAGGCGGCCGTCGCGGACGGCGCGGCGCGGGACCGGGCCCTCGAGCTGGCGCCGTGGCACCGAGCCCGGGCGGCGCTGCCGCCGGCGTAAATTATTAGGATACTATTATTACTTTTGCTCCTTCCGGGAGTGTGCGAACGTAGTAAACTTACGAGACAAGGCAGCAACTTCTGTCCACGGCGCTGCCCGCATACATATTTTCCGTGTATGCCCAGTCGCCGAGCGGGATCGAGTCAAAAAGCCGTTTCATATAAAAGTGTGGATTGAACTGGAAATGGTCCGGTACATTAGTCGGGTGGTTGAACGACGAGGCCAAGTAGAACATTCCGTCCATCGACTGGTTTCTGAAGAGGTCAACGTTGAAGGTGTTCCAGTCGTTCAGCGGCTGGTTGAAAGCCGAGGCGTAGCAGAACATCGCGTGCATATTCGTGACGTTGTCGACCCGCCAGTTGTTCAGCGGTTGGTTAAACGACGAGGCGCCGGCGAACATCGTGCTCATATTCGTGACGTTGTCGACCCTCCATTTGCCGAGCGGGTGGTTAAACGACGAGGCGCCGGCGAACATGTACTGCATATCCGTGACGTTGTCGACCCGCCAGTCGTTCAGCGGCTGGTTGAACGACGAGGCTCTGTAGAACATCCAGCTCATATTCGTCACATTAGAGGTATTCCACGCGCTGATGTCGTCGTTGAAGGACGACGAGGCCGCCGGAAGCATCCTATTAAAATTATCTTCCATATAGTTCATACAGGGCCAGTTCTTCCAAGATTCCTGCCACACACAAAACAAGAACGACATGTCCGTGACCTTACTTGTATTCCACGTCGAAATGGGCGGCAAGCCCTCGCGCTCGCCGCCGCACCAGCGCTTCACCCAGTCTCGCAACGTCTCGTTCGTGAGCGGGGCCTCCTCCACCACCACGCCCTCGACGACGCCCGTCTCGCCCGTTACCTCGGCGTAAGGTTCTTCCGCCTCGGCCTCCTCGCTGCGTGCCGGCTCCCGTTCTTCCATCACCAGCGACAGCGTTTGCTCTTCCTCACCCATCACTGCTTCCTCACCCACTGGTGCTTGCTCTTCTTCGGCCACGACCGCTGCCATGATCTCTGCTTGCTATTCAGTGCTGCTGGCCCTCCGCACTCCGTCCGCACTGGTGATTGCGTGCGGCTGCGATAGAGGCTTAAGAACTGATCCCAGGAGGCTGCCCAATGCCGAGGTGTAAAGCTGAATTGCTTTATGATGAGCGCTCCGCTCGCGCTCACAAAACCTCGTGCGGGTTTCTGTGGCGGAGATTGTACGGGAAGCCGTGGAAGCCAGGCGCCTCGGCCGCAGGAACACTATCCCTACGGGTATTGCGCGCGCGCTACACGAAAAGGGCCGGATCTTCGCGCAGCGAAGCGCGGCCGCCCGACATACAAAATCAACACACAAAAATTAGAAGCGGCTGCGCCGCCGCGCCGCCCCCCCCCCCCCCCCCGCGCCCGCCGCCGCGCCCACCGCGACCGCGCCCGCCGCCGCGCCCCCTTCCTTCGACCTCGGCGAGCCGTTCCTTGTGCTTCTTGCACGTCAGGTGCACGGCCAATTCATTGGGGGACGTCGTCTGGACCCGACATAACTTGCAGTAGGACCGGTCGCGCCAGACGCGCGTCGCGACCATGTGGAGGTCCGACCGCCGGTGGCGCTCGAGGTCCGCGAGGTCGGTTCCTTGAAACGCGCACAGGCGGCAGTACAACTCGCGCTTGACCTTCTCCGACGCCGCGCAGGCGTCGACCAGGCGGTGCGCCTGCTGGAGCTGGGCCGGCGACGCGCGCGCGAAGGCCGCGTCGGGCGTTCCCGGTTTAGTTCGTTGCGGCGGCCCGTCGAAGTGCCGCTTCTTGGGCGGCGCCTGAGGTAATAAATGGGCCGGCAGGGGCGGGATGCGGTCGTCGACGAGCGAGGCGAGGACGCCCCGGGCGACCTTCTTGGGCCGGACGTCGCCGCTGTCGTCGTCGCTGTCGTCGTCGCTACCGTCGCTGTCGCTGTCGCTGCTCTCGCGCGCGAGCTCCGCCTCGAGGAGCGCGATGCGCTCGTCGAGGGTGAGCACGCCCTCGAGCTCGGCGTCGCCCGAGAGGTTCGGCGCCGCGTCGCTGTCGTCGTCGTCGCTGCTGCTCGACGCCGGCGTCCTTTCGTCGACGCGTCCCGCGGCGGCGTCGCCGGCGCTGCTGGTGTCGCTGTTGCTGCTCGCGTCGCTGCTGCTGTCGTCGCTGCTGCTGCTGCTCGACGGGTCCGGCGGCGGGGGCGGCGGCGCTTTTTTGAGCTTTTTACGTTTCTTTGCCAGCTTGGAGGCCAGCTTGAGCTTGGTTTTGCCCATCGTTATCGCGTCGCGCGGGCAATATTGGAGAGTTGCAGTCGCAGTTCTGCTGCTCTGCCGCCAAGAAATGCTGCAGCGATCGCAGAGAAGATGTTTTGCCACTGATAACACAGCACAGCTGCGACCCTTCAAGCAATATCCAGTCTCTGTCAGCCCCACAGCGCGACGACTGCGCCGCAAGACTTGAGAGAGCTAGCGTCCTGTAACACACTAGCAAGCAGCTCTTTTTTTGCCGCACCAGTTTCAGGGCGTAGGCGCCCATTCTTGGACGCGCATTATAAAGAGCCGCACGCGTGCAAAAAGCGACGCGGGAGCCAGCGCGCCCCCGTCCCCGACGCGCTAAAGAACGCTCCCGGGTCCCTGCTCAAAAAAAAAAACGCGCTCTGTTCACAAGCCCGCGGTTCCGCGCGCGGCGTTCACAAGCGCCGCGTCGTGCTCAAAGACTACGCCGACAGCGCCGCGCGCCACAAAAGAGGCCGCGCCCCATAGATGCGCCGCGGCGCCGCGCTCACCGAGAACAGCCCCCCCCGCCGCGCAAGTTCTGCAAAGATGGTGCGCCGCGGCACGCCCGGGAACCCCGCCGACGCCGGCGCGCTGGTCGTCGAGGAGTTCGCCTACAGCCACGCGCAGCGCGCGTACCAGGCCGAGGTCGGCAATCGGGCGCCCGAACTGATCCCAAGAAAACCGAAACCCGGCGAGCCCGCGCCGACGCCCGGCGAGCGCGGCGAGGTCTTTTATAAAGATGCCACGCCCAAGGCCGACCACTTCATGCAGTTCCGCGTGCGGCTGCCCCGAGCGTTGCGGGCCACAGTGTCAAGCGACGTCGTCCTGGACCTGACGCTGTGCTTCGCGCCGAACCACGACACGGACGAGTACGTCGTCGTCGCGGACCAGTCGCATTTGAGGAAATGCGATGCTCCCAGGGGCGAGCCGCGAGGAGCGAGGGAGAACCTGCTCGGCGCGATTTTGAGATTTCGCGTCGAGCTCGGGTCCTACCGCCAGGGCGACAAGCGCTTCGTCATCAAGGCGTCGCTCTCAGACGAGGAGGCCCGGAAGCACGGCCTGCCCGCGCTTCAATCGGCCTACACGACTCCTGTGTACGTGGCGTCCAAAGTAAAACGGTCGCGCATGGCCGCGCACCGCCAGCAGCAGCAGCAGCACGACGACGACGACGCGTCCGTGAGTCCCATGCCGCCCGCGCGGCGCCAGCGCGTGGGCCACCCGGCGGCGCCGCGCATGCCGTCGCTGACGGCCGTGGACCTGTCGCAGCTCCAGGCGCGGCTCGACGGCCTCGAGGAGCTGCTCGTCGAGCGCGTGCTGCCCATCCTGGATCGGCTCGACGACCGCCTCGCGGCAACGGCGCCGAACAATGACGAGGAGCTGCCGGCGTCGCAGGACTCCCTCGCGGAGCTCGTCCGCGCGCCGACGTGGTCCGACGCCGTCGCGGCCATGGGCCGGGGCATGGGCGAGGCCAAGGACGCGTTGCTGTCCTTCTCGCTGTCGCAGGACTCCCAGGACGGGCCGCCGCCGCCGCCGCCGGCGCAGGAGTAAGTGGTGGCGTTTCGTGTTCAACCTAGTTTTACGTTAGCGGTGGTGGCTGTGCAGCGTCTGAGTTTGTTCGCTAGTATCTTACTACCGCTAGCAAGCGCCGTCGCAGAACAGGTCAAACGCGTCGTCCCGTGCTATTACGCGAGCTCAAGGGCTGCGGTAGTCACATCACGACTGCGTTTTTCGCAGCGCTGCGGGCAGCGGGGCGCTACCAGGCCGGCCCTCTCTGAGAGCACCACTCCTGGGCGCGCGACGCCGCCGCAGCATCACCGCGAGCGCACAAGTCTCTGAGAGCACCGCGAGCACAACACGGAGGAAAAAAGATGTCCGTCCTCGCGCACAAGTGGGTCTCGAGCGGCGCTTTGAAAGGCCAGGCCGCCTTCGCCAAGGCCCGGGTCGTCGTATCACTGCATGGCATAATGGGCCAAGGGCGAAACTGGATGACCGCCGCGAGGCAGCTCGTCAAGCGCCAACCCGACCACAAGGTGCTTCTGATTGATCTGCGCGGCCACGGCGCGAACGCGACGATCGCGGGGCCGCACACCGTGGCCGCGGCGGCGCGCGACGTGGCCGCGACGGTGGCGCACGCGTGCGGCCCGGACGCGCCGACGCCGTCGGAACCGACGGCTTTGCTCGCGGACGGGACGGCGCCCCTGGTCCTGGGCCACAGCTTCGGGGGGAAGGTAGGGCTGGCCTACGCCGCGGCGCGCGTAGAGCCGCCGATACGGACCTGGCTCTTCGATTCGAACCCCACGATCACCACGGGCGCGGGCGGCGTCGGCGAGGTCCTGGCCATCCTCGAGGACGCGGCGCGGGACCAGGTCTATTCCACGACGAAGGCCGCCGTCGCGGCTCTCGTCGAGCGGGGCCTGCAGCCCGCCACGGCGCAGTGGCTCGCCATGACGACGGAGAAGGCCGACGACGGCGGCGTGCGCTTCTCCTACGACCTCGACGCGGTGAGGGCTCTGTATGATGACCATTGCCAGACGGACCTCTTGCCTGAAGCTCGGGCGCTCGACGACGCGGATCGCTTAGGTTTGGTCATCGCCGGCAAGGCTGACGTGGTCCCGCGGGACCTCGGCCTGAAGCATACCTACGTCCTCGCGGAGAGCGGCCACAACGTCCACGTGGACGCGCTACCGGAGCTGCTCGAAGTCGTCGTGGGGACGCACGGCGCGGACTGGGTCTAGATGTGTGTGTTGTTTACAAGTTGAAATTAAATTAGCCTTATCACAACAACAGCGCACTATCAACGACGTCGCCCCGCGCGTCCGCGTCCGCCATCAGCGCGCGGACGTGGTCCGTCGCGACGAGCGCGCCGGCCGTCGAGCGGTGCGTCGCCGCCCGGAGCGTCTCCGCGTGGCAGACAAAGAATAAGACGTGCCGCGCCCTCGTGAGGGCCACGTTCAATCGCCGCTCGTCGGCCACGAATCCCACGTCTGCGCACGTCCCGGCGCGCACCGCGGAGATTATAACCACGTCGGCCTCGGAGCCCTGGAAGGCGTCGACGGTGCCGATACGCAGGCTCTGTCCTGCGCCTGCGCCGAGGCGCTGCTTTATCGGTGCCAGGGCGCGCTCCAGAGATTGGATTTGGGCCTTGTAAAAGGAGATGACGGCGACGTCCACAGAAGCGCGCTGCGGCAGCCGCTGGAACAGCGTTGATAATATCCTATCGATAGCGTCGACCTCCGATTCGTTGCGTAGAGACGGGCCGTCGTGCCGTGCTTCTCCGTGAGCAACGTCGACGACCGTCCGACTTTTGAGGGGCGACGCGTTTTTCGTGATCGAGTAGGGCAGCCAGTCGGGGCGCGGCCTCGTTAGTAGTGTCGGCGCGTCGCGCACGCGCCCACCGTAGTAAGTCGCGTTCGGAAACGCGCTGATGGCGGGGTGCATCCGCCGCTGCTCGTCGAGGAACCGCAGCGCGACGACGCTCGCGTCGCGGACCTCGAGCAGGCGCTCCATCGGCGACGACGCAAGCCCAGCCTCGACGCCGGCCGCCGAGAGGACCGTCGGCGGCAGCTGCATCGGATCTCCGCAGAGGACGCAGCGCCGGGCCTGCGCCGCTTCGGCGGCTGACAGGATTTCGGGCTCGAGAGCTTGCCCTGCCTCGTCGACGACCAGCAGTTCCCGTGCGCCGATGATCGCGCGCAGGTCCGGCCTACCCGCGGTCGCCAGGGTACAGAACAGTATCTCACTGAACCTCGCGGCGTCCCTACTGCCTGGACTCCGACATGACGCGTAGGTCACATGGGTCTCGACCTGGCTCCCGACGCCCACGAGCACCGCGCGCCGCCGGCCCAGCGCCCGAAACCTGTCTAAAAGTTCGATCACGGCCCGATTCGACGGCGCGCAGGCGAGAACGCGGCCCTTCGACGCCAGCAGCAAAGCGGCCAGCTCTTTCGTCTTTCCCGTGCCCGGCGGGCCGTGGATGAGCGAGATCGTCGTGTCGAGGGCCTGCCGCGGCGCCGGCGCCCGGACGTCGCCCACGGCCGACAGGACCGCGTCGGAGATCCAGTCCGCTGTCGTCTCGGTGGGCCGCGTCCATCGCGTTTCGCGAGTCGCCGCGTGGTAGAAATACGGCCTTCCAGATGCGTCCGTGGCCGCGCGCCACGGATCACTGTCGTCGCGTTTCTCCGGCGCCGCCCGGCCGCCGTCCCGGCACAGCGCGAGCGCGACGGGCGGCGGCTCGCGCCGGAACGCGCGCCGCAGTGCGTCGTCCGCGCGGATGAGCGAGACGACGGACTCCAGGTACTCGACGCGGACCGTGCGCCGCCGCCCCATCTCCTCGAAGAACGCGTCGTCCGTGCCCTCCCTACATCTAAAAGCGCGCTCCCCTGGCTTCGACTCGTCGAGCAGCAACGCGACCGCGCTCTCGCCGCAAAGGAATCGCACGAACGCGTCCTGGTAGATATGCTCGCGGTGCAGGATCACCACGAGCCGTTGCTGTCGATCGACGCGCAGCACATCGTGGTCCGCGACCTCGCCGCCCGCGCCCAGGCTCCGGTCGATGATGTCGAAGGCCTCCGCCGCCATCGCGTGCCGGAACGAGTCCGCATAGCGCCGCGCGTCGCCGCCGAAGCGCCGGGGGATCCGCGGCGCAGAACGGACCGCGTCCCGGCGGAGCAGCCAGTCGCGCAGCGGCGGGAGACCAGCAATTGGCGCGGCTCCGTCCAGCGTCGCGAGGCACGCAGCGACGGCGGCCGCGTCTCGCCGCGCTCGTTTCGCTCCTTTGCCGTCCCCGTTTGAGGCAGCGCGCACGGTGCCGGCAAGAGCGCTCGCTTCGTTCCTCTTGTGACGCGCGCCGTTGAGGTGCCGCGCGTGCTGCTCCAATGAGGAGCTGAAGACGTTGCAGATGCCGCATCGGTAGACGGGCATGATTATTTTGCTGTTTTTGGTGCTGTTTTTGGAGAGCAGGCAGTGTATTCGTGCTATTTCGGTTGGGCAGCGACCAATGCGACGTGCACTCGGTCCGCTGCCTTTGTGCGGCGGGATAGACGATACGTATCACAGAATGCCCTGCTTTATAGCCGCGCTTTGCATCGATCCCCGCTTTTGGGCAGCTGATGAAAAGCTAGATGATAGACACTAGACTCAACCGTGCTGTCCACTGCTGCAGTATAGCGATGTGAGCGGTGGGAAGAGTGCTACTACGACTTGAGACGGCCGGGCGCCGCGCGGCCTTTTTCCCACGACACAGTCTCATGAGCCTCCTTGCCAAAACCGTGCCCGCTGCCCGGGTGCCGCCCGGATAAGCGACGAACGACGCTAAAGGGCGTCCGGAGACGCAAGCGACCCAGCGCACGCCGCCGGGGCAGCCTCGCGCGCCGCCGACGGGCCGTACAGCACACACCCAGGCTGAGCTCCCACCACAGGGCACCTCGCGCGCCGCGGACGGCCGTACAGCACACACAGGGCACCATGGCCGCCGAAAAGCCGCGCGACCCTACCAAGAAGTTCACCTTCTCCGTGCGCACGCGCACGCTCTTCTGGCGGCGCGCCGACGACAAGGACGCGACGCCCGCGCCGCCGCGCCGCGTCACGCTCGGCCAGCTCCCGTTCCTGCCGCATTCTGCAGAGACGCTGAACGGGCTCTCGCGCCTGGACCGGGCCTGCCTCGCGTTCCTCCGCTTCGTCGTCGCGCGGCGCGTCCTCGCCTGTTGCGCCATCGCGGGGCTCTATTCATTATTAGCGGGCGCGGGCGTCGCCCTCGGCTGCCTCGACCTCAGCCCGAACTACCAGTACGAGTGGGTCATCGACGCGAAGCGGAGCACGCGGAACCACGACATGCGGCGCGCGGCCGTCGCGGCCGTCGACCCGCTCGCGGCCCACGACGCGGTGGAGCCGCGCACGGATGAGCACTTGCCGACTTGGGTCGAGTACGAGTCGGCGCCCCACGTCTTCACGGCCCCGAACCTGCAGAAGATTTGTCACATAGAGGCCCGCTTCTACGGCGAGCCGTCGTACCAAAGGGTCTGCGTGATGGATGAGGGCGCGTGCGCGGCGCCGGCGGCGTCCGCACTGACGGCCTTCTACGGCGCGGACCACCTCCAGCGACTGGCGCGGGGCAACGCTTCGTGTCATTTGTTGGACGAGGCGGCCGTGGCGCAGACGTGGCTTCACATGGTCGCCGCGGCGAACGCGTCGACGGCGGGCCGCCTCGCACACGGCATGTTCATGGCGAAAGGCGCGATCGAAACGGGCCTCTCGCCGAAGACGCGGTCTTTACTTTACGTCGGGGCGCCCCTGGAAAACTTCGCCTCCACCACGGACCGCACGGCCGAGCAGTACGACGCCTACCAGAATTATGTGGAGAAAGTGGAAAAGAAGCTCATGACGCACTTTGGCGTATCCGGCAGTATCGTCCGGTCCGCGTACCTGGAACCGTGGGTCCGCGACGGCCTCGAGTTCAAGGCCTTCTCGTACCTGTTACAACGGTTGGAGTGGTTGCGATTGCAGGAGATGGACTCGCTCTGGATGGCCATTACCATTTGTTTTGTCGCCTTGTGGATCCGGGTGCACACCGGAAGTGCCAAGTTCGCGGCCGCGGCCACATCTCAAATTCTAGATGCCGCGCGGCGAGGAGGAGTTCTTTCCCCGGCAGCACATGTTCACGGGCTTCGCTAATAGTATGGCCCGCGATTATGAAGTGGGGGCGTCGTCCGAGTACACGGAGGTCGCCTACACCTTCGGCGTATCAGGATTGCGGAGGGAGAACTACGACGAGTACGCGCCGGACTACAAAAGAGGTGAGGCGCGCTGGAGCGGTGGTTTTGATATGTTCGCGTTCCGTGATGAGCTGCAAGGCTTTTGTGATGCGGTCCGAGCGGCGCCGTGTGATGAACGCGAGTGCGGCATGGGGCTGCTCCACGTGCCCGAATCGACGACTTGTTTCTACGAGGAGTTCGCGGCGTGGAAGGGTTCTTCACTGATAAACATGACCGCCAGTGACTTCTATGAAGACCTGGTTATCTTCAGGGAGACGACCTACCCGGGCATGATGCTCGGCCGCGATCCCGACGGACGGACCTGGCAGGACCTCATCGGTTTTGTGGACGGTCAATTACGGTTTGTGACGGTACCGACGTCGTTGACCATGAAGGTGAATGGCGGTATTGACCTGAGGAGAGAAGTGATCAACACCGTATTAGATTTCGTGGAAGGCCAGAGAGACACCATCAAAGGCTTGGGCCACCTGACGTATGACGGCGGCCTCCAGTTCATGTGGTGCGACACGATCGAAGCGTTACGAGAAGCGTTATTCGAGGGCTTCGAGATCTGTTTTCCGATTGCATTTGGCGTGTTAGTATTAGCGACGCAGAATCTACTTGTGTCGCTATATGCCATCGTCGGCATTGCTTTAGTGGTCGCGTCGGTGCTCGGGGCGGCGGAAAGTGTCTATGGGTGGGACTTGGGGGTCATCGAAGCATTGGCCGGGGTGATGGTCATCGGTTTTAGCGTGGACTACGCGATCCATTTGTGCCACATGTACGTCGAGGCGGACAAGTCCGGGCACTCGTCGCGGATGGACCGCTTCAGCTACGCCGTGTCGAAGATGGGCGGCACGGTCGTCGGCGGCGCGGCCACGACGCTGGGCGCGGCGGCACTCATGCTGCCCTGCCAGCTCACCTTCTTCTACAAGCTCGGATTGCTCATCTTCACGACGATCTTCTGCTCGCTGGTCTTCTCCTTCGGTTTTGTGATGCCGCTCCTCGCGGCGGCGGGGCCGTCGGGCGACTGGTGCGGCTTCTCGCTGCCGGGTCAAAAGCGCCACCACGGCGGCCGCGTCGCCGCCGCGCCTCTTCCCGTCAAAGCGGCGCCCCCGTCTCCCCTGGAAGACGACGACACGGAGGCGGCTACGCCGCCGTCGCCGTGACCCCCCTCCCTCCTCCCCCGTCGTCGTGTGTCCTAAGAAAACTTGCTGATAATTAAAACGTCACGCACATCCCCCGTTCCGCAGCGCCCGGATGAGGTCGAGGTATTCGGCATCGTCCGCGGGGACGCGGCCGTGGCGCACGAGGAAGTCGGTGAGCACCAAGCCCACGTTCGGCTTCCAGGCGTCGTCGTCCTGGACCAAGCGGTCGATCAACTCTGTGATCGATACCCGCTCGAAGCTTTCGACCTCGCCGTCCACCGGGGTAGGAGCCCAGTCGTGAGGTACGGCCAAGTCAAAACAAAATAGCGTGTCGGGCTTGACGGCCCAGTCCCGGTCCTGGTGGAAGCCCGTGTACGACACGGCGCCGACGGGCTTGAGCCCCCGTAGCATGTCTTCAGCCACGCCGGCCTCCTCCTGGCACTCCGCAGCCATGGCGTCGCGCGGTAGCTCGCCGGCAGCCAGACCTCCGGCTGCCACGCTATCGAGCAGGCCCGGCCACGTTGGCTTGCTCTTCGACCGGCGGCCGAGCCAGACCTCGGCCGGCGCGCCGCTGTCGTCTTGCACGTAAGCCGTGCAGAAGACGCCGTACGCCGGCGCGCCCAGGAGCGGCGCGGCCGCGCGCTCGACCACGGCTCTCGCAGGGGCGGCAAAGGATGGCCGTATCGCGAAGGGCTCGTCTCTCCAGCCGCGCAGCATCGGTATTGCGTCCTGCGCTCTTAATGCGTCGAAGGCGTCCTTGAGAACAGCAGTCGGGTCCGCGGCGTCCAGCGCGACGGCGTCGTCTGTTACTGCGAAGAACGGCTTTAATGCATCGGCGGCCTGCGGCAAGACCTTCCCCAGTGCCTCGCCGTTCAGCACAAAGTCGCGCGCCGACCGGTACGCGTCGCCTCCAGCATCTACGCGTTTCACTCTTCGCAGGAGGCGGCTCGAGACCGTGTCGAGCGCGGCTGCAGATGACGCGCAGCAGACGGCTAGGGCGCGGCGCATTGCTGCTGTTGCAGCAGCGGTTGTTTGTCCAGCGGCCGCAAGATTACGCTGTCAGTGGAGCAGTTGGTTGCAGCAATTTGATGCAGTTGCTCTCCTGGCTGCTTGTGGAGAGCACTTTGTGAAAACGCGATCAGATAATCGCATCGATTGCCCAAAACCGATGATCTGTGAGTCGATGCTCTGCAACACGTCTTACGGTGCAAAGAAGTGCAGCCGTGGCCCAGCTCAAGCTCACAGCCGCGCGCACGCCGGAGCTAGCGGCCTGTACTTCAGGAAGACACTAGAGGGCGAAGCCTGAGAGAAGCAATCTGCACGTGCGGTAATGTGCTCTCCTCCTCTACCACACTGCCCGCACAATAAGTCGAGCAGGCGTAGCCGCAGGCACAGTCGCGACGACGGCGCAAAGCCACGCGACGCGGCCCGGACAAGAACTAAACTCGAAACTGTTACAGGCCGCGCACCCCGTCCAGCGCGCAGCGACGACGGCGAAGAGGGACTTGTTCCCCGTTCGCGTTTAGGCCGTCAGCTCCGTGACGACGCGCACGGCGTCGCTGAGGTTCTGGACCTCCTCGGCGCGCTCGTCGGGCAGCTCGACGTTGAACTCCTCCTCGATCTTCATGACCATCTCGACAACGTCGAGCGAGTCCGCGCCGAGGTCCGAGGCGAAGGACGCCTCGGGCGTGATCGACGACTGCTCGACGCCGAGCTGCTCGGCGACGATCTCCTTGAGCTTGTCCTCGACGGAAAACCGGGCCGTCACGCGCGAGACGGACGCCGGGCGCATGAACGCCGACGAGGCGCCGAGCGCGAGGGCGACGAGGATTGACCGGAGCTGCATCGTGGCCTGCGGTGACGAGGACGGGTGAGTGCGCCGTCCCGACGAGGGCGTCGGTGTGCGGCGCGTCTGCAATGCCGCCGTCGCCAGGTCTCCGGACGCGCCGCGTTCGACGGGCGCGCGCCGACGAGTGTTGGATGACCGAGCATGCAATTCGCATTGCTGCAGTGGGGAGAGCGCTGCTGCGGCTGCGGCAGGGCGGCTTGGCTTGCAGGTTACGATCCAGCGCGCGCGGCACTGCTCAATAGCATGCAGGATCCCTGACGCTAGGGCAAAGCCAACACTCATCGCGGCGCACCGTACTTCCGGCTGCGCACCGTCTGGTAGGCGTGCGGCACCCTGACGACATCGCAGTTGCATTACGGACGCGGGAGGCATGCAAATAGGTCGTCAAAAACAGCAAGCGATGGCTACGTAGTGCTACGCAGTGCGATTTGGCCACGATCCGATACGCCCGCTCTGGGCTAGACAGAGAGTCCCAGACCTCTAGGCACGAGATCCGGGCCCAAGCGCGACGTGAGCTCGCCTGAGACCCCGCCCCGCGCACCGCGCTTCAACAGCCGCACAGCTAGCCCGCCAACGCCATCGCCGTAAAAGAAGAACTACACACAAACTCACATCTTACCCCTGCAAAGCATGAGGATCGTCGTACGTGCTATCGTGCGTCTCGGCGTTGTACCAATAATCATAGCCCTGCTCGTCCTGGTGCTTCGACCAGGGCGACTGCGCCGCGCCTTCGAGGGCGTAGACCGGCGCGCTTTGATCATAATTCGACCCGTCGTAGGTGTTGTCGTAGGTGCCCTGGTTCGTATCGTACGTCGCGCCCGTCGGCGAGCCTAGCTGGTAGCCAGCCGTATCAGGTCGTGACCCATCATAGGGGTCCTCGTACTGCGACTGGTTCGTCCGCGTATTGTACCAGTAGAAGTTGCCTTCATGATCTTGGGCCTGCTGCCACTCCTCCGAAGGTATGATGCTATTATGTGAAGCTTCAGTTCCTCTAGTTTCTGGCCTGGACAGACCAGCGGCCCTTTCAGAGTAAGAGGTCTGGGGCCGTTCGAACTTCGAGGGCGGCGATTGCTGCGTCATCTGGGAAGGTCTTTCCATGCCTTCATAAGGGTTTTCATATTGACTGGCGCCCGTAGCCTCGTCGTACCAGTACTTGTTCCCCTGGTCGTCGTAGAGCTCCTGCCAGCCCATCATGGAGATCTGGGACTTGCGGTGGAGGGTGCCCGTGGTGGTCGAACCTTCGGCCAAGCCCGTTGACGAGTAGATCGACGACTGCTGTTGCAACAGCGCCTCCTGGACTCGCTTCTCAAGCTCCTGTTGGAGAGCTTCCTGTTCCACCCTCACAGGAGGCTTCGCGCCCGGTCTGCCTAACCTGCCAGCATAATATAGTTCGTTCGACAACGTTTCTAGGGTAGAGCAAGTTTCATTAAACCTCTCATCCTGCACCATCCTCACATCCGAAGCGGCCCCTCCTAAAGCTAACCGCTCCTGGAGGAAGCCCTGGAGCTCCTCCATCGGTTTCGAAGCCTTCTCGGAATACAAGCCAAACAACAACTTCGCGGCGTCGGCGGCGGCGTTCGCCGCTTGTTGTTGATCGTTCAACACGTGGTCCGGGTCCTCGACGGCTTCGCCGGTCGCTAGGACTAACAGTTCATCTCTCCGCTTATAGCCAGTTTTTGGAGGTTCATGGAACGACTGGTTCCTGACGGTGTCATAGTAGTAGAAGGCCGCGCCCTGGTCGTCCCAGAGCTCCTCGACCTTCTTCGCCTCGGCGCACATGCTCTTCAGGCGCTTCTTCTTTTCGTCGGCGAAGCGCGTGCGGCCTGTGTGCATCAATCGGTGAGTCGTCGCGCAGACGAAGTTTTGATTTCCACGCAGTAAGCGACCCATCCACCCCCGGTGCCACTTCGCGATGCACGCTTGGGACCGCGCCTCGAGCCGCCGCCGCTCCATGAGCTTCCTTAATTTAGAACCGAAGAGCACGCGCGCTTCCCGCGCGCGCCAGGCGCCCTGTAGATACGTCGCGGCGTCGTAGCGGTCGTTTTCGTATTTTTCCCGTGCTTCGTACAATTCGTCCGCCAACACGCGCGCGAAGACCGCCCGCGCGAGCGATTGGATCTTAGTGGAAGCGTCCCTCCGGTCCTTCGCGAGCTTCAACGCGTCGTGGCGTTTTTTAGCTGTGCGCTGGCGCTGGCGGCACTGGATCATGCAAGCGGCTTTCTCTCGTCGGTTGAAGCGCAGGACCCGTCGCACTAACCTTAAAGACTTGTTCCGGCGCCACGAGTTCTGGACCAAGACGGCAGACGCGACGTGCCTAGCGAGCTCTTTCTCATAAGCGAACCGGCGCTTCCCGAACATACGCCTGGCAATAGACTGGATCATCGTCGCCGCCACATAACGTTCTCGTTTAACTCGTAGTCGTTCCACTCTTTCAGTAGCCTGGAGCCGGCGCTCCTCCGTTTGGATAACACAAGCGGCATTGTACCGTCGCAAAGCCAAGCGCGCCGCGACCAGTTTAACCACATACAAGCGAGCCATGTGCCCGCGCACATACCTACCGACCGTCGTAGCGTTCCGGTCCGCCACGACCCGATTCTCCTCCAATCGCTGCTGATGGACGACGGTCGTCCACCGGTCCCAGCGCATGCCGATCAACCTGTTGAATGTTTCTTGAATCCCATTCCACACTTCGGCAGCAGCATGCTTCATCATGAACTTGCGCTGGGCCTCCTCCCAGCGGTCGTACTTGATGAAATCCCGCCACTTCGTCCAACCAGCACCTAACTGAGCGTTGAGTAACCTTGTGACGGTCTTGACGAGCGTGTCGAAGCCCGCGGCCTGGACGTAGGCCTCCGCATGACTGAATCTGCCGGATTGGAACACTCTAGGCCCTGTGACCCCCATGGCCTTCGAGGCCGACAGACACATCTCCTTCTCCAAGACCTGAGCCTTCGCCCTCGACTTGGCCATTTCTCTCCTTAACATTTCCACTTCAGACATCTGAGGAGGCTTCCTCCTTCGACGAGGAAGGGGCGGCCGCTTCTTCTTCTTCCTTTTGTCCGGTAAAGGTGGCAATTCTCGCAGCGTCTTCTGGAGCTTCTCGACGATGGGATTTGGTAACTCGTCGGGCTCGCCGTTCTCCGCCCTTTGTCTCGCTAATTCTTTGCGGACGGCTCCTAGCAGGTCCATCTCGGCGGCCTGTTCGTCGGTCAGCTTGAGCTTCGTCTGGAGCGTTTTCAGCTGCAATTGCTCCTGCCTTTCTCGGGCGTAGATGCCCTCGAGCGTTTTGTCCAGCGAGAATTCTAAATTGGACGTGTCCGTGACCCGCGGCATCTGGACCACGGGGAAGAGCTGCCCGGCGGGCGCCGGCGCCGGCGCATTCACAAATCGCGACGACCGCAGGAACTGCGTGAAGGGCGTCGGCGCCGGCGAGTGGGGCACGTCCCTCTTCAGCCCGAACCGCGTCGCCTCGGGGTCCGGGTCCTCCACCAGATGAGCGCCGAAGAGCATGGTGCCTGTGGGGGCTGCCCCCTCTGCCCGGCTTGGTCCGTCAGCGGTCCCTCGGCGGACAGGTGTCGCCGCTAATGTATTGCGGCCGGTCCGGGGCGCGACGGTGGCTGCCCCGCTGCGCGCGCCTCCCCGCTCTCTGCACCAGGGCGTTGGCATGGGGTGCTGCGGCCGCCGTCCCGCCGGGACCAGCTTCGACGACGGCGGAGGCCTCGCGACGCGTGCGAGAGGCTAAGAAATGACGACGACGCGTCTGTGTTCGTGCGGGTGACGCGCGACGCGCGACGGAGAGGCATTGCTACTCGCTTGTATCGACGCCATCGGGCTGCCCGAAGCTGTAAATGATCCTCACGCAATGCGCCGTCTGCGCCACCGACCTTGGATTATCCTTGGGCAAGAAATGCGGTCGCTGCAGCACGCGCTACTGCGGGGCAGCCTGCCAGAAACAACACTGGGAAGAGGGCGGCCACGACAAGCTCTGCAAAGCGATTAAAAAAGCAGGTGGTGCCGAGCAGTATAATGCAAATCAGAAGTACACGGCGGCCGTCGCGGTCGCGGCGGAGGCGTGCGCGGAGGACACAAAGGGCCAGACGTGCTATATTTGCACGCAGGCGCTGCATCGACACACCAAGGAGGGCCTCGTGCGCATGTGCGCGTGCCGCGGGACGGCAGGCTTTGCGCACGTGTCGTGCTTGGCGGAGGAGGCGAAGATATTGGTCGCGGAGGCATGGGAGAACAATTTGGATAGCAAGGCGTTTGATAAGAGGTGGCGGCGGTGGGATACGTGTAGTCTGTGCGAGCAAAGGTATCACGGCGTCGTGGCGTGTGCGCTCGGGTGGGCGTGCTGGAAGACGTACGTGGGGCGGCTGGAGACGGATGAGGCTAAGGGCTTGGCGATGACGCAGTTGGGGAACGGTTTATCCGCTGTTGGAAATTGGGCGGACGCGTTGTCCGTGAGAGAGGCCGAGTTGTCTACGTTGCGGCGCATTGGCGCACCACTATCCGCCATTCTCGCCGCGCAGGGGAATCTTGCGAACACGTATCAATATCTCGGACGGCTTGATGAGGCCTTGCCCCTGCGACAAGACGTTTATTCCGGACGTGTGAGGCTCTCTGGCGAAGAACATGAACTCACCCTAGTAGCAGCCAACAACTACGCGTCGTCCCTTGTTGATCTACAGCGCTTCGAAGAAGCCAAGGCACTGCTGCGCAAAACGAACCCCGTGGCGCGACGTGTTATTGGGGCGTCGCATGAATTAACGTTGCGGATGGGGTGGACTTACGCGCTGGCGCTCTACAAGGACGACGGAGCCACGCTCGCCGATCTCCGCGAGGCCGTGACGACGCTCGTGGAGACGACACAGACCGCGCGGCGCGTGCTCGGCGGCGCGCATCCGCTTTTGGCGCCAATTGAAATTTCACTGCGAAACGCGGGAGCCGCGCTGAGCGGCGCGCTCGCCGCCCGCGACCCGCCGCCGCGAGGCGCGTAACTCGACAAGGTTCTATAGACTAACTACACGCTAAAGGACAGGCTCGGCCGCTTCGCGATGAGCGGCGCGCCCTCCTCGTCGCGGCTGCCGTACGACTGCCAGGGAGCCTTGGACCGCTCGAGCATTTGCACCGATTTCTGCTTCATCACGACGTGCGTCGCCGCCGCGGCGATGACGCCGACGAGCAGCGCGCAGAGCGAGAGGACGGCGATGCTATACAACGTGACGTGGACTGAATCGTCCGATTGTTCGATGTAGGGATTTTGTGAAACCGCTCTTCGGCGCGTCGGTCGCGCTAAACGCCTATCCAGGCGCGACGGGGCGAATGTTGGAGAGAGCCGTTACGTCGCGCTTGAGCACTGGCGCGTCTTTCACGCGCCTGGGAATGCAATTTTGTGGAAGACTCCTAGCGGCGTAGACACACTAGAATGTATGCGGGCTGCCAAAAAAAAGCTCGTACTCGTAGCCACAAGCTCCGCTGCAGGCTTGGCTTGCTGGATTACAGCCACACGTCGACGAATCACTGCTCTCCCGCGGCAAAGAGCATCTCTGATTGCAATTCACCGCACCCAGCCATGCTGCTCTACATGCTGCTGCTTTTGACCAGCGCGCATGCATTGGTTGCACCACAGCCCGTCTGCCGACCGTTATCTCCTACAGTTTACGATAAAAACGTTCCGCTGCGAACGACGAGTGGACGCGCGCGCGTCGCCCTCGCCGCCGCGCCGACGGAGACAGAAAATCCAGTCGCGAAGGATGCACCGATCTACGCGCTCGCGGCCGCGCTCCAGGCCGTGCCGCTCGTTCTACAAACGAAGGAGTCGCACTACGTCTTCTTTCTAGGACTGGCGACGGCGACGGTGTATCTATCGAGCCGGGCGCCGTCGCTGGCGCCGCCGGAGGCCGAGCCGCTGACCATGAAGCAGGCGGCTCTAGCGCCGGTCCTCGCGTCTATCAGCCTCTTCTCGCTGTACGCCCTGATCAAGTACCTGAGCATCGACCCGTCGCTGGGCTACCGGCTGCTGACGTCCGCGTTTGCGGGTGGTGCTTCTTCCTTAGTGCTCTACGAGGCATGTGATGCGGTGTCAGATGAGGACGACCGCGCGGCCCTCGTCGGCGGGGTCATTGCGTTCATTCTGGTAGCTCTATACCTCGGCGCCGACTCCTTGCAATTGAGTCTGGAGGCGAAGACCGGCATCGCCAATTTCTTAGGCTGGTCGCTCGCGTTACTCGCGCCGCGGACGGTGCCGCTGCGGAGCTTTGGGGTGGGCGCGGCGCTGCTCGGCGGCCTTTTTTTGTATGATATCTTCTTCGTGTTCGGCAGCGACGTGATGATGACCGTGGCGACGAAGATTGATGCGCCCGTCGTCTTGAAAGCTCCGAACCCGCATCGATTCCGTGTGGAAATCAAATTTCAGGCGCTCCACGCTATCGACGTGATGTTCTCACTGGTTGGTTTCGACACAGGCCCGATTCCATACAACCGTACGCCCTGCTTGGCCTAGGCGACGTAGCACTGCCGTCGCTGCTAGTGTCTTTCCTGGGCCGCTACGGCGACGCAAAGGGAGAACGCGCATGGCGCCTGACTGCGACAAGCGCGTACGCGGTGGGCCTGCTAGCCGCGTTCGCGGCCAACGAGTACGTGCGGGCGGGCCAGCCGGCGCTCCTCTACCTCGTGCCGGCGACCGTCGGCGCGGGGCTCTGCACCGCGCTCGCGACAGGCGGGCGCGAGGCCGTCGACGAGCTCCTGGCCTACAAGGAGCCGGCGCCGGAGTATACGCGGTCGCGGTGACGGCGTGCCGGGAAGTAAATTAAGTTGTTTATCAAGTCGCATGCATGCCTGACGGGTTTTTCACGCTCGACGCCGGCCTTTTTTGCAGCCCCCACGGCCGCTGGGCCACTTGCAGGCTTTGATTAAGACCTGCCGGTCCCAGATATTGTGACTGCGACAGCTGCAGCCATCGATTCGAGGCCCAGAGAGCGCGCACACAACCACACTGCTTTTGACACCAAGTTTTGAGCATCTATACGCGGCGAGCGCGTACGAACGACTCTGTTTTTTATTACCAACATTGAGCAGCCATGCCGCGCCGCCAGCGCGACGGGGAGCGGGAATGGCGGGCGACGCTGTTTGTCTGGCGCGGCGTGCTGGCCGTAAGCGACTTCGGGAACAGCGTCACGTGGCGAGGCGTCTGGGTGCCGACGGACACCGACACGCTGCCCGACAGCGGCGACACCAGATACGAGAATAGCAAGAACGACTTTGCGCTGCAAACTCGCGTTTATCGCGGGCAGGACGAGCTCGAGATCCTGGAATCCTGCGGCACAAGCGACGAAGAGCAATTCTGGGGCCTCGAGCACCTCGGCGACATTCGGCTCACGGGATCGTATCAACTGGACCAGAACGACGGCGAGGGGCACAAGACGTACTCGGACGACTGGCACGACATGATGGTCTCGTGCCGCGGCCAGTACGCCGTCGTCGCAGCGTGTGGGTCGACAGAGTTTGGGCGCTTCGTGAGCCTCGGGTACGTCGACGGCACGGAGATGGTGCTCGCGCGACGATATGTGGCCGACGACGACGTACGAGCGGCCTGGCGCACGCCGAAGGACGTCCTGAACGGCACGGACTGGGGCATCCTGGAAGACGGACAGGAGTCCTTCGATCCCGAGGCGCCAGGAGTCCTCGCGACGAAGCTGCCCTGGCGCGTCGAGCCGTCGAAGCGCGGCCGCTGATGCCGTCGCCGCGAGTAACCCCATGTTTGTACTACAGACTATTCCTTACACGAGCAGCACCGCGTTGATGCACCCATCCAATTCGGGGTCGTTCGTCACCTGGGCGTACTTGCCCCAGACTACTCTACCCGTAGTAGTAACCAAGCCCAACTCCGACACGTTCACCTCGATCACGGTACCCTTCGTAATGACGCCCAGCGACGTGTACATCGCACTACTAGGATTCTTCTTCACGCCCAAAATGTCCAAACAGAACGTCGCCTTCAGCTCCGGATGCGTCACGTGGGCCTTCTTCATCCTCAAACCGCTCGGTCGAATAAATCGCTCGTACTTCGGAGGCTTGCGCGTAAAATTCGGGTCGACGAAGGTAATTTTCGTGACGACGCGCTTCCAGGCCTTCTTCTTGCGCTTGCCCGACGCTTGCACGCGGAACATCTCGTCGTCCGCTACTGCTCTTACCTTGGGTATTGGTACTGACCACTTACCCGCCTTCTCTGCGCGCTTCTGTTTGATGCTATTCGAGAGGATTTTTGCTCTCGAAGTACCTTCCCTGTCTAGGAGGAAGGCCGGTACGGCGGCCTTGTCATCACTAGTGTTATTTCTTGCTCGTGCTTCCTTTTCCTCATGGGCGGCAATAGTTTTTCGGAGGATGGCCTTCTCCTTGAAGCGCTTCTTGTTGAACAACTTCGCTCGTAAACCATGGACCTTCTTGGCGAACTTGGCGCGTTCATGTACCGACCGCGCCTCCTTCTTTCGTCGGCGCTCGGGCGCGTCTAAGCGTTCGCCGTGGCGCTTTCGATGCTGCTCGATGTGCTCGTGCTGGGGCATCTTTGTTTGCTAGGGGTGCGCGGCGGCGGCGTCGTCGGAGCTCTTCCGGCGTCGGGCGCTCTCCGCTGTCGCGTTGCAGCAGGCTGCTCTCACAGAGACTCACGGCGAGCGCTGGTTACTTTTGCCGCTGATGCACGCGTATGCGATCGCTGTGGTGACTTCCTACGTGCGTTGTATGTGTACGAGACCACGCGTGGGACGTGAGCAGCTGCAAAAAGTGCACGTCGCCCGGACGCCCGGATGATTAGCTAGCGTGATCGCTAAGACACTAGGAAATTGGAGAGAGCGCTTCCTTGGGGCATGGCTTGGGGGCGTGGCCCGTGTGGTACTCACCCGGACTCGGAGCGGCCCAGGTATGCAGGAGTCAACGAGGTAATGCTATTAAGCCGAAGTTCACGGCGGACCCGAGAGTTCGAGATGTACAGATCCTCCAGGGAGGGAGTGAGCGAGGGGGGTGGGTCTTGTACATGCCGGAACGGGGTCACGCAGACGCGAGTTCGCGGGGGAACGGAAATCGTCAGAACGCCTTCCGCAGGCGCGCGAGCGTCTTGGCCTTGCGCATTCGGCGGCAGCGACGCGAGTCACGCGACACGGCACTGCTCCGACGCCATCGACGCGCGCCGCGCGGCCCCCAAAAACAACCTACCACAAAAACCTTACGACGACCCGAAGTTCGCCTCCCACGTCCGGTACTTGTCCGCGAACAGCTTCGCCGACGGCTTCGTGCCCTTCATCGCCAGAGTCATATCGTCGTGCGTCACGCGGTTCGCGCCCATCAACCTCTCCACTTCCGAGTCCGGCACGGCCTCGCCTCCTCTAGAAGACTCCATCGCCTCCAGTTGAGATACGAGTCGCCGCACGGGCCGCATGGCCGCCTCCTTGCAGACTAATCGCAAGTCCGAGCCCGAGTAGCCTTCTGTTTCTGACGCGTAACTATCCAGCTGACAGTCCTCCCCGACCCTCCCGGCTAGGAACGACGACACCATCTGCCTCCGAGCCTCCTGATCGGGCAACGGCACTAAGACCCGCTTCTCGAGTCTTCGCAAGAGAGCAACATCCAATTCCCAAGGTAAGTTCGACGCCGCCAGGACCAAGACCATATCTGACGAATTTTTATTGGACAGGCCGTCCATCTGAATGAGTACTTCGGTCTTCATCCTCCGAGACCCTTCGTGCTCGTTGCCCGTGCCGCCCTGGCCGCCGCGCTGCGCCATGATCGAATCAATTTCATCGAAGAACACCGTGGACGGGGCGTGCCACCGCGCGAGATCAAACAGTACTCGCACTAGTTTTTCTGAATCTCCCCTATACTTGGAGACGATCGACGACGCACTGATGTTGAAGAACGTCGTTTTGGTCTGTGTCGCCACGGCTCTTGCGAGTAGTGTTTTGCCCGTCCCTGGAGGGCCAAATAACAGCACGCCGCCCCACGACGCCGTCAGACCACGAAATAGTTGAGGATACCGCGCGGGCATGACCACGGCCTCCCTCAATAAACTCTTGGCCGATTCGAGACCGACGACGTCGCCCCAGCCGTCGCCCTCCACGGAAGTAGGCGCGTAGATCTCCCGCTGAATAACATTGGCCAGCGCTTGGAGTTCTGAATCTCCTGCGAAGGCGGGAGGCGGCTTGAGGATGCGCTCGTTCGGGTTGTCATTGACGATCGCGTTCCGGTCCTGCGCAGGCGGCGACCGGTGAGGGCTCGCGTAACGTCGACGGCGTCGCGGCGGCGCCCCCTCGACGCCATCGGCGCGCAGGAGCCGCCTCAAGTTGAATCACGATTTCCGCGCCGCGTCCGCGCCGTCGGTTCGATCTTCGAGCCCGTGACGCCGTCGTTGTCCAGCCACATGGGCTTATTCTGCGGTACAGCGCCTTCGCCCCCAGACACGCCCAATCTAGATTTCAGCACGCCCAGCGCGACGCTTTCCCCGGCCTCGCGCGGTCGCTCGATGCGTTCCGCCTTCTCGGCCGCGGCTCGCGCCGCCCCGCGCTTCCGCCGCTCGTAGACCCCGGGCGGCCTCGGGGGCTCGTTTTCGTTGTCTCGTCTCCTCAGGAGCTTGGGCGGCCGGCCGAGCTTGAGTTGGTAGTATGCATCGAACTCCCTGATAACAGCTCCTAAGTCGACGTTGTCCGCCAGCTCGAGCTTCTCCAACCCAGAACCCACTTCTTTGGCGAGGGCGTCGCAGCTCTTGCTGTAGCCGTTGGCCCGCAGGTACTCCCTTGCTAATACGAGTGCTGTCTTGTGGAAGTCCGTGTCGCGCTTCTCGCGCGCGTCCTTGGCGTGGCTCGCGGCCTTGATGGCCGCGAGCGTCGAGGCCATGGTTTTGGCTGCCCTTTGGCTGCCCGCGGTTGTGCGCGCAAACTGGCAAGCTAGCGCTGTAAAGCACTCGGATCCTCCGTTCTCCGCGTCGTCGATGGCGTGGAGGTGCGCTTGACGCGTGTTTGGGGCTGCCCGCGTCGCAACCGCTACGAGCTAGCGGCCTGTAAGACACTAGGAATTTATGCCTACAAGCAAGCCTTAGAGCTACCAGGAGCGACGCGTCGACGGCGTGGAGGCTGCCCCGTACCAGAAAAGATGATCCTCACGCATTGCCCCGTATGCGCTGCACAGCTGCCCAGTACCAGTGCCAAGCAATGCAGCCGCTGTAAGACGCGCTACTGCGGTCGGGCCTGCCAGGAGCACCACTGGAAGGAGGGCGGCCACGACAAGCTCTGCAAAATGATTAAGAAAGCAGGCGGTGCCGAGCAATACAACGCAAATAAGAAGTACACGGCGGCCGTAGCGGTCGCGGCGGAGGCGTGCGCCGAGGACACGAAGGGCCAGACGTGCTACATCTGCACGCAGGCCCTCCACTGGAAAACAAAGGAGGGCCTCGTGCGCGGGTGTTCGTGCCGCGGGACGGCGGGGGTCGCGCACGTGTCGTGCTTGACGGAGGAGGCGAAGATTTTGGTCGCGGAGGGCGAGGAAAACAATTTGGGGCAAAAGGTGCTGACTGAGAGGTGGGCGCGGTGGTTCTCGTGTAGCATGTGCAAGCAAGAGTACCATGGTGTCGTGCGGTGTGCGCTCGGGTGGGCGTGCTGGCGGACGTATGTGGCTCGGCCGGAGGTGGAGACGGCTCGGCAATTGGCGATTGGCGTGCTTGGGAACAGTTTATCCGAGGCAGGCCACCGCGAGGAGGCGTTGACTGTGGTAGAGGCCGAGTTGTCTATGAATCGGCGCGTTGGCGCATCAGAACGCGAGATGCTCGCCACGCAGAGCAATCTTGCGAGCTCGTATGGAGAGCTTGGACGGCTTGAAGAGGCCCTGGAGATGTATCGAGACGTATACTTTCGAACTTTAAAACTTCTTGGAGAAGAACACAAAGACACTCTTTTAGAAGCCAACAACTACGCGCATTGCCTTCTCAGTCTACGGCGCTTCGACCAAGCCAGGCCGCTGCTGCTCAAAACGTTGGCCGTGGCGCAACGCGCTCTCGACAATGGTTATGAAACCACGCTCAGGTTGAGTTGGCATTACGCGCGGGCGCTCTACGAGAACACCAGCGCCACGCTCGACGAGCTTCGCGAGGGCGTGACAACGCTCGAGGAGACGACACAGACCGCGCGGCGCGTGCTCGGTGGCGCGCATCCGCTCACAGAGAGCATTGAGCTATCCCTGCGAGACTCGCGAGCCGCGCTCGCCGCCCGCGAGGCGCCGGCCCGCCTCGGGGGCCTCGCGCTGTAAGTACTATTCGACTGACCAAACTTAAGAACCCCTCAAACGACGGCAAAACTAGGCGGAGTACAGATCCGTCGGCGGCTCCGGCGGCGGCGGTTTCTGCTGCACGGGATTCTTCTTTTCTTGCCCCGTGACGCGCTTCCACCACAGCGACAGCGGGTCGCCCAGCGCCGCCTCGAGCTCCTCGATCTTCGCGTCCTTCGCATCGATCAGCTTCTGCATCTCGGATACCTGTGTGGATATCAACCAGTGTGTCGGGTGCACTCTCGGCGATGACGTGGCCGCGCTGGTTCCGTCGAGTGGTGAGGAACCGGCATCGCCACGCCATCGAGCAGGCGTCGCGTCGATGGCGTGGAGCTCGACGCAGCAAATCAGGACGAACGCGCCGTAAATTTGATTTCCGCACAGTCGGATACCTTCGACGCGTATCGCGACGTATAGTACTCCTTGAGCTCCTCCAACTGGCTATCCTGCGCCTGTTTGAGCGACAGGATGGCCGCGTCCTTCTCCCGCGTCAACTCGGCCCGTAAGGTGTCCAACCGCACCTTCAGCGTCGTATCAAATTCCTGCGCGGACCGACGGTGTCGCGAGACCGCCCTCGCGCGGCGCGAAGCGAGGAACGCGCCGCGGCGATGGCGTGGAGGGCTCGACGGCGCTCTCGCACGCCGTCGACGCGAAGTATCAACTTCAACATACGCTGAGTCAGCACCTTCCGCGTCGCGGCCATGGTTTGTTCAAATTGAGCGTCGGCGAGGAAGAACTTCTCCTCGAGTTCCTTGAGCTTCACCTTGAGCATGTCGCTCTCCTGTTTCGCCGTGTCCCGGTCGAGTTCGAGGGACTTGACGGCGGCGGCGTCGATGCCCTTCGTCCCGAAGGCAGCTGCGGCGATCAAGACAGCGCCGGCCGACGCGGCCTCCGCTCCGCCTATTCCAGCTGCTGCGGCGGAAGCCACCGCATCGTAGTAAGCTGCTGACGCGGCACTCCCAGCAGTACCTAGGGCGTCGACCGCGTCTGCTGCCGCGAGTCTAGCACCATCGGAGAACTCTGCTGAGTTACTGGTGAATTCCTTGAGCGCCTCTGCTAAATCTCCAGTAGCGCCCTGGACCTGCCCGCCGAAGTCCGAGGCCGACGCTACGAATTGGTCGGCGCCTTTACTGATGCCCGCAGCTGTTTTGTCTAGCGTAGGCCCCGCGGCTTTGACGGACGCCGTCACGGAGTCAATGGCCTTGCTCGAGGCCTTGATGGCCTCGCCCGTGTTCTTCCCGATTAATTTAGAGGCGTCGGCCAGGCCCTCCGCGGAAGTTTTTGAGTATGTGGAGAACGCGTCCGCCGCTGCCTTCGAGGCTTGGGCGCTATTGGCGGACAGGGCCTTGCCGGCCTCCTGGGCGGCGGCGCGGGCCGCGTCGGCGCTCGCGGCGGAGCCTGCGTGTGAAAATGGGACGTGATCTCGCTGCGAGGGCGGGCGGCGGGCGGCGCGTGTCCGCGATTCGCTGCTCCGTCGAAGCGACGACGCGACCGTCGCTGCGCGGCAATTTTGGAAGGCGTCCCGACGATGACGCGGGCGCCGAACCGGCCGGTAGCGCGCGCAGCGCGGAGCTCCTTCTGGGGCAGACGGCGCCATTTGGAGTCCAGGGGCTCACCAGCGCCACGGCCGGCGCCAGGAAGCAGCACACGACCGTCCCTCGCATTTTCGAGGAATCTCGAACGATCGACAGCCTCCCGACCCTTCGAGACAGCGTGAGAAGCGGCCAACCTGAGGCGGATCGGCAGATTTGCTTTTGACTAAGGCTAGTGTCTCTGCGCTAGGTCCTACGGCAGAGGGATAGGTCTAGGAACGTAGTCGTCCACTCGGCCTATCTTTACGTCTCGAATCGCCTGTCTTAACGGTGCCCTTGACCCCAACTGCGGCCGCGCCGCTCGCGCTCGTAAGTCGCGGCGGCAGCCCGCGCGAACCTACCTCTACGGCCACGACGCCAGTAGACTCGAGATATAACCTTAGACCGAAAAGAAACTACCCCGTCGCCGCCCCCTGCCTCGCAGCGAGGGCCTCCCGCAACAACCGCGCCTCCGCGGAACGACCGGTCGCGTCGTAGCACCCCGCCAGCGCGCCCATGGCAGTTGCCAGAGTAGAATCGGGGAACGGCCCCGACGAGACCACATCTAACAGAGCCTCGTGGAGCGGCTCCGCCTCGGCCGGTTCCCCCGCGGCAAATATCTCATTCGCGGCCAGCGCCAACGCATTGACGCGGCACGGGTCGTGCGTCTCCCTGTCCGCATAGGTCGCCCAGCAGGCTCGAGCTAGAGCTATTCTGACAATGCCCTCGTACGGCTTCGAGCACATGCTGCATTGTCTCCACTTGCTGAAATCCTTGCTTGCAGCCACGCCGATCTTGCCTCGGATGGCCAAACACCGGATCTGCGCGGCGCCGTCCTGACACGACGTGCAGAACGTCACTACCTTATCGGTGGAGAAGGAGTACCTACAGCGCTGCTGCGCCGGGCACAAATCCTCAGCGAGTCGTTTCGCATATAAAGCATGACCATCAGCCTCCGCAGCCACACGACTGGCTCTAGCGTCATCTACTTCGTAGACGGGCTCGTTCTTGTGCACCCGCAGTACTTTTGGCGCAGTGCTGCCTGCCTTGTCCGGCGACGCCTGGCTGATGGCGTTCGGCGGGTCCCTCTTGTCGAAGGTCGCGACTTTGGTGGGCGTGCTGCCGTCCCTAGCTTGGGTCTGGACGCGGCGGACCATGGTGTTTTGTTTGGGGCTGCCCCACAGCTTTTTGAATCGTGACGGGTTTTTTGCATCAGCTTTGGCGTTATCGAGGCGCCGCCCGACGGTTCGCGACGCTTGGCAGCGGCTGGCGTCGTGGGGTTCGCCCCGCGCTCTCCCTGCGCCCAATTTCCGACAGGCTGCCACCACTCAGGCCGCACAAAACGCCGACGCAGCAAGAACAGTACGCAGCCGGCGCGTAGGAATCAAGGATCAAGGCGCCCCGCGCCACGGACGCGACCTCGTCACTCACTGGTTGCGTTCCCGCCCAGGTCCAGCCCAGCAGCATGGGGAAGTCCGTAGTGATAGTGAACACGAGCGCCGGGTCCATGGGCGGCGGCCCGACGGGCGTGTGGTTGAGCGAGCTCGCCGACCCCTACTACGCCTTCCAGGCGGCCGGCCTCGAGGTGACCGTCGCGTCCGTCGCGGGCGGCGCCATCCCCATCGACGCCAACTCGATGGGCGACCCCTACTTCGGCGACCAGGCGAAGAAGTTCATGCACGACCAGAAAGCGGTCGGCGCGTTGACGCACTCCGTGAAGGTCGAAGCGAGCATGGCGGACGCGTTCGACTGCGTCTACTTGGCCGGGGGCCACGGCTGCTGCGTCGATTTTGTCGGAGGGGCTGCCAAGGAGCTGAAGGCCCTGGTCGAAGCCGCGTTTGCCAAGGGCAAGATTGTAGCAGCTGATTGCCACGGCCCCATGGGCCTGCTCGAGTGCTCGGTCGGGGGCGCGCCGCTCGTGAAGGGCCTCGAGGTCACGGCCTTTACCAACATCGAAGAAGATCAAGCCGGCGCGACGGAGTGGGTCAAGGCCAGTGCAGGAATTAAATTTTGCGGCACCGCCTAGTGCGTCGGGTGCACCCGACAATTCTTCACTACGTCATTTCTCGGCGATGACGCGGCCGTGCTGGCTCCGTCGAGCGGTGAGGAACCGGCATCGCCACGCCATCGAGCAGGCGTCGCGTCGATGGCGTGGAGGTCAACGCGGCGATTCAGGACGAACGCGCCGAAAATTTATACAGCGCCTCACTGGTTGATTTGCGCACAGGTCAAGGCCAATTCCGTGTTCATGGAGGACGAGTTCGCCAAGCTCGGCGCGGTCTTCAAGAAGGGCGACCCCTGGACGTCGCACGTATGCAAGGCGGGCAACCTCATCACCGCCCAAAACCCCCAGTCCGCGGACGCGTGCGCCGCGGCGGTCATCGAGGCCCTAGCCTAAGGCAAACACTCTTAGAACGGCAGGTGTTTTGTTGGGGCTGCCCCAGCGTTTTTGAATCGTGACGGGTTTTGAGCGGACCTTGTATCAAGTTTTGGCGTTACTGAGGCCTCGGCCGACGGCTCGCGACGCTTAGCAGCAAGCTCGTGAGGTGCGGGGCAGCCATAGTGATACAATGCGGAGCAGCACAAAGTGTAACGCAGCCACTCGCGCGCCGTCGACACCTTGTGGCAAAAAAAGTCTCCGTGCCAGTCTGCCAGCGCTGCAAGATCACGCAGTGATTCGCTTTGGAGACCCCGACCAGTCTAATATGCAACACTGTGATCGGTTTTGGGCGCAAAAGGGCAGTGCACCAGCAGATTAAGGGCTGCCCTTCCCCCCCCGGGGCACCAACATGGAGGTGGCCGCGGCGGTCGGTTTGGCCACCGCCGTCAATTCCGCCGTCCGCGCGGCCACGGGGAAAAGCATCGCGCAAAATTGCTGTTCCCTCCTGAACAAGGTGCGGTCCAAGGTGCTGGGGACGGTCGTCGATGTCACGGCCAAGCAGCTCGCCGAGGACGCCTGGAAGAAGGCCGAGGACGCGATCACCGGCGCGGAGCGCAAGGAGCGCTTGGCTTTCTCCCAGCGGCTCGCCGCGCTCGGCAACACACTGCGGAGCCTGGAAGCCAACTCCGTCGTGGAGGACGATGGGGTGAAGGGCGCGCTGGACGGCCTGCGTGGCTCTCTCGAGCGCGCCGTCGAGGGCACCGACGACGCCGCCGCACGCGGTCGCGCCTCTGCAGATATCCAGGGGTACGCGCAGAATCTGAGCATAGCAATGACGGCGGCGTCCGCGAAACGCGCCGACGCCTCGGCCGCGGCGTCCGCGAACCGCTCCGCGTCGTTTCACGCCGAGACTACGGACGGTATCAACGAGCTCAAGGCCAAGATTGATGCCCTGCAAATGAATGAGCCGGCGATCCAGGACCAGTACGTGTACGACCCCTACGACTCGGACGACTCGGACCAGGAGGCGTCGCAGTTAGGGGAAGGCTCCTTCGGTTCGACACATACGATGAAGAACAAGGACGACGGTCGCGTGTACGCCGTCAAGCTCATGAAGATCAAGAAGGCGGGCGTCCCTGTAGAGAAGCTACGGGAAGAAGCCGCACGGCTCTCGATGCTGAACCATCCGAACATCGTCCGCTACTTCACAGCCTTCCGCTATAAGAAGGGCGACCCCTGGACGGCCCACGTCTGCAAGGCGGGCAATTTGATAACAGCCCAGAACCCCCAGTCGGCGGACGCCTGTGCGGCGGCCGTGGTCGAGGCCCTAGCCTAAGGCAAACACTCTTAGAACGGCAGGTCGTCCTTCTTCTCCGGAGACGCGTCAGATGCATTCTGCTCGTCCGGGATGGGCGGCGCGTCATCGTTATATGAGGAGAAGGCGCCGCCGAACGATGAAGATGGAGACGCCGTTGCTGGCGACGAGAGGGACTGGAGCCGCCACGCTTGTAAATTGACAAAATGCCTCCCCTGCCACTCATTCCCTCTGATGTTGAAACTGACCAAAACCCGTTGATCGACGGAATACGCATCCAACAGCTCGATCTTCTCCTTCAGCAGCTCGAACTTAATATCCTGCGGGTACGGGTCCTGCGCCGTCGTCACGACGAACTCGATCTTCTCGAAGCCGGAGTCGAACTTCTGGACGTCGCCGATCTTCGTGATCGTGCCCTCCAATTCAAAGGAGTTCGACGAGGCCAGGCGCGTCGCTGGCCTCGCGGCGCGCCGCGCCGCGTGCATGAAGGCGCGGCTGCTGCGGGCGGCGACGGCGGCGAGGGCCATGGTGAGTGTGTGGCGCATCTAACAGGCCGCGGGCGGCGTGGCACGCTTGGTACGATGCCAAAGGGATCCGCGACGAGTGCTGGTGTTCGGCGAGGCTCGCAAAGGCTGCCTTTGAGCATGGAAGGCGGCCTCGGACCTAGCGTATCGAGACACACTAGCTGTCAAAGCCAGACGCGGGCCAAGTGCTTTTTTAAGGGCCCATAGCCAGCCTCGGGCCGCACGCGTCCTCCTGGGCGCCCCCCGTGCTGCCGAGAGCTCTGCCGCGCACTTTCGTCGAAGCCGCGCACTACATACCCATAAAACAAGGGGTGCTCCGAGCGCCGTCGTCGGCGTGCAAAGATGGGCGTCGCCGAGATGATCGCCAAGGCGAAAGCCCGCGAGGAGGCCGCCAAGAAGGAGAAAGCCGCGGCGAACACGCCCAAGTCGTCCGGCAAAGCCTCCGCGATCGCCGCGCGTATGGCTAAATTAGCCGCCCCCGCGCCGCCTCCCACAAAATCGCCGAGTAAGGCACCGCCGCCCATGCCGACGCACCGCCGCACATCCAGCCAGTCCTCTACTGGAAGTGGTGGCCCACCACCGATGCCGACGCATCGGCGGACCGGCTCCGGCGGTCCCCCACCGCCGATGCCGACGCACCGCCGCACGGGCAGCGGCGGCCCGCCGCCGATGCCCACGGAAACGACGCCGAAGACGCCGCCCGGCGGCTCCATCCAGGAGCGCCTCGCGCGTATGCAGATGAGCGCCAAGGCTGACGAGAAGCCGGAGGCGTCCCCTAAAACTACTGGAGGCATCCGCGCGCGCCTCGCGAAGCTGGGCGGCGGCATCCCCATGCCGGGCCTCGGGGGCGCGCCGCGCGCGCCGCCGCCGATGCCGTCAGCGAAACCCGTGGAGGAGGCCCCGAAGGACGGGATCATGAAGCACGACACGCTCAAGCGCGCGAGCGGGCCGCGGCGGAGAAGGACGGCCAAGGTCGCCAAGTTCACGGCTGACAAGGCCGTCGTCGAGGCTGTTGAGGATGCGCCGCCCGCGGCGCCTCCGGGAGGTTCTCCGCCGCCGATGCCGCCGCCGGCACCCTAAAGCTGTTTATTTAGTCTGCTCGACGGCGTGGAGTGTTTGTCCTGGCGCCGCCGCGCCGTGCTCGCGCCCACGGTTCCGCGGCTGCTATCCGTACGGCGGGGCCTCGGGACACATGGTCTACATTTTGACCGCGGGGAAATCTCTGGGGCAATCGGCCCGGCGGCCGGGACACTAGCCCATACTAGCCTTGAAAGCCCAGCGCCTGCCGCCGCGAGGGTAATAACGCGCGAGGCTGCTACGAGAGCAGGCAAAAAAGCCCAAAGCCCGTCGAGGGAGAAGCCACGGGACGCGTGAGACGCGCGAGGCAGCTGTCGCCGCTGCCGCGAGCAGCGGACGCAAGTGGGGCAGCTAGGCCAAGCAGAGCTAAGCGCCCGGCAGACGCCGCCCACCGCACCGCCGCCGGCGCCGAGGCCTCGTAAGCATGCCCAAGAAGGGCAAAAAAGGCAAGGGCGGCGCCGACGCCGACGCCATCGTGACGACGCGGGCCATGCTCGTGGAACGGGAGCGCTGCATGTGTCCGAGATTAGGCGACGCCATCGAGCGGCGCGAACGCGCGAACGAGATCAAGAGGGAGTGCGTGCAAGCGCGCATCAAGAAGGTCGGCGAATTTAAAAGAGATTACCTGGACATGAGCGCGTCGGGCCTTGGGTTCGTGCCCGACGAGGTGCCTCGGTCGCCCTCACTAACTCGATTGGTCCGCGTCGATTTATCGCGGAACCAGCTGTTCTCGTCGGACCACGTCTTCCAGTCCCTAGAACACATTACATCTCTCAAGATCTTGAACTTGGCGCATAATTTCTTAAATGGACCCTTGACGGGCCGAGCGACCGACGTCACGTCATTGGAGGAGTTGTATCTGGACCATAATCAGCTCACGGCATTACCGTCGGACATCGGCAACTGGACTTCCATAAGAACGCTATCTGTGTCGAAGAATGAACTGACGGAGGTACCGTCGTCGTGTAGCGCGTGGAAGCAGATCGAGACGCTGAACTTGCGATACAACAAGCTCACAGCTCTACCAACTGGTGCATTAACAGAGTGGGCCTCGTGCAAGCATTTATACGCGGGTGCCAATGCAATCACGGAGGTCCCCGAGACCATCTCGTCGTTAACAGCGCTGGAGATGCTCGATTTGCGGAAGAACCAGTTAGAGCGAATACCGGCACAATTGTCATCCTGTACGAAGCTCAAGTTGCTGAATCTCGGAGATAACAAGATTGGGGACATACCCGCGGATATCCTGGCGAAGTGTGTCGAGCTGGAGGAGTTACATTTATATAAAAATAAATTGGAGGCCATACCGGACGAGATCGGTAATTGCATCAAACTTAAGAACCTCACACTCAGCTCAAATAACGTAAAAACGTTACCAGAGACCATTTCGCAGTGTTTATCATTAGAAGAGCTCTACATAACAAACAACCCCAAGTTCTCGGCCGTCCCCGCGTCCATGGGCGACCTCGTGAACCTGAAGGAGATCGAAGCGAGGAAATGCGCGGGCCTGAAGAGTCTGCCTGCTACAGCTATTAATTGGATCAACATGAAGGAACTTGATCTAAGATGCGGCAAGCCCCTCTACAAGGGCAAGGAGAAGTGCAAGGTGCCCCCCGAGATGCTGGAAGAGACCTGGGAGGGCTTCGGGAAATGCATCATTCGGGGAGGGGTCCAGAAGAAGGCGAAAGCGAAGAAGGGGAAGAAGTAAGGACACATGTTACAACACAGTGCGTCGCCGCGGTGATGGCGTCGGGGGGAGACATCGCGTAGGCGGCGCGTCCAGCCACGCCAGTCGCCGGCGCTTCGGCGGTCGTCCCACGCCGCCGTCGCGGCAGCGTAGGGGTGAGCATCCGCTCACGGTCGTCGCGTTGGCTGCCGCGGCGACGGCGTCGGGGGTCACGCGTCGCGGCGGCACTTCCGCGGGATGAGGCGGCCGCAACTGTCCAAAGCGTCCTCGCCATGGAGCAAGTTCAACGAGTCGTCGGGCGCCGCCGAGCAGTTTCGAGGAGCACACTCCATGTCTACGGAGGCGATCCGCGCGTTCATCAGGGTCACCGCGTGCTCGTAGAGCTTCACATCATAGACGTTCAGGTCCGCGATGCGTCGTCTCTGACCTTCTGTTAGTACACCTTTCCGTCCACTATTCACGGGCCGCGGCCGTATGGACGGCGGGCAGCGCGCGATGGACGGTAGCGGCAGCGCCCGCTCCAAGAGACTCATGGCCTCCTTTCGGCCGTCCGGCGTGCTCAAATGTTCCAAGACGAGCACGACGTCGAAATTGGACAAGGTGGACACGGCCGCATCGAAATGTTTTTGAGTTATAGGGTGCGCCGCCACACCAGAAAACACCTGGACGTAATAATTCGCCACCTCCTCGTGAATTTTGACAGAGAGGGGCCAGACTCTCTGAGAAGAGTGGAACGCTGTCGCATCCTTGGAGCGTTCCTGCGAGGCGCGCTGAATGCCTTCTAGCCAGTTCTCAAAATGAACACCATCATCCGCAAAAAATGATGAAGCCACTCTGCTGATAGGGTCCCTTAATATGGTCACGTAGACTGTTGAAGGTCTCATCAAGATTGACTGGGGGTTGAAGGCGTTTTCACCTTGGATGACCGTATGTGCCGTATGTGCGCGCGGCACGCCCCTCTGTACAAGTCGCTGGCGCTTCGAGACGATGGTGTCGAAGGGTTTACATCGATAACGGGCGAGGTACTGCCTCAGCAAGGTCCCGCCGGCCTTGCGCAGGTGCTGGGCGTAGACCGTGCCTTTGCCCTCTGCGGTGCACGCTTGTGCGCAGGCCCTCCTCTGGTCGTTGACGGGCAGCTTCCGGAGGGTCGGTGTCGCTTGTCGCTGCGCCTCCGTCAATGTTGGTGGGGCGACGTCATTGATTGGTGCCTCAGGTAACAAGTCCTCCGTTATATGTAGTTGGGGCGCTTCTAGATACCCGCGGGCGCGCGCGCGGGCGGCGGCGGCCTGTTGGCGGGCGGTCTTGTCTCTCACCGGCCTCCGGCGCCGCTCGTGGAGCGGGCGCCGCCCGTGCTCTTGGCTCGCGGCCAGGGCCAGCACCCAGAGGAGGGCTTGCATCCGTGCGGCTGCCCAGCGCTGCGAGTGCTGCCCCAGCGCCTCGGCAGCCAACCAGGGCTGCCCGGCGGCTAAGGTATGAATGCTATGGCTCCACGGTCGACGCCTTAGCGCCGTGCACCACTGCTTGGCTCTCCTTCGGATCGATGCGATTAGCTAGCGGCATGAAAGACACTAGAAAAAGAAGTAAATTACAATCGAGGACAAACTCGGAGGGGAGGAGGAGAGGAGGACGCGAAGGTCCGCACAACACGCCGCCCTTGCTCACGCGCGGCACCCCGCCCGACCAGAGCGGTAGACCATCCGCCCGCAGCTTCGTAACGCGCCCTCGCCCCAAATGAGGTTCAGGTCGCGATCTCGAACCGAAGTGCAGTTTGTACGGACACGACACGGCCCCATGACTTCGACAACGCGCTCCTTGTGGACCGTCACGGCGTGTCGGTACAACTCCAAGTCAAGCGGATTCAGCGCGACAATCCGCAGTCGATCTTCCCGAGACAGCGGCTCGGCCCGCTTCCGCACGCTCCCTTCGTTGACCTTGTGCAGCGGTAGGCGCGGCGGGCACGCACGCTCGACGCGGGGGGTCGGCAGGAGCTTCCGCAGTAATGCCTCCGCTTCGTCGCGGCCCTCTTCCGTAGACAACCTTTCTAAAATCAACACCGCGTCGAAGTTATCTAACACACTCTTCGCCACGTCCAGATGCTTGTCAGTGGCCTCCGCCGCGACACCAGAAAAGATCTGGACGTAGTATTCTGACACTTCGTCCCATATCCGCTGGCGCAGCGGAAACGCCCCTCTCTGCTTTAAATGGTTCTGGGAGCCCCAGGATCTTCTCTTAGACGTCGCCCGGACCTTGCGCAGCCACTTTTCGAGAGGTATCGCCGTGTCTTCTGTTCTCCTATAACTTTTTTGGGGCCATTTGCCCTCAAAAAAGTACAGACTTTCAATACGATCCACTGGATGTCTGATAAGCGTGATGTAGACGGTAGCCGGCCTTAACAGAAAGTTCTGCGTGTTGAAGGCCAGCGACTCCTGGGCGGCCGCGGGTGCTGTTCCTTCGCGAGGGAAGCCTCTTGGTAGTCTATAAAGTTGCGTCGCGGACATGGCTTGGCGCAGGGGCGCGCAGCGGTACATGGCCAAATAAGTTCGTAACAAAGTGCCTCCGGCCTTGCGCAGGTGCTGGGCGTAGACGTAGCCGTCTCCTTTCCTCACACATGCTTGGGCGCATTGTCGCTGTCGTCTTGGAATAATTGTGAGCTGCGGCGCCGCCTCTCTCTCCATGCGTGTGTAGGGCGGCGGGGCGGCCTCTGCTAAAGCGAGGAGTACGAGCCAGCTGAGCATTATTGCTGCTCCGCGGCAGCGCGAGGCAGCCGTACGGCGGCGTAAGGGCAGCCGTGGCTGCCCCGCCACCTCGTGCTACCGCGCGTACGGGCTCGAATCCCGGCGCGGAGCTTGCCTTGTGAGCCTTGTGATGCCTAGTGTCTTACTGACCGCTAGGGATTACCTAAGCGCGGGAGCCCTCGGAAGCCGCTGCGTTTGAGTTACACCCGTGCCGGATGTCTGGAGACGGCGACGACTGGGGCCCGAGGAGAGCGATGACGACGACGACGACGAGGACCAGGAAGAGGAGGACCAGGAGGAAGGTAGGCCCTACGCCGGACCAACAACCCCGGCGCTCGCATCCCGCGGTCGACGTCTCCGGCCCGACCGCGGAACGCGCCGGACGCCTGTCAGGCCTGTGGCGTTCCGCCGGGCGGTGGCGTTCCGCGGTCGGGCCTTCCAGCGTCAAAAGGTGCCCTGAAATCCTTGACAAGCAGCTAGCGTCCCATTGACACACTAGGGCGCCAAGAGGTATTGGACTAACTATGAGAGAGCAATGGAATTGGCAAATGCCAGGCAAGACCCGCTCGGAATGCCTCGTATTCTTCGAAGATATACCCGCCGCCCGCCGTCAAGTCGGCCACGGGAGGCCTCTGCATCGGAAAGGTGAGCAGGCCGACCCACGCCGTCGCCGCGACAGACAAAAACTTACACAAGACCTCAGTGCTGGAGCCCTCCCTCGAAGAAGGCCGCGTACTTCTGCTCGAAGAGGAACGACAGCCGCGCGCGGCCCGCCTTGACGACGCGGTGTTTGAGCGCCGGCAGCCCCGTCTTTGACGAGAGGGCCCTGCCCACGAAGACGACGAGCTCCTTTCCAGGAACACACACGGCCTCGACGCAGACCCACCGCTTCAAACACAAGTCGTACACTTCGAGGCCCGCGACTCGCGCCACCGGTTCCACGACAACTAACGACACGTCCGCGTGCTCGCCCACCAACGTATTATCAGTACCTCCGTTCGCGCCGCCGTCATTTTCACCGTACCTAAAACAATAGGCCAGCGAAAAATCTTCGCCTCGCTCGTGTCCCGGGACAACCGCTTCTAGCAACGCATCTGATAAAGCTTGGAAGCGCGTGATGACGCGCCGCCAGCACACCTTTGTTCGAGGAGAGGGCCAGGGCTGGCCCTCCTCCTGGACAGGAACGCGAAAACACTCCCGCACGTGTTGTTGCCTTTCGTAGCCCCGGCGGAACATGGGCAGGCCCCGTTCGTTGGCGTAGACCGTACCCATGCATTTTTCCTTTCGTTCCGTCGATTTGGCGAAGAAGTTTTCTAGTTCGGTTTCGATTGTTGCGACGTCATTCTCCAACGCGGCGCCGATCTCGGTCGCGACGAAGTAGCCGTGCTTTTTGAGCAATTGTATTCCGTGCGCGCTCGCGGCGGCGGCGAGCGGGATGCGTGGCACTATCGGTGCGCCGCGTTCGAGGATTGTGTAGCGCTTTGTGGGGGCAAGGTGCAGCATGTTTACGGCCGCATCGCTGCTCGTTTCAATTGCAGGCGTATCGCTGCTATCTCGCCACTTGCTGCAGGCGGTCTGCTTGCTCTATTAGCGCGCTCGTCGCTGCTGCACAGCCGGAGAGCCGCCTAGCTAGGCAGAGCAGCATCTGAGCGAGGCTGCTGGAAACGCGACGACGGGCACGCCAGTGCAGTGCGACAGCGCGCATAATACGCTTGGCACAGCTGCGAATAGCACCTACAAACCGCCCAAGTGCTCGCCGTCGCCGCGCCGCGCAGCACTTGGCTCCGGCAGCGAGCAACACTCTTTTGGACAGCAGCACACCGCGACACTAAAAGAACCATGTCCGCCTTCGGCCAGAAGGTCGCGGCGCCCGTGCGCACCTACGAGGAGGAGATGAAGTTCCTGAGCCGCAACGACGCGACGTCCTGGACCATAAAACCGGGCTTCGTTCCGAACATGCGCGCAAAACGCGGCGTCCCGCGGTGCTGCGGCGCCTTCACGCCGTCGACGCGACTCGTGTCCAGGAGACGAGGTCGTGGGTCGTTTTTTGAGAGAAATGCGCCGTGCAGGTTGAGGGCCGCTTCTACGTCAATTCGGCCCTGGAAGACCTCGTGTTTGACGAACTCAAACAACAGTGCGCGGCGGCGGGCCACGGAGGGTTCCTCCCAGCCATAAAACAGATCGCGAACGTGGCCGCGCTGCCGGGCATCGTCGGGTGTAGCATGGGCATGCCGGACTTGCATTCCGGCTACGGCTTTACCATTGGGGGAGTTGCGGCCTTCGACTGCGACGACCCCGAGGCCGTCGTCAGTCCGGGCGGCGTGGGCTTTGACATCAATTGTGGGGTGAGATTATTGAGAACGAATTTATTCGAAAAAGATATCTCGGAGCACCGCGAGACGCTCGCGCAGCAGCTGTTCGACCACATCCCCGTTGGAGTTGGTTCGAGAGGAGTTATTCCGACCTCGGCGTCAGCGTTGGATGCGGCACTGGAACTGGGCATGGACTGGTCATTAAGGGAGGGCTACGCCTGGGTCGAGGACAAGGAGCACTGCGAGGAGCACGGGCGCATGTTGTCTGCCGATCCCTCCAAAGTCAGTCGAAGAGCGAAGAAGCGGGGCCTGCCGCAGCTCGGCACGCTCGGCGCGGGCAACCACTACTGCGAGATTCAAATCGTCGACGAGGTGCACGACGAGTGGGCGGCTCGACGGATGGGTATCGGCGAAAAAGGTCAAGTTGTGGTCATGATCCACTCGGGGAGTCGGGGTCTGGGCCACCAAGTGGCCACGGATGCTTTACTAGGCATGGAACGCGCCGCGGAGAAGGATCCAGGTCTCAAGAATAATGATAGGCAGCTCGCCTGTGCTCGCATCCAATCCGAGGAGGGCCAGGACTACTTGAAGAGCATGGCCGCCGCGGCGAACTACGCGTGGGTCAATCGGTCGAGCATGACGTTTCTGGTCAGACAAGCTTTTGCCAAGCAGTTCGGGTCGACACCAGATGATCTAGATATGAAGGTCGTGTATGATGTGAGTCACAACATCGCGAAGACCGAGGAGCATCTGGTCGATGGCAAGATGAAGACTCTGCTCGTGCATCGGAAAGGAGCTACCAGAGCGTTTCCGCCGCACCATCCTCTCATACCTGTGGATTATCAGTTCACGGGCCAGCCCGTCCTGATTGGTGGTACCATGGGCACTTGTAGTTATGTTTTGGCCGGCACCGATAAAGGTATGAGGCAGACCTTTGGGAGCACGTGCCACGGTGCGGGACGGGCCCAGTCTCGGAACAAGACTCGTCGGACACTGGCGTATGAAGATGTCCTCGCAAATCTGGACAAGAAGGGGATTTCTATTAGAATCGCGTCGCCCAAGCTCGTCATGGAGGAGGCGCCCGAGGCCTATAAAGACGTGACGAGCGTCGTCGACACGTGCCACGACGCGGGCATCTCGAACAAAGTGGTCAAGCTGCGGCCGGTCGCCGTGATTAAGGGGTAAGGGGGTTTCTGCTTTTGTGATTTCGTTGTTCCTAAGCGCGTCGCGGCTATCGCTGGGTCCCTCCGGGAAACTGGCCGCCGGGATCTCACTGATTCTCAGATTAATAAGCACGCGCCGTGGAGCTAGGCCGCCTGAAAGTAAAAGTCGGTATCAAACTCGTATCAGTATCGTATGGTACGTTCGGTTTCGAAACCCCCCCTATCATCATCGATATCGATATATCGCGCCAGGCACATCAGATTATGAGAAGCTATGGGAGACAGGAGACAGGCAGCCCGCCGCACGATGCGTTCCGTCCTCGTCGTCCTCGCGCTTTGGGACGCGGGAGCTGCGGCGGACCTCGCCGCCCTCGCCCCGCTCGCCCCGGAGGAGCATGCTCCCGCCGTCAAGCGCAGCGCGGAGAGGGCAGCCAAAGCGTCGCGGCTACTCGCGGATCACGGTCATTTGCTTCCCCCCGACCTGCGCGAGAAGGCCCACGACCTCTTGAATGAGCACGACTTCCGCGTGCACGCGGCGCTCGACAGCGCGAGGCCGGGCCCGGCGCTCGCGGCTATCCAGAAGAAGGAATCAGGGTACCTCAAGGCCTTCCAGAAGCTCGGCGGGGAGAGAGCGGCGACGAAGGCGAAACAGCTGCCGAAAGACGAAGAGCGCAGAAAGCTCCGCGCGACGCGCGACGTGCTCCGAGCGGCGACGGGCCTCGACGCCGAGGAACCGGTCTGGGGTGCGCCGTTCCGCGCCCTCGAAGAGCTGTTTGGCGATGGCCACGCGCCGATGGAGGCGCTCGGCGTCAGTGCCAAGTTCTTCGAAGACGGAACGGCTCTGACGCGGCGGTACCACGTCGCGCTGCAGCCGCCGTGCGACTGCTGGACCTTCGGCCGCGAGGCGGTCGTCGAACAAGCGAGAAACGTCGCCGAATCCCTCAAAGCGCCGCCGCTCGTCGAAGCCTGGCTCGATTCCATCGCGGCCGACGACACGGGAAAGCTGCCGAGCGTCGGCTTCGGCGTGTCGGCCGAGGATGGCGCGTGCAAGCTCTACGTCCTGAACTATGGCGGCAACGAACTCCCGCCGCTGCCGCTCGTCGATTCGTTACCGCAGACCGCGCGCAAGCCAGACCGCGCGCCGTCGGTGCTGGTCTCGGTCGAGTGGAAGTTCGGCGACATGAAAACTCAACAGATGCGCCAGTACGCCGTCGAAGCTGCCGAGGGCGACGTGGCCGTGGCGCGGCACACGCAGGACGAGCGCTTCGCCGGCGACGAGCTCGTGGCGGCGCTCGACGGCACGTTCGGGGTCAAGCAGAGCGAGGACATCGCCGTGACGGCGCCGTTTCAATACGTCGGAGACACGACGCCGCCGCTCGTCGCCGCGCCGCTCTCGAAGTCGGGCCTCAAGCTGAAGCGCCAGGATGGCGGCATCGACTCGAACGCCGAGACGGATGCAAAACTGGCGGCTCTGTTGAAAGACGCGGCGCCGGGCGCCGGAGCTTGGCTAGATAAGTCGCGCGTCATACGACACGCGCTTTCCAACGTCCAGTTCGGCGAGGGCTTCGTCACGTTGTACAGACACCCGACGGTCTTCGGTTTCGTGGACCCGTCCTCGGCGCCGCAGCACCTCGCGCTCCGAAACGCGCTCACTAAAAATACGCACTCGTTGCGCCGGCGGCTCTCCGGTCTCACGGCGTGCGACCAGGCCGAGGAAGACTTTATCGACCGAGCCGTCAGCGACGCAGCGTTTGTGTGTGTTGCCTTCGATTTGTGGATTGTTGTGGTACGTCGTCTGCTCGATTGCGTGGAGTCATGCCTCGTCGGTCGCCGAGCACCCGTCGACGCGACGCACTCGTTCTCTGACACACAGGTCTGGGGCAGCAACCCGGACGACTCGACGTGCGCGCAAGATGGGAAGAACCCCGCGAACGCGGGGATGTGCCCGCAATCGTGCCAGGACGACATCGCGTGCATGATCGCGGCGTGCTCCGACTGCGCTCTCGTGGACGCCGTCTGCGACGAGCCCGTGGATCTCGGTGCGCATCCCAGCCTGGCGAGCGGGGACCTGCGGTTCCAGTACAAGGCGCCCGTGGTCATGGCCGGCGCGGACGGCTCCAATCGCGACAACATCGAGGGAGACTGCCACACGTACGTGGACCAAAGCGACATCGTGCAACCGCTCGGGCGCAAGAGTCTCGAGGGCCAGCTGGAGGACGACGTGCAATGCAAAGACAAACACCAAGACGACATAGACTTTGACTGCTGGGTCGAGAGCGATCATAACGACGCAGGCACGGCCACGATCGTCTGCGAAGGCTGTTCGCCGGACGGGACACAATCCGGCTTCGAGGCTGCGATGGCGACGTTCTTCCAGAATCTCGTCGCGAGCACGGGCGGTCCGTGCAGCTTCGATGCGGCTGCTTCCCTGACGTCGCTCGCGGGCGCCACCTCCAACGTTCAGTCACGGTACAGCGACGTCGACGACGCCATGGTTCCGGACAACAAGAAACTACAAATGCCCTACGGCGACAGCGGGCTGTTCGAGACGATGAATCTCTGGGGCCCCGAGGGCTGCCGGTACCCCTACTACGGCTTCCTGCCGGACGAACCGCTCTGCAAAGACTGTTCGTCCATGGCCCAGGCAAAGGAGGACGTGCTCAATGGCCTGTGGGACGGACCGTGCAATGATGATGATCCGCGGGGGGACGACGACTCGCTGCCGCTGCCGCCGAACTACCCCGGCTGCGGCTGCGACTGCGCGGACTTCCTTCGCCGCGACCTTTCGACTGCGTGCACGGCGACGTCCTGTATCAATGTCGCCCAACAGTACGCGCCCGCCAACTCCGTTTGTGCCGGCTCCGACTTCAAGTGGGACACTACAGCCGCCGGGTGCACCGATCTCTACGGCACCGGGACGCAGTTCGACTCGACGTGGTCGGGTCACGCGTGTCTGGACTCCACGGGGGCCACAACGGTAGTCCAGGATGCCTCCGCGACGTGCTACCAGACACAGGCCTCGATCTCTGAAGCAGATCTGGTAGACTACAAGGCGAACCCGAAACAATGCGCTGTTAAGCCCATCTACGAAGAAGACGATGACGACGCAGACGGCGGCTCGGAGCTCGTCATGTCCGGCGGCCTCGTCGCGATCGGCCTCACGTTCACGGGAATCACCATCGCGGCGATCGCGAATGCGGTCCAGGAACAATGCGCCCTGGGCCCCACGATCGTCTACGAGGCCGGCACGACGCACCCCTACTACATCGGCCCCAACCTGTGCACCATCGGCGCCCACACGTACGCCTCCAAGAATACAGTTAGAGACGCCTCGCCGCGCAAGGTTTGCCGCAAGTTTTGCGAGGCAGCTTCAGAGAAGGGGGAACTTGCACTGAAGCACGTCCAGGGCCTGACGTGCTACTGCAAAAGGAAGTAGCAGCCAGTGGTGTAATGTGTTTTTGCTTGTGAGTTATAATGGCGTCGGCCGCCCCGTGCATGCCACTATCCCCTCTTTGTAACGGTGCTAGGACTAGTGGGCGGCGTCCCTGGGGAAAAGACACCGCGCGTCGCCGATTCATCGCGCGGCCGACGCTAGTAGCTAACCAGGATCCCCACGAGTCGTGAATACACATAGAGGGCTGCAGGCGTATGAAAGAAACGGCACGCGCCCGCCGCCGATGAATCGGTGACGCGCGGTGTCTCCCCCCCCGGGCTCCGCCCACTAGTCCTAGCACCGTAACAATATGGGGAACATCGAATGGCGCACTAGTAGAACGCACTAGTATCCAGTACTAACAGGACATACGTTTTTATGTAAGGTAGGACTTCCGACCGCAGCGCCGAACGACGCGCCACGCAAATATAAGACTAGTCGCCCGTGAAGCGCCGCTTCACCTCCGTCGTCCGCCGTCGCGGCTCCTCCTCCTTCGCCCGCGGGAGGTGCGCTTCCACAATCTCCGGCGGCCAGGGTCTCAAAAAAGAATCGCTCGCGTCGTCGTACCACACATAAATCCTTTCCAAGACGGTCACCGTGTACGCGACGCCGATCCTCATTAATAAAGGAATGCGCATGACGCCTCGCACGACTAATTCTCTCATTCCAACATACGCCGACGCGCCCATGGCAGTAGCTAGAGCATACGACTGGCCGCCAATAGCGACATCTCTCCGACATAGGACATCTCGCAAAACACCTCCAAAACAGATCGTGACGCCCGTCGCGATGCACGCCGCCGGCGGCAGCGCGCGCGTGACGCCGGCCTGGGCCCCGAAGCACGCCACACCACCTAGCGCCACGGTCTCCAGGGCGTAGAAACCTGGGCTGTCGGTCACGGCCATCCGCGCCACACTACTGAGGTCCTCCCTCGTGAGGTAGCCGTCGCCATCTCGATCCAAATGCCGAAAGTACAACGAAGGTCTCTGCTGCGGATCCCTCAGAGCTATTTTTTTCTCCCGTTCATTTAAGTGCGATTCGAGCATGCGCATCTCACTCCTCAATTCTTGGTCTTGTCGTAGTGCAAGCTCGAACGCGTCCGAGGACAGCTTGGCGTGGGGGTCACTACCAGAAGCTCTCGCGAGCTGCTCGAAGCGGTCGCGGCCTGCGTGGGAACCCTTAACGCGGCCCGAATCGGCTCAGAAGACGGCGACGACGCGCGTCGACGGCGTAGGGACGCTGCGCAAGGACCCGTCCACTCCAAATACTTGGGCCACAGATAATATGTAGCTACGGCCACGACGGTCGATAGTAACAAGTATCTAGGGTCGCGCATCCAGAAGACGCCCCGCGCGGCGTTCGCGCCGGTGAGTGCCCCAGTCACGGTACCTCCACCGACCCCACCGACCACACCAACCAGGGTAGCCCCCACGACGTTCATGCCCGCGATGCCCGCGTACTGGGCGCCGATCAGCGCGAATAAGGCCGTTGAGAGGTAGTCCAAGAAGAGCAGGACCTTCTGGCCCGTGCTATGTTCGTCGGACGACGTGATGAATTCAGCTAAATACTGCCTTTCCGCTCCCACGGAAGCCGTGGCCTGCACCGCGTCCACGTAGGCCGCGTTCGACTCTTTTTTGGTGCCTTTCTTCAACTCCGCATACAAGTTGTCGAGCTCGTGCTGGGATAGCCGCACGCCGAGCTCCGCGGCCCGTTCGCCCACATCAAACGATTTGGGCAGGTCCTCCGCGTCCTGGGGCAGTCGCGTCGGCTGGGTGCCGAGCTTTTTTTCGAGGGCTTCGTGTAATCCTTGGTAGGCGAATTGTCTTGTAGCTAATGCTTGCGGTGTAATGCGTTTTATAGGATGGCGCGCGGCGGCGGCGCGTCTCGCGGCGGTGCGCAGCAGCATTGTGCGTCTCCGCGCGTGCGCTCCCGTGCGGCAGTTGTGGGGGCAGTGCTTAGCTCCTCGGGCAGGTTTCCAATCGCGGTCTCCTCACTCACGCGTCGAGTGGGCGTCGTCGAGAGGCAGCTCAACGAGTCCTGGCGTGCGAGCCGCGTCAGCGACGTAGATAAAGCCGAGGTAGCAGTTCCACACGAATGTCGAGGAGCTAGCGTAACGACACACACTAGGACTGATCCGGACGCATGTTCACGCATCATCGAGCGCATCCGAGTGACCGGGACACATCAGCGAAGGTGGCGAGAGATCCTGCGCCCCGCACCTCTCACTGTGAAACTTTTGGCTGGAGATAAAATCGTGCCATACGACTGCACCAGGAGCCGTGCGCGCGCGCAGACGGCAGCACCGCAGCCCCACAAATTGTGCGCGGCGCGCGGGGCAGCGTTCACGCCCACAGATTACCATGCTGCTGCTACGATGGCCATGGGCTCTCCTCCCCACAATAACAATGGCGTCCAACGCCTGGCACACCGACGAAGACTGCGGCTGCCACAACCTGAATAGTGCGTGGGGCATCCGCACGATGTTTGAGAGGGGCTACAACGCGTCTCTGGCCCATCGCGCGAGCGACCTCAAACAACTGAAAGACAAAAGCAAGCAGACGAAGTCCGAGAAGAAGCTCCGGCAGGCGTTGACCTACGAGCTGTGGAGATCTTTGAGGGCGTATCGTTCCCAGCAAATTTCGACGCGAGAAGCTGTGCGGAAATCAAATGTCGCTGCGCGTCTCTCCCCACGGCTCAATCATGGCCTACACGCCATCGACGCGACGCCTGCTCGACGGCGTGCCGTTGTGGATTCCTCACCGCTCGACGGAGCCAGCACGGCCGCGCCATGTGCACGTGAGACACTGGTCGTTTTCCACACAGGCGAGAAGAAGCCGAGCAGGAGGTCGTAAAAATACTAAAAGATCCGAACAGGAACATCCTACTCGTGCTGAACAACCGCGTGTACGTGCATCGAGAGTTCTACGAGCGAAGTAAACACCCGGGCCACGCGGTCATGGTGCGCGAGGCGTGCCAATTACTGGGGTGTCCCAACGTGATATATGATTTTGCCTCCGAGACGACGGGCGGCTCCGGGTGTGAACAACGCACACTAAAGCTAGCCATCAACAAGGAGGTGGGATACGAGCAGTGTGGTGTATTAGTGCCCAATTCGTATTTTGGCGGCGGCCACGGCAACCTCACGATGTGGGCGTCCGAAGTGAAAGGCCAAGATTCGAAGCTCGAACCTTTCTCCAAGCGAAAGGGCAAGGCCATGTATCGAGGGAGTCTGCACCCCGACCCGGATAATGTGTTCTCGAGCGAGCGCATGTGTAGCGAGGTTGCATATGGCAACTACGCGCGCATCAGTGCCTTTGCAGCATCTTTGGATCATCCCGACGAGGTCGACGCCAAATGTGTGGATGGGAAGCACCACGCGTGCAAGCTGCCTCCCCCGTCGTGTGTCGGGATTGTGTCTGACTTCAATTCTGGACTGAAGAAAAAAGCTAGAATTGACGGCGAGTACTTGGACGACAAGGAGTACCGGAACCACAAGTACCTGTTGAACTTGCCCGGGGCCGCATCAGGTAGCTATTCGAAGAACCTGAACCATCTCTGGAGAACAGGATCGGTAGTGATGCAGTGGGTGCACCCCTTCGTGGAATGGTACCATCCGGCGCTAGAACATGGTGTCACGCATCTGGACGTGGCTCGGTACAGTGTCGCGGACTACGTCCGAGCCCTCGAGAGGGACCCCGAGACGGCGGAGAGACTCGGTAGCGAAGCGAGAAGGATCCACGACACGCTGCTGTGTCCGCGGTGCCTGGCGGCTTTTCTGAAAGAAACTTTTGAGGCCGTGTCCAAACACCTGGGCCAATCCCTAGTCTTGGATGACGGGAAACGAATAGCAGAGCTTTTGCGGGAGCATGCCGATTGTAGTACGATGGCGGAAGTGGACGAGTACCGGGACCACCACCATTTGCCTGCACTGTTACGTGAGGATGATCCCATACACCCGTGCCGGAAAGGTGGTCCTGTTTCCAATAAGAATTGGAAGCGGGATCATCAGGCCATGGAAGCGAGGCTGGCCTATGCGGAGAAGTACGGCCTCGAGAAGAACAAAGGGTAAGTAGTTACTACTAGCTAGGCCACCGCGCGTCGGGGGCACTCGAGCGCGCCGAACGCGCCCTGCGCGTCGAGACGCCTCCCTTCTTCATATCCTCTTGACCATAGACTGGCGGCTTGAGAACGAGAAGGCGCCACGAAGCGATGGAGCAACAAAGATGGCGTCGGCGCGACCCAGACCCGCGCCGGACATGTGGAAGACCGCGCGAAGATGAGGTTGAGCACCGGGAAATTCCACGCCGCGACTAACGATGACAAAGGGTGGGCCTTGAGCGGGGCGGACGCCTTTCTACACAAAAGTGCTAGGGCGTACGTCACTATACTCCAAAGTGAGAGGGCATTCACGCCGTCAGACGCCACTCCGGTCCGCAACGACCGGAACGGCTTCCACGACGCGATGCCCGGCGCCGTAGCTGATGCTGCTATAACTACTTGCGCGAAGTCTTCTCTGCTTCTGTATTGCGAAACGAATGCGGGGTACAAGCAAGGTAAAGGTCGACACTGCAGCGTCCTCATCCCAACAGCGATGCGGTCGTGGCCCAGCGACAGATGGTCCGACGACGGCAGGTGCTCCTCGAGTAGTGTTCGCAGTATCTGCGACAATCGAATAGAATCTATAGACTGATCTATTGCCTTCTGCATCGCGCGCGCCCGCTTCCGGACCACACAGGCCGCCGGGGGCGGGTACCCCGGGACACCCGACTCCATCGCTAGAATAGCGGCGGCGCAAACAGCACCGGAGCCGTTGCCGACAATTTTCACACCTCTTAAATCGTACCTTTCCACGAGAAACTGGCACATCCCTAGTTGCCAAAACACGTAGCACCCGCAGCCCGGGAAGACGATCGACGGTCGCTGGTCCCTTCGTTTCGTCGGCGAGACGGCTCCTCTGCTGTTCTTTTTGGCTGGTACTAACAGTGATATGAATGCTGTGAGGGTACCAGCTATGGCATCGGCCAGCGTGTGGTAGACAATTAACAGCAGTAGGAGAGGTGAGAGCACCGTTACCAGGAGTAGTGTCCTGGTAGATGCCTTCAGGTCATCGATCAGAGACGGTTGTGTAGGTGTCGAGACGCCCGCGGTCAAGTAAGAGTACGTCTTGTCGTCGCCGTTCTTCGGCGAGGCGCAGAGCTGGAGCGAGGCTTTCAGCTCTTTTAAAGTAGGCGACGACGGGCTGTCCGGGGGCTTACTGGGTGCGGGCGGGGGCCAGGCCTGCCGGGGAGATTGCATCTGGTCCTGCGGCCTGGTTTTTGCTGCCTGGGAGATTGCAGGTGTTGCTGGTCCTGCGGCGCGGGCGCGGCTGGGGTAACGCCGCGCGTCGACGGCGTGCGGGTGGAGCTGCGCGAGCGCGCGGGGGCAGCGTTCGCGCGTCCCGGCGGTGCGCGGCGAGCGCTTTTTATTGTTGGGCTCTCCCAGCGGAGGAAAACCTGGGGGCCGGATGCGCGCCTCGCGCGCTCATTTCGACGCGCGGAGGCGTGCACCCAGAGGTCGGCGAGTGTTCGGACGAGTCGGGGGCGGTTCGGTAGGGGGCAAATCCAGGTCTTGAGGCCGCTTCTGCCTCGACTCAAAACAAAAGCAGCCAAGGGCGGCCCACAAATCAAAGGAAACGCAGCCCACAACTCAGTGAAAAGCCACCGGGGCAGCCCACAAAATGCGCGCCGTCGCCTTCGTCCTCGCCGCCGCGGCGCCCTACCGGGCGTCGGCTTTGCTCGACCACGGCGCCCGCCGCGCGCTGCGGGGCCGGCGCCTCCGAGGCGCGACCTTCGGGCTCGTCGCGAGGACGAGCCCGAGCGACGCGAACGCGATGTATTATCCCCAGCAATCGTACGGCAAGTCGGTGGCGATCGACGGCGACATCGCCGTGGTTGGTGCCCCCGGCGACGGCAACGAGAAGGGCGCCGCGTACGTGCTCAGAACGACCGACGGCGGCGCCACGTACGTCGAGCTGGCCAAGCTGACGGCCTCCGACCGCTACTCCGTGGCCGGCGAGCACCGCTTCGGCTGGTCCGTCGCGATCGACGGCGACACCATCGTGGTCGGGGCCCCGGGCACCGTGGTCTGGGACTCGGTCGATACCCCGGGCGCGGCCTACGTCTACCGCACGACCGACGGCTGGGCCTCGCACACGGAGCTCAAGCTGACGGCCGACGACGCCGAGGAGCAGGACGGCTTCGGCGGCGCTGTGGCGATCGCCGGCGGTACGATCGTGGCGGGGGCCTGGAACCAAGGCGGCGGTGCGGCCTACGTCTACCGCACGACCGACGGCGGCGGCACGTATCCCCAGGTGGCCAAGCTCTCCAGCGACTGCGTCAACGTGCTCTACCCCTCCCAGCCCTGCTCCGGGGACGCCTTCGGCGCGTCCGTGGCGATCTCGGAGTCCGGCGACACCATCGTAGCCGGGGCCTGGGGCCACGGCGACGCGAAGTTCGACGACGCCGGGGCTTACTCCGAGAGCCCCGCCATGGGCTCGGCCTACGTCCTCCGCACGACCGACGACTGGTCCACACCTGTGTGGAAATCAAACAGTGTGTCGGGTGCACCATTTCTCGGTGATGACGCGGCCGTCCTGGCTCGGTCGAGCGGCGAGGAACCAGCATCGCCACGCCATCGAGCAGGCGTCGCGTCGATGGCGTGGAGGACGAGGCGATGATTCAACACGAACGCGCCGTAAAATTTTGATTTCCACACAGGTCCACACACACGACGACCAAGCTGACGGCGGCCGACGCCGCGCAGGGCGACGAGTTCGGCATCTCCGTGGCCATCGATGGGGACACCGTCGTGGTCGGAGCCTGGAAGGACGGCGACACGGGCTCGGCCTACGTCTTCCGCGCGAGCGACGGCACCCAGCTGGCCAAGCTGATTGCCGATGACGCAGCGGTGGACGACGAGTTCGGCGGCTCCGTGGCGATCTCCGGCGACACCATCGTCATCGGCGCCGAGGACAAGGACGAGACGGCCTACGGCACCCACGGCGCGGCCTACGTCTACCGCACGAGCGACGGCGGCGCCACGTACGTCGAGCTGGACAAGCTGGCGGGCTCAGACGACAATGGTTCATTCGGCGCCTCCGTGGCGATCGACGGCGGCACCGTCCTCGTCGGAGAGTCCAACGGCGAAGACCCCGACGGCGTGGTCTTCGACGGCAGTCGGGCCCGCTCGGGCGTGGTCCACGTGTTCTCGAGCGACGCGAGTTTGTGGTCGTCGTCCGGCGCGCTGGGCTCGACGGGTTCCAGCTCTGGCGGCTCCTCCGGCGGCTCCGACTCCAACACGGGGGCAGTCGTCGCGGGCTGCGTCTTCGGCGCCTTCGCCCTGCTCTTCGTCGGCGCCGTGGCCTACTTCTACCGGCTCTCCCCGGAAGAGCAGGCGGCGGCGAAGGAAAAATTCTGGGCGGCCGAGGCGGAGGGCGAGAAAAAATTCTGGGCGGCCGAGGCGGAGGGCGAGAAGCAGGTGAAGGCCTTGTTCGCGAAGGCCGAGGGCGAACCTGAGGCCGCGGCCGGAGCCGCGGCCGAAGAAGCTGCGCCCTAGCCCGCGCCGCGCCCCACAATTCGACGAGGTCCAGCCACGACAGCTCCGGCTCGCGCCTCCTAGCAGCTAAGAAAGTACTAGTAGTTCTCTTATCAGCCGACCTCGATCGGGTGGTCGACGCGCTTGCCCTCGTCTTCGTCGAAGACCATGACCGGGTCGTCCGACGTGCCGGCCGCGGGCCGGCGCGCTTCAGGACCCACGTGGAAGAGGAAATGTGAGAGTCGCGCGCCCAAGGCCCGGACGCCCGCGTGGAAGAGCTTGACGTTCCCCCATAAGAATATCGCCATCATGTACATCAATAGGCAGAAGACATTGAGGCCATCAGCACCGCCGAGGGTCACGGCCAGGAACGCCCCGCAGACGAAGACCCAGGTCAGCATGAGCGCGACGCCGAAGACGAAGAACGCCACTGAAGATACGAGTAAGAACGTCCCAATCGCCACGGCCACGAGCGCCGGCGGATTCTCGCCGTTCTGCAGCGCCAGGACGCCGGCCTGCACTTCTCGCTTCACAAATATTGCCAAGTGGCCGTCGCGCACCGCGTCCGTGAGGACGAGCCGGCGGCGGCGTGCGCCCGCGTCGGCCATTTAATTTATACCGTACGGATAGGGTTCAATGGCTCCAGAGTCGGACTCCGACTCCGAGTCCGACTCCGGCCACAACTCGTCTCTCTGGTAGCAATATTCCCCCGGAAAGTTGTGGATCAGGTCGTAGCCGACCCAAGTCAGGATGTGCGGTAGCAGCTCCGCTGGTAAATTGTAGGGGTCCCGGACGAGGAGTTGTCTGAGCAGCGGTTTGAGCGCTTTGCGTCGTGCTTGACGCGCGCGTAGTGTTATCGTTATCGCGCGCGTCCTGCGCCGCGCGCGCGCGCGGCGTAGGTTGTCTCGGAGCTCGCGGTCCAGGTCGGACATAAACCGCCGCTGCGATTAGGTATCGGCCTGGTGGTTCACCGCAGCGCGTGGATGTCTTCACCAGCTTTCGGTCTCCAGCAGCGCTTTAGGCCCCACAGACAGGATCGATCTCAGTGGATTAATTTGTGTACCTAGCGGCCGTAAGACACTAGACATCTAAAGCAGGCGCTTATGCCGCGAAACGAACATAAAATAGCGCGCACCACCGGATATCGGACACTTATATAGCTCGCCGGGCCCACGCCGCCGCCGCGCCGCGTGTTCGCCTTAGGTCGCGGGGACGGGCACAAGCAGACTAGTGGCAGAACAAGTTACTCACCCGCGTCGTCTCCCGCCCGCCCGAGAAGGCCGGCGCCGGGATCGCGGGTTGGCGATGGGGCGACAATGGCTCACACTTTTTGCCGATCTCGCGCGACAGCGGCGACAGCGACCGCTCCCGCCGCTTCTCGGGGAGGTCCCGATGCGACACCCAGCGCTTGCCCACGTAGACGTCGGGCTTCGTCGGCTCGGAATGCACGACCATGCTCTCGGCCTCGGCGCGCCGCGTCGGCGACCGAGACAGGCGCTCCCGCGTCCTGGCGTCTCTGTCTGGATCGGACCACAGAATGGCGCGCTCGCGCTCGTCCGGGTCCGGCCGCCGCGTGATATACATATCAGTAGAACCGTCGAGGTCGCCGGCGCGCGGGAAGCCGACCGTATAGGGCACCTTCTCCGGACCGCCCATGGCCGCCCGCGCCGCACCCAACGCCACCCTCTTTATAGTCGCGTCCTCCTTTGTTGGAGACTCCTCGCGATGCAACGACCAGCCCTTCTCGAGCCTCTCGGCCCGCCTGCGCTCGCGGCGGCGGCGCCGCCGCTCGTGCCGCTTCCGCGCGCGCTCGCGCCGCGTCCACGCGTCGTGGGCCTCGTGGCGCTCGGGCCGGTCGCCCCACCAGCCCGACGCGAGGCCCGAGTGTCTATTGGAGGGCGAGCAGGCCGTCTGACCGTAGGGCGAATCGGACAACGCGTTCACGATCTTCACCGGCGTCGGCCGCCGCCGCACGGGCGGGAGCTTTTCCACGGTAGCTATCGTCGAATCGTCGTCGTCGGGTTGCGGCGACGCCAGCGGCGGCAGGATCCGAGACGACGCCGCCGCTACCGCAGCTCTAGCAGCTCGTATCTGGAAGTCGGAGCCCGAGAACGTCACTTCGTTTTTAGTCTGAGAAATTTTGCAGCCCGTCTCGCGCTGGATATTATCTAGGGTCGTGGAGGTCGACAGGTAGTCGCCCACATGCGTTGGTACTGTTGTCGTCGCGGCCGTGTCCTGCGTTCTTACCGAATGGTCGGGCGACGGCGCGCGGCGCCGCCGTCGAGATTTCGGCGGCGGTGGCGGCGTCTTCGGCTTCTCCTCTTTCCGTCTCATAAAATTCATAAATTCATCAATGGTCACTTCACCTGAAACGTCGCGATCCAACGCGCGCCACAACCCCCGCAAGTCATGATCCGTAAGATCACTGGAAGTGAGACTCAGGCCGCCCTGCGTGCCGTTCGCCCTCACAACGCGTTCTAATTCTTCATACCCTAGACGGTCGTTTTCATCCTGATCAATAGCTCTAAAAACCTTGACCCAAGACGACGCATGCAACCACCGCTTCGCGGCGCCATTTATTATTGAGACGATCTTCTCGAGGCTATCTTTCGAGAGCAACGGCCAGCCCTCCAGGATGAGTAGATAACACCCGTGCTGGAACTCAGAAATCGTAACTTCTCCACTCTTGTCGTGGTCCACATAAGTCCACAATGCCCTAAGTTCTTGGTCCGTCGTGTCCGTGACTCGTAGTTCACTCCGGACCGCTCCTTCAAACTCGGCGTAGTCGAGGCGGCCGCTTTTATCTTTATCGAGTCGCTTGAAGAGTAGTTCCCAATTCCGGTTCATGCTCCCTCGACGGTCCCAGGCCTGGCCGCCCCGCACCTTGGGAAACGCCTCGTGCAAACGGACCACGACCGCGCGCACCCGTTCGACCGGCATCGTCAGCTCGTGCTCGTCATGTTTTGACGGTTGCTTGTTCTCTATTTTCCTACCGGTGGCGTACTTTTGCTTGGGCTTTGGAGGTGGAGCTTTCCTTCTACGTTTCCGCGCGGCGCGGCCCCGTTCCGAAGCTTGCAGCTTCGATGCCGCCGCCGTCAACTCCGCGTCGATGATGGGCGGCTGGGGGCAGGCCGGCGCGGGGGCTGGCGCCGGCGGCGGCGGCGCCGGTTTTTCCACGACTTTGGGCCTTCGCTGAACAACGGGCTTCGGCCGCGGCTTCGGCTGGCTCCGCGGCCGCGTCGTCTGCACCTGGCGCACGAGCGCCCGCCCGACCTCGAGCCAGGGCGAGGGCCCTTCCACAGCTTGCGTGAGGCGGTCGACTCTAGCATTTATTGCGGCATTGAGTTGTGTGATAGCAGCGGCGGCCGCGGGATCTAAGCACTGCCGCAGTTGCGCGAGGCAGTCGTTGATGGACGGGGGCTTTGATTCCTCCATGGCTGCGGCTGCCCGACGGCATACCCGGCGCGCGCGCCCTGCAGCGCGCTCGGCGCCAGGGAGAGCCTGGGAGTTGGGCGCTAGAGCCGCGCGCGCGACTTCCTTTGGGCAAATCGTCCGTAGGTGGGTCGGAGGAGTCGCCTTGGTCCATGTGAGGTTAGTCTTACCCGGCTGCTTTGAAAAATTTCGACTGAGGGCCCTGGGTGGTGAGAGGGCATCCGGGAGCCCGGAATTGGCTCTTTCGGACGTACAGGGGTCATTTCCACGACGCCTGCAGTAGTTTGCCGTTGAATTCGCCCTGACCAGAGCACTCAGAGCTGGTACAGTCAGCGCTTTGCCGGCTTGTGCCTCTGGTCGAGCACGCTCCGATTGTTCGTAAGGCTGCTGACGACGCGTCGTAACAAACCATCATACCCTCTGTGCACCAACTGCAGCTTAACACCATGTCGCGTCAAGCATTACACGCAAAAAGCGCAGCAAAAATGGCCCTCCTCCTCACATGTGCTGGCTCAGCCGCCGCGCTAGTCATGAAACCGACCACGGCCGTGCGCCAGCCGCTGCGACGCGTCCAGCGACGACCACAAACAAAGATGATGGCCTTCCTGCCAATAAGCAGCATACCCATGATCGGCAAAGCGAGACGGACGACGAAACTCTCCGTCGCCATCGACCCCTTCACGGAGGTCGAGAATCTACCTCTCCAACTCCTAGCGAAGGCTTCTGCAGCTCTGGTAGCGGTCCAGTTACTCGCAACTCTAGACTTCCCTGCGCTCATCGGTTCCTACAACGCCGCGCTCGCAAGTCGCCCTTTCACGACGAAGGCCGCGGGCACGGGCATCACCTACTTCTTCTCGGACCTGACGGCGCAAGCGTTGGAAGGTGATCGGAGTTCACTGATCGAAAAAGTGAAACGCGCCTCTCAGTTCGCTCTCGTCGGCGCTCTCTGGGTAGGACCGCTCCTCGCGGCCTGGTTCCAGGTCATGGACTTCTACGTGCCCGGGCGCAGTGCGGGAGCCGTCTCGACGAAGATCGTCATGGACCAGGTGCTGCAGGGCCCTTTTATGATTGCTACGATGTTTTTGTGGACCGGGTTACTTGCTGGTGCTGGTCTGTCTGGCGCTCTAGCGTCAATACGAGGGTGTCTGAGAGATACATGGGTCAAGTCCGTGTATGTTTGGAGCCCGGTCCAGGCCGTGCAGCAGCTCTTCGTGCCTCCCGAGTATCGAGTGGCCGTCGCGAACGGCGTTTCGTATTTTTGGGACACGTACCTGGCCATGGAGATGTCGCCGTCGGCCCACGCGGAGCACGACGATTCGGCTCCTCCTGCGGAGCTGGCGTTTTCTCGGTAAGTATAGTTGTTTTCCTCGCTCTTCTGCTGGGGGGTCGCGGCGATGGCGTATTTTGCGGGTGTTGTCCCCAAGCGCCTATCGAAGCTTACGCCATCGCCGCGACCCGCAAAAAGCCTAGGCCGCGAGACGACGACGCGCCCGCGCGCCCGCCGCGCCCCCGCTTCCTCATTGCCGTTGCACACAGCCGTCCCCAAGCACAGTAGCCGTCCCCGGAAATAACGAAGAGCCGGGGCAACGTTCGCGCCAGGGCGTGCACTGGGGGAAGTCAAACTGCAGAGGCCGTGGCAGAGCACGATTTTCATCCGAGCACGCACTGCGCCCTTGGTGGGCAATTATATAAGGCAGCACTTTGGCGCCAGTCTTAACCATGCAAGTCCTTCTTCTGCTGCAATTTGCAGCGCTCCAATCGACGCTCGCGCGACGGATGACACCTGTGAAGCGGCTGAGACTGAATATTTTCAACAAGCGCGGCGGCGCAACGAAGCCATCGCTCAGCCTGCGCGGCGCCGGCTTCCGCGCCTACGAAAAGCGCACGCTGGCGCGCGTTTCAAGAGGCGGCGGCGCGACCGGCACGACGGTCGCCACGCCGCAGCCGAGGCCACAAGAGGACACCGCCGTCGATTTACTCGAAGCCCACAACAACGCGATAAAGACGAGGGGCGGCCAGCTCCCCCTCCTCATATTGCGCATGGTGAGGATTCTACCGAGATTACTCGCGGTGATGATACCGGCTCTCGGGGGCTATTCCAATCTAGAAAAGTTCGATTTGTTGGGCACGGCCTTGTTCGCCTACGTCGGCACGATCGCCGGCGGCAAGAACGGCATGGACGTGTTTGGCTGTATGGTTATCGGTACGGTAACAGCTACCGGTGGCGGTACCTTGCGAGACATTGTATTAGGAGGCGAGCAGCAGGTCTTCTGGATGCGCGACGTGACGTACCTCAAGATCTGTATTGTTACATCTCTCGTAACCTTCTTCACGTGGCCGCGGTTCGAGACGAAACGCGGCTGGCGCGACGACCACGAGTTACTTTGTTTCGCCGACGCTTTGGGCATGGGCGCTTTTTGCGTCATGGGCGCCGAGAAGGCTCTGGTGAGGGACGTGGATCCGCTCTGTGCCGCCATCCTAGGGTTAGTTACCGCAACTTTTGGCGGGGTCACACGCGATGTCCTGACGAGACGTCCCGTACGGATCTTCCACGCGACGATTGATGGCGCCGAGAAGTCCTGGTACGCGTTACCGGCGCTGTTCGGTTCGTCGATCTATGTTGCACTCCAAACGTGCTGCGACGTCGACAAGGACCTGGCGGCGGTCTGCGCCTTCCTCATGACCGTGACGATGCGCGTGGCCGCCTATACTTATAGGTTGACGCTGCCGGCCTATCCCAACCCGGAGTGGCAGGACGGGAAGCGCGTGCGGTAGCCGCGCCCGTCGCTGGCGATGCGGCGGTTTGCCCTACGAATTAAGTTTATTGTTAAGACTACTACTGTGCTCTGGTGGCGCGGCGACGGCGTGCGGGGCGAACCAGCTTTTTGGCTTGTGTTTTGCTGTCCAGGACTGCCAAAATAGCTGCCGCAAACAGCATTGTAACAGCTCCGCGCCGCAGGACTCGTGTGCATTGCTCAAACTTCTATACCGAAACGTCCAACCATCCCTTTAAGCCATCCACGCCGCCGCGTCCGTGTTCTCAATTGCTCCCTGTGAGAGCTTCCGCCTGCAAAAGCGCTCCGTGCATGCGCGCCAGAGGAATCGTGCCTCGCACAAAGCTCACACCACTCACCGACGCCTACCGCAGCGTCGTCTGCACGTACCTCTGCGCCGCGCTACTTTGGCGCGTCCTCGCGACGGTCCTCGAGACCTGCTCTCTGTCAGAACTTCTGAAAGGAAGAGCCATCCGCGCGGTGCCGCCGCAGCTCTTTACCGCCTCCTACAAGACGTGCCACAAGCATGGTGCAAGGCGTCGTCATTGAACAGGGCCATATTGTCGACACAAATCCCGCGACGGGCGCCGTCATCCAACGCGTAAGGGTCTCAACGCCAGCCGAAATCGACGCCGCCGTCGCGGCCGCGCGCACGGCGCAGCCTTTGTGGAACGCGAGACCACTACATGAGAGAACGGAGCTCGTGAAGCAGGCGTGTGCGGCTCTCGCGGGCAAGCGCCAACAGCTCGCCAAGTTAATTACTGCAGAAATGGGAAAAACCCTGGCCGAGAGCCTCGAGGAGGTCGACGACAACATTGATATGAGTGCTTATTGCGACCTCGTCCAGCAGGCGAACGCGCCGGAGGTCGACGGCGGCTCGTTAATAGTAAGACACCCCCACGGCGTCGTCGCCGTCTGCGCGCCCTGGAACTATCCTGTTGAAGAAATAGTGTTACTTTGTGTCCCGGCGCTGATCGCGGGCAATGCTGTGGTAGTTAAGCCGTCCGAGGTCGTGCCTTTGTCAAGCGGTCTCGTCGTGGAGACGCTGCGCGACGCCCTACCGTCAGGACTCGTCAACCTATTGCAGGGCGACGGCGAAGTTGGTGCATTGTTAACAGGACATCCGCTGGTCGATATGGTCGGATTCACCGGTAGCACGGCCACCGGTCAAAAAATACTAAACACGGCTTCCAAAACTTTGAAGCCCGTGGTCTTGGAGTGCGGGGGCAAGGACCCCATGGTCGTGCTCGAGGATGCTGATTTGGAGCTCGCGGCGCATGATGCCGTGGCTTATAGTCTGGCGAACTGCGGCCAGGTTTGTTGTGCGGTCGAGCGCGTCTATGTGGCCGCGAGCGTCGCGGCGGATTTTGAAGATAAAGTGAAGGCCGAGGCATCAAAATGGAAGGTAGGCGACGGCGTCGACCCCGAGACCACCATAGGGCCGATGGCGTCTAGGATGCAGAGAGATATAGTGCATTCCCACGTGACGAAGGCGACGCAGGCCGGCGCGCGCTGCGTGCTAGGTGGCGAACTGCCGGGCAGCTCGGAACGAGGCAATTACTATCCGGCGACCGTTTTAGCGGATGTGCCGCACGGGGCCCTGCGCGACGAGGAGACCTTCGGTCCGGTCGTCGCTTTGTCGACCTTCGACGGCTCGGACGACACGGCAGTGGCGCTGGCAAATGATTCCCGCTACGGCCTCACGGCCTCCGTCTACAGCAGCGACCTGAAGCGCGCGGGCGCCGTCGCGGCGCGGCTGGCCGCGGGCCAGGTCGGCGTCAACACCAATCCTTTGTCGGGCGTGCGGTCGATCCGCTGCCCCTTCGTGGGGCACAAGGAGTCGGGCTACGGGACGCACTCGGGCTTCGACGGCTGGCGCCAGTTTTCGACTCCGAAGTCCCTGATTTATGCGGAAGCACCGGCGGACGACGCGGTGCCGGCGGTCGCGAAGCGCGACCGGCGCGGGCCGGCCGTGCCGCCGGTGGCGGCTTTGTTAGCGTTCGGTGCCGGAGTGCTGATCACGCTGGCGGCGACGCGGCGGCGGGCGTGAGCAGTCTTCTTCATCCCTCCCCCTCCAACCCCTCCCCCGTAAGTTTTCGCTGTGTTAGGAGTGTCACGGTTCGGACGGACTCGAGAAATGTACTAGACGAGAAATGTAGTATTTTACAAGTGGGTAGGCTTCGGTCGATGTGGTTCCCGCGCTACACGACAGGCGCGGACCGGAGAATTCTAGTCGTCGTCGGGCTCGCCGCCGTCCTCGGATTCATCGGATGCAGCGGTAGCCGCGGCATGCGACCACGACCCCGTCGCCGCGGTGTGCGCGCCCCCGGCGCAGTTGATCGCCTTGATCGAGTGGATTTCCAGATGTACGTTGCCCTCGACGCCCTCTCCCCAGATGCTCAGCTTCTGGAGGTCCTGGAGATTTGACGCGTGCGGGCACACGCGCTGGTCGTCCGCGCACGAGACGATGATTTCCCCCGTGGCGTCGTCCCAGTCGTCGCTGAACGCCGTGAAGGGGATTTCCACATCGGTCAACACCATGCCCGCCTGGAAGGGCGCCTTGAAGCCCGACGACCAGCGGTGCGGCTCCAGGTCCTCGGGGGCGCGCTGCGTCCCGAAGCCTATTCTATAGCCGGTGTAATCGCCCATTGGATCACCAGTATAATGCTTGCAGGAAATCACAAAGGCGCTGCACGCGGAGATGTCGGGGAACGTGCCCGCTTTCTCGGCCTTGATGAAGCCCGGCGCGCGGACGCAGACGCCGCCCGGGCACGTCGCATCGTCGGTGTCGTCGGTCGCATCGTCGGCGCACTGCTCGCCGTCCTGGGCTCCTCCACTACATTTGGTCAGGAACTTGACGATTTTGACGCTTCCTTCCAGTAAGCCCACGCCGTCGGCGGACACGGTGAACGCGCCCGTCGACTGGCCGCCCATGACCGGGTCGTTCGTCTGCTCCCAGGGCTTCCCGTCGATGAAGTCGGCCACGAGAATCGTGTCCGGCGTGGTCGGGGAACTGTCGTCGTCGTCGTTGGACCCCCAGTCCTTCTGGATGAAGATGCCCGCGCCCGTGCCGAATCCAATAAAAAAGCCGAACAGCAGCATGCACAGTAACGAGCAGTACTTCTGGCGAATTTGCCGCTTCCGCCAGTAGAGTCTTACCTCATCTTCGTCGCCCACGTGGATGTGCAGGGGGTTCACGTCGTTGTCTTTGCTCGGCGTCGCCGTCTCCATGTCGTCGCGGGCGACGCTGGTTGGGCTCCCCTCGCGGCCCATACTTGTTCTGGCTTGTAGGGGGTGGGCAGCCGGCGGGGCTGCGATCAATCTATTGAGCACTGAAGCAGCCTGTCTTTGCAGAGTTTCGGGGCGCGTGCCCGTCGTACTCGGCGCCTAATCCAGCGCGTTTATGGGCCCGCACACCAGCCTTGTCTGAAGTGAAAGGCTAGTATGTAAGCACGTGAGCGTCGAGCGACGGGCGCGTCGACGGCCGATGGGCGTCGACGGGCAGGGCTCCTCGTAAGTCCCGCCGCGTGGCCGACGCGGCGGGCGTTCTTCGCACACACGCCGCGCGCCCACACCCGCCGCGCGCGGGACATCCAGTACATACACTACGAGAGCCACGGCCTTACCCTCGCGAAACCCACTACTTCGTCCCCCACTTCCGCGCGGCGTCGACGAACGCCTGGACGTTCCCCTCCGGCGTCGGCTGCAAGACCCCATGCCCGAGGTTCAGGACGTGCGCGCCCGGCCCGCCGGCGCCCTCGATGCATGCTTTGACGGCCTTCTCGACTTCCTCCGTCGAGCCCAGTAGTAATGAGGGATCAATATTCCCCTGAACTGGCACGTCATCACCGAGCTGCTTCCGAGCCTCACCGATATCCACGGCCCAGTCCAGCGAGAGACAGTGGTAGTGCGAGTCGGAGACCATGTCCTTCTGGGAAGCTAGGTAGCTCGAACCGCCGTTCGCAAAAAAGAGCACGGGCGCCTCCGGATGGCGCTCTCGCACCAACGCCGCGACCCGCAAAGCATACGGCTTGGCGAACGCCTCGAAGTAGGCCGGCGTCAGCTGGTGCGCCCAGCTCTCGAAGACCTGGACCATCTGCGCGCCATTTTCGATCTGATAGCACGCGTACTCCGCGACACTGTCCGCCATCGCATCTAAATAGCGATGCGCCGTCGCCGCGTCGTCGCGCATCATCTCCTTGATGTTGAGGCAGTGGCGCGTCGAGCCGCCTTCGCACGCGTAGGCGCAGAGTGTCCACGGCGCTCCCACGAAACCTACTAGCGTCGTCTTGCCCTCCGTCTCCTTCCGCAAGTTCTTCAAAGTTTGGGCGACGAAGGGCAATTGGGATGTGGGATCGAACTTCTTCGCGTCGGCCTCGAACCGGGCCACGCGCTCGGCGCTTCTCGGGGTGTCCTCGATCTGCGGGCCCTTGCCCTTGACGACGTCGAACTCGATGCCGAGAGCTGGTAGAATCGTCAGAATGTCCGAGAACATGATGACGCCGTCGACCCCGAACGCGCGCCAGCACTGCAAGGATAATTCGGTCGCGATCTCGGGATTTTCGCTCCGCTGTCGGAACGGAATTTTATCGCTGTACTTCCGGAAGTCGGCCATGTACCTCCCCGCCTGGCGCATGAGCCATACTGGGGTTCTTTCGGTCTTCTCGCCGCGCGCCGCTCGTAGCAAGACGTCGTGGTCTCCGGGCGCTGCATTTGTAGCTACCGTGGGCCGCGGTGCCGTCGTCGTCGAGAGCGCGGCAGCGCTTGCGAGTGCGAGCGCTGTGACTATTCGTCGCATCATGGTTGTGTTTACTGCAGCGATGCGATTGCACAGCCGCAAATCCCAGCCTCTCGATGCATCAATTGCAGGTCGCGTCGCCGCGTCGAGCGGACGGCAAACCCACGCCGTCCGTTCGAGAGCCAGTGCTCGCAGCGCTGGCACGACTAGTACACGCGGCCGCCACTAGCCGCCGCGGACGCCCACAGCAGAGCCAGCAAGCAGTCAAATTGCTGCCGGCCAAGCGTCGGGGGCACGCGGTCGGCAGCCCGGCGACGCATCGATTCGCCGTCCGGCAGCCGCGAGGTGGGCCTGTCTCAAGAGGCAGCGTGCGTCGCGGTGGGGCAGCCGCCAACGCCAGGCTTTGGCAGACAAGCATTCGGTCGAGGGGCGGTCGCGACGCTGTCGTCGACGCACCGACACCATGGGCCTCACCATCAAACGCGGCCCCGATGGGCTGCCCATCTTCTCCTTCGAGGACGCACCGGCCGCCCGCCGGGCCACGCCACCGCCGAGACCGCAGCGCAAGATCCCGCCCCTGATCCAGTACCGCTACCGCGCGCCAAAGAATGCTGAGCCGGAGCGGCCGCGCGCGCTCCGCCAGCGCCGCGAGCACACCGTGACCTGGCCGGGCCCGGGCCTCACGGGCGTGTCTGCCGGCCACGGTACGCGTCTCAAGTCGCCGCAGATCGCGGGCTGGATTCCCTCTGAGGAGACGCCGGCCGCGCGCCTCCGCGAAATTGAAAGAGAGAACGCGGAGCTGGTCAAGTTCATCGGGCGGTCGCGGCCGTCACCCGCCATGGAGCGGCCGCAGATCCCGCGTGCCGGCGGCGGCCGCGATGTTTTGCCTGATAGACTAGATCGGGACGCGCGGCCCGTAGTGTCGCCGTCGCGGCCGGCGCGGCCGCGGCGGCGGCGGCGGCCCGTCGCGGAGGCGCCGCTGCCGGCCGACTACGCGCGCTACCGCGAGGAGGTGCTCGGCGACGACAGCGACGGCGACGGGCCGGCCCTGGGCGTCGGCCCCGGCGTTGTACAAGCGCCCGCGCCCGCGCCGCAGCTAGAAAGCCCACCCTACACGCCGTCGCTGCGGCGCGAGGCGAGCGAGGCCTCGGCCTTCGAACGTGGACCGCAATCGACGCCGACGGCCGAGCTTTTGGCCGGCGTCTTCTCGCCGCTCGACGAGGCGCCGCCGCCGCCCGAGCTAGTAAGGATGGCGCCCGCCCCTCAGAAACGGGGTGGCATGGTGCCCCGGAAGTCCGTGCGAGCGTCGCCCGGAAAGGACCCGCGCGCGATCACCGCCGAGGCCGAGCGGCGCGCCGTGCTCGCGGCGACGCCCGAAAGGACGCGGAGCGGTTTATTTCTTGCGACGCCTCATGAAATGCAACGGCCCGTGCGAGCGGAGAAACCTACTGAAGACGAGGAGCACGTTTCCCTTCATGCAAGGCGCAAGCGCGCCGCGAGGGTCGCGCGGGAAGCGAAGCTCAAGCGCCAGAAAGAGACAGCCGCTAGAAATGCGTTTCTGGACATGCAACTGGCCAGGGCCGGCGCGACGCTCGCCCAGCTTTCGGTAGAAAAACGCCATCGCTACGCTCATGGGATAGAAAAGACGGAGGAACCCACGATAGACATGAAAATAAGAGCGAGGCAGGAGTACTCCGAGCTCGCGGAGTTCCACCTGACGAACCACGAGCGGTTGCTCGAGAAGTACGCGGGGGCGCTCATGGCCGAATCGCGGCAGGAGTTGGATTTAAATGGCGGGCCCATGGAGACGGAGTACCGCGCGCTCGTGGCCATGGAGGGTTTTAAACCTGAGCCGTCGGGCGAGAAGCGGTATCCTACGCTACCTGTCGTGCGCCAGGCGCTGCTCGAGGATCGCACGGTCGTCGAAGAGAAACATCGGGCGCGGTTCGGCGACCAGTGGCTCCAGAACCGGTTCCATGAACTAATTTAATTGTTAACAACACTGGGAGGCGCCTCGTCGGGCGCCGCGAGCCCCTCGGCGAGTTCCCGCAGACTCTCGGGGTCCAAGAGGCTGCCCCGGAGCGGCTCGTCGGGTTCCTCGCGGACCTGCTGGGCCAGCCCGTTTGCGTCGATGACCGGGCCCGTCGGCATCGGGCCGTTGACCTCCTCGTAGCTCCGCTTCGGAGATGCCGGAGGTTCGGGTGGCTGGTCCGCCGGCGCTGGGGGCGCCGCAGCAGGCGCCGAAGGAGGCTCGGCCGTCGGCTCCGCGGCAGGCGCAAAGCTGAACTCCGTCCGCAGCGCCGCCGACGTCTCCGAGAGGCGCAGCTCGGCCACGTCCGAGGCGACCTCCTCGGTCCGGGCGGGCGTCGCCGGCGCTCGAGGCCAGCGCGGGTCCTCGGGCGTCGGCGGCGGCGAGGCCGCCGGCTCTGGCGTCGCCTCGACGCCGACCGCCTTCGCAAAAACCTCCTCATTCACACCCTTCAGCTGCGACGCGTCACACGACGCCAGGAACGCCGCCGCGGCCGAGAGCTGCGTCAGTAAAAACCCGGCCTCGCCGCGCATCCTATGGTCGCCGACGTAGTACTCTATTCTTCTAAGGGAAGACGGCAGCTTCTGGGGTCTCGCTCGTAACGTCGCCAGAATGACCAGAGGTAACAAGTCGTCCGTCGACGGCGGCTTGCCCTTGCCGTCGTTGAGCAATCTCAGACAAGCAAACAACGCATCGACGGCCTCGCGGATCTTGGAGACCGCTCGCAGCGGCGTCTCCGCCAGAGGCACTTCTTTTAACGCTATGAGCGCGTCCGAGAACGGCGCCAGCGCCTCGACGTCCGGCGCGTCTATTTCAATACAGGTCAAAAAAGCCAGCGCGTCGACGCGCTTTTCAAAAATTGAATCATCGGCGTCGCACTCCGTGATGAGGCGAAAGCCCGCTTCTTCTAATTTACGGAATAGTTTGGAGACGACCCTATCCAGCGTCTCCACTTCAAAAATTTCGGGATCTTGCGTCGCCCAGCCCGGCTGAGCTCGTAACAAGCGTTCGGCGTGGGCCAGGAACCGCTTGACGCGCGCCGCGCGCGCGTCGTCCGACGTCGTGGCCGTCTCGTGCTTGCCGAAGTTCCTGACAAAGGCGTCGAGCGAGGCCTTGCACCGCGTAGCCTTGGCCCAGCGCTCGGCGAAGGGAACGTCGGACGGCGGTTCTGGAGCCGTCGTCTTCTCTCTGCTTAATCTCCGCTGCACTTCGTCCAAGCCGCTCCGCCAGCCGTCCTGCAGCCGCAGTAGAAATGGTGGTGTAGGCCGCTTGGCGGGCGACGGGACCGGTACCGCATGCACCGTGATGCGCGGCGGCGCCAGATCCCGCGAATAGACGCGGAGCCACCGTCTTCTTCTCGCCACGGCGCCGGCGAAGGGCGTGCCCGACGAACCTTCTGACGTCTCTTCAGAGCCATTGGGGAGGCTCCTACAATAAGCCCAGCCCCGTCTGTCCGTCGCGCCACTTCGCACGTCGACGTGGGCGTGCCACGGCGCCTCGAGGGACCACACTGTTGCATCGCGAGGGGGTGCGATCGAATCGCGGTCCGGACCGACTAACGAGCCGTCCTCGCTGCTCCACGCTCCTTCGTTTTCGAGGAGGTGTTGTGCACTGAAGCCCGCGCCCCCGGCCCGCCACCGCTCGTTCTCGAGAGCCTCGTCGCACGCGTAGAGGACGCGGCCGATCTCGAGGACGCCACCTTGGCTCAGTAGCAGACTCCGCAGCTGCGCCGGTGCTAGGGACGAACCGTCCGGCAGGGTCACGGCCTGGAGCGTTGGTCGCTGTTCCGGCAGCGTCACGGGCTGGAGCGTCGGCGGTCGTTCGTCGTCAAAAGACCGCTGGAGGGACCGCGCTAAGGCCTCGTCGCCCGTCGGCGTCGGCGGCTTCGGGGGCGGCGGCGCCAGGTCGCTCGGTAGGGACCGGGGCAGCTCACCACCGGCCGAAACGACGGCCAGCAGGTGCATGAAGACGCAAAATTCTTCGAAGCGCAGCCCGCGCGCGTCCCTATTCGCATCCGCTAAAGCCCAGGCCCTCGCGAGGGCCTGCTTCGGGACACCCCTTTGGGAGGTGGCGGTCTGCATGAGACCTTCCCTTTCGCAGTAGGCCCGTACCGATAACCCGGCGACCCAGCCGTCGCGCGCGCCGGCCGCGCGGAAGGCCGCCTGCATCGCCGGGTCGTCGGCGCAGGCCTCGAGCGCCCAGCGTCGCGTGAGGTGTTCCTCGTAGGAGGGCGGCGCGGCCATGGTGCTGGAGGCGCTGTTGGGTATTCGTAGGTTGACCCCGGCGCTGTCGCGCGTCCCGAACCTCTGTGCTTCGTGTGGTGTCTCTGGCTGGGCCCGAAGGTAGGCCACGCGTCACGCTGCGCGCCGCTCGGAGCGCTGCTCAGGTAGGCTTGGCAATTCGCACGTTTTGCGCCGCGGATGAGCCGCTGCAGAGCTGGAGCTGGGGGAATTTGCGCAGGGCAGATTAGCTAGCGTCCGTAAGGCACTAGCCAGCAAATCGAGCTGATGATCATCATCGATGCTGCCCGGGCAGCCTGCGCCTCGACCGCATCGATGGCGTAATGGAACCGCCCCCACGCGGGCGTAGCGCACCAATGCAGTGACGTGTTTCCTCGCACGCCGTCGCCGCGGGCCACCAAGAGGAGAATGACGCGCCGCCTGTGCCAATGCGTCGCGCTGCTCGCCACGTTACCAATTCTCGACGCCGCCTTCTGCCAGCGCAAGGGAGGAAAGGCAGCCGTGACCTGCGAGGGTAGTGGACAACACAAAAAATGCTGGCCGAGCGACGACTGCGCGAAGAGGTTAAACGTCCAAGAAAAAGCGCGGAAGTGCGTCGAGGAGCACTGCGGGACCGGGGAGCGGCCGGGCCTGAAGGCCTGGGGGGCCATGTGCCTCGACCGGTGCCGCGCGACGCTGTGGCGGGCGACGGCGCGGCAGCTCGTCGCGCCCGTCATTGAAGATCGTCGTAGATTATCCCTTGTGCTGTGGGGCGGCGACCTGTGGGGGGCGGGAGCACCGTTACCTCCGCATCCCATACGGAACGCGTCATCTTTGGCGCTGCAGATCAGACGGGCCGCCTTCGCCGAAGCTTTGGAGGAGAATTACGTCACAGGAATGGGCCGCAGGACCGGTGGCGGCTGGTTCGACCGGGGCTCTCCCATGATATATGAGAAGACGGGCGGGCCGCTCGTGCTCTACGGTCTACAGAGATCCGGAACGAACGCGCTCACGGGACTGGTCAGTGCGCACCTCGGCACGGAAGTGTATAATGGCGAGCGCGACGACGAGTACTACGCGAGGCGGGCTCCTAGGTTATCGCCAACACGATTCAATGATCCAAGATGGAAGCATTTTAGACCGACGCACGTTTCTCGCCTGAACTCAACTCATGTTTTATATGCCTCTCCTCATAGCACAACACCGCACCTCGCCCACAAAGAAATGACGCCGTTGGAGGAAAGGAGTGGCTATGGCGCTTCCAGTAGACCGGCGAACGTCGGAGATGATAGGGAGGCCTTCTACGCGCGGAGTGCTCGCGATCTGGACTCATTAATCAAGGCCGAGGCCTGCTTTCGTAAGGGCGCGCTTTGTTCCGTACAAGTCCAAGTGCGAGCCTACATCATAGGAGTGAGGCACCCCGGCGCCTGGCTGGACTCGCTCCATCGGCACTGCCCCGATTGTCCTCTGAGCATGAGAGGCACTAGAGCGAAAGCTGTGTGGCACGCGCCGGGTTACTACGCTCAGCTCTGGGACGCGACGTACACGAAGTGGCTCGAGATGGCAAAAGACCGTCGCATCGTCATCGTGAGAAATGAAGATGTTACGAGAAGCTGCGTTCGTGCGGTGCAAGCGTTGGCTTGGAGGCTAGGTTTGAGATATGATGCGTCGAAGTCGTCCAGGGCCTGTTCTCGTGACATGCAAGTGGACATGACGCTGTCGGGCGGCCTCGGGCCACAAGATAAAGACAGTCTGGAGCGGGGCGCCGGCTGGCTGTTTGGTCTCGCTGGTAGTCGGGAAGCATTGGAAGCCATCTTGCAAATTAATGGACAAACAATGAAAAGCTTGGGCTACCCGAAACAACCTCTGGCGACGTTCGTCACGGCGTCACTCGAATTAGTGGAACCGATGTATCAGTGGTTCCTCCAAGCCTGGGACAAAGTAGCAAAAGATAAAAGTGGCGAGGCCGTGTCGCCGACCTGCGACAACCTGAGCGAGAAGGTGCAGAAGAACCGGAGGGCCTGGTGGATGAAAGGTACTTATGCATCAACACACCCGAAGACAAGAGAAGACTACCTCATGCTGCAGCATGCCGCCGATTACGTCTCTCCCGTCACACGACTAGAAAGAGAAAAAAACTCAGCCTCAAAAAACGTGGCATTAGCGGCGTTGGTGCGCGACGCGTGCGCGGCGTTCACGTGCAACACCAGGATGGTCGACGCGCTGATCGCACAAGCTGTTGATTTGGAATTCAAAGTATATATCCTCGAGGACGGGTCCTCCGACTGCACGCCCCAAGTGCTGGAGCGGTGGATCGATGCCAAAACATATGTGGAAGCGGTGCCGCCGCCTCCGTCTTCAGATAAGTGGGCGTGGGACGAGTCCATGAAAGGAGCCTACGCTCTCAGGAGGGACGAGGCCCTGCGCCAGAAGCGGTACATGCGGATGGCCTTGTTGCGGAACCATTTGACGTCCTACATCCTCAAACAATCAGTTGTGGATGCTCTCGTCGTTTACGACGCCGACCAGGGGAGTGGCTGGGCCTCGTCCCACATCATTAACGCTATAGCGGCAGTCATCGACGGGCGCTACGACGCCGTCTGCGGCAACGGCATCATTGCGCAGGCGCAACAGGATCGATTCATCCACCGCGACTTGCTCGCGTTACGGTGGTCCGATTTCGAGGACCAGCCCTCGGGCGGTATCGAGCTCGCGCCGTCGGAGAGCCCTTCCTCCGAAGCCGACCGTCTGTATGATAGCGGCGGGCGGCGCGTCGCGTCGTGCTTTGGTGGTCTAGCTATCTACGATTCCGCAATTTTCCGCGACGACGGCTGCGCGTACGATTTTTCTGTGACAGATGGCATCTGGGACTGCGAGCACGTCCTCCTCAACAAGTGCCTGGCCTCAAAAGGCCGATCATTAACGCTGCTGCCGAACTTGATAATTAACGGCCCCTACGCGACGGGTCGCCGCGCGAAGATCGTCCACCTGCGCAAGCCGCCTCCCTCAAAGTCGCACCACAAGCACGAGTTTTAAGTAGTCTTTAGTTAGTTACTCAGTCGGCACAGTTACATTAAGCTTCCCGCACCTCCTCGAGCAATGCGACGACGGCCGCGTGGCCTTTTCTTTTTGCGACGCACAGCGGCGTCTCGCCGTTCTCCAAGGTCCGATTGCCGTCCGCGCCTTTGTCCAGCAACAGCCGCGCCGCGTCGACGTGGCCTTTTAGGCAGGCGATCCATAGCGGCGTCCTGCCCTTCTCATTCGCCCGGTCGACCTCGGCGCCGTCGTTCAGGAGCTGCGTCATCGCGTCGATATCGCCGGTCTTGGCCGCCGCGTGCAGCGGGTTAATATGCTCCTCGAGCAGCGCGACGATGGACGAGTAATCTTCGCTTTTCGCGATTGACAGTGGTGTCTCACCATCATTGTCTGCCCGGTCGACCTCCGCGCCGTTGTCCAGCAACAGCCGCGCCGCGTCGACGTGGCCCTCCCAGCAGGCAACAAACAGCGGCGTCTGACCCTCCTCGTCCGCCCGGTCAACCTCCGCGCCTTTCTCCAGTAGCAGCCGCACCGCGTCGACGTTGCCCTCGTAGCATGCTGTCCATAGCGGCGTCCGACCGTCCTCCGTCGCCCGGTCGACCTCCGCGCCGTTGTCCAGCAACAGCCGCGCCGCGTCGACGTGGCCAGAGTGGCAGGCGATCATCAGCGGCGTACAGCCGTTGTTCTTCGCCCGATCGACCTCCGCGCCTTTATCTAACAACAGCCGCGCCACGTCGACGTGGCCCTCCCAGCAGGCAACAAACAGCGGCGTCCGACCCTCCTCGTCCGCCCGGTCAACCTCCGCGCCTTTCTCCAGTAGCAGCCGCGCCGCGTCGACGTGGCCAGAGTGGCAGGCAACAAACAGCGGCGTACAGCCGTTGTTCTTCGCCCGATCGACCTCCGCGCCTTTATCTAACAACAGCCGCGCCACGTCGACGTGGCCCTTCGAGCAGGCGATCATCAGCGGCGTCGCACCGTCCTCCGTCGCCCGGTCGACCTCCGCGCCATTGTCCAGCAACAGCCGCGCCACGTCGACGTGGCCCTTCGAGCAGGCGATCATCAGCGGCGTCGCACCGTCCTCCGTCGCCCGGTCGACCTCCGCGCCGTTGTCCAGCAACAGCCGCGCCGCGTCGACGTGGCCGAACATGCAGGCGATCATCAACGGCGTCCGACCGTCCTTATCCGCCCGGTCGACCTCCGCGCCGTTGTCCAGCAATAGTCGCGCCGCATCGACGTGGCCCTTCGAGCAGGCGATGTACAGCGGCGTCACACCGTACTTATTCGCCTGGTCGACCTCTGCGCCGTTGTCCAGCAACAGCCGCATCGCGTCGACGTTGCCCTCGTAGCATGCTGTCCATAGCGGCGTCCGACCGTCCTTATCCGCCCGGTCGACCTCCGCGCCGTTGTCCAGCAACAGCCGCACCGCGTCGACGTGGCCGTTCCAGCAGGCGATCATCAGCGGCGTATAGCCGTCCTCACCCGCCTGGTCGACCTCTGCGCCGTTGTCCAGGCATAGCCGCACCGCGTCGACGTGGCCCTTCTCGCACGCAAAATACAACGGTGTCTTGCCGTTTAGCTTAGTATCTACCGCGGCGCCCTCGTCCAGGAGCCGCGTCATCGCATCGAGGTCGCCTCTCTTTGTCGCAGCGTGCAGCGGAAACTTTAAATCGGCTTGCACAACGTCGAGGCAAGCTCGGACTCGTTGGGTCATTTGATGTTCGGGGCCGTACGCCCGCTCCTGGATCGCGAGCGCGCGCTCCATCATGTCTCGCGCCTTGGCGTGGTCGCCTAATTGGCCGTACGCGGCCCCGAGGTTTTCCAGCGTGATGGCGACTTGCGGGTGGTCGCGGCCGTACGCCCGCTCCTTGATCGCGAGCGCGCGCTCCAGCATGTCTTGCTTCTTCGCGTGGTCGCCCAAGTCGCCGTACGCGCACCCGAGGTTCGTCAGCGTGGCGGCCACGCTCGTGTGGTCGCGGCCGTACACCCGCTCGTTGATCGCGAGCGAGCGCTCCAGCACGTCTCGCTTCTTCGCGTCGTCGCCCAAATAGCCGTACGCGACCCCGAGGTTCGTCAGCACGATGGCAACCTCTGTGTGATCGCTACCGTACTCGCGCTCCGCGATCGCCAACGTGCGCTCCAGCACGTCTCGCGTCCTCGCGTAGTCACCCAAGTTGCCGTACGCGGTCCCGAGATTATTCAACAAGCCGGCCACGTTCGTACTATCTTTACCGTGCTCGCGCTCCGCGATCGCCAACGTGCGCTCCAGCACGTCGCGTTGCTTGGCGTGGTCGCCGAGGCCCATGTACGCGTTCCCAAGATCAAACAGCGCCGCGCCCACCTCCTTGCTCTCCGCACCAAACCTTCGCTCCTGCACCGTTAGGATAGCTTTCCGGACCTTCACGACGCCCGCGGACTCCTGAATCGACTTGAGCAGATCGCAGAGACTGTAGAGCTGCCCGTAACTCGTCGCAGAGTCAAGTACGACGTCCACCAGCTCTTCCGCATCGTTAACGTCGTCGACCGGCAGCGCACAGAACATGTCCAGCCGCTGCTCGACCGCCTCGGCGTTTCCCTTAAAGAAATCTCGAAAGAACTCGTAGACGGCGTGGCTCTTGTGCATCGGCTCAGAGTCCTTGATCGCCGTCAAGTGGATCTGCAGCTCGCAGAGGTGCGAAACATTCTCGACCTTCACCGCGACGTTCATCATGATGTCGCGGTAGCCGTTGAACAGAGGGGGATTGAAACGATTTTTCGTTCGAACAATTTTCATGCGCGGGTCCGCCTCGATCTTATGCCAGAGCGCGACCAGTTCGTCCTCGTGGTCGCAATACACGAAGCCTCGCACGATGTCGAAGAGCCACGAGTAGCACGGCGCCGTCTTGTTGTTGTACTCGTTCTGCGCTTTCACCTCGGCTCGCGCGCGGCCCTTCAGCGGTGCCAGATTCAGGGGCGGACCGCCCTCGCACACGTCATTCATAACTTCGGCGTAGACCTCGCGCGCCATCGCGGCGATCTCGTACAGCGGGTCGAGCGACGCTGTCGGCTTGCCGTCGAGGCCGCGCTGTTGGCACTCGTCGCCGCTGCGCCACGGGATCTCATTGATTGTGCCTTGAATCATCTCGTCCGCAATTTTCTCGATCTCGACCCGAGCAACCCTAAATTGTTTCAGGTTCTGGAACAAGACGTGCTTCGGGTCGCGCCAACGCTCGTCGCGCGTCTTGACGTACGCGTCGACTTCGGGCCAGGGCACGCTGAGCTCGTCTTCCGGACCGGTCGCGGCGGCACGGAATGCCTCCTCGGCCTTGGGGTCAAACAGCACGCCGAGGTTGTTTTTGCATTTGATTCTAGTGAGGGGGGCGCCTTCCGTCGAGACGCCCGCGCCCATGCTTCACGAGGCTGCCCACGACACCCTTTGGGGCAGCGTAGCAATGCAGATGTCTTGGCAGCCCCGGAGAGCAGTTGCGGCTGGCTCCCCACGCGGTGATCGGCGAGGACGCAGACCCTGCACTCCTGGATTGCTGCAGCGCCCCTAGCCCGCGCGCGCTGCGCGCAGCTCGATATGGCTGCCGGATGGAGACCCCGCACCCTATTCCTAACTTACTCACTCGTAGCGCGCCTGGACCTTGGACGCGAGCGCGTCGAAGTCGCCCGACGCCGCCGGCGCGGCCTTCGGCGCGGCGCGGCCGAAGTCCGGCAGGCTCGAATCGCCGCGCGCGACCGGGATGCCGTCGCCCTTTTTCACCGTGCCTTTTTTGGAGATGGACGCGAAGAAGTCGCCCGTCGCCTTCAACGAGGCGTCGTCCTTCTTCGGCGTGATCGTGAACGTCGGCTCGGCGGGCTCGTATTTTTTGGGAGCTTCTTTGGGCTCGGGCTCAGGAGCTTTATAGGTCACCCAAGCCGGCGTCTCGCGCTTCGTCGGTCGTTGCTTGCTGTCGGCCTCGACGACGGGCGCCTCGCTGCCGATTCTTTCTGAAGCGGACTCGCGGATGTCGCCCGTCAGCGAGTCCTTCTTCGTGAGCAAGGAGTCGGCGGCGGCGATCTCGGGCGCGGTCTCCTTCGGCGCCGCGCGGCCGAAGTCCGGCAGGCTCGAATCGCCGACGGGCACGGCGGCGCGGCCGCTGCCCTTTTTGACGTTGCCGCTTTTGCTGATCTTCCCTAGAAACGCTTGTGTGGCCGCGAGGCCCTCGTCGATCTCGAGTTCCTCCGCCGCGAAGCCCGCGGCGGGCCAGAGCGCCGCGGCGAGGCCTACCGCTGCGACGGCGCGCGAGGCTGCCTTGGAAACAGGGAGAGCCCGCGCTCTTGGCACCCTCAGGGCCGACGCGGCGGCAGCGAGGGCGAGCACAGATGTCACTCGTGCGGTCGACTGCATTTCAAATGCCGTAACAGACGGAGCGAGGCAGCTTAGAGTCTGTCTGTCGCGAGATTTTTGATTCGCGCCACGCAGCGCTTGCTAGCGACCGTAAGATACTAGGATTTGCTTTTAATAAATAAATAAATAAATAAATAAATAATTAATCAAGGAAGGAATATCCTAAAGAAAAGGACATACACCAAGCCTCTAGAGGCCTTCTCCCTGCGCGGCTAGGATACCCAGCCGGCGCCTAAAAAGGGACGTCAAAAAACGGTAGAGCAAATTCTCAATTTCCTGAGGCGGATCATCTCCCATCAACAAAGCCAAGCAATCAGATAAATAAATAATAAATAATTAGAAGGAAATTGCGGCTATGAAAGAAGCGGCACGCGTCCGCCGCCCCAGGGGCGCCGCCCACTAGTCCTAGCACCGTAAAAGATAGCACGCGGTCGGTGGACTCGGACCGCGCCCGCCACGACGTCCACCACACAACGACTACACACCACAACCCTTACGCCCCCGTCACCACGTGAACGCCTCGCCCTCTCCACCCAACTCCGGCTCCGCCGAATCCTGGAACGCCTCCGCCGCCTCCGACAACGCGCCGCGCGAGCACGTCACGAGATAGTTCCGCGCGGGCCGCGGCGCGGACCGCGGCGGCGGGTGCTCGGCCCAGGACGGGAGTTTTTTCACGAAGCCCGCGCCCTGGCGCCACTGGCTCCACAAAACGAACTGCACGGACGTCGGCGCGAGCGGGTTCCCTTCGTACTGCCTATCGGAAGTCTGGAACTTCGTCTCCAGGACCTCGCAGCGCATGCGGTGCTCCTCCAAGTTCAGGAGGTCGGCGCAGATCTTCGCTAAAGCGACCTCCATTTTTGGCACGTCGAAGCGGTGCTTCTTCCGTAAATACGGCGTCGTCGCGTCCGGCGGCGGCGCTGCTGTTTCAAGGGCCTCCGCTAATAAGTGGACAGGGACGTTTAAGGTTAGGTCCCAGAGCCATTTCCGCCCGAACCGCGTCATCGGCTCCACCGTATCGTGGTGGACGGCGCGGCGCGGCGGCTGCTCCTGCCAGGCGCGCTGGGCCTCCTTCGAGAGGGGCATCGTGGCGCTGCCTTACCGGTTCCTGGGAGGACGTCGCACCGATGGCGTTGGGGGGACGATTGGGACACGCCGCGTAAGGGCTGCCCGACGGACCCGCCGTGCCGAAAGCAGTCGAGCTAGAGAGGCCGCGGGGTGTCGAGAGGCCCAGGGCGGTGCCTCCGCGCGCAACGCCGGGCAAAAAGTGCTAGCGTACTGTAAGACACTAGCATGCAGGCAGCGGCTCAGCAACGGAAGGACGTCTCTGCAGTACTCTTCTCCCAGCCAGACCATCCCTTCGGCGCCGCAGAGGCCTCAACTTCGAAATCAGCACCTACTGGTCAAACCTGCGGCAGCAAGCATGCCCCGCTACAAGCTCAGGGACGCCAACGGCGCGACGCGAGTATTAACATTAGACGAGCAGGCCTCCTACGCCGACTTGGTCGCCTCGTGCGGCGGCGCGGGCTACACGCTCAAGGCGGGCCGGCCGCCCACAACACTCACATGCACCACACCAGCAACAACACCAGCCGCCGACATCGTGCCGAGCGGGTCGCTCATCACGGCCGAGAAACCGGTCGTCCCGCGCCTCAACATCCCCGAGGCGCCGCCGCCGCCGCCCGAAGCGAATGCCTTCGAGGCGCCCGCGCCGCCGGCGCTCGAGACGCCGCGCGACGCTATCTATCCGCAAACGGCGCCAAAGGCCCCCCAGGCGCAGTGGACCTGCCAGACGTGCACCTTCATCAACGTGGAAGGGTGCTACGAGAGTGTCGGCGGGACAGCTTTATGTAGCGTCTGCGGCACGCCCCAGTTAAACGACGTGCGCGAGGCGCCGGCGCCGCCGTCGCCGACGCGAGGGACGGCGTCACGGCGCGCCGTCGATGCCGACGGCAATTGCTTATTTGTCGCCCTGGCTTACTTGCTGCGGGGCGAGCGGCCCGATCCTACAATGGCAAAAGCCGCGGCACAAAAGATGCGCGCCGTCTGCGCTTCAGTAGTCGCGGCCGACCCCGTGAACTACCCGGACGCGGCGTTGGAGAAGCCGCGGAGCGAGTACGGGACCTGGATCCGGACCGAGGACGTCTGGGGCGGCGCGCTCGAGCTGTCGATTCTGTCGAAATGCGGCGGCGACGTCGTCGAGAACGGTGCTTCGTTCGACGACGTCGTGCTGCACTGCGTCGACATCCGGACGGGCGTCGCGCAGCGCTACGGCGAGGGCCGGGGGCGCGTCTGCTTCTTGCTCTTTGACGGGGTGCACTACGACCCGGTGGTGTTGGCGCCGGCTCCCAACGCGGGCGAGTCGCCGGCGGACATCACCTTAGCCGCGGCGGACGACATGATAGCATTAAATGCCGTCGAGGCCCTCGCGACTTCCGAGCGCGCCGCACGCAACTTCACGGACACGTCGTCCTTCGCCTTGCAGTGTCTCGTGTGCGGTGCCGGGTTGAAGGGCAACGCGGACGCGGAGCGCCATGCTGCAGAAACGGGGCACCAGAACTTCGCGCAGACGGGGCACTGAGCTTATCGGGGTGACTTAGTAGCACTTACACAGTAAATGACACGCCCTCCCCCCGGAGCCCGACGAACGGGTCCTCGGCGAGCAGTCGCTCGTCCGGCAGCGCCGCCCCGACGGCGACCAAGTAGAGCGCCTGGAAGCGCTCGTCTGAGAGGCCCACAAATGCATGGACCGCATCATCGAAAAAACATCCGATACCCGACGCGCCGAGACCGCGCGCCGTCGCCGCGAGGTAGAGTCTGTGACCCAGCGCCCCGGCCTGCCAGAAGAGGCGTGGATACATGTAGGGCGCCGGCGGCTCAGAGAAGGCCGCTCCCATATCAGCCAAGAACGCAATTACGAACGCCGCGTCGCCCGCGATCGCCTGGTGGCACGCTGCGGCCGCCGTCGCCGCTCGGACGTCGCCGGCTGAGATAAGGTACGCCTCGGGGGGCCAGGAGACTGGCACCGCCGGGACGCGCGAGAGGAGCTCGCCCGGGTTGACGAGGTACGTTCCAGGTTCGATGCCGTCGACGCCGTGCACAAAAACCAGCAGGGGCGATACCTGCACGCCCTCGAAGCGCCGCGCCTCGTCCAGAACGGCATGCAACGTCTCGAAGAACGCAGCGCTCGTCGTTGTATTCCTCGCAAATGCGAGCGCCGTGCGCCGCCGCCGCGCGAGCCGGACGTAGGCCTCCGCGCTTGTAGCCGGTCCCGCCTCGTCAACATAGGGCTGCCGCGGCGGCGTCGTTGGCTTGACGACTGCGCTCGCGAGCGCGTCGACGGCGGAGTGAGACCACGACCGCGGCGCGAGCGGTCGCGCCGCGCCGTACCACGTAACGTCACCCGTAGGCTGGGGCGCCGCCGCCACGCCGTCGCGGCGATCCAGCACGATCGCCGCGACCGGTGCCTCGAGAGAATCGTTTATGCCCAAGAGAGCGGCCAACTCCGCGTCTGCCAGGTGGTCCGCAACGTATCCTATCCACCCAAACGCCCGCGCCGCCTGCAGGACGGCACCGATGGCGTGGCCGGCATCCAAGTACGTGTACCTTGGCCCCCTCAGGCCGTACTTCCACTCCTCGCGCCACGATATGGCCGAGAGCAGCACGACGACGGCGTCCCTTGAGACCGCGACCGGTGCGGTGGCGTTGGCGGCGCGCTGCTCCAGCGAGTGCGACATCGCATCGTAGTGGTAGAGGCGCTCGTTCAGTAGGACATAGGTCTCGACGGGGTGGAGATTGCCCGAGGACGGGTTGCTCCGCACGTACCAGCGGTTGTTGTTCCCGTCCTGTTTGACCCCGCTCGCGCCACAACACGCCAGCAACAGAGCCGAGACGGAGGCCGCCGGCGCTGCATCGACTGCTATCGACAGGGGCAGCGCGTACCGCTCCGAGTCATAATAAACGCGGGGCCCGGGCATCGATGGCCAGTCAAATGCATCGGGCATGGGACAGTAGCCATCTACACTGTGGGACGACTTTATATGGTAGTCGCCAACGATACCCAGCTTGTCCACGTCCGTCAGCGCCGCCACTGACGAGAATAGAAGCAATTTCATTTGAAGGGCTTGGGCGCGAAGCGCGCCGCCGCATGGTCCATAAAATCGGCCATTTGAACGTCGCGGTCCGATAAACCGTCTACCGCATGTGTCGTGAGCGTGACCTCGACGATGGAGTAGAGGTTCGTCCACTCGGGATGGTGATCTACGGATTCCGCTTGTAACGCTACTCGCGACATCCAGCCGAACGCTTCGTTGAAGCTCGCGAACTCGAAGCGCTTCGCGACGGCGTCCCTCTTAGGTGCTTGGTCCTTCCAGCCTCGTAATCGCAGGGCTGCCACAGTGGTGTCCCTGTCTTGGACCTTTGCGTACGTGGCCAGCGAGCGGCGCAGGGTGCTCGCGCGGCGGAGGAGTGCCAGGGCCATGCGCTTGTATCGCTGACGACGAAAGCGTGCTAAACAGCGTACGCAAAGGCTTTTTTGAGCCAAAAACACAAGCTAGCGTAGAGTAACACACTAGGGCTGCCTAGCAAGCTTGCCTAAAAAGCCGCAGGGAAGGCTGCTGGCGCACCCACGCGTTGCAACGATTTTTATGCACCGCATCGCACTCCTCATGGCCGCCAGCGTCGGCAGCGCCCTGGTGCCCGAGTCCATCGGTGTCGTCGGCGTCGGCACGATCAGCTCCGCGGCCGTGCGCGGCCTCTGCCGCAGCGATGCACCGCAAGTTGTGCTGTCGCCGCGCAACGCCGCCAAGGCGCAAGCATTGGAGCAAGAGTTCGAAACGGTACGAATCGCGGCAACCAACCAGGCCGTCGTCGACGCCTGCGACTGCGTGGTGCTGGCCGTGCTGCCCGGCCAGGCTCAACAGGTGTGCGAGCCTTTGCAGTTTCGACAAGGGCAGCTCGTCATCTCACTGATGGCCGGCGTGCCTTTGGCAGACATTGAAAGATGGTGCGGCCCCGCGGAATGTGCGCTGGCGTGCCCGCTGCCGGCCATCGCGGAGAACGCCGGCACGACCATCGTGACGCCGCCCGAACCGCGCACCGTCGCCATCTTTGAGCGACTGGGAACGGCCGTGCCCGTGGCCACGGAAGACCAGTTCCAGCGCCTGCAGGCCATGACCTGCGTGATGGGCGACCTCTACGCGCGCCAGAAGACGGCCCAGGACTGGCTCGTTGCAAACGGCGTCGACGCGACGGCGGCGTCGGCGTACGTCGGCGGCGTCTTCCACACGATGACGCACGACGCGCGAAACGCAAAACCGTCGACCCTATCGGACTTGGTCGCGGAGCAGACGCCGGGCGGCATGAACGAGATGGTCATCGCCGAGCAGCGCGAGGACGGCGCCTACGCGTCGCTAGAGCACTCGCTCGACTCGATCTACTCGCGCTTATGTGGCGCGCACGATCCGTCCCTGGCGCCGGCGAAGCGTAGGAAGTAATGTGAGTCGCTTACACCAGGGGAGAAGGACCTACTTGAAGCTCATCACCTCCGCGCCGTCACCGCCCTTGGCCTCGGCCTGGAAGCTAGGTTCACCACCACCAGCGATCGGCGACAGGGCCATGGACTTCGCGTCCGGCGCCCCATCTAAATGTTTCAGTTGTGTGCGTTTCTTCATCGGCTCCGAACTTGCGAGGATGGCTCCGGCCGACAGGTTCTCGCCCGGCTCCTCGCCTTCTCCCGCCCGCCGCTCGTGGTTGACCTCGCTCTCGCCGGGGTTGACCTTCTTGAAGTTCACCAGTTCAGCTAACACAAAGGCCAGAGCCCGCATGGCCGACGGCGGCGCGCCGTCGCCCGTTTTGTCCGCCAGAACCTTCGTCGCGCCGACGACGTCGCACGCCTCCCGGATGTAGTAGTCCAAATCATCATCTGTTTCCACACCGTTGCCTTGTAAGCATTTGTTCGTCAACTGCGCGAGCCGCTCGCGTTTGCTGGCGAAGTGCTCGTCGAGGTCGAACTGGTCCAACGGCGGCGGCGGCGGCTCCCGCAACGCCGGGGGAAACGTCGCCGGCAACAACGGAGGCAGGGGGCACTCGAACGTCGGCGGTATGAGCGACAGGGGCTCGTGTTTGACATTAAGCTGTTCGTACCTGCGAGGACAGCAAAGTTCAATCTCTCGTGGTTTGCGTGAGGTGCTACTCTCTGGATACGGTCTCAACTATCCCTCGGAGATTGTGTCCAGGTTTGAGCCGAAAACATGAGTCTCGAGACTCACTGGTTGATTTCCACACAGATTCGTACAAGGCCACGACCTCCGGGATCGCGTCCGTGTCGAAGCGGAAGAGGGCGTCATTGAATAACTTCGCGAAGTTGCGCGGGAGCTCCTCGCCCTCCTGCAGGCACGCTCGCAGACGACTGGCGAGGGCTTCTATGTCTGGAACGCGCGCGTACTCCTTGTCCGCCTCCGCGTGGTGGTGCTCGCCTTCCGCGAGCTCGAAGGTCGCATCCGCCCCTGGATCGAAGCTATGCCTCGTCAAGCCTCGGTCTTTGACTGGACGTGATGTCTGAGACGGCGCCGCCGCAACGAGCGAAGGCGCCTCATCATCCCTGCAAAGCCACTTGAACAGCAAGTCCATCACAATATTATTCTCCTCCTTGTCGAGCCAATCATCTGCAAACATTTCTGCCGCACCCATCGCAACCACCCTTGGTTTGGGCGACTTCGGAGGGAGATCTTTATCCGTCTTGCCCTCCCAGGCCGCGCAGACCGTGCGGTGGATCGGGTAGGAGATGGCTCCGGTAGATAACACGGCTCGGGCCGGTCTTCTTATACCTAAAGTCGCGCCGCGGGGATAGACGAAACTGAGACCGCCACCGTTCGCCGTCGCCTCCTTCAGTGCGTCGCCCTTCAGCTGCTCCCGCTTCGTCTTTCGCTTGCCAGAGATCACCAGATGTTTGTTGGCCACCAAAGACGGCTGCAGGACGCCGTGCGAAACGAACACCTCCTTTGGGTGAAGGTACTTGTAGTACACGGTCCTCAAAACACTATCGTTGCTACACGACATGCCGTAGGGCTTGAGTAAGTCGTTCATGTTCCCTCCATATTTCTCCTCGCCGCCTTCGGCCGATAAACAGAACAGTGAACCGCCTTTTTTCAACCAGGCCTGGATGCACTCAATTTCCTCACCCGTGAACTTTTCTCTCGGACAAGCGGTCACTAAGACGTCCGCATCTTCCAGGAGTTTGGCCGTGATGTCGTCCCGATTATTTACGGGCTTGTAATTGCTCGATCGTAATCGCCGGAAGAGCCGCTTGAAGCCGCTGTTGGGCGAGAAGGCCTCGCGCTTGGAGGCATTCAACAAAACCACTTTAGGTCGCAGGCGGCTCTTGGGCTTGTCGTCCTCCTTGCCTTCGGAGGGCATGGTGGCTGCCCGCTCCCAGGGCGCTGGGCCCGCCGGCCGCGGTGGCGTCTGGGGGCTGTTCCTCGCCGTGGAGTTGGGCCTATAGGGTCCCGGACGTCGTCGGGCAGCCGCGCTCCCCGCGCCCGTGCTCTGCGGCGGCGATTTATCGGGCCGCTTTTCGAATAACTCTTGCCGGACACGGGTTTTGGGCGGCGGCGGAGCGCTCACTTCCGTGCGGCGACGGGTGCGCGCCGTGCCGGAGGAGCGCTCGGGCGTGCTGGAAGACGCCTGGTCAAACCGCGCTAGTGCCTTACATGCCGCTAGCTCAGCCTCAGACGGCAAAAAAAGCTGCTCGGCGCGACAGGGGGACGAGCGACGTGAGTTTTGACGCATCAGTGTGCGTACAGTGCTCACTGTCGGCGCACACAGCCGCCCGCGCCACTCGTTCGAGCGGTGGCGCCGACGACGAGCAGCCTCTCCGCAGCGCACTGTTCAGCACGTACACGCACACGCGAAGAAGATAAACATAAGGAATAATGGCCTCGGTCTCCGGCTTATTACAAGTTAGAGTGCGGCAGGCCAAGGGTCTAGACGCGGCGCCCGCGGCCGCTCTAACGGTCCGACTCCGACTGCTCCCGTGGAAGGAGGAGCAATCGTCGGATACGGCCCAGTGCGACGACGACGGCACGGCGGAGTGGGCCTTGTCCGACGCCAATCTCGTAGTCTTACCGCATCTCGCGGCACACGACGAGGCCCAGCCACAATTATCAATTGATCTGAGGAGTCGCGAGTTACTCGTCTATGAGCGCTGTCTCGGTTTGACCACAATCGACGCCCAGCCCCTACTCATCCCGGGCGAAGAGAATGAAATGTGGATCTCACTCAATGAGAAGACCTCCGTACTCCTACAAACGAAATTCGTCCCGGGCACGACGACCCCGACAGCTATCGCGCGGACGCCGTCCTTGGTGTTGAATGAGGACGTGCGCCACCAGCACCTCTTCCGATTGCAGTCCTACAACACGCCGCAGTGGTGCGCGGTATGCGAAAAACTCATGATGGGACTGCGGCATCAAGGGTTTAGGTGTGAGGCCTGCGGGCTCAGCGTGCATGGTGGCTGCCAGCTGAAAGCGCACGCCGTGTTTGATTGTGTGGGGAAGAAGCCGCCTCCCCTCGAGACGCCGCAACCTTCCTTTGATGAGCCGTTGGTGCAAGGGTCTCCGCGGGCGAAAAGGTCCCCGTCGGGCGACGCTGTGTTTGTCGATGATGTCGAAGAAGGTGTTGGAAGATTAGAATTGCATCTGGCATCGGTCAAATTACTGGAAACGAGTGACGAAGAAGACACTACCACTGGAGACTACTATGTCAGAGTCGTGCTGGCGGGTTCGAGGGACATGCCTCCGCCCAAACGAGGCCGCTTTAATAGACGTACGCATACGGTCTACCAAAGTAGGGAGCCGCACTTCGACGTCCGGTGGCGGTTCTGCGTCGAAAGCTTCGCGGCCGAAGTTCGCGTGGAACTCGTCGACGCGGCTCGTGACAGTGTTGTTGGGAGTCACCGCTTCGGCGTGCTCGACTTACTACAGGAGCAGGCCGATCAGAAAGCTTTGGACTACCTGAAGCAGGCCCAATCAATTATAAAAGCTAACTTACCCCCAGGCACGCAGATACCCTACTTGACGCAATCGGAATCCGCGAAGAGGTACGGATCACCTCCCTCATCCTATTATTTTGACGACGCGGCCAACTCCTACCTGCGAGATAAAGCGAACCTACCGACGGCGGTCGTGCATTGGCCGTCGGCGCGCTTCACGGTGTTTGGGGACAAGCTGTGGTGGGCGCCGACACCGATATCCGTAGAGCGCCCCCCGCAACCAGAGCAGTTCTCCATCGAGATCTCGAAGCAACATATAAGGCGCGCGACCGATTGCGTCCACGCGATCTACGCGTTCATGGACGCTTATGATGCATTTATGAGGTGGACAAGGCCGCTGCAGACCGGTTCCGTGTTTATTGTATTTGTCTCCATTTGTTTATTCTTAGATGCGGAGTATGCCGGACTCGTTCCAGTTACATTGGTAGCTCTCGGGTTGCTCGTGCTAGGCAGGAGACGATTTCTGAGAGGCTACCCTAGAGCTTCATTTTTAGATGAGGCGTTCGAGAAGGCCGACGCGGAGTTGCTGAATGGTGCGACGCAGCGGTTCCGGCCGTGCGGACGGCTGAAGATCGCGGTGTGTGCTGGACGCGGTTTCGAGAAAGATGATGATGTGTACGCCGTGGCGACGTTTCGAAGACCGTTGTTGGATGAACCTGTTGTAGAGAAGCCTCGACCACGCTCGGGCTCGGCCTCACCTAGGATAGCGGAAGCGCTATCTGTTGATACGTCGCTCGACGCTCTGCTGGACGACGCCCAGGCCATGCCGACGCCCGGTGCGGCGCAAGGTACGAAGGCGCGGGGCGACTCGATCATGCTGGACGACGCCCCGCTGCCCGTCTCGCCCTGCGTGGAAACCAACCGGTGCGTCAGGTGCAACTTTGATTTCCACACAGGTGTCACCGACGACCACCAAGGTCGAAGAGGAAGAAATCACGCACCACGAAACTTTATTAGGATACACGGGCACGTGTCGAGGGAGAGATCCGAGGTGGCACGGGTCGCTGGGGGCGACGGTCGACCGGGAGGCCGGGTGGTCCTCGATCAGACGAGTATCATCTTTGCTCGGGGATCACGACCACGCAACACCTTGTATCGTCGAACCCTGGGAACGGCGGGGCTGGCGCAAGAACGACACGTCCCAGACCATCGACAGATGTTTAGTCTACCCCCTGCCGCAGCCCATGGACGCGGAACAAATGCTGGCCTGGTCCGAGGCGCAGGGCGGTGTGAGGGTTGCGGTCTTCCGGACGGGACGATTGGCCGATTCGTGTATAGGAGAAGTCGTCATACCTTTGTGTGATTTAGTGGACAGCGACGAACGGGGCCCGCAACGAGAGAGAAGAGGCTGGCACGAGCTCGAAATTGTGGATGAGGAAGTTCCGAAGAAGCGTAAGGAGAAGCCCGCGGTGCACGTGAGACTACAGTTAGTCTTGAGAGATGACAGTGAGCCGAACAATGAAGAAAAAAGATTGTGCCGCGCCGTCGAGGCCATGATCGACCCCATGACCACAGATACGCACACGCTGACGCAGTCCGTCGGCGCCTACGCGCGGGAAGCTACCAAACCCCTCAGCACCGTCGTGACGGCGAACGAGTATGCCGTTTATGCCCAGAACTTACTAGGAAGGATTTTGGACTTCGGCGAGGGGTTTAAGAACCTGCTGACGTGGACGCACCCGGAAAAGACGCTGTTTCTGTTTCTATGCGCGTGCTTTGGGGTTGTGTTATTTGCGAGGGTGCAGACGAGATACCTGATCCTCGCGGGAGGTTTGTATGAGTTCCTCTATCGCTTGCTACCGGGCGACGGCTCGCCGATGACGACGCGACTCGTCAATGCGGTGAGGAGCGTGCCCCACGATAGGGCACTGAGGGACTGCTACGACGTGCGCGCGAAGGAGCACGCCCAGTTACTTATAGAGAACGAGAAGCGGATGAGGAGACGGGCGCAGCTGCATGCCATCTGGTCGCCGTCCTGCGAAATTAGGTGTCGCATCCATCTCCAGGACAAGTGGCAGGATCGTTATGTGATCTTGCACGGGCGGCGTCTAGCTGGATGGTCCTCGGAGAAGGACGTGGATGGCGGGCGGGCCCCGCGCGAGGTGCTGGTACTGTTAGGCCACGCGGGGCTGACAGCACCATCACCCACGGACTGCCGGGATTTAGATGAGGAGGCGTCGACGCGCGTCCTCGTGGTCTTCGGCCAAGATCAAGGGGGCAAGCCGGCGCGCTGGGCCGTGCTCTGCGCCGAGGAGTCTTTATCTATCTTCAAGGATGCGGTGGGAGGCGCGTGCGCGACGAAGCTCGAGTGATGTTAATAAGTGTGTTTGTTACCCCCGCTTGCAGTAGCACGTCAGGCCCTGGACGTGCTTGAGCGCCAGTTTGCCCTTCTCCGATGCAGCCTCGCAGAACTTGCGGCAGACCTTGCGCGGCGAGGCGTCGCGAACTGTCTTGTCCGACGAAAAGGTCTTGGTCCCGATGGTGCAGAGGTTGGGGGTGATGTAGTAGGGGTGCGTCGTGCCGGCCTCGTAGACGATCGTGGGGCCCAGGGCGCATTGTTCCTGGAGCGCATTCGCGATCGCCGCGATGGTGATCCCCGTGAACGTGATTCCAATCGCAGCGAGTCCCGTTGACATGACAAGTTCCGTGGCCCCATCGTCGTCGTCACAATCGTTTAAAATTCCCTTTATTCGATTGTATATTCTTTTGATTTGGCAGTCACCGGTTTCGTCCTTTTGAGCGACGCCGCAGGACGTTGAGCAGCACCCGCTGCCAGAGAACGCCGAGTTACCTATCACGCCGTCGTCCACGCACCAGCCGAGGTCCTGGTTAAAAGACGAGGCTTCGCGGAACATCTGGTTCATGTCCCTGACGTTGTCGACGCTCCAGGCGCTGATGTCCTGGTCGAAGGCCCTGGCGGCAGCGAACATCTTCCTCATCGTCGTAACACCGGAAGTGTCCCACGCGCCGATGTCCTCGTTAAAGGGCCTGGCTATATTCCTACTGGAGTCGTAGAACAAAAGCGACATGTCCGTCACCCCCGATGTCTCCCATGTCGAAATGTGGCCGTACGTCGCCTCGGCAGCACTCGGGTCATAGAACCAAGTCGTCACCGCCGTTCTAATGCTACTGTCGTCCATGGCGTAGCTCGTGATCGGGTAGCCCGTGATCGGGCAGTTGTCCATTTGCACGATGCCGCACGACGTCGACTCGCACTGGGTCTCGGAGAACGCGCCTTCCAGGCTCACGTCGTTGTCCACGCACCAGCCGAGGTCCTGGTCGAAGGCCGAGGCGCCCTCGAACATGTAGCTTATGTCAGTGACGCTGTGGACCGCCCAATCACCGATGTATTGGTTAAAAGACGAGGCCCCGCCGAACATTTCCGTAAAGTCCTTGACGCTTTGGACCGCCCAATCACCGATGTCTTGGTTAAAGGCATAGGCGCGGAAGAACATGCCGTTCATATCCATGACGTTGTCGACACGCCAGTTGCCAATTGGTTGGTTGAACGCCCAGGCCTCGTCGAACATCCAGTGCATCTTCGTAACGCCGGAGGTGTCCCACGCGCCGATTTCGTCGTTGAATGAGGTCTTTTCTCTGAACAAACCTGACGTGTCCGTCACCTTGTCGGTCCTCCACGTCGAGATGTGGCCGTACGTCGCCTCGGCTGCCGTGGCGTCGGAGAGCCACGCTGCAACTGCAATTCTGATCTTCCCGTTGGCCATGACATTACCATTGCTCGGGATGTCGCAGCCGCCCCACGAGACACCGCACAACGTCGACGCGCACGGGGTGTAGCGAAACGCTAGGTGAAGGTCCACGTCGTCGTCCACGCACCAGCCGAGGTCCTGGTCGAAGGCCAAGGCGCTTTCGAACATCTCCTCCATCGTTGTGACGCTGTGAACCGCCCAACCACCAATGTCTCGGTTGAACGCCGAGGCGAAGGCGAACATCCCGTACATCCTCGTTACGCCAGAGGTGTCCCACGCGCCGATGTCCTCGTTGAAGGACGCAGCAGATGCCGGAAGCACACAGGATTCATAATATTCCGCCTCATCAGGATCGTCCATATAATCCTGCCGCACGCAAAACAAGTGCGACATGTCCGTCACCCCCCCAGTCGCCCACGTCGAGATGTGGCCGTACGTCGCCTCGGCGGTCGCAGCGTCCGAGGCCCATGCCGCGACGGCCGTTCTAATGCTATCGTCGTCCATGACGTAGCCCGTGATCGGGCAGTTGTCCATTTGCACGACGCCACAATACGTCAACTCGCACTGGGTATAAGAGAAAGCAGCTTGAAAGGTGGAGCCTTCCCCATCGGAATACGCAAAGTCAACGTCGTCGTCCACGCACCAGCCGAGGTCCTGGTTGAAGGCGTAGGCGCCGCCGAACATGTCCCCCATGCTCCTGACGCCCGAGGTGTCCCATGCACTGATGTCCTGGTCGAAGACCGAGGCGCCGGCGAACATCCCGCTCATATCCGTGACCTTGTCAACCCGCCAGTCGTTCAGCGGTTGGTCGAACGCCGAGGCTAAGAAGAACATGTAGTCCATCCTTTTGACGCCGGAGGTGTCCCACGCGCCGATGTCCTCGTTGAAGGACGACGTTGATAAGACGCAATCGTCGTAATGTGAATCGCTGTCCATCCAACTCTGCCGCACGCAAAACAAATACGACATGTCCGTCACCCCCCCAGTCTCCCACGTGGAAATGTGGCCGTACGTCGCCTCGGCGGCCGTCGCGTCGCTCAACCAAGCCGTCACGGCCGTGCGGATGCTTACGTCTGTGTGATGCACGCCGTCGTAGTACGCAGTCGGCGCGTAGGTAGACTCGCAGCTGCCGCTCGCAGTTACAAATTGTCCCACCTTGACGCCGCACGACGTCGACGCGCACCGGGTCTCGGAGAACGCCTCGTCGAGGTACGCGTCCACGCACCAGCCGAGGTCCTGGTCGAAGGACCAGGCTTCCTGAAACATCCCTTCCATGCTCATGACACTGTGGACCACCCAATCGCCGATGTCCTGGTCGAAGGCCAAGGCTTCATAGAACATGTAGTCCATCCTCGTGACCCCAGAGGTGTCCCACGAGCTAATGTCCTGGTCGAAGGCGTAGGCGTGGGCGAACATCATGTGCATCGTCGTGACGCCGGAGGTGTCCCACGCGCCGATGTCCTCGTTGAAGGACGCATCTGCATTGATGCAATCGTTGTACCAGTCGTCGTCCATATCCTGCCGCACGCAAAACAACCCCGACATGTCCGTCACCCCGGAAGTCTCCCAAGTCGAAATGTGCCCGTAGACCGCCTCGGCGGCGGACTGGTCGTCAAACCAAGTCGTCACCGCCGTTCTAATGCTATCGTTGTCCATCACATAGCCCGTGAGCGCGCGCCGCTGCGCGAGGCCTCCCGCCGGCGCGCGCGGTGCGTTATTGGTCTTGGTTTTGGACTTGGTGTTGTCGTCGCTGCGGCCGCTGCCGCCGCGGACCGAAGTCTCCGCCGCCACATGGGTAACGTCCCCCCAAATAAGCAGGTAGCCGACGATGGACGAGCGCCAGGCCGCTCCCATCGCCGAGCTACTGCGCCGCGGAACCACCGAAGCGAGTACCTGGAAGAGGCACCAGGAAGTCCGCCCAAGGTAGCTCTGGGCCGCTTCTTCTTCGTCGACGCCGCCCTTGAACTGCATCGTGGTGCCGGGCGTAGGCGCCAGCTCGGCGGACGCGACGTCCAAGACGTCGATGCCTGTTTGCAGCTCGTTCGCGCTGCCGCCTCCATTGGTCGCGCCCGGGGCCGCAAACGGCATCATGGTGCCAGAAACAGGCTGCTCGACGGCGTGGAGCGCGTGCACCCCGCCCGCCTGGTACTTGTTCGGGTCGAGCTCGGTCGTCGCCGCGCCTTTTATAGTCTCGGAGTCGAACGCGTCGGCGTAGAGGCCGTCCGCGCCGTAGTTGTTGTAGAGCTGGCGCAGCGCCGTCGCGGCGGGGCTCGTCGCCAGGGCCTTGGGGGCGGCGCGGTCGAGGCCGTTCTCGCCGTGCGGCGCACACGTGCTGCCGCTTTTGTCGGACGTGCTGCCGTCCGCCCCGTGGTTCTTGTAGAGCTGGCGCAGCGCCGTCGCGGCGGGGCTCGTCGCCAGGGCCTTGGGGGCGGCGCGGTCGAGGCCGTTCTCGCCATGCGGCGCACACGTGCTGCCGCTTTTGTCGGACTTGCTGCCGTCGTACATGGCCATGACCTCGGAGAAACCAGCGAAACCGAGCCGGGAGCCGCTCAGGGAGCCGCCCTCGGGGCAGCCCTTCCAAGGTTTCAGGCAGCTGCCCAGAATGGGGCCGCGCGCGGGGGCCCGCAGCGGCAGCGCGCTGGTCACGGACAACACAGCGCTAACAAGGGCACGCAGCATCTTCAAAAGAACTCGTCGCCTCTGTTAGCGCGCTGCGCGCATCTTTGTTATCATCATTTGACATTTTGACATCACGAATCCAAAAAATCCGCGGTGGCGCAGCAGTCGTGCGAAGTCCACAGTAGCTTTCTTCTAGATAGTATATATGTATTTTGGAAAAAAACGCACGCGCGTCGCGAACCGGGCGTCCGTCGCGCGTCAAGTGCGGCTCGGAGGAAAATAAGCCCCACTCTTCCCCGCGCGGCGGCGGAAGGCACGCGGTACGGAGAAACATAGGTTAGTAGGCCGGCCCGCGCTCGCGGTACGGCCGGTGCGCCGGCAGCACACACGTCCTCGGTTGTTGTTAATACTGTGTATACTGTGTCTTGTGCTGCTTCCGTCGCGCAGCTAGGGCTCTTTCTGTTCAATCAAAACCCGGTATGTTGTTTTTTTGTTTTTTTGTTTTTTGGCCCTTTTTGGCTATTAACTTTTTTTGGGCATTGGAGCCTGTCATCGGTGTGTGTGTGTGTCAGCGATCATAACGCATTGGTTAAGATCTCTGGAAACTCAGCACAAGGCTTGAGCACTGCGTTGCGCCAGCCTCCCGCTGCGCAGGAGGTCGGCCGACCACGGCCAACGTCGTCGACGCGGAAGGCCGACCGGCAGCGCTCGCCGGGCTGCGCCGACAAGTGCGCGCCGACCGTCGCATCGCTCCCGGCGCCGGCGCACCAGTGACCGATGGCCGGCGGCGCCGCGCCCGGCGCGTCGAAGAACGCCGCGCTGTTGTACTTCATTAAAGCGTTTGTTGGACCCGGGTGCCTCTCGTTACCCTTGGCCTTCCAGAACGCCGGGTTGGAACTAGGGTTGGTGACTCTGTTAACCCTGGCCGTCGGCGTGACGCTGAATCTACGCACCCTAGTCCTGTGCAAGCGCTACTATAACACGAACGACGCGCCGCCGACGCCCGGCGGGAGGGTCCACAAAACCACAACTTATGCTGATGTCGCGGAACGGGCGCTGGGCAAGTACGGCCGCATGCTCGTCGAGGTGCTGGTGCACATCGTCCAGCTCGGCGTCTGTGCCGTGTACTTTGACTTTTTTGGCGAGAACATGCGCGCCTTACTGCCGAGGAAGGAGCGGGAACATATCGGTGTTCGTTTATTAGCTCTGTGCATCTTTCCCGTGTATGGCTCTTTGGCCCTCCTCAAGTCCGTGAAAGGATTAGCTAAATTTGCCGCATTGGCCAACGCATTGATCTTCCTGGCCATCGGCATCGTTTTATTCAGTGCGGCGGCGGCCATGCGCCAGGACGCGTCTACCTCTAGACAATATGCCGTCGCGAAGCCCGCGACGCTACCCTTGTTTTTTGGCACGGTCGTCTACTCGTTCGAGGGCGTGTGCAACATGTTACCGGTGGAGAACGCGCTGCGCCATGCGGACGACGTCTGGCCCATCCTCTACGGGGGGATGTCGGTCGTCGTGGCGTGCTACGCGACGGTCGGCGCGTTCTGTTACGCGGCCTGGCCCGACGTCCAATCTGGTAGTATTACGGCGGAGATCGCGAGCCACGACCACGCGTCGTCACTCGAGGCCGCAGGCCCTGTCGTCGCGAACGTGTGTACCGTCGTCGCCGTGATCTTCACGTTTCCCATTCAATTATTTCCGTCCATGGAGCTGCTGGAGGCGTCCTTCTTCTTCCGGGAGCGGAAAAGACGAAGAAGGCACCTCGTGAGCACGGAGGATGGAGTTGAATTGCGACGTCCTTCCTACGTAAAAAAACATTCCGACGTGCACTCCGCCGACGACGTGGGGAACCCCATGCACGCGGCCGACGACGAGTGTGCTGGGGATGATGAGCTGGACGAGGTCAAGACGTCGTCTCCCGTGGTCAAGAGGCCGTCGGTGACGCCGTTGCTGGAAACGCCCGACACATCGACGCCGGAGACGCCCACCTCCACGAATCCCTTGACGAAGGACGAGGCGAAGTCCGACCCCGAGTTCGACAATTTAGTTGATGTCGAGCTCGCGAAGCGGCGCGAGCCCGCCAATACTGAGGTGGGCGAGCCGGTGAGTCCGCGCGCGGTCCCGGAGGCGACCGCCAAAAGGAAGGTCATGACCTGGCCTAGGGTCTTCTTCCGCCTTGGAGTTGTTTTAGGTACTTTCTTGGCTGCCGTGGCGGTGCCCGATTTGGGCGCGCTGATCGCGCTGTTGGGCGCGCTGACGGGTTCGATATTATCGCTGATCGCGCCTGCGTTGATCAATAGAAAGTGTCCGCGCGAGAAAGGTGGGTGGGAGTGCGTCGCGGACGGAATGACGATCCTTATAGGTGTGATCGGAGGAACGCTCGGCACGTACCAGGCCTTCCTGAACGTGGTCAATGGCGGGGATATCTCTGAGTAACATGTGTTAACGTATCCTACCTTGTAACGCGGCCAGCTTGTCGCCGCAGACGCCTAGCAACCGGTCGAGGGACACGCGGCGCGCGGCGCCCAGGAGCTTCGCGACCTCCTGTCGACTCCCGTCCTCCGGTAAAACACTCTCTTCCGGTAATTCCGCCGGGGCGTCCTCGTCCGTCTGGTCGCGTTTCAGAGACGTCTTCAGCGCCGTGAGCAGCGTTAAAAATGAAGATAGAGCTTTTGACAAAGCGAGGCGCCACGCGGGCTCCGCCTCCTTCTCTCGCTTGCCCTTCTTGCCCTTGGCCTTCTTCTTTTTTGATGACGCGTCGTCGGCAAAGCACAACACTACTAACAGAGGCGCCGTCCGTTCCAGGACGACCGCGGCGCTCCTCAGCCTCGTGTGACAAGCCTCTACAGTTGAAGCGGGGTCCAACGCCTCCAATAAAGTAGCGACATCAGCTATTTTCTCAGACACGACGTCGAAGAGCTTTGTAGAAGTATCTCTGTCACTTTTAAACGCCGAGGCAGCTTCGTACGCAGATAGCACCGCGTCCACACAGCTCTGTTCTAGTTTGTCGGAGATGGCACCCCTTATAGATGCCAAAACCCGATCCACCAAAGGCGCGTTCGCCTGCCTGTCCGTTAATAGGGCCGCAAGTAATTCCCTGGTAGCTAAATGATAAGCACTAGAGTTCCGAAAGACAAACTTTTGACGCGACGAGCGCTCCCCATCACTCGTAGAATGGGTCCAGGCCGGCCTCGCTCGTACATCAATATTCAGGGACCCGAAGACCCGCTCGAACGTCTCATCGTCAGAGACGTCGTCGAGGCGCGGGCCCGTTTCCCACTGAGGTAATAGCTCCACAACCTTGGTAGCGGAGTGGCACTGCAATACGAGGTCGAGGCCTATGAGCTCGCATCTAGCCCAGAGCTTCGTCGTCGAGCGGTCTAATTTATCGCGTTGAAACTGCCAGATTTCCGCCGCTCGGGCCCCGTTGCAGCAGTCCAGTGCTCTATGAGCAAATTCGCGCGAATCTCGCCTACACCCGTCGTGCACATGGAGCACGTTGCGACAGTGCAAAGACACTTCGGCCCAAAAGCCACTAGACGCGGCCCACGGCGTAATCAAGTGCCCCAAGCTATCGAGCTGGATCTGCTTCACGCCGAGCGAGGCGTACGTTCGTAGAGCTGCTTCGCCTGCCCCAATAGATTGTAAGGCGTCGACGAAGGCGAGCGTCACTCGAGCGTTTCCCTCGTCGCGCGCATGGGCGCTGTACAGTACTCGACACGCATCTACCTTATTTCCTGCGTCTTGTAAGGTGCAGGCCAGGACGCAGGCCGCGTCTGATGACGCTGACGTATCGTCACCCTTGATGATTGACAGACATTGCTCAACAGGTACGTCGTCACTCAAAAACCGGCGCATGCATAGTAATGACGCTTGTTTCCGAGGCGGGCCCTCCACGGTCAATGGGAGTGATTGGACGCGTCGCAGCGACGTCTCGAGGTCGTCGAACAATGAGGGAGAGGAAGCGTGCGTTTCAATATATCTCAGGATTCTATCTTGTAAAGCATCGCCGTCCACGAGCAACAACGACGCTAATCTAGGCCCGCGGTGCTTCGGCCTTTGTGTTGCGAGGGCGTCGAGCTTCCGTAGCGCGTCATCTTCCTTTTCAAGAGTCTTGCTGCACTTTACATACCCCTCGTACGAGGCCCAGTCGTCCTGATCGTCCAACAGGGCTTCGTACAACTGTCTAGCTTCATCCACAGCCCGCCCTCTCAGCAAGTACGCGGCCTCGTCTCGCATCAAGTTCCGCTCGGTCGGCCTTCGTATGAAATCGCCTTCCGTTTGCGACGCGAGGCCGTCGCGCGCCTGCCGGATGCAGTGGGCCGCTCCTGGATAATCTCCTCGCGCTTCGCGCAACGATGCCAAGAGCTCCACATCTTCCGCGCTACACCTGCCATAACCGCCGGACTCGTCGATACATCGCTCCAACATCTTGTCTCCTAGCTTGAGCGTTAAGAGCTTCGTCGGTGGTGCTGGCGTCGCCGTCGCCTCGACCAATGCGGCGGCCGCGAAGCGTCGCAAATACGAAACGTCTTTGGTGCTCTTATACAAGGCAGCAGCTACGGACCGGACGTGCGGCCAGTCTTGTTGTCTCGCATGCGCCGCACACACTCGACGACCTAGCGACGCATCGGCGGGCTTCTGCTGATACGCGTGCGCCCACAACGTTGTGGCTTCGCCGTCTCGGTTCAGAGCGTTGAGGCACATCGTCAGGGGTGCCAGGACGTTCTCGTCCGTGTAGCCCTTCGTCACAAGCTCGTTGCACGCCTCCGCGGCCTCCGACAGGCGCCGCATCCTTTGTAATGTGAGGCATCGTAAAGCAGCCAATACAGGGTTCTTTTTGGCGTTCTTGTCGCAGAGCTTGAGGGCGGCCTTGTAGTTCCGCGCGTCCAAGGCGTCGTAGACGCGCTGGGGCGCTTCCATGGCTGCCCGTAGCTCTGCCGGCGCTGCCTCTTCGAGGTATGGCGCGGCGCGCGGACCGTGCGACGACGGCGAGTTACAGCGCTCTCCCAAGCTGGTTTTGCACGCAGCGATGCTTAGCGATGCCCAGCGGTTCTCGCGATGCACCAGCGCCCCTTGAGCACTCAAAAGCAAGTCGTTACCGAGCACAGCGGCAGCGGTAGCCCAATGGCCAGCGGAGGCGAGCTCGTCTCTGTATCGTGCGGGTTTTAATGCGTGCGCTCGCAGCGTGCGCAGAGAGCTCTCGCGGCGGGCAGGAGATGGGTCTGAGACGCAGCCGTCCGCGCGACGCTCAAACTCCGAGAGCTAGCGCCGCAGAGTGGCAGAGGAGGCGCGCTGCGGCGCCAGGCCGACCGCCGACCCCAGCACGCCGTCGAGGCAGCCGACACAATCATTTAAGCGCGCCGAGGCAGCCCCTCCAACCAACCATGGGCGTGCGCGGCGAGATCGACAAGTCTGGATGGCACCTGATCAAGCCCAGCCGCAAAGAAAGCAAGTACTACCAGATGAACCTGAGCTTCATGGAGATGGAGTCGTTAGTTGATGTTGAAAAAGCAGTGTTTTTGTGCCACCCGCCGGCCGGCGCGAACGCGCCCCAAGAACCGGGTCCACGCAAGCTCAAGCACTCCTCCATAAGACTGAACAACAATAGTATAGTGGAGTTGTGTGGAGAGGGTGCGAACGTCGTCGATGAGCAAGGAGTAGATCTGGGACCGCCGCCATCTTTGGAAATGGCACTGTCTCATGTGGTAGCCGATCTGTCGATGATCCGGTGGATCGACCTGTCCTTCAATAACATCAGAGTGTTTGGCGACTGCTTCAAGTGCATGCCGTCGCTCCAAGTTTTGAATCTACAAGCGAACAGAATTTCTGATCTGAAGCAGGTGAAAAGATTGGGCGAACTGCCAAAGCTCAAGAAATTATCTTTATTTGGCAATCCGATTGAAGAAAAAAAGCACTACCGGAGCTACGTCATCACGGTCTGTCCTCTGGTCGGGCAGCTGGATTTCTCCGTCGTTACCAATCAGGAGCGCGACACCGCGGCGGGCTGGGCGTTCACGTTCCGGCGAAAGCTCAACCCCGAGGAGAAGGGGGAGAAGTAAGTAGTGTTCCCCGTCTCTTCGCGTCGACGGCGTTGGAGCGGTGCCGACGCCGTGTCACGGTCGCGTCGTCGCGGCGTCGAAGCAGATGTCGAACTTGGAGCTTTCGAGGCGCGCGAGAGCGATTCTCTGAGCGAACTCGTCGGGCATAACGCCATCGACGCGACTCAGACCCGTCTGTACATCCGTAGTAGTACTAGAGCACTCGCCGGCGGACCGTGACCGTCACGGTGACGACCTAGTTTCAAAATCGCGCTTAGACCCCCGTCGACTTCCCCCCCTTCACATGGGCGTGCATGTACTGCTCCCGCGCTAATCTAGAGGTATTCTGCAGATGCTCCTTGCCCCGCGACCGCGCCTTCAGCTTCAGCAAAGCGCGCGAATCCTTGACGCACTTCACACACTCGCATCTAAATTCATAATGCTCTTGGAGGATGGCTCTACGTTGCTCCACCGGTTGATTGGCGTCGACGTACGATATTGTCAGTTCTTCATCCTTCGTAACAGAAGTAGTAGCGGTCAGGACGCACTTTCCGTCCGCATCGACGGAGGCACTACAGTTCGGCGCGCAGCTGTGGTTGCAGTAGCCGACCTTCGCCGACAGCGCGCACGCCACCCTATGATTGTTCCTGAAGACGGCCGCGGCGTTGCCCCGGATCGTTCCGATGAGTAAAGAACAGACGTCCGAAGGGACGCCAGTTAACTTTTGTAAAGCTAACGCCGTCGACGCGTCGATGCCGCCCTTCGTCGTCACTAGTGAACGCACTTCATCGATGGTCTCTTTATCAGTGGACCAGTCGCCGATGTCCGCGGAAGCGCGGTACCGCAGTAGTAATCGGACCGGAGACGTCTCGCCGCGCTTCGACGAGGATGGCAGATTCTGGAACAGTTGACATTCATGAGCGTGCCACTTATGTCTCCCTTGCTCGGCACAGTCTTTACAGGTGGCGAAGCGGCCGCAGTCCCGACAGATGAGTAGGGATGGTCGGATGAACACGGCCTCGAAAGCTGCAGGAGCGTTCCGCAGCGCTTCTAATGCCTGACCGGTCGTCGCCACTAACGCACCGTGGACGCCTATGAGCACGTCTCCTTGTTTGATGTCTGCTGTCGAGTTGGCACCAGTGGCAGACAACCTCGTAACCACCGCCGCCCCATGCTCGTCGTCCGCGAAAACCACACCGACCTTGCCATCTCTCTTCACTAGTTTAATGGTCTTCTTGTCAGTAGTATCGGGCTTAAAACAAAAACCGCAGACCGTCTGCGAGTGCGCGTCGAAGACGACGGAGAGGGCGGGCGGCTGCCTCGCGACGATAGCGCCCTCTTCCAATGATTGGGTCGCAAATAACCCTTGGCCCTTGCCCGGCGTGTCGCGGCGCTCCGTGAGAGATCTTTTCTTTTCTTTTTGTTTTTGTCGCTGGCGGCGCTTCTTGTCCCTTAGCCGCTGGCGCTTGAGCTCGGCCGCGTCGTCGAGCTTTGTTGCTTCCAAGGCCGCTGTGGTGTCGACGAGCGTGGCCATCTCTACGGCTCGCGTCGATAGCGTCTCTATGCCCTCTGCTCGAGCTGCGGACTTCGATTTTTATGTTGGTAGCTAACGCCGTTGCAGGAGATTTTACTGGCTGCGCCGGTGAGTCCCTGGGGTTGTCCAAGTTCCTCGGTTGGCTGATTTATGCCTTTGGTGCAGAGATTGGCAGCTTTTTATCATCAGTTTACGGATTCCAAGTGTGTCTATACACGCTAGCTCGATTATTTTTTGCAATCGTTGGTCCTTGTCTCGGGCCGAAAACGCAGCCCATCGGCGCGTGCCGTGGACCGTACGCCGTCAACGATGGCCTCGACGTCCGTGCTCGTCGAGCTCGTCTGCGGCGAGCTGGGCATCGACGCCAGCAAACCCATGGTCGAGCGCGTGCGAGCCGCGGCGCAATTGGTCGGCATTCAGTTCGTGAGCGTGCGAGCAACGACGGAAGCCCTCGCCGCGCAGCTCCTGCCCGTGACTCAAGAAGAGAGCAGCGACGACGACGTCGTATTGACCCATGTAGAAACGCCGCGGAGCAAGGCCGCGGCGTCACTCGCCGAGGCCAAGCGGACGGGCGCCATCGTACAAATTGACGAGAACGAGCCGCGGCGGCCGCCGGCCTGGTACGTGCGGGCCAAGCACCTGTCGGCGCGGAAGCTCGTCGTGTCTTTGATCGAATCGCGGCTGCGGACGCTGGCGCGGGGCGGCGTTTGTGTGGTACGGAACGCGCGCAATTTCCCGCGGGCGGCGCGGCTGATCGAATTCCGGCTGTTGTGCGACGCGGCGTCGCTGCCAGCCTACCGCGACGCGAAGACGCTCGCGGCGCGCGTGCGGACGGAGCTTCGCATTCTTCGCGACCGGGCGCCGGCCGCCGCGCCGGCGCCCGCCGCCGCGGCCGCTCCGGCGCCTGCACCGGCGCCCGCCGCGCCGAGGCCCGCCGCGGCCGCTCCGACCGCTGCGCCGGCGCCTTCTTCACCGGCCGCCGCTCCGGCGCCGACCATCGCGCCGGCGCCCGCACCACCGGCCGCCGTGCCCGCCGCCGCGCCCGAGGTTGTGGTCGCCGCGCCGACGCCCGTGGCGCCGCCGCCTGCTCCAGCGCCCGCCGCGCCGGCCGCCGCACCCGCTCCCGCCGCTGTGGCCATCCCGGCACAGAGACCGGCTGCCGCGCCGCCGTCCGCGACTCCGAGGCCGGCCGCGGCCGCTCCGGCGCCCGTCGCCGCGCCTACGTCTGACTCCGCACCTGCTCAGGCGCCTGCTCAGGCACCCGCCGCCGCGACGCCTGCTCCAGCACCTGCCACGCCGGCCGCCGCACCTGCGCCTGAAGTGACTGTTCCAACGCCCGCCGCTCTGAGGCCCGACGCGGCCGCTCCAGCGCCGGTCGCCGCGCCGGCGCCTGCTCTGGCACCTGTTCAGGCACCTGCCGCGCCCGCCGCGCCGTCGGCCGCACCGATGCCTGCTCCGGCGCCAGCTCCGGCCCCGCGGATACCAATCGCACCGCCGTCAACGGTCCTCCCCGCCGCACCGCCGCCGCCGCCGTCGTCGTGGCTGCCGCCGGCCCGGGTCCGCCTGGCGCCTGGCGTCGTCGTCGACTGCCGCGGCCCGGCCGGCGGGAGCGCCGGCGCGCGGCGGGCGCCGGCGCCGCGGCGGCGGCCTCCCGCGTCGGCGGGCCTCGCGGCGGCGCTCGCGGCGAGCCGGCGGTCGTTCGTCGACGACGAGCGGAGGCGCCTGCGGGCGGCCGCGGCGGTGTCGGTCGTGCCTCAGCCTGCGGCACCTGCGGCGACGGAGCCGGCGCCATCGGAGCTGGCGCCCGCCGCCGCGTCGACGCCTGCTCAGGCACCTGCTCAGGCTCCGGTTGCGCCGCTGCCTGCCGCTCCGGCTCCGGCGCCGGTCGCACCGACACCACCAGAACCAGCACCAACCGCGCCCGTGTCGTCTACGCCTGTGCCACCGGCGGCGACGGAGCCGGCGCCTGCCGTGGCCGCTTCCGCGCCCGCGCCTGTTCAGGCACCTGCTCAGGCGCCGGCGCCCGCTGCTCTGGCTTCGACACCATGTGAACCGGCGCCTGTTGCCTCAGATCCGGCAGTACCGGAACCGCCGGCCGCACCGGCGCCGACTCCGGTGGAACCCGCCACGCCGCCTGATACGGCACCTACCATGTCCGTGGCGCCGCCGGCGCCGCCGGTCGCTCCGAATCCGACAGTACCGGAACCGGCCGCACCGGTGGAACCCGCCGCGCCACCGCGGCGACCGCGGGGACCGCCGGTCTCGCCGCGCGCCGTCGTCGCGGATGCTCTCCGACGCGACGCGCGGTCGGCGCGGCAGCGCGTCTGGAAGCGGGACCCGCTCGCCGAGGTCTCCGCGAACTGGCGACGGCCGGGCCCGGACGACGTCCCCGCCTGTATTTTCTGCGACGACGCGTACCGCGGCGTCGTCCACAATTCGGGCAAGGGCCCAGACGCGTTCTTCTACTGCTGTACCTGTGACAAGCATTTTACGCGGCGCGAGGCGGACTTTTTCGCGGGGCGGGGGCGGCTAACTTAGTGAACTGTTTTACCCTCGCGACAGGCACGCCGTCTCCTCCTGGAAGCGGGCGCGGTAGTAGCCGACCCGCCGCGGGTCCCATTTCGCCGCCGCGGCGCCGTGCGTCGCCGTCGGCTCTGTCGGCGCGTCCGCGGTCGTGGCGTTCCAGCGCGCCTTGGCCTTGGTCCCCGCGAGATGCCGGAAATTCTTGGCCGCGAACGCGGGCGCCACGACCGTGCGGCAGTCGTCGCGGCACATGTCGTCGCCTGTGTGGATATCAATTTACGGCGCTTTCGTCCTGAATCGACGCGTCGACCTCCACGCCTCGACGCGACGCCTGCTCGATGGCGTGGCGATGTCGGTTCCTCGCCGCTCGACGGAGCCAGGACGGCCGCGTAGTCCTCCAAATTGAGGGAAAATATACCGAAGCTGTGGCGATCCTCGAGGACGTCGAGCAGCGGTGTCGACGCGTCTTTGGCGACTCCCATCCGACGACGGCTGGTGCCCAGCGCGCGCTGGAAAGTGCTCGGGAACGACTTAGTAATTCGTAGTATGTCAGCCAACTCCGCGGCACCTACTAGTACTAACTTGAACTATACTAGTAGTTGTTACCCACAAGTCGACGGGACATGTTAACCTGCAGCTTCAGAAACAATCGTCGAGGAACCGAGCGCGGCGCTGCGACGACGACGACGACGGCGCCGCGCAAAAACGCGCGCGCCCTCAGAGCTCGCCCAGAAAAAAGAGGTGGTGCACGTACCGCGCGAGCAGCGCGAGCAGGACCAGCACGATGCTATTTAAAGCTGCCCGTTCCCGCGTGTCGAGCATATAAATGCCCGTCCACAGGCACCAGTGGTAGTATTTGAGCTTCACGTAATCTACGACTCCTCGTCGCTTCGCGGGCGCGGAGACCCAGTTGCCGTCCGAGGCCATCGTTCGCGGCGGCGGTGATCGCCCGGTCGAGACGCACTGCTCGATCTCGCGTCGCCGCTCGCAGCGTCGTCAAGAAAAGTGTGACGTCGACTACTAGCGCGCCTCGGCGGCGTCAACGTGCGCGCTTCGCGGAGCGTGGCGCTGGCGCACAAGCAGTGCTGGCTTTTGTACTCGCCTCTGCAGCACTTGGCGCGCGCTCTTTTTCGGACAAGCTGCTCCGTAGGGCAACTCTAGGCAGCAATGTGGCCGCTGGTGCCCAGCAGGCTGCGTCGCGTCGAGTTGCGCGCGCCTGCTTGCCTGCTTGCTAGTGTCTTACAACGCTAGCTGCGGTCGGAGCGCGCGCGCGCGCGCGGCCAAAAACGCATTGTGTGAACTTCCCCGGCTGTCAGCCAGTGGACATAACAGACCTAGTTGCTGCGCGCGCGGCACCGAGCACCGCTACGGACGCTAGCCTCCGAGCAGAGGCCACCGACTGCCGACACGCGATCACGCCATCACCGCAGCGATGCTCCAACGACTCGCCGCGCTCGCAGCGCTCGCGGCCATCGCGGCCCAGCTCCTCCGCGCGTCCTGGGACGCCACCGTTTGCGTCGAGCCGGGCGATGAGATCCCGCAGCTCGAAGCGCCGCGAGGCGACGGCTGCTGGGTCGCCGTCAACGCGACGATTGGTGCGAAGTGGGCCACGGGTTACCTGGGAGCTTGCGCATCACAAGACGTCGACATCAACGCGGCGACGCCCTGGACGCTGCACTGCGCGGCCGTGGCAAGCTGTCGGTGGCACGCGCGGCGGCGCGGCGACGAGCTCGCGGTCTGCAGTGGTAATCGGCTCGCGGCGTTGACGCACTTCGTCGCGACGCGCCTGCTAGGCAAATGTCAGCTCCCGTGGGAGGCCTACATGACGTGGTTCGCGCGCGCGCCCGGCGACGCCGTGGTGACGCCTCGCGGCGTTGATCATGCCCCCTGCGGCGGCGTCGAACCGTGGCGGCCGCCGGATCGGCGGCGCGAGGCGCTGGTGAGCGCGGTGTGGAACCGGACGCTGAAAGCTTTCGGCCACTCATGACGCCATCGACGCGCCCGCAGTGTGTTGTGTAATAACAGAAAACTCTATTTATATATTGACAGGGAGACTTCGTTCTTGACAATGTACAGCTTGCTTGGGTCTTTGAACAATCACGGCCGCCGGATGACGAGGAGCGCCTGCGGGTCGTCGAGGCACAGCGCCGGCGCCGCCGGGTCGCGGCGCCAGAGCTTCCTGAAGCGGAGGACGTTGTTCTTGTACGCGTCGCCCACAACGGTCAGCGGCGCTTTCACTCCGTCGAGCCGCCGCGTCGTCGCGCGCGCGACGCTCGCGATCGTGTTGTGGAGGTGCGCGTGGCCCGACGCGCGCAGGCGGGCGGCCTCGATGGCCTCGGCGTCGAGCGGCGCTTCTGGTGGTGGTTGCGTTGAGGCGCGGGCGCCCATCCACATGTCCTTTGTTGTTAACGGCGCGAGCGGCGCCGCTAGGCGCGCGACGAAGTTCGTCCGCAGCGCTAATGCGGCTGCGGGCGTCGCGTGGGACAGCAGTGTCAGTGTTACGAGGGCGGTGGCGCGCCGCTTTGGTCGGTGCATGCTGCTCAGAGCACACACGCTTTGTATTGGGCCGTTCTTTCTCCAATTCTTGCCAGCGATCGGTAGCTCGGATAGTTTGGGGCTTGTCACAGCCTCAGTTTTGTTTGCGATTACGTTTGCGCTGAGCAAACAGGGTCAGAGCGTCGATGACCGGGTAAAAAAAACGCCGCTGAACTCGTTCGAAACGTACTCGGAACGACGATTGAAATCCGAAAAACACGCGTAAAACGACGGCTCTAGCCCCTAGAAGATCCCTCGGGGCGGTCTGTGTCTTGGTGCAGCGGCGCGGCCGCGTATGGCCGCGCGGCCGCGTATGGCCGCGGCCTCGCCCGCCCGCAGCGACCACGCCAGGCGTGGGCGCCCCGGAGGCACCACTCCGGGGAGCGGTCCGCGGCCGCGCACTCCGCCACTAGCCGGCCATCCAAATCTGGAGCAGGCGGCGTCGCCTCGCTATTGGGCCCCCGCGCGCCGGCCCCCCGACGCGCCGCCGCCCCGCTGCCGCCGTCCCAAGGACGCCCCGGCCACGACATAACATCGGCTGCCCCGGACGCCCGCCGCCGCGCACCAGCCGAACACCAAATGGAGGCCCCGCCGCCGCCCCCGCCACAACAGCCCCCGAAGAAGAAGCCGCCCCAGTCGACCCAACCGGAGACGGCGGAGGACGGCCAGACCCTCTTCGACGACGAGCTTGACCGCTTGCTGCCGGTCGGTACCGTAGCGTCTGTGATGAGGGCCGCGATCCCGCCCGAGGCGAAGATCGGGAGAGACGCGCGGGAAGCGGCCCAAGACTGCGCGTCGGAGTTTGTCGCGTTTGTCGCCTCGGAAGCTTCCGACGCCTGCGCCGCCGCGGGTAGTGCGTCGGCGTCCGAATCGGCCCAAATTTGGACCAGAGACCACCCATCGCCTTCTCTGATGGACACGAGTCGCGTCGACGGCGTGCCATCACGCTTTTGACACACGCAGGTAGGAGGATTATGACCGGACGCGATGTGGTTGATGCCGTGGTGCGCCTCGGCTTCGACCGCCAGGCCGCTCCCCTCGAAGCGTTCCTGGCGACTTGTGTGGAGAAAAGAAGAGGAGAGAACAAAGTTAAAAGAGCGAAGCGCGCGAAGGTTGTTGCTGCCCAGGCCGCGGCGGCCGCAACCGAGGAGCCCGCCGCTCCGGCGCAGCCGCCGCTCGGGCCGGCCTTGCTCGGGCCGCAGCCGATCTAGTGGGAGTAAGGGTGTGTTTGCCGTACGTTGCGGACTAATGTACCGCTAGCGGTACATTATTGCGGCGATGGCGTGGTGGGGGTCGTCCGCGGCCGCGTGACCCGCGTCTCGCATTTTCCGGCTTTCGAGCTCTGGGGGAGTCGATGGGGGCCTGCGGGAGGCGTCGTGCGGCTCGATTTTTCAAGAGCCTCGCACGGCATTGCGGGCGAGAAAAAACGCCTCGCTCTGTCCACTCCGCGAGGCCAGAGACAACTTGAGGATTTTAGAGTATACTTTCAGACCGGACAGTGACACGAAGCAAGCGAGCGCGCTGTCCGGCGCCGATCACAGAGAGCTTGACCCCTCTCAGAGCCAAAGTGAGTTTTTTGCTGAATTGACCCGCGGGCGCGGCCCGGAAGATAATGTCGCGCCTCTTAATGATAGCCCTCGCGGGCGTGGCCGCTCTCGCGGTCGCGGCGCCCGATCAGGCCGCCGCGGCGCCCGTCGACCTCGAGCGCGACCAGCGCGCCGCGGCCGCGGCCGTCGAAGGCCGAGGCGCCCAAGGAGCCCGCGGCCGCCGAGGCGCCGGTCGAGGAGCGCGTCGCCGTCGCGGCACCCGCGGCGCCCGCGGCCGGCGACTGGGAGGCCCAGTACAATGCCCTGGAGGCGGCCTACCTGGCCAAAAAAGTCGCGGCGGCGCCCGCCGAGTCGGCCGCTGAGGACTACGACGAGTTTGGCGACGAGTTCGGCCTCGGCGGCCTCTTCAAGTTCGTCAAGGGGCTCGTCGGCGGCGAGACCGAGCGGGCCGCCGTCGACGACGCGCCGCCGGCAGCGGTACTCCGCGTCCCGGACCTCGAGTACAAGGTCGCGCGCGGCGACACGTACTTTCTGCGTCTTGCCCAGGGTATGACGGCGACGTGGCGCGAGTCGCGCGATGCGCCCGAGCCTCAGACCGAGAGGGAGACCTACGTCGTCGAGGAGCGCGACGACGTCCTGCCGTGCCTCCTCGCCGGCGCGGCCGTCGTCATGGCCGGGGGCATGGGCGTCGGCTTCGTGCTCGGGTTGCTCTACGCGTCGCAGCGCCGGCGCCCGGTGCCTGCGACCCTCTACCGCGTCGCCTCGAAGGATGTTGACGCCGCGGGCTTGGCGGATTTGGCGCTAGCCGAGGTCGTCTGATTCTCCCTTCGTGTAAGTTTATGTATGCACTTTGCGGCGATGGCGTGGGGAGGGTCTAGTAAATGTCACAGAACATACAATTACCACCGCTCGCGGCAGCCCGGCAACCGCCAGGGCACGGCCGCGCCGTCGATCCCGTTCACCTCGTAGAGGCACGCCTGGAGGAACAACCCCATGACGTTGGCTAATACAATTCCGGCATCCGCGGCCAGCGCGCCCACGGGCATCGCCAGCTCCGGCTCGTGTCCTACAGATAAGCGCCGAAACCCGTGGACGTAGACCCCTGTGCGAGCATCGACCAGTGAGTCGGAGCCAGCGCCACGCCGTCGCGGCGATGGCGTGGGGCTTCCGTGAACCTTGATTTCCACACGGGTCCGCACCGCCTCCGAGCAGCCCGACCAGCACGCACATCACGAGAATCGACGACGCGTACCAGTACCTTGTTGCTGCATCGACGGCGAAGAGGCAGAGAAACACGGCCTGCAGGCCGCTCGCGGCCCAGAGCCACGCATTGGACGGCGGCGTCGGGAAGAGAGGCCCCGAGCTCCGCGACACCAAAACCCCAACTTGATATAACCAATTCGCGTACAGGTAGAAATCCTGCCTATGCTTCTTCGTCGGTTGAGGCACGCCCATCGACGCCCACACGCCGGACTGCAGCGCGTACTCCGAGAAGTAGACGAGGAACAGGGCCCCCGTCGTCGGCCAGAGTTTTAACCCAAACCTCGTCCGCTCCCAGAACGAGCCGAGCCGCTTCGGCCGGATCTCGTCGGCGCCCGTAACTCGTCTGGAAGCCAAGACATACAACAGCGGCAACGACAGCGCGGCCACTGATTGACACGCCGCCATCGAGAAGCGCAGCGCCCTTGTAAATAACCAGACCCAGCCGTAGCCCACAATTCCCGCGAAGCCCGTTCCCGACGACCACGCGCTCACGCAGCCTTCGTCGTGGCGCGCCGCCAAAGCTAATAGAGTGGCTTCGCCGAGCGCCGACTGGAACGACGTCAGCGCCACTCCTAGTAACTGCAGGGGCCTCCGCGCACCCAAACCGGCGAGGAGGAAGCCGCCGACCATGCTCAGAGCCGCCACCAACAACCGCTTCTCGTATCGAACGAGATCGAACCAGTACGGCGCGGACGCCTTCACGGCTAAACCCGGCCCGATGGCCACGAGGTACACAACCGCGACGCCGCCGGCGTCGATCGATTTCGCGGACGCGATCATAATGACATAACTCGCGTTATTCAATAAGCCGAGGAGCCAGAACCAGTACGGCGCCCTCGCAGTCTGTCGGTGTGCGCCCGCCCGTACCGGCAGCCTCAGGGGCCGGCCCTGCGCGGCTTCGAGCAGCGACCCGGCCGTGTCCTCTGAGGCGCGCGACTCTTCGTCTACACTTTCAATCTGTAGCGGGTTGGCTGTCTCGTCGTCTGGCGTGGTGGTGCTCTCCGTGATTGGGGTGCTCTCAGCCATATTGCGAGTGTGCTGTCCAGCACCAATGGCAATGTAGTGCGTGCTGCTCGCCGCAGCGATGGATTTTGCTACGAAATTCAAGGCGTGCTGGAATAAGTCGTCAGCGTTTACGCCTAGAGCGAGGTCTAGCGCGGTAATTCGAGAGCTTATGCGGTTTTTTTGCTGGCTTGCTGGCTTGGCTTGCTAGTGTCTTACAAGCCGCTAGCTCTGGCCGGCTCCTAGTAATCCTTACCCAACGGACGGCGTGAGACCGAGTCAGAGCCGCCACGGCGGCAGGATCGTCCCGAAGACCTCGAGGCCGCGGACGTGCATGCACTGCCTGTCCGATCCGCCAGCGACTCGAAAGCGAAAGCGAGACGACGCGAAGAAAGACGCACGCGCCGCGCTGCGAGTTTGATGGAAGATTCTCCGTCGCGAGAAGAGGAGACGGCGCCTATTTGCTCTACGCCCGCGCGAACGCGAATGGTGTGTCCAATAAACGGGGCCGGTTTGGTGGGAGGCACGTCCAGGTGGCCTTGCATCGAGGCGACCCCGGTACAAAAGGATGGGGCCCCTTCCGCCTCATCGAGGTCGAGGGTTTTGTTGGTGGTCGTTCATTTGAAAACTTGTATTTTGGCGCCGTCAACGCTGTGGCCGGTTACCTGCTGGGCCTCTTCCCGCTGTCATCACCTGGTCGGCATGCGATCGTGGCGGCGTTCTCGTGCGACGGCGTGCACTTCTCGAAATTTCTGGATGTAACACATGCGGGGAACGCCGGCGCGGGCCGCACGTTCCACCAGCCCTTTGACGGGCTCGTCGTCGAAAAAGGTAGGGTGTACGCCTACGTCCAGGAGAACGTGCGCGGTTTAGACATGGACCGCTATGACGATGATCCGAACTATCCGACGGCGCCGCCGCGCGTCGTGAGGTATGGGACGACGCTTGTGGCGTTGGCGCGGCGCGCGGTTGCCGAGACGCGGGGGCTGGCGGGTTGTTAGGTGTTTTGTGACCCGGATAGACTAGTACCCGGGGGAATGAGCGACTGCCCGCCTATCAAAAGGTACACACACATTCCTTACGCCGACGACGCCGACTTGGGCGACGACGTCCCGAGCGGCGGCGCCACGGTCACGCCGAGCCGCTTCCTTAACAAATCCATGTCCTCATCAAAACATTTCTCGTAGTAGACAGCTAACAACGACTGCGTGCACGCCCGACCTTGACGGGTAGCCCAGGGGACGTGTGCATCGTATAGCCGCCTTCGTTGCTTCGAGGACAGGCGCAAAGGCCCGAACAGCGCCGAGAACGCCGCCACAGGTAAACCGGTATGCACGAGCTCGAACCACTTCAGGACCAACTCCCCATGCACGGTGGGCGGCAGGCCAAAGAGCACGTGCCAGAAATCGTGCACTTGCCTGTACCTCAGCAACACATAAGCGAGCTCCTCGTCGTCGACCAACGCTACCGGAGTTCTGTCATCAGGATCAAAACCATACCTCTCCAGGAACCGCCCGTAGGCGTGGCCGAAGGTGTTTTCATCTAATTGCCGCAATTCGTCGCCATTAATGGTGGTGGAGTCGACCACGGGTCTCTCAGAAAGAATCAACCTCCCTTCCCGCGTCGTCTTCAGGTCACTCCGGATCTTCTCGAGCGCAACGCGCCCCGTCGCCTCGCCCAACACTCCCACCATGTCGGCGCGCCGAGGGTCTTTCAGCGCTTTCGCCGCGGAGATGGCCGTCGCCGCGAGCTTCTGGAGCGGGTTCGTGGGCAGGTGGCCCCGGTAGAGCGACTTGCGATCGGTGAAGAGCGGGCGCGCCGGCTGGCGCCGGGTGAGGGCTGCTACAGCTCTCCGGGCTTGTCGCATCGTGCGCTGTGCGTCCGCGGTGACAAATTATTGCTCTTGCGGATCGCTGCGCACCCCAGGCGGTCTGCTTGACCAAGCCTTTGCGTTGCCGGAGGCGTCGCGTAGCTTTTTTGCTTGGGAGGCCTCGCGCTGCTCTCCTGTGCCACAGCCTGAAATACGGTGCTGGCGCCGCGAGACAATCCGCAGCGCTTGACTTGTGCAACGCACGTGCCTGAAACACACTCACTGATCTCTGCTCGCTGCGCGGTCAACGATGGCGCGCGCCGCCGCCCTTCTGCTGGCACTGAGCACTGCCTGGGCCGCAACAAAAGAAGACGACCGCGTCACGTCGATCCCGGGCTTCGAAGAGCAATTCCAGCAGGGCCTCGGCTTCGACGTCTACAGCGGCTACCTCGACGTCGACGTGCCAAAAGCCTCGACGGGCTACGATTCGCTCTCGATCCACTACGAGCTCCACACCTGCCGTGCGAAGGACTGCCCGCTCGCGCTCTGGCATCAAGGCGGGCCCGGCGGCTCGGCCGTGTTTGGGGCCTGGACGGAGATGGGCCCGTTCCAGTTGATGGCCCAGGGCCCGGTCTACAACGAGAAGAACGCCTGGAACCAGGCGGCGCACATGTTGTACCTCGAGAGCCCGGCCGGCTCCACGATCGCGGGCGCCCAGACGGGCTACTCGACGTGTTTCATTGACGGGAAGAAACAGGACGCCTGCAAGTGGACGGATGTCACTCAAGCGGTGGCCTACGCCCACACGATCGAGGCCTTCCTCGAGAAGTTCCCCGAGTACAAGTCCAGTGAGTTGTATCTGACGGGCGAGAGCTACGCCGGCCAGTACGTGCCGAACATCGCCTACCACGTGCTGCAGTCTTCATATAGTTTCAAGATCACGGGATTAGCTGTGGGAAATGGTTGTTGGGGCGGCACCCAAACTAGCGTCCAGTGCAACGGGCCGAACGCCGAGCGCAACGACATAGACATATATTACGGCAAGGGGATGCTTCCCGACAAGCTCTACACCAAGATCCAGGCCACCTGCGACTGGGACGCCATTGCGGAGGGCGACGACGACGACGACTCGTTACCCGTGGCCGGGGCGTCGGCGGCCTGCAATACGTTGTTAGATCAAGCCGAGGACGCTGTGGGGCCGTTCAACATCTACGACATCTACGACGACTGTCCCTTGCTGTGTGGAAAATCAACCGTGGGTTCGATTTTTTCAGGTGTAGTAATGGGCACAGTCGCGTCGATGGCGTGGCGCGCCTGAAATTTGATTTCCACACAGGCCCGCTCGCCGACGCCTGGCACGCGACGAATCCCCACGTCTCGCAGCGCGCCGTGCGGGCGTTCCACCGCGGCCGCATGCACCTGAGTCGCTTGGAGCTCGACGCCGCGTTCGAAGCGGCTTTTGATGTCAATGGAGGCTACCCCTGGGACTGCAGCTCCGACAGCGCCCTCGACGGCTACTTCACGCGGGCGGACGTGCAGGCAGCGCTCCACCTCAAGGGCCCGGGAAGCGGGTTCAAGTACAAGCAATCCGGCCCCGCGTCGCAGCTCCTCTGGCCCCACCTCGTGCAGCACATGCGCGTGCTCATCTACAACGGCGACGCCGATTTATGCGTCCCCTACAAAGGAAACGAGGAGCTCGTCACAAATCTGGAGACTGCCGGTTCGTTGGTGGAAAAAGCACCGTGGCAGCCGTGGTACGCCGAGAGAGGCTCGCAGAAGGCGCCGGCCGGCTACGTGACGACGTACAGCGTCCCGGGCAAGACGTTTCCATCGAAGGGCCCGGATGCATCCTTCCTCACGATCCGCCTGGCGGGCCACATGGTCCCGACGTTCCAACCGGAAGCCGCTCTAGCCTTCATCGCGCGCTTCTTCCGGGGCGAGGCGTTCTAGGCGCCTCCGCGGCAGCGTGGAGGCCGTGGAGAAGCCACCAGCACGCCTCGCCGCGACCGCGCGCCGCCTCGACGGCGTGGCCATCGCCGCGACGGCGCGATACTAAGTATACTATGTGATTACCCGAGCGCGCAGCCACCAGCATGCGGCGACGGCGTGGGGGGGCACGCCATCGACGCAACTAAGTATATCTATGTGTAAAATTACCCGAGCGCGGGATCCTCGTCCTTCTTCTTCGTGAGGTCGACCATGCCCTCACTCTTACATTGGGAACACTTTTCCGGTTTCCCACCAGGTCTCCCGAAGCGCACCTGCCGGTCCGAACCACACGTACAGATTTTGGTGGTCAGATTAATCATCGCGTCCGATTTGCAGTTGATGCACGCCGTGCGAGGGCCACCTTTAAGACCAAACCGCCGCACCTTCCCGCTACCACACGAACACTTGCCGCCCCAGGACTCCTCGGGCTTTTTACTCAGTGATAAATTGACCATGCCTTCGGTCTTGCAGTCGATGCAGTTCGTCCTCGCGCTTGGACCTTTCCTACCTTGGTCAACCTGGGTCGGAGGGTAGCCGAACCTTTTGACCTTGCCCGAGCCGCAGGAACATTGGCCCGTGGACGGTCTCAGGTTTATCAAAGGCTGCCCGTCTTGGGAGACTTTCTGGTCCTTGCACTCGACGCACGCGACGGCCGTGCCCCCTTTCGGGCCGTACCTCCGATCCTTGCCACTTCCACATTCACAGACCCTCGTCAAATCCTTGAGCTTGACACCATGGGTCGCAAAATAATCGCCCTTGCAGCGGTCACACCCCAGGTACTGTATTTGTCGATTCACGACTCTCCCGTACCGCATGCCGTGCTTCGAGTCACAATTCGTGCACTCGTCCCAGTGCCTCCTGACCCTCTTCTTCTTCTGGGTACTTTCAGGGGCCGGCCGCTTGAGTTGTACAGGTTGTTGGGGCACGCCGCCGAGTGGTGGGAGGGCCGTCTGGATGGCCATGGGCGGCTGGACGGGCATCTGCGCGGCCACCGCTGCAGTCAGGCCATTGAACGTGTCGTACGGGTTCCCCAGCAAGGGCGGCGGCTCGTAGGGCCTTTGGAGTGGAGGCGCGACGGGCTGTGGCACTGGCGGTATTGGCGGGCGGTGCTCCATGGCCGCTGTCGTTGGTTATTGTGGGTCGCGGCGGCGGCGTCTTCGCGCGGCGTGCTTTGCTTGCCAGCCGAATAAGCAAGGGCGTCGCTGCGTGGCGTCCGGCGACACCTTCGAGCCGTGCGCTTGAAAGATTGATGCGTCCGCGAGCTGTAGCGCTATGTTCGGGGGAGCAGTAAGCTTCGATCGAGGCGAGCAAGCCGATCGAGTAGCAAGCCGCAAAGTGATTGCTAGTGTCTCTCAGCCGCTAGCCTGAAAATGAGATGAACGTCTGCGGCCCTTCGCTGCTCCGGATAGACGCGTGGACGCGCCCACGCGTACTAGTGCTACCAGGAAGCGCCGTGACGGCCGACCGCGCGGCAACGACGCGGCGCCGCCGGGCAGGAGACTCGCAGGTCCACAGGTACCGAAACACCGGGAGAAGGCGAGTGGTGGCTTTATTCTCCGCATGCTATGCCTTTGTCCATCAGCCTTGGAAACCCGCGAGATAAGCTGGAATCTTAGAACAAAAGCGCGCTGTTCTCGCGCCAGGCAGCAGGCCGGAGAGTTGTGAGCCGCGCACGCCTTCGTTTGCAGCCTCTCTACCCGCCAGCATCGCTTGCTCGCGAGGTCGCGCATCCCACGGCTGTAAAACCATGCGCCAAGCCAGAGCTGCCCTGCTTTTGATCTCATGCGGGATGACCGCGGGCTTCCACGCGGCGCCAGCGCGGCGGCGCACGCCCACGACCTGCGCTGCCTCAATTTTAAACGAGCTCGGCACGCACCTGCTGGCGTTTGACTTCTCCGGCACGCACCTCCTCGCCTTCGACTTCGACTCGCTCAAGGACTCGGTCTTGGATGCGAGAGATTCGGTATTGGACGCCAAGGACTCTGTGTTGGATGCGAAGGAGGCGGCCGTCGACAGCGTGGCGCAGGCCAAAGCCAGTGCCTTGGAACAGGTCGAAACTACCAAGGCGAACGCCGTCGGTGCCGTTTTGAAGCCGATCAAAGAAGCGAAAGCCGCGCTTCCCCCCGAGGTCCAGTCCGTGCTGCCCGAGAAGGTCGACCTGCCGAAGGTGTCGCTGCCCGGGGCGGTCCCGGACCTGGGCGAACTGGCCGAGCCGGCCGGGCCGTTTGCGGGTATCAAGGCGACGTTCCAGACCGCCGGTATTGGCGCCGTCCTCGGAGGGCTCGTCGGCGCCAAGGTGGGCTGGGAGGCGCGCGGGGCCGCCGTCGCCGCCTCGAACGCGAAGGACGCCGTCGCCGCGCAGCTGGAGAAGGTCCAAAAGGCCGTGAAATAGATGGAGTAAGTCGGAGCGAATCTTAAAAGGGGGGTCTTAGAGGAGGAAGTCCCGCGTCGCCACGGGCGGCGCCGCCATCGACACCGAGGCTCTTTGTATCACACGCTTCGCGCTCGTATCATCTTGCAAGCCTCGATGGATCAGCGAGCGGTTGTCCCACATCGCTAATTGATGAGGTTCATAGGCCACCTGGACGCGAAATTGCGGCTGCGTGACGTGGTTCTGGATCAGGCGCGTCATCTCGAGGCCCTCGCGCGCCGTCATGCCCACGATGCCATTGGTAAAGGTCTCGGAGATGAAGACGGCATCTCTACCGGTCTCCGGGTGGCGCACGACGACGGGATGAATACAATCAGGAATAATTTCCTCTTCCTTTTCTACTGCGAAAGTCATAGAACTGGTTTCGAGCATCGCCTCCCTAGAGTTCGGCGTGGTCTTGCCGTACTTGGCGCCGTCGCCGTAGGCTTTTCCTGCCGAATGGTAGGCATCTAAAGGCAGGAGTAGTTGTTTCATCGTATCGGAGTATGCATCCCAAGCAGCCTCGCAGTGCGCGAACTCCGTGTTATTTGTACCGTAGGGCGTCACCTGCGCCGTCGCTCTCAAAAAAGAGTAGGAGGCAGGTAACGGCTGGAAGCTGTGGTCGCTGTGCCACTCCTCGCCGAAGACTATTTGAGCGTCTTTTTCTCTGACAATTTCTAAGATCTCGGGGTGGTCCGGCAGCCCGTTCGCCACCATGTGCTTTTCTGGTGTTCCGAAGTGGGCCGCAAACGCGACGTGGTCCTTCGGGTGGAGGTCCTGCTGATTGGGAAAAGTGAGGATGCCTCTCACGTCCTGAATGACACGTTTTATAGCTTGGACGTCGTCCTTCGTGAATTGTGCGGCCTTCGTGAGGTCACAATTGGGTACTCGTAGTCCCCAGCCCGTCGCTTCATCTAGGACCGTGGCACCATCTAATAATGAGCAGTCGTACTTGGCTGCGTACGTCAGGCCCGTGTCCTTGCATATGGCCCCATCCGTCGCGCGCTCCCTGATGAGCACGTCTAGCTGAGAGGCTTGGGTTGCAGCGGCGGTGCTGTGCCGGCGGCCCCTGAAGTTGCTGAGGCGGACGACACGCCTCATGGCTGCTTTTCAGAGGGTTGCGAGTCCTACGGCTGCACTTTTTGCAGGGAGTCGAAGGGTGCGAAACGTGACGAGTGCAAAGGACGTGTTTTGCTTGCAAACGCGCGTCGGCAGGCGTCAGTGGCAGCGTTTTTACGAGCCAGTGAGAGCTACAACTCGACCTCCGTCGAGGAGGCGAACTGCCCTTCTTCGCCTCGAGCTGTCGCAAGAGTCGTCGCACGGGTAGGTTATGGCTCTTCGGAGCTCCAGGCACGACAGGCGGCTCGGCGGCAGCGGCCGGCATCATTTTGTGAGACTGAGATCAAATCGGCTCCTGCGCGACGGAGACGAGCTCTCACCTGCTCTCACGCTGCGAAGAGGTAGCCATCAACCCGCTTACTCTGGATTAACAACTGCAGCGTGATCGGCCCGCTGCGTGTGGCCCGAGAGACACGAGAAGCCGAAGAGTCATTTGTTTCATACGCGCACTATATGGAGATCCCCGCCCTCTTTCTCCCGGCCCTCGCCGGCGCCGCAGTGGGCCTCGTCGTCGTCATGCTTCTGGTGCGAAACAAGCCCGAGCCGGCGAGCATTCGCCTCGCGCCCGAGCAGCGGGCGGCGATCCAAGACCATTTCAACTCCGGGCCGACCCTCGCGGGCAGCTACGGCTGGAGCCGGCGCCAGTACGCCCCGATGCACATTCACAGCAAGGCGTTTGCGTCTTTACGCGAGCAGATCCACGAGCAGTTACCGGACCACGCGATCGCCTTCGACGTCGTCTTCGAGTCACAAGGAAAGCGGGTCGACTGGCACGGGGACTACGAGAGCCTCGGGCCTTTTGAATTTGCCGGCGTCTCCTCTATAAGAAACCACGACTTCGTGAGCGTCCATTTCAACCTCACGCCGGACGGAGGCAGCCTCGCGACGCTCGACTGGCCGCTCGTGTCGACGCTGCACCACTTCGTCATCGTTAAGTGGGGCATCTACAGCCGGCCGCACAAGCTCCTGAACTTTCTGTCGCGGCCGCTCTTCTGGCTCTTCGCGACGACGCGGCGGAACGCCGTAGGCGTGGGCAACTCCTTCGATAATATGCGCCTTCACAGCGTCGGCGCCGGCGCGGCGCGCCTGTCGTACGTGGTGCGCCTCGTCCGCAAAGACGGCGGGGTGACGATGTCGCCGGCGACCGTCGCGACGTGCGCGAGTCGCTCGACGGCGTGCGAGCGCCTCACGAAGGTCCTGGCGCCGGCGGTGACCTCGCCGACGTCCGCGGGCGAATTCCCCTGGGCGGGTCTCGCCGCCGACCTCTGAGCTACCCTGTGAGTCGCGGCGATGGCGTGGAGGCTTGTGAGTCGCGGCGATGGCGTGGTGGCGTGTGAGTAAGAAATACATGTACATTACAAAACTACACCATGGTCGCCTCGGGCGTCGCCTCGGGCGAGCGGGAAGCAGGCAGCTCGATCTCCTTGCGCGCCGATTCGCCGGCCAGGTCCTCGAAGTAGGCGAGCATCTCCTCCAGTGACTTTCCTTTGGTCTCCGGCACTAAATACCGAATGAAAATCACGTTCCCGCAACACAACGCGCTGAAGAGTAATAAAAATCCCACATCACCCAGCGCGTTCTTCAGCGACAGGAACGTCGCACTGACCAACGTCGCCAGCGCCCGGTTGCCCGTCGTCGCCATGGACATCGCCTTGCCGCGGATGCCGAGCGAGAACACTTCCGACGCGACGAGCCATATCCCCGGGCCCGCGCCCAGACTGAAAAACGTCACGTACAATGCGAGCGCCAGAATCGCTAGTGGTGCTGAGCTCGTCGCCGTCGCGATGGCCAACAAAAGTAGGCATCCTCCGCAGCCCGCGTTCGACAGCGTTAATAAAGGCTTCCTGCCTAGACGAGGGTGGTCAAAGAGCCTACCAGCCACCACAATGACCACAACCTTGATACATCCAATAAGTAATAATATCCCAAATTGCTTGGACCGCGCCTCGACGCCGGCGTCCGCCAGAATATACAAGATGTAGTACTGGATCGCTTCGATCGCGGTCGTCTGCTGCGACATCGCGACGCCGACGCCCACAATGAGCATGCGCTTCGTCGTCTTCGTCGGCCGCCACAACAACGCGGACCAGCCGTAGGCGTTGGACGCGTTGCGCTCTTCGGTAATTGCGGCTTGTATCGCCGCGACGACGGCGTCCACATCAGCATTAGGTGGATAGCACCTCCGCAGAATGAGCTTGGCCTCCTCGCTGCGACCCTTCGCTACGAGCCAGCGCGGCGACTCCTGCGCGGGGAGCGGGCGCGTCGTGGGCGTCGTGAGATCTCTGGTGGTGGGTCGCGTCGATGGCGTCGCGGCGGCGCCAGTCGAGACGCCATCGCCGCGTCAGGGGCGCACGGAAGCGACGTCGCGGCGATATGGGTGGCACCCGACGCCACCGACGCGAAGGCACGGCAAGCGCCGCGCCGCGAAGAGACGGACGCCGCGCGCGGACCGGCATGAACGTAAACACGAGCACCAGTAACACGGACGGTATAATAGCACCCAGCGCGAGCATCGAGCGCCATCCCACCTCCCCCGCGTTTCGGAATCCAAAACCGGACACGAATCCTAACAATATACCCACGTTCGTTGCGGTCTCGCTCCACGTCACTAATCTACCTCTATGCTTCGGGGGCGAGACCTCCGCGATGTAGACCGGGTCTATTGCTAGGCCGAGGCCGACGCCGAGACCGGTGACGAAGCGTCCGCACATCAATGACGCGTAGGACGTGGCCGCCGCGGTCCACAAAACTCCAATAATGAAGGTTGCAGAAGTACACGCGAAGGCCTTCCTCCTCCCGAAACCGTCCGACGCCGTGTAGGCTACTGCCGCGCCTAGCATTGCTGCTAAACCGAAGATGCCAAAAAATAATTCTAATTGTAGGTCTGATAAATTCATGCCTTCTCCTTTCGCTTGCAGGTGGGGGCCCACACCGCTGTTCACGCCGATGTCGTAGCCGAGGTTGCACGAATTTAACGCGGCGCACATTGCTAGTAAGACGACGTAGCGCGGCACGGCCTCTTCGTTGTCTGCTGGCGCCGTCGACGCATCGGTGGTGTCGGTCGGTGGCGCATCGGTCTCGGCCATCGGTGCGGGCCGAGCGCCCGCGTCGGCGGCGTCGTCGCGCATCGGTTTGCTCAGTGTTTCAAGTTTTTTTGGATTTAGAGATCGCTGCAGCACCTCCGGTCGTCAGCACTGCCTCTTATGACAGCCGGCTACACTATGCCAGCTACACAGGCTGCCTTGGCGCTCCCGCGCCCTTCAAATGCCACTCGGCAAAAATTTTAAAGAATTCGTGCTAGCGGCAGAGACACACTAGAGCTCCAGCCAGCCTGGACCAAAAGACCCCTCGCCAGCCCCTGCTCAACCATACGCGTCGACGTGAAGGTCGTGCATCGCGACCCTACAGCATTCCTCGCTGCGTGAGAAAACTGGGTGTGATTCCGAACCGGCACCAGCGAGTTTGAGGCCCTACATGCTGGTGGCCCGCAGAGTTGCCGTGCGCGCAGCGGCCGCAACAATGGCTTCCTATGCCGCCAACGATCGCGCTCGCAGCGACGGCGACGCGTCGGCGCGACGGGACGGTCCCAGGCGAGACGATGTGTACGACCATCCACCGTTCGCACTGCGCCAAGTGTCACAGACCGAGCGAAATGCTCGTTGGGGCGCCGCCGACGCGCCGTCAAGCAGCAGTAGTGACGACGACGACGACGGCAAGGTCGCTATCCTAAGACGCCACTTCCCGGCGGCGCCGCGGGCCGAGCTCCGACGGTTCGCCGACGCGCGGCCGGACGGCGGCGCCGTCGAATTCTATAGGGCCTACCAGCGCTGGCGTTTAGGTGAGGGCGCGGCCGAGACATTACAACGGAAGGCGGCACCGTTAGTAGTCGGTGGAGAGTCGTCGCCGTCGCGCTTCATCGCCCTTGGCGAGCGATTACATCAGGACGACGGCGTCGGCAAGCGAGGTGATCGTGTAGTGTTAGTAGAAGGTGCGCGCTTCGACCCGTCTCAAATCTCTTCCAGTAGTTACGCGGCGCACGTCTGCCGCACGTTGGATGCGGCCCTCGCTTCCGAGGATGCGGCGCAGTTTGTCGTTCTGATCGACTGTCGAGCCGGCAAGGGCTGGCCGAACCACGGGGCCACGGCCTTCTGGCCCTTGATACGAGAGCTCGCAAGGACGGTGCCGGACTGCTATCCCGAGCGGTTGCGGTGCGTGGTCGTCTACCCTTTACCGCGGTGGGCGCGCGTGTCGCTCGCGACCGCAACCTACCTATTACCGGCGAAGACGCGCCAGAAGGTCTGGGCCGTCGCCGGAGATGACTCGAGGAGGGCGCCGGTGCCCGAGGAGATTAGGGAGAAGGCTCCCCTCGTGTTGCAAGCGGTTCCAGGACATGCCGCCGACAGGCATGGCACCGTGATCGACAACGGTGTCATAATCCGTAGGGCGACATAGATGTATAAGTGTTAGTGTTTCCAGAGCCGGACGACGTCGGAAGCGCCCCAGCACGCGATTGTATTTAACGAAGGGTGCGCCTCCAGGCCGGAGCACGCCTCGCCGAGATCCAGGATTCGCTCCAACACGCCGGTCTGCGTCACGAACGCATACAGAAAACCCTCCTCGGTCACGCAGTAGACGTAGTCGCGCCGAGGCTGGGAACAACAGGCTGCCACAAAAACACCACCCGTCGTAGGCTTCCGCGGCGCTTCCGGTGGCAAAGCGCGCTGCGGTTCTGAGGAAGACGAGTAGGACGCGTGGACCTTGCCCGACCGCACATCTACTAAGATAGCTGTTGCTGATCGATCGACCACGACGAATTTGGGGCCCTCGACAGATAACAAAGAGACGACGGCCACGTTTCTTGAGGTCGAGGCGACTTCGACTCTATCTCGTTTAGCCAGGGCTTCGGGCGCCGTCAGCGACTGCAGCGACGACGCCGACCGCGCGTCCCACAACGTTACCCTTCCATCAGAGGCCGCCGATATGATTGTGGAGTCGGACACGAATCCCACGGAACAGGTAGAGCCCGACGCGGAGTGGGAGAACTGCTGGAGCTGCCGTCCCGACTTCAGGCCATGCGTACGAACGACGCCGTCCGCGCCACCGGTGATGAGTTGACTGCCGTCTCTCGACCATGCGATGCACGTCACGGCGCCCTGCTGGGCCTTGGCGAACTTGCGCGCGCAGGCACCGGTAGACAGCCGCCAGACCTTGAGAGTGCCGTCTCTACATCCCGAGGCTAACGCGGTGGAATCAGGAGATGCTTGTACCGCCAACACGGGCGCGTCGTGCAGCATGAGCTCGTCCTTGGCCTGCGTGCGGTTTCGCGGTCGCGCGGCGGTCTCGCGCCGTCGAGGCGACTCGTCTCCATCAGAGAGGCGGTCGAAGAAGAAGGACGCCGTGGCGCGCCTGGTACACGAGGTCCTGCCTTAATCTGCACAATGCGGGATCCCACACTTCGATGAAGCCGTCTGACGAACCAGTGATCAGCGCCGTGCCGTCTCCACTGAAACAGAGACATAGAGGCCGCGAGCCCTCGCCGAGCCGTAACGCGCCCGCTTGTCTGCGAGGTGGCTTCTCGGCCTCGAGCTTGGCCTTCTTTGCACTACCTCTAAAGATGTCGACGCGGCCTGCCTCACTTCGACCCGTGTGGGCTCTCCACCTGAGTGCAGCGCCGAGGAGTGATGCTAGTCTCTCGGGAGCCACCTCCCCAAGAGCGCTGTCGATGGTCTCGGACAGCTTTCTCCTCTTAACATCTCGGGAGTCCTCAGGGAAGGCGTCGACCGTGTCCTGGGCGCTATACGCCTGGCCCCCTAGTCGTTCAAACTCCGCGGATCTGGAAACGAGTCGTTTCAAAGCATCTAACCTTCCAGGATCCGTCTCGCGCAAATATAGCAGAGGTGACGCGCCCTCCAGGACACTTTTGGCCGCCTTGGGCTCTCTCGATGCCACTAATTCCCTTACTATATGTTCCCACAAATCACAGGACGCTTGTCGCGGCAGGTCCAACCCATTCAACCGCGGTAAGGCCTTCTCCCAGCGGCCCTTGCGCACGTCCTCGACCAATGACGCCTTATTTGTCAACGCGTTGAGTCTTACGTCTGCCTCTCTCTCGAGCTCGGCCGCGGCGCCCGTGAGGCCCGCCTCCCGGAGATACTGGAGGACCAATCTAATGACGTCGGCGTTGTCGATTTCTACGGTTCCGAGGCCGACTTCCATCGAGGTGGCCATTTGTGTCTGCGGCGGCGTGCGAGCGCTGGACCGTGTGGGGTGTGTTTTTGCTGCTGTTTCGTGCCGATTTCGTGGCCGCGCGCGGTTCGCAGTGTTCAGAACTTCTCCGAGAGACCGCTCTGGGCCGCTGCGCGTCTCGCAGGCGTGATATTGGCTGGCTAAAAAACCGCCGCTAGCGTCTTGTAAGACACTAGACAACCAGAGCTTTGCTCGAACGCCACGGTTGCGGGCTTTTCAGGCATAGCGTTGCGAGCTCTCCAGGAACTCTCACGCGTCCACCACAAGCCACTCCGCCTACGACGCCTGTCGCCGCACAAGAAGGACCCGCAGCCAGAGATGTCTCTGCGCGCCGCACGCCTCCTCCTCCAGCGCGCCGCGCCCGTAGGAGCTCAAGCGTGGCGCCGCGGGGCCCCGGCCCTAGCCCTCCGGTCCGCGCAGTCCCTGCGCGCCTTCTCGGACCGTGGCGCCCCGCCGCCGTCCGACACCGCACCGGCGCGAGGCGCCCCGCCGCCGAAGGAACTGGAGCCGCACGACTGGCACCCCGTCGTGGATCCGGAGACGCAGGGCACGTACTACCACAACCCCATGACGGGCCTCGTCACCGCGGTTGGGGTGGAAAAACCGGTGTGGGAGCCGGTAGAAGCGAACGGCGGCGTCTACTGGTGGAATATTGATACCGATGAGACCACGGCCATCGGCGAGCCGTGCCCCGCCTTACAACAGCAACCTGGGCAAGGTGGTCAGCTCCAGCAGCAGCAGGGCTTCGCGCTCGGCCAGCCCCAGCAACAAGGCGGCGGCATGATGTCGGGGCTGGGCCAGACGATGGCCCAGGGCATGGCCTTCGGCGCCGGTTCCAGTGTTGCGCATTCCGTCATGGGGTCGATGTTCGGCGGCGGCTCGTCGTCGTCCCATGAGCCGGTGGACCACAACTCGGGCGGCGGCGACGACTGGGGCGACGGCGGGGGGGATGATGATTGGGCCTAAACAAACTAACTGTCTCTTAGATGTGGCCAGTGCGCCGCTAGGACTTCATCGGGCGTCGCCTCGACGACGTCGTCGTCCGTGCAGAGCCAGACGGTCAGCGCCCACCGCGCCTCATCTAAACGGGTGACGGCGGAGACGTCGTGGACGAGGCGGTCGCTCCAGAAGCACACAAAGGTGCCCGGCGCCGGCGCGACCTCCGCCGTGACGACGTCCTCCGTCGCTTGATATGAGCGGAAGCGGCCCCCGTCGACATCTCCACTCAAATATAATATAGCGGTCAGCAGGCGCGGGTCATCACCACCGCCATTATCGATGTGTTTTGGGTACGACGCGCCGATCGCATCGCAGACCGCGAGTTTGTTCGTCTGGCGACTCGGCGAGAGCGGTCTCACTTGCCCGGCGACGCCCGACAGGGCTGCCGTGAGCGAAACCACGTATTCGGTCAGTCGCGGCGCCTTGTCATAATCGTTCCCTCCCAGAATTTGCGTCGACCGCACGCCCTCCTTGTCGTAGGCGATTGTATTTCCGGCTTCGTAGCGCGTCGACTGTGACGGCACTAGTGTAGGATCTAGGCGTCTTGCTTCCTCAGCCATCGCTTGTACACTCCTCTCGTCGAGGAACGACTCTTTTGCGAAGAAGTTGCCGTCGGCGAGCGCTGTTTGTATGCCGTCGGCGGCGCTCGCGACTGCATTTGAGACGGCGGCCATGTGCTCTTCCGGCGAGAGCGACCACGAGAGCGGCGCCCGCGGCGCCCGCGCGACGGGCGCGGGCGGCGGTGCCTTCTTGAGCTTCTTTTTCTTCTTGCTTTTCGTGAGGCCTCCTCTCCTCTTCAGCGCGAGCGGCTCGACGGTCGTCCCGAGCAGCAGCGCTGCGAGCGGCACCACGACCCGCATCGCTGGCTGGCGTGGATCCGCGACTTTATATGGGTCTGAATGACTGCACCAAGGTATTTTTTCGTGGCCCAGCGGTCGCGACAGCAGCGCTTGAACGTGAGAGCGCTGAGCTGAGCTAGCGGCATGTAAGACACTAGCGCACAGCGCCCCGAGGCTCTCAGGAGGCTTGCGGAGCCCGAGTGCGTCGCGGACGTCCAGCACAAGCCCAACTGACCCTTTCTAAGCGCCAGACGCCCGCCGCCACGGGACGCCGGCCGCCGCGGCGCCAGTGAGGGGCTGCCCCTACGCTCTCCGACAAAGGCCACAGTGTCACGCGGCCACTCTGCGAAAACGATGACCGACGTCCTGCCTCCGCGCAGCGACGACCCCTGGCTCCCGCACGGCGACGACGACGAACCGATAGACCACCACCGAGCGAACTACGTCTACCCGCCGCGCCCGTTACCGGGACCGGAGCCTGAACCGGCGCTCGCGTGGCGGCCGCACCCCGCCATACTGGCGCGGGCGCCGCCCTTCCCCTTCCGCAGTCGAGCGGGCCCGATTCCCGGAAGCTTCTGGGCCGTGCCTGGGCTCTTGATGGTCGGGCCGGATCCCCACTGGGAAAGAAGGGGCGCGCTGGAGCGGCTCGAGTACGACTTCCGCATCGCTGAGGTCGTGTCGGACGACGTCGTGGTGCAGGCGCGGAACCTGGCGCCGCACTTGGTCGAGGGACCTCCGGTCTACGTCTGCGGCCGGGGCTCGCGCGCCTTTGCGGCCTACCTCCTCGCGCAGCTCTACGACCTGCCCCTCGCGCTGGCGTGCGTCGATTTGGAACGGTTAGGCGCTGGGTGGGCGTCGAATTACTTGCGTGGTTCGGAGTGGCGCGCGCTGCTCCGGGCGTTTCCCGGAGAGGACGACGCGTCATCCAGCGACGTCTCGTCGTCCCTGGGGACCTGCGACGCCTCTTGGGTGGATGATCCCGACGACGGCGTTGTGCGTGCGGCGTTCGAGGCTGGCGTCGCGGCGCAGCGGAGCGCGTGGTACGCGCGATGCGTCCGGTAGGAGTAAGAATGGAACAAATTCCCGCTACTCAGAGGGTCGCTTATTGAGCAGCCCCTCTAGCACTGACCCGAGTCCGTCCGCGGGGCGCCGGAAAACCCGTTTTGTGAGACCAATTATATTTTTTGGCACGCCGCCGCGGCGCGCATACCGTCCCCATGGCTACGGACGACGTTGCATCGATGACGAATGATTTCGCCTCCATGACCACTGGCGCCAACTACTTGCCGGACGAGCTCCTGGCTCGTATTTTGGCCCCTGTCGACCTCAAAAGCCTCGTCCAGGCGCGCGCCGTCTGTAAATCCTGGCGGGCCTCGGTGGAGAGCAAAGAGTTGAGCGACCTGCGCGCGACGATGGACACCGAGCCGCTCATCGCGCTGATCGGCGGGAGCGACTATTTTCCAGGCACCAGCGGCAACATCTCAACGAAGATCAGCTTTAGGATTGGCCTCGGTGGGCCATGGTTCGACGGCCCGCCGATGCCGGAGCCGCGCTATCTCCATGGCGCCGCGGCCGTCGGCCGCAAGATATATGTCGTGGGCGGTAGTCACAAATTTGGTGAGGCGCCCGAAAGGACGCTCGTCTACGACCTCTGGACGGCGACGTGGAGCGAGGCGCCGGGCGTGCCGTGCCCCCGCCACGCGCCCATCGTGGCCGCGCTGCCGGATGGGCGCATTATGTGTGCGGGCGGTATTGGTCAGACCGGACCCGAACTCCGGTCGTGCGAGATCTTTGATCCGAAGACGGGGCTCTGGTCGGCCGGCGCGCGGCTGGGTCACCCGCGCTGGCGGGCGGTGGGCGCTCTGCTCGAAGGTCAGCTCGTCGTCGCCGGCGGCCAGGCGTTCGGCGACGAGAGCAATACTGTGGAGCGCTACGACGCGGCCGCGGACCGCTGGGAGTTCCTCCCGCCCGTCAAGGGCAAAGTATTCGGGGGCTGTGCCGCCGCGGTCGGCAGCCACCTGATGATCTTCCACGGGCGACATTGCTACCTTTATGCGCCGCGGTTACTCGCCGTTCGGCGTGGGCGCACGTACGAGGAGCCGACCGTGCTCCGCCGCGTCGAGAAGAGCGACGTCACGCCGGATCGCGTGAGGGGTTGGAATACTGACGGCGGCCTTGGCATCTGCCGGCCGGTCGCGGTGCGCGGCACGAAGGGACGGATCATCGGCGACTACGGCGCGTTCGAACAGTGTAGCGCAGGCCGCACCGGGCCCTTCGACATCCTCGTCACGGACGACGAGCAGCACCTAGAGAAATGGCTCGGCAAGTGGTGGACGGAGATTCGAGAATTGCCGAGCCATTTCTCGCACGCGCGACCGTCGCAGAAGAAGGAGGAGCGCTACGTGGTGGAAGTGGACCGCGCGCCGACGGCCGACGACCTCCGGGCGCTGCAGGAGGGCGTGACGACTCCTCTCTCGGGGGTCAATTACGAGCACTCCACCTGTGTCGTCGTCGGGGACCAGATTATGGTGATCGGTGGGACGAACGACCGTCACGGAGGGGCAAACAAAGGAGAATCTTTGGAGGACCAGCTCGCGCATTTTCGAGAAAATGATGTAGGTGGTGATCGTATGAATCAAATGGTGCTGGAACACGTCAGGAAGACCTATGAAGCCGAAAAGTTCAACTACTGCTGGCGCATCGAGCTGGATGCGGACGGAGACATGCACGAACTCACGTTCGGTCGGGCCGGCGCACGCATCTCGGAGCAGTCGGAGGGCGCCGCCGCGGTGGTCGTGTACCTCTAGATAAGACACACTATTATTAATCGTCCGGAATCTTCCCCAGCGAGTAGTCGCAGTCGCGCCCCCCGAGCGGCGCCAGGAGCCGCGCAAAGTCGGACGTCGGGTCGCCGTCGCCCTCGAGCTTCGACCGCAGGTCGAAGGACCGGTTCCGGAACGCCTCGTGGCGCAGGGCCTGGACCATGGTCTCGGCGACGTCGTCCCTAGGAATCGTGTTCGTCCCCTCGCCGTCGACCATGACGTCGTCGACACCTACGACTAATTCGCGGCAGCCGCCCGGCTTGTCCACCAGGCCGCCCGGATGAATGATCGTGTACGTGAGCCCGCTCTCAATCAAATATTGCTCAGCTTTCCGTTTCCACTGGAGGATGTTCCCTTTTGTCGCAGGGTCGCCGTCGTCCCGCCCCAAGCCGTTGAGCATGTGATCAGGATTTGTCCCGCCCATGCTCGAGCAGATCACGACATGGGTACAACCACACTTTTTCGCGGCGTCAATCTGATTCCTCTGGCCGAGCCAGTCCACTTCATAGGGCTGGCCCTTCGGGAAGCCGAGCTTGGGCCGGCCCGTCGCCGGGTCAATCACACCAGTGTCGAACTCGAGCGTCGCGACTTTCGCCGACGAGCCGATGAGCAACGCTTCGCAGCCCTCGAGCGCTTCGAGGATCGCTTGTGCATCAGTCACGTCGGCGACGCGCACGTTGTCCGCTGGCACTCCCTTCTCGACGAGCTCGTCCCGCCTTTGCGCGTTTCGTACTATTCCTATCGGGTCGAACTCGTCGCGTCTCGCTAACATGCGCCGGAACGCGAGCTGGCCCGTCTGGCCGCCGGCGCCCGTCACGGCGACGCGTCGCGGCGCCGCGGCGGCGGCTGCGGCCACGAGTGAGGCGAGGAGCAGGCGCTGCATGGCTGCGTGTCTCTGTCGCAGTCGTGTGGTGCTGCTGGCAGCGCGGAGAGCACTCCTGCTCTCCCGCACAGTCTGCAGCTTGCGGCTGGTTCGCTGCGAGTGCACTGAAGCGCAGCGATGACGATATCACCTGGGGCCGTAAAATCCAACACTTGGAGCAGCGCTGCGATGCCTGGAGGCCCAAAACTGGCCGACCATGAGCGCGCGAAACCCGTGCGAAATTCCGGCCGCGCTCGCTCCCCCTTCTTGACGGGTCTGGCGGGGCGTTCAAGGGTAGCATACGCCGTGTGGAGCCCTCTAACCTCCGCTCTCCGGCGCTCGAAAGTTGCATTTGCAGCGACTCGTCTTTGCGTCAAGTGAGGCGCAAGCATCGTAGAAGTTGCGTATCGACGCAGCAGCAGCGCACACGCACCGCTGAAAAGCGCGCAAGAGATTGCGCGGACGCAGCAAAGCCAAGCGATTGCAGCAGCAAAGCAGGCAAAGCGAGCAGCACTCAGGCAGCGCGAAGCAGGCGCGTCGCAGTAACAGAGACAACAGCAGCAGTTAAAACCATGTGCGGCATCCTCGGCATCTTCGACGTCGCCCCGGGCACGACGCAATCTACGCTACGAGCGAAGTTGATAGAATGCGCGCGACGCATGAGACACCGAGGTCCTGATTGGAGCGGCTACCAGCTCATCTCCCAGGGCAAGGACAAGCAGGAGCTGGGCGCCGGCCAGCACGCGTCGTCCGAGTCCCTCCAGCGACTGTGCATTGCCGAGCATGGCGTCCGGGGCGCCGCAAAACATGCGATCGCGCATGAGAGATTAGCCATCATCGACCCCGAGAGCGGCGCGCAACCGTTGTTTGCGGCCGAGTGCAAACAGGCCGGCATCGAGGAAGGGAGCATCATCGTGGCCGCGAACGGCGAGATTTATAATTACAAGGAGCTGTATGAGTTACTGAAGAAGGAGGGCGTGCCCTACGAGCCGAACACCGGTTCCGACTGCGAGGTGCTCATCCCGCTCTACGTCAAGTTCGGCCTGGAAAAGGCCTGTAGCCTGCTGAGGGGTATGTTCTCGTTCATCATCTACGACCAAAGGACGGGCTTTTATGGAGCGGCTAGAGATCATATTGGTATTACATCATTATACTTGGGCAGAGGTAGTGACGGGTCGGTCTGGATCGCCTCGGAGATGAAATCGTTGGCGAGAGACTGTCCTGACGTCGAACAATTCAAGCCGGGCCACTGCTGGCGGAGCGACACGCAGCAGTACGCCCTGTGGTACGCCCCGACGTGGCGGTCGGGCGTCTTGCCGTCGACGCCCTGCGACTTTACGAAATTACGGGAGGCCTTCGTCAAGGCCGTCAGTGACTCAGCGTCTTCGTTGAACTTGAACCTGACGCGGTCGCGGCGATGGCGTCCTCGCGATGCCACGATGGCGTCGTCATGATCACACGAGAGAGTCTACGCGCCTCGTGACGGCGTCCGTGCCACACAGGTGGAGCGACGCATGATGTCCGACGTGCCGTGGGGCGTCTTGTTGTCTGGAGGTCTCGATTCTTCCCTCGTCGCGAGTGTCGCCCAGAGAACACTCACGCGCAAGGCGCAGGGCGAAGGCGCCAGTTCGTGGATGTCGAAGCTCCATAGCTTCTCCGTGGGACTGAAGGGCTCGCCGGACCTCGAAGCTGCTCAGAAAGCGGCAGACCACATCGGCACGCAGCACCACCCCTACACGTTTACTCTACAAGAAGGCTTGGACGCGGTGGCCGAGGTCGTCCATCATCTCGAGACGTACGACGTCACGACCATCAGAGCGGCCACTCCCATGTTCCTCATGTCGCGCAAAATTAAAGCCATGGGCGTGAAGATGGTCCTGTCGGGCGAGGGCGCCGATGAAATACTAGCAGGCTACCTCTACTTCCACAAGGCCCCCAACAAGCAGGAGCTCCACGCCGAATTAATTGACAAAGTGGCCCAGCTCAACATCTACGACTGCCTCCGCGCCAATAAGAGCACGATGGCCTGGGGCGTCGAGGCTCGGGTACCCTTCCTCGATGCCGATTTTTTGGAAGTGGCCATGAACATCGACCCGAAAGAAAAAATGATCGACGTGAGCAAGGGCCGCATCGAGAAGTACATCCTGCGCAAGGCCTTCGACACGCCGGACGATCCCTACTTACCAGCAGACATATTATGGAGGCAGAAGGAGCAGTTTAGTGATGGCGTCGGGTATGGCTGGATCGACGCGCTCCGAGATCACGCCGACGCGCAGGTGTCGGACCACCAGTTCGCGGTGGCCAAACATCGCTTCCCGTACAACACGCCGGCGACGAAGGAAGCGTATTACTACCGCCAGATCTTTGATGGGATCTACCCGTCGCTCGGGGCGGCGCGCACGATCCCCGAGGGCAAGTCCATTGCGTGTTCTACCGAAAGGGCATTAGCTTGGGACGCGTCGTTCCGGGGCCGGGCGGACCAGAGCGGTCGTTCGGTAGGCGTCCACACGGCGGCCTACGACGCGTCCTTCGACGTCGACGCGGACAAGAAGAAGGCCGGGCGGGACGACGTGAACTCGGTGGGCCTCGAGTTCTAGGTTTCGGGGCGCTGCCTCCCCGTGTACACAAGATACCTTGCTTATCACTGTAGTAGGGGCGCGCGGCGACGGCGTCTCGGGGCACGCGTCGTATTTCCGTACGGTGCTAGGACTCGTGGGTGGCGTCCGTGCCGTGGGTATTCTAAGACAGGTGCCTCCCCCCAGGGGCTCCGCCCACTAGTCCTAGCATTGTACTTCCAAGCCGTGCGCGAGCTCAGGGAGGGTAGGTGTAAAAAGAAACAGCACAAGTTCCCGAAGCCCAGGGATGCTTGCTAGTGTCTTTATGCCGCTACCGGATTATGCTGAGCTCGAACGAGCGTCTGCGGCTCCAGGGCGTTCTGATCCCCGGGAGGCTCTCCTGCAGGCTTACCTCGGCTTGTTGTGTCGCTTTGGCTCACACCCCACACGACGAAATCGCTACGCCTCCGGACACGCCACTAGTCATCCGAACGGCTCCTAGTACCTCGTTCACGGCTCGGACCGATCGCCCATTTTGCCCACACGGCGGGAGGACGATCTGGCGCGGTGCCTAAAATGGCGTCAATTAGGGTGCCGCTGGCCGAGCAGCCAGTGCATAGCGTCGCGCAGCGAACGCCCCGATATAACTCGGATGAGAAGAGCGTCTGCGACTTGCTAGAACAATACAAATGGCTAACATGCCTTACAACCCAGAAGGAGGGCTGGACTGCCCGTCTCAAGCTCGGGGACCCCTGGACGAACAAATACCTATGCTGCGTGTCGGACGAGCAAGACCTGCCGCGCGCGCTGCAGAAGACCGCCGAATTCAGCCGCGAGCAGCTCCGTTTATTAGCTCATCCCAAGGGCCGCGGCGAGGCGCTCGCCCTCGGCGTCGCGAAATGGCAGCGCCTCCAGACTGATGGGCCCCTTGCCACTACTTTGGCATTCCTTCTCGCCGCCCTGTGGGCGTTTGATAATAAACTAGACCTGCGTTACGTCGACGTGTCGCGCCAGCCGTTCAATGTGCGGATATTGAAGGCGTACGTTCTCCAGGGCCTCTTCCAGCAGAAGGAGGACTTCTCGTTCGCCCGCGGCGCGAAGCTGGAGGCCTGGGCGGCCACGGCCGAGGACGTCCCCGGCGCCGCCGATATATCTGGATGTGGTCGAGACGCTGTCTTAATGGCGGGGCTCGACTCGAAGGACTGCAACGGTCCCGGGTGCAAATTCGGCGGGCAGCGCGACCAGGAAACGATCGATCAGCTACGCAACGAGGAGCGGCGGAGGCAGTACGGCGCGGCGACGGTGAAGAAGGCATTGGAGGCGTGCGGCCCCCTCTCGTATTTGCGCAGCGACCGGAACCTGTCTTGTTCAAATACCGCCTTTTCCTATGACTATGGAAATATGATCCGGGCGGCTCTCGACGATCCGCGGAGCCTCGGACTGGAATTGCAGCTCGAGGACCCGATGTCGGGGAAGATTTTGTACGTTTCTGTGTAGAACTTCCACTTCAAGTCGAGACGCCATCGACGCGACGCCGTCGATGCGACGCCATCGACGCGTCGACGCGACGCCATCGTCGCGTCGACGCCGTCGACGCGGCCGCGAATTTCGCGACGGCGTACGCCTCACGCAGGCCCACGGCTTACAAGATTGATAGGGAGTTGTTAGTGAAGGTGCAGACCGCGGGCGACGTCATGCTCGCGCGGCTCTCCCGCGAGCACCCTGGCCTACGAGCCTTATTCAGGGACGCGGGGCGACTCGCCGCCAATTTACATCTGGATGGTTTGCGGCGCGACGGCGACGGGCAGTCGGAGAAGGTGCCGCACGCCCGCGGCTTGAACACCCTGTTCCGACCGGATCGGTTCTTTTTGTTAGATGGCTACGTCACCCACCGGTCGACGCTCTGCAGTAGCATCTGTTTCGTCGTCCGCGGCGGCGACGGGACGTTACTCGTAAAAGGCCAGGACATCACCGACGCCCGCCTCGCGAAGGCGCGCCGCGCGTTGTATGATGTAGCCGGCGGGTCCTCTCGGGGGCCGGGGTACGTCGAGCAGCTCAAGAGGTCCGACGAGTGCCGGGACGCCATCGCGGCCTGGCGGGCCACGGGCGCGCAGACGCCGAAGCCGACGGTGTCGCACGGGCCACGGCCGCGTCGCATTGTTGCGATCAAGATCAAGTTGGACGGTCGAAGGATCATGGGCTGGGCCAAGTCTGCTTCAGTTAGGTTGGATATTTAGTGTGCGTCATATGAAATCTTGTTACGTAATCAGGGGTCACTCTCAGGATCAGGCTCAGGCTAGTTACGTCGCGAGGCTGAGGCTAGGCTGAGGCTGAGGCTAGTTACGTCGCAGGGTTCCCCGTACCCCTCCCGCTCCCCCCGGGCCCACCCGTCCGGCTGGACTAGGACGCAAGGGCTAAGGCTAGTTGCTAGTGTGTCACTACGCTACCTCAAGTTCGCCTTGCGTCTTGCGCGCTCTACACGAGGAACGCCCAGTTTGAATAGCTGGAGCTCTGGGGGATCGCTTATAGGTCCCTGAAGAGCTGACAGCACTCAGAGCGAGCTCGCGGCGCCTAAGCGAAGCGCGCGGGCAAAGTACCCCTACCTCGGTCAAAGGCAGCTAAATGCCCCCGCGAGCCGCCCGGAGCGCGCAGAACGGCCACGCGCAGCAGCAGAACGGCCACGCGAACGCCGACGGCGGCCCAAGGATGCCGCCGCTGCGCCGCTCGGAAAGCTCGGCGAGCGACTCGAGCCTGCCCGACCTCGCCTCGGCGTCGTCGAGCGAAAGCGAGTCCGACCATGAAGGCGCGGACCCGCGGCCGCCGCGCCGCGAGCCGCCGTCCGCGCCCGCGGTGGCCGTCGCGCCGGAGCCCGAGCCCGAGCCCGAGCCCGAGCCCGTCATACAACCGGAGACGAAGCCCGGCTGCCGCCACGGCTTTATGCGATTGGAGGACTGCGAGACCTGCCAGGCCATCCAGCAGTCCGAGGCGTGTCCCCCAGAATTGAGAGAAAAAAAACGCAAGGACCAGGAGTACAGGGACCAGTGGCGCCGGGCGCGAGTCGTCGTCGCCGAAAGAGCACTGGCTGAGCGAGACCAGACGCTCGGCAAGTCATCCAATAGTTTAGCGGCCGCCGCCAGAGTAGCGAGAAGAGCGTTAGATGAGCTCCACTTCCGGTCCACCGCGAACGCGTCAGAACGAATCGGCATGGACGGGGATACCGAGGTGACGGAGATCTTGCAGCGAGCGCGGGACGGTACTAGTAAAGATAAGGACGGCGGCGTCGTGAACTGCGCGTTGGTCTTCGCGGCCCATTACGGTTTGTTAGATCACGTCATCGACATCCTGAAAAAGTGCCCGCCCCACGTCATCCCCGCTCTGTTGAATTGCACGGCGTCGTTCTACGAACCGTTGGCGCCACTCGCACCAATCTCGTTGGTCAAGGGCGTCGTCGTCTCGAAGGACTTCCACGGCGAGCACGCGAACAAAGTGTTCTGGCCCATGACGTCCGACAAATTTGTGGAAGACACACCATTAGTTGCGGCAGCTAGACGAGACAACACGGAGGTGTTGTTAGCTTTGTTGCATTGCGGCGCGGATCCCGACGCGGCGGCCGCTTGCGGCGCGACCGCTCTTGGTGTTGCGTGTGTTTCTGGTTTTGCTGATGTAGCTGAGGTCCTATTAGGACACAACCTACGATATGCAAATGCCCAGGGCGACCCTGTGGGCGGGATCAGACCTTATTTCAGAACCGAGGAGCCGTACGAGAAGGCCGCGGACGTGACAGGAGATGTGTACAGATGTGTCCGCTCGCTACGACTCTGGGACGAGGCCCACGGCTACGCCGAGTCCCTGGGACCCTTCGAGAAGACCATGTCGGACAACAAGCAGTACTTAGTATCAAGACGTGTCCCTACCAAAGAAACGGCCCTGAAACTGCTGATTGCGCACCAGGACCCGGGCCAGTGCCCCGCCGTCTATAGTGGGAGGTGGCGCGCGGATCCGGACTTGCCCTGTACTATAGAAATGAAGCACGTTGGGTTAGCCTTGGCGCGGACGTCGGACCAGACGCAAGCTACTGCCGGGCAGCGAGTCTCCGGTGCGCCTCTCGAGTTAGCTGTCCGCAGTCACAGTTTGAATGTGATCGAAGTCCTACTGAGAGCGGGCGCGGTGGTCGAGGGCAAGGTCATGGACGGCACGCCGCTGTTCAAGCGCGTCGACAAGACCTGCTTCTCGCGGGCGCGCGACGACGAGATCGACACGGAGTTTAAGGCCGACGAGCCCTGCCACAAATTTATAAGCGAGGTGCTCGGGGCTATCTTATCTCCCGAGATCTGTCGGATCTTGCGGACGCTCGCGGGCCAAGGCCCGAACCGCCTCAACTTCGAGAAGCAGCGGCGCGAGGAGCTCATGTACCGCCTGGGCTGCCTGATGGAGCTCGGCTTCTGCATGGGCCCCGACTTCCGGGGCAACAAGAGGGAAGAAAAGGCCGAAAGGTACGGCCCCGAGGACGGCCCCAAGACGAGCAAGAAATTTAGTGAGTTAACAGATGCGGACATTACCCGGCAGCGCGAAGCGCTGGAAAAAGCTATTAGGGCCTGCCATTTGTACGCTTATGAACTGCGAGGTGATAGTGTTAATTTACCGTCTTCCAAGGATGAATGTGGGAAAGCCAGAGAGATGAACAAGGCCTTCTCGAAGAACAAGGAGCTGACTGGTTCGGATATGGCGAAGACCTGTCTATTTTTGGCGCTGGCTCGGTTGGCTCGATTGGCCGCGAAGCAGTTGTCAACGATGCAGACGTCGGAAGGTCTGCGGCAAGGTGCCGACTACGTCCAGGATTTGGTCGAGGCCGCGCAGAAGGCGAAGGTCTCACACGGTTTCCCGGAGAAGCAGCTGCCGCAGTTCGACGCGGAAGTCGTGATTTGGGCCAAAGCGCTCTTAGCGAAGTGTGATGAAGCGAGGGCGCGGGCGGACACGTTACCGGCCGGTGACGATGCCGTAGCCATCGCCGAGGTCGCTAGATTCTACACAGCCGAAGCGGGTTTTGACAAGATCATGACGTCGTCCGAATTGTTCAGGCTGGGGCTGTGCGAGGGGCGGGCCGCGGGCTTTATTAATGCGGACGACGCTCGTAAACAGGCTAGGGAAAAGGAGGCCTGCGCGCGCGACCCGGACCCGAAATTGTATCTGTCCTACTACGAGAAGCCGTGTTATGGTCCTGATGCCGAGCGGCCGGCGAAGGGCTTTGATAATGTGTCGGCGCCGTCTTCACCTGTTATTCAGCCGACGCCCGCGCCGGCGCCGCCGCGGGACGAATCGTTGACGGCCGAGCAGCAGCGCTTGAACGACGCGTTGCACGCCGAAGATCCGGAGGCGAAAGCAGCTCGAGAAGCGAGAGAGGCCCAGGAGGCCGCGGAAAGGCAAAGGGTCGCCGCGCGCGCCGAGGACGAGCGCCGCCGTCCGTGTACAGCGCAGAAAATGACCTTGAACGTGGCTTCGACGCGATGCGACGTCGCCGCGACGCCGTCGTCATGATCACGTGAGAGTCTACGCGTTGCGCGAGAGAGCCGTCGTTCCCGCGCAGGCAAAAAAGAAGCGAAGGACAAGGCGAAGCGCGAGCAGCAGGAGCGCCAGCGCGCCGAGGATCTGAAGCGGAAAGCCAAGCGCGAGCGCGAGGCGGCGCGGAATCGGGAAAGGGACCGGCGCCTCGCGTTGTGGGATCCCGCGCGCAAGGCCTGCGCCAAGGCCCTGCAGAAGGACGCCGAGACCCTTACGAGAGCACTACCGTGGGCGGACTTGGCGGCGCATTATGGCGTCCAGGAGGCGGCGGACGCGCAACTGCTGCGCGACGAGACGCCTTCATTGGGTGCGCCCAATGCACTCAATCCTAAGGGACAACACGCCGGCACGGTCTATCCCGTGGTCGAGGATGAGGGCCTGTACGCCTCTTCACAACCTTTGCTCGTCGCCGATCGCGTGCGGGACTGGTACGCGTCCCGAGCCAACGCCAATTGGCGCAAGCGACTACTGGAGGTGCTCGCAAGCTTAGCCAAAGGGAGCGACGGGTCCTGGTGCCGTGCGGCCCATCCTCAGTACAAAGAATTTGGTGTTCGAATTGCACTGTTAGATGACACGATGCGCCTCGTCTGGAGCGCGACCAAAGCGTCTGATGGTGGATTACGGTGTCTCGCCTGGTGCTGCGTGCGCACTGGGAGTGTCGATTCGACGTGCGAGGGCATCAAGCAGGCGCTCGACCGACGCGCTTCAGATAAAGGTAAATTAGTAGAGTCGTCGGAACCGTATCTCACGCTCGACGATGATGATGTGTTGATCCACCCCGGCAAAAACAGACCCATGAAGCTCTGGAGCTGTCGGGTTGATGTGCTCGAGAAGATGGCCCAAGGGTCACCGCCCGAGAAGTGGTCTCCCTCGCTACGACTGACGACGAAAGAGCAAGCCGCGGTCCAGGAGGCGAACGCGCCGGCCATGGTCCTCGGGCGGAGCGGCACGGGCAAGACCCACTGCATCGTGGCGCGCATCGCGCGGGACTCCCGGCAGAACCCGTCTGAAAAGTTACTATTCGCGACGCGGAGTAGGAAACTGAGGAAACATGTCGAGGAGGCCGTCCGAGCGGCGTTGCTCGACGACGAGGGGAAGGCGCCGTCACCGCAATCCGTAGCGAAGCCGACGTACCTGGATGCTACGGCCAAATCTACTGCCGACGATTCGTTACTCCCGTTCCTCGAGGCGCAATTGAAGCCGTTACCTGCCTCAAAGCCGTGGCACGACCGCACGCCGGTCCGACGTAGAAGGTTCTACCGGAAGGACGACGTCGATGACAACGAGAGGAGGACTGGAGTATTGTATAGAGCCAAGCGCGACGCGGGCGAAATTACGGTAGAGGATTCCTCCGATGATGATGATTCCGACACCGATAGTGATGAAGATATTCGACGGCCGCAGAAGGCCACGTGGGACGCCTCCAAGTACGTCGACTTTGCGACCTTCGAGCGCTGGCACCGCGAAGTGTGTACTGTTACTAATAAACCGGAACCAGATACGTGCTGGACCCAAATTAAATCTTTCTTGAAGGGTTCTATCGGTGCTCTGTTCTCGGGAGAACCGTTGACGGAACAGCAGTATTTATCTGAAGCTTGGGGCGGCCGCCGAACGCTGGGCATGGACGTGGGTCTGAGGAAGCGGGCCTACCAAGTGTTCAAATCTTATGAAAACTATCTGAGTGACCAGGAGAGGTGGGACGCCTGCGATCGCGAAGTGGCGTTGGTGCAGCGAGCTTTACGAGACGGCTTCGTCGCCAGGAGCAATGCACGCCCAGCACCATTTGATCGCGCGTATGTGGACGAGGTCCAGGACATGACGCAAGCTTCATTAGCTGTGTTACTCTTAGCTGTGGGCGGCGATCCTGAGAGGTTATATTGCTGTGGAGATACGGCACAAGCCATACAAGATGGAGTAGCATTTAGATTTCAAGACCTGCGGCAGGCCATCTTCGAGCTGCGGGAGAAGGTCGCTACTATGTCTAAACAGAACGGCTTCAAAGGTGCTAGAGCGCTCAAGCTCGAGAACAAGACTACTACTGTTAACGCGGGTAGTGCCTCGAAGCTGCGGAAGCTCACGAAGAACTACCGAGCGCACGCTGGTGTTTTAGGTGCGGCCAACGCTGTGTTGGACTTGGTGTATCACGCCTTTCCTACAGCGGTAGACAAGACCGATTCGGATACGGGAGTAGCCTTGGGCCCTAGACCCATTTTCGCGACGTACAAGGAGTATCTCAGAGATGTGGATAGTCGAGCGGTGTTGTTATTCAGGGCGGACGCGTTGGAAGCGGCCCAGCGGCTGCTGAGCGAGGAGTCGGAGGAGGTCGCCCGGCGCCGCGCGGAGGTGCTGCGCATCGCGGACGAGGAGTCCGCCGCGGCCGGCGGCGTCGCCGACGCGGCCCAGCGCTACGACCAGCGAAGGCGAGACTTGTCAGAGGCGGCCGAACAGCACGCCGACGAGGAGATGCGGAGCCGCAAGGCCCAGAAGAAGGAGTATGACGACGCGCGAAGGGAAAAGGACAAGCGGACGAAGGCCCTCGCTAAAAGACGCAAGGAGTGGAAGGACGACGAGAGGAAGTTACGTACTGAGGCTCGAGAAGCGCTGCAGCGGCGGGCGACGCGCGACTCTCGTTTAGTGCAGAGGGCGACGAGTCGGCGCCAGCAGGACGAAGATTCTGGAAGAAACCGCGCCCAACAGGAGCACCAAGCCGCGCAGAAGGCCGCCGGTGCTGCTGCGCAGAGAGAATATATGCAGCGCGCCGACGAAGCTTATAACCGGGCGGTCGAGGAGCACAGGCAGCTCGTCGCGAGTGCCGACCAGGATTATGAAAGAGCTAGAGCGGAGCACGCCCGACGACCGCCGCAAGTAGCGGGCCCGCCGTCGGTCCAGGAATTAGTTAGACAATTTGTTGGGGATCGGGGCTCTGCCGACGCGCTCTGCGCGACGATGGAGGCTGAAGGTGTTGATAGTGAAGTGTTGACGATCATGCAGCCCGACGACTTCGGCGAGCTTGGTATTAATGCGAGTTTAGCGAGGCAGCTCCAGGACGCGGCGCAGCGACCGGCTGCTGTTCGGCCGCCGCCGCCGCCGCCCCAGCGCCGGACGGTGCCCCCGGCTCCTAGAAAAGAGGACTACGCTAGTAAAGATGACATGAAGGCGGCGGTCAGGCGCGCCAAGAACAACGTCGAGAGACTCGCGGCCTTCGAGGCGAGACACGCGCCAAAACCTCTCCAAGCTTACATCGAGGACGAGCGCGCGAGACCGACGACGGAGGTCGAGGTCGACGAGGCGCGAGCCGCGCTGCCGCCCACACCTACCGAGGACGAAGCGATTCAGAACGTCCCTGACGAGGGTCCCGCTGTTGTTCTACCCCCACCACCGCTGCCGCACTCGAAGCAGGAGCGCCAGTTGGTTATTGATGCGTACTTAGATGACCAGTGCAAGTCGATCACCGACGAGGTAAGCCTCGCGGACATCAAGAAACATAAGAAGATGGTCAGAGATCGTAGGAAGAAGGCCAAGAAGGGCCAGTCTACGGAAGACGACGTCGACGAGGCCCAGAAGGCTATTCGTCAGACTGCTCTCAAGAAGCTGCGGGACGAGATCAAGAAGGACCGGAGAGACAAGCTCAAAGACGTGTCCGGAGCGTTCGAGTGCGCTTCACTGATCGAGAACGAAGAGTACGGTAGTAGGGCCTTCTCCGTCCAGGAGTTCAAGGGTCTCGAGCGAGATGCGGTCGTGCTGGTGGACTTCTTCGGCAGCGCGCGCGACGAGAAGATGAAGGGGTGGAGGGAGCTATTGCGAGCGGCGCGCGGCGATGGCCTGCAGGGCATCAACCACAAGGTCGGGGAGAACCGAGCTCTTGAGAGAGATCTGAAGGTGTTGTACACGGCTCTGACGCGCTGCCGGTCGAAGTTAGTTGTCTTAGAAACGGACACCGTCGGCGCGGCCAAGGATGCGAGCAAGTTCTTCCTCCAGGCCGCGGAGCAGGGTCGCAGTGCCTTAGCGGAGAAGGCGGCCCCTCGCGTTGGTGGCGAGGACTCGGACGAGGATGGCGAGACGGTGCGTCCTGTTTCCGGCGACGAGTGGCGCAGTCGCGGAGCATTGAACGCTCGCGTCGCCGCGGAGGCCGCCGACGACCCCATGGCGCCGCCGACCCAAGCCAAGGCTAGGTTAGCCCAAGCGAAGACGTGTTTCGCGAACGCGCAAGATGCGGACCTCAAAGCTCGGTGCGACGTTAGTACGGAGTGTTTGGTGGAGTTGCGGTCCATCCGAGCTTTATTAGAGTTAGCCTCGGACAAGTCCGGCGACGAGAGGTTGAGGTACACGAAGGACGCCGAATCCAAAGCTTCGGCCATGGTTAAAAGAGCTGTGGAAGCTTTGGCGATTGATGATGCTTTAAGGGTGCTCAAGCTGTTCCCCGAGGACGAGGTCATCAAGGGCGCCGTGGAGAAGGTCGAGGCCGTGCGCGACAAGGCGCTCAAGGAGGCGTCGGAGGTCTAGTGCCCGATTAAGTTGATGTAAGCATACAATAAGGTTAGGATAAGGATAAGGGTGTCGTGACTTGTTGTCCTCGACTTGGGGGCGCGCCAGAAGGGAGTCGTCGCGACCTAGTCCTCGGCCATGTCCGCCGCCGTGTAGAGCGCTTCCATCCCCTGAAGGAGAGGAGACACGCGCCCAGGCGTTGAGACGGCGTGCGTACCACATGGCTCCAGCCTGGCGGGGAAGCCGTTGGGCGGCGTGACGAGCCGCGCCCGCTTGAGGCGCGCGGGGCTCGTGAACGCCGAATGGAAGCCGCCGAACTTGGTGGGGTCGCAGTTCACGTCGACGAGGGCCTCGGCCGCGGCGCGGGCGGCTTCCGCGGCGGCGGCGCGGTCCGCGGCGAGGGCCGCCGTCGCCGCCGCGGCGCGGTCCGCGGCATGGGGATCAATAAAGGTATGCACAAGCGCCTCGCGGGCGGTGATGCGCGCGCTCGGTTCGTACGCGAGGCAGCGCTCCAGAAAGTCTGTGGCCGGTCCGGCCAGCGCCGGCGACACGCCTCCCACAACGCCCGCGTGATCCTGGACGACAATGCGTCCCACCACGCGCTCGAGGCGCAGCGCGGGCCAATTCGGAAACACCGGCGAGTAGTGCGGCAGCCGCGAGACTCCAGGCCAATCATAATCGGAGGGCGTTCCCCGGACCCGGAAGATCTTGTACAGCTGGTCAATTTCCGAATCGCCGGGGAACAGCGGCGTCGGCGCGCCGTGCACGGTCAGGGGCGCGGCCATCTCGGCCAGGATGCAGCCGACGCTCCAGACGTCGACCGGCGTCGAGTAGTCTTCCGCTCCCAACAATATCTCCGGTGCTCTATACCACAGCGTCACCACCTCGCGCGTGTGCGCGCGCGGCCGGCCGAACGCGCGCGAGAGGCCGAAGTCCGAGATCTTGAGCGTCCGACGGTCGATCGCGCGCCGCACCAGGATGTTCTGGGGCTTGAGGTCGCGATGCAGGATGCGCCGCTCGTGGAGGTGCGCGACGCCCGCGAGGATCTGCGCCGTGAAGTTGGCGCAGGTCTGGTGGTTCAGAGGCCCGTGGTCGCAGATGTACTCGCGGAGGTTGCAATCCAACAATTCCATCAGGAGGTAGATGCGGTCGTGGACGAAGAGGGCCTCGCGCAGCGGCACGACGTTTGGATGCGCGAGATTCTTGAGCAGCGAGACCTCGCGCAGCGCCGCGACCGGCACGCCTTCCTCGTCGTCCTCGGCGACGCGCATCCGCTTCAGGGCGAGGATGTCGTTCGTCGCCTCGTCGCGGACCTTGTACACCGTGCCGTAGACGCCGGCGCCGATGGACTCGATCCGCTCGAACCGGCCCGCGAGGAGTGCTTCGCGGCGCAGCCTCGCCCGCGCCGCGGAGAACGTGCCCTCGAGCGCCTTTGCGACCGCCGCGCGAAAGGGCTCTGCCGCGACCTCCGCGGCTAGCTCGTCCAGGAGCTCTTCCCAGGCTGCCTCGTCTTCGCTCCGCCCGGCGGGCGCCGCGTCGTCGTCGCTGCTCATAGATAGGATCTCCCCCCGGGCCGCAGCCAGCTCCTCTGCCGCGACGTCCGCGGCCAGCTCGTACAGGAGGACCCGGGCCAGGAGCTCGTCCCAGCCCCCATGTTCGCCGCTCTGCCCGTCCACCGGGGCCTCCGCGGCCTCGGCCATGCACCCGGTGGTCAAAGGACGTCGCGTGCGCTGCTTCTTGGTGGTTTGCGGGCTGCCCCGGGGCCGCGCTCCCCCTCAATTTGCAGTGAGTGCGATCGAGAAGGTGCCACGCAGAGAGAAAGGTTCGAATTGGCACGCGCGCCTCCTGTTTGTCGCGCGAGGGATGTCTCCTCGGTCCCGGCGATGCCTGCTCGCGGACGGTTCGTTGCCGCTGCTTGCTAGTGTCTTACAAGCCGCTAGCAGCGCTTTCTTGTCACAGCTTTGCTCGCCCTGTTTCCACTGTCTACAGCACGATCCGTGTTGAGTTTCTGGTTTCTATGATGCATGCGCTACTGTGAAGAATGTTTGTCCCAGTAATGCGAGCCGTACGCGCTGCACAGCCAGCGCTACGATCTGTGCAGCCAGCGCTGCTGCCGGTCGCAGCGCTCCGAGCCGCATCGAACGCGCCAGAAAGACCTGTAATTCTTCGCGATCTGAAGATCAACGAGGCCGACCGGCGGCGCATGTCTATCGAAACCGTGCGCGCGAGGCTGCACGAGGCCGCGGTGTCGCGACGAATTCCGCAGTACGTCGAGCCGACCACTGGTGGACGAGTGTGGACAGCGTCCGCGTTAAAAGCGGCGGCGGAGGCCTGCGGCTGCCGCGGCGGTTCAACGTCGAAAACATCGGAAGCGCCGTGCCCGTTCTGCGCCGACGACGGCACAACGGCGCTGCGGCACGCGGCCGACGCCAGGGCGGAAGTGAAATCTTCCGAGGTGCTGGCCGCGGGCGGCTCGCGCCTGGCCGCCATGCGTGCGAGGCTGGACGAGCAGGCCGCGCCTCCCTCGCTGAAGGCGACGTCCGGGGGCTTCGGCGGCGGCTGCGGCGGCGGGAGCGTTCCGGACGAGGGCGATGACGAGGAGGCGCCGCCCGCGGTCTGGCGACCGCCATCATAGTGTAAGCTTGTGTGATGACTCGTTCTTTGGCTAGTGCGGCAAGGCTCTAGTAAACAAGCCAAGCTGCATTATTGCAGCTAAAATTTGCTCCCTGTGCACGCACGGCAACGCTTTGTGAGCCATTTGCATTAGTTTTCGCTCGCCATCGACCGCCTCGAGCGCAGCGATCGAAACTGGCAGTGTGGCACAGCTGCACACTGCCTAAAGCTGCACCACTGCCCGCCGCCGACTCGCTGCATCACTCAATCACGCATAGATGTGCCGCCTCCTCGCACCACTGCTGCTCGTCGCAAGCGCCCAAGCCCTCGCGCCGCCGCCGCATTTACGACTCCTCACGTGCGACCTCGACGACACGTTTTGGCCCACGGCCGAGGTCGTCGCCGCCGCGAATACAGCTCTTTCTACCGCGCTGGAGGCGCGCGGCGCCGACTCATCACTACTGGGCGAAACAATGAAGCGGCTGCGGCGCGCCGCCGGCGTGCAAATGTCGTACACGGAAGCGCGCACTAGTGCCATTAGTGAACTACTGGGCGGCGACCACGGCACTGCCGAAGAGCTGTTCCAGTTGTGGCTCGACGCGCGGCAACAAGCGTCGGAGGACCTGTTGTTCCCGGACGCGGCAACATCTTTGGCCGAGGTGCGACGGCGGCACCCGGACGCAAGGATAGGCGCGGTCACGAACGGCCGCGGCGACCCGCGGCGGATTCCGTCGCTCGCGCCCTATTTTGATTTCTGCGTCTCGGGCGAGGACGCGGACGTGCATCCCCAACGCAAGCCGGCGCCGCGCATCTACGAGGCCGCCCTAGAAAGGGCGCATTGCGGTCCGGACGGCTGGGTGCACCTCGGCGACGACGTTTTGAACGATTGTAGTGCCGCGAAATCGTGCGGCGCGCGCACCGTCTGGCTCGACGCGGCGGCGCCGTCCTGGGCGGAGAACGCCTACTCGACGATGTCCGCCGCGGACCGCGAGAAGCGGCGGCTCGCCGCGGAGGCCGTCGACGTGGCGGTCGCCGTGGACCGCACGATTGGGGGGCTTGCGGAGCTGCCTGACGCCGTCGACGGGGCGCTTAGTTAATAATGTCACAAGTGCTTAGTTACGGTATCACAGGCTCTACGCGAGGCCGGGGATCTTGGCCGGGTGGCCGAGCCAGGCTTGAACGGCCCACTCGACCCCGTTGGCGTCGAGGACGAGCTCTTCGCTTTCTCCGCCGTCGAGCACGAGCCTCATATCCCGCTGCAGGAATTCTTTCAAGCCGCCTATATTTTTGATGAGGTATTGCGCGATGATTGTAGTTTTGTGCCCTGAAGGTCCGAAGGTGGTGGCCCTGAGCAGCCACTGCTCGTCGTTATTGACCGGCAAAGGCAAAACGTGTTGAATATATAGAACTTGGCCCTTTGGGATTCTGATCCGCACCTGCTGACCCCAGCCGTTTTCGTCAGTATCTTCCCTGCCGTCGACGTAAAAATTCCTCATCTCCGCGGACTCCTTGCTGGGCACTGGCGCCGCCAACGCGGCCGCCGCGGCCAACGCCGCCTCTGCCGCGTCGCAGGCGTTGAGCAACGCGTCATAAGCGAGGAACTCGGCCTCGGTCTTGAGGTCCGCGAGGCGGTGAACGTCCGCCGCGGCCGCGGCCGGTAAGCGATCCGACCGCATGTAGCGCAGCACGTCGGCAAACACGTCCGGGTCGCGATCTATAAATATCTCGCGGTGGCCCGGCGCGTCGTCGCCGTCTTCCGAGACGCGCGCGCGCTTCTTGCTGCCCGGCAGCCTGGCGCCAGTCTCGCCGAGCAGCGCCTCGAAATAGCCCGCGCCGCTCGTTTTGAGCGTTAATGCCGTCGTTTCGAAGATGCGGCCGCCGGCATTCAGCGTGACGCGGCCGTCGTCCATCGTTGATTTTGCTTGCGTGCGGTGCTGTGCGCTGTGAAACCCGATCGCACGCTGCTGCGGCGTCCGAGTTGCAAGAGGGTCAGCACCTGGGAGAGCTTGTTGCGGCGTGCTTAAGGATGCAACAAAGTGGCGCACAGCAATCGACCTTAGACGACTGCAGCCCGACAGCACCCCTTAAAATATTATTCGCCGCCGTGGCCGCGATGTGGAGCAGGCCACTCTCGGAGAGCATGCGCAGCTACATCCTGTAAGGCACTAGCAAAACGCCGCCGACGCGCCCAGAGGGACGTAGCAGTCATGTGCAAACTCAAGTTAAAAATACAGCTCACGACACGACGCCGTCGAGCCATTTTGAAACCCGCGCGTAGAGCGCCTCCCGCTCCAATTCGTTGAACGTCTCGTGGTACGCCCCCTCCACAATTTCGACAGCAGTAGGACCGCCCCAGGTCGCCAGGACCGAGCGGGTCCCCTCGATGCCCACGACGCGGTCCTCGGACCCGTGGATGGCCAATAACGGCGCCGTCGCCTTTGACGCCTTGCCCATCGACGCGTCCATCGCGTTCAGCATCTCCGCGCCCCACCGCGCCAAGCAGTGGCCGTGGAAGACGAGAGGATCATTCTCGTACATGTCTACGACGGCGAGGTCTCTTGATAAAGCTGCTGCTTTTATTTCTTCGATGGGAGCCTTGGGCAGGAACCTACCCAAAATACGGCACGCGGCCTTGAGCAGGGGCGTGGCCAACTCCGGGTCCGGCTCCACTGCCGGCGCCGACAGAATCACACCAGTAAGTTGATTGGATGCCGCCGCGTGTATGGACACTAAACCGCCCATCGAATGCCCCAGCAAGATCAATTTTTGTTCAGGTTTTCGTTTGAGATATCTAGCCGCGACCTCGACATCAGCGACGTAATCCGAGAACCGTCTCACATGCACGCGCGTGCCCTCGCTTCTCCCATGACCCTGCAGATCTAAGGCACCGACGTCATACCCCGCACTTCGTAGAGCCTCCGCGAGCGCCGTATACCGTCCCGAATGCTCCGCGAAGCCGTGCACTATCAATACGAGAGCTTTCGGTTTTTGTGCTCGCCACGCCCGCGTGAAGAGCCTCAAGCCTTGTGCGTTCGTTACATATTCTCGAAACAACGGGTGCGCTCGGCCGTCGCCCTTGACGGGGTCGTGGTGGTCGTCCGTGATTCGTTTGAGCGTTTTTACGACGGACGCGCTTATCAATAACGCGAGGCCCGCGGCCGCCGACCAGAGGGCCGCTCGTAACGAGTTCGCGGGCGTGCGCTCGGCCGTGAGCTTGCTGGCGAGGCGCGTGGCGAAGCGGAGGGACATTGTGCTGCTTGTGCCTATGCTGGTGCGGCGCGCGTCTGGCAAGAGGTGTGCTGCTTTGGGTGCTTATGCTGGTGCCGGCGCGTCGGCGGCCTCGGAGGCAACTCGTACTAGCGCTTTGCGTGTCCAAATGACTTTTTGAATACGCGAGAGACAGCTAGAGCCCACGACTATGCGTGAAAGACGACGCGCGGCAATTTTTGGAAACTAAGGGCTAGCGTCCTGTAAGGCACTAGCAGCTCTCACAAAGCGATTGAACGTGCCCGTAAACGCGTAAACCAACCGCTGGGAGAGTGCCACTGCTGCGCGCAGTACCTCTTCACGCCCTACACACGTCCGCCAACTGTCGTGGCAGGCCGCGCCGGGGAACCGCACCTCCAAAGGCCGTCGCCGCGACACCATGGGTGCATCGCAAAGCCAGCCCCAAGAAGAAGAAGAGGACACGCCCGCACCGGCGCCCGCGGCGACGCCGCGCCCCGAATCACCGGTACCGCCGCTCGCCGAGCACCCGACCGCGTACTTGATTGGCGACGGGGCGTCGTGCATGACGCGAGACCGCGGCGAAATTTTAGCCTTGCACGGCCAGGGACGGTGCTTTGGACGAGTACGGGGCGTGGGCGGCGCCGAGGCGCAGCGGCACTGGGCCGAACTTGTGTTATCTCCAGAGGAGACGCTGTACTTGACGGAAAGAAATCTGTTGACGGTCTACGACGATGAACGAGAGGTCTCATACGAGGAACTGAGACAGCGCTACGAGGGCGACGAGGCCTTCGCTCGATTATCATTGGTCTACGAGTTCTACCGAAACAAAGGCTGGGTCGTGAAGCCGGGTTTTCAGTTCGGCGCCGACTACATCCTGTACCGGGGCCCGCCCGACGAGTTCCACGCCGAGCACGCCGTTGTGGTCTTGGACGCGGCGCAGCCGACGCAGTGGTGGATCGCGAAGACGGTAGCTAGACTGGCCGCGGACGTGCGGAAGCACCTCGTATTAGCGCGCGTCGACGGCTCCGATATCTTCGAGCTCGTCGTGGACGACGCCTTCGCGCGGCCCGCCGACGCGCTCGCCGGGCGGCGGCGCGCGCCCGTGCAGAAGGGCGCGAAAGCGCACAGCAAAAAGCGCAAGCGCAAGGAGTCGGGCCAGGGCATGGCGCCGCCGGACACGCCGGTCGAGGGGGCGTCGCCCTGACTAAGCTGTATTTCGTCGATGGCGTGTATAGTACTAGGTATTACTTTCACGAGACGGCGCAGCATGATGGCTTCTGTGACCTAAGTTTCGGGTCACCGAGGTCCTCCCAGTGGCTGAAGGCCGAGTCCTCGAACATATTGTCCACATTCGTGGCGTTATCGACGCGCCAGTTGCCCAGCGGCTGGTTGAACGCCTTGGCGGCCATGAATATCCCGCACATGTCCGTGACCTTGTCGACCCGCCAGTCGTTCAGCGGCTGGTTGAACGCAAAGGCGCCGTTGAACATCGCACGCATACTCGTGACTTTGTCGACCCGCCATGCGCCGATCGGGTGGTTGAACGACTTGGCCCAGAGGAACATATTGCTCATATTCGTGACGTTGTCGACCCGCCAGTCGTTTAGCGGGTGGTCGAACGACGAGGCGCCGTAGAACATCCCTTGCATATTCGTGACATTGTCGACGCGCCAGTCGCTCAGCGGCTGGTTGAACGACGAGGCGCCGCTGAACATCCAGCTCATATTCGTGACCTTGTGGACCCGCCAGTCGTTTAGCCGGTGATTGAACGACTTGGCGTCGCGGAACATTTGGCACATATCCGTGACGTTGTCGACCCGCCAGTCGTTCAGCGGTTGGTTGAACGACGAGGCGCCGCTGCACATCAACCTCATCGTCGTAACGCTAGAGGTATCCCACGCGCTGATGTCGTCGTTGAAACCCTTCTGCCTCATGAATAGCTCGCTCATGTCCGTGACCTTACTTGTATTCCACGTCGAGATGGGCGGCAAACTGCGGTCGCCGCTGCACCAGCGGTTCACCCAGACTCGCAGTTCTTCGTTTGTCAGACACTTCACCGTCTCCGCTGCCTCCGGCATTGCCTCTCCGCTGAACGCCGCGGTGACTCGCGCGGCTATTTTTCCGAGCCAAGAGCCAATCCATCCAGGTCCCATGGCGGCGACGGCGTCCAGGTACTCCTCCTGACTGATCGTGCCATTTTGATCTTTATCGGCCTTCGCCATGATCTCCTGCACGCGCTCGAGGGTCACGTCCGCATTTTTCTTCGAGAGCGCCCGGTAGATCTCCTCGGCAGTCAGCTCGCCGTCCCCGTTGGCATCTATCCTTTTGAACGCAGCAATTGCGGCGCGCTGTTCCTCTGCCAGTCCGGCCGTCACCTCCTTTTTCTTCTTCTTCTGCGCGATCTTGAGATCTTTCACGGCGTCCTTCGAGCCGCGCTCGATGGCCTTTTCGAGATGCTCGATCGCCTTGTCCAGGTCCTGCTCGACGCCGACGGCGTGCAAATACCGCACGCCCACTTGGTGCGTCGCGTGGGCGTTGCCCTGGTCCGCGGCGCGCGTCAAGTACTCGAACGCCACCGACTCGTCCTTCTCGTAGCCGCCCCGTCCGAACGCCGACATCTGCGCGAGGAACATCTGCGCCTTTACCGCGCCGCCGTCGGCCGCGATCTTCAGCCACTCGCGCGCCTGGTCCTTGTCCACGACGCCGGTCTTGCCATGGGCGTGCATGAGCGACAGCTCCCAGGCGCCCTCCGCGTTGCCGGCCTCCGCCGACTGCTGGAACGCCTTCATGGCCGCGGGCCATTGCTTGCGCGCGTAGGCGGCGTGGCCGACGGCCAGCATGGCTTCGCCCTCCGTGGTTCGTGACCTGCCCGTCTCCCCCAGCACCTCGGCTTGAGGTTCCTCCGCCGCCACGCCCTCCACCACCACGCCCTCCACAGCGCTCGTCTCCTCCGGGACCTCGCCGTAAGGCTCTTCCGCCGTGGCCTCCACCATCTCTTCGCCGAAGACCGGCGCCTCCGGCTCCGCCGCCAGCGACGACGGCGCCTGCTCTGCTTCCATCATTGGTTCTGATTCCATCATCACTGGCTCTTCTTCCGCCATCATCGCTGGCTCTGGTTCCGCCATCATCGTTGGCGCCTCGGTCTCCCACTGCATGATATATCAGACCACTGCTGCCCTGGCCAAAGGGCTGCACACACGCCCTCACTCTGAGGTGCCGCCAACGAGGCGGGCTGCCCCCGTTCCTCTGGCAATCTCTCTGCAGCGTAGAATCGGCTGCCCCAGGCCGGTTGCGATCTTCGGGCTAGCGGCATGTAAGACACTAGCGAGGCAAGTTTTTGTTTGAATATCGCTTGTAATAGGCCGCAAAAGCAAGTAGAGGACCGAAGCGCTCACACAGCAGCCGCAACTGAACGCCTGTTGCTGCTGCCGCACGCGCCAGTGCAGCACAACTTGCCTGCAGCAACCTTGCCTGCAGCCCAGCAGCGCGCAGCAGCGCCGCGCACGCCGCCGATGCGCCTGCTCCTGCTCCTCGCGGCCGCAGCAGCCAAAACGAAGTACGACGTCGTCGACCGCGACGACGCGACGACCTTCGGCATTTTGATCGACGCCGGCTCGACCGGCAGCCGCGTCCACATCTACCAGTGGGAGAAGCGCGATTTCAACACGTTGCCGCCGCCCCTCTCCCTACCTCTCACCTCAGAACGGTGGACGGAGCGCATCAAGCCCGGCCTGTCGGATTATAATGATGACGCCGAGCGAGCCGCGCGGACGCTGGTACCGCTCATCGAGACGGCGAAGCGGACGCTGGGCAACTACAAGCATGCGTGGTCGCCGTCCGTGTGGAAATCAACCAGTGTGCCCATTTCTCGATGATTCAGCATGAACGCGCCGTAGAATTTTGATTTCCACACAGGTCGTCGTATCCCATCTACGTCAAAGCGACGGCCGGGATGCGCGAACTCCCGGAGAAGAAGCGCGACGCGACGATCGACGCGGTCCGAAGACTACTCAAAGATAATAATACGTGCCCCTTCGACTTCGCGAACAAGGAGCAGGCGCGCGTCATCGCGGGCGAGGAGGAGGCGGCCTACGCCTGGGTTGCTGTTAATTTCGTTGATGGGGCGTTACTCGAAGCTACTGATTCGCCCTTCGGCACCGCCACACCGTCAAGGGCCAGAGGTAGTATGGAGATGGGCGGGTCTTCCGCCCAGATAAGCTTCTACAAGCCGGAGCAGGACATCCTGGCTGGTTTGTTCAAGCTCCAATTGGGAGGAAGAAGCCACATCAACATCTACGCCCACTCGTTCCTCCATTATGGTAGAGTATCATCTAGAAGAGCATACTGGGAGTACCTCGCCAAAAAAGCGGGCTGCTGGACGTACGATGGGGAAGATCCCCAGGCGGCGGTGCCTTGTGTGATTGAAGACCACTGTTTGGTCGGCGCCGAGCCTCGAGTGCACTTGGACCAATTGGAGAGCGTGACGGGGCAGTTCGGCCTGACGCCGCCGCTGCATTTTGGGCCGGTCAACGCCAACGTCACGATAAAAGGTACTGGAATACGTACCAGAGATAGGTACGCGCGGTGCAAGGACGACGTGCGAGCGGCTCTCTTCGACGTCAGATTCAACCAGTGGTGCGAGTACAGCCACCACGGCCAGTGCGCCTTCGCCGGCGTGTACCAGCCCTCATTACCTACCGGTACTGATTTTGGGAACTTTGTTTTGCTCGGGAATTACGTCGATCTCTTTAACATGCTCGGGCTGCCGGAGACGACGAACGTCCACGACATGGGCGACGCGGCTCTGAAGGTATGTGGCGATACCGACGTGCCCTTCCCGGCCAAGGACCACCACACCCTATCGCAGAACGAGCTCTGCTTCGTGGCCGCGTACGCCTACGAGACGTTCGTGAGCGGGCACGGGTTTGATGCTAGAGTGAATTTTACCACTGTCACGGAGACGACGTACAACGGCGCGACCGTCAGTGTGGGCTGGCAGCTCGGCGCGATGCTCTACGAGATCAACGCGCTGCCCTGGTCCTTCGACGCGGGGCCGAACTGCTCCGTCGACGCGGGTGCAACGCACGGCCTGTTCCTTTATACGCAATCATCTCTCGGTGGCGGGTCGGTCTGGTACGCGTTTCTCGGTGTGTTGGTCGTGGTGCTGGGACTGGCGGGGGCGTTCCGGCGGCGGAAGGAGGGGCTGCCTAATTAACTTTAGTAGTGTGCTTAGCTAAGGACCTCGTCCCAGGGCTCCTTCTTGTCGAACTCCTTGTACGCCTCGTCGGCCGTCTTGGCGTCGAGCCCGCAACGCGTCTCGAGGCACGCGAGCGCGTCGGCGGCCTCCGGGCCCTTGTCCTCGTAGTGCGCCACCGCGAGCGCGTTTGTCGCATTGCAGTTGATGTTCTTGATGGCATCGCCTGCGTCGATAATCGGTGAGTCGCGTCGATGGCGCGAGGTCGACTCTCGTCACCCTCCACGCCGTCGAGGCGAGTCGATATGTAAGACGCCGCGTAGCACAGCCCCCGGCCTTGGCGATGTAGCCAGAGAAGGCCCACTCGCAGACGCACCAGTTCCTCACGGGACACTCGAGGATGGCCTCGCTCGCCCCGCCCGGCGAGCCGGCGCAGGGCATTGTCGAGTCGCTCTCTTGTTTTGCGCGACGCGCGCGTTTTTTTGCACGAGCGTTGTGTTGCGCGTACCGTGGCGATAGGTAAGCCTTTTGCGCGTGTCAGGATTTAAATTGAGCTACGCTGCGAGTCTACAGTAATATCGCCCGGTAAGGTTGCTTGTCTGACAAGACACAGACGCTAGTGTCGGTACTACGCTAGCAAAACGGGACTTGATTGTACGCTTAAAAACGGCCCCGTGACAGCTGAGAGGGGTCTCAGACGCCTGCGAAAAAAAAAGTCTGTGGCTGCATGCACCAAAAGCGGCCGTAAAAACGACGTACACACGCCGCGCGTAACACGGCGGTCGAACTACATCACAACTGACGCGACACGCGCGAAACCGAGGCCCGTTCGCGCCCCCGAGGCCTCTCAGACACACGAAGCTGAAATGACCTTCACCACCCAACAAACGCCGGCGCCGGACGCCGCCGACGACGCGGACAAAGCCTCACTCATGGCCCTCCCCGACGCCGCCGACGACGCGGACAAAGCCTCGCTCATGGCCCTCCCCGACGCCGCCGCCGACGCGGACAAAGCCTCGCTCATGGCCCTCCCCGACGAACTGCTCCGAAAAATCGCCAGCTTCAGCCAGTTGTTCGCGTCCGCGCCCGCATTGGTCGTCGCGATCGGCCGCCACGGCGGCGCCGCCGTAAAAGAGGAACACCGAAACATGGCAAGGAAGAGCGCCGCGAAGCTCTTCCCGCGCGGCGTCGTCGCGTCCTTAGAGCAGACGAAGCGCGACGTCGCCCGCGACGCGGCGAGCTGGCACGTCTTCGACACGGTAGAGCACACGCGCGCGCCGAACGTAGGGCGGGATCCAGTACCACAGCTCCATGTACACCGGCCCCATGGAGTGCCGCCCGTGCAAGGATTGCGACTAGGCGGTGTTCACCGGCGCGCGACAAGGCCGCGCCGGACGCCTCCTCTGGACATGACCCCACGGAGGCGCGCGGTGGACGTCTCCGTCCCATCCCCCGTTTATAAATTTCTCTTTTGATAAATTGGGAGCAGAGACGTTTGAACCTATGCATCGCAAGTTATAGGCCGGCCGCGCCCCTACGAGTAGAGCGATGGGTCCGCCGGCACGAAGTCGCGTCCCGCGAAGAACGGTACGAGCCCAATGATAGGCAGCAACGACAGGCCCATGTAGGTCAGCACGCGCGTCTGCTGCGTCGGATCGTCCTCGTCGGGCGTGAAATCGTCGTTCGCGGGCGCGGGCGCCGCGGCCGCGTCGTCGTCGTCGTCCAGCGCCTCGAAGACCTCGGTGTCGCCGTCGGCGGCGCGCGGCCGTCTCAACTTGTGGAGGCGGTGTGTTGGTACGACGAGCGCTGTGCTGGCCGCCAGCGCGCCGAGCAGCGCTACGGTGCGCATTTGCGCTTCGCGTGGCAGCGCACTATGGAGGCTGTCTGCTGCAGCTGTACCTCCGCCAGTAGTGCTCCGCTCGACTCGTGGACCGCAGCAGCGTCGAATTCAGGTGTGATTGGTGCAATCGAGCCGCTGAAACGCGTTGATTCCGCCGCTACGCGCAGCTGTGTGCAGACAAGCTCTCAGTGTGCCAGAGCAAAGCTGCTCATAGACCAGCCACAGCGCGGGGGCGAACGCTGTGCAAACATGTCTGGAGACACGTGCCTGACGCCGACAGAAGACCCGTCCGCAATCAACAAAACCCGTCAAAAACAAAAAGCTGCCGGCGCGTTGCACGCCAAACGGACCGGCGCGCGCCCGCCGACGACGAGTCGCGCTGCCCGACGCGGCCCGTGGGGCAGCGGACGCAGCCCCACGCGCCGCGGGCGTACCGCGTGACCGGGCGGAGGACAGAGACCGGGGGCAGCCCCCAAGGACCCAAGCCCTCGCGCTCCGAAGCGACCAGTGGCAGAGACGCGGGCCCACGCACCACAAGACAAGACCGTGGTAGCACAAAAGACCGGCGACCAGTGGCAGAGACGCACGCACCACAAAGTACAAAGACCTCGGTAGCACAAAACAACCATGGGCTTCATCGAGGTGTTCGGCCTGGCGTTGGGGCTCATCGCCTTCGGGACCGTCATGGCGTTGTTCTGGAGAGTCTTAAACAAGATCTTCCGGGCCATCGAGCACCACCATGATGATGATAAACATTTGGAGGACGAAGAGTCGAGTGATGAGGAGGACGAGGAAGGAAGGAAGGGCTTCAGCCCGCCCTTCTGGGACTTTTTGATCTACCTCGGGTTCCTCGCTACCTTCGTGGCCGTGGTTTATGCGTTGCGCGGGGGCGTGTCGGCGCCGTACGACATGCATCTGGGCCTGGAGGACTGGTTCACGGGCAACGAGTTCCATTATAACGTGCCCTTTTCGGGCCTGAACTTGCGGGACCAGGTCTATACGTGGCTGTCAGCAGTGGTAGTGCCGGGCGTGCTACCGATCGTGCGGAACGACGGGAGCGGCATCGAACTCGGGTGCGTCGATCGATTGACGCTGGGGGACGGCCAATCGCTGCGAGTGGGCGCTATTCGGTTAAGAAAGGTCAGCTCCAAACCGAGTTCTCTGAACGAAGTTACGGATTACCTCGAGGACGACAGGGGCGCCTGGAAGCGGGAGTACCTCCCTCGGGTCTATAGTGATTATATAGGGCCCGGTGTGATGGGATGCTCGTCGTCGCCCTTGGCCAACGAGGAAAAAGGAACTTTTACGAGCACGACGGTCCGCGGCGACGTGCCCCGCACGCTCCCGGGCTACGAGGGCCCGTACTACTACGAGCGGGCGCCGCACCGCACGTGCCCTCCAACACATGCCCCGGCGACGACCAACGGGACGTCTTCACCGACATCCGTCCCTTCACCTAGTCCCACGCGGCCGCCTACTGTAAAAGTCCCGACAGCCCCAAAAACGGGCGGCTACGCCATCGCATGGAGAAAGACGGAGGAGCCCGCGTACAAGTCGAAAATAACGGGAAACATTTATTGTGGGAACGGCCAGGTCTGGGACCTGAGTACGAACCAGACGACGGCGCTCGCGGAGCTCGAGATGCTGCGGGACGACGACTGGTTGATTGATGATGGGACACGAGCTTTGATAACAGAATTTGTGCTGTACAACCCCGGCACGGCGTTATTTGGTTTATTCAGAGGAGTCGTCGAGTTCCACCCGGCGGGGGCCGTGGTCCCGACGTTCGACATCTTGGCCGTCGACTTGGCGGGGACATACACCGCCTGGTCGAACGACGGCGCGAAGATGGATCAGCGGATCTGCGCCTACCTGGAGGTCATGTTGTATCTGCAAGTCCTATGTTACATCGTGCTTGAGTTAAAAGCTATCAAGCAATTAGGATGGCACACGTACCGGAAGCAGTACATCTCGCTATTGACATGCATCAACCTCATCTCGTTCGTCGTCGCGCTCTTCCTCCGCTTGAGAAATTTATCGTGGGTCCGGGACAATTACCGGAAACTCCTGATTTACATGGATCACGACGCGTACCCGGAAGAACTGGCCCAGCAGATCGTGCTGTACAAGACCGTGGACGAATTGAACGCCATCAATGCTATCCTGTCGTTCTTCCGACTGTTCAAGTATTTGAGGGCGAACCCGGGCTTGGCGCAGTTGTCCGATACCATATACTTAGCGACGATGGAACTGGGACCGGTCATGCTTATACTGATAGTGTGCATGGTCGCCTACGCGGCAGCTTTACAAATCGCCTTCGGGCAGGAGTTATTTGATTACAACGACGTGCCGAACGCGATGCAGAGCATGTCTAGAGCTATAGTGGGCGATTTTGATTTTACCGTGTTGATGGGGCCTGGGAGAGCGGTGACCAATAATACCATAGGGATGTGCCTCTGTGTGACGTACGTCGTGGTCACGCAATTTGTCGTTCTGTCGATGTTGCTCGCCATCTTAGATCACGCCTACGAGGACGTCCGGGAAGAGCTGCAACATAAAGTGATTGATGAGGATACGAAACATTTCAACGAAGACTTCGCGTGGGTCGTACGTAGTCCGGTGACGGGCATCGATTACTTGATGCGGCAGGTCGTCCAGTTTTCTTCCGGTACGTCCGTCGACTTTGGGAAATTACGGGAACGACGGCGCGTCGACCCGGCCATGTTACATGTGCTGAAGTTCGAAAAAATGGCCACGGGCACCGACCACGACGCGACGGCCGAGCAGGCCAAGATAAAAGCGGAACGGGAGGCCGCCATCGCGCGCGCGAAAGCTAGGCGGGCCATGCACGAGCACTGCCGCGACACGTTGAGGAATGCGATTGCTCAATTGGATGAATGTATTGATACGCAGAACGAATCGGCTCGAGCATTGGGCGTCGCGAAGGTCAAGAAATACGAGCCGCCGGAGGAGGAGGAGGACGGGTAAGACTCTTCTGTAGGCGGCGCTAGGACTACTGGGCGTCGCTTCGATGGCGTCTTGGGGAGTCGTCGGCTGCTATACGAACGAGGAACTTACCCTCGCGGCTCCCGGTTCCAAGTCCCGCGGTGCCGCCGTGATCAGCCGACGGGTTTCGTGTCGCGACGCGGCCCCTCAGTATTATATCACATTGATAGAAGGTCGTGTACCAATTTTCCGCCGAATTAAGTGTTGTTTTATAAACTCGGAGCTAGCGTAATCGACATACTAGCAAATTCAAAGATACGCCTCAGTAGCGTCAAAAGAATGACTCAAATTCAGAATACAGCCTAGTCGTTTGCCGCGACCAAATATTTGAGAGTAGCGGCCCGGGAACATACCCTCGCGCCTCCCGGAAGGCACCGCCAGTGACATTCGCGGATGAGTCTTACGAGTTTCCAAAGTAGACCAGCGATTGACTCCGCCATTCCCCGTCCAAATGGGACATTATATCAACTCCAGCTCAGTTTTCATACACAATCGACGGAACCGGAGCCGACGGCCCGCGCTCGGAGGGCGGGAAACAAATTCTACTAGACAACTCCCGAGTTTATGTTCGTTTCCTTCCGTTTGTTAGTGGTGGAGTCCATCTAGGCCGATTGAACACGTACTCATCTATTTTAGGTGCTCCGTTGGAGCCGCGCGAAACGAAGAATCCGCGACCACGCGTTTATATACAGATGGGCTCCGTGCCTAGACCTGCGAGTATCAGCGACGCCACCATCCAAATGGACCATAACGCCGTTGTTCTATTCACGATCGACCGACTTGCCCGTTCTCCGCGGACGACGGTGCGTACGCGGGGCACTCAATTGGCCCCATACCGGTGAGTTATGAAATAAATTTGCGTTTGAGGCGTTTCGGTTAATGGACGGGCCAGATAACCGGGCTGGGCGTGAACTACATTGGATTTATTGACCCCTTGGGTCCTCGCGGTCGCTCGTCTTTGCTGCCCCAGGATCTGGCCAATTCGAGCTTCAGACTCAGATCTGCGACCATCAGCCCGTGTACCTTCACCATGGACCATAACGCGATCATTTGTTCCATGATCGACCGACTTGCGCGAGGTCCAGATGCAGATGTTCACGTCCCGAGCGTGGGCAGCCCAAAGTACCCTTCTCGTGGTGTAGATGTTATATAATTGTAGTCGACTATCGGTGGGGTAGTATGGGACCCAACGAGACCGCTATTACGATTCCTGGGGGCCCTCGGGTATTTGACGTTTTTTACGGGAACGGGGCGCCATCGGGTCCAAATTATTTACTTTTTTCGGATCCAGATCGGCTCCTGGAGGCCTCTCGGGGTAGGTCTGGTATTGGGTAAGCGCCTGCACCGCATACGCCGTCGATGCGGCAGCCTAGTGCTCTCGGAGGGCTCTGGAAGCCATTGCCAAGCAATTCATGGTTTACCTACCTAACGACCTACGCAACCGCAGGAACCTAGCCCGGGGCGGGTACTCCTCGAGTCCAGTTCCAGACTTGCAAGGGCAAGCCCGGCTCCGGCACTCCTTTCGCGAGTTTCTGCACCGCGGGTGGCGATGAGCTCGCACGACGGGGGGGGAGCGACAGGGGAGGGGAAGTCGCTTGGGGCCCGTCGTGCTCGACTCAACCAGTTGAAGGCCGACCCGTTGCCCTCCGCAAGGCCCCCGCCGCCGGAGATCGTGTTTGGTATAGGCCACCCGGCAAGGCGTCTCAGGGGACGCGCCGCGCTCGGGCCCAGTCCAATCTCCAGCGTCGATAGCAGAGCCGCAGTTGACAGGGGCGCGACACTCCCTCCGGTCAAAAAGGGGGGAAGGGGACGGCTCCGGCAGGTCGCAGTCGATGACGAGTCCTTGGTCGTGAGCGTGGAGGGGGTGGGGTCCCGGTCTGGTTGTCGTGGCCGCGAACCCGAGCTCCTCCGCGGCAATGGGCGCTCGGAGACCCAGACGGGCCGCCGCGAAGCTTCTCCGGGGGCCGGGCGTCGCGCGACGCAGCGTGCGTGTAGATGGCGCGAGGTAGATCAGGAGCCGCCGCCGTTGAGCCCCTCGTCGATCTCCCCTGGATTGAGCGCGCGCCAGGGCCGCGAACGATCACGTTGATGCCGCCGACACGCCTAGCGCGCCGATCGAGGGTGGGCTTTGATCTCAGGGGGGCGGCGGTAGGCCGCCGGGTCCCACATCACCTCTGCGGCGTCGCGAGTCGATTTGCGACCGCTCGCCGGTCGCGACGCGTCGAGCTCAATCCAGGCGACGCCGCAGATACAACGCCCGCCCGCGGTAGCGGCCGGCTTCCATCGAGCCACGGTAGCGGCCACTGGAAATCAAGTAACAGGCGGGTCGCCGAGGCCACGGCCGCGTCCCCCTGAAATTAGCACGCGTCGTGGACTCAGTAGACCGAGGCGACGCCGTAGGCCGTCGGGCGTAGAATTCGTGGTCGTTCTTTACAAGGCCGCCTATCATCGTGTCAGTTGTCACGGTCGTCACGGCCCCGCGCCGTCGCTGTATCGCGCGGCCTGCCGCCCGCGCGCGTCGCACTTGCCCTAGGCGACGCCGCGGACGAGGGCCGCGCGGTCCGCGACCGCCGGTTGCGATCGCCTCGTGTCGGCTCGAGGGCCGGCGTTAGGTTGGGAGAGGAGAACGAACGCGTCGAGTCGAGCGGCGCCCGACGCAACCCCAGATCAACGCCAATCCGTCGAGGACTACGGGGCCGACGTCTCGACGGCAGGGCGTCGGATGCCGAGAAGCTCGTCCGGGCACGAAACCCGTCGAGTAAACCCCGCACGGCGTTGCACGCCCCTCGTCGATCTCCCCTGGATTGAGCGCGCGCCAGGGCCGCGAACGATCACGTTGATGCCGCCGACACGCCTAGCGCGCCGATCGAGGGTGGGCTTTGATCTCAGGGGGGCGGCGGTAGGCCGCCGGGTCCCACATCACCTCTGCGGCGTCGCGAGTCGATTTGCGACCGCTCGCCGGTCGCGACGCGTCGAGCTCAATCCAGGCGACGCCGCAGATACAACGCCCGCCCGCGGTAGCGGCCGGCTTCCATCGAGCCACGGTAGCGGCCACTGGAAATCAAGTAACAGGCGGGTCGCCGAGGCCACGGCCGCGTCCCCCTGAAATTAGCACGCGTCGTGGACTCAGTAGACCGAGGCGACGCCGTAGGCCGTCGGGCGTAGAATTCGTGGTCGTTCTTTACAAGGCCGCCTATCATCGTGTCAGTTGTCACGGTCGTCACGGCCCCGCGCCGTCGCTGTATCGCGCGGCCTGCCGCCCGCGCGCGTCGCACTTGCCCTAGGCGACGCCGCGGACGAGGGCCGCGCGGTCCGCGACCGCCGGTTGCGATCGCCTCGTGTCGGCTCGAGGGCCGGCGTTAGGTTGGGAGAGGAGAACGAACGCGTCGAGTCGAGCGGCGCCCGACGCAACCCCAGATCAACGCCAATCCGTCGAGGACTACGGGGCCGACGTCTCGACGGCAGGGCGTCGGATGCCGAGAAGCTCGTCCGGGCACGAAACCCGTCGAGTAAACCCCGCACGGCGTTGCACGCCCCTCGTCGATCTCCCCTGGATTGAGCGCGCGCCAGGGCCGCGAACGATCACGTTGATGCCGCCGACACGCCTAGCGCGCCGATCGAGGGTGGGCTTTGATCTCAGGGGGGCGGCGGTAGGCCGCCGGGTCCCACATCACCTCTGCGGCGTCGCGAGTCGATTTGCGACCGCTCGCCGGTCGCGACGCGTCGAGCTCAATCCAGGCGACGCCGCAGATACAACGCCCGCCCGCGGTAGCGGCCGGCTTCCATCGAGCCACGGTAGCGGCCACTGGAAATCAAGTAACAGGCGGGTCGCCGAGGCCACGGCCGCGTCCCCCTGAAATTAGCACGCGTCGTGGACTCAGTAGACCGAGGCGACGCCGTAGGCCGTCGGGCGTAGAATTCGTGGTCGTTCTTTACAAGGCCGCCTATCATCGTGTCAGTTGTCACGGTCGTCACGGCCCCGCGCCGTCGCTGTATCGCGCGGCCTGCCGCCCGCGCGCGTCGCACTTGCCCTAGGCGACGCCGCGGACGAGGGCCGCGCGGTCCGCGACCGCCGGTTGCGATCGCCTCGTGTCGGCTCGAGGGCCGGCGTTAGGTTGGGAGAGGAGAACGAACGCGTCGAGTCGACCGGCGCCCGACGCAACCTCAGATCAACGCCAATCCGTCGAGGACTACGGGGCCGACGTCTCGACGGCAGGGCGCCGGATGCCGAGAAGGTCGTCCGGGCACGAAACCCGTCGACTAAACCCCGCACGGCGTTGCACGGCGTTGCACGGCGCGTTGTGCCGCGGCGCCGGTCTAGTACTTGCAGGGGGGCAAGCTCCGGACCTCGTCGCGGATTCGATGCTCGAACCGGCCCCAATGCCGCACGAACGCGATGGCGAGCCTCAATGAGAGCGTCGCAAACCGGACGCCGTTGCGCAGGGCCTTCGGGCGCACGAGTCCGACCGACACCATGAGCGGGTCCGCGTCGGACGGGAAGATGGCGCCCGCGGCCGCGATCTCGCCCTCGTACTCGGCGCGCCATCGGGCGCGCGTCGCGACGAAGTCGACCGATCGACACTCGAAGATGAGGTGCGCAATGTCGGCCCTCCCGCTCGCGACGTTGGTCCGGCAAATGTCACAGTATCCCTCGGCCGGTCCCCCGAACTTCGACCGCACGTGCGGCACGAGGCGGTACTGCTCGCACAGGGTCGACATGAGGAAGGCGGTGTTGCCCTTGCAGGACGAATCGGCGAAGAAGACGCGCCGCCAGGGCGCGGAGAGGGCCGGCGGGCCGCGGTCCCACGAGACAGCGGCCGCCAGGCGCCGCGACGACGACTCCGTCCTTAGGATGGCGTGGCGCCACTTCCGTTCGAGGAACCGCGCGGCGGTCTTGACGCGTGTCCGCCACTCCTGCGGCTTGTATGCGAGCGTCTGCGGCCGCCGACCCAGGCCTAGATCAGTCGTCGCGTCGTCGAGTGCGTGCGTGATGGATCGTGCGGTGAAGGCGTCGGACCTCGCCGACCGTAGAACATCGAGTACCACGGCCCTCTCGCCAACGGCGACGGCTTCCAACGCGCGCTTGAAGATCGCCCTACTCGCGCGGCGGCGCCACGCCGGCGACCTCGAGCCGGTGATCTCGAGTAAGGCGGCGTTCGGCATGTGCGTCGCGACGCCGCCGAGCGTGACGCGGAGGGTCGCCAGGTACGCGTTCTCGACCTCGCCCGAGAGGCCTCCGTGGTTCATCTTGTCGGGCTTCGACGCGAAGAAGCCGATCTCGCCGGACAGGGGCGTGGTGGGCCCGCCCGGGTACTCCTGCTTTCCGCGAAAGAACGCGTTCATGACGGAGAGCACGTCGGCGCGTCGTAGTTCGGACACGGACTGCACGGAGTCCTTCGCCGCCTTGTAGATCTCCCACGCCTCCCAGAGTCGCTTCTGCGCAGAGTAGTCGGCCGACAGCGACTCCGAGATCCAGCAACCCAAGTAAACGACCGCTTCCTTGAGCGTGTACGCCTCCGGCACGAGGTCGTACGACGCGTAGTGCTGGCGCGTTCTAACGTAGGGCGCGAGCTCGCCCCGAGGCCAAGACCAGAACACGACGCGTCCGGCGACGGACGGCATCCCGACTCTCATAACCTCGTGCTTGCCCAGCGAGAGGTTGAATCGGAACTCGTGGGCCCACGCCTTCACGATGCCGTATGCCAACCGCAGGTCGTTCGCCGAGTCCGCCATCAGGAAGACGTCGTCGGTTTTCAGGACTACCCCACAATAAACTTGGGGCCCCGTCGCTCTTCCGAGCCGCACGCCGAGCCCGGACTCTTCGAGGACGCGCCGCAGATCGTCGAGCACGACCGCGAACGCGTCGCCGCTAAAGACGCGTCCTTCCAATAGGCCCTGCTCGAAATCCACCAGGTCGCTCCAGCGTCCGTCGCTCGTGGACAAGCGCACGCCCGCCTTGCACAAAATATTCCAAAGGGCGAGTAGGAAGGCGCCGCGGCACCCGGCGTGCCAGAGCGCTAGGGCGACGTACTCGCGCATCGTGCTCGGGAAGGCGCGCTCTAGGTCAATCGTCATCACCCACGTAAAACAGCCCAATTCGTACAGTCTGTACGCTAAAAGGTCCTGGACGAGCCACAACTGATGCCGGCAGTCGACGCCGGGGGCTCCCTCGTCCTGGAGCCACGACACGGGGCGGAGTAATGGCACGTAGATGCGACTCCACCGATTTTTCAGTAGACGCTCGTATATCTTCAGTAGGACACTCGCGAGCGCAACTCCTCTGTAATTCGTCCAGACCGTCGGGTCGCCCTTCTTGTATAACCATCGGATGTAGACCTCGAGCCACACCTCCGGTGCAGTACACCCAGCGAGTAGGGCGTTGTACAGGAAGAGGATCACGGTCCAGAGCGCCATACCGCCCGCCCGGACCGCTTCGTACGAGACGCCGTCGCCGGGACTCGGCGCCGTCCCGGTGGAGGTGTCGTTGAGGATGACTTGTTCAAGTTCCGACATGGTGAAGTCGCGGGCGGCCGCCGCTTGTATGTCGTCGTTCGGGATGACGCTCGGGTCCGGGAAGGCCCTCGCCCGCTCCTCCCACGCGGACCATTTCTCCTCGTCGAGCTGGGCGGCGGTCGCACGAGATTCTCGGGCCGACGGTTCGAGCAGGCGCCGCCGTATTCGCTCCCACTCGCGCATCCGGTCGGCGCATGGGCTCGCCCGTCGAACGCCGAGTGGTCGACGGTCTGCCGGTCTTCGTACTGTTGTGCGAGGCTTCGTTCGGCGGCTTCGGCTCCGACTATAAGTCCGTCGCCGTCGCGGATCAGCCGCCACTGTTTGCCGCCGCCATACCCCGCCAGTCGCGGCGCGCGCTTCAACACCGCGCGCTCGAACTCCCCGCGGGCAGGTCGGGCGACCGGATCTCGCCGAGCGGGCGCTGCGGCGACGTCGAGGGCCGCTCGGGATTGCCGCACGCGTAATCTGTATCTTGTAAATCTGCGAGTCTCTTGGCGGCCGCGCGCCTCCTCCGTTTAACTTCCGCCAACTCCGCCTCCGCTTCTATCGCCTCATTTTCTTGTTTCTCGCGCGCGAGCTGTTCCTGCGCGATCCTTTTCCGTCTTTGTGGTGTGTTTTCCGTGGGTTCGGGCGCCGTGGTCGGCGCCGGCGCCGGGTCTCTAGTGCCGTGGTCCATCGCCGTCCGTTACCGTTGCTGCGCCGGCAGCGGTGTTTGTGCGCTTCTCGCTGTCCAGGGGCTGCCCGCTGCGTCTGAGGCGCCCCGGGGGGTCGCCGCGGTGCCTCCTCGGGGGGTCCGAGGGCTGCCGCTGCTGGCGCGCGTCCAAATTGCTGCCCAGAACCGGTTTTGGCGCGAAGTGTGATTGTGCACGCTACCGCTGCTCAATCGCCGCGCGCTTTTCGCTGCGGGGTCGTGGCCCCGTGTACTCCGTCCTGTCAACTGCGCGCAGTCGTGCGTTCTAAATTGCAGTGTCTGTGCGCTCTCCAAATTCGAATTGGTTTTGTGGGTCGCAGTGGTGAGAGAATCGATCGATTATGCCCCTAGCCTGGGCGCATGCGGTGTAAGCGCTTGCGCGTGTCTAGTATCGACCATAGGCGGCCACAGGGAGACCTCGCGGGCAGGGATTGACAGGATTAAACCGGCGCGGCCGCCATCGTCCATGGGGGCCATCGTCGGCGCGAATTAAAAAAATTCCTTTTTCGACCCCCAGTACGTGTCCCATTGATCTCTTTGGACCACTAGCGAACCGGACGATGGTCAAACAGCTGCATGCCGCTGATCTGCTTGCTAGTGTCTTACATGCCGCTAGCCGCGCACTGCGGCCTAAAGTCCAAGCACCGCTTACACCGACACCCAGGCCCCAGAGGCGCATTGGAGCTGTTACTGCAGCCATTAGCACAGTCAGGAAGCACGCCAGCAAGCAAGCGCCCCTCCGCGCATCGCTGCGCCGACTTTGAGCGCCCGCAGTTCAAATCAGCAGCGTGTGAAACTCCGCCGACGGCGCGCCGTCGACGCGCACCGCTCGTCCAGGATGAAGGGCGGCGCCATCCCCTTTGTTGATGATGACTCCGACGATGCGGGCCTCATGTACGACGACATTGGAGGAATAGCGCCCGCGCCCCTCGAGAAGGCGCCCATCAAAACCACAGAACCGACCAACGGCGCTCTCCCGGACCTCACGCCCTCGCCGCAGAAGAAGAAGAAGTCCGGCAAGGACGTGCTCGGCGTCACGACAAAAAAAATACGACCGAAGTTTACCGAAAATGACCTCGCGAAGGACAACGGCCTCGAGTGGCTGCCGAAGCACGCGCCGAAGCGGGCCAAGTTCCAAGGTCGAGATATAACAGATGCTCGGAGACTGGTGGATACGTATCGGGCCTGGGCGAAGCAGCTGTTTCCGTCGGTGCCTCTTGATGAGTTGTTACAAAGAACCGATAAATTCGGCCACAAGATGTTCGTGCGCGGGTTGGTCGAGAACTTGCGAGATCTGCAGCGGCGGGAGGTTAGGTTGGCCAAGCGGCGCGCTCGAGGTGAGGTTGTCGATGAGGTAGAAGAGGAGAAGAATCCCATCGATGACAAGAAGGCGGCGGCGTTGGCCCTCAAAGCGAAGAAACAAGCAGAAAGGGAAGCGCAGCGCGAGATGGAGGAGCTCATGCGCCAGCGCGAGGATGTTATAGACGAAGAGGGCGAGGCGCTCATGGACCTCATGGACGCCGAAGAATCTGGGATGCCGGTTGCGAGGCCGCCACCTGTACCGGAGGACGATCTGGACGCGGCGATGGCGGCGTTCGACGAGGCCGCAGCGGCGGCGCCGTCCGAGCCGGCACCGGCCGAGCCCATGGCCACGGAGCCCGCGGCGGCCGCGCCGGCCGCGGCGGAGCCTTCCCCGGCGCCCGCCGCCGCCATGGACGCGGACGCGGTGCCGCCGACGCAGGACGTGGCGCCGACGCAGCTCGTCCCGCCGACGCAGGACATGGAGTGCGCGCCGACGCAGCCCGTGCCGCCGTCCCAGGCCTGCGACCTCGTGGAAGAGTCCGCGCTCGAGTTCAACTCGCAGCCGTCCCAGGACGTATCCCAGGATGAGGAGGAGGCCGAGTTCCAGTTCTGAGAGTAACTACCTAGTTTAATTCACCACTCACCTTCCTCGGCGCCGCGAACCACGCCGCCCAGTCGTCGTCGCCCAGCAACACGGGCCGCAGGCCCTCCTCCACATTCATCGTCAGGTCTACGGGCTCGCATGTCAGCGCCGCGACGAGCGCCCGGCCGACGACCGCGCGATTCGTGACGCCGTCGTCCCTTTGAATACCATTCGCCGCCTTCATCTTCTGGAAGAAGTTGACGGGCTTGTCCCCGGCGACGGCGGAGACCCCGAGCAGGAACTTGTCCGCGTACTCGTCCGCCTGAAACTTGGGGAAGTCGAACTGCGTGTCGTAGAACTGCCGTGATAATCCTAGATCCTCCAGCTCCTCGCCTGCGTCGAACGACGCCGTCGCGGTCTCCATCGCGGCGAACGCATCACATTGAAGCTCATGTTTCACGCCGCGCCAGCACCTTTGTTCGTGCCCGGGCCGCCGCCTCTTAACTCGTGCACGCGCAGCACGGAGCACGGGATTTGTCGGTCAGCACACGCTTTCCTAGCTGCGTCGACCGCGTCGGCGTTCTTGCCCGCCTCGACGCAGATCGCCACGCTCGTGCACGCGGGCGCGTTCCTTAGTACGGTCTCGCAGTAATTGCCCGTTAATCCAGCAAATCCGGCGCCGGATATGATCAAGCCCTCGGCGTCCTCGAGAATCTCGCCGATGCCCTCGGCGCCTTCCACCACCTTAATTTTGGCTTCGTCCTCACTTGAAAGGTCGGCGCCCCAGAGCATTTTACGGGCTTCGGCGGGTTTGTTGCACGCGACTGATGACGTGAGGCCTTGCTTATGCGCGGTCTTGGCCGCGTTGAGCGACACCCAAGGGTCCCCCGGGCCGAGGACGGCGACCTTCGTCAGGGCCTGCGTCGACGCGGCCAGGAACAAGATTGCGCTGCAAGAGGGCATCGTGCCTTCGCGTGCAAGTGATTTTCTGTGCGGTTATCGTGTCGATGGCGTATTGCCGCAATGCTCTCCCTGCTAGGTGCTTGATTGCTGGCGCTACACTTGATAAGCGGTCGCGCTGTTGCGTCAGCAGTTCTGAGGGGGTTCGACTGTTACTCCTGCAGGCAATGGCTTGCCGTGGCAGCTTCAGCACAGGTAGCTTATGGATCGAGAGGCAAAATGAATGAGGCAACCCGTCCGATATTGTTTGACGCTTAGACGCCGCCTGCGGCGTTGTCGACGCCTCCTCACGCCGTCGCAGCAGTGTGGACGCGTAAAGTCGAGGGGCGATGGGGGCTGATGAGCTCATTCATCGATGCGCCTGACTTTGTCGTACGCTCAAAACGAGCATTAAACGGACACTCAGCGACAAGGGAACGTCTCAAAATGCTGGCCCGCGCCGCCACCCGGCGCGCAGCGCTTTCCCTGCGTCAAAACCGCCGGCCCCTGCAGCACCTAGCATCTGCAGCAAGGCGCACGAGTGTCGCCGCACCCCGCGCCGCGCTGGCGGCAGGAGCCCCGTTAACGCTCGCCTTCGCCGCCACGACCTACGCGCGCGCCGAGGCGACGCACGACGCCGCCATCGAGGCCGCGCGGATACGCGCACAACGATTAGCGGACGCGGCGGAACGAGCAGCACAATTACGACAGACGCCGTCGCGGTGGCGTTTACTGAGAAGAGCCATGAACCTTTCTCTGAGAGCCACGCCATTAATCGTCGGGCGGCTCACGGCGGACGTCTCGCGGATGCTGGGCATTCGAGCAGTCGACGACCTGTGGTGGTCCTGGTGCCTCCGAGAAGTGGAGCGCGCGGGCCCGACCTTTATCAAGTTGTGCCAGTGGGCGGCGTCTCGCGATGATTTGTTTCCGGTCCAAGCTACTAGGCGGTTCGCGCGACTCCACGACCGAGTCGAACCTCATAGCTATGAACAGACGCAGCTCTCCGTGAGCAAAGCGTTCGGGGACCAAGACCTAACGATAGGACCGATCCTCGGAAGCGGCTGCGTCGCGCAAGTGCACCGCGGGACACTACATGGTCGAGACGTCGCGGTCAAAGTAGTCCATCCAGGAGTGAGAGAATTAGTGGACTGCGACATGTGTTTGTTGCGCGGTATCGGGTCCATCGTCGAGTACTGGGCGCCTTCCTTGAAATATTTGGCTGTTAGAGGTACTTTACAGCGCTTCGAAAAGGTCATGCGCGCTCAACTCGACTTGCGGACGGAGGCGGCGAACCTCGAGAAGCTCCATTTGTTATTTGCTCAAGATGAGAACGTGGTGATTCCGAGGCCTGTTTTGGAGGTCAATGGCGTCGATGGCGCGCAACGAGATGTACTCGTCGAGGACTTTGTGGAGGGCACGCCCGTCCTCAAGTACGCCGCGAACAAATCGATCGAGGAGAAGGAATTGCTGGCCACTCATGGTGCGAGAACAGTACTAAAAATGGTCTTACATCACAACTTCGTGCACGGGGACCTTCATCCCGGAAATGTGTTAGTGGAGGAGTCTACCGGAAGGTTAGCTATCTTGGATGCGGGCATCTGTGTGGAGATACCGACCGAGACGCACAAGACGATGGTTCGGGTACTGAGAGCTATGTTGGAGTACCGCGGCGACGACGCGGCTCGGCTGTTGCTCGAGAACAACGGTGGGAGCGACGACTCGCAGGACCAACTCCAGCGGGAGGAGGCGTTCGTGGACGGGTTCGCGAAGTTTGTGGAATCTACTCGGACCCAACCTATTTTTGATTCGATGGCGTCGTATGTGGGCGACGTCTGCGCGTTAGCCGTGAATAATAGGGTCGCGTTGGACGCGTCTTTCGTGGCCGTGGCGTTAGCGGTCAAAGTCGTGGAAGGCCTGGTCGTTGATTTGCAACCGGACTTTCCCTTCGTCGAGATCGCGGTGCCCATGTTTCTCAAAGAAAGTTGCATGCGCGCGTCGCGCGAGGAGGCGGGGCGCATGAGCGCCTACATGAACGGGCTGCTGACGGGGCTGCGGAACGAGGAGAGTCAGTAGAATTGTGTTTTTTTCGGTCGTGCTTGGTTATAAGTATATCCTTCGTGTAACTCTTAGTCACAGCGTCGATGGCGTATGCGCCGCCCGCACGCCATCAAGGCGACGCAGGCGCGGAGACCGGCCCCGCGGCGGAGAAAGAAAGAAACACAAGCCCACGATTACGTTCTCCCCCGGAAGTCCTCTTCGTCCTCCTCCAGCGGTGGCGGCGGCCCGGGATCCTCCGGCCCCGCGAACGTGTGCCGCCAGCCGCGGCCGAAGAGCGCCTCGTGCTTCTGCGACGTGGAGGCGATCCACTCGGCGTGTCGCCCAAAACGCGTAGAATCAGTATTGAAATCATCATCCAGGTCGTTGTTCATCGCGATAGCAGCATCTACTAAGCCGTCGGGGTGCTGGACCGTGGCTTCTACGGCAGAATCGAGTCGATCGAGATACTCCTTCAGCACTTCTTCCGGCACCGTTCGGTCTCGTTGTTGGTTCCGTCGCAAGGCCGTTTCTAGGGACACTTCCACGTAGAGTTGCACCACATCAAACCCCGCCTCGCGCGCTTCCCGCATGCGACGGATTTGTCGCTTCACGCGAGTGCCCGTGCCGTCGAAACAAACAAATCTCCCCCGGCCGTCCTCCTTGCGAGGCTGCCGCAGCATCTTCTGGAACCGCCTCTCGACCCGCTCGTTGGCCCAGTTGTAGGCGTCGATTTTACCGTAGAGCTCCGCCGGCCGCTCCTCGCTGTACTCCGGATGGCGCTTCATCGCGCTGTCCAGGTCGAGCATATCAACAGCATCTAACATTTCAACATTTTCGAGGCCGAACAGGCGATGCAAGGTGTAGGTCTTGCCCGCGCCCGGCGCGCCGGCTGTGAAGACCATGACGGGCCGTGTGCCGGTATAAAACATCGTTAACGCGCCGGACCAGAGCTGTCTGCGCTCGGGGAGCCGGCGCCGCAGCGCGGCCAGCGACGCGCGCATGGTGCGGTTATCGGTGGCGCCTCGCCTCGCGCGGGCGCTGGGATCCACTCACTGTCGCTGTGTTGTGTGCTCGTAATATACCGAGCGGTGCGGCTCACTGCTGCGGGTATGCGCGCGTTATGGGGCCGCGATGCAATACGATCGCTGTACTAAAACGTTTAGCTGCTAATCAAGGCGCTAGATCGAGCTGGGTGGACTGGACCAAAAAACCAAGCTAGCGTCCTGTAAGACACTAGCAAGCACAAAATCTTGGCATTTTGAGGGCTACACAAGTCAGCTCGCCAGTTGCTGAGGTATAGCGTGTCGGAGGGAAACAATGGTCGCCCCAGTGTCACGTCGGCTTCATAATTTTGGGTGAAACCCTTTGATTTTCTCGACATACCTCACTCCTACCAAAAGCAATACAACCAAGCGCGGCTCGCGCCCCGCTCGCGCCCGCGACTCGTCCCACGTCGACGCAGGCCGATGTCACGACCGCCCAGCCCGTAAAAAGCACGGAGGCGCTCGTCGCGGCCGTCGCCGTGCCCGAGCCCGACAAGAAGGGCAAGTTCACGTCCGGCCTCTGTGCGTGCTGCAGCCACATCTGCACGTGTTGCATGGCGATGTGGTGCTGCACGGACGCGGTGATCCTCGGCAAGATGCTGCGCATAAATCAAAATTTCACGGCGCCTTCGTGCTGAATCGTCGCGTCGAGTCGTCGACCACGCCATCGACGCGACGCCTGCTCGATAGCGTACGCACAGGCCAGATGTACGAGAAGCAGGACCCCGAAAAACGCAAGGGCAGCTGCATGAAGATCATTGGTTACTTCTTCTTCCTCTACGTCGTCATCATCGTCTTCTCGTGCCTCGGCTACGACTACTACGGCAGGAGCTCGAACCGCGGCATGCCGTTGGCTACCATCTCGGACATCTTCTACTGTTTATGGGTGATATCGTTCGTCGGCGCCATCGGGTACATTCGCTACGTGATCCGCCACAAGTACGACATCCCCCCCCAGTGCTGCACCTGCGATGAGGAGGGGGTATGCGACGACTGCTGCTGCGCGTTCTGGTGCGGATGCTGCACGACTGCCCAGGTCGCGCGTCCGCGGCGGCGTCCTCGATCATGTCGCGTCGACGCGCGGAGGTCGACGCCGTCGCCGCGACGCGCCCCTCGTCGCAGGCCACGAGTACGCGATTCCCGCGACCGGCACCGTCAACTACTCCTGCACGACGGCGACCGGCGAGCCGTGAGGAGCGGCGTCGGCGGCGAGCATGCTAGAGCGCCCCCCCCCCATCCGCTCCCCGCGCTCCCACCGCTCGCCGAGTAACAACGCTATCCCACGACGGCCCCGACGCGGACCTGGCCTGCTCCCCCTCGCCGTCGTCGCCGCCCGCCGCGCCTCCGAGCTAACACGGGGCGACGGTTTACGGGCGTCCGGTCAAGCAGCACTCAGCTTTCTCCGCCGCGCGTCGACCGGGTAGCTAGGCGGCCTAGCTCGAAGCAAAGCAACTAAACAACGGTTACGACACAAGAAACTGGTCCCCGGAAGGGCACGGCAGCCCCAACCCCAGGGCGTCCATGGCGGCGCATTTTCCGATAGAATGGTACTCGCCGACGACTACCGTCCGCGGCAACGACCCCTCGACGGCGCCGCGGTGCAGCGTATGCGTATCCACGACGAACCCGCCGCCCTTCGAGCCACAGAGCTTCGCGACCTCGTAATGGTCGCGCACGTAGTCATTACTAAATCGTGAAGCACCCATCGCGTCCGTCCGGTAATAGTTCAATAGGTGCGACCCGACGGCCACCTCCGTGGGATGGCCCTCGTCGCAGTCGACGTCGTGCAGAAACACGAAGGCCTTCAACCTATTACCGACGCGGTCGTGGTGCCAGAGGCCCGCGACGTAACTCTCGGTGTCGTTGGACGACGTCGTGTCCTGTGTGGAAATCAACCAGTGAGTTCGGAGACCTTCGTGACCCCCACGCCATCGAGCAGACGCAGTTGATTTCCACACAGGGCCTGACGATGTGCACGACTTTGTAGCCCGAGAGCTGCGCATCTCCCAGATAGCCCGACGCGATCTCATTGATAGAACGAAAGAAGCGCTCTAGACGTTTATCGGCATACCGCGCCGTCGCCACGCGCCCGTTTGATGTGGAAGAGAGTGTTTCCCGCGAGCCTTGGAGGGACCGCGTCGCTTTCTTTGCAATGCCATCGGTGAGGACGCCCCAATCCCGGATACGCGCGACGCCGTCCCGCCGCAGTGCCAGGACGGCGTCGTTTGTGGAAGGTGAAGGGACCAGGCGCCTTTTACCATCGATCTCGAAGTGGACATCACCATTAGGGTCCGAGGCTAAGTAAGCTTCGTAGGCGAGCTCCGCGTCATCTGAAGACGTGCCCTCCCGCAGGACGATGCCAATGGGCGTGACCTCGAGTAAACCTCGCGCTTGGAGTCTCTGTAAAGCAGCCGCTGCCCTTGGATGTCGTTCCAAGAACTCGATAGTCCGTCGTTGCGCTCGGAGCGCATCTCGGCGATCCGCGCCATCAAAAGGTAACGCACGCGCCGCTTCTATATCATCTATGGATACGGTCAACTCCGACAACGTCGCATTGCCTTCACCAGAGACGCTTAGCGCCGCACGCAGGCGCGCGCTTCTCAAAGGCGCCCAGGCGTCGATGCGCGCCATGGCGGCGGCCGTGTCGCGGACGGGACCGCGCGCGCGGCAGGCGACGCCAACTGCTGGCATCGAACACTCGCCGCCAACGCACGTCCGGACGCTCCCATCAAATCCAAGGACGGCGCGGTCGCCGCGCGCCGCCGCGGCCGCGAAGGGCGACGAGATGGAAGCGACGTCCTCAAACCCGAGCCGCGCGCAGGTTTTGATCGCGTCGGCCCGCGTCCAATTACTGGAAGTCACGGCGCGCCAGGCGTCGTCATCCGACAGCTTGACCTCGAGGCGGCCGCAGTCGGCGTTGCAGCCCGCCAGTTGTATATGTGTGGCGCCGCGGAGGAATTCGGCCGTCGCTGTGGTGATGAGCAGCAGCAGGAGCATGGCTGCCCTTGCTCGTCGAGGGCGTCTGGGACAGCGTTATGTGTGTCTCACGACCCCATGGGTAATCCCTAGGACAGCCTCGCCTCGCGTCAGGCTTGGTCGATTTTTCGTGTAGATTGCTAGTGTCTTACATAAACGCTAGCGTGAGATCCCGGGTCGTCTGCTAAACTTTGGAAAAGCGCTGTGAATAAAGCATTGAGCTGCCGAATCCTCTCGCGTGCGAGACTCAGACAACGGTGTGTTGCCGCTGCCTCCAAGACTTTGAGGCCTAAACGTCTCCACAGTCAGTGCAGCCACTGCCCAGTCAGCCGCTGAGTTGTGACTGGATGACCATTTGCGCAGTTATCCGTCACCTGTCCGAAGCATGATGCGGTGCGCAATTCTCCTCGTCGTAGCTAGCAGAGCAACCGCCCTAACTCTCCCGGACGTGTCGCGCGCCGAGGCGCTGCGAACGTTAGCGCTGCCGCTGGGCGGCGTCGCCGCCTTCCGCGGCGGCGCCGCGCTCGCCGTCGTCGGCCAGCCCCGCGCGCCGGCGCTGCCGAGGCCCGTCGGGTGTCGCGTCGCACGCGTCCCCGCTAGCGACGGCTCGGGCTCGTGCCGCGTGAAGATCTTTTATCCCGCGGCGGCGCCCGCGCCGGAAGACGCGCCCTACTGCCTCGACGGACGCGCGACGAGCGACGGCATGGCGGGCCTCGTCGGCTTCAGGCAGCTCGGGCTCGCGTTCCTCTTGGCGCACCTCGCGGACGCGCCGTCGGGCTGCGGGCTCGACGCGGCGCCCGTGGCGACTAAGCTGCCGCTGCTCGTCTACTCGCACGGCTTCGGCGGCAACGCGGACATGGCCTCGTACTTCCTGAGCGAGGTCGCCGCGGCCGGGTCCGTCGTCGCGGCCGTCGAGCACACGGACGGCACCGCGTCGAACACCGTGCTGGAGGACGGGACCGCGCTGCCCTTCGCGCCCGGGCGGCTCTCGCGGCGCGAGCAACTGGACCGCCGGGCCGACGAGCTCGTGGACGTCGCCAAGGCGCTGCGCGGCGCCGACGGCCTGCCGCCGCTCGGCGAGACGTTCCTCGGCGGCCACAGCTACGGCGGCCCGTCCGCGCTGCTGGCCGCGTCGCGCTTCGCGTGCGCCGGCTTCGTGCTCCACGACCCGGCGCTCGGCATGGGCTACGCGTCGGAGGCGGCCGCGCGCACGGTATCCTTCACCTCGGACGAATATGATGCCGCCGGCGTCCGGTGCGGCGCGACGTTCCACTGCCGCGGCGCGTTCCACGGCAACTTCGTGGACGCGCCGTTGTGGGCGCCGCCCTGGGTCATGCGGCCCCTATCCAGCGTGATCCCGGCGGCCGGGCCCGTGGATCCGTCGCTCGCGCACGCGGCGCTCGCGGCGGCCGCCGTGACATTCATGCGCGGCGATGACGTGGCGCCGGACGGGTTCTTCGAGCGGCGGGCGTGAGTAAGTTGTGTGGTGATTGTCATACGAAGGTACTTACTGGGTGCGAGCGCGCGGGCTCTCAGTAGTCGGCCTGGTAGCCGGTCGTCGGGTTGGGGTTCGGGCCGTGGAAGTCCCAGAAGTAGTCGAGCGAGTGCTCCCACTCCGCGGGGTTATCGACGCTCTTGCCGTACTCGCTGTCGATGTTCGCGCGCATGACCTTGGCTTGGATCTCGTCAATGAGCGCGTCGTCGCAGGCCCAGTGACACTCCAGAATGTCGACGCGCTCCTCCACGTACTCGGAGAACTTCGCCCAGAGTTGCCCGCGGAGGGCCGAGACCAGCCGCGGGAGCGTCGACAAAGTCGCGGGATCGGCGAGGCGCCGCGAGAGGACGAGCAGCAGCTGCTCGCGGATGCCCTTCGGCGACGGGCTGTCGTTGGGCGCGCCGCCCGCGCCGTACCCATAGACCGCCGTCTCCGAGGTCCGCTGCCTCGCGTCGAAGATGGCGTGCTCGGCGTCCCACTTGTCCTTGTGGAGCGCGGCCTTGTCCGACCCGTACAACCTGACGTTCCGCAACTTCCCCTCGTCATTCACGTGCGGGTTCCCGCCGGGCCGGCTCCAGTAATCGTTGTCGAAACGCCACAACTCGAGCCTACCGTACCGGCGCTTCCACCCGCTTGACGTAAGCTTGCCCTCCTCGTCCGCATCAAAGGTCAGCCACTGAGCCTCAGCCATGAATAATAATTTATTTGTACACGCGCTCTAGCGAAATGGCTTATTTTTATACAACGCTGACTGCGGAGTATCAATCAAGCGCCGCAAGCGCCGCGTGAGAGCATAAAATGAGAGCAAAAAAAAATGGCCCTGCAAAACCCGTTTTGTTCGGCGACGGGTCGGAGGATGAACCGCGCGGAGGCCTTTCCGCAACCGGATACGTAAAATCTTCGTCGGAAGAAAACTGGATTACACGAGGAAGACCTCTCAGCGGAGACGCGAGAAACAATGCACAGGAGCGCGCGGCGGCGGGCGCGCGGCGGCGGCGCGTCACTTGTAGCCGAGCTCCTCGATGCGCCCGTTCTTCTCCGTGATCTTCGCCTCGAGTTCATCTACGCGTCCCTTCGCACTCTCAAACACGCGCTGGACTTCCGCTTCGTTCGCGAGGGATAACGCATCATAAATTGCGACGCCCATGCCCTGCTTCGCTTGTTTGATTTGCTGCTTCAGCATAACGATCTCCGCTTGTAATTTCGACTTCTCGGCCGTCTTCTTGGCCGCGCTCGCGCCCTTCTTGGCGCCGTGGGTGACAGATTCCCAAAAGGATTTCTTCTGCTGGGGCGGGTCGGCGTCGGCCATGGTCGCGAGGCGAGCGTGCGCGGTAGTGGTAATCTGTGTCGTGCGGGCGACGCCGCTGGCGCAAGCTGTGGAGAGTTTAAGCTGTGGAGAGGCCCTAGCTACACAGGGAGTTCCTGCAGCTAAGACGACTTGCGGAACGGTAACCACTGCTGTTGCAAGCAAAAGAACGTCGCAGCGCGTCGTGATGAGCGCAGATGTGGCACAAATGAGGAACTTTCCAAATCGACGCGAAAAACCCGTACAACCCGAACAATATCCAGACGATAGACAGACAATTATCCAGCCCCACCATCCACCAGCGACAGCCCATCTAGCCGCGCCGGTGCGGGACCGAAGGAGCCTCTGCCGAGCGCCCCCAGGAACGCGTCACGCGTCGACCGCGCGGCCGCGACGACGAGGACGTCCGAGCCGCGCCGGAGCGCCTCCTCGCAGCGCGCGGCGCAGGCCTCGGCGACGGGATCCGTCACAAAAACGTCCGCGATCACTACGAGTTCTCCGGGCGGCAAGGGTGAGGATTCATCTTCTACGTCGAAGAGCTGAGTTGAGACGTCGAGGCCCTGGTCCGCGGCAGCTGCACTCACAAAATCCAGCGCGACAGAGTCGCGGTCTGTCGCGAGGACAGAAACGCCGGCGCGCGCGGCCGCCAGACTGGGCAGCGCGAGACCGCAGCCGATCTCGACCATCGATGCCGGCGCCGCGTCGGCGAGGAGGCCTCCAGCGATCCGTGCTGATGGCCAGAGTTGTGTTGATAATGCGTCGTGCGGGGTGCCATCGCTGCCACCACCGTACGCGACAGCGTAGACGTACAGCCCGTCGATGCCGTCGACGCGGCGCACGGCATGGCCGCGGATTGACGTGCGCTGCACCGCTGCAGCTGTCGTGCGCTGCACCGCTGCAGCTCCCGCGACGACGGCGAGGGCTCGCATGCAGCTATGCGTGCCCAGCAGACGCTGCACACTGGCAGCAGCAGAGTCACTGCTGGTCAAATGAATGCAAGAACTGTCGTTAGCTCGTTGCGCGTTGGGTCCGCGACGTCGAACACGCTTTGTGCACTTGCTGCAGGTGAGTATGGGGCTCGCACGCGGCCGGAGGCATGCCCCAAAATCAGGGCCTCAATGTGCGGGTATGCGGATCTAGAAAACAAGGTCGGTTCCACGCCTTCGCGCCGAGCCTTCGGACCAGTACCGCCGGAGGATGTATCGCAACTGCGCCTCACGCGGAGCCGCGTGCCCGCCCTCCTTGCGCGAGGCGAGCCCCGGGAGCGGCGCCTGCGTTCGCTGGGTCCCGGCGGCACGCGCCGCGCACGGAGGTCCTCTGTCAGAGCGCGCGGCGCTGGTGCTCATGGCAGATGTAAGGTACGAGGCCCGTGTCTTTGGAGAAGATTAATGGGCCAGTCCTGCTGAGATTCGGGTCCGGACGCGCGCTGGCGCCGCTCACCCGCGATACAATCCCAGCACGCCCCCAACCCAGCGCATAGCAGCGATTTGGGCGCGCCCAACCCGCGCGACGCGGCGAAACCCGAAGGCGCGCCCGGGAGAAGAAGCAGAAAAACTCACCCTCCCATTCGCTGCTGCGCCCCCTGGGCGGCGCCCGGCCTCTGGGACACCGGGAGCGGCCTCGCGAACCGCTGCGGACGCCGCCATCGCGCGAAGAGGACGCGAGAGCAGAAAGCAGCAAAACCGACCCTTCAACGCACAGGCAAGCCGAGTCGAGCCGGCGGCGCGACGTCTCCTCTTCGGCAGTGGACCAGCTCGCGCGGCAGCAACCACAAAGGAATGGACGGCGAGGTGACGGTGCGGACGGCGCCGCGGCGCGAGCCGCCGCCCCAAATGTCGGCGAAGTGATTGATGGGAAGCAGTGGCAGTTCAATGCCGAGCAGATCATCGGGAACGGGAGCTTTGGGGTTGTCTTCCGAGCGACGATCGTCGAGACCGGAGCAGTGGTCGCAATCAAAAAAGTGCTCCAGGACAAGCGCTTCAAGAACCGGGAATTACATATCATGAAGCAGTTGCGGAGCGAGCCTCATCCCAATGTGATTCAATTGCAGCACCAGTTCTATAGTTCTGGGGAGAGGTCAGACGACGAAGTGTACTTGAATTTAGTCCTGGAGTACATGCCCGACACCGTCTACGGCGTCGCGAGGGCCTGGCAGAAGGCGAAGACGCCCTTACCGACGACGCATGCGCGGATTTATGTGTGGCAGCTCTGTCGAGCGCTGGGGCAAATTCACGCGGCTGGGATCTGCCACCGCGACATCAAGCCCCAGAATTTGTTATTAGATCCCAAAACTCATGTCGTGAAGCTCATTGACTTTGGGTCTGCGAAAGTTTTGGTGCCGGGCGAGCCGAACGTGTCTTATATATGTTCTCGCTACTATCGCGCGCCGGAGCTGATCTTTGGGAGCACGGAGTACACGACGGCCATCGACGTCTGGTCGTCCGGTTGCGTTTTTGCGGAGCTGTTGCTGGGCGCGCCGCTGTTTCCCGGGGACTCGGGAGTTGATCAGCTCGTGGAAATCATCAAGGTGCTGGGCACGCCGTCGCGGGATGACATCCGGGAGATGAACGCGTCGTACACGGAGTTCAAGTTCCCTCAAATAAGAGCGCACGCCTGGGCGAAGGTGTTTCGGTCGCGAACTCCCGCGAAGGCCGTCGACTGCGTCGCGACCTTCCTGGCCTACGCTCCGGTAAAACGAGTGAAGCCCCTGAACGCGCTGGCGCACGGCTTCTTCGACGAACTCAAAGTCGCGGGCGCGCGCTGCGACGAGAACGGCGGCGGCCCGGCGCTGCCGCCGCTCTTCGACTTCACGCAGCTGGAACTCGCGGCGTGCCCGGGGCTCGCGGCCCTGCGGCCTCCACAGGCAGCCGCCGCGGCCTAGCCATTTTGACCCTCCACCGCTCGACCCAGGGTCCACGACCCGCTGTTAGCTGAACATTGACCATATAAGAGTATTTATTCGATATTGCTCCGAGTCTTCGCGGTCCGCGGTGCTTCCGACGCGTTCCCCCGGGGAGGCGTCGCGTCGATGGCGTTTAGCACTGTTCAAGTTACGACGGCGGACTAGTATTCACGCCGACGCCGCCCGAGTTCTCGAGGTAACTCTGGATGTGCGCGAGGGACGATGCGGGCGGCACGAACGAGAACGCAGAAGACTCCTGCGATACTAATTGTTCCAATGCCTTGTGCAACGACAACCCAACAATCTCGAGCTTCGCGTCGCCGTCGTCGGCCGCCATCGCGTCCTCGACGGCCTGCTGCGCCTCGGCCCGATCCAAAAACAAGGGCAGTACGGGCTTCCCGTCTTCACCTTGCACGGCCATCTCCATGCAGGCGAACAGAGGTAACTCTTGGCCGAGCGGCGACGCGCCTTTGGGCGCGCCCGCGGCCTCCATGCTATCCTGCGACGGGATCAGGACCGCGGCGCCCGTTCGATGCAGCTGGAACGCCTCCCCGAGGCCCATGGGCACGATGTCCAGACCTAACGAAGGGTGCTCCTCCTTCGCCGATTTCAACTCCGATTTTGCCGCATCTACGTCCGCGTACAGCAGTGCGAGCGGTTTTCCGTCGGCCTCGTACTGCAGCGGCTGGCCCTGCTCGTTCGCCACCGTGAACACCGGCAGCCGGTCGAGCAGCGCCTTGACGCGCGGCCAGCCGGCGGCGCTTACGATGGGATCCTTCGGTTTGTCTTCCGCGCGCAGCCGGCTCGGCGGCCGGCCGTCGCCGGACGGCGTGAACGCGCCGACTTGCAGCGCTGCAGCTATGAGGAGGAGGCGCATTGCAGCTTGCTGGTGCGCTGCCTTGCAGCACTTGTTGAGAGGAGCACGCTCGCAATAAGCTTGCGTCGGCGATCAATGGCCGCTTCGCTGAGCTCGTTTAATGCGCGTATATGTTCGTGCCTAGGTATGCGTGCTGTTTGAAGCAGTGCCAAGCTTTTGCGGCAGGGAGAGCGCCAGCTTTTGGGAGTGATTACTCAGCCGATTTGGCGCGGGATACCAAACCAAGCTCGCGTTACCACCAAATCCATCCGAACTGCTGCGGAAGCCCGAAAACGGAGTCATGCGGGCGTCGCTCGTCCCGATGCTGCTGATGCTGCTGATGGCACCCTGCCTTGCCCTAAACCTGGTCGAAATGAAGCCGTTAGCGGCCGCGATGCTGGCGAAACGGTGGGCCACGGACCAGGCAGAATTGGATCAAAAAGTTGGCATTAGGGACGACGGCGTCACCGGCGTCCTGCGGTTCGGTGATGACCTAAAGCGTCGGACCGAGGTGGCCAAGGCGTTGGACATGTGGCAGAAGACGAGTCTGGCGCTCGCGGCGGCGGCGAAGGGCGGCGGCGGCGCGACGGTCTGCTACGCCGGGATGCGAGAGCCGGGCCCGAACACCCTCGCCATGGTCAAGCGGAGTCCCGACGGCTGGACGCTCAATTTTTTGTTGTGCAATCCGAACGAGCGCGACTCGACGTGATCGAAGCGGCCGAGCGCGAGACGCTCGAGGCCCTCGCCGCGAAGGCGCCGACGCTGACGCCGCTCGGCAGCGTCGCGGCGACGCTCGTCTGCGACTTGGAGGAAGTATTAAGCTAGTAGTTAGAATCCCACAGCACAGTCTCCGGAGCGCCGTCGACGAGTGTCTCGGGGGAGGAGTCCCACGGCGGTGGCGGCGCCGCCCCGGTGGCAAAGGCGCCCAGGATCTCGAGCTCGTCGCCGTGGAGTCCCGGCAGCCCGGGGCCCCGCCGGTCCATTGGTGGTAAACCTCTCGCGACGAGCACGTCATCGACGCCCTGAACCGTGACGCGGCCGTGGTGCTTGATGCCCCGCAAAAAGAACGCGACGAGCGCCGGGCAGCACGCCGCGTCGCGTAGCGGCTCGAGCATCGCATCGGTCAGCGGCGGAATCTCGTCCGCGTGCAGGATTTTCAAGGCGTTGAAGCCGGCGCGGAAGATGGCTACGAAGGCCGCGTCATCGATGCGGCACCGCGACACGTCGAGGCGTGTCAACGCTAGATTGGATGGGAGGTCCGCGCACAACGCGCATACGCCCGCCGTCGACACGCGCGACTGTTGGAGATCGAGCTCGACCAGCGCATGAAGCGAGCCCGTCCGCCACGCCCTTCCTAAGTAGTCGAGTCCCACGTCCGTCAGACCGCAGCGGCCGAAGCCCGAGCCCAAATCCAGGGTCACGAGCGTCCGCAACCCCAGTTGACCCAGAGCCGGACACCCGCAGCACCGCAGCGCGAGGTAACTAGCTAGCGGCAGAATTTTGCCCCAAAGCCACTTCTCGAACTCGACGCCTTTGCGGAAGGCTCCACTTCCATCGTCGCGGAACCAGACTCGCCGACAGTCCGCCGTCAGCGAAATCAATGCCGCGTCGTTGCCCGAGTCGAAGGCCTCGCAAAGTTTGTCGTGCCGCAGCACGAGCGACGCGACCGCGCCCGCGCGTCTCGTAGTATTGCGCCACCGCTGCGCCACGACCGCGAGTCTCGACGCGACCACGACGCTCTCTCTTAATTTCGCGAGGTCCGCGTGCTCCGTGAGTCCGAGCATGGTGTCGGCCGGTGACTGCTGCAGCAATGGAGGCGGCGGGGCGCGCACGCCGTCGTCCGTCGACGCCTCGAAGAGGAGGAAGCCAAAAATAAGGCCCAAAACATCATCCGGCGCCTCGTTTAGGATGCGGTCGTAGCGCCGCGGCTCCAGCGCCATGGTGAACGCGTATTTGGCGTCTCAAACGAGCGGCGTCGAGCGTGGTGCCCGGAACGACCCGAATCAAAACGGGTTTTACAGCGACGGCCTCTCGACTACGGGAGCAAAGCGCAAAATTTCAATAAAGTTACTCAGAGGTAGTCCTGCAGCCCCCGGAACGCCGTCGAGTGCCGCGGCAACCGCGGCGCGGGCCGCCGCGCGGGAGTTTTTCCGGTAGCAAAGGCCCCCAGGATCTCCAGACCGCCGCCCCGCAACCCCGGCAACCCTGGCCCGCGCCGGTCCATGGGCGGCAGGCCCCGCGCAACCAACACGTCGTCCACCCCATGTTGCGTGATGCGGCCGTGGTGCTTGACACCTCGTAAGTGTAGAGCAACTAACGCCGGGCAGCAGGTTGGAGCCCTCAACGGCTCCAACATATTATCGGTCAAAGGCGGGATCTCGTCGGCGTGGAGGATCCTTAATGAATCGAAGCCGGCGCGGAAGATCGCGATCATGGCGGCGTCGTCTATTCTACAGCGACTGACGTCCAACCTCCTCAACTTGAGTGAGGAGGGGAGCTGATCACATAAAGCGACCAGGCCTGCCGACGACACCCGAGACCGTTGTAAGTCCAACTCGACCAGAGCGTGCAGACTGCCAGACCGCCACGCACCACCAAGTAAATCCAACCCCACATCGGTTAAACCACAATGCCCGAAGCCCGCGTCGACCAGACAGGGCATGCCACAGAACACGGTTCGCGCCACGACGTCCGCATCCACAGGTTCGGGCACGGTGCCTTTCGCACACAAGCGGTGGAAGCGGCACCGTCTTAATGTAGAAGCGTGGGCGTCCGCGATGGCCAAGGCTGCAGATGCCCTGTTTTTGTGGAAAGACCCTCCAAAATCAACGGCCACTGCGGATAGAACGAAGCGCGGCCCATTGTTGATGAGCTGCACGCGGCCGGGGCCCACACTTATTAAGGTAGAAGGTTGTTTGGTAGAAGCCAGCGACACGCAGTCCGCGACGCAGCAGGGGTCAAAAGCTAAGGCTAAAGGCACCGGCTCGTGAACGGTCATCGTCGCATCTCCTCGCACGACCGTCAACCCGCATTCCGTCGCGAAGTGCTCCAACCGATCGTCGGTTATGTCTCCACTTACAGCCGCGCCGTACGAGTAGCTCTCCTCCATGTGTGCTGGTAATGGTCGCGGCGGCAGGTCGTCCGGTCGACATTGGGACAGGTCCAAGGAACGCAGAGAAGATCTCAATGATGCGACTAAGACAGCCACATCACCCGCAGATAGTCTACAACCAGATATGTCCAATCTCTCTAGTTTGCTAAAACCAGCACCGGCCAATTTGCCCGCGCCCTCGCTACCCACTCGATGGCACATCGGCAAGGCCAAGCGCCGTAACGTGTGCTTCGAGGACGCGCCGATGTGGCCTAGGGAGCTATCGTCGACGTCCGAGAACCCGAGATCCAAAGTCACGACGTTCCGAAACGCCAATCGATCTAAAGCAGGACAGCCGCAGCATCTCAATGAAACACAAGAAGCCAGGGGCAAGACGTCGTCCCAGAGCCAGCGGTCGAACTGGGCCCCTTTCCGGAACGCGCCGCTCCCGTCGTCGCGGAACCAGACGCGCTGGCACGACGCCGTCAGGGCCTTCAGGGCGTTGTCGGCGCCTTCCCTGTGTACCCCTCCCATCACGACCCGAGTGTCAAACGTATCGACGAGCCGGTCGTGCCTTAGTACAAGGGAAGCGAAGGCGCCCGTCGCCTTCATCAGCCGCTGCCAGGGTTTGGAGACGACCGCTAAACGACTGGCGACGGCGGCCCGCTCTCTTAATTTGGCCAGATCCGCGTGCTCCGGGAGACCGAGCGCGGCCGCCGCCGGCGACTGCGGCAGGAGAGGTGGAGGCGGCGCCTTCACCCCATCTTCGTCGGTGGGAGCGTCACTACTTTCAAACAGCAATAAACCGAGCGTGCGGCACAACACGTCCTCGGGCATCCCATTCAGGATCATGTCCCATCTCTTGCGGCTGCGCCGGTGCGGCGGATGTTGAGCGAGGGGGGCTGCCTGCTTCGTGTCCATGGCCGCGTCGCCCCAGTCGTTGGCCCGCCAGGCGTCGCGCAGCTCGTTCAAGGACATGCTTTCGTGCCCTCCTCTCTCTTTGCTTTGAAATGGTACCCGCACGACGTCCCGGAGAGAGCTCTCGTGGGGGGTCCCGCAGGTCCTGGAAAGGCCCATGGAGGCTCTTTCCGCAGGGCGTGCGGGTTCCACTTGTTTCACGGTTTCACGCCGTCCCGACCTGAACGTCGCTTCGTGGGGCCGCGTGCGGCTGCCCCGGCACCGAATTTTGGAAGGAGCCTGCGCCCCGACTTCATTGTGCTTCGTGGGGCTGCCCGCGACGTCGCAGCGTTGTAATATGGTCCGCAGCCACGCCCAGCACCTCGAAGCGCTGCTGGCCGAGCAGCGCCTCATCGCCGCCCAGAAGCCGAACCTTCAGCTCTGTTGGAAGTTCCTGGAGGAGGAAATCGCGCGCGTCAGGGCCGCGGAGAAGGTTAATCCGACGCGTACTACACCAGTGAAGACGCCGTCGGGGCGGCACGTGAAGAAGACGCCCGAGCAGCATGGCGCCAAGAAGACGACGCCAAACAAGACGACGCCTGACAAACACGTGAAGCGCGCCACGCCCGAGCATGGCGCGACGAAGAAGCCCGCTGAGCTGCCCGAGGCGAAGACCGCGCCCGTCAAGGCGCCGTCGATGCTGCAGCGCGTCAAGCGCGCCGTCGGCGCGGACAGTAAAGTGCAGCCTATTGCACAGAAGGAGGACGCCCTCTCGCCGGTGAGGACGCCCTCTCACCGGATGGCGTCGCCCTTGAAGCAGAAGAACACCGATTCGGCGCCGGAAGTCTTGAGTCCCGCGTCGCGGCTCAGAAGGAAGAAGGAGAAGCTCAAGGCCTTCTCCACCGCCGGCGCCGTCGACGAGAAGATCCAGAACGAGTATAGGCGCAAGCGCATCCTCCAGGAGGAGGCCGTGACGTCGAAGCGAGAGTTATGTGATATGGCTCTGGAAGAACGGGCGCAGAAAGCGAGGGACTTTACGTGCGTCGGCCACGACACGGTCTTCATCTCCAAGGCGAAGGCGTATCTACGGTTGCAATTGTTCCTGAATGCGAGACGGGACTACATGCTCGTCTGTACTCGAGCGGCTCAGCACGAGACCTACGAGCCCGTGTTAGTGTCCGAAGCTGAGCTTGCTAGGGCGGTCACGGCCTACAACAAGGGCAAGAAGCCTACCCTATCCAAAACAGGTACGGAGGCCGAGGACTGGGCCCTGCACTACCTGTTCAAGTGCGGTCGAGTCACTATCGCAGATGACAAGTGCGAGATCCTCGGCGTCGACTCGTTTAGTCTGGACGACGCGATGAAGTGCGGCAACTACTCGGACGTGAGTTGCTTCGGCGCGTGGCGCGCGATCACGCTCGAGCACTGGCAGCCCGCCGGCGCCGAGGGCGACAAAATTGCCAGAGCCTTCGACGCCACGTTCGTCGCAGCGGAGGAGGACATCTCCGCCAACGAACGCGGAAGGGAGGAGGCCGAGGCGGAGCGAGTCAAGATGAACGCCGCGGCCAAGGAGCTCCAGGCGCAGCACGCGGAAGACGCGCCCATGCTCGACGGCCTCATCGCGGGCCACGCGCCGGGGCAGAAGCACAGCGCGCATCCCGTGAAGCACCACAGCGCCGGCGATCGGCCGCGGTCGCGCGTGAAGCCGGCTTTGCCGAAGGCCGCGCATGGCGGCCACTAGGGGTCGTGCCGTGATGATACTAAGATCAAGAGTCCACTTATGGCATTGAGGGGGCTCTGAGGGGAAAGGGACGTAGTGAGAAGAAAAAGGGGACCGACTAGGTCTCGATGATGTTCTGGCGAAGTGCGTCCGGGACTTCGTCCTTGTTGTGCCAGGCCTTGCCCATGGCCTCATCGAGGTTTGCCTCGGAGAACATCTGCGACACGGCGGACAGGTAGAGCCGCGAGCGCAGGTCGTCGGCGACGAGGCAGAGCACGTCGATGGCCGCGCGGTCGTCCTCGACGGTGAGGTTGCCGTCACGCGGATCAGTGACCTCGTGGTCCGTGGGGGCCTGTGCGCAAATCGATGGCGTTGATGTCGACGACACGGCGCCGTGAAATTTTGATTGATGCACTGGTGGGGGCCAGCTTGCCCTCCGATATGACGTATCTCTTCACGCCGGCGCACCGGGCGAACTCTTGCTCCACAAGACACCAGGCTCGGCTCCAGTACTCCGGGTGATCGATCGACACGAACGCGTCGCAGGCCGTGATGTATAACCCCAACGCGTTTACACCGCGGATTAGTTCCGCGAGATCGTCCTGTTCGACGCAGGCGAGGTCGAACCAAATGTATACCTTGTCGAGGTCGACGCCCTCCTGCTTCGCGTAGGCCTCCGCGGCAGCGACGATCGCCTGGCGCTTCGTTCCTTGATCGTCATCTGGATGTGTAAGCGTCAGCCAGCGCTGGGAGAAGAAGAGAATCTTGGCGCCCTCAGGCAGCTCGGACGCGTCGACCTGGGGCGTCGGTCCTTCGTCCTTGCACGAGCGTCTAGGGATGGAGTCCCTCGCGCCAAAGACGTCGGCGGGAATCACCTTCATGGCGCCTAGCTTGCGCCCTTCATCATCGCCGAGCTTGGCGAGCTCCTCGCAGATGACCTTGCGACGCGTCGCGGCGCTCTCCTTCCGCGGCAGGTTCTTGATGATCGGGTGGATCTGCTCGATAATCGCCTTGTTCTGCGCGAGCACTTCTTTCCGGACCGGCCGCACGACCTCTGAGGGTTTGCCGTACCAATGACCGTCGCGGGCCTCCATGTCTGAATTCGGCGCGATCATGGCCTTCCACAGCTTGTTGATGTTGGCCATCGACAGCATCGACGGCGCGGCCGGAACCTGGACCCGCGCCACAGCCGGTCCCAAAGGCGTTGCCTGGTCCTCCTCTATTTCGCTCAGCTTCTCAGCACCGGGGAGTACAGACACGCCGCGGTCCAAATTAAAGCGTAGCGCGGCTTGTGCGGGGGATAACGTGTCGTGACCGAGCGATTGCTGGTCCAGCACTGACCCTTGCCCAAGGGGCGTGTGAGCCAAGAATGCTATTTTTTCACGGCGGCAGAGGTCGTAGATGGCTTGCTGGTGGTGGAGGATATGCGCCTCGGCCTCATAGACCGCGGGACGGATCTCGCAGAACTCGAGGAGCCGCTCCAGCTGCGGCGCGCTGATGTTGCAGATGCCGAGAGCTCGCACCTTTCCTTCCCGATACAGCGCTTCACACTCCTTCCAGACTTCATCGAACGCGATCTCGCCCGGCTCAAACTTCTCAGAGAAGCGCACGCAGCACAGCGGAGCGTAGACGTCTATGAGCGGCTGCCCCTCGCGTTTCATAGGCATCATCTCTGCTTCGTGGGCCTCGAGCGACTTCCGGACATTTCCCGGTTCCACGCCCATCTGGAAGGGGTCCGGATGCCCCACCATCACGAAGTCGGACAAATCCTTATCCGAGAGCTGCTCGGCGATCGCCACGCGCGCGAAGGCCTTGTCAAAACCCGGCATCGTCGGGCAGGGGCCCGCGCAGTCGAGCATGCCTGTGCGTTAGAGTAAACTTTGACCATCGCTTGATGCGGACTCCGCGGCGTACGCATGCCGTAGCCGTACGCGATCTCGTGCACGCGCTCGCCCTCTTCAAAATGCTTGTAGAGGCCCGCCGAGCCGACGCCGATCCTTGGTAAGTAGCCGCCGCAGAGGTGGAGCGAGTCCAAGAGCGCCTCGACCTTCGGCTTCACTCCGTCCGGTAGCTGGGCGAGAGCGGCCTCGACGTCCGGGGCGACGGCCTGCCCTTCCATTTCCGCCTTGAACGCCCGGAGGCAGGCCAAATCCAGCGGCTTGGTGATCGCGCGGTTCAGTCGGCGCTGGACGCACGGCTCGAGCGCGACGAGGCCGTGGACGAGGATGGCCTCGTTGATGCCGTGCGCCAGTGACAGCCGCGCCGCCAGCGCTTTGATGTTGTCCGGTGCATCCGGCACCTCCAGCGCCTCGTCCTTCTCAAAAAAGCTACCTCCTGCGCCCATGGTATCTCTCTATACTTGCTGCCTTCTTGCGCAATTCGTTCCTGGCGGACCCTGCGCGAGTTATCTGGCAGCTGCGACGTCCTGGGCAGCGATTGCGCAGCGATCTGGATCCAATAGCGGCGCTCTTCTGTGCATGCTTGGCTCGGAGGGCAGAGGGCCGGCCACGCAAATCAGCGTTCTCGACGCGCCATCGTATATGTGGAGGCGTATGCAGAGACATGGAAATGCTAGCGATGTGAATAAGCGTATTACTAGATATGTCGGCGTCGGACTATACGACGACTTGACATGTGAGCCCGACAGAGGGGCCTAGGTCTTGATGATGTTGGAGCGGACTCCCTCCTCCGCGCCTTGAAATACCCTGTTGCCGATGGCCTCGGCCAGTTGGCCCTCCGTGGACCATTGGGAAATACCACTGAGGTACAAGCGCGAGCGCAGGTCGTGCGCTACGAGGCAGAGGACGTCGATCGCCCCGCGGTCGTTCTCTACTGTTAAATTGCCGTCGCGCGGATCCGTCACCTCGTGGCTAGTGGGGACCAGTATACCGTCCGAGCTAATCACGAAGCGCGGCACTCCCGCGCACCGTGCGAACTCTTGCTCCATCAGGCACCATGCTCGAGACCAGTACTCAGGATGGTCGATCGAGACGAATGCGTCGCAGGCCGTGATATATAAGCCCAGAGAATTCACGCCACGCACGAGTTCGGCTAAGTCGTCCTGTTCGATGCACGCCAGATCGAACCAGATATATATCTGTTCCAGCTCGACGTCCGCCTGCTTAGCGTAAGCCTCGGCCGCGTCGACGATTGCGGTGCGTTTTGTACCCTTATCATCGTCAGGATGTGACAGGGTGAGCCAGCGCTGACTGAAGAATATCAACCGGGCACCTTCGGGCAGGTCCGAAGCGTCGAGTTGGGGGGTCGGACCCTCGTCCTTGCAGGACCGCCGGGGAATTTTGTCCTGCGCCGCGAAGACGGTCGCAGGAATCACTTTCATGGATCCGAGCTTGCGGTCGTCGCCGAGCTTCGCCAGCTCCTCGCAGATCACCCGCCGCCGCGCCGCGGCCGTTTCCTTCCGAGGCAGCGCGGCGATGATGGGCCGGATCTGCTCGATCGTGGCGCTATTCTGCGCGATGACCTCCTTGCGCACGCACCCCTTGTCGTCCGCGGCGGACAGAACGTACCAGTGGCCGTCGTCCCGCCGCACCAGGTCGGCGGTCGGCGCGATCATAGCCTTGAACTTTGAGTTGACCGCTGCTACCGAGAGAGCGACGAAGGCAGCTGGCGGGGGAATGCGCGCAACGGGCGGACCGAGCGGAGTCGCCTGGTCCTCATCAATCTCTGATAGTTTCTCCGCGCCCGGGAGCACCGAGACGCCGCGATCGAGATTTTGCCGCAGAGCAGCTTGCGCGGGCGAGAGCGTATCGTGCGCGAGCAACGCGCTATCTAGGACGGTTCCCTGACCAAGCGGCGTGTGCGCGAGCATCGCGATCTTCTCGCGGCGGCAGAGGTCGACGAGATCTTGCCGCTGGTGCATAATGTGTGACTCGGTCTCGTAGACGGCCGGTCGAATCTCGCAGAACTCCAGGAGCCGTTCCAGCTGCGGCGCGCTCATGTTACACACGCCCAACGCGCGGACCTTGCCTTCGCGATGTAGCTCCTCGCACTCCCTCCACACTTCATCGAAGGGTACGTTTTCGTCCGGCGACCACCCGTCTAACCGCGATGCGCCGAACGGAGCGTAGACGTCGACGAGGGGCTCTCCCTCGCGTGCCATCGGCGCGAGCAGCTCCTGCTGTTTCGCCAGACTTCGCCGGACGTTCCCGGGCTCCACGCCCATCGACCAGGGGTCCGGGTGGCAAATGAGCACGAAGTCGCTCAGATCTTTGGTTGCCATCTGTTCCGCCATGCGCGCGCGGTCGTAGAGGCCGCTGAAGGGCGGCATCGACGGGCAGGGGTCGGAGCAGTCCCACATGCGGCAGCCCTGGTCGTAGGCGTGCTCGTGGGGACGCGCGCCTTCCTCGAAGTGTTTATACAAGCCACCACTGCCCAGACCGATGCGAGGCAAGTAGCCGCCACAAAGGTGGAGCGAATCTAAGAGTGCCACGACCTTGTCTCCGATGCCCGCCGGTAGTGCGTCTAGCGCGGCCTGAACGTCCGGCGCGACGTCCTGTCCCTCCATTTCCGCCTTGAACGCCCGCAGGCAGGCAAGATCGAGCGGCTTGGTGATCCGTCGATTAAGTCGACGCTGCACGCACGGCTCGAGCACGACCAGGCCCTGGCATATGATGGCTTCCGCGACGCCGTGCGCCGCCGAGAGCCTCGACGCCAAGGCTTTGAGGTGCTCTGGCGCATCCGGCATCTCCATTTCTTTGTCGTCCGCCGCCTCGACGAAGCCCTGCGAGGCGCCAGCGCCCATTTTTATCTACTGTTCTGCTGCCTCCGTCCGCAATTCGTTCCTGGCGGAACTTGCGACAATGTATCTGACAGCTGCGATGCCTTGGGCAGCGATTGCGCAGCGATTCTGATCCAGCGCCGCGAAACTCGGATTAGCTAGTGGCCTAGACACACTAGGCTTGGCCGAGTTATTGGCCTTTGCCGAGCTCTGCCTACAGCCGGTTATTTGACCTAGAACGAAGCCTGGGGCTACAGTTCGACGCCACCTTGCTGCTGGTATAGCCAGGACCGAGCCGTCCGCCACAGCACCACTATGGAGAACGAGGCAGCAGTGCTGCGCGACGCCGCGGCCGACGCCCAGGCCGTCTACACCTTCGTGGGCTGGATGCTCGTGATCGGCGCTCTTTCCCTCGTCGCGGTCCAGCGGCGCAAGCTCAAGAGCGCGTCCCTCTACGACCGCCGCTCCAAGGCATAATGAGCAGAGCGCTGCGCGAGCTGGAGCGCGACCTCGCGGCGACGCGCCAGACGCGCGCCGCGGTAGCCGCTGGCGACGTCGTCGACATGGAGGACCCGGACGTGCATGCTACGGACGACGCATTTCTGAACCGCCCGACGCTCTTCGACGACCTGGCACGGACCGAGGCCCGCGACGAGCTCGCGGAGGAGGACGCGCGGGCCGCCGCGGATGCGGCGCGCCACGCATGTTTAAGGGAGGCGCTCGCCGAAGCGGTGGCGCGGGCCGCGCAAGCCGTCGCGTTCCGCCTGCCCGATGATGTCGCGAAGCAGGTAGGCCAATTCGCTGTCGACGCGGACTGCCTCCGCGACGAGTTCTGCGCATGCGGCCAGGTGGGCAACTTCGCTGTCGACGCGGGCTACCTCTGCGCATGCGGCCCGGTGCGCGCCCCAACACTAAAATTCGGCGCGGTCCCGCGCGTCACGCTTGTGTCATGCGCGACGTGCGGCAAATGCCGGGCGCTCTCGAGCGGCCCGGGAGAGCTGGACGTCGTCGACGCGGGGTCGCCCCCGGGCTTTTTGTTGTCCCGCCACTTCGCTCGGGTCGCGATCTGCCGTCACAAGGACTCTGCAGCGGGAGTTCCAATCGTGCAGCGCTCCCCGGATTCGGTCTGGCACAATTTTCGGGCAGCCGTGGCGGACGAATGGGTCACCGGCACGGCGCGCTACAGGGTCACACTCGGGTGCATTATGCGCGGCGCGGTCGCGATCGGCGTCGCCAGCGCGCGGGCCAAAATCAACGACACGAATCACTGGATCCCCGGCGGAGAATTGGAGACCGTTGCGTTCGTGTCGGGCGCTGAAGACGTCACGCCGGGGCTGTACGGGCGACTGCACTGCGACAAAAATTGTCCAGCGGGGGCTAGGTGTCAGCGATGCGCCGATGGTGTTCACCTTCTGCCCCATAAGCCATGGCGAGAAGAACTAAGGACGGGCGACGTGGTGGAGGTGGTGATCCAGCTCCGCGACGTCCAATTCATCGTCAACAACCGACTCGTGGGACACCTACCGAAGCCGGCGGGGCGGCTGCGGGTGTGCGTCGGATTGATGTACGCGCGCGACACCGTGCGCATCGATCGCTTGTAAGAATCTTAACACATTTTTACAATTCAATCCTCCCGCTGCACCGCAAGTCCCGCACCTGGCAGGCCTGGTCCGCCCGGAGCGACGCCCGGCACGTTTCGGCACACGAAGTCGCGCACGCGGCCGCGGCGACGCTCGAGTCCTCGCCGCGCACCTTGCAGCGCCAGGCCGGGCTCGCGCCGACCCAGGCGCAGTCGTGGCCCGCGTGGCCCGCGTGGCGCCAGCGACCGTCGTCGCCGCACGACGGCGCGAAGGGCCGTGCTTCCGCGACCTCCGTCCGCCACCGCTCGATCGAGAGCCTGGCCCAATCGAAGCCCCCGCCGTGCGTCTCGACGGCTTTGAGAACCTTCTGGTGCGCTCTTAGTAAATCGGGCGTCAGCGCGTCCCACGACTCCAACAAAAGAGCAGGCAATCCATAAAACAGCTCGCGCGTCAGCGGCGAGTCGAGGACGATGGGCGCCGCCCCGAGGGCCAACGCCTCCCAGTGCCGGTGGCAGTCGATCTTGGACCCGCGCGGGGACACGACAAAGGGCGTCCGGAGCAGGTCCGCGAAATACGTCTCGTCGGTGCCACCGTAGTACGCATTCTTGACGCCGAAGTTCTCCTGAACTACGGACTTGGCCGTCGCGCGGTTCAGGCCGTGCACCCTGAAATTAACGTACAGCGAGCCATTGCGCGCGTGGAACGGAACTTTCCGGGAAGCCAAGGCGGCGGCGAAGGCCGGGCTCCGTCGCGACACGCCCATGGGCACGTGCCTTAATTTGGGCCGCGCGACCCACGTCTCGTGGAGTTCTGGCTTGCCTTTCGTCGAGTTCCTCGCGTCCTCGATGGCGCTGTCGTGGTCCATGACGAACCAGGCGCTCAGCTTCGACTCGTCGGCGAGCATTTCCATTAAAGCTGGGGCGCAGCCCTCGTGGCCGTGCTTCGCGTAGGCGCGGTCCCAGGGCGATCCATGTTCTCCAGTCGGGTAGGGCAACGTCAGTAACGTATAAGATGCGACATGGTCCGCCCGCTGGAGCAGGGGCGCCGTGACGTTCGCGAACGTGCAAATGGCGGTCAGCGCGTCGGCCTTGGTCGCGAAGCGCAGCGGCACCCAGAACGTCGGGTGCCGGGGCAGCGTCTTCATGTCAAGCGCGCGCACCTCGCTCGCGTTCAGGAGCAGGTTGGTCACGATATGTTGCGTGCGGTTCGGCGCGCGCGCGTAGCACCGTTTATGCGGCGGCTTCTGCGCGACGAGCTTCGCGACGCGGTCGTTCAGGGACCGGCCGGCGTCGGGCGGGTGACAAAAAATGATGTCGTAGCGGTCGTGGACCACTTGCGAGGCGTCCCGCGGCCAGGGCGTCGCGGCGGCGGCGGCGAGCAGGGCGAGGAGCCGCGGCAGCACGACCGGACGCCTGCCGCCACCACGGCTTTCCGCCGCCGCACGGCGTGGGAGCCGCCGCATCGATGCTCGGGCAGCCCCGCGGCGGCTATGGCACCATCAACATCGCCTGGCAGCCATCCATGCGGCGTACCGCTGCCCACAAAAATTGCCCAGCCATCTCCATGAAATTTGCAGCATGCAGCCGTCGTGCCAATCACCCCTGCTGCCGCTATGAACATACGCAGACGAAGCCGACGTGTCTAGAATCGAGCCCTGCGGTCGAGGAGCGCGTCAATTCGCATCGCTAAGGGGCTGCCCGGCATGCCACGATGCGCCTGATGCTGCGCCTCGCGGCGGCCGCGTGCGGCCACGCCGCACACGTGAAGCCCTACGGCATCTGCTGGACGCGCAACGAAGCATCCGAATCACATCCTTCGTTGAATCTGGGCAACCTGCTGCGGTCCGCGACGTCCGCGCGCCGCGCGTCGGAGGGCAAGGTCCCCCTCTGCCTCTTCACGAACCTCGACGAGACCACTATAATGAATGAGGCCCTTACGAAATACGGGAACGAGTCCAAACATCTCTTCGACGCCGTCCTGCAGGACTCGCTCGCGACGTACGTTCCAAAAACGGGCGCCGAAGCTTTGCTCCTCTGGCCCACAACACAATACAAAGTGATACGGTCGCGCGTCGGGCGTTTACTGAATTTAGCAAGGGCGCCCTACGAGATGACCCTCTTCGTCGACGACGACACGTACTTTTGTGCGCCTCATGGCCCCGACGGTTTATTCAACTCAATAAAGTGGCTCCACGATACGAGGGAGAGACATACGCTACGCGCGCAAGTTTTTGGACATAATGGAGGAGGCAAGGAGTGCATCTGGCACAAGGTCCTACACGAGAACGCGTCGTTCTCCTCATCATTAGAAGGCGACTGCAACGATCAGGGACTCGAAAACAAATGCCTTGGAGAGAGGGGCATCCAGGGCGGCGCCTTGGCCGTCACGCGCAACTCCACTCTGACGAAACTCGTCGACGAGTGGGTGGACACTTTTCTCTTCGAGCATACTTGTGTTTTGGGCCTCAATGAGACGTCGGAGTGCCGCTCGTACATTAGGGCAAGGGAGAAGCACGAAAATAAAATAGGTATGCAGGGCGGGACTCTTGGTGATCAGCTGTGTGGAAATCAATCAGTCCGTAGGGTGCATGCTGGCTCCGTCGAGCGGTGAGGAACCGGCATCGCCACGCCATCGAGCAGGCATCGCGTCGATGGCGTGGAGGACGACGCGAACACGCCGTAAAATTTTGATTTCCACACAGGCGACCAGGGCGCCTTCCGGGCCATCGCGGAGCAGCGCTGCCGCCGCAATGCGTCAGGAGACTGGTCGTTGGGGACCTTACCGAGAGCGTTCAACGTCCGCGAGATCCATCCTGCCCGCGATTCCTTGGATGACGTCGCGAAGCATTTACGGAAGCAGCACACGGCGGTCGTCGATTGTAGGCATGACCCGCAGGACATTACCCTCTTCGGGCCCATGTTGATGATTCACTCGAAGCATTATCTGAATGACCTGAGAGATGACGCGTTGATCGAGGAGACCTGTGAGTTAGCTAATCGCCCCGTGCGCAAGGGGGGCATCGCCTGGCGCGGGTCCAAGGACGATAATTATATGTGTAGTTAACTTAGGACTTCGACGCGCCCATTTGCGAAGATACGCAGGCGACTGTTTTGGTTCAAAACGCCGCAGGCCTGGCGGGTCTGGGCGACGAGTCCCCGCGTCGATTTACTCATCCAATGCAAGTAGAAGTGGCTGTGGAGCACGACCGCGGGCCCGTCGAGGGCGCCATACAACGAATCCGACACGTTCGCGGAGCCGCGCTTCAGCACCAGGTCTCCGTCGGTCGGCGGATGTAGGAAGCGCACGTTGTAATTCGCCGGCAGCGCGCCGATGGTCCACGTCGCGTTCGAGCCGCGGCAGCGCTCCTTCGCGACTTCGCGGAGCGGGGGCTGGTCGGCCCCTAGTTGAGTATCATGGCCCCAGGCGGGCGACTTGAGTTCCTTGTCGTAGTAGTACACATAGGCGCCGAACCAGGCGTCCACGAACGCGTCGAGCCCCGGCCCGCGCTTTAGTAAAGCGGCGCCGCCCTGCAGCCCCTGCACGTGCCCGTGCGTCGCCAGCGACGGGCACGCGCCGGCGCCGGCCTCCCACGTTACGTTGCCGGAATTCCGCGCGGCCCGGAGCCGACCCGCTTCCTCGAGGGCGCCTTCGTAGCTCTTGCCCTTGGCCATGGACTCCGGCACGAAGCGCACGGTACGCGTCGCCAGCGCCCTTAGCTTATCTTCGAGATCGTCGGTCGGGCAGAACACGGTGTCGTCGTCGACAGCCAGCGTGACGTCGAAGGGCACGCGCGCCAGGTTGCGCATCCGCATTAATCGTGAGCGGAACTTGACCCAGACGTCGTCGAAGCGGATCACGGCGTGGCCCCGCACCTGCTTCTCAAAGTTTGTGAGCGCGTGGAGGGCCTCGAAGGGCTCCTGCGCGATGATCTCGTCGAAGAGATCCAGTGAGCCGGGATCCTTGCGGAAGCCGCATCTGTGCAAGTCCGCCATGGCGTCGCGCACCGCGGTCGCTGGCGCGTCCGTGAACAGGCATGTCTTGACCGCAGGGTGGAAGGTTTTCAGAGTGATCGCCGAGGCCCGCAGGGGCGCCCAGGGCGCCAGGGCGTCGGGGACGTGGCCGTGGCGGCAGGCCTGCTCCTTATACTGCGGTACTTCGTTCCGCGTCCAGCAGACGCCCACGCTAAGGCTTTTGGCGGCCGCGAGCGCGACGACGGCGCTCATCGCGACACTTGAGCGCATTGCGTTGAAATCAGGTGGCAGGTTCAACCGCCTCCATTTCGTATCCGCTCGTGCCACTGTCCAAAAAGATTAATGGCGGGAATCGCGGCGGCGACGAGGAGTCTGGTCCACTGCACAGGGACGCCTCGCGGGCGGTTCACGACTTGGTGTAGCAGCCCTCCAAGCCACAATAAGTAAACCAAATTCTGGATCTCTCTTGTGCAAAAGAAAATGCAGAAGATGGCGTATGACGCAGCGAAGCCCAGCCCTACCACGACGCATCTGATGCCAGGGTGGTAACCTTGCAACCGCAGCCGCGCGTCCAGCGCATCCAAGAAATCGGGCTGCCGTTGCGCGAAGCCAAAATCCCTTTTTACGTCACTCCAAACTCGCGCGAAAAAGCGTTCCACTCCGCGACGGTCTACCATGCTCTGCCCATCGACAGACTGAGCAAGGGCTGCCCAGGTCCGCTAGGCCGACGTCCCCCACGCCGTCCCACCCGTACCGGAGGCGTCGGGAGAGATGCCGTCGTAGGGCGGGAGCGGTCCCTCGTCCTAGTGGCTCGCTCCCGCCTCGACCTAGCGCTGATTGAGAGGAGAGGCGCAAAAGACCCCGCCAATACGCAGGGAACTGCCCTGGACGCAAACAGACGACGTCGAGAGCCTAGCCGCCCCAAGCAGCAGCTGCCCAACGCCGTTTTTTGGCTCCGCCGGGCAGCCCCTTGACAGCGCCAAGCCTCTCCCCCCCCCGACGCCCGCCGACGCCGCCGCCGCATCACAACAACCATGGCCGACGACTACATCGGCAACCGGAGAAGGCGACGAGAGACCATGCCCGGCCAGCCCGGCTGCCATATTAGATTTGAGACGGCCATCGCGACGGAACTCAAACGCTGCACGGACCAAATCTACGCCGGCAATGTGGAAGATAGAGCGACCATGGCCGCGAAGCTCAAGGAGCGCAAAATAGCCAACACGAAAGCAAGCGTCGTATTGGGTACGGACGAACCCCTGTGGGAGACGGACATGATGCGGAGCATGTCGAATGGCGAGATCACGCCGGAGTTCATCCAGTGCATGATCGAGGACAAAGCGCAGGCCGACTCGTTGGCGGCGGAACTGAAGATCGACCACTGCATCGGCGTGGTCACGGGCGTCGAGCCCACGACGAACTTCACGCAGACGAGTACGATGGCGGACCCGACCGGCGAGATGCACAAGTACACGTCGAAAATTGGAGGGAGAACGGCCTCGAAAGCGTCTTCAGTATATTTCGGGTCGCACGAGCCGGACTACCACACGACGATGCAGGACTGCATGAGCGTCGTTGGGATGGACACGGCTAAGGGTCTGGGTCAGGGCGACGCGCGCGCGCACGCAAAGTTGCTCAAGTCGAAACTCCAAGTATCAAGCTTCCAGATCGGCTACGACGAGCCGACGTACGTCAGTGCGATGCACGAGGGGCATCCCCCTCTCAACGTCGCTGCGGCTCAGAGGATTCTATCCAAAGAAGTGATGGATGATCTCAGAAAAGTACACTATTCACTGGGAGAAGATAAAGTGGTGTACGAGACGGACATGATGCGCAGTATGCGCAACGGCGAGATCACGCCGGAGTTCATCCAGTGCATGAAGGAGGACAAGGCGCAGGCGGACGCGCTCGCGGCGGAGCTGAAGATCGATCATTGTCGGGGGGTCGTGACGGGCGTGTACCCGGAGTACTGCTGATTTGCATAAGGTATTCTTCTCGTAGTCTTGTGGCGATGGCGTGTTGCGGTGCTGGGACTCGTGGGCGGAGCCCCTGCCCCCAGCCCTCGGCAGGGCTGGGGGAAGATGCTGGGGGAGGCACCCGCGCGGATGGCAACTTGGCAGAGCGGGCCCACTTCACACTCCAGCGCACCCAGCTACGCCTCGAGACCTCCAAGGAGACGCCTATCGACAGGTGCTGATCGTCGGCGAAGGCTAGTATATCGCAGCCTTGCAGGCAGACGGCCCAGGTAGCAGTGCTTACGCGGCGATACTGGGACCGCAGGCGTGCGTGCCAGCCGCTGGCACGCTTGCTACCGCACGTTTGAAGCCATCGCAACGACGCCGTAAGCAGTAAGGCAACCATGAGGACGCTGGCCGCCGTGCTGGCGCTGCCTCTCGCCGGGTCGCTCGTGCCGCGCGCGGCGCCGCTGCGACGACGGAGCGCCGCCCGCGCTTCTACAACCATGTTGGTGGGAGCGCCGGCGCCGAGCGACGCCTTCGCGAAGGTCGCCAGCGACGCCGGCGCCGCCGCCTCGTTTTTCGCAAACAGCGGCCCCAAAGTGGGCGAGCTCACGTCGAAGACCGCTGTTGCTGGTGCCGCGTTATTAGCCGGTGCTTTAGCGCCGGGCGGCGTCGTCGTCGGCGGCGCCGCGGCTTTATTGGGTGGCGGCCTCACGCGCGTCGGCATAGCCCCGGCCTTGGTCGAGGGCCGCTACAAGGCCATGCAGGCGCGCGTCGCGTCGTTACTGAGGGATGCGGCGCAGAAGGGCGACTGGACGACCGTGTCCTCGGGCCAGGTCCAATCTATTGTTGAAGAATTTTCTCTCCCGGAGCAGTACGCGACCGCGCTACTCCAGCAGATCTACGCCAAGTACCTGGTGGAAGTCATGCGCATGCCCGACGTCAAGACGGCGGAGATGAACGACCTGACGTCTCTCAGGAACATTCTTAATCTCTCGGCAGAGTCGGTGGGCAATGCCCACTACGACGTGGCCGTCGAGGTCTACAGAGAATTGCAGTGGACCTCTGACGAGGTGTTAGCCGACGAGTCCTCGGCAGAATATAGGACCATCTCCAAGTTATTGTTTTTATCTGATCGCGCGTTCGCGACGTCCGACGGCAAGGACAGCGAGGAGTACGGGTATGAAGTTGGAAGGGTCAGAGCCGTCTTCGACCTCAAAAGATCGACGCTAGACTCTAGATGTTCGTCGGTGGCCGCTCCTTTTTATGAGAGAGCGTTAGCTGGCACCCTCGAGAAGCTCGGGTCTGTAGATGCGGCCATGCTCGAAAGAGCCCGCTCCAAACTAGGCGTCGACGACGAGGACGCGGCGAAGATGCACTCCCAGTGTTTGAACGAGGAGATCGACTTGCTGTTGAAGGATGGCGAATTGACTGATTCCGATGCCGAGCGGCTCGATCAGCTAGCATCGGTCCTGGGCATCTCCAACGAGGACGCGTCGCAAGCCATCGCGGCGAAGACCGTGCCCATCTACGTGGACGCGACGCGCAAGGCGGTCGACAACGCCATTGCTGCTGACGAAGCTGCGCAAAAGGCGCTCGGTGCCGACGCGGCGTCTTCACTGGAACTTCAACGTGACGCGGTCGCGGCGATGGCGTCCTCGCGATAGCGCGTCGCGTCGATGGCGTCTTCATGAGCACACGAGAGTCTACGGGTCTCGTGACGGCGTCCGTGCCACACAGGCGATGAATTGGAGACATTGAGGAAGAAGTTACGATTGGAGGACGCCACCGCGGAAGGCGTCTTCAAGGACGCCGTCAAGGGCGTTTTACAAGCTCCTTACACCGCGGCGTCGTCCGCGCTCAAGCTCCAGAACACTCCTGGTGCGTTGGCTTCTCTCGAAAGATTGATGGACGTGCGACGAGGTGTGGATATAGTAGTAGCGAACGCCAAGTTCCTCGAATCGTCAGGAGGCGCCGAGGCCTTCGCCGAAACTCTGGCCGGTGGCGGCAAGTCCCTACCGCTGTCGCTCTACAAGCTTGTGTACGTGGAGAAGTGCGAGGATAGTGATGCCCAAGAGGAATTATCCAACTTAGCTGCCACTCTCTCGTTGACGGACGCCGACACGAAGATGGTGCGCGAAGGCGTGTTGGCACCGAAACTCGACCTGAAGCTCGCCGAAGCGCTCAGAAGCAACGACCTGTCGGATCTGAAGGACTGGATCTCTTCCGTGGACTGCCCCGAGAATTTAGTGAAGGACAAGTATGTGAGAGCCTACACTGATAAGTTACGAATGAGCGAAGCGATCCCCTCGCCCGAGCGGACGGAGGAGCTCGCTCGCTTACAAGCATCGCTCGAATTAACAGATGACGACGTCTATCCTGCCCAACTCGACCAGTACCTCCCGCTCTACAGGAAAAGCGCCCTGGAGGCGATGGGCGCCAGTGGCGGCGGCATCGTTAATGAGGAGTACAAGGAGGGTCTGGCGAAGTTGCAGTCTAGGTTGAACCTGAAAGACGACGATTGTACGAGAGCCTTCACGGAGGCCGCCAAGCAGCGCCTGAAGCCGCTCGTGGACGACACGATCTCTGCCTTCGAGGAGGCGACGATGACGCCTGCTGAGTTAGCGAAGAAGCGCGGCGAATCGACGTCCTCAGATCAGGGCGAGGACCTCAACCGAGATGCGAGTGGCGGCGGCACCTTCGGCATCGCGGCCGAGGGCGCCGCGGCCGGTCCCGGCGGGTCCCCTGAAGCGGTCCTGTCCAACTTCGCCGGGGTTCTAGATTTCATCGACGGCAACGCCGTGGACATCAACGCCGGCGACCTGGTGCCCGGGAATCTCAAGAAGGACATCTTCAAGCAGTGTGTTTTGGCCGATCTACAGCTGACTGATGCTGGTGTGACCGACGCTAAAAAAGAGAGGTACGAGGCGACGATGGCAAGACTACCGGAGGTCCTGGCGCTGGAGGACAAGGACGTCGCGTCCGCGCGGGCAGAAGTGGGCAAGGCGATTGCTACGAAGTACTGCGCGGCCGCTTTGCAACAAAAGCTGACGCTCGACGCGCAGGACCAGGCCTTCGTCGCCGATCTCGGGGAACGATTGGGTACGGACCTAGGGGATGTGTCTTTCGGTGCCAAAAAGAAAGCATTGCTGGCTCGACTAGGTTTGCCACCTTACGATGGCCCGGAAGGGGCCGAACGAGCCGCGTCGACGCGCGACGCGGCGGTGGCGATGGGCATCGACCTAGCTGCGGATCTCGGACTGCCTGATAAAACGGTGAAGGCACTCTTTGCGGCCGAGGCCACGAAGGCCATCGACGAGGGCGACGCCGACTCTGTTGGAGACGTCGCGGACGGCTACGGGTTGTCTGGCGAGGACGCCTCGAAGGCGTTGGCTGACCTCGCTGAAAGCGTAGTACTAGATTGTGTGGAGAACGCCAAGGCTTCCGCGATCATGAAGAAGCCGGTGCGAGCGTGCGAGGACATGGACCGATTATTACTGTACATCGACTTCACCGACTTAGAAGAGGGCAAGTTGGAAAAAGCATTCGGCAACAAGAAGCAGGACCTCGTGGACATGTACGCCGCGTACTGCGACTCGAAGGGGCCGGAGATCGAGGCGAAGGCCGAGGCGCTGCGGGAGCTCGTCTTCTCCTCCTGAAGTAAAGAGTCCTTTCCCTAGTTGTCTTCTTGTCGCGGCGACGGCGTGCGGCTCACACGGATCTTGCTGCACGGCAACCCCTTCTCACACACGTGTCTCCGCACGGGTTTTGCACTTCGGATGATCGATTAGCCATTCGTTGTTAGCGGCACACGTGGACCGCGCGCGCGTGGTTCAGGACCACCGGCGACCTAATCGCGTCCTTGGGGACCCCGAGCGACATTCCGGGGCTTGAAGAACCTTCAATACAGTCACATCTCTCAGCCACACACATTGTCACACAAAGCATGGCTGGTGGAGCCTGGGTGTTGAGGTGAACTCACAGTGTATCGACCCATTACGCGCTACGCATTCATTATAAGTGACCGAAATTCGGAGCTCTTTCAGTTAGAGTTTGACCCCGCGAGACGCGCGTCGCGCGGCTCGCGCCGTCGCCAACTCGAGATCCCCTGCCACGCAGATCGCTGATTAAAGAAGCAGGCATCGCGACGTCGCTGGGAGTCGTCGTCGCGAGCAGTGTTATTTCCATGACGCCATCGACGCGCTTCTGCTCGACGGCGTCGTGCGCACAGGTCGCCTACTTCGGCTGGTACCAGATGCACGCCAAAGTTCAGAGCAACAACATCAAGGAGTACTACGAGCAGAACCCCACGACGGGCGAGGAAATCGGGCAGTGACTAGTGTACACATAACAGCCCTTAGTCGACGTAGGTCGTCGGGTCCCAGTCCGGCCCCTCCACTTGATCCGCGGTCCAGCCGTCCGCCCGTCCTAGTCTTCCCGATGCGAGGCGGTCCTCGAGCTGGTTTAGGGACCGCATCTCCTGCGCGGAGAGCTGCCAGCCCTCGACGCCCGCCAACGAGTTTTGGGCGATGGCGAGGCGTTGCACCGAGTCCGAAACGCCGGACCGGGGCAGGGGCACGAAGCCCCGCTGGAGCGCCCACCGCACCAAAATCTGGGCCTTCGTCGCGCCGTGGGCCTTGCAAGCAGCATTGAGCGTTTTATAAGCCGCGTCGCTCCCCCAATTGTAGGCGCCCGAGAGCTTCGACCAGGCCGCGCAGGTCACGACGGCGCGGTTGCCCCGGGCCCAGGCGACTTCGGCAGGTCGTTGATTATACGGGGACAATTCGAGCTGCACAAGCGCCGGCGCCGGGCCCGCGATCTCAAACTCCTTGAGGTGCCTGAGGCCGCAGTTCGCGGCGCCTAGTGTGCGGCAGAGGCCCTCCCTCCTCGCTTCATTAAGTGCCGCCCACGTTTCCAGGCGCTTCTCCCTCGGCGCCAGCGGCGAGTGGATGTAGACGCAGTCCGGGGCCCGCTTGAGGCGGTCCGCCGCGGCCGCGACGGCGTCCCGTGCGGACGCGCCGGCGGTCGCGGCCACCTTTGTCGTGATGAAGACGTTCTCGCCCGTGTCGCCCTCTCGTAACGCGGCGCCAAGCTCGGCCTCGTTGTTATATGCGGCCGCGGTGTCGAAATGCCGGACGCCGGCCTCAAGCGCCAGCGCGACGGCCGCCTTGGTTTCTTCCGGTGCGGTTTTGTAGAGGCCAAAGCCGACGCGCGGCACGGCGATGGTACCGGCCGCGAGGAGCGGTTGTTTGTCGGCGGCGTTCGCGGCCAGAGGCGTCGCCACGGCGGCGGCGCCTGTGGTTTTCAGGAGGCTGCGGCGCGAGACCGGTGCCACTGCTGCTGCTGCGGTGCAGACCAAGAGGGCTCGCAGGCAATGCATGGTCCAGTTGGCCGCTCGTAACTCAAACGGTTGAATCTGAGGGCACAAATGCTTCAATTTATCATCAACAAATATGCTGCTGACGTGAACAGTGTTCGTGCGCCGGTGGTTTTGTTGTTGCTCTCGCAGGCAGCTAGCGAACAGAGGTACTAGCATTTCCAGCCACCGGCGCTGTTTTTTGACTCTTAACACAGCGAAAGGCTGCCCAGCCCTCACGAAAGGATCCCTGCGCGTCCCGCCGGAGGCGTCGGCGCAATCCCAGGCAGCCACGAGCGGCCGCACTTGAGACAGCCCCACAAGTGGCAGCCGCGCACCCCAGCGTGCGCGTTGCAGCGAATAAATACACGACACGATGGCCGACGACTGGGGCCAGTCAGCACCAACAACAGAAGAAACCCCGAACTACGTCCTGCCCCAATCGTTAAAGCGGCCCGCGATCCTCGACTTCCGAGATCCAACCATGGAGGGTCAAGCGAAAGCATTGCACGCGCTAGAAATTAGAAGAGTGTGTGCTTTAGCGGAGTCCGTTTTGAGAGATGAAGCGTGGGTCCGGAACTTACCACCTAGCTACGACGACCCTCTAAACGGCCTCACGGTGAGTGTCGCCGAGGAGCCCTGCAAAATTGCAAGGGGCGTGCCCTTCGAGACCGTGTTTACTGTCTGTAGAGCGGGCTGTGCGAAGCGCTACGCCAAGATCCTGAAGGCTGTGGTCGACGTGACGGCCGACGACGTCGTAGACATGGTTCGGTCGCAGCTGTCGACGGACGACGCGCCGGATTTGCATCATGTCTACGGGTATATTGAGGGTATGGAACGGGCCGTGGCGACGCCCTACGTTCCCGACGAGGAGCCGGTCGAGGAACCGACGTACATGACGGAGACGGGCGCGTCCCTCCCGAATCCGGACGCCGAGGAGCACTACCTCGTCGACATGGTCTGCGACCCGGCGTCGCTGCCCGGGCCCATCCGACGAGCTCTCATGCTACAGGGTAAAACTTAAACATCACAATTCGTCCTCGTTCCGGTAGCCGACCAGCCACCTTCGGATCGGAGACAACTCGGAGGCGGAGCGGATCGGCGTCGCGCGCGGCGCGTCGGCGTCGAAGCGGATCGGCCAATGACTGGTAGTCTGGTCGTTCGCAAAGGCCCGCTTGCGCTGTTCGAACACTGCGTCCGACAGTCGCGCGCGCGGCGCCATGGCCACGAGCGCGACGAGGCGTTGCAATTGAGGGACGCAGTCCTTAGTAATGGAGAACTGGCCCAGCCCCGCCAGCGTCGACAACCGTCTTTTCGCTCTTTCGCGCCGTGTTGACGGTGATGCCTCCGAGCCATCTTCAACACCGAACCAACTCACATCGGGAGGCGGCGCGTCACCGGACGAGGGCGCCACAACCCGCGAGTTCGTGTTCGCGTGCGCGACCCTAGAATCCCACAAAACAAGATCGCCTTCCTCACAATTAATGAATTTCGGCCTCACACCGGATAGTACGGGGTCGTTCGGCTGCAGCAGCAAAAACTGGTGATCCGGATTTTCAACCCCCCACCACGTCGACGCTCTTCGAGACACGTCGGCGTGGTGGCGATGCGACCCGGGTACGACAACTAAGCCACCGGACGCCTCCGTGTTGTCCGTCAACGCGAGGAAGCCCTGTAAAGATTCGAACCCATCATACGTTTCCACATTCATGTCGACGTGATACCACCGCTCCGGCGTCCTCCATCGATCCGTACATTTGTGAGGTCTAAAAGCGACAACACCCCCGAAGTCGCAGATCAGGTCCTCATCCTCCCAGGCCGCCGCGAAGACGTCGCGGACTCTTCGCAACTCGCGCACGCGCCACATGGCCTCGCTCTGGCCGACGCCGTAGAGGAGCATAATACCATATTCGTTGACGGGCAGCAGGTCCCAGGTCTCTGGTTTTGAACGGTTTAAAGGTGTAAATCGTTCCTCGAAGAAGTCCCAGAGTCTTGTCCGGATGTCTTCGGACTGTGCCGCGGATGCCGCCTTCGCGAAGACGGCGTAGCCGTGGTCGCGCAGATGTCGAATACCTTCTGGAATATCAGTGAAGCGTTCCACCGGCGCGTAGTCCACGTCTCCGAGAGTGCTGTGGTCGACGAGCGACCGCGGCGCGTGGGGGTGCGTCCGCCCGTCGCATTGCCACATTGCCCGTCGCATCACGGCGCGCCCGACGGCGTCGTGGCAGACTTCATTTATTGCGCCTATCGACGCGCAGAACTCCACGGCGACATTCATGGCGTCTTGGCCGTCCTCGTACAGCACGTATTTCACTGTACGGTTGCTATCCACTTCCACAGGGATGGTGAAGCGGCAGCGCTCCTCCGCGGCTGCCGCTATGGCCAGAGCGAGGAATGGCCGCATGAGTCGTTTTTTATGTTATGTACGGCATGACTCTCGCGGAGGGAGGCTGCCCCGGCGCCAGAGCGGGCTGCCTGGCTCCAGAGCCTTGCAAACAATTTCGGGTTTACGGAGCGCCGCCGGGCCAGATCTCCTGCGCGCGATCCCTGGCGTGCTTTGAAGGGTGGTCAGAGGGGCTAGAGATATCCCCGCTTCAAACATTGCGAAAACGACCGGAAGGCAAGAGTCGTTACTACCGCGACACGAGGACGCACCGCCGCTCGGCGTCGGACCACGCCTGCCCGCAGACGGCGCAGCAGCCCCGCTGGGACGGCGCCTCGAGGCTCTTGCAGTAGGCGTCCTCGGACTTGACCGACGCCTTGCACTCGCCGGGCCCGCTCGTCGAGTAGCCGCAGGCCAGGCAGCACCCGTGGTTCCGTTCCACGGCCTCGCAGAAGGCCGTCTTGCCCGTGCTCGTCGGCGCGGCGCCGCGCCGCACGCGCGTCGACGCCGTCGCGTAGTGGCCGACCGGCGGGTCCCCGTCGACGCGGTGCGACGCCAGGGCGTAGACGTCCGAGTTCGGCGGCACGCGGACGACGAGCGCGCCGTTTTTCGCGCGGCCTGTCCGTAAAGCTCGGCCGTTCGCGAAGGTGCTGACGTTGACGTTCCAATCGACCTGCTGGCCCTTCCAGCGCACGACGGCCAGCACGCAAACGTCGCCGTCGATCGCGGCGAGGCCGCGCGGGCACTGGTCGTCCGGCGCAGCGTCCGTCTCCACCGCTCCCACCGACTGCCGCGGGCCGAACGTAAAGGGGTCGCGCAGGGTGATGGAGAGGTCGTTCTGTAGCGACGTCTGCACCAAGCCCCACTGCTGGGGGTCCGTGACGCGCGACGCGGACGCGTAGTACTGCAGGTACACGGGAACGCCGGCGATGGTGTGGAGGCCGTAGGGCGCGGCCGCCTCGACCGCCGCCGGTCCCGTTGTCGTCAGGGGCGCGGCGAGGACGGCGTCGCGCTGCGTGAAAGTAAGTGATGACGCCGCGCCGCCGACGGGCGCAACGCGGCCCGTCGTTATGTTGGCGATGGCGCTCAGGATGTTCTTGTTGCCGGGCAGGCCGTCCTCGGAGAAGGCGACGGTGGTCTCGGCGCCCGAGGTGGTCTGCCAGACGTAGTGGGCGTGTGCCGTCGCGAGGATGACCAGCGCGGAGCGGAGGGAAGCCATGCGTCCGGGGCGATGCTACGAGGACAGCCTCGATGTTGTTCAGCAGGCTTCAGCAGGCGCTTGGTTGGCAGCCCGCCAGTGTTGGCGCCGTCCGCGATGGACAGATTCGAGTTGTAATGGAGTCAGATGGCGCTCGCAGCACGCGCGCCGTCCGCCACCGGCCCAGCAAGTGAGGCCGCCTCCGCGGAGCTTGGATGGGGCTCTGCCTCGGAGAGGCACGTGCGGGGCGCCGCCGCGCGACCGGCAAGTAAACGACGAGTCGCGACAGCTCCCGCCGTCGGGAGCGCCGTTTGCTAAGCTTACGTTACGACGGTGGCGCGCGGGGGATCCCGGGGAGGGTAGCTTGTCGCGGCCGGCTTCGTCTTGAAGGCCGCGGGGACCTAGAATAGCGCCACCGCGTAAATAGAGACGGCCGCGACGACCGCGACGGCGGCGTCGACGACGAGGCCCTTCGCCGCGTCGGAGTTGTCCGCGGAGCCGCACATCTTCGGGCCGCCAGTTTCGCCGTCGTTCGCCGCGAAGCACGACCGGCCGTTGAACTCGATGCTGGACCCGCCCTGCGCCGGGTAGCAGCACGGGTAGCCGCCGTCGGCGCCGCAGCAGGCGCCGTTGGAGGGGCTATGGTCCGGGCACGAGACCTGCGCGTCCGTGCACGGCTTGCCGTCGAACTGGCCGCCATGCTTCGATTCGGCGGCCGCCGCGGCCGCGAGCGCGAGGATTGCATAGAAGCGCGCCATCGCGCGAGACCTGCGCGTTCGCCGCGTAAGCGCGGCGCGCCCGCCGCTCGCGCGCGAGTCGAGACTCCTCGATTCGAACAGCGAGGCCGCGACGTATAATCTCTATCGCTATGTCGTCTGGCCTCGCGCGGTTCGTTTGTGTTCGCTACTAGGCGCCCAGGCTGGCGCAAGCCTGGCCTCTGTAGAAGAAACAGGAAGCATAATAAATAGCTCTAAAAAGCACTCCAGTAGTGCGAGCCGGCGGTCGAAGGCTCGAAACGGTTGCAATATGATAAAAACATGCACCGGTGGGGACGGTTTCGCAGAGAAGGCACGTGCTAGTGTCTTACAGTACCACTAGCTAATCGAACGAGCTTTGGGAACGGCATTGTCGTTGTGCGCAATCCTCGAGCCACCAGGCTATATAGTGCGATATTACACGGGGGGAGGGAATGAGGCGCAAGGGAGACCCGGTGCGCGGCAACCTTGGGTCTCCAGGGGGGTTTGCGCGGATGTCGCGGCGTCTTGATGAGGGGGGAGGGAGTTCAGACGACAAGGGGTAGCTTGATGATGACCTTCCATGGAATCACATGGAGTACGTCAGGCGGTGCACGAAGCGCGGCCCGAGGTGGTCGTTGCCGCGGTCGACCCGCCGCGGCCGCAAATCACAAGGTGCTATTCCTAAATATGTACACACCACTAGTCGGCAGCGGCGAACTCGACCACGAGAGCCGTCACGTTGTCCCCCGACCCCAATCTCAACGCACGAGCGACCAGCTCCGCGCAGCACTCCTGGGGCGCCTTGCCGTCCTTCAAGAGATTGGACACGACGCGCACGGCCTCCTCGCCGTCCAGCACGTCCCAGAGACCGTCCGTAGCCAAAACGACGAAGGCATGCGCATTGCCTAGCGAGGCTTCTTGAATTTCGGGCTCCGCGGTCAACAGGTCACCGGAAAAACGCCGGGGATGGCCCTCCGGGTACGCGAAGCACGGCGGCTCTCTCTCGGAAGAGGAGGTCCATCCTTTAAAGTCCACGTCGCCCAAAGCGCGACTCACGGCCACTTCGCCGCACACGCGGTGAATTTCGTTGAGTCGGACCCTGTCCTGGATCGACCGCGAGATCTCCGGGTCCTCCAGGTCCATGCTTCGCAACCGCCCCACACATAAATCCGTCTCCGACGTGACCCAGCCCCCCGCTTGTATTACTCTTTCGTACTCGTCCGAGTGCGGAACAGGAGAATGCGGTTTAGATAAAGCAACAGCAGAGCCATTCCTACATAAAACAGCGGCGCAGTCGCCGCAGTTCGCCACGATAATTCGTCGTTGGGAAGGTTCCACGACCAATGCCAGGGCCGTGGCGCCGGCGTCCGGAGAAGCTTCGTTCCTAGATGCAGCCGAGCAGTAGTCGGCATCCAACCTCAAGAAAGCAGCTCGTAAAGCCGTCTCCGCGTCTCCATCCGAGGCCTCGAAGCGCGCGTGCAATTCCCGCGCGCACTTTTTGGCGACGTCGTCACCACTATGACCGTCATACACTCCATAAAAGGTCTCGCCCTCGTGGAAGGCGTCCTCGTTCGTGCGGCGCGGGCCTGCGTTTGATGACGGGGTCGCGGCGATGGCGTCCGGCGCCCCCCGCACGCCGTCGCCGCGATAAAGGACGCCGCGTAAGCACCGCGCTCGCACGCGACGGCCGACCGCCACCGCAGGCCCGCTTGGGACCGCCACTCCGCCACGACGGGCTCGCCTATTTCTTCAAAGTCGTCCAAGACCGGTAAACTCCCTTTGCCGCGCAAGGCCGGCGGGACGTACTTGCCCGTGCAAAACGTTCTGGCGCTGCTCTTCCTATATAAAGGCTCGCCGTCGTCCTGGGAGGGCGGTGTTAATGGAGGGGGAGGCGGCGGTCTCCGCGGCGAGCCCGGCGGCGTCCGCCGCGGCCGGTGGGCCGATTTTTTGTGGAGGTCGTCCGAAGCTGCGCTTTGAGGCGAGCCGTTGTCCGCGGAAGACGCCCGTCCGCGGAACGGCAGGGGCGAGCCCGGCGGCTGCCTCTTTAGTCGAGCGACGACCGCCGCTAAGGAGCGGTGGAAGCCTAATAACCACATGCACATGTCATCATAACTTTGAGCTTTCATGAAGACGTGGCGCCGCCCGCCGTCTAAAACAAGGCGGAAGGCCTGCTCGCCGTGCTGCGGCGCCGTGCCTACTACTCTTACGGTAGTGAGCGCACACCGCGCTACTAGTCGTCCCCGTCGGCCCGGCGCGACGGCGAGTTCATCTAACCGAGCGACAAAATCCGCTTCTTCTCCATCGCTATCGTCACTTACAGTATCGAAGGAATGCCTCCTTTCTCCCGATAGTGGTGATTGCGTCGGGGCTCGTACCGTAAAAACTCCACCGCTCAACTCGCCGTCGCAAGGCCGCCACTCCCCATGTTCATCGAGCCGCTCCAGCTGTCCGCAGACCGAGCCGCGCCTTGCTAGTCTTTCTTCCTCCACAGCTCTGAGACCGTGGCCGCTTGCGTGCGAGTAAGACTGGCTCAGTCGTCTGGCGTCCGCCTGCAGGGCCGTCCCGAGGACGCCCCTTGCTGGAGGGCTTGTGGACGCCGTCGACGAGGGCGAGAGCGGCGGCTCGCTGAGCAGGGAATGCAGCGAACCCTTGGAGCCCTTCGAGCGCGGCAGCGTCGGCGACTCGGCCCTCAGCGCGTCGCCATGGCTTTTGGTGAGGCGCAGCTCGGCCATCTTCTTGAGACGGTCGTCGGGTGGGTCGGGCGGGTTCGTTGCCATCGTGTCTCTACGTCGGCGGCGTTTCGCTTCCTGCAGCTAAGTGGTCGTGGTCGGCGCGCGGGGGCTCGGCGTGCAAGGCGGTTGCTCTCACCGCCGGGTGGCAGTAATTTTCTTGCGTAACCGCGTGTTAGCGGCTGCGTAGGTCGCGTGTAGGCTCTTTATGCAGGCCTAAAGCAAAGGACTTGCTCTCCATAATCAGCTAGCGTTGTAAGGCACTAGCAAGCGCAGAGTATCCGGGCAGACAGAGCCAATAGAGGCCCAAGGCCGGGAACGAGCTCTTTGCGAAGTGATTCGACACCCTCGGTCGACAGGCAAGCGCGGGGCCTCGTCACAAATGGCGCCCCGCATCCTTGGCCTCATTACATGCACTGCCGCGCTCCAGGCCCCTCTATCGCGCCCGGCGCGGGCGGCGCCGGCCAGAGCCGTCAAATCCGCCCTCCTCTCGGATTATGTGCTGGACCTCGAAAAGCGCTGCGGCGCGGGGGACGGTGACGCCTGCGACGCCATCGCGCAGCTCGACACATTCGCGAAATCATTAGAACAAAAGCGAGCACGGCGGGCGAAGGCCGCCGAGCTCCTCCGAGCGGCCGGCCCGCCCTCCGTGGCCACCGCTCCCGCAACGCCGGCGCCGGCCTCGACCGCCGCGAACTTCGCGCCGACGCCGAAGCCGGACTCCGTCGAGGCGGCCTTAATCAGGCTCTTCGACAGCTACGACCAGACCAAATCCGGTGCGGTCGCGCTCGACGCCTTCACGAGCCGCTGGGTGAGCGAGCGGATGCGGACGGTGAGCCGAGAAAACGACCTCACGGGCACGGAGCGGACCTGGGAGGCCCGGCAAGCGCGCGCGGGCGCGCGGCGGATCACGCGCGTCTTCAGCAAAAAGGGCGGCCGCATGACGCAGCGCGAGTTCGTCGAGGCCTTCGCGGCCGAGTACGGCAAGCGCATCGCGCGGGGCCTGCCCCAATCGCGGGCCGTCGCCGAGATCCTCACGAACATGCCGCAGCGCGCGCTCTTCCAGGAGATGTACGGGTCGGAGTAACATGCCTTTTTCCGTCGTTTCCTCGTGTCGCGGCGACGGCGTGCTGGGGATTACGACCATTGGGCCACCAACACGCCGTCGACGCCGCGGGCGCCCCAGCAAGCTAGTGATTCAACAAGAAATGGCTTTTATATTTTGCTTTTTGTGCGGGTCAAATTGTGCAGCACGGCCGTCCGGGCCGCGCGCGGAAAAAGACCTAGGCCGTCGTCGACAGCGCCGGGTAGTCGACGCGCCGCTTCTTCCAGGCCACGAGGTCGTCCAATAAACCGTCGAGGTAGTGCGCGAAGTGCGCGTCGTGCTCCACTTCGTCATGCGAGCGCAGGCGGCGGAGCGCGGCCCCGTCGAGGTACTCGCCTCGCGAACGGTTCCTCCGTAGGGGCTGGCCCTCCTTGCGGTCGACCAGCTTCACGGAGACCGCCTCCGCGAGCGACGGGCACGAATGCAGGCGTACGAGCGGCGAGCCGCGCGCCTTGCGGGGCGTCGGCCGCGGCAATTCGCCCACGGTACTGTCGGTGCGCGGGCGCGCTTCCACATCAGGCAACGGCGGCGCCGAGAAGCGCCGCGGTTGGTCGTCAATACGTTCCGACGGCGGCGTGACTTGGGGCGGCGACGACGCCGAGGAAGGAGAGCCCCGCGGGTCGGAATCATCTCCCGAGGAAGAGGACAATAAGCGACTGGCCATGGGCGACGCCGGCACGCCGCGCGGTCTCTCCAGAACGGACGACGGCGGCCCGTCGACCCAGCGCGGCGAGCCTTTGGGGGACGACGGCGACGGCGACCGTTGCGGAGGTTTGGGCCACGCGGTACCCCAGGCTCCCGACGTCGTGATGCGGATCGGCTCCGAGGCCGGCAGCGCGGCGGCTTTCACGGCGACGGCGGCCCTGATCAAGTCTTCGTCCTTGCCTGGCGAGGCTGGCGGCGAGACCACTCGCCCGACGAAGCGCGGCCTCGCACCTCTTGAACGGCCTTCCTTCACCGCTAAGTCAGCTAAATCGTTGGCGCGCGTGACGCAGACCGCCAATCGACCCTTGGTCGCGGCGGCTTTGCCGCCCGGCGCACTCGAGCTATCGTCGGGTTTCACTACTAATTCCGCGACGTCTCGGATGGTCAATCCCGCTCTAACACCTTTCTGTAATAGTTTGGTAGCAGCTATCAACAGCCGCAACGACTTCGGTCGCAACCCCAAAGCGTCGCGCAGCGCCGTCGCGTCCTTCTCCGCGTCCAACGACAGAATCGACGCCTTGACCCTCGGATCGACCGGCTCGCTAACGGCCTTCCAGTCGATCCAGCACCAGTCGAACCACTCGATGGACAGGACTTCCGGTAAACAAAAACCGTGGTCGATGGGCACCAAGCGGATGTCCTTCTTCTTGTTGCTTGGTACCAGCAAGTTCGCCGCGTTCCTGTCACTGTTCAAACAGCGGACGTCGAGCGCCGCGATGGCTTGCAAGCGCGCCACATCAAAGGTGGAAGGAGCAAAGTCCTCGGCGACGCCGTCGTGGGGCACGTAGACCTGGAAGCTCCCGATCTTCTCGACTACGCGTCTATCAGCATAAGCGTAGTTCTTGTGGGACGAGGTTGCCAATGTTGTCGCCGGGACGCCGGCCAACGAGCCACTGCGCGCATCTAGTAAATAGGCGGCGACTTCCCTCGCGTGGGCCTCGCCCGGCCTCACGCCCCTCCTCAAAGCCGACGAATCGCCCGCGAACAAGCGAGGATTGTTCTCGCAGAACGTCTCCTCGTCCGACGGCTTGAAGCAGCCCGCGTAGACGCCGTCGAGGCCGGCCAAGAAATAAGTACCTCCAGTACCATCTAGAGCTAATTCAGGTTTGCGTCGACCGACAACTAAGCCCCGTCGAGCTTTCAGCAGGGCCTTCCCTAGAGGAGGCGGCAAGGCGCCTTCCGCCTCGTGGATGGCGGCGCACGACACCGGTTCGAGAGTCGGAGAACTCGCCGTAGCTTGGTGAGAAACGTCAAAAAGTAACGTCTCGCCCGATTTATGGACTCCGGATTCTTCCAACGTTCGAGCATCAACTAACTCCGTAGAGCGCCAGAAGAGCCGCTGTCGTTGCGGAGGGATCTTCAGGAGCTTGGCGACCAGTGCTTTCGTCTCCCGAACTGTCGTCCACGGCGTGACTTCTAATTTCCTTCGGCCACCTAGCACGGCTCTGGCCGCCCACGCATCAGCTAAGTAGATGACTAGCGCCGCGTCCGTCGTTTTGAGCGTCGAGCCGACGCCGCCGGCGCTGTGGACGGTCTCGGCGCGGCGCGGCTGGGGGGTCCTTGGGGTGGAGGGGGGCGGGGGGGGAGGCGTCGCCATCGGGGCGGTGCCTCAGGGGCGCTGGGGGAGCCTTGGCCCGGCCTCCCGGCTACAATAAGCAGAGAATGTTGTGCGGCTCGGCGCCCGGCCCACGCGTCCCCAAAGCTTCGTTTGTGGTTGGGAAAGTAGTCAGGGCAAGCGTGGGGGACTGTTGAAAGTTGCGGCAGCGCGGGCAAGCGTGTTTAGCCCGTCAGGGGGTTGCTGAGACACGTGAAAGCTCGTCGATGGCACCGACCTCTGCGTGCGAGGCGTACGAGCCGCTAACCGCGGAGCGCTCGGATCCCTCTTCTACGCGTCGCAGGCGCTCGGGGAAGCCAACCTAGACCTCGCAAGGGTACCGGGGTTGTTTTTGGGATTTATTCAGACGCGGAGGCCGCGACGCGCGACAGCCCACGCCTTTGCGCCCAACCAGACCGGCGTCGCCCCTTGGAGGTGTATTATGGACAGGGAAGGCCGCCCGGGCGGGTTTGGGGGGCAGCAGTGAGTCGAGCCAGTGCCCGAGTTCGTGACCCCACACGCCATCGGACAGCGCGTACCGAGAACTCGACGACGCCATCGACGCATTGCTTAGTTCCACGTGCGCTGGAGACGCTGACGATGCATCGCTCCTCGTACTCGGGTCGCCTGCACGACGACGACGTGGCCGCTTGACGCGTCCAGGCGGCGCTCGGTGGCGGGCTATCTAACTGTCCTGAAGAATAACTTCGCCGGTACGCAGGCAGCGGAAATGGGCGAAGACCCGCCGCTAACTTATTTCTGCCGGTCTAGAGGCACATGCGACGTCACCTCGGCAGTTCGGCGGCGGAGCTCGGTGGCCAGCGGGCTATCTAACTGTCCTGAAGAAGAACTTCGCCGGTACGCAGGCAGCGGAAATGGGCGAAGACCCGCCGCTAACTTATTTCTGCCGGTCTAGAGGCACATGCAACGTCACCTCGGCAGTTCGGCGGCCCGTTCGAGGCGGCGCTCGGTGGCGGGCTATCTAACTGTCCTGAAGAACAACTTCGCCGGTACGCAGGCACCGGAAATGGGCGAAGACCCGCCGCTAACTTATTTCTGCCGGTCTAGAGGCACATGCGACATTACCTCGAGCGGCCCGATCGAAGCAGCGCCGACGCGGCGGCACGACGGTGGCAGCGAGGCAGCTCCAATTCCACGCAAACAACTTAGCGCCTCTAGTAGCATCCTTCCGACGCCCAAGGAGTTGAATGCTGGGACTTGGAAGCGGAGCGTGCGTGCAGCTCGCGGCCACGCCCACTCGGCGTCCACGCAGCCGCCGCGCGGAGCGTCAACTGAAGCGCCGTCGAGCTAAAGGCGCCACGGCGGCCGTCGGCTGCGCGTCGATGGCAGCGAGAGCCGCCCCCGTGCGCATGAGGCGCACATGCGAGCTGCACCTTGCCTAGCCTAAAATCAAATTTGCCACGCGAGCTCCAATGAGCACCGGAGCCCGCCCGCACCTGCATTTCGCGTTCATGTGACGGGCAAGGGGCCAGGGGCAACTTCATGCACCAAATCGGAAGTGGAGTGTCGAAGTGGCACGTTGCCTCCAGCTGCCGCTGCTGTTGCTTGGCAGCTGCCTTGGGAGCCTGGCTGTGGGCTGCGCTCACTGGGCAGCCTCAGGGGCACCTGCGAGTGCAAAGGGCACTTTTTAAGCAAGTCGACCTGAGCTCGCAGGCTAGTACCAATTCTTTCCTTCTAGCTTAATTGCGAGCATCGGTGTTTGATTGGTGAAGTGAGCTATGCCTCCCTGGGCGGCGGTCCTCGGGTCTCGCAAGGGTCAGGAACGAGTCCCTGGCGACGCAGCCCCACGGAGAGGTCGAAAGCAAATGAAATGCCGCCTATTTTCATGCATTAACACCGAAATGTTCTAAAAGCTAGTGGGTTTTCAAGAACCGAGGGCTAGTATGCCAACCGGAAGCTGCGGCCGCTTTTTGTTTGGTCGGTTCGCGACGCCGTCTGCGCGAACGAGCCGCCCGGAAGGGCTGCCCAAAAGCTCGTGAGACGCCCCAACAAACGTACGCAACCACTGCGCGTCGGAGAGCACTGCTCTACTGCTCTCCCTGTCACTGAGAGCACAGCGCGACGTCGTGGACGCGGTCGCCGCGGCGCGAGGCCGGCCCAGCTGCTGGGCGCGAGCTGCTGGGCGCGACGCGCGCGACACGAGCACGTGGCGCAACGCTTCCTCAACAGAAGTCCGTGCAGACGCCGTCGCCGATTCAGAGCCGCCGCCAGAGCCGCGGCCACGAGCAAGAGCGGACGCGACGCCGTCGCCGCGCCGCGTCGCCGCGATCAGCACCCGCGCCCGCGCGCAGCAGCGCTTCGTTGGAGTCGGCGCGCTACCACAAAAAGACGTCCAATTCGGCGCTCGACGCGCCCGCGGGCTGCCGCAGCGCCTCGTGGCAACGCTTCTCGTCGCCACAAGACGTGCGTCGGACCAGCGGTTGGTAGACGCAGACGACGTCCGGACCCGGGCATCTGCGCGCGGCGCGACGTTCCGCGGCCGCCGGCGCGGACTGCAAGGACCTCGAGAACTTTATAATCAATGCTGCTACTGCCGCCGCGTGGAACGAGACTAGTACCGGTACGACGCTCCGCTCTTGTTGCATGCGCGCGGGAGAACTCATCGCCTCTGACGGCGCGTACTGAGAACTCGACGACGCCATCGACGCATTGCTTAGTTCCACGTGCGCTGGAGACGCTGACGATGCGTCGCTCCTCGTACTCGGGTCGCCTGCACGACGACGACGTGGCCGCTTGACGCGTCCTACGGCCCTCGGCCGCTCTAGAGGAGCTTCTACCTTCGAGACGCCGCGAGTAGCGGTCTTGGGAAGTGTTCGCGGAGCCGCGGCAAAGTCGTGGAGTCGCGTCGACTTGGGGAACGAGGTCCTGACGCGCGTCCGCACGACGCGCCTCGCCGGCTCCCAGTCACTTCTCGACGAGCCACTTTCTCGTAAGATTGAGTTGCCGTAAGGACGAGGCCTCGTGGGGCGCGCCGATCTGGCGGTGCGCCGCGCGCGGCGTACCAGACCCGCACTTTCACAGCAGATCGACGCCAGCTAACGCCCGGGCTTGCTCTGGAGCGCCGCAGCCCCGTGGCATGGTATTATACAGCAACACACAGCGCCTCGTCGACGCCATCGCCGCGACCCTACTCTCCCGAGACGCGCGTCCGTTCTGGCTAAGGCTATAAGCCCACTGGCTTTGCTGCCCCGACGACGTTGCTGAGAGCCGCGTACCGGGCCGGAGATCGGGAAGGAGGCAGCCGTCCGCGCCAGCTGCATTGCACACAGCGCGCGGACGCGCTCGGTGAGGAGGCTCTGTCGTCGGTCGCGCGGCGCCGTCGGACGGTCCCGACCGCGACTAAGACCATGCGCGGCCCTGGGATTCTTCATGCGGTGGGATTCTTGATGAATTGGCTCGGCTCCTGCGATTTTATGAATAGGGAAACGCGCGGGTTTTCGCCGGCTAAATCGATTCCAAAGCTAGCCTGGGTGGTGTGCCTTGCATTCTTGCTCACTCGCCGCGCGTCACGCAATCTCTGCGTACGCTTCGGCGCGCCACGCGCCTACTACTCACCGCGCGTCGTTGCAACTCAGGGCTCACAAAGCTTTGTGAGGGGTGCAAGATTATTGGTGACCTACAGCGGCGGTCACGGTACGCGGCGCACCGCTCGAGGCCTGCCTGGGTCGTCGAGGCCTTCGAGGTCGCCTTCGTGGCAACCGCTGCGACGAAACTGCTACGCGACGGCTTTCGAGCGACGTGGTCGCGGTTTCTACGCGAGCATGGATGAGCGTCCAACTAAAAAGGGCGCTAAAGACAAGACGTGGAACACGCCGAAGAAGAAACCAGTAGCAGGCGGGACGGCTGACGCGGAAGAAGCCAACGCGCCGCCGCCGCCGACGCGCGAGGCGGGGGACGCGGCGGCCCTAAACACGACGGACTCATCAGCTGACGTTTTGGTATCGGATGCGACGGGTGCAGCCGCGGCCGGGGCGGGTAAGCCTCGAACGACCCAGGCCGGGAACGTGTTTAGAAGTGAAGTGAAGGCCGGGACGAGGTACGGGTACGCTTTTAAGATGGGCGGTGAAAGATATGCTTCCGGGGCCGACTACGAGACGGCGGAGGCGGCAGCAGCGGCGATGGCCGACCGCAAGGCAGAACTGGAGCGGGAGGCGGCGGAGCGACGCGCGGCAGAAGCGGCCGCCGCCCGCGTCGCGGAGTCTGGTAGTAGAAGGCGGCGCCTGACGGCGCTCGCAAACACGGCGGCGCCGCCGCCGGTAAGAATGGAGGTCGACGACGCGTTTCCGAACACGGGCTCGTGGAGCGCCGCGCCGCAGGAGGAGGCCTACGCGAGCATCATTATCGATCTCTTCATCGCGGGCAAGCTGCCTAACGTACAAGACACGGCGACCCTCACCGCGACGCTCGCCACGCTCTTGCTCTGCAAGCCCAAGCGCGTCGAACAAAGATTGTGGAAAGCGGAGATCAAGGGCGGGCAGCGGTTTGAAACTTCCGGCGATCCGTCGCCCGAAGCCGCTGCGGCGCTGCGGGAGGCGAGGAAGGCGTTCCTGCGCGCCAAGGGTCTACCCGCCGACCCCTCGGAACCGGCGACGGCGGAGGTCTCGGCGAGCGCGCCGACGGACGCCGCGGCGACGCCCTACCGCGTCGTGACGCATCTTCACGCGGGGAATCGCTCTCGAGCTACTGCGGCGCCGGCGCCGGCCAGCAGCGCCAACGCGCCGCCGCCGCCGACGCGCGCGGCGGGTGACGCGGCGGCCCTAAACACGACGGACTCATCAGCTGGCGTTTTGGTATCGGATGCGACGGATGCGGCCGCGGCCGCGGCGGAGAAACCGCTTCCCCGGAACGTGTATAGAAGAGAAGTGATGGCCGGGACGAGATACGGGTACCAATTTGAGATGGGCGGTGAACGATATAGATCCGGCGCCGACTACGAGACGGCGGAAGCGGCGGCGGCGGCGATGGTCGACCGCAAGGCAGAACTGGAGCGGGAGGCGGCGGAGCGACGCGCGGCAGAAGCGGCCGCCGCCCTCGTCGCGGATGATGGTAGTAGAAGGCGGCGCCGGACGGCGCTCGCAGCCGCGGCGGCGGCGCCGCCGGTGGACATGGAGGTCGACGACGCGTTCCCGAACACGGGCTCGTGGAGCGACGCACCGCAGGAGGAGGTCTACGCGAGCATCATTATCGATCTCTTCATCGCGGGCAAGATGCGCAACGTACAAGACGGGGCGACCCTCACCACGACGCTCGCCACGCTCTTGCTCTGCAAGCCCTCGCGCGTCTCACAAAGATTGTGGCAGGCGGAGATCAAGGGCGGACAGCGGTTCAAAACTTCCGGCGATCCGTCGCCCGAAGCCGCTGCGGCGCTGCGGGAGGCGAGGGAGGCGTTCCTGCGCGCCAAGGGTCTACCCGCCGACCCCTCGGAACCGGCGACGGCGGAGGTCTCGGCGAGCGCGCCGACGGACGCCGCGGCGACGCCCTACCGCGTCGTGACGCATCTCCACGCGGGGAACCGCTCTCGAGCTGCTACTGCGGCGGCGGCGGCGGCCAGCGACGGCCGCTACTTCTTCGATGGGCAGATGGCGGACTGTTGCATTGGCGGCGACGCGGCGCGGCCGTGCGAGCGTTTGACTGGGTCCTGGCGCCTCGCGCGGGGCGCCGAGTCCGTTTTTGCAGAGACGAACGTCACCTTTGAGGGTCCGCGGTGGGGCCTCGACGACGCGCCGACGGACGGGACTTGGAGTGGCGATACGGCTTACGACTGGGGGAGGAACGGTTGGAAGGAACGTAGACCTGACCGCATGGCGCTTTCCTTCACCGCGACGGACGACGGCCAAGCTTTTAGTGTCCAAGGCCACGGCGAGCTCGACACGTTCGGCACGTACGAGCTGACCGGGACGGCGTCGCGCGAGGGCGCGGTTTGGAAATTAGAATTGGTGCGGACCTACACGGCCGACGTGCCGGCGCTGCCGCCGCGGCGGCACAAAGGGTACGGCACAGAGGAACGGCGTGCGGCTGCAGAAGAGGCGAGCAGAATCCAAAGGCTATTCGTCTCCGGCTGCCGCGTGCCGTCCGATATCAAGCGGTGCATCGCCAGGACTCCGGAAAAGGTCCTAGAAACGGCGAAATCGCATGTAAAGCCCTCTCTGATACCCGAGGAGCTCGTCAGGGCCGGCGCACACCTGTTCAAATGTCAGACGCTCAACCGTTGTGGGAGCGGCACGTTCCATGTCGGTTCTACCGAATCCGAGGCCGACGCCATAGACAACTGCGCCCTCCAAATAGCGGCCAACGCGGCTTCGTGTCTCCTATGGAGGGAGGGCTCGTGGGAGTTCGATTCGCTACCAGCGGAGGTCCAGGACGCGGCGAAGCTGGCCTACGACGGACACCCGGCGGTCCACGAGGAGGACGACGTCGTGATGGGGCGGCTCTCGCCATTTTTGCTCCCGCCCCGCCGCGGCGTCGTGTCCGTTATGCGCGCGGGCGTCGCCGTGCACTACGCCCTGGTCGCGCCCGGGCAGTACGAGGAGTACCCGACGGCAGCCCTCGCCGCCAGGGCCGCGCACGAGCGGAACCCGAACATCCGCGAGGAGAACGAACGGGTCGATCGCGTGGCGAAGAGACTGGCGGCGCTGGCCGAGAAGCTCGACCGGCGGAACGAGCTGCCTCCGACGCTTCTGGCCGGCGTCTCGACGAGCGTGCCGGGCCCGGCGTCGCGCCAGCTGGTCGAAGCCGACAAAAGGGGCGGCCGAGGGCTGTACTCGGATGCGCTGGCCTACCTGGATCGGGCGAACGATTGGGCGTCGGAGGATGTCAGGGGGGCGGGCCTGCCGCGGTTCTACATGCCCGCGCCCGGCGCGGACACAAAATTTGATCGGTGCTTTGTCGGCGACCGGGCCGGCTCGACGCCATCGATCCGCGCTGTGGCCGACGAGGTCTGGTCAAAATGCCTAGCTACGCGGGCCGGTCGTGAGCGCGTCGAGGACTTCAATGAGCGCGCTTTCAAAGCCAACCTTCACATTTTGGTGCTTGTGGAGTGCGGTTTCGACCGAAGCGACCTCGAGAAGCCTAAGGTCCGGGCGGCCCTCCAGAGGCGCTTGGCCTTCGGGACCGTCCACAGCGACTATGTCGCGTCGCGGCGCTCGCTCGTCTTGACGACGAAGTCGGTCCACGAGCAGTGCGGAAATCAGCGCGACGCCACGCCATCGAGCAGAAACGGCAACAGAGACGACGTCGCGTCGATGGCGTGGAGGGATGACGCGGTTGATCGTGTGTCATGGCGCTCCTCTCATTTCTGAGATCCGCACAGGTGCTGGTCTACGGGGCGGACGAGTCGCACGTGTGGTCGGCGTATGCCCGTTTTTTTTTCGGCATCGCGAACATGTGGGAGCGGGCCGCGTTTACGGAGAAGGCGTGGCGCGACGCGAGGCAGTTGGTTCGCACGGACACCGTGCCGACGTTCGCGAGTTGGGTTCGAGAGTCGGCGGGCGCCGTCGACGCCGACGCCGCCATGGGCCAGGGCGAGGCGGAGGCCACTGGCCCGGATCTCGCCGTCGACATGGGGTTGGACGCCCTCATGGAGGGCTTGGACCTCGACGCCGCCGAGCGGGCCTTCCACCGCTTCAAGGCGCGACGCGCGAACAACAACGGCTGAGTCGCGGCTAGAAGTCGCGGCGATGGCGCGCTTTAACCTTAACAGTATGTTTCTATCAGAAAAACGCCGACGACCGGGGAGGCGCGCCTCTGTCGCGACGCGAACCACTGTCGCGACGCGAACCACCCCGCACGACCCTAATCCTACTAGACAACTGGGACTGCACCTCTAGCCCATTCTCTAGGTTCCATCCAGGTAAAAAGCCCCTTAACTCGGCACGCGGGCATCCTCGCGGAAAACACTTAGTCTACGTCGTGGGCGCGGGCAGCCTGACTACGCGTTGCAAAAAACGCGGCAGCAATTGGGCTGCCTCTCGCCGAGAAAACGGCCAAAAACCATGCAAAAAGCCATACGATCGACTTTTTTGGCGCCGTTGCGAGCCGATCGGGCCACCGCAGCGTCGGACATCGTTCAACATGTGGCCGCGGACGATTTAAGACACTTTGAGGCAACTCGGGCCCATGGGATGCCAGTCTATGTGTGGTCCGCGTTTCTCGCCGGGACGCGGTTTCGGGCGAAAATCGCGCCGTGGGTCGCGAGATTTGGCAGGGACCTTCCCAGCCACCACGGCGTGCACGCGCGGGGGTTTGGGGGCTGTATCGAGGCCGCGGGGCCTCAAAAAGACGTATCGGGCAGCCCCTTGGGCTGAGAAGCGATTTTTGTCAATATGGCATACTAACTGCTGCAAATTGGCTTAATCGACGCGTCTCGATTGCGCCGTCCGATTAAGCCACTTTGAGGCAGTTTGTTTGCCATATTGACTGAGATAGCAGCGCGAATTGCCTCGTTTGCGACCCCTAAAGTGCGGGATTAGAGCGGCAGTTACGCTTTGTATCCAGTTGCCTAGTGGGATTATGGTAGCCCGGGGCCAAGCATCTCTGCACGGGTTTTTCGCTGCGTTTTGCAAAAAGCCTGCAGCTTCGCGCATTGGTCAGTCCGAGACCAATTACTGCTAGCGGCGCACCGCTGCATCGATTCTTCACTCGCTGTGCGAGCCCTTAGCACGCGTCTCGCGCAATCAAGCGAGATCGGCTGCACGTCATCTTTGCAGTGGCTTCAACACCGGTCCCAATCGAGAGCGACTGGGCGTGCCGACCCGTGCTAAGCGCGGCAGCGATACGGTGCAGCTGCCGAGACTACGACGATAGAAGTCTGGCGACGGCGCCCGCGAGCGCCAACGCCGCGCATCATACCGCTGACAAATATGAGGCAGGATGATGTACCCGCAGAAAAACCCTTCGCGCGCGAGTGCGGGGCCCGCACGATCGACGCCGCAGCTCGCGTCGGGCACCGCCGAAGACGTGCGGCACGCGCGCCCGCAAAGCCCGTGGTACGGGCCGGCGTCGGCCCCGCGAAGGTCCGGCGGCGACGTGGACGAATAGCTACATGGAGCCGCCGCCGCGGGCCTACACGCGTCGAGGCGGTCCTGGTCGCCTCGCGGACGACGCTGCGACATGCGCGGTTCGTGGTCGACGTCGCAAACTACGCCCGGAGCCCATTTTCGGACGGCGCCTCGGTACCCCGCGGCGCCTGCGTCGCGCGGTGTTTGGCATCCGAGACATGGTCCTAGCTTCCTCTGCCCTTCGCTTTCAAAGCCTGTCTTGGCATCGCGAAGGAGATTATTATGTGTCAATGAATACTGTTAAGTGGAGCGACCTAGGCGAACCGCGACGGGTACTGCAACTCGACCGCCGCGTGCTCGAAGCGGACGACGGCGCGGTAGGCGTCGCCGGACCACTCCTTCTTGTAGTGGAACAACTTCTCGAACGAGAAGAAATTGTTCACGGGCGCGAAGAGTAAGAAGAAGTTGGCGGGGTCGTCGCAGAGCTTGGAGTTGAGGTGGTCCGTCTGCATCCACTTGAAGTTGACGAGCTTCTCGAGCGTCTTGGGGTGGAGCCGGTGGCCGTAGGCCTTGTGGACCATCGCGTAGTAGAGGCCGGAGGAGACGCCGTGCTCGCGCACGTACTTTAAGTAGTTGCCGTGCTGGGCGCGATGGCTCAGCGGGAAGTCGCGGAAAAATCCCGCGCGAATCTGCGGACGGAAAAAAAACGTTTCGCACTCACCTATCGACGAGTATCCGTCGTCGTCGGAAGTCTCGCGGGCGAGGCGTCCCGACACCGGGCGGGGGTGTCGAGACGCCTACGAATGACGTACAGCAAACGAGTTCAACACCGGCCTGCACCTTGTCGACAATCGGCTTGTAGGGGTCGGCGCCGACGTAGAGCGCCATGGCCACCGGGTGCATGATGATCTCCACCATCTCCGTCTTCTCGATGAGCTGCTTGTTGAGGTCATAGGCGTCGCCGAACTTGTCGAGGTTCTTGAGGATTTGCTTAGGTCTTGAATCTCAAAGAGTGGCGAGGGCCGACGAACGCGTCGACCCCCGCCAATAGCACGGCGATGAGTAGTGTTTTCATCAAGCGCTCTCAATCAAGCTCGCTATCGGAGCGATTGAGTGAGCCTCCCCAAAAAGTCTGGCTAGCTAGCGTCTTGTAAGACACTAGCACACATTATTACCACATCCTCCGCTATGAAAGAAGCGGCCCGCGCCCGCCGCCGATGAATCGGCGACGCGCGGTGTCTCCCCCCCAGGGGCTCCGCCCACTAGTCCTAGCACCGTAACATCGACTGCGCCCCTACCGCCAGGGGCCCCCCACCGTACGAGCTGCGAGTCGCGCCAACCCTGACGCCATCGACGCAATCAATTACCACATACTTACGAGGGCGACGCCTTCCGCGGCGCCGACCGCCGCCGCTTCTGCGCGACGGCCGACTCCCACGTCGTCCAGCGCCCGATGTCCGGGCCCTTGCCGCTCTTCGAGTCGACGTTTGCGTCAAACAACACCTCGTAGGGCCCGTCGAAGAAGGCCACGTGCAAATCGAAGCGCCCGCCAAACGCCCCCCTCGCGATGTTGCGCTGCGGCGGTCCGGTGGCGGTAAAGGGCCCGACGGCGCGCCGCGACTTGATGTTGTACAGAACTAAAGGAGTCCCCTTGACGATGCCATCGACCTTGCCTTTCATGGCGTAGCTGCAGCCCAGCAGGCGCCTATCCAAACACTCGGCCTCGGTCTCGGAGCTGCAGTGGAAGACGTAGGCGCCCGGCGGCGGCGGCGGCGCGCCTCCGTCACTGTTCCCGGGCTGCGTCAAGACCCGCCAGCCGGAGTTCGATGCCGTGTTTGACGCCGCGGCCGCCCGGAGGCCCGCGGCGTGGCCGGCGGCGAAGCCCTCGGCATAGCCAGCCTTGTAGCCGGCCGTGTAGGCCTTCTCGTCGGGCGGCACCTCCGGCTCGGCGGTGGCGTCGTCGACCGGCGGCGACGGCGGCGTTTGATTGAGTGGGTTCTCACTTGGGCTGTCGGGCGTCGCGTACGCCTTCAAATTTGCATCTTCCGGGAAGAGGAGCGCGCTGCGGAATGCCGCAGGCGGCGTCGGCGGCTTGCTGGTGGATTCGCTGGACATGGTGTCGCGTCGCGTAGACGACCTCGAATGCCGCGTCGATGGCGTAGTGGACCCGAATGGCGCGTCGTTGGCGCAGGCGACCCGAAGCCAAGGGTGGCTCTCAGAGCTGGGTTCGTGTACGTGCGTTCCCGCGGACTCTCGTGCAGGGCGGCAGCGCAGTACCTTGGAAGCGATGCAGGGCTACCACGAGAACGTCTATTGAGTAGCGCCACGCGCTTTTTGGCGCGACCCAAAAGAGCGTGATTAGCTAGCGGCGTGTAAGGCACTAGAAAACTGAGGCTGAGAGGGGCCTGTGAGCGGCTACGAGCGCTATTCCTCGCAAGAGCGGGACAATTCGATAGCCCTCGTACGCCCTCGCGACGTGCAGCATCGATTCACAGCGCAGAGCCAACCCACTCGCATCGTGAGCCGCCAGGCAGCAGGAGGGGACATTCACAGGACGCCGTCGCAGCGTAAAAACCATGCGCATCACCGTCCACAACGCCGAAAACCAGCAGCGCTTCGCAATCGCCCTGACCCTCACGGACCGATGGCTCACGACCAAGACCGCGGCCGACGTCGTGCGCCTCTTCCTCAAGCGCTTCGACGCCAAGTATGGTATGAAGTCGACGGATGCCTTCGGGCTCGCGGTGCGGGGTGGCGACGCGATCGCGCCGAACCAACCGCTCGGCGCGGCGCTCGGGAGCCACACGGACCTCGAGCTGCGCCGCGTGGAAAGCAGCGACGATGCGCTCGCCCAGCTGAGAAAGCTGGAGACGATGGAGGAAGCAGCAGTTTCCAAAGCGTACCGGGCGCTCGCGCGGGGAGAGGGAGACGGTTTAGTGCGGGACTTATCAAGGGTCGACGCAAAGACGCTCGACGCCGCGCTGCAAACTTTCTTGGAAGAAGATAGTGCAAGGTGGGCCCTCGCGCGCGAGGTCTACCGCAGCAGCGCGTTCGTCAGAGCGCTCAGAGGCAGAAGCATGCCTTCTCCATTGACGCTCCCGCGGCGTTGCGAAATCCTCGAGCCGCTCGGCGCTTCGATAGAGGAGCGGTCTTCGTGGAGGCGGCCGCCGGCCGACGCCGCCGCGGAGGGCGCCGCGGCCCTCATCCTCGAGAAGGCTCCCGACGCGAGGCGACGCTGCGAGCTGACGCCCTTAGCTTTTTGGGCGCAAAACGCACTAAGCTCGAACGACGTCGTCCTGACGCGCGAGGCCGTCGACGAACTCGCTTCCTATATGAGGGAGCGGCTGGAATTGCGGCCCGTCGGCTTCCGGCCCGCCGCCGTCGAGATGGGTTCAAAGCCGCGCCTCGCGCGCTTCCTGGGCCGGGACGTCGTCGAAGCCGGCAATGCTGCGATGCCCGAGCTCATCGAAGCGTACCGGCCCACGTTACTACTCAACTGCTGGAACTACGGCAATGCGCCGTGGCTCACACAACTCAAAGGCACGGTACCGGACCCCGACTTTCCTTGTGACGTGCCGGAATACGTGCTGATCGGGCCCACGGCCGAGCTCATGCCACTGGTCAAGGCGACGGCGTTGAGATTGAAACGGGACGCGCCCCTCGACAAAAAAAAAAGTGGGTGGGAGGCCTTCGAGGGCTACGACGCGGTTCACATCGAGCGCGTCTCGCGGAAGCTCCTGCACGTCGCCGATTCCAACGAGAACAAGTACGGCCACGCCTGCTGCGTGGCCTTCCGCGCGGCGGACTGTCGGCTGTCGATGTTCCGCACGCATGCCGAAGTCGCCCACTCGAAGGCCCAGGGCGTCGTCGCGCGGGCCTACGCGAACGCCCAGCGGGGCGTGGTGGGGACGCCGGATGATTTAAGGGAGTTGGACGAGGCGCAGCGCGTCGTGCGTTCTACCGACCGGACCGTGCGGGACGGCGTCCGGACGCCGCTGCGGACCGTCTAATTTTGTGTAGTCTTCCTTCCTTACGAGCTAGGCCGCCTAGCTACCCGGCCGCCGCGGGTCTTACTACCGTGAAGTCTACCGTCCGGACGCCGTCGTAACTGTTGGAGTCTTCTAGGGATGCAAACATACTAATCCGCGAGGAGTACCCTCTGGAAGGGCAGCTCGTGACGAATAGATCTGCTTTTTCTGCAGATGGAATTGGGGCCCCGGCGACTCGGGGCGACGGCGTATGAGGGCCCGGGGGCGGGACGGCAACACCGCGGAGGCCCCAATAAGGCACACTCAGCGCTCCATCAGCTCCGCGAGGGGGGGCATGCCCTGGTAGCTGATGTTGAGGTGCTTCATGATTGCGTCCATCTTCTTGTGGAGCTCCTCGACGCGCGCCTCCTGCTGCTCGGCCTTCTTCATCTGCCCGACGTTGCCGCGCGCCACCTTCTTCGCGTTGAGGACCTGCACCATGTCGTCGACCCAGGGCTCGTAGGCGGTGCCGCCCTCGACGAGGAAGCAGCCGACGCAGGGCGGGCACTCCGGGACCTCGCCCTGGCGGCCCGGCCTGAGGATCATCCGGTCCGTCGTCACGGCCTTGATGGGCACGTTCACGCAGCACGCGGGTAACTCTTTGTCGTCCTTGGCGACCGAGCCGAGCTGCGCGTAGGGTGTCCGCCGGTTCTCCGTCTTCTGCCCGAACGGGTTGTGCGGGTGGGCGTAGCTATTGCAGCAGTTCGGCGCGTGCTCGATCGTGTAGTCGACCTCGTCCTCCTCCAGCACCAGGGTGTGCTCGTCCGCCTTCCACCAGCAGCACTCCGGCCACTCCGCGGACCACCGGTAGACGCTGTGGCCCTTTTCGTTCACCTCCACCGGCCGGACGGCCGCCATCGTCTTGCGCGGGCTGCCTCTTGCGTGCGAGCGGGTCCCGGCCTCTTGCGTGCGCGGGCTGCCTCTTGTAAAATAACGCAAGGTGTCCAATCTGTTTCAAGGGCCCCGGGGTATCTTCGATAATAATTGGCACGTGGCACTGTCTAAGGTTTTTTTGTGTACTAGTAGTCTTACTACCGTGGTTATACCGATGTACGTACCATATTCAGCTTAGTCGATGGGGGCTTCCGACGGGACTCGTAACGCGCACAGGGGCTACGGGCAAGCATGGTGGCCCGGGTCGGGCGTGCTCAATTGCACTCGCAGTACTCGTGGATGTGAATCGGCGTCTGGCCGGGCAAGAACTCGTGGTACTGGATGGCGCGCGAGCAGGCCTGGCCGCCCACGGAGCACTCCTCGTCCGACCCGGCGCCGTTCGTCACGACGCACGCGGACATCGTCCCGTCCGTAGCATCCGGGGGGAACGTGAATGTCATACTTTCTACCCTCGAGGAGTCTTCTTCGCAAGTCTTGGACCCGACGTACCAGTCGAGGGTAGCTTCGCAGTTGCCCGGGCCGCATCTGAGCTTGCCCGAGTGCTCAAACGGAATGACGATATCGCCGCTGAAGAGAGGCCCCACCAGCTCGCTGCAGGTGCCCTCCTGGTACGACGGGTCCGTGAAGCCATCGGGGGCCACGTTGTTCTGCGGGTACATGGCTTCCGTGAGCGCCGTGTTCTCGTTCTCGCAGTTCTCGTCCGTGTAGAACTTCTGCAGAACGTGGACGGCCGAAGGGAGCTGGCACGCGCCCTCGGTGTACTCTACGCCTGCGTTCTCGGCGAGGCACGAGTTGTCGTAGGTCTTGCCGTCGGACCCGCAGACTGGCATGTACTCCTTCGTGCACGGGACTGGACAGTCCCACACCTGCGTGCACTTGCCCTCGGCCTCGCACCAGGCCCAACCGCAGGCTGAGCCTCCCCCGCAACAGTTCTTGTCGCCGGAGCCGTCCGGGCCGCCGACGACCACGTGGTTGCGAGCGCACGAGTCGGGGCACGCCTCCGTGGCCCGCACCCCGCCCTCGCCCTTGACGAGGCACCGCATCGATGGGAAGATAGAGACCCAGGCGCAGCCCTTCGTCTCGTCGTTCTTCTTGTGCCAAGCCTCCGTACCCGTATCCTGGCAGGGGCCGCCGCAGGCCCCCTTGCAAGCGTAGGCGGCCCGGAGCTTGGCCTGACCCCAGCCTGCGCGAACGACCGGTGAGCGAGTCGCGTCGATGGCGATCATCCGCCGATCGAAGGCGCCATGAGCGACGCCGCGTAGGCACCCGGGCCCTTGACTGAGCAGCGCGTCTCCGGTTTCTTCGCGACCCAGGCGCAGTCCTTCGCCGGCTCGTCCGTCTTGTGCCAATCTTCCGCGTCCTCGCACGACGCCTGCTCCGGCTCCTCGCTCAGGACGAGGCCGAGCTGGACGCGGCCGTCGTCGGTCTTGTAGGACCACGTCGACGTCGGGTGGAAGCCGTTCGTCATGTACTTCTCCTGCTGAGGATAAGGTTTCGTGAAGGGGTTGGACTCGGTCGCACCGAGGTCCTTGACGTGCTGCTGCGACCTGTGTGGAATCAACCAGTGAGTTAGATTCATCGCGTCGACGGCGTGTGGCGCCTGAAATTTGATTTCCACACAGGCTGCGACGCCATGATCTCCGAGGCGACGACCTGGCCGTCGTAGCTGAGCAGGATGGGCGAGACGCCTGCGTGGAAATCAAATTCTTGGCGCCGTCGACGCCATCGACGCGACGTTGATTCCCGCACGGCGAGGCACCATTTGTCCACGTGCCGCAGGCGCAGCCCTGGTCGTTCGGCGCCGGCGGGAAGCCGGGCACACCGAGGAGGGATAATTGTTGGGCGTTGCAGTCCCGCCAGTCGCCGTTTTCCCCCGTGCTCTTGCACGCCGCAGGGCCCCCGTCCGCCACGTCCTCGGCCGGCAAGAGGTGCAGGCCGTGGCCCGGGACGGCGTGCCCGCCGAAGGTGTCGTCCTGCACGAATCCGGTCATGTAATCAGGGTCGGGCAGGACGTAGAACGGCGCGTTCTCGGGCGCGCTCGCGTCGCAGTTGCCGGCCCCGGGCGGTTGGACGCACGTGCCTGTGTGGAAATCAATTTTACGGCGCGTTCGTCACGGTTCGTGCTGAATCGTCGCGTCGTCCTCCACGCCATCGACGCGGCGCCTGCTCGATAGCGTGGTGGTGTGTACCCAACGCACTGGTTGATTTCCACACAGGCACATGCCCATGAGCGCGACGCGCGCGTCCTCCGTGATGGTATAGAAGTGGATATCGAAGTGGTCGATGCCGTATCCGTCCCCTTTGCCGTCCCAGGCGGGGTGGCCGCCCGGCGAGAAGTTGATGTAGGCGGACTTGAAGGGTTCGCAATCGGACGTCTCGATGGGTAGCGACATGCTGTTGCCCGGGCCGGGCGGGCCCGCGAGCGTCTCGAAGGCCTCGGCGTCCATGTCGAGGTAGATCTTCCGCGGCCCGCCGTCCGTCGGCACTTCACAGACGGCCTTGATGTCCAAGGCGTCCATGACGCCGGCGGCCACGCGCGCGCAGGCGAGCATGAGGAGCAGGCGAGCCATGTTCTTAGGCCTGCAGGATTTGTGTGAGAAAATGACTATCTCGAGCCTGGCGCCCTGGCGCTGGACTGCGCCGGTCTGGTGTGTCTTTGTGGACTGTAGATAACGCGAATCTTCGCTGGATCAGAGCTAACTGCTTTGATCCTCGGATGCCAAGATTACATCGGCGCTCGATAATACCTAGTGATGCTAAGATACTAGCCCACAGAGCGCTGGGCAAAACAACAGCTCTTAGTGCTTCCATATCTACGATCATTGGTCGTAGGTCGTGTAGTAGCAACGCATAGCTGCCAGCCTCACGTCACGAAGCGAAACGTCACGAAGCGAAACGAACGCATGCGGCTCATGGCGCTCCTCCAAGCAGCCTATGCTCTCCGAAGAAGCGCTGCTCTCCGGACGCGGCGCGTCGGCATCCGTGCGGCGACGACGACGCTGCGCGCGACGCCCGACGAGTGGGCGCTCCCGCCGGGCTGGGCCGCAACTCTGAAAGAGGAATGTGCGAGCGACCGGCACCGGCAGCTCCGAGCGTTTGTGGAGGCAGAAAGAGCAAAGCACGAGGTCTACCCGCCGCCCGGGGACACGCTCGCGGCGCTGCGCGCCGTCGATTTGGGGGATGTCGAGGTCGTCGTCGTCGGCCAGGACCCGTACCACGGGCCCGGCCAGGCGCACGGCCTGTGCTTTTCCGTAGCGGATCTGTCGCGGTGCGTCTTCCCGCCGTCGCTGCGGAACGTCCTCCGCGAAGCGTCCCGAACAACGGAACAGTGGCCCGAGCACCCCGACCCCGCGAAGCGCGGCGACTTGAGTAGATGGGCTTCTTCACAAGGTGTGCTCCTCCTCAACTCCGTGCTGACGGTGCGACGCGGCGCGGCCAACTCCCACGCCAATCAAGGCTGGGAGGAGTTCACGGACGCCGTCGTGAAGGCCGTCGCGGAACGAGAGCGAGGTGTCGTGTTTGCGCTGTGGGGCAATTCTGCGAAACGGAAAGTCTCCAATAACTTGGGTGGGCAGCACCGCGTCGTTGCTACCTCGCACCCGTCTCCATTATCGGCGGCCAAGGGCCGCGACGCCTTCATGGGCTCGGACTGCTTCTCGCGGATCAATACTCATTTAACGGAGCTGGGCCGGCGGCCGGTGCGTGGACCAGCGTAAAAGAGACGGGAGAAGCTGCAGTGGCGGCCGCGCTTGACTTCCAACTTACCATATACTTTTGTATAAGCGGCCCGGGCAAGTCAATCGGCCGCACACTTTCTCCCACCGAAAGGAGAGACCGCCTTCGCTCGCCGACGCACGCGCGCATGGTGGGATCTCTCGTTTTCCCACCATCGCACACACAGGTCGACTGGCGGCTTTACGTCGAGGGCGAGGAGGAGGCCGACGCCGCGGCGCTCCTCGCGGACGTGTTTGGCGGTGATGCAGCGGAGGACGCCGACGAGGCCGCGGCGGCGCCGGCTTGCGGGTGGCCCCGCTTCGAGGCTTCGCTGCAGGCGCTCCGGGACGCGGCGGGGGAGGACGCGCCGGCGCCGGCGCGCGATGAGGCGGAGCGGTTCGCGGCGCTCGTGCGCATCCTCGTCTGTTGCCCGCGTGGAATCACTTAGCGGTCCGCCGGCGTGACGTCGTCGAGCAGACGCAGTTACGGGGACAACGTCGCGTCGATGGCGTACGCGGTCGAGGCAATGGTCTCAACACAGGTCGCGCCGCGCACGCCGAGCGCAATTGTGGACGCGGCGGTCGAAGCCTTAGGACCGACGACGGCGGCGGAGTTCGCGTCGCGCGCCGAGGACGACGTCGAGGCTACATTGCGGGAGTGCCAGGTAGCGTTTCCCCTGCAGAAGGCCAAGTATCTCGTGGGCGCGGCGGAGGGGTGCGCGGGCGACTTCGGCGGCGACGTTCCCAGGCGGCCGCGGGACATGAGGAAACTGCCCGGGGTCGGCGAGAAGGGTGCCGCGCAGCTCTGCGTGAGCGCGTGGGACTGCGATGATGCGGGGATTGTCGTGGGCACGAGTACGCACCGCGCGTGCAACGCGCTCGGCTGGGTTGAGACTTCAACACCAACGGAGACGAAGAAGGCCCTCGAGGCGTGGCTGCCGCGCGACCTCTGGCGCCAGCTTCCCGTACTGGTAGGGGCGCACGTCGCGGCGCCGGCGCCGGCCGTCTCCGACCCGCTCCTCGGCCGCGGCGTCGCCGTGTTCCTCCCGCCGGGCCACCGCGACCGCGACGCCGTCGTCGCCGCGTGCGCGGCGCTCGGAGGCGGCGGCGGCGCGCGCGAGTACCGCATCCACCGGTCGAAGTTCGACGCCGACGCGCCCGATGAATTAATAGCGAGCGCGCGCGTGGACTCGTACGGCGCCGTCGAGGCCGTCGTCGAGGACCTCCGTGCGCGGCGCATTTCCTGCTACGCGCGGCGCGTCGTCGACGACGATGTTGTTGTGTAGTTTTTTCAAGTTTTTTTAACACGAAGGGGCTCCCGGGGATGCGGCGCCGTCTTCTCAAGAGTATGAGGACGCCGCGGGAGCAGGGAAGGATGCGCCAGCTCGCGACGGCGGCCCGGGCGTCTCGTGGGCGCGCGTGTCGGGCGGCGACTTGACTACGGGTTCTCACAACTGATGACGGGGTTTTGGATGTATCCAACGATAACCGAAGAACCGTCGACCTTGTCGCCGTTGTACATGCACGTGTCTTCGCCGTCGCCGCCCTGATGAGAAGCGTGAATGGTTGCGCGTATGGCGATGGACACGGCAGCGCACGTTGATCATCTGGGTAAAAATATCGGGAGGATACGACTGATTCGGGTCGCCGGGACCGTCGGGGTTCACCACGGTGAGATCATCGCTGCCAGCGCGGCCAGATACCCAGCAAGCATTGCCTTCGCAGCTGATTTTGTCGGCGTCCGCAGCACCGTACATGGAAATCAAACTTCGGGCGCCCCACGCCATCGACGCGACGTGCTTCCGTAGCTGTGTCTGCGCGATGGCGTGGGGATTCCACGCCATCGACGCGACGTTGTCCCCGTGACCGCGTCGGCTCGATGGCGTGGATAACCTACCTCACTGGTTGATTTCCACACAGGCGGCGACGACAGACCCAAATTCCGATAAACGTATACTCAACAAAGAATACTAGTAGGTTACTAGTAGGTTGCCATACGCAGGCTTCCGGGTACTTCTGAAGGGGGGACTCGACGGTTTTGAGACGGGCGGGTCCCGCCCGATCCATTGGAGCAAAGTCCCTCCAGTGAAAAGACCGCCGGAACCGCGGCGACATTCGCGGATGAGACTTACGGCTTGCCAAAGTAGACCAGCGATTGACGCCGCCATCTACCGTCCAGATGGTACATTATATATACTCCAGCCCAGTTTTCAAACATATCTGACGGAACTAGAGCCGATAGCCCACGTTCCGAGGGCGGGAGAAAAATTCTACGAGACAACTCCCGAGTTTATGTTCGTTTCCTTCCATTTGTTAGGGGTAGAGTCCATGCAGCCGGCCAGAACGTCTAGTGGACATGATCATGTACTCCGTTGGAGCCTCGGGATTCGGCAACTTCGCGCCCACGCGTTTACATAAAGGAGGACACCAAACCTCAACCTGCGAGTATCAGCGACGCCACCATCCAGATGGACCACAACGCCGTTGTTCTATTCACAATCGACCGACTTGCCCGTTTTCCGCGGACGACGGTGCGTTGACGGAGCACCAGAAAGGCCCCAGACCGGTGAGTTGTAAAATAAATTCGCGTTTGAGGCGCTTCGGTTGTGGGACGGGCCAGGCAACCGGTCTGAGCGACTACTACATTAGATGACCGGTCCCGTTTCCAACTCGCGCCTCGTCAGTCTCGCGACCCCACGATCTCGCCAAATCGGCCGAGTTACTCAGACCTGCGACCATCAGCCCGTGTACCATCACCATGAACATTGACGCGATCATTTGTTTCATGATCGACCGACTTACGCGAGCTCCAGATCAAGATGTTCACGTCCCGAGCGTGGGCAGCAAAAAGTACCCTTCCTATAATGTAGATGTCATATACTTGTAATTGACTATCGGTGGGGTAGTATGGGGTCCAACGAGACCGCTACGGCGACTACTGGGGGCCCTCGGGTACTTGACGTTTTTGCCGGGAACGGGGCGCCATCGGGCCCAAATTGCACACTTCTTTCGGGGGTAGATCAGCTCCTGGAGGGCTCTCGGGGTAGGTCTGGTGTTGGGTAAGCGCCTGCACCGCTTATGCCATCGATGCAGCAGCCTAGAGGTCTCGGAACCCAGATCTGCCCTAAGCTTGGTAAAGCTCCTCTGTCTGCTGAGAGATTGGCCAAAATATGCTGTAAGCTGCGGCGTGTGCGGTGTAGGCGCTTGCGCGTGTATAGTACCGACCCTAGGCGACCCCAGGGACACCTCTTCGACGGGGATTGACAGGATTAAACCGGCGCGGCTGCCATGGCCCAAGGCGGCGGCGTCGCCACGAATTAAAACAAATAGTTTTTCGGCCCCCAGTACGTGTCCCATTGATCTCTTTGGACCATTAGCGAACCGAACGATACTCAAACGGCTGCATGCGTTTCGCAGACACGGCTAGTGTGTGTCGAAACGCTAGGTTCTCGCAGAGGGCGACGCTCGCTCTCGCTGGCCTGGCGTGCGCGCGGAGCTGTGCCGGTGACAGCACAGCTTCTCAACAATGTTCAGCCATCATTGTTGACCGCGCGGCCATGACGCAGCGCCGCGGCCGCCTCGAGGGCACCTTCCCTGATGGCGAGACCGACGACGGCACGGTGGCGGAGGGCACCTTCTTCGAAGACGCGAGCGGTTTTGTTAGCGTGCGCATCGGTAGTTGGAAGCCTATCCCAGCGCATCGCAAGAAACAGAACAAAAGGCCTCGCGACGACGATACCGCGGAGCATGCCGTCCGGCGCAAGCTCGCAAAACTCTGGCCAGATAAGTTCGTCCTCGAGCGCCTGGTCTACGTCCACGAGCCGGCCGCCATCGCACCTGAACCCGAACCTCCACCTCCACCTCTACCTGATCAACGACCAAGCCTTCCACCACCAGTAGTATACGATCCGCAGCTCCCCGAACACCGGCGCGACAGGGGTACCGGTGCTCGCCGAACAATCGCCGACGAGACCCACGACGAGCTCCGAGTACTAGTCCGACAGCGAGACAAGATCCTCCAAGTACTAGCAGCAGATCAACTACCAGGCGCTCGGCTCCTGCAAAATGCTCTGCTCGACGTCCTGGGCAAGGACGACAGCGACGACGACGACGACGTGGCGGCGACGCCACCACTAGAACAACCAGAACCAGCCCCAGCACCTGCCCCTCGTGTCCAACCTCGAGAACGTGCAGGACGTGCTCTACGTGTACAGATACGTGAAGCGCACCGGCTACTACGCCTAGGGAAGAATACAGAAGCGGCAGCTGCGCTTGACCGCCTCGAGGCCGAAGGCGCTAGTGCTGATGCAAAGAAGCACGCCGGAGATAGTGTGATCACTAGGCGAGCCAAGGAGATCAGAGACCTGGTTTTCAAGCAAGGCCATCTAGGGACGACGCGAAGGATCGTCGAGGAGTTTCTAGATGCTCCAGAGATGAAACTACTGCTCCCTGCCCATCTCCAACAAACGTCGAAGGACGCCGAGACGGCGAAGATGATGCTTCAGGCCGCCAAAGCGTGGGTCAAAGGTGTAATGAAGACCACGGGCCGACGCTCTGACGAGGATCGTAACGCTCTACTGGCTGGCATCTCTGCTTTGATGCCAAAGGGCCTCTTCGAGCTGAAACGTGGACGTTCCGCCATGCGAGCTCTCGGGCTCTCCCACGCCATCACAAGGCAAGCCGTCGACGCCCGACAGGACTTGGAGGACCGCAGCAAGGGCTGGCAGCGCGTACACACGTCGCCGCACTGCGATAGACTGGACACGACGCCCATCGACAAGTGGTGGCACGAGCAGGGCAGTGTTCCGGACAACGACAACAAGCACAAGATTTCAGTGTTCCTGGGAGTCGATGAAGACACAAATGAGGAGAAGTATACCATACATTACCGGCGTCTTCAGGCCGGTAACGACAAGGATGCTTGGGAACTCTTCGCTAAATCGGACTACGCGAAGCAGTGCCAGGAGAAGTCGAAGACTGAAAAGTGCCCTTTGGGCACCATACCACAGCTCAAGGCCTTCGTCCAGGCACGCTGTCCTTGTATTAAGAAGCGAGGCGTAGGAGAGTGCGACTGCGACATCTGCACCACAATCCACTCGAACCTCTACCCGTATCATCAACAAGTCCTCAAATGGATCGGCGACGGCGACACGTCCACGTGCGCATGCGGTGGTGCGTGCGGAAAGTGGGCCGAGGCGACCCAATCGATGGATGCGTTGTATGGCTTCCTGTTCTGCCCGGCAGAGCACCTGAAGGACTACGACATTGGAGACACGCCCTTCAAGATCATCCCCAAGTCTTGTGCGACTGGGAACTGCAAGCACGCCACGCCGTTTGACACGTCGAAAGCGTGTGGCGTCGCTCTACGGATGGCTCCGCTGTACAAGTGCCCTGTGCTCGCTTCCGACGAAGACGTTCGATGGAAACAGTGGCAGCCGCGCTATACAGGCGATAACAAGGAGACGGGGGTGGCCATGTATCAATCGGAGTTCGTGCCGACGAGGGGTTCGCGACGCAAGTTCCTAGAATTCTTCCAGGACAAGCTCGGGTTCTATGCAGAGCATCATTGGCGTGTGGAATGGACAACCCAAAGCTTGAGGCGCGTCGAGTTGTACAGGCCGCCGAACACGGCCGTTCTTCACTGTGACTTCGCCTCTCAGCTAGCGATCCAACGGCAACACCTCCAAACCTGCGGCCGTCGAGAGTACCTGAACAACTGTGTTGGTGTCATTGGCTACGACCTGCGGGAGGTGCAGCTCATGCGGCCAAAAGTAAAGTATTCGAAGGAGCGGGTCCCGACACCGGTACAACAACAACATGTCGACTGTTTTTTTGGGTTTAGCCCACCGGGCCACAAGCCCGACGCGCGCTACTACAACACCGTGTACCAGGACATGATCTCCTACCTCAAGACGGGCGCGGTTCGGCACGGTGAGTGGTTCTACAACAAGCAGCGCCTGCGGGGCGGCGACCACTCCTTACCGTTGCCGCAGGGGTTCACGGAGATGGACCCCTCGGCCCCCTTCCCTCGACTCGACGAGGTGATAGAAGAGCTAGACGGCTGCGCCTGTCAATTTGCATGCGGAACGCAGTATCGTGCAGTCGCGACGGGCCTTATGGAGCAGGGCGTGGTGCGACGACAGCTTAAACTAGCGGAGAAGCACGGCAAGAACGTGTGCGACGGCGTCTCGAACATCCCTGGGACCGTCCTACGGTCCGCCATCGCTGCGGATAGGGCGCCGCCCCCCGGTTCTCGAGAGACGGTCGTTTTCATGGCACGCGAGCACCCGACGCCGAGCGTGCCCAAGGCTGATACCAATGGCATGTGGAACCTCTCGGGCATTTTCTACGGCCACATCTCTCACAAAGTGATCGAGGCCTGCCACGTCCCCGAGGCCACTACTTTTACTGGAACGAGGAAGTGTCACGACTTCGTCGGATTATCTTGCGACAAGGCCCTGCTGGACGGCGACGCACCTATCCACGCACGCCATGACTTCTGCTTCTGCTCGCCGTGCGGGAAGCGCAAGTTCATTGACTGTAAGTTTAGGCGACGCGCTGGTGCTACGATGAAGAAGCATAGTACGAAAATCAAAAAGGTGACGACATCTACTATCCAAACGCAGCAAGGTGCCTTCGAAAACTGGTGCAAAGAAATGCACAACCAGAAGCTACTCGCCGTTCGTGTCCAGGACCCCAAGTACACTGACGATTTCTGGCTCGCGAAGCCGACCGGAGCCGCCATCGTCGCGACCGAAAACTTCATACATGCCAATTCAGACTATGAGGTGGGGTTTATGATCCTACCAATCAAATGGTACGACATCGTCTCGGGCAAAGAGCGTACCTATACGCTTTTGAACGACGACGTCTACATCCAAGCGAACGCGACGGTCCGACTGACTGGACTGAAGTTCAGCCAACACACAAATGGGAGGTACACAATTACCGAGGACACTCACGAGCGTATCCTTGAAGCTATCTAGGCCGGTTCTAATGTTAATTTGTAATTTTATGCGAGTTTTCCGGAATGTGGATGATTCCGTTCAGCTTTTTCGGAATTTGGGTCGACACTGATCCGAGCGATTATGTGGACGTCGTCCACCCGGGCCCGTCGGGACTGTCGAAGATGGCGAGAGCCGCGGAGCGGGAGCTCCGGGCCTGGCGCTACGGCGGGTCTGACGATAACGGCTCTGACGACGGGTCCGACGACGACGAGCCCGAGGAGACGCGGCGGCCGACGCGGCAGCCGTCGTATCGGCCGACGTATCAGCCCACGGACGCCGGGCCGACGCCACGGCCGCCGACACCGCGCCCGCGGCCGTCGAGCGACTGCCCGGCGCTTGAGCCTCTCCCTAAGGACTCGCCGGACTGCCCAGACGAGCTCGACATCGCGCCCTGCGACACGCCTGGCCTGGGCGTCGGGGAGCTGTGCGAGGGCGACGGCGAGTGCGGGACCGACCGAAAGCTAGATAATTGCTCCAACGACGAGGCCCAGGGCGCGGACATCTACCGCATTGTCGGTTCGACGCCGAATTACCAGCCCACTAAGAAGCCAACGGACGGCGGCGGCGGCGGCGAGTGCCGCGATGATGAATCGTGGTGCTACGGCGACTGCAGTCCGAACGACTGCGCGTACGTTGGGCAGAAGGTCAAGCCGGACGGAACGCTCGCGCGCTGCAAAAAGAAGAACACGGACGGCGAGCGATCGGCGCTCGAGGCGTGCCCGGCGACCTGCGGGACGTGTCCCTGAGCCGCAGGAACTAGTCATAACACTACTACTAAGTTAACTGAGGTACCCGAGACCCGCCAGCCGTCGGATCTGCTCCGTCAGCGGCAGCGAGATGAGAAACACGGGACCGAGCCGCACCACGAACGGCGTGAAGCCGCGGTAGAAGGCCAGTACTCCGTCCTTCCTCAAAATGTCCGCGGCGGCGCCGAACGCGCTCCGGTATGTGGAAGAGGCCTGATACCGCGTCATCACCACGTCCGCCGGCGTCGCGCACACGCCCGCGCCGACACCACCCGCACAAGCGGCCAAGCCGTGCAGAACAGGACCGTCCTCGAGCAGGCCCCGCCGCTTCGCCCAGGTCTTGAAGCCGTCGTAGCCGACCTGCGTAATGGGCCGATGAGGGAGGGACGTCGCGTCGATGGCGTGGAAGGGACCTCAAAAGGCGCGGGCGCCTAACCTGCATGCCCGCCGACAGCAGTGCGCCGCGCACGACCAGCGCGCCGGCGCCCCTCCACAGATGACAGTCCCGCTTTAGCGTCCCCAGGCCTTGCACGAGCGACGCGTAGCGCGGCGCCTTACCTACTGAAGCGCCCGTCGCGAAGACGCCGTTTTCTAAAAGCCCGGCCTCGGCCTGCGCCAGCGTCTTCACCTGGTAGACGGGGGAGGACACGAGGTAGCCGACGGCGCCAGCGAGCAGTCCGGCGACGAACATCACACCGGCATTCTTCTCCGTCGCGCCGACCGCCTGCAGGAGGCCGTCGCGGACGTAGGGGTAGCAGCCCACGCGGCCCACGGAACTGACGCCGATGCCCCAGAAGTTAGCGTTGACTCCCGGTAGCCAGAGGCCCCTCCACAAACCCTCCTGGCGCACGATCTGCCCGGCGAAGCCACGCATTCCACCAGGCTCCGTCGACACCTGGTAGCGCACCTTGAGCGTGTCGAGCGGGTTCATGATGGCTACCGACAAGCCGCCGGCGAAGCCCGCAGCACCCAGGCCCGCGGCGACGTCGTAGTAGGACGTGGTCATTGCTGCAGCTGCGAGATTGCAATGCGGCGACGATGAGGCGCCGCTGCGACGGCGTATCTGGTGCAAGCTCGGTGCAGAGCGCTAGGTGACCAGCAGTTGCACAGCAACCACTGCTCGAACGGCGTAGTTATGCAAGCTGCCCTCGTGGCAGCCTGCAACTAGCTGCAGCCTGCACAGTGAGCTGCACTGCTGCACTTGCAGCCGGGGATGAGCAATGCTACACGGCCGCAGCGATCGATGATGCCCCAGCGGTTGCACGGATGGCTGAAACGACCAGCGATGCGCCAGGTTGCCCGGCTTTTGCGACGATGATGTCACGATGCTAGATGAAGAGACACACTAGCTCGAAAAACACCAATCGAGGCTAAAACTTACACGTCCCCAGGCCACCGCCGTGGCCGAATTTCGGCCGGCGGCGCCCACCGGACCTCGTCCCCATTATTCAGCGGCGTGTCCAGCGACTCGATCCAGTCCGGCCGCCGGCCATTCACTTCGACCGGGCCGTTCACGTCGAACTCGGCCTCGTCCCGCCGTAAATCTTCCAGTAATGCGCCTCGAGCTTCACAAGTTTTGGCGGACGAGCCCAGCGTCAGCACCCTCCCCCCTTCCGCCACCACGAAGACCCGTTCGCTCCGTAAAGCATCCCCCAAGGCCCTTCCAGCTTTCGCACCCAATCGCGACGTCCGCGTCTCGTTGCCCGGACTAAAGGAAGGCACCATCCGGTCCGAAGTCCCGTCGATATACAGCGAATGAGCTGCGGAGCCAAACTCGGCCACGAGATGCATGTCCCGCGTCCGAATTTGCACTTCAAAATCATACACGGCACCATGCAACCTAGTTTTGGCCGTCGCATGTAATGAACGATAGCCGTTCAACTTCGGGCGCGCGATGTAGTCTTTGGTCCGATTCTCGTTGGATCTCCACACTTTTCGGACGCGGTCGAGGACGTGGTAGCACAGCGCGCTGTCGTCCTTTTTGTCGAGCGGGTCCAGGACCACCCTACACGCGACGACGTCTGGTGGCATCTTAACTTCGCCGTTCGTGGCGCCTAATCGCCTTTGTTTTCTCCATATCGAAAAAGGAGCTTTCTCTCTCGCATACACCCGCAACGAAGAGACGCCGTTCATGACGACGTCGTCTTCATACAAGTTTCGTTTGAGTCTACGCGTGACGTCTTCCAGGACGACGTCTCTCTCACTTCGTTGACTTTCGAGCGCATCACAAATCCTACGCCGCGCCTTCGGAGCCAACCGCTCGAAGGCCGCGTCCTCGAGATCCGTTTTTAACTGATTGAGACCGAAGCGGTCCGCGAGAGGGGCGAGGACGTCTAGCGCGTCTCTTGCTAGTGATGAAGGGGCATCACCTAGTTCCTCGACAGTACCACCCGCTAGCCTTTCCAACCTTCTAGCCTCCTCGGCGTCCCTCCGCTCCGCACACTCCTCGTGGAGAGCTTCCAGGTGGCGCGCTAATAACAAAGGCAGCGACCGGAAGTCCCCCGCCACGGCCACTAACATCTCCTGGAGGTTCTGGGCATGCGATCGAGGCAGCCGACAGCTCCTCAAGAGAGCATCATCCTGGTCCCCGAAGCCCGTGATGAGGCCTCTCCTAGGATCGCCCCACATGGTCCCGGCGCCCCACCGCGCCCGTTGGAGTTTACACAAATGAGCGAGGTTGGCCAGATCACGAGATAAATCCGCCGTCTCCGCACCGAGAGCTTCGACGATGGCTTCGTAGGGTAGCGTCGCCGGTCCTCGGTACTCGCCGTACGTCTCCTCGTGGGCGTCACAGAGAAGAGCAGCAGCAACTACTGCGGCGTCGGTGCCGAACGGGGTTCTCGACACATAAGACGCGACGGACGCGCCCTTGTTGACCGCGAGTTGTCTCGCAGCGCCTCCTTGGGAAGCCCAGTCCGTCAGGAGACGCGTGGCCCTATCTGCTGACTCTCGGACGTCGTCATCCTCCAGCGAATTGCGCAATTCGGACCACGTGTCGCCCACGAGCAACCCGTCATCTGCACGTTCGACGGGGAAGATGGTCTGGGAGAGGCGCGTCCACCAGCGGCCGCCCTCGACGTCCTGTCGTCTCGGCTTCGGGTCGAAGGCTCTTCGCCGTTCCACCGACGTTAACAATTGGGCGGCGTCGTCCCAGGGGCGAAACGCCACGTTCACGGCGGAGTCCCAGGACTCCCACGAATTAAAGGACGCGCCCCTGCGCCGCTCGCGCGGCTCGTCGGGGGGCGGGCCCTTTGGCTTGGGTTTATCTGGGGGCGGCGCGGGCGGCGCGCTGAGGCTGGCTACCCTCACGAGGCATAATAAAGCGGCTGCGGCCCAGCTGGCCGCCGCTGGCCGTCTCATTTTGACCGCTGTCAGCTACGCCTACGACCGCGCTACTCCGGCCTCCTGGACGCAGCACGGTGGGCCAGTGACACCGGCAGCTTTTGATCGAAGCGCGGGGCGCTCGGTGTGCCCGCAACTGGCGCAGCGCACAAGAAGATTGTGCGAGCTAGTATCCCTATAAGCTAGCCTGTTCTAGGATAATCGCACGAAACTCGGTATATATCTCCCCACAAAACGCCAATTCGGGCTGCATGCAAACTTCGGAGCAGCGTGGACAGCGTGGGCTGAGGGTCGGGGGCGGGCCGGGTGTACAGTCACGCGGGGAGGCGTCGGCTCCGCGTTCCCTTCAAATCTGAAACATAACACACACTTAAAGCTCACCATCGCGAGGAAGAAAGAACCCAGAACCCAGCACTTCCACGAACCGTCGCGCCACGACGGCCGGCGAATACAGGCGAGCCAACCGCTCGCGCCCGGCAGTCGCCCGCCTCAGAGCTTCAGCCGGATCGTCGCGAATCGCGCGCAACGCCGCCGCCAGGTCCTCGGGCCGCGGCCGCGCCAGGCCGTCGCGGCCGCGGCCGCCCGGATCGAGGAGCCACGCCGTGCCGTTGCCGCCCGTGATATCGAGCGGCCCCGCTATACCAGTGACGACCGTCGGCAGTTGCATCGCCAGAGCCTCGTGGACGGGCAGGCCCCAGCCCTCGCCACGCGTCGGCAGGGCGAAGCAGTCCACGGCAGCGTATAGCGCCCGGAGCTCGCGGCGAGAGAGCTGAACGCCCCGCAGCCACGTCAGGCGCGCTTCATTTCCGGCGGGCCGCATTCTCTCCGCGACGCGCCGGAGGTCTTGGTCGCCGCGCTCCCAGGAGGGGCGATAAGCGTGGATTACCAGCTCCGCGTCGGCGTCGCGAAACGCGCGGAAGAACCCATCCACCAGCACGTCCGGGGCCTTGCGGCGCTCCCACTTGAAAATAGACAACACGCGAAACGCCGGCTTCGGCCCGAGCAACGCTTCGATTGACGAGCGCGCGTCGTCGTCGCGTGCGGCCGCGGCCGGCGAGAACAATGATGGGTCGACGGCCTCGGGCGCGACGACGGCGCGGTCGCCAAATTGCTCGGCATTCCATTGCGTCGGCGCGATGACCACCGCGGCGCGCGCCGCGCAGCTGTAAACTTCCGCATCGCCAGCACCGCGCGTGCGCTCCACCATAAGGCGCGCAGCGCGCGGCCGCAACTGGCCGTAGACGTAGGCCGGCAGCCGCTCGTGCGTCGCTCCTTCGCCGCAGCGCCCGTGCACGATCTCCGGCACTGATGGGTCGTCGTCTCGCAACGTCGCTCGCGCGACGGCCGCGGCCTCCTCCGGGAAGAGCTTCGCGAGCTCTAGCTCGTCGCATCGCAGGCCGCGGACGACGACGCCACCGGGAATAATGGTTTCGAGCGCGGGCAGCAGGCCTAAAAGCTCAACGAAGAAGCCATTGATGTCACAGCCGACCTCGAGTCGCCATGCGATGCCCGGTCCACTGCTCGCGCGCGTTGCCAGGAGGCAGCAGAGGAGCCATGTGCTGATCATGGCATTGCTGCCGCGACGGCTTATTGCTCACGGTGCCACATCCGAGCAGCCGGTCCCAGAGCTCGATTCCACGTCGTAGCCAGCTGGAGGACTCCCAAGGACACTCAGTCGCGTCGTGCACAAAGGCAGAGCCGCTGTGGTGCAGGGAGATGCCATCCAGTTTTCGCCTGGAGCAAGCCGCGGCAAGCGCTAAACGCACGTAAAACCACGTTGACGCACGATCATTTGTCGCAGCGGAGCCTCTGCGAGCGCAAAAACCGTGTGCGCGGCACCTCGCAGCAGCTTGGAGAAGCACAGCCCCAGGGTCTGGCGCAGCGAGCTGCCGACGCGGCGAGCCCAAAACCCACGATGCTGCCAAGACTCGACTTCCACAGTTCATTGAGAGACGCCGTCTTGGATGGAAGCAAGACCGCAACCACGAGGTTAGTCGGCGAGCTCGACTCGAACACCGACGTCGACGGCCTCCGGCCCGGCATGAGGGCCGCCGCGACCTGTCAAGGCGAGACCTTCGCCGAGCTCACCATATTGAGTATCGAACCGGTTTCATATGATGCCATCGACGATAAGCTCGCGAGGGCGGAGGACTGCGCCGATGCTGCCGAACTCAAATCATTACTAAAGAGCTTCTATCCCCGCGCGAAGCCGACGACGGCCTTCCTGGCCATCCGGTTCCGCTGCGCCGCGAATGCGAATACGATCACGTTCGTCGACGCGGCCGCCGCGTCGCTCAAAGTTCTTGGACTCGTCGGAGACTTCTGCTCGCCATTATTAGCGCGCGAGTACCCCCTGGCCGCTTTGTCTTTGAACGCGAACGACGCGCACTGCCTCCTGACCCACCAATTTCCATTATTACCGTGGCTCCTGGTGGTGGTCCTACGACGGACAGCCGAGGACAGCGCCTGCTTCGCTCTCGGCAGGCTGCGGGGCCAGCGCTACGTCGACGAGTGGCTCCCCTCGGCGCCCATGAGTAAAGCGGCGGCCCTGGCGGCCGTCGTGGCCGCGCCGGGCGTGTCGACGTGTGCCCTGGCCGGCGCGGCGGGCGTCTCCTGGTCCATGTTTGGTGGAGTGACGCTCGTCGGCGCTTTGTTGCGAGCTTTGGCGATTAGAGCTGTCGCGGAGCAAATACCCGTGGGCCTGTTGGACGACTGGGCCGTCCGCTTTTTGATCGCGGGCGCGGCGGCGGCCTTACCGCTCATCATCGCGTCGTTGCGCGTGGACCGAGCACAAAGAGGTCATGTGTTGGGCCACTTCCCCTGGCCCTGGACTAGGGCGAGATGGCTGCTGCACCGGCTGTCGCACCACACGAAGGAGGACTAACGTGAGCATATATCTCTGTTGCTTTGCTTAGAGCTAGGCCGCCTAGCCACCACGACCGCCACGCCCCCGGCCCTCGGACGCCGTCGCCCCGAGTATCACGGTGCTACTAGGCTAGCACCGCGCGTCGCCGATTCATCGGTGGCGGCGTCTTTCATAGCAGAACCCGAATGATGTGCAACCGTCGCCGAAGCCTAAGTAAAGAGTATTACGACGAACCCCAGCAAGACAGACGGGACCACCCCCGCAGCGGCGTTGCAGTAGTGCGTCTTGCAGCACAGCGTGTCCCGGTTGTACGGCGCCGCCTCGCGGTACTTCTCGATGTAGTTCGAGTAGACCGTCATCTTGTCCTCCTTGCACGTCGAGGCGCATTTTTTGAAGATGCACCCCGTGTCCTCGGAGGGCGTGAACTCCGTGCGGTCGCCGTAGAACTCCGTCCAGCCGCACTCGATGTTCTGGAGGCTCAGGACTTCTGTCCTTACACAAAACTTGTTCTGGCCCTCGGGACACAGAATTGCCTTCTGGTTGTTCCCGGCCTTGTTGATCTGCGGCTCGTCGACCGCCAGGGCCCAGCCACCACTTATGCCTCCTTTCACCGTGTAATAACATCTCAACCCCCCGATCGGGTAGTTCTGGTCGGCCTGCGCGCCGACGGCGACGCCCCACGTCGTGCCCTTGTAGTTGTCCACGCCATAGGATCGTTTCGCGGCTTCGGCCTGGAGTCTTCGACGCCACCATGAGGGCCGTTGTTGTTTCTGTTTCTCTTCGAGCGCGGCCCAGTAACTAGGCGGCCTCAATATGGAATCGTCGTGGCCGCCGCCGCGCCACCACGGTAGATGGGTCGGGGGCTCCGCCGGTTTTGCCCAGAACCAGTCCCACCACGTCTCTGGTTCGGGTTCCGGTTGTCTACGAAGGTGCCACCATCTCCGTTTACGCGGCTTCTCCACCTCACGTCGCCGCCGCCACCACGGTTCGTTATGAGTGGTGTTAATGTAGGCGTGCGTCCGGTTCACGACATTGACATGGTAGGCCGTGAAGAGGCCCGCATGTGTGGTCGGGACGAGGGCCGCGCCCAGCAGCGCGGCGGCCCAGCCCATGGATCTCTGCTGGTCGTGTGGGGGGCAGCCTCGCTGCTTGCTTCCCGGTGCGTCTGGCGTCGGTCGCCGAGCGCTGCCTTGCGCGGTCGAACGCTGCGTGCCGTGGCGGTCTGGGACCGCTGTACCTTCGCGTAGCGGACCGAAAGGCTGGCGCTTCGCGTCGGGCTCGGCCTCCTTCTTGCGGCTCCGAGGCCTCCGCCGCAGGTCTGTGGCCGTCTGTGGAGCCCTCTCGATGGAAACATCGCGCTAGTGTCTTACATGCCGCTAGCTTTCATCTCTGGCGCGAGACGGACGCAATCTGCGCGCTTCTACGCCGCGCATTTATCGGCAGCGAGGACCCACAAGGACCGCACGCAAGCGCGTCGCGAGCCTGTGCCTTCCGCTGACCTGCACAGACTTGCCAGCGACAAAAGCAGCGGCGCGCGCACGCTTGCCGCCGCGAGACGCGCGAAAGCCGGCGACGACGGTAGAAGATGGCCTCCATCTTCCTCGCCAACTTAGATGCGGACGCGATCGGACTGGGCGCGTCGTGCACGAAGCCCGAGGTCCTGGCGAGAGACACGCAAGCGACGCGGAAGCGCATCACGCTCGAGGCCGAGGACGATAATAATGTAGGATTCACGCCCGCGGGCCCCATCCAGGCGCTGACGAACGGTTCGGCTCAGGTGTCCGTGTCCGACTGCTTGGCGTGTTCCGGGTGCGTGACGAGTGCCGAGTCCGTGCTCCTGGCGGAGCAGGCCGCGCCGAAGCTTGGGATACTCTGTAACGAAGGGCGGCCCGTCGATGTTGTTATTGATAGAGCTGCCTTGGCTTCGGTGGCCCAAAAGTTCGACTCGACGCCCGCGGAAGCCTTGGCGCGACTGCGGACGGCCTGCACTGCAGCGTTGCCCGTTCGAAGGGTCGTCGCCGCGACGGACGCGCAAGATTTACAACTGCTCGAGACGCTGCACGAGTTCGAGAGACGGCTTGCGAGAGAGGACGCCGGTCTACCAGCATCTAGAGAAACACCTCCACCAACAGTAGCCGTCTCCTCGACGTCCTACAAAGATCCGAAAACGAACCAGGTCATCTCGTACACTGTCGAGCCGAAGACCGAGGCCCCTTTACCGTTGGTCACGTCGCAGTGCCCCGGCACGGTCTGTTTTCTGGAAAAGACGGCGCCGCACGCGCTGCCTTATTTATCCTCAACAAAGTCGCCGATGGCCGCCGCCGCGGCCGTCGTACAAGATGCGGCCGTTTGTTATGTGGGAGCCTGCGCCGACAAAAAATTGGAGGGATATCGCCGCGACCTCATGGACGACGACGTGCCTCATATCAGTCTCGTGTTAACTTTGACTGAGTTTGTGGAGGCCATCGGTGCCGATAGGTTAGAGGCGACGCAAGCCGTCCCGACGGAAGCCGATGCGCGGGACACGCGCGTCCACGCCCACTCGCAAAGTGTGTCAGGTGGGTACGCGGACTTCGTCTTTCGGTGTGTGGCTGGTAAGGAGCCGGAGTGGAAGCGCGGTCGGAATAATGACGTCGTCGAGGCTACCTTAGAGAGACCGGGTCTGCGACCGCTCAAGTTCGCGATCGCGACGGGGTTTCGGAACGTGCAGCGCGTCGTCGCCGCGCTGAAGCGGCCAAAGCCCCAGTACGACTTCGTGGAATTGCTCGCCTGTCCCGTGCGTATCCCGCGTCGTCAATCAACAAAGCGCCCTTGACTTGTCACGGTGACCCTTCTTCAATAGTAGAGAATCTCACCCCTCTTCGCGGCGCGAGAGCACGAACCGCACGCGGTGGGATTTGGGCGCTCGTCCCGTCGATGGGGAGGGCCCATTACCGCGTTTTACACACACAGAGCGGCTGCGCGAACGGCGGCGGGCTGTTGAAAGGTGAGAAGGAGAGCCGCGACGAGGCCCAGAGTCGCGTCGCGGCGACACTTCTCAAGGTGCACGAAGCGCCGACCAACGACCCACGGGCCAGCGACGACCCTGCACAGCGCGCGGCGCTGCGGCCGCGGCTCCACACGCGGCACCACCGCGTGCCCGACGCGGACACTTCGGCTTCTTCGTCGCTGTCGCTCGGCAACAAATGGTGAGTCCTTCTTAGGTGTGAGTAATGTGATTTATGACGACGCCGTCGACGAAAAAGGGCCTTAGGCGCGACAGCATCTACGCGCGCGCGCGGACGCAGTCCGGCGGCACGCGCGTCGCCGCGTGGATCGCCGTGCGCGAGCGGACGACGTCGAAGAGCGCCGCGAGCGCCGCGCGGCTCCGCGGCGTCTGGTTGTCCCCCAGCGCCGCCTCGAGGCCCACGACGAAGGCCGCCTTGTCGAGGCGGCCGCTCGCGTCGCTCTGCTCCCGCAATATGGCCATCGCGTCGTCGACGTCGACCGCATTTAAGTTGGCGGCGCCGGCGATCGTCGCGAGCGGCGTCGGTTGGGGCGGCTGGGCCGGCTCCGCACTACTCTCCGTGAAGGCCTCGGGCTTGACCAGCAGCGTGTACGTGTTGGACGCAAAGGCCTGGGGCGCCCGCGCGACCAGCGACAGCGGGCTGCAGACGCCCGCGTCGCTCACGAGGCCCGCGATGTGCGCCGCGTCGACCTCGAAGGCGCTCCCCAGCACGTAGCGGAGCTCGTCCACCAGCATGCCGCTCGAGCAGAGCACGGCGTGGTCGCGGTCGCCTACCCTAACGCGGATGGAGACGGCGTCGGCGGCCATGGTTGTGAGACTGGCCTCAGAAGCGGCTCTCTTCGCGTGATGCGATTAGTAGGCTGCGAGGAGTGATCGACGCGCCAATTCTAATGGCTGCAGCTGCCCTGCAGGTCCTGTAATCAATCTATAAGCCGGCACAGTTTTCGAATGGCTAGTGTGTTACTGCCGCTAGCAACTTTTTGGCGTCGAGTTCTAAAAAACACGCTGCAAGCTCTCATACAATCACACGGTGTTGCATTTGCATTGCTTACTATACGCAGCGTGAGCTCGCGAGCGCTTGAAGCCTGCATCACAACAACAACACCAGCTCTCCAGCCCGAGAGCGCCACGCCGCCACCGCGACACGCTAAGGCAGCGACAGACGATAAAGCAGCGACAGACAATAAGCAGCGACAGATAGAGCAGCACACGACGCAAGACCATGGCCGCCCTCACGGAAAAATTCAAGCGCGGCGTCGAGGTCGACACGACCTGCGCCACTGCACAACCAGGAGACGGCGCCACGTTCCCGAAGAAGAACGACACGCTGCGCATGCACTACACCGGAACGCTGGCGAAGGACGGCTCGAAGTTCGACAGTTCGAGGGACCGGGACAAGCCGTTCGAATTTACGATCGGCACGGGCCAGGTCATCAAGGGCTGGGACGAGGGCGTCATGAAGTTGTCGCTGGGCCAGCGGGCCACTCTAAAAATATCGTCGGACTACGGGTACGGCGAGAAGGGCCACCCGCCCGTCATCCCCGAGGACGCTGATTTGGTCTTTGACGTCGAGGTGCTGGCGATCAACGGCAAGAAGGCCTTCTATACGGCTGATGAATTCGACCGCTACGTGACGAAACTAGAAAGCTGGCGCGCGGCGCAGCTCGAGAAGTTCGACGCCAAGGAGGCCTTTCGGGAGAAGAAAACCGCGAAGCACGGCGACCGCGCGGGCTTCGAGGCGTGGCTCGCCGGCGAGGTCGAGAAGAACAAGGGCGCCGTGCGCGTGCGCTGACGACTTTTGTTAATTTATCTTACTAGTATATCTAGATGGTGCGGGCGCGGGGTCACGAGACGGCGCAGCATGGCTTCTGTGACCTAAGTTTCGAGTCACCAACGTCCTGCCAGGGTTTTAAGGCCGAGCCCTTGAATATCCCGGTCACAATCGTGACGTCGTTGACCCGCCAGTCGTTCAGCGGCTGGTTGAACGACTTGGCACCTTTGAACATCGCGTGCATATTCGTGACCTTGTCGACCCGCCAGTCGTTCAGCGGCTGGTTGAAGGCCGAGGCGTCGCGGAACATGTCGCACATATTAGTGACCTTGTCGACCCGCCAGTCGTTTAGCGCTTGGTTGAACGACGAGGCGCCCTCGAACATCTCGTACATATTCGTGACGTTGTCGACCCGCCAGTCGTTCAGCGGCTGATTGAACGACGAGGCGTAGCGGAACATCCGTTGCATATCCGTGACGTTGTCGACCCGCCATTCGTTCAGCGGCTGGTTGAACGACGAGGCGCATTCGAACATCTCGCGCATATCCGTGACGTTGTCGACCCGCCAGTCGTTCAGCGGTTGGTTGAACGACGAGGCGCATTCGAACATGCCGCTCATATTCGTCACATTGTCGACCCGCCAGTCGCTCAGCGGCTGGTTGAACGACGAGGCTCTGTGGAACATCCAGCTCATATTCGTCACATTAGAGGTATCCCACGCGCTGATGTCGTCGTTGAAGGACGCAGTCTCAGGCACGCAGGAATCATAGTACGAGTCGCCTTTCATCCAACCCTGCCGTACAGCAAACAACCACGACATGTCCGTGACCTTGCTTGTATTCCACGTCGAGATCGGCGGCAGGCCCTCGTGGAAGCCGTCGCACCAGCGCTTCACCCAGTCTCGCAGCGTCTCGTTCGTGAGCGCCGGGCCCTGGCGTTCTAGCTCCTCTGCGAGAACGATACCGCCAGCTTCTGCTTCCGCCGTCCCCTCCGGGACGACTTCTCCTTCCCGCGGCGCCGCCTCGCTCTCCGCCGCCGCCGCTTGCTCCTGCTCCATCCTCATCGGCGCCGGCGCTTGCTCTGCCTGCTCTGGCTCTATGAAGCCCATCATGATTGCTGCTCATGGACCGCGGACCGCTGCCCTGGCGGGCGGCCTCGCTCTGGCTGGCCAGAGGCTGCCCTGGAGCTGCCTGCGCTTGCGTTTTTGGATGTGTGCTGCGCAGACGGGCAGCGTTTCCCTCACTCTGAGGTCAGGCTGCCCCTGTTCCTCTGGCAATCTCTCTGCAGCGGATCGAGCTTCCGATTTTTAGTACTTGCTAGTGTCTTACATGCCGCTAGCTCGATTTTTTACTCCAGGTTTGCGCCTGCAGGCGCACGCAATAGAGACGAAGCGCTGGACAGCAGTCGCAACTGAACGCCTGCTGCTGTGCTGCTATCGGAAAGCTGCGAGCTAGTTCGGCAGCATTTGCTGCAGCCGCTTTCGACTCTAGAGTCGTCGCTAGCAACACTGTAGCTCAGAGGTAAAGAGCAACCCGCCCAAGGCAGCGAGCGATACGCAATCGACGCGATAGCGCACGTCCACAAGCAGTCGAAAGATGCGCCGCCGCCCCACGCACACGAACGGCACGAAGCCCGCGTCGCCGCGTTTAGGTGATACGGCCCTCGCCGTCGCGTGCAAACGCCTCGCCCAGAAGCATCATAATGATGACAACACCGAAAAGAGGAAGATCTCATCCCATTTATCGATGTCAATGGTCTGGGGCGCGCGCCAGTGGCGGGCCCATTCTCGGAGAAGCAGGCACGTGCGGAACGTCGTGGGCTGGTTTAGAAGCACAATTTTGCTGGAGATCTGGCCGGCGTTGTTGGTGGCCATGGGCTGGGCGTTAATTGTAAGACGCTTGGACCTGCCGCCGTTACCGCTCGCACCCTTGGGCTTCCAGGCGTCGTCCATCGGTCTGTTACTTGTTTTTCGCACGAACCAGGCGGCGTCTCGGGTCCACGACGCGCGCCGGTTGCTGGGGGTCGTGAAGACGCGCGGCATCGACGCCTGCGCGACGCTCTGGGTGGCCGCGGTTGATGAGAATGCGAAGGAGGCGGCGAAAACCGCGGCGGCCTACCTGGCCCTCATGCTGTGGTCGCTCAAGGGCGCCGTGCGGCCTAATCATGACGCCGCGTTCGAGGCGGCCCAGGCGACGTTTCTCGACGACGCCGAGCGGAACTGGATTCTAGAAAGGCAGGGCAAGCCCCTCGTGACGCCGGCGACGATCGTGCTGAGACTTAGATACGCGGGCGCGCGGTGTTCGGATAAAGATGCCCGCGATAGGTATGAGTCGTGCATTGATGATGTTGCCACGGCGCTCGGCGGCTGCAAACGTATTTATTCCACGCCCATCCCGCCGACCTATTCCAGACACGCGTCGCGCGCGCTGGTGGCGTGGTTGGCCTGTCTACCATTGGCAACGGCACCCTTGCACGCCTCGGACTGGACGCTCGCGCTGTCGACGGGCCTGACGGCCTTTCTCGTCCTGGGCATCGAGGACATCGGCATGCAGATCGAGGAGCCGTTTGCGGTGCTCCCGCTCCACGACCTCGCCCTCGAATTGTCGCAGCGCGTCGCGGCCGTCGTCGACGGGCCGCCGCCGCCCGACCACCACCTTTAGTTCGATCGCTCGCATTATTTTTAGCCCGACCGTAATGTACATTACTCGTTACGCGCATCGCGGAGCCGCTTCGCCTCGGCGAGGCGCTCGAGCGCGAGCACGCTCCGGGCCCGCAGCTCCGACTTCTCGACGCAGTCGGCGCTCGACAGGCCCGCGCTCGAGATTAGGGAGCGCATCTCGCCGACGCTCTCGGGGACGGCCTCGGGGCGCGGCGAACGGGGCGGCGCGCTGGCCTCGCGGAACGCGAACTCGTCGAAGCGGCCCGCGGCCCGCGGCGCATTCCGATCGTCGTCGCTGTCGTCGCTCGCGTCGGCCGGCGAGAGAACGCGCAACTCGCTCGCCTCGAACTCTATGGCGCTATCATAACCGTCCAGGTCTACCATAAACCAGCCAGGGCGGCCCCGCGCCCTCACGACGCCTTCTACGTCGTCCAGTCTGAGCACGCGATCGCCGACGACCGGCGCTGCGGCGCGCGGCCGCGGCGGCCCGCTGCTGTCCGAGTCGACGTCGTAGCCTTCCGGAGCGGCGGCGTCGGTCGCGCGCGGCCGGCTCGTGTCGCACGCGCTGCAGGCCGCCGCGGCCGGCGCGTTCAGGAGCGTGCACTGCGGGCACGGCCAGGCGTCGGTCGCGACGCCCGGCGCCGTGGCGGCGGCGACGGCGGCCGGCAGGTCGACCCAGGTGATGGCGCCCGACGGATGGACGTAGTCGAGCGGCTTTTCGTAGGGCGCCGCCGCCGTCAGGTGCCACGCGTAGACCTGCGAGTGTCGCGGTGACGGCGTCGCGGCGAAAGTTTCCCACGCCGACGACGACCTTGTTCCAGTTGAGCGCGGTCCGGATGGCCGCGCCGGCATCGACCGCACCCTCCGGCGCCCTCACGCCGTGCGCGTCCTGGAGCGCCGCGAGGCGCGCGTCGTCGAGCGGGCCTTCACAGTGCAAGAACGTAGCCTCACCCCAGCACCGCCCCGTCCCCGACCCGCAGAATCCGATGCGTACACCACGTTTCAGCGAGCTAATCGCTCGCAGCTCTACCGTCTTTTCGCCCGTCATTATCGGCGTCAGCCACTCGGGCAGAATGAGAAGAGCCGTCGTCGGCACCGCGGCGGCCGACGGCGTCGGTCGCCGCGGCACGCGGCGGCACGCGGCCTCCAGCGCCGCGAGGGCGTCTGCGCGGGCGCTCGCCGACATCTTCTTGTTCGCGGCGCCGCGGCGGCGCTTCTTCTTCGGCGGCGCGAAGTCGGCGTCGGCGTCCTCCGAAATTCAGGGGTATCATCGATGTAGTTCGACGAGTCCGATAACGACGGCCGCCAGAGCCCGAACAGTTGGTTGGAGATGGCTTGCGTCCTGCGTGAGGTCGACGGGGTCCTTCTTCTGGCCCTACCACAATTTGTTGATTCTGTCGTTTGCCGGCGGGGCGGGACGACACGTGGGGCGGGACAACTAAAGTAACGACATATATCATTAATTCAACAGATATGCCGTCGACACGACGCTGAGTTGCACAGACTCTGCGAAGCGGGAAAGGGGAAGGGTGCCGCGCCAGCGACTAGAGGACCGGCGGCAAGCCGCCCGCGCCCAGCGACCGAGCCGTCGAGTCCGGCTGCGTCGAGCCGTCCGGCGGGCGGCGGCGGCGCGCCCGGCGGCGGCGGCGCGTGCGCGACTTGGGGACCTCGGGCAGCGCCGCGTCGTCGTCGTCCGACGACGCCTGGAAGTTGCTGGGCGACGCCGCGAGGGCGCTCGTCAGCGCGTCCACGCCGCCGCGCCCGGGCGACGACGCCCTCGGCACCGGCGGCAGCCGCGAGGTGTCCGGCGCGCCCAGGAGGTCGTCGAGCCCGGTCCGCGGCTCGAAACGGTAGCGCGTGCTGACGGGCCCGGCGTCGAGGTCGTGGACGTTGTACGTCTCGATCACGAAGCGTCGCGCGCGGCCGAGCTCCTCGAGGACCGTCGGCGCGACGGTATCGACGTAGCGCTGGCGGACGCCAGCTAAATAGGGGCCCGGGCCCATCGTCTCGGCGCCGAGCGCCACGGCGGCGTAGCCCTCGCGCAGCGCCGCACAGGGGTCGCCGTCCTCGTCCGCGAACGCGGCCGCGACGCGCGGCAGGATCTCGACTTCGGCGATGCGCAGGGCGTCGTCAGCGTGCGGCGTCGCCGCCCGCAGGAGCGCCTCGCGCCAGTCCCGGTTGCCGGCCCACGCCGGTAGAACGGACGTGTCGTCCCGCGGCTGGTCGCGGTCCCAGCGGTAGTCCAAGTCCAATGCGACGCGGCACACGGTTCTATCTAAAGAATTTGCGAGGAGGCAGAAGAGCGGGTCCGTGTAGGGGCACCGGCCGTAGGTCTCGCCGTTGACGACTAAGCTGCAGGGCCGGCCGTAGATAACGCCGCCGCAGCCGTCCTCCTCGAGGAGGTGGCGCGTCCAGTTGCGCGCCCACTCTCTGGGATTCGGCGCCACGTGCTTGTCGTAGACGCCCGCGTCGTACGTCGCTAGGAAGTGGACCGCCGCCCGCCCAAAATCGTCGCGCCAGGTCCCACCGTCGGTCGGGTACTCGACGACCTCCTCGCCGAAACAGCAGACCTGCAAGACGACGTGGTCGCCGCTGCTCAAAGTCTGGAGCACGCGCGCAATGCCTACATTGGCCGGTCGGGAGTACTCGCGCGTCGTGGCGTCGCCCACGAGGCCCTCGCCGTCCAACTTGACGTTGGGCCCCTGGTAGATGGGCTGGTTGTTGGCCACGCCGCCGAAGTCGCAGTCGAGGTTTTTGACGGCCCTAGGGCTTGCAACCCGCAACTGCCGCGGGAGGCACTGCGCGAGGAGGCCCACGCCTTCCGCCTTGAGGCGCAATCCGAAGCCGTTCGGCCCGTCGCGCCAGCGCCGCCGCTGCGCGAGCGCCGACGTCGTCTGCACGCCGGCGGACCTCCGGTTGACGTCGAAGATGAGGAGGCCGCGCACGTTCGTCGATAGACGTGATCTTTCACGGACAACGTGTCGCGACGCTGCACCCGACGCGGCCTTCCGCATGGACGCCCTGATCCGCCGCACCTCCTTGTCGACGAGCGCGAGCAGGCTGGACTCTACAGTGCCGAATGTCAATAAAGTGGTGAGCGGCGGGAGGCGGCCGAACATGGGGTCGCCGCGCGGGCACCGCACCAGCGTCTGGACGCTCTGGCAGACCTCGCGGTAGTTCGTGCCGCCCCACAGCTTCGGCACGTCCGCCGGGTCTACCTCGCCCAGTCGCGTCTCGAGCCGCGAGTAGTAGCCTTCCTTGTCGGTGATCTCGACGCGCCGCGCCAGCGCTTCTAAGAGGACGGAGCGGTTGTCGTCGGTGCGCCAGTCCTGGTTCTCTGACGTAAACGCGACCAGCTCGTCTAGCCGCGAGCCGTTCAACGATTCGATCCGCGCGCGCCACTCAATGATCTGGTCGCCGCGCGCCTGAATCATGGAGTGGCCGCCCAAGGCGCTCCGCGCGGCTTTGCTGTCGTTTCTCGCCCGCCGCGCGGCGTCGCGGTCTCGGTGCCGCGGGTCGTACCACTTGGCGCAGCTGGCAAAGAGCTTTTTGGTAACAGGGTGCGCGATCATCGGGGCCTGGCCCCCGCAGAGCACGCATCTAATCTCGGAGTTCGGCCAGACATCTTCGTCCGGCGAGAGCGTGTAGGTCTGGCTCGGCGGCGGCGTGTTGCGGCCGCAGCTCTTCAGGTGTGCTACCATGGGACCGGCCGCAAATCTCCCGCCGCAGCCCTTGGGGCACGGATCCTTCTTGGTTCTATGTTTCTTACCCATGCTGCTTGCAGGCGTGCTGACCCGCAGTCGTAGAGAATCTGTCACCGCAGTGACCCCCGCTCCGAGAGCGCCGGGACCGCAGTGTGCTGCGAAAGTTGCGTGAAGTGCAGTCGTAGAGAATTTGCAGCTTAATCCCGCTTCCCCGGGATCGAGCTAGCAGCCTGTAACACACTAGCCAAAGGCCGCTTTTGCAGGGCGCGGGGACGAACTCGTCGTCGAACGCCGGTACGCCGCGCAAAAAATAACCCTCACCCCCCGCGAGAGCCGCCGGGGAGCTCTTATAAGATTAGCACAGTTATCGTTACCCCCCGCACCCGTTCCCGCCCGCGATGCGCAGGCACATCGTCGAGGGAAACATCGCGAGGAAGTTGATCGTCACCGAGTAGACCAGCCCCACGCTGATGAGGACGACCGACGTCCACGCGTAGGCGTCGGACTTGTCCCATGATTTCTTCCTAGCCTGCGCTTCCGCCCGTTGCGACCTGTGTAGAAATCAACCAGTGCGTCGGGTGCACCCGACAATTCTTCACTAAGTCGTTTCTCGGCGATGACGCGGCCGTCCTGGCTCGGTCGAGCGGTGAGGAATTCACACCGCCACGCCGTCGAGCAGGAGTCGCGTCGATGGCGTGGAGGACGACGCGACGATTCAGCACGAGCACGATAGACCCCAAGAAAACGAGCCGTTGTAGCGCCACGAGTTCATGCACAGGCCCACCGTTAACACGGCGACGACGTTGCCGAACGTTCTAACCATGTAGACCGAGGTCTGCGTCGTGCCTCGCGAAGCGACAGGCTCGGCCCTCGCCAACGCGACCATGAGCCCGTCCGCCGCGACGTCGGCCACGCAGTACCCCAGCGACGCGAGCATCATCCAGAACGCGAATTGTCCACCCATGTTTTTTGCGTCCGCGTTGCACGCGGCCGCGGCTAAGCCATTTTCTTCCCTCACGTAGGCCGTGTCCTCGGCGTTGACGCACCAGTAGGGCTCCGGTAACGGCATTGTTGCCAACCTAATAAGGGCTAAAGCACAAAGGCACCAGCCTATCACCATGTACGGTTTTCGTCTATATCCTAAAATTGGAAAGCAGTCGTTGATGGCGCCGAAGATGAACTTGAAGGACCAGGGCAATCCTACGATTGTCGCGCAGGTAGCGTAGACATAACCTTCCACATTCAAATAGCCCAAAAAGAAGCCGTAGATCGTCGACGGGAGGCCGCCATACACCACTCCCACGGCGAAGTACTGGAGGTAGAATCCAAATAAATTCCGCGGCGGCGCCTTGGGCTTCGGCTTTTCGCCGCTCTCGGCGGCCAAGAGCGCCTGGGCCTCCTCGAGGTCATCATATTTATTCGCGTCGGCGAAGGCGTCCTCGTCCGACGAGCTCCGGCGGCGCGGCGTCGCGGGCGCCTCATGCATCATCTCGCGCGGCGGCGGCGGCGCTTTTATGCGACGTCGCGGCGGCGGCGCTTTATGTAGGCGACGTCGACGCAGGCCTCACGCCACGCAAGCACGCCGCGGCGTGACTTTTGTCGTAACCACCAGCAGGCTGATTTCAGGAAATCTCTGTCCCGGTCGATCAATAGTCAAGGAGACGCGTACGGTTTTTCACGTGTATCGATGGTCTGTCTTTGCTTGATTACCGGTGGATATTATGCTTACGCTAGCCGTGGGCAAGCCAGGACTGTGCTTGGCTTTCGCTTGCTAGTGTCTTACTGGACGCTAGCTCGCAGCGCCTCGAGGCCCCACAAAAAAAGGCAAGCTGTGCGGTGCATCATAGCGCTGGTGCATTTGGAACTACTTAGGCTATAGCACAAGTCGTCTCGCGCAGCGATTGGGCCCAACTCGCATCGATAAAGCCACCTGCGCAAAGCCACTACGGACCGATCGATGCCCGACCACGAGCTCGCCGCGCTGCCGCGGCGCCTCGACGCATATCTCGCGGCCGCGGGTATTACCGAAGGCGTCGCGACGATCGACGGCGCGCCCGCCGACGGCGCGCGCCTCGTGTACCCAGGAGAAGAAGTCAAGGTCGACGGCGCGACCATTGAACGCAAGGAACGACCGAGCCGCGTCCACGCCTACCACAAGGTAGCCGGCGAGAAGATCGAGGACATCCGACCGGCGGGCTGCGCGGCCCTGAGTCACGTGGGCCAATTGGACAAGAAGACGACGGGCCTGCTCCTCTTCACGGACGACTTCGAGCTCTCCCGTTTGATCCTGTGTCCTGGTTTACTACCAAAGACCTACGTCGTCGAAATCGACGCGCCGCGGGCGTCGGAAGGGCTCACGGCCGAGCAACTTGTAGCGTTGACCGAAAAGAAGCCCCTCCCACAGAATGCGACGGAGCGGCGGAAGGGCCGCAACGAGCGCGGTACGCCGGTAGGCTTCGAGTCCGTCACGTTTCAAAGTTCGAAGCCCATCGGCGACGATACGCGCCCCGCGGGCTGCGCGCCGAAGAGCCGCTTCGCCTACGAGGTCGTCGTCCAGAGTGGGGCGAACCACGTGGTCAAAAGGCTCTTCCACCACCGCGCCGGCCAGGCCGTGCGGACGCTGCACCGTTCGGCGGTTGGGCCCGTCGCGCTCGGTGATCTAGCCGCGGGCGCGTCACGCGCGTTGACGGCGGACGAGGTCTCCGCGCTCTGGGCGGCTGTCGGCGGCGACGGCGCGCGGGCGGCGCTGCGGCGCGCGTCGTTGCTCTGCGGCGCGCGGTCCGGCACCGACGAGCGGCTCCGCGCGTTCTTCGGGGCCGAGATAGATGGTTCGAATCGATGCTACGCGGCCTTTCCCGGCCTCTCGTGCGCGCACGACGACGTCGCCGCGCCGGCGCCGAAGCGCGCGCGCGCCGAAGTGCCGCCCGCCGTGTTGTGATATACTAGTAACTTGAATGCTGTTATTCCGATGCAAACTCCTAGGACCACAGCTCCTGCACATATCTGCCTCCGTCATGCATTGATTGCACGTACTTCTCCGCCTGCGCCCGATCCTTCAGCCGCGCCTCCAGCGCGTCTTTCACGGCCTCCAGCACGGCACTTCCCATGCTCGTCCCACCACAGACATAGACCGAGCCGCCGCCATCAATAATGGCCGAAGCTAACGCCTCACTGTTGTTCTTCTTCCGCATCAAATCCTGCACATACACCTTATGTTTTTGCTCTCGAGAGTACGCGAGGTGTAACGTACAGTCCCAGTCGCTCATCTCGTCCCTATATAAGTGGTCCTCGTCTCTCCTTTTACAACCGAAGTAGAGGATGGCCGAGGACACGCGAGCGGGGCCCCACGGGGCGCCCGATGCTCCGTTACCCTTGAGCGCCGCGGCGCGCTCCCTCAGAACAGCTCTGAAGGGTGCAATACCAGTACCAGGCCCAATCAACACGACGGGCGCCTTCGTGATGGGCGCCCGGAAGGCCGAGGGCTTCACGACGCCTCGTACCACGTCGCCTACTTGTAAATCGGCCAAATAAGCGCTACAGACGCCTCTCTGCTTATGCGGCAGTTCGGCGATGGCACAAACGACATGCAACTCCGCATCGGCCTTCGACGAGGAGCAGATCGTGTAGGCTCTGGGCTGTAACCTAGGCCCTTTTTCTAGGAGCGTGGCGAAGACGGAAGTCGTGTCCTCGACGGAAGAAAATAACGGCTTGAGCTTCGCCACGGCCCTTGCTAAAGTAGGCGCGTCCTTGGCCCACTTCCCAAAGACATCTTTCTGGTCTATAGAAGGCGGGGCATCACTTGGTGAAGCGCCCGCTTGGATAGCAGCTCGCACGAGAGCGGCAACAGTGCCGCGCTTCGGAAAGGCCGTCAGGTCGCAGTACTGCGCCAGCGCGTCGTGAATAGCAACTGGCGACGGGAAGGGGACCCGGTCCTCGTCCGTGTCGAGCGAGAACTGTTTTGACCCGCCGAGCCTCAACGCGTCCACAACCATCGAGACGTCTTCACTACAATTGCGAGGTAAGATACTCAAATTATCGGCCGTCTCGTACGGAGCCTCGGTCGCGAACTCGACGTGGATCGTCGAGCCGCCGTCCTTAGGTGTCCTCAATTCTCTTTTAGCTGTTACGGTGAACGTGGCTTTGCTCCCGTAAAACTGCGTCGACGACTGCAGCGGCTTTGTCGGAGTAGTACCGTACACCACTCTCAGGGAGGCCTGGACGTCTCCCGACTCTTCCACGACTCCCAAGGTCGACCAGAGGTTCTCCCGCCATTGATCGAAATCAGCTTCGAGGTCAGCATCATCATCACCAAGACCCACCTCCAGCACGCGCTCCGCGCCGGCCTTCTCCAGATATTTATCTGTGAGTTTGCCCATGGAATTGAAATGTTGATATTGCCTGTTTCCGAGGCCAAAGACCGCGAATCTTTTGCCATCCAAAATCCCCGAATCCTTCGACGCCTTGAGCCAGTCCACGAACTGATGCGCGTTGTCCGTCGGCTCGCCTTCCCCATAGGTCGCCATGGCGAAGAGCTGGAGCGGCGCCGTCATGTGGTCATCATCAAAATCTTCCAGGTCGATGACCTCGGCATCAAAACCTCTTCTATTCGCTTCGTCCGCGATGGTCTTGGCGTAGCCTTCGGCGGTGCCCGTTTGAGAGCCGAAGTAGATATGGACGCGGCCGTTGGGGGCTTCTCTCTTGACTCGCTTTTTTATTACTGGTTGTTCGTCCTTGTCGCCGCTTCGGAGCACGTAAATAGCTGCTAGTAAGAAGACAATGGACGCTAAGCCGAAGACGTGGGTGAGCTCCATGATGCGTCGTCGATGGCGTAGGAGTCACCGGGTGTGCGCCGTGCTGTGAACTCAGGCGGGATGAGCTGGTCAGCTGTACAGAGCGCGCGTCGACGGCGTACAGGTCAGCAGCCTCGTGCAGCCTCGTGCAGGCTGTAGAGCACGGTTTTGCGTAGCGTTTTCGCAGTGAGCTGCGCACGGCTATGCCTGATTGTCTTTCGGACCTCGGCAGCGTCAGTAGATGATCGATGCGACAGCTGCACAGCGCGCAAACGCACCACGCACAAGTCTCGAGCTCGAATGCGTGCATCGCCGGGCAGCCCGAACACCCCTCGAACGACCGCTCTAGGCCGCGCCGTACCAGCTCTAGCACAATACAGCGGGACGAGAGCCCAAAATCGAAATCCGCGGGCGCGGGCCCACGCCCTCGAAACAAATACATAAAGTACCCTTAGAGTGTCGTGTGCCCCGCGACCGGAAACGTCAGATCGATCAGCGGCTCGATCTTCTGGTCCAGCGGCGGCGCGGGGAAGGTCCACTTCTTCGTCACGGGGTACGACGGCGCGAGAGGTATCTTCTTCCGCTTTTTTTGTTTGGACGGGTCTGCTATGGTCCGGCCCGACTGGCCGGCCTGCAAGGCTGAGTAGCATTTCCGCATCAGCGACTTCGTGGTGAGGCCTCGGTAGTCTAAATCCTGCGACGGCGCTCCATCACTATCCGCTAGTTTTTGCCTCCGATCACCTAGGACTTCGAGCAAGTCCTCGAGCGCCCCACCCTTCAGAGGCTTCGTCATCGCCATATCACAGATAGACGCGACGTGCGACGGTAGGACGGCCTCGACGTCTTTCGTGAGCCCCTGCTTCTTGGAGTTGAACCGCGCTTTTGATAAAGCTAAAGCACCCTCGGGACCTTTGAGAGCAGCCAGACCAACGACCAAAGCGTCGCCGTCGCCCTGCTTGAACAGCCGTTGTAAAGGCCCCGCATCACTTACAGCAAGTGAATCGGCGACCAGAACGACGTCATACGCAGCTTTTCGCTCGCCCTTCTCGATGGACGCTCTCTCAGCTACGGTCTTCAAATTCTGGGCTTCAGACGCAGAACTACACAGATCCCAGGAGAAGCGCAGCTTCCTTAATAACTTCTCGCCCCAGATCATGTCCGAAAACGTCGGCTCCACGTACAACATCTTGTAGGGCTTGAACTCCGACGCGACGCGAATCTTTTCGCCTCCGAGCTGGCCCGCATACACCAATGACCCTTTGTAGAACATCAGAAACGCCGGTAGCGCATAGACGCCGTACCTGTCGGCGATGCGGCGGGACGCGGCCATCTCGACCTTCACCAAGTCGTATTTCGACGCATCCCTCACTTCGCCTCGGACCACCTCGCCCCGACACGCCTCGGCCACAGCTTCGGCCTTGCAACATACCGGATCATCAAAACGCGTGCACAGAACACAGACGAGCTGGTCACCCTTCGAGCCGACGTAAGACTCCAGATCTGCAGGCTCAATGCGAGGTAGAGCCATCCGACCGCTCTCGAACTTCCCGGACGGGTTTCTCGCGGTAGGCACGCCCCCATACACGGGGATGACCTCGTCGTAGCGCCCGGACGCGCCCCGGATCATCTGCGACCGCTTCAGTTTTGGATTCATCCTTTCTAGCTCATGTGCTAGTTCCAGACCGACCAACGATAATGTGCTAGAAGGTTCACACTTCGAGGACGAGTATATAGTGTCGCCCAGACCGACGACCGGACCGGTCTCGTCTCCCGTAAGAGCGATGCGAGGCACCTCACTGCGCGTCATCGCTACCGAATTCTGGAAGGCCTGCCTGCCTCGGAAGACGGCGCCCGGGTTATGTGTTTCATCGTACGTGTCGAATCCCGCTTCTAAAGCCGCGACGATGGATCGCGTGCCGGCGTTCGTCAGGACACCACTCTTGGGGTGCAGCGTGTTCTTCAACGCTTGAGACTTCAGCCCGACCTCCGCGACCCTCTGGGAGAGAGAAACGCGATCTATCTGCGGATCTAGGGCTCCCTTCAATCCGCGAGTAGCCGTGTCGAGGTACGAACCCTTCCGTTTCACCTTGAGAGACACGTCAAAGTCGCGACTGCAATTGGCAAACCTTAAGCGCACTTCACACGTTTCTCTATCAGCAAACTCGAGCGTCAGTTCATTGCTGAGCTTCAGAGTGACCAAGGGCGGTTTCGAGCCTTCGCCCCAGGTCCACTCCCTTCGGATGGTACCGTCGCCGTCGGACCAGATCCCGCCCTTCTTCGACAGGACAAAACGACTGCCGTCCTTCGCATCGGCGAAGCCGCACATTTTGTCGTCGATCGTGCACAGGGGCGTATTTTTTTTGTCGTCTCTATAAAAATAGAAGCAGCTGCTGTACGACGTCTTCGCCGTGCAGCAGGCCGCGACTCTTCCACTCGCGTAGTAGGCCATGCCTCGGCCTTGCTCATCGAATACTAAGCGGGGGGCGCCCATCGTTGCGTTTGGGCTGCCTCGCGCTGGCGGCGTGCAGGGTGGCTGGGCTGTGCTGCCTGGGGCTGCAGCGAAGGGCTAGCCACGGCTGCCCCGGCGCGCGGTAGTGATTCGTCCCGGATCGGAGAGGCTGTGCAGCGCCCGCGAGCCGCGGTGCGTGCGTCTCGCGCGCCGCCGTGCGCTCGTCGTGCGGGAGATGGCGCTAACTCTGCCGCTCTGCGCGGTCGCCTCTCGCCCGCCCACGAGCCGTCGATGAGACGTCAAGGACTCGGAGCACAAGTCTCCGAAACGACATCCGGAGTAGGGCAGTTTCGAGAGAAGGAGGCCGCGCGAGGGTCGCCGGAGCACTCCTACCACAGTACTATAACACGACTTGACATACAGGAACGGGTCATGCACGGCACCGCCGCGCCGCCGCGAGGAGCGCGCGGCCGCGCCGCGTCGGCGCGCCGCGCACGTCGAGGAGCGCGTGCTTCCGCGGCGCGGGCGCAAACGCCGCGGCGTATGGCGCCAGCCGCTCCGAGACCTCCGCCAGCGCGGCGAGGAGCTCCTGCGCCGTCTTCCTCCTCGCGGGCGGCGCCGCGTGTGTTGTGGGCGCGGGCTCCGGCGGCGAGGGCGAGGGCTCGGGCGTCGGCTCGGCCGGCGCAGCCGGAGCCTCGGCGGCAGGCTCCGGCGTCGCAGCCTCGGGCGTCAGCGGGGCGCGGGGCTCCGGCGCCACGACCACAACTTCCTCCAGCTCCTCGAACTCCTCGTAGGACGCGCCGCTGCCCTCCTCGGTGCCGCTGTCGGTGCGCTCGTCGACGACGACGAACTCCTCGTAGGACGGCTCGTCGTCGGGCTCCGGCGGCGGCGGCGGCTCTGGCGTCGGCGGTGACGGCGGCTCGGGAGCCGGCGGCGATGGCGGCGCGACGACGGGCGTCGGGGCCTCGTGCGTAGCCTTGGCCAGCGCGGCGCCGCCGCGGCCGATCCAGGCCGCGTCGGCGCCGCGCCGCGCCCGTGCCGGCGGCGGGGCGGCCACCGACGCCTCGGCGGCGGCCGGCGGCGGCGGCGAAACTGCTGCCGTTGGTGGCGTCCAGCTTACCTCGAAGGAGCGGCGGTTCGCGTAGTAGCTTGCGCCCGTCGCCGCGTCGTGGCACCGGACCCACTCATCATCGGCAGCCTCTGGTACTGCCACCGGTGGCGCTGCGCTGGTCTGCTTTGCGGGCGAGCCGAAGAAATCGCTCTTGCGCCGTCGATGACGCGGCTGGGCGCGGCCGTGCGACATCGATGCGATTTTGGGCTGCCCTTTTTTGCCATGCACTCACTTCTCAAGCTCTCCGCGCCGGCCGGGTTCAGGGCGACAACCAGCCCTCGAAGCAGCTTGTGGCGCGTGCGAGGAGAGATTTTTGACGTCTTCTACGAGTCTCGGCTAGCGGTCTATAGAGGCACTAGAGGTGCCGTCGCCAGGACTCGATCAAAAGCGGGCTTAAACCGTGCTTACGGCGTCTTGTTCACACTGTCGATCTACGAGAGGCCGCTCTGTTGGTCAGAGGCGCAGCTGCTGCAATCGCGTCGCCGTACGTGCCGCACGGGCTAAAATAAGCGACTTGGCTTGCAAACCGCGAGTTGCCCTGTACGGCCGTCTGGGCGCCCGCCTGCGCCAGCACGGGGCACCCGGCATCCCTGCCGGGCGCCCAGCCCTGTGCGGCCGAGCCGCGTGCTGCAAGCGCGCTCGATTGGCCGTCTGCGGCCGTCGGCGGCGCAGTAACGCCAGCGACGGGCCGTCGGCTGCGCGGTAACACCCGCGACGGCACCCGGCGTCGCTGCGGGTAGCCCCACCACACACGAGACGAGCGCGCCGCCCGCGGACGCAGACACTCACCGCCCGCCCCTCACGCAGGTCGACGCCGCGCCAAGATGGGTAAGCGTACGAAGAAAGTAGGGATCTGCGGCAAGTACGGCATTCGGTACGGCGCGTCGATCCGGAAGAACATCAAGAAGATGGAGGTCTCGCAGCACTCGAAGTACAACTGCGTCTTTTGTGGGAAGGACAACGTCAAGCGCCAGGCGACGGGCATCTGGAAGTGCGGCTCGTGCCGGAAGGTGATCGCCGGCGGCGCGTACATGCTGAACACGCCCCCCGCCGTGACGGCGAAGACGACGATCGGGCGCATGCGCAAGATGCTCGAGGCGCAGTCATAAGTTGTTTAAATAAGGTGCAGGTGCCCTGGGGAGGACGCAGATGACATGCGTCGACAGTGGTAGAGATGGAGGTGCGACTAGAGCGGAGGGTCTAGCGCGAGGGCTCCGCGCGCCGCGCTCCGACGAAGACGCCGCGCGCCCGGCGCGCGCCGGCGCCGCCCAGGGCCTTCTCCCGTCGACGCGCCGCTCCCGTACGAGTCGGCATCCCCCGAGATAGGCGCCCCACGTGCATCCTAGTGCCGCCCTAGTGCCCTTTGCCTGGCAAAGGACCATCAACGCCCGCCGTTCGCGCCGGGATCCGCCGCGCCCAGGACCCGGCAGCGGCACCGAGAGAAGTCGGTGACTGCAGGACTCAGCAGCCCCGCCGGCCAACCACTCCGGCCAAGCCAGGCTGCCCCGCAACAGGACACGATGGCCACGCCCCGCCCGGCCGCCACGCCGCCCTGCGACGCGGACCCGCCCTGCACGGAGACCGTAGAAAGTCTCTGGGGCATGGGCAGCCAGCCGGAGGACCCCGACGTCGTCGTCGGCGCCGAGGGCAGCTATGACATGGACATGACCACGCTGATGGCGACCGTCATCGCGATCGGCGTCATCTTACTTTTGGTCCACGCGTGCTTCCGGTTGGGCTTATGTTGCAAACACTTTGCCTGCAAGGGCAAGCCGATCCAGAAGAAGTGCTGCCCGTGCGTCGAGAAGAAGTGTTGTAAAAGGCAGGCCCTTATCCTAAAGATCGCCCTAGCTTTGATATTGGTGGGCGTCGTCCTCTCTTTATTAAGCTACACGGCCGGGTCCGACCGGATCGGCGCCGCCGTCGAGGACGTCGCGGACGCGATGAAACAGCTCGAGGTTATTTTAGGAAGACTGCAGCAGATCCTGGGGAATATGGTGAATAGTGTGACGGACATGACGGTGGGCGTGAACGGCATCGCCTGCGACGCGAACGCGATGTTGTTAGCGGGCAAGACGGACCCGACGCCGGACATCGTCGCCGACCTCACAAAAACGAACACGACGATCGCCACGATGAAGCAGTCGATCTACGACATGAAGTCCGACGTCGAGAAATATAGGAAACGCGCCGAGGACCCCCAGGTGCAGGACATGATCAACTACGCCATCGCATTGATGGTGTCGCTGCCGTTCATCATTTACATTTTGACCACGTGCCTCGGCGTGGCGTGCACGGCCTGCCGCAGCGTCATGCCCGAGGGCAAGGTCAAGAAGATGAGCAAGAACTGCGCCTGGTGCCATTTAAATACCGGCGCGTGCTGGGCCGGCGGGCCCGGGTTAATTCTGGCTTTAGTGATTTTCGTCGCGCTGTTTATTGTCTCGATCGCATTGGCGGACTTTTGCTACGTCGGCCCGGGGCCCGTCATGCTCGCGGCCGCGCGCGACAACAACGAGACGTCCGCTTTAACGTATTACTTGGAGTGCGCGGGCGAGAACCCGATGGCCAAAGACGTCGACGCCATGGCCGCGGCCGTGGCGAATTTGACGGACGCGACGGCGTCGCTGACGAGCCTGCCGACGTGCGACGCGAACCTGGATACCGCCCTGCAACTCTGTACCCATGACGTAAACATGAACCTGCTGGAGGTACCTTCAGGTGCCACCAGTGCATGCACTCCGAGCCACACGGCCGGGTGCGTGATCGGGGACCCCGTCTGCGCCAACGTGCCCGCCGCCGACACGGCCGTCACCACCAGCGTCGCATCATTACTCGCGTCCGTCGCCGATATTAAGGCCGACGTCCTCAACTGCACGAAGTTCCAGCCCATCATCGAGACGGCTTTTCATGATGGCGTCTGCACCGAGGCCGTCGCGGGCCTCTACTACATCTGGCAGGTCGTCGCCGCCGCGGGCGTGTTTACCTATATAGGGATCTGGCTCGTGCCCTTCGCGACGGCGGCCTTCAAGCAGGAGGGGGGCGGCGTCGTCGGCGTCGCCGACACGGACCCCGAGAAGGGCATCTTCGGGGACCAGAGCGAGTACGACGAGACGGGCAAATTGATGGAGGCCGCGGCCGTCGCGGACCAGCCCGAGGCTGACGAGCCGGTCCTCTAGAGTACTAAGTACGTACTTACCCCGGCATGCGCGCGACCGCGGCCATCCGCGCCCCCGCCCGCAGCGAACAGAGGTTCTGGCCCGTCGGCTGGGAGCCGAAGGCGTCGCCCTTTTCGGCCGTGCTCCCATAACGCTTGTGCCAGCGGTGGGGCGTCAGGACCGATGAGGGGGCGGCTCGGAATAACTTTGATGCCGCCTCGGCCGCTTCATTGGAGGCGAAGCGCCAGGTCAGGTCCGACTCACTGAACGCGACGTACGCCTTGCCGGCGAATTGTGATACGGCGTCGTGCAGCGCGAGGAAGGGGAGGTTCCTCGGTTTATTCCCGCATGGCACTACCACAACATCCGCCAGCTCACCGAGCGCCTCAGAGGCAGCTCGTTTGTCATCCTCGTCGCAGACCGCGACGCGTACCACAGAAGCCACGTCCCGCAGCAACGAACAAACAGAAGCTTTGAGAGCTCGTACCTTGATCGATCGCGGCTGTAGACTATGCGCATTGCCCGTGTCCATTTTCGTGGTTGACGCGCCCTCGACGTCCACGTACCGCACCCGAGACACGCCGCCGAAGAACGCGACAATCGCCCCTGTCTTCTCATATAAAGGCCACCGTCGCGGCGTCGTACCGCACAAATCCCGAAGCTGCCAATTTATCACCGCGTCGACGCGCCGCATCGCCTCGGCCCAGGGGTTTCTCGCCACCACGGAATGCTCGTAGGCCGAGAGGTGCATGACATACAACGACTCGGGCAACGCCGACCGCCAGACGGCGGATGCCTCCTTGAAGACGCCGTATGAACTAGCTTCGAGGGGCGCTCCCATTAACGCGTTCCAGGGGACCCGTTGCGCCAAATTCATTGGAGCGAGCCAGGCCCCGGCGTAGACGCTCCGCATGTGCTGCGAGACGAGCGTTTTCGCTAGAGAGAAGTTGGCCTCCCTCGCCACAATGGTTGGGTCGCAGGTGCATTTCTTGGGCGCAGCGAACAGGCGCGAGACGGAGCACGCCACGAAGCACCGATGTTTCGTGTCGCACGCCTCGATGGTTTGCATAGGTTTCTTGAAGGTCGTGCCCTTGACAGAGCGCTGGACCCAGCAGCAGTCGTCGGCCGCCGCTCGCACGAGCAGCACTGCTAGTGCTCTCATCGTCGTGCCATCATGCTAGGGCTGCCTCTATCGATGCGTGCTGTTGGTTGCTGGTGTCCGGGGACGACACTGGCGCTGTGGCCCAACGCAGACGAACCAGTGTGCCTCGCAAAGGGCGTGCAATGGCGGGCAGCCCATTGCAATGCTTTTTTGTCGGGAGCTTGACGGATGGTGATTCATCTCATATTGAAATGGTAAAGAGGGATCAATCACTAAACTCCGGAGACGTCTCCCGGAGCGCGCACTCCCCGGAGCGTGCGGGGTGGCCGCCGCTGCACTCGCGCGGGCGCCATTTCTCGGAGGCACGGCGAGCGCCGTCGACGCATAACGTAGGGGCGTTGCTGCCACCGCCTCACGCAACACCGCGGAGAACCAAGAAAGCTGCCCCCGACGATGAGGCCCCCTCTCCGTCGATTACAAGCGGCACTCGAGTCCACGGATGATGAGGCCAAGACGGACACGGTCGAGCTCTTGTGGGAGATGGGCCCCAAGCCGGACCTCGAGGACTGGGGCGAGCGGGACCCCTACGGCCAGCAACTCGCGGAGCTCGCGGTCGTCTGCACCGGAGTCGGTTTAGCGCTGCTGATCTTCTACGCGTTGTATCGCTGCTGCTTGTCGTTCCGAGCGTGCTGCTGCAAAGACAAATGTTGCACGTGCGTCGAGACGAAGACGAAGGGCAAGGGCGCGGCGTTCCGACTCGTATTGATGTTCCTACTGCTGGGGACGCTCTGCTCCCTGCTGGCCTACTCGCGGGGCCAGCGGCTGGTCGTGGACGCCGTCTTCTCCGTCGCGAAGAGCGTCGAGCGGGTATCGAAGGTCATAGGCAGCCTCCAGGCCATTCTAGGGAGCTGTTCGTCGTCCGTCGCGGACGTGACGCGACGGATCAATACCATCGAATGCGCCGTCGCGGACCAACAGACCACGGACCTCCTGAACAGCTCCCTAGCAACGCTATCGGAGGTGAACAAAACCCTGACAGCCTTAGCACCGGGCTTGGCTCGATTCAAGGACGCCGCCGACGACCTCGAGGCGGAGCTCGTCACGAGCCCGCAGGGGGCGGAGCCCTGGAACGGCAAGGGCCGCGTCCAGTACTGGCTCGAGGTCGGCGTGCCGGCCTTCGTTTCCGCGCCCTTCGTCGTCTTCGTTATGCTGACAATCGTCGGCCTCTTCTTCTCGTGCTGCAAGTGCAAGCGACCGACGTCGTGTTGCCTGAACCTGGGCGCGTGCTGGGCCGGCGGGCCGGGCCTGACGATGGCTCTGGTGATCTTCGTGGCGCTGTTTGTCATTAGTATCACGGCGGCCGACTTTTGTTATCTGGGGCCGTCGAAGGTCCTGACGCAGCGGGCGGAAGGGAACGAATACGCGGGGTATTACCTGAGTGGGTGTATGGGTGAAAATCCATTGGGGGCGGAAGTGAACAACGTCGCGGCCTCGGTCTCCAATTTAACGGCAGTGACGACGGCTCTGGACGCCCTCCCGGCCTGCGGGAACATTAATGGTATTGAGATCTGCCCGGACGAGCCGATCTGTTCGGGTGTCGACGAGGCGTCCCAGGCATTGGAGGATGCTCGCTTAGTGCTCGACCAGGCCGTTTTGGACCTGAAGCGGGACGTATTGAACTGCTCCGTCTTCGAACCGATCATCGAGCACGCGTTTTATGATGGAGTTTGTGAGGAGGCCGTCGAAGGCCTTTATTCTATATGGGCTGTGGTGGTGGCGGCGGCCGTTTTTACGTACATGACCTTACTCGTGCTACCCTTCGCGACGGCCAGTTTTGCCCAGGACTTCTTCCCTCCCGAAAAACCGGAAAAGAAGCTGTATGGCGGAAAGTCCGGCATCCGCCACGAGGAGCTCAAGGCGCACAACGCGGGCGCGTCGCCCCTCGGACGCGTGTGACTCGCCTGGCTCGCGCGCTTAATTCAATTACTACTTGCCAGTAGTCTGAGATTAATACCTTACCGGCCGCCGGGTAAGGTATCGGTATGGTACCTTATACCTCGGTAGCCGCCTTTACCAAAACAAGCCGGCTAGCCGTGGGCGACGTACCGCGGCGTACCGCTCACTGCAGCGCGTTGATACTGCATTGATCGCTGCTCCGCCGCCAGCAGCGCTCCAGCCGCTGCAAATGGCGACCGCCGCCCCTACAGCCCCTGCAGCCGCGCCCGCCGCGCCCGCCGCCGCGCCGCCCGACAGCTGGATGTATTCGTCTGACGGCCAACCGAAGGGCCCCTTACCAGGGTTCTCCCTCCTCCGACTATTAGAGAGAGGCGTCGTGCCGCCGACCGCGACGGTGTGGGCGCCGCATCTAACAGAGTGGGCTACAATAACCGAAGCGGACGGCCTCGCGGTGCGCGCAAACTTATGCAGGAAGCGCTTCTACGTCATGGACCAGCAGGAACGGCGGGGTCCCTTCATTCTCGGCGAACTGCGACGGCGCTTCGAGAACGGCGAAGTCGACGGCCTCTCGCAGATTTTTGTGGAGGGTTCCGAAGCGTGGCAGCAGCTCTCGTCCGTAGAGGGCTTGCGGGACGTCCTGCAGCCGCCCCAGCTCCAGCAGGAAATGCAGACAGAGGCCTACGAGCCCGATCAAACGGAAGAACTGCCGAGGGAGAAAACCCGAAGCTTCAAGGGCGACGACGGCGTGTCCTACGTGTTTCGAGACGGCGACTGGGTGCCCGGCGAGGCCTCGTCCGACGAGGAAGAGGTGGTTCCCGAGAAAGTTCCCGATCAACCCAAGAAAAAAAAGAGAAAAAAGAAGGCCGGCTGGGACGCGAAGACGACGAAGTGCTGGATCTACGTCACGGGCCTACCGCCCGACGTGTCAACGGACGAGCTCGCGGAGCACTTTGGCAAGTGCGGCGCGATCGCGAGAGATCTGGAGAACGCGCCAAAAATTAAATTATATAAAGACGACGCCGGCGCCTTGAAAGGCGACGCGTCGTTATGTTATGCGAATGCGTCGTCCGTAGACGTCGCTTGTTCTATCTTGGATGGAGGTTCTTTGAGGTTTGACGTGCCTCTACGGGTCACGAAGGCGGACTTCGGCAGTGCGAGATATGGGGCCTTCGACCAATCCAAGGTGAAGAAGGTCAACCCCCAGAAGGCCCACGTGGCGCGGCGGGCCCAGCGGCAGGCTCAATCATGGGCGTACGACGCCGACTCAGGTGCGTCTCCGGAGAACGCGATGCGGATTGTGGTTGTTGAGAGCTGTTTCTCGCTGGACGAGGCTCCCGTGCAGGAGGTGCTCGACGAGAAGGAGAAGTCCAAGTATGATCTCTTCGCTGAAAGTGTTCAGAAGGAGCTGTTGGGTCTGCTCGAGGGAGGCGGCGCGCCGCTCGATCGCGCCGTGGTCCACCGGCACGGCGTCGTCGTGTTCAAGTTCAAGGAGCCCTCGGACGCGCAGAAGTCCGTGAAGGTGTGGGATTCACATGAGTTTCGGGGTCGAAAGTTGAAGGCTGCTTTTTGGGACGGGGTGACGGATTTCAAACGCGTCGCGAAGGAGGCCGAGGAGTCGGCGGAAGGCGGGGAGGAGAAGCGCATCGATGCGTTCGGGGACTGGCTCGAGGACCAGGGCGAGCTGCCGCCCGAGTTGCAGTTGCGGGTCGAGGAGTAATTAATCATTGTTTTGTTGCTTCAGATTTCTTGGATAGCCCCTCAACGCCATCGAGCAAAAATAACAACTACACATTTACGCCGACAAACGGAGCGACGCCTCCCAGTCCGCCGCGAACAGTTTGTACAGGTCCATCGCGGCCGTCGCGTCCTCGACAGAGCCGTGCTCGCCCTCCTGGATCTTGCGGTCGAGATGCTCCAGCACTAGATCACGCAGCTTCCGCGGGCGGCGCTTCCCGTGGCGCGTCGTCCGCATCAACGGCGGCCACCGGGCCGTATCTCTCATCTGCTGTCTAGGATGTGGTAATAATAAAACCTTCAGGTCGTTCGACAGCGCGTGACCCACTAGAATCTTGCCTCGCAGTAACGCCGCGACCTTTTGCTGGCAGTCGCGAAACGTGACGCTGTCGTGCTTCAAATCCTTCGCTCGCACACCGGAATACTTCGTCCGGAAGTCCGTGACCCGCTCGTCGACCTGGACGTGCCGGTCGTACAACACCTTGCCTTGCTCGTCGACGACCGAACACCGCGCGAGGGCGCTCTCGCGCCCATTGCTCCCGACGCCGACCATCTCGCAGTCCAACGCGACGTACGTGTCGGGCGCGACCGTGTGGGGCTTCTTGACCGTCTTTGTTGCTTTAGCTTGTTGTAGTGCCTCCGCGAGGTCGCGCGCGGCGTGCTTCGACCCCTTTTTTTTGGCGCCCTTCGTGAGCTGCGGCCGCAGGCGTTCCCAGTTCGAGGTCGTGGGTTTCTTTGTCACGGTTTTTTTATGAGAGGTGCGCTTGGGTTTCGCCATGGTTGCCGTGCAGCGCCTTGTGGGAGCCTGGTGCGGCGATAAGAGCGCGGAAACGCTGGATAGTTGGGCCAAGGAGTGGTATGGGGGCACGAAAAACTGGCTCAATGTTATACTTCTGCGCGTGTGGCGCAGCTTTGGCTGCACAGCGTTTTATGTGTCGCTCGCTAGCGCCTTTACCGACGCTAGCTCGCTTCCACCGCCGAGTTTGGTTTCGGCGCGCTGGGGACTATACATGCACCAGCGGTGGTCGCTAATTTATCTACACTGTGCGTCTTCTGCGAGGAGCGGAAAGAATTGCGTGCAGGACGTCTAAAGGCCTCAACTCTGCACAGCAGCAAAATCTCTCCTTAGCGTGCGCGCCGTCGACGCGCAAGCAATGGGTCTCGTCAAGACCTCCGCAGTGTTAGTCGCACTGTTCGCCGTCGGCGTCCAGTGGTTGGATCAGTCCGGCCAGAGCGACGCGCTCGCGGGCGGATTTTTCGCGAAGCCAGTCCACGCGGCGCGCCTGACGCGGTTCTACCTCCAGCACGCGCCGGACAAGGTCCACAGCGTCCCCGACGTCCTCGACCGCTACGCCGGCCGGGAACAGGAGCTCTACCGCAAGCTGGCTGCGAAATACGAAGTTTCTCCGCAGTGGCGCGTCGACGCGCTGTCCGCCCTGCGGGCGGCGCTCGAGCTCGCGGCCCACCAGGCGTCGATGACGTCGCCCTTCGCGGCCGAGGGGATTCAGAGGCTGAAGAGCGAATCGAAGGGCGCCAGAGCCTGGCGCGCCGGTCTTGTCATCGCGGCGCTCGCGTTCCTGGCCGTGCCGCCGCCGGGGTCGCCGCGCGCGCGGCTGCGAGCGCTCTGCTACATCGTACCGCTGGTCGCTGCTGCTTTCTACGGCCCGGCGCCGTCGGCATTTTCCGTGAAGGCCGTGGCGGACGGCGTCGGCGACCTGATGCGCCGCAACGACGCGACCGGAAGGCTGAGCCTCGTCGGCGCGGCGACGGCGTTTTGCGCTTGCCTCAGGCCTCGCGCCGCGCCGGTGCTCGCCTTGGGGGCCCTGGCCGCGCTCGCCGTCTCGAACCCGGCGCTCGAGGCCGGTAAAGTCGACGCCGGGCTCCTCGTCGACGCCGGCGTCGCGGCGAGCCGCGCGAGCGCCGCGTCGATCCTCGCGGCGCAGCCGGGCCACCTCCGCCTCCACGACTTCTCGCTCGTGTCCGCGGTCGTGCACTCGCCCCAGGAGTCCTGGACGGGCCAGGTGCTCGCGGTGGGCGCCGCCGGCCGGTGGTACGCCCTGGGCACGATGCGCACGGTGGGCGACATGCTCGAGATCCACGCCCACGCGTGCCCGCTGTACCTCGTGGCCGTGGGCCTGGCCTCCGTCGCGTGGGCGGCGCTGACGTACTTCGACGCGCCGCCGAGCGCGTTCGTCTGACCCGAGTACTATGCCAGTCGATGTGCCACGCTACAATGGACGCGGGATACTGCCTATAGATGTGTTTTTCTCATTCTTCGAATTTACGAACAGCACAGCAGCTCGGGGAAAGTGGGTGGAAGTGGGTGGGTCGGCGCCGCCTGACGACGGCGCCGGGGGGCTATGTACCGCGCTCGGCGAGCGCCTTCTCGGCCTTTTCCGCGCGGCGCGTCATCGAGGCCAGCGCGCCCTCGGCGGCCTCCGCTCGCCGTAAGGCCGTTTCGAGCGCCGCCGGCGACCCCGATCCGGACAGGCCCGACGACGAGCCCGACGACGACCCGGGCGAGCCGGACCGCGACCGCGCGCGCTCGAGGTCGAGCCAGCCGCCCGACGGGTCCGAGTCGGTCTCCGAGGATTTGGACCGCGACCGGTCCGAGCCGCGCGAGCCCGAGACCGAGACGGCGCGGTGCTGTATTTCTGGAGACGACCGCGCCGACCAGTGCAGCGCCGACGCGTCGCCGTGCACCGAGAGCCAGTGGCTCGGTTCACTGCTATGACACCGGCGCACGGGCACGATGACAAACTCGTTCTCAAACGTCGACCCGTCCGCTCTATAATTGATCAGCGTGCCTTCGCAGGGCTCGCCCCGGGCGACGGCCGCGGCGAGTCTCCGGACGACGCACGCGTCCGTCTTCGGCCCCTGCAGGTGCCGGAAATTGCGACCGATCACGTCCTCGAGACCATACCCGCATGTGTCGAGCCAGGCCGCCGAGCAGCTCACGACGGTGTCGTCCTTCGTGGACGTGACCTGGTACTGCGAAGCCTCGGTCGTGCACCGCAGGTAGTCGAGCGCGACGGCCGTGTGCTTGCACGTCGTATCCGTCCCTTCGAAGATGGCCTCGAGGGACGCGCCGCGGTGGTGCTCGCGCGGCAGCGGCGACGTTCGGTGCCGCTTGCACGGCCGGTCGGGGCAGACGCACGGGGCGTCGAGGACGGACCTCTGCTCCGCGAGCTTATCCTTCAGGAGGTCGAGCTCGGCGCGGCGGCCGGCGGGCCGCTCCGCCATCGCGGGAACGGCCGCGGCGGGCCCGCGCCTCGCGTTCCGAGGTTGGCCCGGTGGCGCGCTGTGGGCACGCTCCCCGGGCCCACGGGGCGGCACGCTCGTGGCTCCGAACCCTGGCTGCCAGCTGCTGGCTCCGCGGCGGCCGCGCGGGCGCCCGGGGGCAGCCCCGCCGCGCGCTTTGGGTGCCAGCGAGGGCCAGGCGTCCACGAGGCGAGCGGGCGGGCCGCGGGCTGCGCTTGGAAGAGGAATCTGAACGCCAAGCTCGTACGATTTTGGCTCAGCTGCAGGTTCCTTGAAGCCCGGTCGGGGCTCGCCATGCGGCGGCCGGCGGCGGCGGAGTGGAGTGGAGGAGCCCTCCGGAGCGATCCCGCTTTTGTGGGGCGGGCGGTCGGTCTGCTGCTCTTTACTGTAGTTTCTGCAGCCCCCGAGGTCTCGCGACCTGTCATATTGTTGCTTTGAGGCCTGGCGGCGCCAAGCTGGGCGCTTCCGTACATCCCTTTGCGCCTCTCTGCCTCTCTCCCTCACACAGCCTTGGTTTGCCGTCAGGATTAAATGCTCACGATGGCCCGTTCGAGGGCGAGTTTGCTCGCTTTGGGATTCGTGTCGACTTGTGCCTATGTGCAGCAGCCGATACCGCGAGCCTTGCGACTCTACAAACGCCATTTCCCACGCACCTGCGGCCATGCAGCAGCAAACGAGCCGCAGCACCACGCCGTCGACGCACCGCCGCGGCACAGGGCACCTGCAATAACCGCGCTGGCCGCCGCGTCACTCGTCACCGCGGGACCGGCGCTCGCCGCCGACGCGCTGCCCTCTGCGATAGCTGCGTACTCGCACTATCTGGCGTTGATGGGCATAGTTGGTTCATTGACGACAGAAAGATTACTACTAAAAGAAGACATGAGTGAAGAATCGTTTGATCTCTTGGCGACCGCAGATATAGTCTATGGATTAAGCGGGTTACTCATACTGGTCTCGGGCTACTTCCGGGCCACGGCCTACGCCAAGGGCTGGGAGTTCTACGCGCACGAACCCCTGTTTTGGGTGAAGATGTCCCTGTTGGCGGTCGTCGGAAGTGCGTCCTATTTTCCAACGATCAAGATCGTACAAAGAGCCGTGGCGAAGCAAAAAGGCGACGTGCCGCCCTTGTCTCCAGCATTGGTGAAGAGGATGACGTCCATCGTGAACGCGGAGTTGCTCGGCGTGCTGTCGATTCCGTTCGTCGCGACGCTGATGGCGAGAGGCGTCTTCTACGTGGACGGGTTCCCGTGGTTCGTGGGGGCGCTGCCGGTTGTAGGATGTGCGGGCTTCTTCGGGTACCGGTACGCGACGGAGGCGCTGGACTGGGCCGACGGCGACTAGCTGCTGTGCCGTCCCTCCTTCGGTCGCGTCGACGGCGTCGAGCTGGACGCCGTCGACGCCGTCCGGCCTACTACTAGCTGCTGTGCGTGTAATTTAATTCGAAAGACCGTCACGCCGTCGACGCTAGGATACACACCAACCGCGTGCTTAGCGGATGCCCCGGACCTTGAAAGGACCCCGGGGATGGAAGGATGTGTCGGGAGGGTTGGTCAGCCGACGACGCGCACGGGCTCGTCGACCTTCTGCCGCTTCGGCTCGACGGGAGCGGCGTCGCCGCCGCCGCCCGCGTCGGACGAGGACACGCCGGAGAGCGCGAAGAGCGCCGTCAGGGCGCTTTCTTCGTTCGCTTCCCGCGGCCGCACGCGCGGCGACGTCGGCGCCTCGGCCGAGCCCGGCGCGGCCGCTTTTGGTGACGACGGCGGCGACGATTTCGGCGACGCCGCGCGCGTGACGCTCGACAAGGCCGCGGCGTCGGCGTCTCTGGTAAAGCGCGGGTGCGCGTAGGCCATGGGCGGCGCGGGCGCGCCGGGCGCGGCCTTGGCCCTTCGGAACTGGTAGAGCGAGAGCTGGCGCTGGAACGACGCGAGGCGCGCCTGTGTTGTTCCCCCGTTGGTCTCCGAGGCGGGCGCGGCGATGGCGTGCGCCGAGCCTACACCACCTGCACGCCGTCGCCGCGGCGGCGCGAAGGAACGGACGCCGGCGCGGACGTGGCGGAAGAACTTGGGCAGCACGTCCCTTTGCAGCGCCTCGGCGTCGCGGATCTCGAAGGCCGCGCCGTCGGCCGACCAGGCCAGGATTTGATCAGAAGTCGCGTCGAGCATGTCTTTTAGTAAGACGGGGAAGGGCTTTTGAGGGCTTCTTCGCGGCGAGCCGCCCACTATTGCGGGGGGCGCGTCCGGGTGCTGCTGCCTCCGGTGGCCGTCGTCACTACCAGAACCGGAGCCGTCGTCGTCTCTTGAACTTGAACGTTCGTTGCGGTTTTCGGAGGAGGCTACTGAGGAACTTCTCTCCTCGGACGAGGTTCGGCCTTCCGAGTCCGAGACTCTGGGAGGCGAGGCGGATGCGCCTCTATCCTCGAGGTCTTCCGACGAACTAGCGTTCCTCGTCAGTAGTTCCGCGTCGGCCTCGAGCTCTCCCCTTGAATTTTCTCTCCGCAGCTCCGTCGCGGCGACGTCCGCGAGCAGATTGAACGCGCCCTCGCCGACGGGCGGCGCGCGGGCCGAGCGCTGGCGCGCCGTCGATCTCCTAGGAGAGGCCTCGCCGCGCGGCTGGCGCGGGCGCGCGTCGCGGCGGAGGCGGAGGACGGCCTCGGGCTGCTGCCCGACGAGGAGCGGGTGGTCGTAGGCCGCGCCTTTCCGTTGCTGCGCCGCCGTGCCCGACAGGCAGGCCGTGGGCTTGCGCTTCTTGTGGAAGCCGAAGTTGTTCAGTTGTCTCTGAAACGACGTGAACCGGTTGTGTCTGAAATAAACAGACAGCGTCGCTTCCAGGCGCTGGCGATCGTGGATGATGATGCCTCCATCCGGGTCCCACGTGAGCACTTCCCGCTGCTCCTGGAGCATCTGGTACAATTTGATCACGAAGTAGTCCGGGGGCACGCCCGAGAGCTTCTGGGCGAGGGCGGAGCGGGCCGCGGCGGAGCCGGTCGGCGGGGGCGTCGCCATGGCGCTTCTTCTGGGGGGCCTGCGCGGGTTGCTTGTGTTTTGTGGGGGTCGCGGGTTTGCGAGGCGCGCGGCGGCGCGGCAGGTGTGTGGAGGGGGATTCGGGCGGCCGGGGGCGCTCGGACGTCGTCTCCAGGGCTCGGAGCGCGGCCTGAGGCGGGGCGCGCGGGCGCGCGGCGCGGATGTGTGTTCTGAAAAAAATCTCAGCGCTCGGTCGAGTTCCGGCGCCCCACGCAGGTGCTGAAAGTCCGACTTTGATTGCTGTTTTTGCCCGCGGCAGTCTCTTTGGTTGATTGCAATTGCAGAAGGCCGCGCGCAGCGTGTATGAAGACGCGGGCACGTGCGTTCAGTCAAATTTAACAGCAACACTCTGAGGTACAAGTTCGCGGTGCGCGGCGGAGTGACGCCGCGCAGCAGCGTGGATGTTGTCCAGGGAGTCCTTGGCAAGAATTCCGTGTCTTTGAAGCAGTCAATACGGCAAAACTAGCCTTTCTTCACGGCCTTCTTGGTGTAGCAGTCGAAGTACGTCCCTGTCATCACCGGTCGCTAAATTGGCACTTCCCGGAGGCGTGTGCGCGGTAAAATCGTTCTGCTGGAAGCCTCGCTGCTCAGACTTGCCTCGGCGCGCGAAGAAACGACTCCTGCGAGTGGTAAAACTGGAGCGTTACGGCCCACCGCGTCCCGAATAACACCATCCGCTGTCGTACTCGTATATTCGCCCTTTCGATTCCCAACTGTCTCTGGCCCACCCTGGCGAGTGGGGACGCGCGGCGGCGCACTTCACCTGTTACTAGCCTTTTCCTAGTGTTCTTGCCTCAGAGTGAAGCTGCCAGAAAGAGACACGTCAAGCGCCGTGTATGCCACACAAAAAAAGAATTTGGCCCGTGCAAGTCGCCTGGCACCAGCCTGCTACGTTACGTAGGGCGTGCGAGGCGGCAGCCGGGCCGAAGACCCCCCATTGGTCCCCAAAAAAGCACTTCAGCGGCATCACAGGGCGTCACAGGAGCCGAGGATGCCACGGATGCAGCCCCCGGCACGCCAACGCGGCGTGGGCAGCCGGTTCTAGCCCGGGGGTGCTCCGCTCCACGCGTTGGAGCTCGTTCGACGAGACGCCGTCCCGCACGCGATCGCGGCCGCGCCTCACCAGGCCATCCCCCGGCGGCGCCGCACCGCTGGCGCGCGGACCTGGCGGTCACAGCGACAGCGCGGACCGTCGGCAGATCGCCTCGACTGCGCGGGTCGGTGGGCCGCCCGCGCGGGGTACGGGGACGCGGACCTAGGTACTAGTAGTAAGCACTAAGCAAGCTCATTAACCCTCCCCAACTCTACGGGAAGCGAGCCAGATCGCCACGGCGTAAAGTGCGAAGAGCCCCGCGCCCTCCGCGACGCGCCCCTGCCACCAATGGCCGACGGCAAAGCCTATGATAAGGATGAAGTAGGGCACACATTCCAATTCATCTTCTGCGTCCGGCTCACACTCTCCCATCCTGGAGTCAATAGTCCTACGCCGCCACAGCTCGAAGCTCAGGCTCGAAACGAAGAGGCCAAGGGTGCATGGCGCCGAAAAACACCCGAACGTAGCGAAAAGACAAGTGAGCACCCCTGTCCACGTGGCGACACCGAGCAGCCCGGGAATCCAATTTCCAAGATCATAACCGAATATAGGCCGTCCATACTCGACTTGCTCGCCTATGTAAGATGTCGCGAGCCCCAGGACGAGCAGCAGCGCGCGATTCCCGAAAGTAAGATACCGCCTCCACCACACGCAAAACGCTAGCGACGTGAGGCAGGCCAGGAAAATGGCCCAGGCACTGTAGTAGAGGGCCCAGAAATTTTTCCCGAGCCCCTGGCTCGCCGCGCGTGCCTCGTCCAGTGCGCGTTCCAGCCGCTCGCGGCGCTTCGCGTCGCGCTCCTCGCGGTACTGCGCGCGCCGCGTCTCGCCGACCCGAGATACGCGGCACCGGCCGCTCGCGAGGCGACGGAGCTGCACCACGCCGCCGGCGCCGGCCAGCAACGTGCGCCGCCGCTCCGACGCCGGCGACATGCGCCGTCGAGCGTACGAGTTGTTTCGAGCCATCTGCCGGAACTGGTCGGGGCCCGACGCCGGTCCGAAGAGTCCGTGCGTAAACGTGATCGACTCGTCCTCACGACCGGGACGACATCGCCCGCGAGCTCGACGAGCTCTTCGGCCCGTACGACTTCGTGGACAGCGGGCTCGCGCAGGCCCCGCCGCCTCCGCCTCAGGCTCCCCCACCAACCTGGGAAGAACAGTTGGAAGAGCTCGCCGTCGGGATGAACACGTCAGCGGCCGAACTCCAGATTATTGTCGACGGGCTCCTGCTCATCGCCGGCGCCGACGACGGCCCCCCAAAACCCCCGGCCCCCGTCGCGGAGTGGGGAGGATGAACGGCAGGTCTAAATGGCACTTTGGGTAGATCGCTTGTTTGTTCATCTCTAGATCGCGGCGCGTCGTAAAGGAAGACTCGCCAGACAAGACACAAAGACCCCGCCGAGAATCTCTAGAAACGCTAAGTTTCAGACTTGGATAGTTTACCAAGCCGCAACATACCCCCTCTCAGGCGCAGGACTCGGAGCCACAACAACACTCTTCCGCCGCAAAAACGGCGCCATCCCCTCGGCACCCTGCTCGAAGCCAAACCCAGAAGCCTTCCACCCACCAAAAGGCGTGTCCGGCCAGAGGATCTGGTTGGCGTTCACCCAGACGACGCCCGCGTCCAGCGCGTCGGCGCACTTTGCGGCCCGCGCCTCGTCCGCCGAGAACACGGCGTGCGCCAGACCGAACCGCGACGCGTTCACTAAGTTGATGGCGTCTTCATCACTCTCAAACGGCATCGCGCATAGTACTGGCCCGAAGACCTCCTCGCGCCAGACCTCGCTCCCCTCGAGGTCGCCCAAGACCAACGTCGGCGGCGCAAAGTAGCCGCTACCGTCAGCCTGGGCCGCAGGCTGGCGCACGTCGAGGGCCGCCTGCCGCGCCCGCTCGACGAAGCCGAGGACGCGCTCCTGCTGCTCCCGCGACACGAGCGGGCCCATCGTCGTCGCCGCGTCGAGTGGCTTGCCGACGACCACGGCGGCCATCTTCTCTAGCACTCGTTCGACGACGGCGTCGTAGATCGGCCGCTGGATCAGTAACCGAGACGTCGCGGAGCAGACCTGGCCGGCACCTGCGGCGGGAAGGGGTCGCGGCGATGGCGTAGATAGACACTGTCACGCACAGGACAAAATGCCGACCAGCGCCTGGTCCGCCGCCGCCTCGACGTCGGCGTCGTCGAGGACGACGAGCGCGCCCTTGCCGCCGAGCTCCAGCGCCGACGGCCGCGCGAAGGGCGCGGCCGCATTCAAAACAGCTTCGCCGCCGCGGCTCGACCCCGTGAAGCTGCAGACGGCGACGCGCGGGTCCGCCAGCAGCGCGCCGGCGCCCCGGTCCACGGCCGAGAGCGGCGGGCCGCCCGTGAGCAGGTTGCAGGCGCCCGGCGGCGTGAGCGGGCCCAGGATTGTTTGCAAAAAGTCGACGCAGGTCAGCGACGCGAGGGGGCTCGGCTTGAGCACGAAGGGGCAGCCCGCGGCGACGGCCGGCGCGACCTTGAGCACGGCCTGGAGCAGCGGGTAGTTCCAGGGCGTCACGAGGGCCGCGACGCCCGCCGGGTACGTCGCGATGCTGCACGCGGCGTCGAGCTCGTACGCGGCCGGCGGCGGCGCGCGCCGCTCCCGTGTCGCGCCGTCGACCACGAGGCCCGCGTAGTAGTCGAGCATGTCCGCGCAGTAGGCCACGTCGCCCTCGGCCTCCGCGAACGTCTTGCCGCAGTCCTGCGCGGATCAGGAGTCGAGACGACGCCGCGGCGATGGCGTGACTCCGCGCAATCGAGGAACAACGTGAAGAATCAACGAAAATCCCTGGGACGCCGCAAACGCGCGCGCGCCTCGTTCGTCGCGTACACGGTCGCGTCCTCGCGCAGCGCGGCGGCGGCCCGCTCGAGCGCGTCGCGCCGCGCCGCGCCGTCGCGGAAGTACGCGCCCGACGCATGGCACCGCGCCGCCGCGGCGACCGCGCGCCGCGCGTCGTCGGCGGACGCGTCCGAGAGCTCGGCGAGGACCGAGCCGTCGGCCGGGCTGCGCGTATTTATCGTAGCGTTGTCGCTTGCCGGCGCGGCGGCGCCGTCGACGTAGAGCGTGGACGTCGTGGCGAAGCGGCGCCTCACCAGGGCTGTGAAGCGCTGCATGGCTGGTGTTTGCTCTGCCGGCACGGCACGCGGTTTCTCAGCTCTTATCAGTGCTCACCGATGTCTGGAGAGTCAGAGAGCTCGCACGAATGGCTTCAAGCTCGGTCGCGCGAGGAGCACTGCAGACTGCAAAACAGCTCTGGCAGGCAGCTATTCATTTGAATTCTAAGCGCCGCGCACGCGCGTCTATCGATCTAAATAGAGGCTACAGTGTCGTCTGTGCCACCCAGCGCGTCGTCACAGCGCGCCTCTTGAAATCTCCGCGCGCGCCAGCAGCCGTAACCCAAGATGCTGGCTCTGCGGCTGGCCCGCCGCCTCACCACGCGCCGCCTGCACGCCTTCGCCGTCAGCGGCGCAACACCGCCACACCAAATAGCTTCACTACTGGACGAGCACGGCGTCGTCGTCATCGACGACTTCCTCACCACCGAACTCGACCGCGTCGCCACGACGTTACTGGAGAAGACCAATGAAGCGATGGCGTTAACGGAGGGCGTGCCCCTCGGCGTCGGTTCCCGAGACTCCTTCGAGGAGGTCGTACTGAGGAGCCCGCACCGCTACGACGTGCCCGCGCCCTTTGCAGCGTTTTCCGAGGGAGACCTCGCGAAGTGTAGGGCCGTCGCCGAGGCTACATTAGGTGCTGATTGCAAGGAGGCCTTCTGCGGGATTGTGCTGTCAAAACCGGGCGCGCCGGCGCAGGGCTGGCACGCGGACTCCAGACACGACTCCGCGGAGCATCAATCGGCGAAGATCCTTAATGTACTTATAGCGCTGGACGACGCCTGCGCCGACTACGAGAGCGGGCCCACGGAGTTCGTGCCCCGAAGCCACGTCTCTACGAACCACCACACGGGGAGCTTTGATGAGGACATCGTGTATCAACGAGATCATCAGCCGGAGACGGTCGGCTTCACGCTGGCCGACGTGGTCGCGGCGAAGGTGCCGCGGGGCGGGGCCGTGATTTTTGACGACCGCATCCTGCACCGCGGCGGCGCGAACCACTCGTTGAATGACCGGGCCGTGGGCTACTTCTCGTACCGCCGGGCCGACGTCGAGGCGGACACGCACTTCGAGGCCTTTCGATCTTTAAACAAATTGCGGCAACAAGTGGGGACGTTCGACGTCGGCGCGGAGTTCCCGGGCCTGCCGGCCGACGCCTCTTTATTGGATGGCGCCGCGGGCTCGCAGTGTCATCATACCGTCGTCGAGGCCGTCTCCCGCCAAATTGCGTTCGGGGCGAACGTCGGCGGGCAGCATCCGCACTCGCTGGCGTCGACGGATGTATTAAGGGAGGCGCGCGGCGCGCTGGGGGACTTGTTGCATTGCGAGAGCGACGAAGTCGTGTTCGGGCCCTCGGCGACGGCGCTCGTGGTCCACGTCGCGCGGGCGCTGGGCGGGACCTGGTCCGAGGGGGACAACGTCGTGCTTTCCATCGTGGCGGCCCGCGTCTTCACACCCTTCATACGCCGTCGCCGCCACACAAAAGAAAACTCACACAGGCCGACCACGACAGCAACGTCCAGCCCTGGGTCCTCGCCGCGCAGCGGGCGGGCTGTGACATACGATACATGACCGTGCGCGAGGACGGCTCGTTAGACGTGGACGCTCTGGAGACGCTGGTCGACGAGAACACGCGACTGATAGCCTGCGGCCTCGCGAGCAACGGCACGGGCACGATCCACGACTGCCACCGCATCGCTACGCTCAAAAAGAACGCGCTGACGTTCTTCGACGGCGTCCACTACGCGCCCCACAACTTGATAGACGTGCAAGCGCTAGACGCGGATTTTTTGGTGGTGAGCCCCTACAAGTTCTTCGGGCCCCACTGCGGGGCTTTGTATGGGAGAAGGGAATTACTGTCATCTCTGAAACCGGACAAGTTGAGGGTCTCGGACGACGGCCTGCCGCGGGACGAGTCGTGCTACTTATCGCGGTGGGAGCTGGGGACGCCGTCCTTCGAAGCTTTGTCTGGCGCGACGGCCGCCGTGGACTACCTGGCGGCGCTGGGCGACCGCTTCGGCGGCATCACCGACGGCGGCTCGCTGACGCGGCGCGACCGCCTCCGCGCCGGCTTCGCGGCCATTGGCGCCCACGAGCACCTCCTGAAACGCCAGTTCCTCGCCGGCGTCGACGATATCGCCGGCCTATGCGTCTACGGCGTGAGTGACGCGCTCGACGCGCGCGCCGCGACCTTCGCCGTCGCCAAAGAAGGCGTCGCGCCCGCGGCGCTCGTGGAGCACCTCCGCTCCCGCAAAGTCTACGCGACGCACGGCACGCACTACTGCCCCGCGCTCTGGGAGGCCCTCGGTTCTAGTACGGACGTGACGCGGATCTCGTTCCTGCACTACAACTCGTGCAGGGACGTCGAGCACGCGCTCGAAGGATTACGGTCGGCCTGAAGAATGTCTATAGTTTGTGTAAAATTAAATTTAGAAGCAACAGTCACAGTCGAAGGGGCAGAGCGGCGTCCCGCCGTCCTGCTGGTCCATGCCCAGATGGAAGTACTTGTACACCGGCAGGCCGTCGGCGGCGTACCGGTGCACCTGCGGGTTCTCCTGGCGGCCCGGCGGCGTCGGCGGCCGGCCCGCGCGCCACTTGTCGTCCTCTTTTCGCTCGGCCTCGGCGTCGCGCCGCGGCTTTTTCTTCGTCGGCTTCTCGGCTTTCGGTGGTCGTTTCTCTTTTTTGAGCGCGGCGAAGATGTCGTCGACGCTCTCCTCGGCGGCGGCAGATGCTGTGTCGGATGACGACTGCGCGGCAGCGGCGGCGGCGGCCTCGGCCTTCCGTTTCTTGGCTTTCTTTTTGTCTTTCGCCATGATTGAGTGCGTGCGGCTGCCGGGTTACGCCGTCGGCGCCGCTCCCCTCGTTGTGCGCTCGCCCAAAAGGTGGCACAGCGCGTGCAGCCTTGCAAACTCCGTACGCGGTCGCCGGCGCGTTCTCGTTTTTTGCCACCTTGAACACGGCTGGAGTGAGCACTGCTGCACCGTATCAGTGCGTGCAAAGAGGTCGTCTGCGTGGTGAACACAGCGTGTGCAATGAGAGCCAGCTAGCGTGTATGAGACACACTAGCATTTTTGTCGAAGACTCGAAGCGCGCTCTCGTGCCTTTACAGGCTTCTGTCGACGGCGGACGCCTCCAGGAGCACTAGACCGCGGATCGGCAAACGTGCGGGATGAGCACGTTGGGCAGGCGCGCAGCGGAATCGACGCGCTGCAGGGCCGCCGCAAGCTCCGGGCAGCCCAAGATGGCCGCCCAGACGACAGTGAGCGAGCAGCGCCTCGACTGGATGCTCGCGACGCTCCTGGAGAAGATCACGGAGCGGGGCGGCTCCGTCTCCAATCGAGTGAAAACGCTCCTGACGCGCTTCGACCTCGACAACAGCGGCGAGCTGGAAATGGACGAGTTCCGCAGTTGTCTCGAAGATTTCTTGGCCGGGCTGCAGGACTGCGAGTTCGAAGCTCTAGCGCAACGCTTCGACAGCGACGGGAGTGGTTCTGTCAGTATCCCGGAGTTCACGGCAGAATTAACGAAGCTCGCGCAAGAAAAGGAGGAGAACGGGGGCTTTCCGCCGGCGCGGCCGCCTCCGTCCCAGAAGACCACGAATACGCGACGACCGCGAGCGTGTGGCTTGAGGAAGACGGACCCGTCGGAGTTCGAGGGCTACGGTGGTGGATTGTCATTTTCTGAGGCTAGTAAAGCCCCCACGCCGACGGCTGCATTAGATGTGTTCTTTGATGAACTAAGGGCGAAGGCCAAGACGTTGGCATTCCAATCATCGCTGCGAGAGGATGGTATTGATGGGAAACTCCTCAAACGAAGTCTGGAGCGGCAGCGGAGTACACCTTCAGCTACTCACTTGACCGCGGCGCAATTCGAAGAAGCATTGGCCCCCTTCGGCGGCGTCTTTGACGAAGAGAACTGCCTGCCAGCTCGAGTCTGGGCGGCCTGCAACAATGGGAACATCGAGGACATTATGTCGAGGTTCAAGAAGGGCAACGCTCTGAGGGCGCGAAATGATGTCCCGAGGGAGGTGCTCAAATTGAGAACTTTACTACTAGATAAGTTCGTGGGCATGGGCGGTCCTCTTCGCTTGGCCGTTAGAGATCAATTGACGAAGTACGACGGCGACGGGTCTGGAGAATTGGACCGCGCCGAGTGCGCCAAAGCGTTTTCTGGGTTAGTTCCTGGTATTGAGGAAAAACAAGTGAATTTGCTGGTCGACGACATCGATACTGACGGTTCCCAAACGTTAACGGTCGACGAGATCGAGGGCTACCTGCTGGCGGCGCAGTCGGCGCGCGACCCGCAGTCTACCTCATTAGGGCTGAAGCCGAAGAAGCCCTTCTACACGGCGGAGGGGGCGCGGGGGCTGTAGGTACTTAGAATATGCTATGTAGGATGAGGAAGGCGACGAGTAGAGACACGGTCGCGAGGCCGCGGAACGCCGCGTAATTTCTGGGAGGTGGACGGGTACGCTGGCGGTGCCACTGCTCGAGGCGCCACATGACGTCGTCGGGCTTTTTCGCGACGGGACGTTCGGCCCACTCCCTTAATGTTCGCTGTTTGATACTGGTGCCCGCCTGGACGTTGTGCCTGATGTAATCAAGCTCGGCCAAGCACGCTTTGTAGGTGTTTCTTCGGCCCAGCGCCTCGGGCAGTAGACACGCGAGGCCGCAGTACGCGGCGACGATTTCCCGCTCGATGTCCTCCGGGAGCCGCGCTAACGAGCCCGACCCCTCCATGGCTGCGGGGCCCGGGGCGGAGCGCTCCGGGGAACGTCTTTTGCCCTAGCCCCAAATATTTTGGGGCCTCCGCGCGCAACCGCGGGAGCCGTCCGTAGGCGTCAAAAAACACCGCAGCGCCAGCGAGGGCGGCCCTTGGGCGGCGTTGGCGTGCTTTGCTATGTTCGGGGGCATTTAGGGGGCCCAGCCTGAATTTTTTCAGCTGCCCATCACATTTGGAATTTTTTGGGCTCACAGGCACTGCCATCATTTTTGGGCTGCCCAGGCCCGCACAGCTGCAACGCGCACAGAACCGCAGCCATGGCCACCGTGTCGCCCCTGCTCATCCCCGCGGCCGCCGCCGCACCGCTCGTCACGCCGCCGCGCCACTGTGCATTGCCTTCCGATGCTGGCAAGGAACGGCTGCCCGACGGCGCCGTCCCCCGCGTCAGCGAGGACGACATCGCGCCGCCGCGGGCGTGCGACGGCGGCGAGCTGGCGCAGGTCAAGCGCGACCTACGCAATGCGATGCGCCGCGCGGACCGCGCGGAGGCGGCCGCCGCGGCCAACAAGTGCATAGCGCGCAACCTGGCATACACGATTCATGACAAGACGCGGCGCGAACGCGAGCGCCGCGCGGAGGCCGCACGCGCCGCCGAGGCGCGGGCCGCGCGCGCGCGCGCGCTCCGGTACGACGCGCTCGAGGAGCCGTTCCTCGGCCTCTGATTTCTTGTGTGGGAGTAGTATGGTAGTAAAAGTTAGTTGAATTATTATTCTGGAGACGCCTCCGCTGTTAAACATGTTCGTGCGGGGCCGCAATAAACTCAGATTTTGGATGGGCTGGCTCTCGAGCACTGATGGAGCACAAGATGGTCGACAGCTCTGAAGAGGAGGACCGCGAGCTGCCGCCGGAGATCTGGCGCCTCGTCTGCGACTGCCTCGTGCCGAAGCAACTGGGCCGCCTCGCGCGCACGAGCCGCGACGTGCGGACGGCGGTGCGGGGCAGCCCCGCGTTTCGACAACTGCTACGCTGCGACGGCGTATGGGAGGACGTACACGAACGGAGCATTCTTGGTGTCGCCGTGACGGGCGACAGCATCGTCACGGCGTCCGAGGACCATACCCTGAGGATCCTCGCCGCCACCGACGGGAGCTGTCGCGCGATCCTCGAGGGGCATATGAACCGCGTGCGGTGCGTCTGTATCATGCCGGACGGGCGCATCGTGTCCGGATCGCGCGATGGGACGCTCATCGTGTGGGCGCGAGATGGCAGCCACCTCCGAACGCTGGAAGAAGGACCTACGGACTACGTCTGGTGCGTGGCTGCACTGTCCGAAGACCGCGTCGTCTCCGGGTGTAGGGGTGGGAGAATATATCTTTGGGACGTGAATTCTGGTCGCGAGATTGAGATGTTTGGAGCGGGTAGCGCCGTCCGGTGCTTCGCGGCCCTGCCGGACGGTACGTTGATCGCGGATGGAGGAGAGGGCAGACTAAACGTTTTCGACGTGGCGCAGGGAAAGCATGGAAACATCATACAATCGCGGTGCCACACGGGGCCACATGAGGGGAGCATCACGTCGGTTGCTGTTCCGTTCGAAAGCGTCGTCGTGGCTGGCCGTGGGAACGGCTCGCTTTCGCTCTGGGACCTTAATGCAGACGAGGACCTCATAGATATAGATGATATAGATAATGTCTTCACGACACGTGGACACGATGCAGCTGTCTGGGCCTTGGCGAGCCTGCCAAACAAACGCTTCTTGGCGGCCGACGGCGACGGAGTACTGAAGATTTGGCGCGCCGACCTGGCTCTCGTACCCGAGGCCCTTCGGTCGCAACGTTTTCCCGATATCGATTCTGATTATTCTGGTTCTGATTACAGCGCTTTCTATTCCGGTCCTTTTCCCTTGACCTGCCTCCAGACGCTGCGGGGCCACGCTCGCGCGGCCTTCTGCCTCGCCGCGCTGCCGGACGGTAGAATCGTCTCGGGATCCATGGACCGGACGCTTCGATTCTGGGCGCCCGTGGGAACTCAGATCGACCGTGAGCGGGATGCCCCCTCGCGAGTAAGCTGATGAATGTGCTTGTTTGTTTACTTGTCCTGGCTAGCCCCTCCTCAGGCTCGGGGACGGGACCCGGGTGTCGCCACGGCGTCTAGGCGTCATTGTTCTGCGTTTGCGTATTGCTAGTATGTCTGTGCCTTTAGTTTTTGCCAAGCGCGCTCGAGCTCGCCGTACCTCGTACGCTGCGTGCAGCCACAGGCTGGACTCGTGAGAGCTGGAAGAACACCATAGTGATCTGACAGACGCCTCCTCGCAATCTCACTGCACGCAGTGCCCCAGGCGCGCATCCAAGCTCAAAACTCCCTCCAGCCTCGCTGTCAAGGCGCGCGCCCCGTACTGCCACGGGCGGCGAGCTAAGACAAGCCGTGCGCAAACGCGGCGCTACGAAAGCAGAAGACAGTACTGAAAGATGGCCACCGCCCGCGACCTCCAGGCCCAGCTCGCGCAAGCGAGATCTCCGGAAGAATACGTGGACATGCTCCAGCACGGCGTCGAGCACTTTCCTAGAGTTGCGCTCTTTTGGCGGTTATATGCGGAGCACGAGCGCGCGACGCGGGGCCCGGAAGTGGCCTGGAAGTTACTAAACGAAAATGAAGAGAAGGCCCTGTGCTGGTGCCGCTGCGACGCGGACCTGTGGCGCGTCGCCGCCGAGTGTTGTAGAGATGCGCATCCGCGCGAGGAACGCGCATCGGAGTCTACGGAGTTGGTTGGCCGGACCTTCGAGCGAGCCGTCGCCGCGGCCGGCGCCGCGCCCGAGGCCACGGCGCTGTGGCGCGCGTATCGGGACTGGGCCGCCAACTCCGCCCCGGTGGCGCAACGGGCCCAGGCCAAGGCTTCTCTCCTTAGAAGGGCTTCACTAATTCCCGGTGAAGGCAACGACGAATTTTGGCGCGAGATCGAGAAGGAGGCGCGCGAAGGTGGCGACGAAAAGGACCGGGAGCGGGCGCGAGCGCTGGATCCGTTGGCGCAGGCTGCGAGGCGAGATGGGGCGGCACGAGCCCAAATCTGGCGCGCAGCGAGACACGCCCAGACCGACGATGATTTAGGAAGATGGCGCATCGTCATCGCGTACGAACGAGCTTCTATGCCTACCGAAAAAAGGAGGCAGGAAGCCACGCCCGCCGAGAAGAGCGCGCATGCTCTGTCGATCGATGCCGGGCGAAGGCGCATCGCCGCGGCCTACCGCGCGGCCATCGACGCCTGCGCGGACCAGGCGCCCGAATTGTTTCTCGAACTGTCCGACTGGGCTGAGCAGTGCCACGCCGAGGACTTAGCGAGACCGGAGGCGATTCCGGGCGGCGCCGACACGGATTGTCCGGAAGATGAGGCGTTGATAGCGTCACCCTTCTCCCTAGAAGATGAATCCCCCCTCTTCCAGGCGGCTCCCAGTGGTCCCGACGCGGCGGTTCACATTTTAGCAGATGCCGCAAAGACGTGTTCGACCTCGGTCCTGGCCGCGGCGGCCCACGCGGCGGCTCTCGAGCGGTTGGGTCGACCGGCGGAAGCGGAAGCCGCTCTCGAGGCGCTCGTGGCCAAAGAACTGAAGACGGACGACCCCGAGGCGAAGGAGGGCGAACTTTGCGCCGCGCCGTGGGTCTTGCTCGAGCGCCACTGCCGCCGCCACCGAGGCAAGGAGGCAGCCAGGGACGTCTTCGCTAGAACAGCAGACCTGCGGAAAGCCAAGAAGATCGACGCGCGGATCTACGAAGGTCACGCGGTCGTGGAATCGCGGGCAAATAATGACAAGCTCGCCGCTCGTAGAGTGTTTGAATTGGGCTTGGATCAAAGACCGGAGTTGTTACAGAGGCACGACGCGGTCTACGTGTTGACCTTCGCCCATTTTCTCGAAACGGACTGTGGAGATGCTGATTCTGCCTCTGCGGTCATCGAACGAAGTATAGCGGCGTATAAGAAGGAGCAGGACGTGCCCCACGTCCTCTGGGACGCCCTCGTGTCCATCTACCACCGGCACGCTTCTTCGCGGGACGCTGCCATGAAGGCTCGGGCCGTGGAAGTTAGGAGAAAGAAAGCCGGCGCGGGCGGTGTGGGTGGCGCGCTCATGGCGCTCTGGCGAGACGTGTCGTCGGCGGCCATCCTCCCTTTAAATGCGACGGACACGGCCTGGCGCGTGCGCGAGGCCATCCCCGCGATTTTGGTGCGGGATTTGGCGTCCTGTCGAGACCACGCGTCGAAGCTCGAAGCGGCTAGAGCCGATGGCCTACTCGCCGACGAGATCGACAACGGCGGGTTAGATGCCTCGGATCTGGACGCTGGTGATGATGGGGACGCCGTGGCTATATTGTTGAGTGCGGGTACTTTGCCGCCGAATTTACGGAGACTCACGGAGCGCATCCACACGAAGGCCCGGAAGCAGGTCGCCGATCCTAGAGCGGTCCAATTTGTGCTAGATGCTCTGTTGCGGGCGCCGCTGCCGCCGCCGCCCACGAAGAAGAGGGGAAGAGACGACGACGACGAGGACGACGCCGAGGCGCCGCCCGACGCGTTCCGGGCGAGGAGGGCCGCGAAGCGCGCGGCGAAATAAATAAAACTTATTTATGCGTCATGAGCATGTCCAGGCAGTCGCCGCCCCCGAACTCTAGGGAGGACAGGACGTCCGTATGGGACGTCGTCGGCGCCTCGACCCGATCGAGGTCATAGACGACGTCGTCGAAATCAGGGCGGTTCTTGTCCGAAGTGTGCCAGCAGTCCTCGACCAGCCGTTTTATTGACTCGGGGCAGTCGTACCTCGGCAAAGACGGCCGCTCGCCGCGAGGCACCTTCCTTTTTAAGTCAGCGTAGTCATAGCCCAGGAAGGGCACCTCACCCGTCATAACTTCACCCAGCAACACCCCAAAGGCATACACATCAACTTTTCGATTGAACGCTTGCCCCAACAACAATTCGGGAGCCATATAGGACGGCGTTCCTGCTCCCACATTTGAGCATCTAACTAAACCGAAATCGCACAGTTTATACGTACCGGAACACCTTAGTACATTCGCCGTTTTTAAGTCCCGGTGGATGAGATGTTTACTGTGCAAGTACGCCATGCCTTCGGCGACGTCGCGACACGCAGTCAACTTGTCTGCCAACGACAGCTTCTCCGGTGCCACATTCTCGGACTTGGACCCGTGGATGACGCGATGCAGCGAGCACTCGCAGCGCTCCATGACGAAGAACAGATCTGGGGGGTCCACGCAGCCCCCGATAAAACGGACGACATTTTTGTGTTTCAGCGACGCCATCACCAGCAGCTCGTCCAGATACTCCTTCTGGAGAGCGGCGTCGACCTTCGGATCGAAGAGCGTCTTGAGGGCGACCGGTTCGTTGCGAAAGTAGCCCTCGTAGACCAACGCGACGCCGCCGCCCCCTATTTCCCTACCCATGTCGATGTCCTTGATACTAATACGAGTCCACCCCGAATCATCCTCGTCCTTCTCGAAGTCGTCGTCGCTGTAGCTACAGCTGTTTCGCCTAGCGTCCATGCTCCGCAGCATGGGGCTCCCTTGCAGCGCCGTGTGCAGCGCGGGCTGGCGCGTGTTTTTGAGGGGTTTCGGCCGGCGCGCGCGAGGTGGCAACGCAGCGAGACTGGGGCAGCGCGCGAGGAGTCTCACGGGAGCCTCACAGCGCCGATATCGATGCGGCGGTCGAGCCAACGAACCGAACCCGACACTTCGCGCCTCGGTGGTGCAGCGGTCCTAGCTCTCCCGGGACGTCCTCCCAGGGCTCGGGGACGATCGTGCACGGTAATCTGGGCAAGGCGTCGCGACGAAGTGATCTGTTGGTTTTTGGCCGCTGTGGCACTCGCAGCGTAGGACGCGGCGCAGACGACGACAGCGCGTCAAGACGTCCAACTCGACCGCCGGGTCGCGCGCGCGCGCCCGACGCCCGCGGTAGCGGCTCACCGAGCCAGCTTGTCCAGCTTGTGGGAAGCACACTACCGCGTGGTCGCCCCGTAAACGCGAGGGGCCACCATGGAGACCACCGGCAAACACAAGACAGCGACGCCGCAGAGCGCCCGCTGCCCGACGACCGCGGGCGGGCGCACGCCCTTCTCGCCCGTCTACAACACCGCCGGGCCCGCCGTCGTCGCCAAGGCCCAGCTTGCGTGTACGCCGTGGAGGAGCATTGTCCCACCGGAGCAGACGCCGGCCCAGCCAACCGCAGCGCGCGTCCGTATCGTGCCGCCCGCGGAGACGCCGGCCCAGCCGACCGCCGCGCCCAAACCCCACAGCTTCTTCGAAGCCGCGGCGCGCACGCCCCACATCGCGCCGGAGGACGACCTCGTCTCATGGAAACCGGAGCGGCTCGCGGCGCTCGTCGCGCGGGACGTCGGTGGACGGAGGCCGAGCTGCACCTTCGACGCGGCGACTTGTGCTTTCAATGTTGTGAGTTGCATCGCCGTGCGGGCGGGCGATTCTGTCGTCGAGGCGAGCGCATCGCGGACAATCTCTCAGTTCCATCGCCTGCGGCGCGATTTACTCGCATTGATGCCGCGGCTCTCGATGAGCGTGATGCGCGTCGAAGCTCTCGGCGGCGGCCGGGCGCCGCCGGCGCTACCTGCGCTGCCCGCGAAGAGTCTGCGGCGGCAGTCCGTCCGCAACGCTACGGCGCGGGACGTCGTCACTCTCTCGCGCGAAGGAACGGCCAGGCGTCTGGCGACGAAGGGGCCCGAGCTTACGACGTGGATCCGCGACGTCCTGGCCATCCTGCGCCACCGCCTCGGGAGCCGGCCGTCGGTCGCGCACGCGGTCACCGACGCCTCCCGGAGCCGGGTCGGCCAGGGCGCCGCGGCGGCGGAAGAGGCCGAGGCGTTGCTCGTCGACTTTCTGTTGCGCGACGCGCGGCTGTCGGTGCGGCGGGGCGGCCGCGCCGTCGTCGTCCACGACGGCGACGAGCACCTCGTGTGCCAGTCGCTCCTGGAGTAAGTGGAACCACAGCGACAACTAGAAATATATTTACAGATAGTATGGATAAGGAGAGGAGTGTATGTGCATGGTGTGTACAGAAGTGGGCCGCCGCGGCAGCTATGTGCAGTCGTGGAAGTGCGAGAGAGAGTACTTTGGAAGTGCGTGCGTGTACAGCACGAGGCAAAAAGCGAGCGAGTTCACGAGATGGGGCAGCACAGCACCCAGCACCCGCCGGGAGTTGGTGAGGGCGTAAAATTGTCGACCCGCCAGTCGTTCAGCGGCTGGTTGAACGCCGAGGCGTTAATGAACATCCCGCCCATATTCGTGACCTTGTCGACCCGCCAGTCGTTCAGCGGCTGGTTGAACGATGAGGCGTAGGCGAACATCTCGCGCATATCCGTGACGTTGTCGACCCGCCAGTCGTTCAGCGGCTGGTTGAACGACGATCCCCTTATTACCCGTACGTAATAACCACCATAACCATCATCTTTGTAACGGACACAGCTGAACATCCCTCGCATATTCGTGACATTGTCGACGCACCAGTCGTTCAGCGGCTGGTTGAACGACTTGGCGCCGTGGAACATGTAGCTCATATCTGTGACATTGGAGGTATCCCACGCCTGTGTGGAAATCAAAATTTTACGGCGCGTTCGTGCTGAATCGTCGCGTCGTCCTCCACGCCATCGACGCGACGCCTGCTCGATGGCGTGGCGATGCCGGTTCCTCGCCGCTCGACCAAGCCAGGACGGCAGCGCCATCGCCGAGAAATGACTTAGTGAAGAATTGTCGGGTGCACCCGACACATTGGTTGATTTCCACGCAGCCCCACGCGCTGATGTCGTCGTTAAACTTAGATTTGCCCATGAAGAGACGGCTCATGTCCGTGACGCGGCTCGTATTCCACTTTGATATGGGCGGCAGGCCCTCGCGGTTACCAAGTTGCGGGAGATGCGGATCAAATCGGCGAAGGTGCCGCTTTAAATTCCAACGCACGCCGCCGCACCAGCGCCCCACCCAGTCTCGCAGCGTCTCGTTCGTGAGCGCCGGGCCCTCCGCCACCACTATGTCCTCCACAATCTCGCAGCCAGTGCCCAGGAAGACGAGCTTGCACTCGCTGGTTCCATCGTCCGCCGCCTTGGTGACGTCGAGGATGGTCGTCGGCGTCACCGGCTGGCCATTCACGGACAAAAGCGTGTCGCCCTCCTTCGTCGTGCTCAGCAGCGGCGACGTGGGTTTTACCGCGTGCACGGTGCACGTGCCATCTACGAACGAGACTCCAAGCGGCCCAGGCGGGACGCCGACCCTGTACATACCGTGTTTCTCGACCGTCAGACTGCGGCCTTCCCGCTTGGCGAACTTAATGAGCGTGTCCATCACCGCCTGGCCATCCAGGTTCGTCGTGTCGACGTCGCCCAAGCCCGGACGGGTGAGCGAGAGGATGACGTCCCCGGGCACGACCCGCCCCACGACCGGCGAGTCGGTCCTGACCGCGCCGACCGCGGGCGGGCTCCCGACGGCAGTCAGGCCCAGCTTGCCCGCGGGCAGTTCGACCTTGAGGACCACTTTGGTCTTCTTCACTGCCATGGTCGATGGGCAGCGCGTAAGTGGTCGTGAGGTGCTACGCAATTGTTATGCGTTGGCAGCGGTCGCCTCAAGCAGCACAAGCGGCAGCAGCTATCGATACTACTCAGCCGGACCCTGCCACTATGCCCTGCCCTGCCCAGCCTCTCTAGCCTCTCTGCCCGACTCGTGAAAATTGAAGCAGGGGAGCCCGAGACGTCCTCGCGCGCGCGCGACGGACTGCTTGACCCGCGGCAGCCCTCGTTCGACTTGAGCCCTAGTGTGTCTTCAGCTTCGAACCAGCAAACTTTCAAACTAAAATTGCACTGCGCAGTCGAACTGCTGCCCCCCGCAGCGGAATCGACTCACGCGCGCGCAGGCCGGCGCAGCCATCCGCCGGCGAGCGTCACTGCGGCGAAGGACCGCTCGTACGCCATCGACAATGGAGTTTACAGCATGCGCCGCCTCACCGGGCCGCCCCGACGCGGACAAAGTCATGTCTCTCCTCACGGAGAAGATCGAGCAAAAGGTCGGCTCCATGGCGGCCACCAAGATCACAAGGGAGCTGCGCCGCGTCCTGAAGCCCGCCGCCGACAAGGACGGCTTTTTGTCGTCGAAGGCTCTCGCCGAGATGCTGCGGCGGACCTGGCTCGTCGGCGTCGAGCGTGATTCGCTGGAGGCCTTCGCCGACCAATTGACGGCCCAGCAGAAGCACGGCAAGCTGTCCATCGACACCTTCGCGCAGTGCGTGGCGAGAGCGGCGACTGGCGAACCACAGCACGTCGTGACGCCGCCGAAGGCCAAGCAGGTCGAGGTAAGGACGCCGGAGGACAACGGGCTGTACGTGGACCCCTTGCAGGGCGCGAACGTGGCACCTCCGACTGATGCCTCGTCGTCAAAGTTGCGGTCACTATTAGCCGAGGAGCTGCGCCGCGTCGAGCGCGACCGTATCGGGGAAATGGCGCATGCTAATGAAGTCGACGCCGCGGCCCGATCATTGTTAAAAAGGAGGTGCCGCGCGCTTTGTGAGCGCGGGTCGAAACAGACCCAGAGACGCTTACCGCTGGCCCAGTGGTGCGTGGCTCTTCGAGGCTTAGCTATCGCCGTCGGCCTGCCTCCACCTTCAGATCAAGATCTGGCGGAGCTCTGGCGCGACTGCGACCGGGGCGACTTCGTGGCGTTCGGCCGCGACATGTTTTCCTCTTGTGAAGATGAACCTGTCGCCTGCCTGCCTTCAAGGCCTTCGCCACCGGCATCGCCTCCCCTCAAGCTCCACGCCGACGACTGGAAGGCTCCTCTACCTGATTTGACGACGTCACTGGGCGCGCCTTCTCCCCTAGCGATGCACGGCTTCGACGGGAATGGTCAATTGGTGGCCTGGTCGCGGCCGTGCCGGACGATAGTAGTGGGCACGGGCTGCTTCGTTGCGGAGCGACGACTAGATACGACAACACAACGCCTAGAAACGGTACCGGGCGTCACCTGCGTCTGTGCTCATAATACCAAACCTATTTGTGCCGCGCACGGCGTCGACGGATTGCGGGTCTGGTCCATCGGTCAAGAAGGCAAAACCGTCGCCAAAGGATTATTTGAGACAGTGTCGTCGATAGCGTTCCTAGGTGCAGGGTCGCTCATAGCGTTGGTAGGTGTGTATGACGCAAGACCATTAGTTGCGGTCGTGAACTACGAGACAGGAGAAATTTTGGGAGAAGCACCGATCGACCTGGACACGAGGGACGGTGGTCTACTGAATGTCGCCGCCGCGTCCACCGGAACAACTTTTGCGACGGTGGGTGATGGCTCTCACGTCGCGTTTTGGCCCGGAACGCTTTCAGCGTCTCCAGCAAAAAGCCGTGCAGGCAGTCGGCGCAGACCAACTCCCGCTGCACGTCCGCGGCGCCTTCCCGGAGGCGGCGCGCGAGGCGGTAGTTGTCCGTGATCTGTTTCGCGACCTCGACGGCGGTCGTCGCGTTGAAGACGAGGTGCGTTCGACCTTCTTCTAAACCAGCATAGTAGTGCTCCTGGGCCGGGTGGTCCCAGATCATGACGGTCGAGCCGGTGGCCCAGAGGTGGTTGAGGTTCCGACTGTAGGACCCCGTCGTGCCGCCGGGGAAGTGCGCCAGGATTTTATAACGCGCGTAGTCGACGGGATTGACCCAACTCACGTCCTGGGCCTCCGAGAGGCGCTGCACGAGCCCGTCTAGGCCATCAATACGAAAGGGGTACTTTGCGGCGCCGTCCTTGCATTTTGTCGCATGGAGGGCCGTCGCGTTCGTCCAGATGCGCTTTCTTGCCTCCAGATGCCGCACCTTCACGTCAAATTGGTCCGGGTGGCGCAAGGTCAACAGCGTCCCCAAGAAACGGGCAATATTCCCGGACTCGTGGTCGCAGTCCTTGTTCCTCCATCTAATATGGCCGCGCCAGAAGGCTCTGGGATCGCGCTTCCAGTAGGGGTGCTTCCGCGACGCGTCCTCCAACAGCTGCGCCACATTTGACCAATGGTCCAGGTCGCCGAAGTAGGGGTTCGGCACTAACACGCCACATTCCTTCGAGGAGTACTTTTTTGCGATGAGCGTGGTTGGCAAAAGCTCGCCTTTTTTATTCTCGAGGCAGCTCCCGGACGCTTCCGAGTTGTGGAGGTAGGCCACGTTTTTTACTTTGGAATGCCTTTCGCGGACGGCTCGTGAGACCATGGTTAAATGTTGTTGGACCTTGCCGCCTTCTTCGTTCGCGAAGACGCGGCCATTTAAGATGAGAATGCGGCCTAACGCGCCGCGCTTCGCGGGGCTCAATATGTCGCGGACGTAGTCCTGGGCCCCTTGCTTCGTCTCTACTTTATCCCACCTTTGCAGCGACAAACGCATCGCGTCGAGGACGCGCTGCGTCGGCGTCGGCGTCGCCGCTGCCTCTCGCGCGGCGGGCGCCGTCGTCGCGCCGGCGGCCACTGCCGGGTTTCCCGCCCGTTTCGCTGCCCCGACGTCTCTGGCCGCTCGGTGCGCCGCCGTGCGCAGCCCCGCGGCCGCGCGCACGCCGCCCGCCGCCTGCACGGCCAGCGGGGCAGCCACCAGCAGCAGCAAACTTCGTGAATGCGCGCCCATGCCCCGACCGCGCGCCGCGGCGTGCCCACCAGTCACACGAGGACGCGTTTGCGCGACAGAGGCCGAAGCCTGCGGCTCCAAGCGCGCGCTCGGTGCGGCTGTCTAAAATATTGCAGGCCACCAGGCTTGGACTTGGCGCAGCGCCCGCGCGGCGACGGGGCGTCCCGGGAGCGCCGGAGCGCTGCGGGACGTCCTCTCGTTGGGGCCGTGACGCGCGGTTTGAATTTGGAAGATGGGGCTCTCCCTGGTCTTTGGCTCTGGCCCCGCGGCGCGTCTAGGAGGCCCTCAGGGCCCCTAAGAGCGCTGGTTCGCTCGCGCGGCTTGAGGCTGCAAATTCCGTGCTACGTAGGCCAATGCCACCGATGCTCTGGCCGGCGGCGGATGCGCGTTTTTGGTTCTCCATCCTGCGGGGCTGTCATAGCTGGCGCGCCTCATCAGGGCATTCGCAGTATCCCAGCGGTACTCCTGTGCAATTGCCGCGCGCGGAGACGCGCCGCCGCAGTAGAAATCAATAAAAATCAGCTCTGAGGATCAACGAGCGATTTTTGGGACGCGACGCGGCAGCGGTACATATTTGAACATAGAATAGCCCCGCCGCCTGCACATAACACCATGAGCGAGCTCGACGTCCACCTCGCGGCCGCCTACCTCAAGCGCGTGTCGCTCTCGTCGAGCGCGCTCGACGAGCTGCTCGAGGAGGAGTCCACGCGCAAGCTGCGGCGCGTGTCGTCCTCCAATAATCTGGAGGAGGGCCAGAACGTTGGTTCTACCGGTGTCCGGTTCGACGGCTCGCCCAAGGGCAAGGAGCACGGGCGACGGCTGCGCGGCGCCGACGACATGCGAAGAGTTGTGAGCGCGGACGACATGCGGCGCGCGGCGCCGGGCGCCGCGCCCGACGAGACGTTACCGACGGTCTCGGACGACAGCAACACGTCCGTGCCAGCGTCGAGCCCGCCGCCCGGCGACGGAGGCCCTCGATGCCCTGCTGGTGCGCCTGGAAGAGCGGCGCGCGCTGGGCCCCGTGGAATTGGGCCGGTGCTCGGAGCTCGCGGACGCGACGGACGAGTTCGTCCGGCGAGGCTTGTTCGACGCGCTCGTGGCCGCTCTGGACAGAAACGTCTGGAGCGAGCTCGGCGCGTTGGTGGATGTACATAGACGCGCCCGACCCTACGACCTGCGCGACGACCTGCGGCGGGCCATCTGCGTCAATCGGCAAGAAGCGGTCAAGAGGCGGTTAGCCGGCGACGAGGCCGGCGCCTTGGAGGCGATGCGTGATTTCAAGAAGTGCCAGTGGCAGCTGAAGCACGTCATCGAATTTTTTGATGCGCACATCGCCATGTACGGCCGCCGGTGAACAGAAAAAAAATCAGGAATCTCCCCATACCCCCTCCCGGCATTTCGTGCGCGAGCCAGTCGCGCGCGCCGCCACCCCTTCCCTCGCGCCCCCCACATCGACAAGACCGCCGTGACTCACCGCCCAATGGCGGTTACTGTTTTTTTATGATGCGCGGCGTGGCGTGTGTGTCGGGGACTTAGGAGGCGTATCTCGCGCGCGCCAGTGCCACGCCGCGTTCGCGCGTCGCCATCGCCGCACCGCCATCGCCGCCCTCGCCATCGCAAGCCGCCAGCGCGAACGCCAAGGCGCATAGATAACGAGATTCCGCCGATAGGGCCGGGCGATTCTAAGGCTCTTGGGCCATAGGGGCCTCGGGGGCAAAAAGAGCCCGTCGACGATCTTCCGCTGGCCGATCGGGGCGGCGAGCTTGATCGTGATCGGGACGAAGGGGTTGCCTGGACACCTCCCGCCACACCCCGCGATCACGCCCATCGCGACTCGAATTTCGGTGGCGGACTCGATCACCTCGGGCTTCAGCATGCGCTCGACGCCGCTCCTGCCGCTGGCGCAGGCCTTCTGCGTCACGAGCAGGTGCAGCGTAGTCGAGTCCGAGTCGGGCGGATTCCGCCGGTCGAATTGCATTTCCACCTCGCCGATGAAGTCGGGGAGGACGAGGCGTACCTCTTGAGCATCCCCGCAGTCGCCGGTATACTTTGAATCCGGGACGCGTTCGTCGTCGTCGCACTCCACGAGCGGGTTAGCGCCGGCGTCGGCCATCGGAGCGAACCGGTCGTCGACCGTCGGCAGCCGGATTGAGCCGTCCCACAGGGGCCCCTCGACGCAGACCATTCCGTGGAACTCGTCGTCGAGCGCGTCGGCCATTGCGGATATCTCCTCGACGGTGGGGTGGCCAGGGCACGTAATATCGATCTGGACGCGATTGCTCCCCCCTACATACCAGCCGGCCATTAATGTATCATCGTTTTTCCTCTCGAAGAACTGCCTCATCATTGAACTCACCCTCTGCTGGGCTTCAGTGAGCTCAGCATGGCTGTATGAGGTCGGAACAATGTCCTGGCAGAGGTCGAGCGGCAGTCCTGGGGACGTCACGGCATCGCGCCGATGCGGTCGGAGTCGAGGGAGTCCCCTTTTTGGAGTGGCGCCTTGAGCCAGGCGCCTTCGCCGGACCGCGTCGTCGCGGCGAGTCGACGCGTCATCGAGCTCACGCCTCGATCCCCTCCGCAGACGCATGAACTCGAGGGGCTCCGGGGGCACTATGAGCCCGTCGACGATCTTCCGCCGGCCGATCGGGGCGGCGAGTTCAATCTTGATCGGGTCGAGCGGGTGGCCTGGACACGCCACCGCGCCATCCGGCGGGATCACGCCCATGGCGATGCGGATCTCGGTGGCGGACTCGATCACCTCGGGCTTCGGCATGCGCTCGACGCCGCTCCTGCCGCTGCCGCAACCGCTCTGCCTCACGAGCAGGTGCAGGGTGGTGGAATCCGGGTCGGGCGGGTTCGTCCTGTCGAGGCGCATTTCCACCGTTCTGAGGCCTTTGGGGAGGGCGAGGCGTAACCCCTGCCTCCCGCCATAGCCGTCGGAATTGCGGAGCCACACCCCGACCGGCTTCGAATCGGCGTCGACGGCGTCGGCCATCGGAGCGAACCGGGCCAGCAACCGGTCCTCAAGCGTCGGCACCCGTATCGACGGGCGCCCCCAGAGACAGACCTTTCCGTGGGCCTCGTCGTCGAGCGCGTTGGCCATCGCGGCCATATCTTCGAAGGTGTATCCTGACAGGCTGATTTCGACGCGACTGCGCTGCGGGTCGGAAGCGTAGGCATAGCTCTTCAAATTTGGGCGACCGCGCAACTTTTCGAACATTTTGTCGACCTTCTTCTCGGCGGCCTTGAGCTCTGAGTGGGTGTGGGGGGCCCGAACGACGTCGACGGGCCAGTCACCGGTCTCCGGCGGCCGCCGCCGGCGGATCGCCTCGAGGTGGGGCTTCGGGTTGTCCGTGAACGCGAGCACGAACGTGCCGCCCGCGTCGCGGGAGTACCACTCACCCGCATACGTGTCTAATCCTGCCGCCACCGGGCCCGGCTCCTTTTCGTCGTCGTCGTCGTCTTCGTCGCCCGGGCGGTGCTCGTTTTTATACGTCCTGAGGAAGTCCATGAGCTGCTCCGGCGCATTACCTCGCCTTGGCGGCTGGGCGAGCACCCTCGTGTCGATCTCCTCGATGTCCTCGCAGAGCGGCAATTCCGCGGTCGGGTCGAAAGCCGCACGAGGCCGCACGAGGCTGACGATGGATGCCGTCGCTACCGCCGCGGCTGCGAGGAGTTTGATGACGGAGCGCGTTGATCGGCGTCGACGCATGGTGATAACGTTTCAGTGTGCTCAGCAACAAGTGCTGGTGCAAATATTTACCAGGAAGAGAAGAGACAAATTGATTGAGTTCAGGCGTCGTACTCTCGTCGAGAGATGGCTGGCGCGATCACCTTACATAAAGCGAACAATCAACAATGTCAAGGCGACGGGGAGCGCTTTTGACAAGTGTATGCCGTGAATGCTTGCCTTGCTAGTGTCTTACTGACCGCTAGCTACGCATCGAATTTGCAGTTTCGCGCCGAGATCTGTGCCGCAAGCGCTCCTCAGACGCTGGCGAGCAGGTTTCATCACCTTATCAATCACACGAAGCGGTCTGGACGAAGAAAAGCTGCGGCACGGGGCTAGATCAGGAGCAGCCACAAAGCTGCCAAAGACGGATGGAAGCGCGCTTCCTCGAAGCCGAGCCCCAGTCGCCGAAAGAAGAAGAAACGACATCCATCGAGGCGCGCGTCGAGCGCTACGCCGTCAACGGCACGGTCGCGACGTTCGTCGTCCGGGCGTCGAGCGGTCCGACCGAAAGAACGTTGGGCGTGACCTACGAGCAGTGCCGGCGGTTGCACGAGCGGTTGCGGGATGATGGTGGTGTTTTATATGCGGCGAGGGATCGCTTCCCGAAGCAGATTCGGGGTCAAAGATTAGGCTTGCGGCCGACGCCAAGACAAGCTTCAGACCAGTCCCAACAGCTGGACGCGTGGCTCCAGTTGTTGACAAGAAGGACGGATGACCTCCCTCTAGCCTGCCAGAAGGCCGTGAGGAGTTTCCTCGAGCTCGACAAAAAGGGCCCCTGGACCACAGCTGATAGAGCTCCTGTACAAAGGGGCCTCTTCAATAGAGATTCGGTCACGTCGCAACGACGGGTGTATCCTCTGGGCGACCCGCAGTCGCTGCCGGTGTGGAAATCAACCAGGCGTGGCCGCGCTGGTTCCGTCGAGCGGTGAGCAGGTGTCGCGTCGATGGCGTGGAGGTCGACGCGGTGATCCAGGAGGAAGGCGCCGTAACGCCGTCGCGGCGATGGCGTCGCGGCGATGGCGTCGCGGCGACGTGATCTCATGAGGCGAGACAACGTAAAATTTGATGTCCACGCAGGTCGCTGCCCGGCGTCACGCGGCGAGGCCGCCTGGACTGTTTAAGGAACGGCGCGTGGGTCCCCGCGCACGTGTTACTCACACATTTATCCTTGCTGGTGTTCGACCCCGTGAACGAAAGTGACGGGCGGTTACTGCACCACGTCCACGTCACGGACATCCTCTCTATCCTCAGACACGGCGAGGCCGGGGTGGACGCGCCACCCTTACATCATCGGTGCTTTGCTTTAGGAGGTTTGGATGCGTCGAAGACTGTAGAACTCAGAGCGTCTTCCGCAAGGGAGTGCCTCGCGTGGTTACGAGCCGTGGCTCGCGCGCGCGATCGGGCTCTGCGGGCCGTGGCTCGGCTCGACGCGCGAGCGCGGGGCCACGACCTCTGTTTAGCTACCCTAGTGGATGCGAGGAACAAGGAGACGTTGCTGTCAAGGGAGACGGACGCCTACGGCTGGAGAAGGCCGTTACGAGTCGACTGTCGCTCGATGAAAGCGAGATTGGATCTGCGGTGCGGCCGTCGACCTGGATGTTGGGGATTTGGTGCGAAGAGCCCACCACGACCATAGGAGGGGGCTCGGCGCGCCGTCGTCGGCGGAACACGCCATCGCCGCGGCAAAAGTGTCGAGAAGCGCCTTCTGGGCGTCGGTCGAGACCGAAGAGCAAGAGGACACGGACGACTCGAATTTGGAGGTGCTGGTGGCCGTCGACGCTTCTGTTCTACTGGAGGCGTCCAAGAACGACGACGGCGCCGCCGTGCCGCGCTGGGCCGCTGTGCTCGCTCGAAGTGCCTCCGATTTGGTAAAGGAGCCCGCGCGCGGCCTCGCGTCGCTTCTCGAACCTTACGTCGGCCGGCCCGCCGCCGAATCGATCGCATCGATGGCGTCGGTGCTGCTTCTGGTGCATTTGATACGGCGCTACTTCCTCGGAAGGAGTCTGATGTTAGTGAAGGAACACGGCGCCTACCACCTCAAGGCGTCGCTCGGGTCGTTGCTGGGTCTCGCATTTCTAGTATTCATCGTCTTCGCGTTGGCCGCGGCCGCGGCGGAGGTCGACGACGAGGAGCCCTGTTCAGCTTTACGCTACGCGCGGAGCAAGGGCGGCTGCGTCGACGTCCGCTTGGTGGACTGGCGCTGGCGCCAGTCCGACGTAAGTGATGAAGAAGAAGACAAGCCGGAGAGCGAGGACGCGCGACTAGCGAGGGAGGCTTGTGCAAGGGCCTCCATCCCGCTACCGGCGGACGTACCTCGAAGATTCTTGTTGGCTGTGCGAGGCGATAAAGATGAAGCGCGGCGGCGCTGGGCCGAAACTACGGTATGGAGGCAACGGAACCATCCGAGGGAGGTCCAACTAAGGCCGCAGCCCCACTTCGAAGCTATTAAACGGCGACATATCCATTTCTTACATAAAAGGGACAGAAAAGGACACCTCTGCTCCTACGAAGTCATCGATAGACCGAATGCTACGTTCCGACAACTTATTGACGAGGGCGTTTCCATAGAAGATATCGTAGAACATATGCATTTCGTCGCGTGCTGGACCTACGCTACTTTGTTGGATGATGTGGACGAGGTTGGTCGAAGGCCGCTCGATCCCGGCGGGTACTTTCTGAAGATCATCGACTGCCGCAATGTGGGTCTCGGGGACTGTGGGGGGAGCTGCCTGAAGTACTTTAACTTGGTAGGTGCGGTGAACAGGCACTCGCCGGAGCGCGTGTGGCGGACCATCGTGATTAACGCGCCGGCGGCCTTTGGGGTGGTCTGGTCCATCGTGTCGCCTTTGCTGGAACCGCAGGTCCGCGCCAAGGTGACTGTGTTAAGGTCGGACTACGCTTCGACGTTGCGGGAGCTCGTCGACCCCCGGGACTTGCCTCGAGCGTTCGGGGGCGACGACGACTGCGAGGTCGGGGAGGCGCCCGAGGAGCTGGCTTTGAGAAAGTGGGTCGTCGAGAAGTGTTCGCAGGGGCTGGACGATGTTGATTCGTCGCCGTCGCTCGGCGAGGCGTCGGATTCCGGTGAGGGGTAATTGTGGTATCTAGTTATCCGTTATTTTCGCTTGCGGGTTTAGAGCTGTCATCAGCCCTTGTAGAGGGCACTCACGAGTCTTCCGCTTCAAACCAAGATATCGCCAGAATGGCCAATTGGCCAACTGGAAGAGCAGCCTGACGAAGGCTGCAGTTCCTGAAAGCCGGCCACTCCGGCATCTGCAAGCGCAGGAGAAGTTGCCATTCGTCCTTGTCTAGCGCTGCAGCGCGTACTCTCGCAGCGCTGCGCGAGTTACGGCGAGAGGACTGCAGTTGAGCGCACTCAGCTGGCAGCATAGCTGGCCTCCGCAACCGCGCGCAGCAAAAACGCCGTCGACGCGCAGTCCGCGCGACGCAGTGACCGCAGCCATGACGACGCGCAAGGCACCATCGTCGTCTCTACAGACCAACAAGCGTGCGCGCGCGGAGGCTGCGCCGCAACTATCACAAGAAACCAGCACGTCGCCAGTGCCCAACAAGCGCGCGCGCGTCGACGCGGCGCCGGAAGAGCCCAACAAGCGCGCGCGCGTCGACGCGGCTCTGCGATCGCAGCTCGAGGAGCACCGCTGCCCCATCACGCTCGAGCTTTTCGTCGACCCCGTCGTCGCGCCCGACGGCCGCCTCTACGAGCGAGAAGCGATCACGCGCTGGCTCGACACGACGAACCGCGTCGTCGTCGGCCGGTCGCCGGCGACCAACGACATGATGGTCGGCGAACTCATCCCGATCCACCCGGTGCGGTGCGCCATCGAGGCACTCGTAAAGGGCGGTTGCGTGGAACCGGAGGACGAGGCGCCCTGGCAGATGCGGCGCGGGCGGATGCTCGAGGCGCGCGGCGACCGCGCCGGCGCCGCGACGTGCTTCGAGCGCGCGCGCGCCCTCGGGTACGAGGACGACGCGCTTTTGCTCCTGAGGGAGGCGGCCGCGGCGTGCCCCGACGCGAAGCGGGCCCTGGCGGAGGCGGGCAAGGTCTGGCGCACGGCCGGCGGCCGCCTGTCGTGGGGGCCCGAATCGCGCCGATACGACCCGCGGCTCCTGGACGTCGTCGTGAGCGGCGAGCGCGACGTCGACGTCGACGCGGGCTGGCGCCTCGACGCGCGCGCGTCGTCGAAGAGCGCTCTAGTGTGGAGGCGGGAGGGCGAGACGGTCTGGTGGGTGCGGGCGCGGCGCCCGGCGGCGTAAGAACGTTGTGTTTATGATTTTCTTGCCTCCACGCCGTGATGTCGCTGCGCTGGCCGGCCCTCATTAGGACTGCGTCTCACAACAAACAATTACTCAGCAAAAAGGACCGACGGGTCGACGCCGGCCTCGCCCAGCGCCGCGTACCACTCCGCGAATTTCGAATTGGAGGGGTCGTACTTCGACCAGGGTTTTTTGTTGCCCGTGAAGTGGTAATACGCTAATGGTGGAGGCGCCTCCTTGCGGACGAAGGGGCAGGGGAACGCCGCCCAGACCTTTTGCGAGAGGTCCGAGCCGTCGCCCATCGTAGAAACGACGACCTCCCTCGATAATGAATAACGGACCACTTGCGACGGGTAGAAGAGCACCAGATCCCGCGCAAAAAACCTAAAGTAGGCGTACATGTGGCCCTGGTTGCCCCGGGCGTCGAAGAAGTCCCAGCCGGTGTTCATTTCTCTCCCAAGAGCGTTCGTCCAGGCCGGCATCGGCACGCCCCAGCCTTTCGAGATGTCCCACTGCCGCGGCCGGCGCATGCCGCGGTACCAGAGCAGGTCCGTCATGCGCTTGAAGGTCTCGCAGTCCGGTGTCAGCGAGAACCAGCCCGCGTTTAAGACACTATCCTTGCCCGGGCAGCCGACAAATGGAGATGCTATCGGCAGGTCGAACAGCGCGTCCATATTTACGAGCGGCAGGACGTCCGCATCCAAGACTTGTATTCGGCGGTACTCCGTGTGCTGCCAGGCCCACAATTTGTAGTGGCCCATGTGGAAGCCTCTTATTCTAGGTTTTGGAACGTAGCGGTACCGCACACCGGCCTTTCGGAGCATGGCTTCCTCCCCAGGAAGCATGCGATGGTGTTCCTTGTCTTCTTCCAGAGCTAGGAGCGCGAGGACGTCCGCGCGCGATCCGCGTTTGTGCAAAGCGGCCTTCAGCGCTAAGATAGGATATACCCACTTGGAATACTTCCGCTCCTCGGAGATGGGACCCAACACCACGGCGTAGGCGTTCGTCGACGCGTTTTTGCCGTTGATGACGCAGCGGAAGGACTTGTCCCAGATCGGAGATCTGGGGGGCGGCCGGTCCCTCTTACTGCTTTGCAGCGAGGCCTGCCAGGCGTCGCGCGCGCCGGCGGTCGCTGTTGCGACGACTGCCGCTAGGACGGTGCAGCGCAGCATCTGTGCACACGCTGAATCCAGCAGCTCTTGCACCAGTGCTCGAAAACTGATGAGTACCGAAGAAATGCTTGTCCTGCAACGCAGCACAGCGTGTTGGCCAATGAGGCAGCCAAAAAAAAAATCACCAGCCAAAAAGCGGAGCTAGCGGCAGTAAGACACTAGGAATATTTTAACTTTTACATGAGGGAGAGGTGGGAGGGAGGGGTCGGGAGGGTTGGTGGGTCTGGTCGACGGCCGCGAAGGCCGGCGGGGACGACGGATTTGTTTTCGACGTCTAGCGTTCCATAACGTCCATCGCGAACGGCGTGGCGACGCTGTCCGGCAACTTGTCGACGACGTCGAGCGACTCGAGGGACGCGACCGCCGACACGCTGCCGGGCTGCGCCTCGACGACGAAGACCTCCTCTTTCCCGTCCATCACCTCGATCGCGGGCGGCGCGCCGCCGGGCGCGCGGTGGTACGGCCAGTGCGCGTTCGTGCGCACGCAGATACCGCAGTGCTGCGGGGGACGTCGCGTGAGCGGCGAGTCGCGGGAGCGATGGACGCCGGGCCCCGACGGGGTGGCACGCGAAAAAGCAGAGGGCGCACGTCAGCGGGACCTCCTCGTCGCACGGACACGCGATGTTATTCACGACGCAACAGCACTGGCCCTGGTGCTTGATGCACGTCGACGGACACTTACAGCCGAGCGCGCAACAACACAGACCGCACTGGCAGCAGACCTCCTTGTCGACGAACGACTCGCAACACGTGAGCGGCGGCACGCCGGCCTTGAAACAGCAACGCTTGACGCAGCAGCAGAGCTCGCCCTTGCAGGACGCCCCGCAGCACCTGCGGCGTTTCTTTGTCGCGACGGCGGCGACGCCGCGACGCGTCGACGGCGTCGGGGCCTCAGCGTCGCGGCGCGCGCCAGTGCATTTGCCGCGATGCGTCATGGCCGACGTCGTCGCCGCGGAACTGACTTCGGACGCGGCCGCGAGACTCAGGAAAATCCGCGTAGAGCGAGGCGTTGCAGCAAAGACAGCCATTGATTAGGATCAGGCTCGATTCGTTCACGACCTGTACCCAGCCGCCCATTGTTCAGAAATCGAGTTCAGGGTCTCGGAGTCGTCGGCTTTCAGTTACTTAAGACTCTCCTAGGGATTCCGGCTCCGAGCGCTGTTTTTCACCGCATTCAGACTCAATCGACGCGTTCTCGTGCGGGTATTGGCGATCAACAGTCGCACGATCGAGTAGAGCGGCTGAATGCAAGCAGCACTGATGCCAGCCCTACTTTCTTCGGTTGAGGCGAAGGCGCGTGTCGGGCACAACGATGACGCCGCGGCGGCCGCGGCCGGCACTTACTACGTGCGGTCGCGGGCATGGAGGGTGGGCGTACAGAGACCAGGAGCCACTGCGAGCCGCAATCCCCTGCACCGGCTTGACAAATCGTTAACGCTAGCGGTAAGACACTAGCAAAAGCTCCACTAAGTCTTTGCAGCGGTACAGCTTGCAATTGGTGCTAACGCGGCCGCTCTGCAAGACTACAACTCATAACGACCGCTGCTGCGAGCATCGATCAACCGTCGCTGCAGAGAGCACCGCTGGCTGGGTAGCTCACACAGAGAGCGTCGCTCTCAGAGACGTCGTCGCGGTGCGCAAAACAAAACAAATGGCCGCCCAGGCCGAAGCACTAGCAGAACTCGAAGCAAAACACGAGGAGGAGTGGAGAGAATTCAGAGAGCGAGCAGAAACGCAGCGGCAAGGAGCCTCGAAAAAAAAACTCAAGCAGATCGAGTTCGCGCTGCAGCAGGAGGAGTCCGATTTGCGGTATAGGCACCACGAGGAGTTGGAGGACCTTGAGGGCGGCGACGACGCGGCCACAGTGGAAGAACCGGTTGTGGTGGAAGACGCGGCCGCGAAGCGGCGCGAGGAGGAGGAGAGGCAGAGGGCGAAGAAACTTGCGAAAGCGGCGAAGAAGAAGTCTAAGAGAGAAGCGAGGGCCAAGACTGACAGCGCCAAGGCCCAAGCGGACGCCATCGAGGCCGAGGAGGTCCGACGGAATTCCGAGAGAAAAAAAGAATGCGAGGCCATTTCCAAAAAACTCGTGGAAATCAATCGTAAAATAAAGGACGTGGCCGCCGACGGCCACTGCTTGTACCGCGCCGTCGCGGACCAGAGCGGGTCGACCTATACATCAATAAGGGAGACTTGCGCTTCTTTCATGGAGTCCCACGAAAGTGACTTCGCGCCGTTTATTGAGGATGCGAGCTTCGGAGACCACTGCGCTAAGGTAAGGAGCAGCGCCGAGTGGGGCGGCCAGCCCGAGGTCCTGGCGCTCGCGCGGGCTCTGAATAGGCCGATCGTCGTCTATTCTCGGGATAGCGCGCCGCTGCGCATGGGGGACGGTGAAGGTGAGGAGCTCGTCGTGACCTACCACCGGGACTACTACGCGCTCGGCGAGCACTACAACTCGACGGAGCCGCTTAGGCCGTAAGAGGAGACTGTGTGTAACGTGTGCCACTGGCATTGCTGGCACTGCGCGTCGATGGCGTATGGGGGAACAGCCAGAGCGCTTGTAACAGATAGAAAACTTACTAGTCCTCCGCCACGAGCGGCCCGGCCCGCACGAACCCGAAGAACGCGATCACTTCCGATAAATAAATCGCCGCCGTGAGCGCAAACACCGCTTTGAAGGAGCCCGTCGCGTCCAGGACCCGTCCCGTGGCCACGTTCGCGACAATGCCCACCAACACGCCCACGGTATTGGTAAACCCAAGGATCCGCCCTGAAGCGGTCGGAGCGACGTCGGTCACATGGGCGTGCAAACCAGCCGAGGAAAAGGAGTGGGCCCCGAGAGCGGTCACTAACAGTACAAGAGCCGTCGCTGGGCTCTTGACGTAGGACAGCGCGAGTAACGCGCACGCGGGCACGATCGACGACAGCGCGACCATCCGCTTGCGCACCTCGAACGGAGCCATCCGCCGTAACAGAGCGGCCGATGCTTGGCCGGACACTAACGACCCGAGGGCCATCGTCGCGAAAGGTAGCGCCGAGAACAACGCTGATGATTTCATGTCGAGCCCGAGCTCTGTTGCAAAGTAAGTGGGCAGCCACGCCTGCATCACGAAGAAGCTCCAGTTGATGCAGTTGTGGACGTGGGTTAAAGCTGCAAGTTGGAATGGGAAGCTTTTTGTGAATTTTATTGGTTTTTTTGTCGTTTGTATGGTTGTGGTTTGTTCTGTGGTCTGCGTCAGCGCGTATAGAGCCACGACAGCGCCTAAACCACCGGCCACGACCGACAGCGTCCGCCAGCCGAGCAACGTTAATAGAGCCGCGGCGGAGAGTAACCCGGCGGCCGAGCCCACGTTGAAGCCGCACAGGACGGTCGCGATGCCCTTTGCTCGTGAGTCGGCGTCCGGCTGGGAACTCACGACGGCCAGAGAGGCGGGCAACGCCGGGCCCGAGGCGACGCCGAAGCCGAACCGGCACAGGGCCAACGCCGCCACGCCCAGCGACGCGGCGGCGGGCGTCAACGCTACTAAAGAGGACCACACTACTAAACAAAGAGCGAGCACTTTGGCGCCGCCCACTCTATCCGCAGCAGCGCCGCCCGCGGCGTTCGTCAACCCATAACCCGCTAAATAGGCAGCTTGAAGCGCGCCGACGGTCCGGGCGTCGAAGCCGAGCGACGCCTGGAGCTCCGGCATCGCGGCACTAAATACCGTGCGGTGCGCGCTGACCAGTAACATGGCCGACGCGGCGAAGGCGACGCCGCCGCCGTTGGTGCTGCTGCCGCCGCGCGCGACGGGTTCGGCGCGGAGTCTTGGTGATTGGCGCCGCCTTGCTGGAGGCATGGAGAGGGCCGTGGCGACCGTGAGCGTGCTGAGCGTTGCGAAACGCATCGATGCGTTGTATGAAGAGCCCGCGGTGCGCCTTGCAAAGCAGTACCCGCGGTTTGAGCGCGCGCAGGTCTGGCTGTGAGCTGAGAAATGGCAAAGTCTAAAACGGGTTTCAAAAGTCGTGTGGGCGGAGGTACAGCTCACGTCGCGGTGGCCTCACGAGCACGAATCTCCCGAGAAACCGCGGCGGGCGTGGCGAAGGGAGCCACGCGGGCAGCAGGAGGGGCAGCCCTCAATTGGAGCCGCCGCAGCACCTACGAGCCGTCGCCGACACAAACACACCCGCCGGAAACACAGAAACGAGGCGTCGCCCCGAGCAGATTCGGGCCCGCATCTCGGAGCTGTGACGGCGAGGGCGACAGTGCATACTTTCAAAAGCAACAACCATGGCGCGCAGCCTAGGCGCCTCGATGGCGCGCGGTCTTGGCATCCTGCTCATCATGATGACGCTCAGCGAGATCGCGGCGACGCGCGCGGCGCCGCGTCCCGCAACACAAAGGGCTGCTCCATCCCCATGGAGACGTCACCGCGCGCCCCCGCCTCCCGCCCACGACTCGCGCCCGTGTCGTCGGTGGGCCGCGGCGACCGCGTGAAAAGAGGGGGGCAGCGTCGCCGCGGCGCGCCCGATCCACACGCACGCGACACGCGACACGCACACGAAACAACCGCGATCGACGCAGGCTCGGAGTTCAACGAAGACGACTGGACCTTTTACATCGTTGCTGCCGGTATTTGTGCGTTCTTCGCGGCCTTTGGCATTGGTGCCAATGATGTCGCGAACGCCTACGCCACGTCCGTTGGCTCCAAAGCGATTACCGTCCGCCAAGCGGTCATGCTCGCGGCGGTCTTCGAGTTCGCCGGAGCTGTCCTCATGGGTAGTAATGTAGCCAAGACGATCCGCAAAGGTATTGCGGACGCGGGCTGCTTCGAGGACAATCCCGGCCTGATGATCTACGGCATGACCTGCGTCATTATTTCTGTCGCGATCTGGCTCATCCTAGCTTCCTATTTTGAATTACCAGTATCAACAACTCATAGTTGCGTCGGCGGCGTCATCGGCATGGCCCTCATGACGCGAGGTTCGAGATGCGTCATCTGGAACTACACGAGAAACGACTATGGCAACGGCACGACGAACATGGCGTTTGAAAATTTCCCCTGGCTCGACGGCGTCGCCGAGATCGTCGCGAGTTGGTTCCTCTCGCCGATCGCTTCTGGTATTTGTGCGGCCATACTGTATGGAATTGTGAAGTTCGCGGTTATGAGGGGCGACGCGTACGATCTCGGCGTCCCGCGGTGCGGCGGTGCCTTCACGCCATCGACGCGACTCGTGTCCATCAGACGAGGTCGTGGGTGGTTTCTTTTTCGAGTTTGAGGCCGTTCGGACCGAGTCGACCCACGATGCTCCGCGCAGGTACTTCCGGTGCAAGATCTTCTTCCCTCTTATTGTGTTGGTCGTCGTGTGGATTAATGTGTCGTATTGGATCCTGAAGGGCACGAAGGGGCAATGTGAAAGATTTAGAACCTGCCGACTCACGAGGGAGGCCAAGGCCGGCAATTTGTGGCCCGCTCTTTTAGTTGGTTTATATCCGTCCATCGCCGCCGGCGTCGTCGCCGGCGCCATGGTGCCGACCCTCTCAAAGAGGATCGACAGCGGCGACGTCGTCGGCGCGAACCGCGCGCTCGCGGAACGGGCCGCCGCGGGCGTCCGGAAGGAAGCCGCCGACGAGGAGAACACGCGGGACGCGGAGCCCGCGCAGAAGGAGGAGAAGAAGAAGTCGGGCATGTCGTACATCACGGGCCAGCTCGACAGAGATACCCATAAAGACCTAGATACGGACGCGAAGGTGGCCGCGATTCACGACAACGTCACGCGCCACGACCCGCGGGCCGAGCAGTTCTTCAGGTACGTCCAGATCTTCACGGCTATTGTGGATTCCTTCTCGCACGGGGCGAACGACGTGGCCAACGCGATGGGCCCCTTCGCGGCCGCGTACGTGGCGTACAAGAAGGGGAAAGTCGTGAAGCAGGCCGAGATGGACCCGGGGACCATGCTCTGGATTTTGGCTTTGGGTGGCGTGGGTATTGTGGTCGGTTTGGCTACCTACGGCTACAAGATCATGAACGCCATGGGCGTGAAATTGATCGCCATTACGCCTTCTAGAGGGTCTTGTATCGAACTGGGTGCTGCTTTAGTGGTGATCTACGGCACGGGCCAGGGCTGGCCCCTCTCCACAACGCACTGCCAGATCGGCGCGACCGTCGCCGTCGGTTTATTTGAGGGCTGCCAGGGCGTCAACAAGGAATTATTCCTGCGGGCCTGCGGCGGCTGGGTCATGACGCTCGTCGTCGTGGGCTGCACGACGGCCATGTTGGTCGGGCCCTCGCCGCCGCCAAAGAACAGGCCGACCGGCCCCTGGGCGCGTAGCTAGCGGAGCGCCCCGCCCCACTATCCCCCAAGGCTGTAATAATTCATATCGCAATGGTTTCTTTGGAAATTTACACGGATCAACACGGAAAGACAAGCTTCATTTGGAGCCGAGCTTCGCGTTGATCATGGCGCGCAAGTCCTCGGCCGTCGCCGTCTTCGCCTTCTCGCGGTCCGCCAGCCGCTTGTTGTCGTCCTGTTCGCGGCGGCGGCGATCGCGGCCGCCTCTTTTTTCGTCGCCTCGGGGTCCGGGGGCGCCTCCTTCGGCGCCTCCTTCTTCGCGGGAGGCGCCTCCTTCGGCTTCTCCGGCGCCTTCGGCCGGTCGGCGAAGGACTGGGCGAGTCGCTTGTTGATGAGGGCCTGGATGTCGTCCTTCGTCGACGCCTTCTTCATCTCGCCGCGGGCCTCCTCCCTTAACTTAATGTCCTTCTTGGCCTGGGCGACGATGGCCATGGCCTCGGCTTTCACGGCGGCCTCGTCCTCGGGCTCGCCTGCGTTGCGTACGCACGTCGGTCGCGCGCGTCTCGGGTTATCGTCGAGCGGGGCGCTGCCTTGCCCGAACGTGTCGCCCGGCGGAAGCGGGCAGCGTCGGTTCGACAATCATGCATTTCGAAGGATTCGCGGGCGCTGCATTTGTACCAGGGGGCATGGTTGCTGCCATGGCGGCCATGGTGGTAGGCGTGCGCTGGTGCTTTTTTGGCTGGTGCCTGGCAGTCCCGTGTGGACCGTGGGCAAATGACTTCTGCTGCAAAGGTGCTGAAACGTCTGCAATAGGACGCTAAAGAGCTGCAATGATGGCGATACCGAGCTTTAGATAGAGGCACTAGGATTGCCAGGACGCATCCGTTGCACGGACGCTCAGGGGTCGTCGGGACGAAGACGAGATCGCAACGGGCGGGAGAGGACGTCCGACCCAGCAACAAAAAGCCTCTGACTTTGTGCTCATTGCATGCGGTGGACAGCCATAAAACCTCACAGCTGCAACACCGAGGCATCGCATAACTGCAGTGCATCAGGAATAACTCACGTGGCTCGGCGCGCAAGCAACAGCGTGCATCAACGCCGCTGATCATGGCACGTGTGCACATCGCACTTGTTGTCACGTCCGCGCTCGCGCTACGTGTGCCGCTGCGCACACCTATGCGACGAATACGCCAGTCACCGCTGCGCGCGACGAACGACTACCTCGCGAGCATCTCGGCGCCGGAGCCGCCAGCCGCCGCCAAGCCCCGAGCCCTCGACGAAAATTCAATCAGTGGCGACACCTTCCTGGGCGCCTTCTACAAGTTCACGCGACCACACACGATCCGAGGGACGATGCTCGCCGCGTTTGCGGGCGTCGTGAAAGCCATCGGGGACGCGGGCGGTTTACAAAAGTGCTGGTCCTGGGGCCTCGTCCCGAGGGCCTTAGCCGGTTTGATCGCGTTGTTGTGTGGCAACGCCTTCATTGTCGGTATTAACCAATTATATGATGTCGACGTCGATCAAATAAACAAGCCCTTTTTACCTATTGCGGCCGGTGAATTGTCACCCAAAAGAGCAAAACTTATACTGACGGCTTGTGCTTTAATAGGGCCATCCGTAGTCTTCGCTTTGTATCCGCCGCTCATCGTATCTTTATACTTATTCAGGCGTTTCATCGGAACGGCCTACTCCGTTCCGCCTTTTAGACTCAAGAGCCGAGGTCCCATTTTCGCCGGTTTAGCTATTGCGTGCTGTCGGGGCTTTCTGTTGAACTTCGGGGTCTACTACGCCGTGCTGGAGGCGCTCAAAGTGCCTTTTAAGTGGAGTCCTGGCGTGGCGTTTATGGCGCGATTTATGACGGCGTTTGCGGGCGTGATCGCCGTGACGAAGGACTTGCCGGATATTGCCGGGGATTTGGCGACGGGTGTGCCGACATTGGCCACAAAATTCGGGGTCGGGCGGGTGGCCGCGGGGGCGACGTTCGCGTTGTTGGTGAACTACGGAACAGCAATTGCCCAAGGGCTCTTCGGTCCTTTCAAGCGGTTACCGATGGTCGGCGGCCACGCGCTGCTGGCGGGCTTCTTGCTGCGGAACTACCGCCGCTATCGACAGGTGTGCAGAAGATCCGCGGGCACGCGGTAAGGGGCGCTACAAATCTGGGTAAAAATTCTACCTCGACCCCGCTTTTTACTGCTTCATCTAGGTCGTTGTCTTCGGGGTTTAACTTTAGGTTCTCGTTCCTTGTCTCCTTCGACGCTTCGTAACACTCGGGGCGACGGCGCAAGGAGGTGCCGCGCCCATGGCGCGGGGGGGCTCTACGCCCAGCAGCACGCCGTCGGCGCGTCATGAAGTAATGCGAAAGAAACTTACTTCGGTCGACACACAAAATCATGCAGTCTTCGCCTTCGCCCGCGCTCCAAGGGAAGCGCAAGAAAAAGCACAAAAAGTTGCCGCCGCCCCGACCGCAAAAGGCGCGCCGGGCCAGCCGAGCGGCGCCCCCCAGGCGAAGAGCCCACCTAAGACTTTCGAGGACGCCAACACACCCAGCGTGCCTAAGGACGAGAACGACGCCGCGAGCTCGCCGCGCGGTGGTGTCGAGGAAGGGTGATAATCCAGCGCGAGCTGCTGGATGATCGAATCGGCGCCGAAGCCCGGCGAGCCCAGGGCCAATCCTACAAGCATGACCCCGGGATGCGTGTAGTACGACCATATGACCCTTTGTAGGGTGCTACACGCGTAGCCCAGTCTCAGAGCGCCGGCCGCGCCAAATTTCTTGACCAGGGGTCCTACAAGTAGAGCCTGGGACGCCGCGAACGTCGCTCCAACCACGGTCATCGTGAGAGCGAGTCCCTTCGGCCCGGCCCCCCAAATATCGACCATGAACGGCGAGTAGACCGCCGACTCGCCGCGACACAGCGCTTGGCATAATGACGCGCAGGCGAGATACCGCAACGGCGCGCCTTCGCTGAAGAGTCGTAGCGGCGCGACGAACGGGTTCTTGACCTCCGTCTTCGTACGTGTTCCGGCGCCGGCCTCGGGCACCAACACCAATTGACCGAGCAACGCCAGCACGCCCCCGAGGATGGCGACGACGCCCGTGCCGCGCGGGCCGTATTTTGACGCTATTGTGGCGCCTAAAGCAGGCCCCAACAGCATGCCGACGCCCATCTGCATGCCGCCCAAGCGCGCCGCGGTCTTGGCGATTTTCGTCCGGTCGTGGGCGTACGCATCTGATATTGATGCACTGGTGGTGGTCATCGCGGCCACTGTGGCCACTTGCCTCAATAACCACGCGGACCAGAGCTGCAAGGGCCCGAGCAATCCTTCGTGGGCCGCGAGGACGGCACACGCCCCCAAGGCTTGCAGCAACGCACACGCGACGAGGATGGGCTTCCTTCCCAGTTTACCATCACCAATAGCGCCGCAGACCGGCCCTATGATTAACTGGATCGCGCTCCCGTAGAAAATCCAGTCGGCCTGGTACATGGCGACTCTGGCTTGGTCGCCGCCCAGCGCGCTTTTGAGGATGCCCGGTACCACAGGTGTCAAAACCATGCCGCTGACCGACCGCAGCAGTCCAATTGACAGTGCGCGTTTCGCCCAGTGCTCGGCGGCGGCGTCGGCGTCCATTTCTGTTGTTTTTGGGGGTTTGCACATGGTCTGCTGTTTCGCGCTGTCTTCGTGCGCAGTCACCACCTCACACTGCAGTGCAAGCTTGGTTTTTGGCTGTTCAGGCACCTGGACTGCGGATTTCTGCTCCACGCGGTCGATTACGTGCTAGGTGTACTTGCGTACGTCAACAACCAGCTCTACGGCAATTCCAAGCCCGCAGCCGCAAGTTGATTGCAAGTTAATCCCGCGTGGCTAGCGGGCTGTAAGGCACTAGCAATCGGCAATGCCTGCTCGACGCCTTCCGGGCTGCCCCAACAGAAAGCTGTCCTCGCGCGACGCCTACGCAACGCAAACAGTCACGTGTACGAGTCCGACGACGACCAATCGACGCCACCCCCGGACGCCGTTGACGCGCAACGGACGGAGACCGCGTATCAATAAACCATACTGTTAATAGACTCACGCGAGCGGGTACTTCGCCACGTCCCCGCTCATCGACACGCGGATGCCCTGCGTCTCCCCCAGGTCCATGTCGAGCAGCGCCGCCTTCGCGTCGTCGGACGCGCCCGCTGCTTGCGCTACTTTATAAGCGATCGCGTTCAGGAAGACGGCGTGGCCGAAGACGGCGAGGCCGCCGCCGTCGCCGGCGGGCACCGCGGCGGCGGCGAGCTCGGCGCAGACGGCGTCGCCGTACGCCTGGAAGGCGTCCTCGCCGCCCGCCGCCTCGAAGAAGACGCGCAGCGGCCCGTAGCCCATGGTCTCGAAGAGCGCCTCGCAGGTTTCGCTCATGCCCGCCGGGTGCACGCCGGCGACCATGCGTAAATATATAGAGCCCACCTTCTGCTCCTCGGTCTCGGTCCGGTCCGTCATGCGCATGGCCGTCTCGGACGCGCGGCGCGCCGGCGACGTGAGCGCCGCCCGCACGTCCAGCTCGCGGAACCAGGCCGCGGCCGCGCACTGGTCCTTGCCCTTCTGCGTGAGCACGCGCATCTGGTCGTCGATCTTCCAGTCGTGCGGCTTCTCCGCGCGCTTCGCGGCGCCCGCGTGCAGCGGCGCCGAGGACGCGTGCCGCACGAAGACCACGAAGTCCAGCTTGTGCTCCCGGCACTTCGCCACGAAGTCCTCGGCGGCGCCGGCGGGCATCGTGACGCTCTCCGCTTGGGCCCTGGCAAGGTTGCGGGCTGCCCCTCACCAAGGGAGCGTGTGCGCTCACAAAGGTCGCGGGCTGCCCCGCGCGCAGCGAAAGCCTAGTGCGTGTGCGCTCACAAAGGCCGCGCGCAGCAAACGTCGCGGCCCGTGAGTTTGGCTGGAGCGCGGCGCTCTCAGTCAGGTTCAGAGATGCGATTCGCTTTCTCGTCGTGCCAATGCGGGCATTTGTCGTCGAGCAAGTTGCCGAGAGGTAATAGTTCTAGGATGGGTGAGGCGTTTTGCATCTGCTTCTGCTCTCCGTGTTTTGCATCTGCTTCTGCTCTCCGTGTTGTTTTTGCTGTGTGGGCAGCCTCAATTTGCCTCCCTTGCCGCCAGCGCTAGCATTGCTACAAAATCGGACATACTGTGCACGCCTCGACGCCGCGGAAGCGCTTGTGGCACATCAACACGACAGACAAGGGGCTGCACCCCATCTCAATGCGTATCGTCCGCGCCCTCGCCGCCCTCGCGGCGCAGCCGCGCGGCACGCGGCGCCTGCTCACGGTCCGCTTCGCCTCGAACGTCGCGGACGCCGTGGTCCTCGCGGGCTTGGACGATCCTGTGATTCTCGACGTCCGCGACCCCGCGGAGGTCGCGGCCGGCAAGGGCGGCCCGCCGGCGTCGGTCCCGGGCGCCGTGCACGTCCCCCTCAATATCGACGGTGCCAGGCAGAGCGAGCGGCCGACGACGCAGGAGGAGTTCCTCGCGGCCGTCGCCGCGGCGGGCCTCGCCCTGCCCCGCGATCGGCCGGTCGTCACGCACTGCGGCTCGGGCGGCCGCGGCGGCAAGGCGGCCGGACTTCTACGCGACGCCGGCTACGACGCTTATAATGGAGGCGGGCCGGCGCACGTCGCGTCGGCGTTAAAGTTATCAAGTTAAACACAACTAGCGCCGCTTCCGCGGCGGCGGCGGCTCCGAGAACTGGCCCAGGATGAGGCAGAAGATGAGCGAGAAGGCGCCGTAGATGACCAGCAGGATGCCGACCGCGGACACGCCCGACGACTCGTAGACGTCCAGGCCGCTCACATCACTATTCGTGACGTACTCCTGGATCTCGGAGACACGTGATTTTGAGTCGCTCCTACCGACGGACCCGTAGGACATGACGTGTCTCGCTTCGCGCCCGTCGTCGTCCAGGCGCACCACTAATTGAAACGAGTAGCCCAACTTCCGCACCTGCTTCCGCCGCATGTTCTTCGGGTTCACCGCCCGGCCCCTCCTTACCCTGATAGCCTCGGCCCTGAGTAAATCCTTGCCCGGGAACGTGTGGACCACTCGATCTTCATCCTCCGTGAGGACTACGAGCTCACACAAATCCTCGCGATCCCTGGGGCACTTCAAATGTCTCAGATCCGTCGGCTGGCTGAGGAAGCGGATGCCCCACACAATCACCGCCAGTGAAATGACGAGCCACGCCCACGACCCGCCCGTCGCGCAACTTGGTAAACGCGGCGTGCGGAAGGAGGCCCTAGCTGGTCGCCCGCCGTAGTGGTGCATGGGAATCTCGCCGGACGAGCGCTGGCGGAACATGGTCTGCGGTGCCGCGGCGGCTGGCGCTGCCTCGCTCGAGTCAAGCGGGGCACAGCGGTGCGCGGCGGCGGCGGCGACGCGTGCAACGTCGGTTAGCGGTCTGGAAGGACCGGTGGCGCGTCTGAACGCGGCGCTTGCCTGCGCACAGTCGAGTTTGCTTGCTTTTGCGCCGATGGCGTTGCTAGCGTCTATAGATATACTAGCCTTCGCATTGGGCGCGGCTTTAGACAGCTCAAACTCGGCCACAAGTGGTCGTCGGACGCTCTACGCCGGGCATCGTAGTCTCGCCAGTGCACAGGCCATTGCCACCATCGCTTTCCACGTGCCGAGCCGCGCAAGCGTCAGCACCACTGCAGCTCTCACTTGCCAGCTCTCCGCCGCCTCGCTGCGGTCGGCGCCGTGCACCGCACAACTCTCAAATAACAAGATGGCCTACGACGCCATCCCGCAACAACCCACCGCCGAGACCCAGCCGCCGCGCAAGCGCCTACCTTTTGTTGACGGCTCGCGCGGGTTAGCGTCGCTCTGGATCGTGTGCCAGCACTTCTTACCGCACTCGAGCGACGGCCCGTTGGTAAAGAGCCTCTGGCGGAGCAACTGCGCCGTGGACTACTTCATCGTGCTGAGCGGTTTTGTGACGCACTGGGCGGCGCGGTAAATTCTCGCAATCGGCGAATCGTTGGCCTGACGCCAAGCGCTGGTACGGGCGGCGCTTCGGCCGCGTGCTCCTGGCGGTGTGGCTGGCCATGGGCGTGTCCGCTATCCTATTGTATCTGGGTGGGAACGGCGACCTGGACGCGATGCACCTGACGCTTTGTGCGTTTCTCGTAGAACCGTGGCGTTCTGTGTGGAAATCAAATGTCGGGCGCCCCACGCCATCGACGCGACTTGATTTCCACACAGGTGGCGGTCCCCGAACCGGTGGTGCCCCGACGGCCAGTCCTGGACGGTCGCGGCCCTTGCGCCGTCGTGGCTCCTCTATCCGGTGCTCTACGACCCGTTCCTCTACGAGCGACGGCATTTGATGGTCGTGGCGGTCGTCCTCGCAATCGTACCGTCTTTGATAGCGTTGCTATTCGTCTCCGGTGGCTTGAGAGCGGGCGCCTACTTCAACAATTCCGCCCACACGGCGCTCTACCTCTGGCCGCCGGCGCAGTTGGCGGATTTTCTGTTGGGTTGCGTCAGTGCCGAGCTCGCGGCTCGCTCGTCAAGAGAAAACACGGCTTGGCTCGCGGACGGCGCCGTCTTCATCATAACGCTCGCCGTGCTCCTCGTCCCGAACCCGCACTTGGACTACCGCGAGCACGGCGAGGTCCTGTACGACCACGGGCTAGCGCCGCTCTTCGCCGTATTTCTGTGGGCGGCGGCGCGCGACACGGCCGCAGCCTCGAAAGCATCAAAACTCTTTGCCCATCCCGCTTTGTCATCAATCGGCAAGTGCTCCTTCGAGGTCTACCTCTTCCAGTGGCCCGTCCACGCCGTCTTCTACGGCCTCGGCCTGCCCACGAGCGATCACGCGGAGAATTTCGTGGCCTTCGCGTTGACGCTGTATATGCTGGCGGCGCTGTACGAGGTCCACGTCGAGCGGCCTTATGTGCGGTGGCTGCGCGAGCGCTTCGCCGCGCCGCCATTACGGACGGCGTCGCAGTCGTCGCTCGCGGCGTTCTAGGCGTCGCCGTCCTGTATCTAAGCTAATCTGTTGTTACTTATACCTGGGCCGCCAGTCCGGGTGCTTGAGCGCATACAAAAGCTTCGTCCGCGCCCCGAGCGGCAGGAGCAGATCCTTCAGGTCTCCTGCTTCCAGACATATCAACGTTTCCATGTCCGCGGCCTCCTCGGCGAGGAGTAGCGGCAGGAAGTGCGACAGACCAAGCTCGTCCATGAGCCGCGCGACGTCGGGCGCGGCTTGGATGGCCGGCGGCCGTCTTGCCAACTCGGCGAGCTTGGCCTCGCGCTGCCGTCGTTCGGACACGGCCTGCTCGGCCCGTTGCCGCAGCGCGTGGAGGGGTGCCAGGTCGGCGCTGGCCGGCGGCTGCGGCGGCGCGGCGTGTCGCGGTGCCCGCACCGCGCCCGCCGGCGCCGCGTAGCGCTCGTAGGCCTTGCGCTGGCTCTGCTCCGCCGTGTAAGATTGCGCCGACATGGCGAGGGCGCGCTGCAGCTCGGCGTCCTCCGAGAGCGGCGCGGCGGCGGCGGTCCGGCGCGACTCCTCCATGGCCCGTCGCAGTAATTCGTCCTCGCTGCTGGGCGCGGCCGGCCGCGGCGGCGCCCCGTTTGTGGCCGCGGGCGTGGCTGCCTTGCGCTGCCGCTGTCGCCTCGGCGGCATGCTTTGAGTGGGGGTGCTGCCCCGCCGCGTATGGATGCTCGTGGGCGCTGCCCCAGCAACGAAGTCGCAGCAGACGTTCTCTGCGTCGCTTGCACGGCCACTGCGACGAGCCTAGAGGCTTTACGCGACGGATGCGGCCGGAAAAACCTGTGCCTAGTGTCTTACATACCGCTAGCTTGAGCGGTGCTCGAAAATCGGCGGGAATTGACCTCCAGCATCCACCGCTGAGCTCCAAATCGTGCCCGGTGCGAGGCCCCGAGAAGCCATAAAACGCCAGACCACGCAGCGCTGCCACCGAGCACCGCAACAAAGGGCTCTCACTTGCACCCGGTGCTTTCAGAGAACCAATTAAACACCGCCGACGCGCGGACGGCTGGCGGAGACCACCTGTGAGACACGCCGCCGCCGCAGCGTCACACGAAATCGACGGCACCATGCTCCGCGCGCTCAGCCCCCGCCGCAAGTTCTCGTTCGACTTAGCTTTACATAGATCGAAGGAGAAGAAGCGCAAGGATTCCCTGGACGATGCTGCTTTTGCCGCCATGGTCGACGAGACGCTCGGGTCTTCAGAAAGACCGGCGCGGTCGAAGTCTCGCGTGGCGCGCGCGGCGTCGTTCTTTCGGTCGAAGTCTCGCGAAAGAAGTGACTCCAAAGATTATTCATCATCAGCAAGGGCATCACGACCGTCGACGCGGGACACGTCCGCCCGAAGTTCTTGGTTGGCCATGAAGGAGGCGAGGGAGAAGGAACCTGCGAAGAAGAAAATGACGTATGCGGAGCGGCGGGAGGCCGAGAAGCGGGCGGGCAAACATAGGGAAAGAGGTCGTCGTTCTGCGCGTGGTGATGATGCGCCTCGCATCCGGGACTTGTCCCGAGACGCGGCGGCCCGTCTGGCGCAACAGCCTCCACCTCCAAGACGAGCTGTCAGTGCGCAGCCTCGACGTACACAGCCGCCCCCGGCACCTAGAAGGGCGCGGGACGACTCTCATCGAAGGGCGCTGCGGCCGCCGGCCGACGCGCCGTCGTGGCAACAATTAAAGGCGAGAGCGTTGGCCGCCGACGACGCGGCCATGGCGTCGTACATCGAGCGGGAGGGCGGCTTCACGAGCGTCGGTGGGCCCGCGTTCACGGACTGGTTTAGAGAAAGGTTTCCGGAAAATGACGTCTCGAGTGCCCCTGCGGCGCACAAGGCGCTCTGGACGGAGCGAGAACGGCAAGGTAGATTAGATGCGGCCGGCTTAACACCGGCGGAAGGCGAGTCGCGCGGCTACCTGGCGCGACTACGAGGTATACAAGCTCCGGAGTCGCCCAAGACGTTCAAGTCGGGCGCTTCACTTAGAAAGACGTCCGATGGGCGGGACGTGCATGTCGTCACTTGGAGGGTCGAACGCTGGTCCTCGTTGCCGGCCGGCTTCCGGCAAGGCGCTCGTTATAGACCGCCCGGGCCCGCGCCCTGGTCCCTCGACCTCTACAAGGGCGGTATCAAGAAGGAGCGGCCCGGATTTGTATCTTTATACGTGCACTACGCGGCGCCGTCGCCCGATTCCACGGCCAAGGTGGCTGCCTTAGAACTGTCATTATTACATCAGGACGGCGGCGCGCACCTAACGCGCCGCCACGAGGGGAAACGCGTCTTCGGCGCCAAGGCCGACTTGGTGAAGAAGATCTCGACATCAGCGGGCACGGCGGCGCTAGCGCACGTCGTCCTGACGCAGGTCGGCGCTTTTGGATTTGTGAAGGACTACGGTCGTGTTGCGGGCGGAGGTCGAAATGGCACCGGCAGCGCCATGGGTTTTAGCTGAATGTTGCTTATTGGGCTAGCCCTCTCGCACGGGACCCCGGCGTCACCGTGGCGTACCAGCCGCCGGTTTTGACCGGTCGGGCGCGGTGATGCGTCAGTTCGGGACGTCCAGTTTGGAGGAGGTACCGCAAGCGGCCGGCTCCAGGGCGTCGCGTCGACCAGCCCGGGGGAGAACCATAAGATACTTAGACGAGGCTCAGGCTCCCGTCCAGCACATAATCCCGCACGGGCCCGTAGCGCAGCGCGTGCGTGTCGCCCTTCGAGATGAACGCCGTCTCGCCACTACTATCGATCTGCACGTCCCCCAGGTCCTTGTTCGCCTTGATGAAGACGAAGCGGTCCAACGCCGGAGCTTTGGAAATAGCTTTGGCCAACACCTCGGGGCAGGCCTCGTCGCCGTCCTTGCGCTCGTCGCGGAAGGGTTCCGGTAGATCTTCGAGTAACGACGCGCGGTGGTGCTTTTCGATCAAATCCAAGTACTTGACGGCGTGCGTCTTTTCGGCGTCTGAGAGACGACCGTAGGCGTCGTCGTCCGCGATGATGTACCCGCACTGTCTTTCTAATTTACGTAGTCGACAGCGCACGTACGAACCAACCACAAAACGGCACCGCGCGAGCTCGCTCTCGTACAACGGCGCCGAAAACAAGCACTCGTCGACGTCGCCCCCTTGCTCGACCGTCGCCTTGACCATGGCCTCCTGCTGCTCCGCCGCATCTAATAAAGCATCTACTAAATCGCCGCGCCAGGGCAGCACTTCCGGGCAGGCCTGCTCCGACCGCCACGCGGTTAAGAGCTGCTCGTACGCCGGGTTCCGCCGCGGCGCGCCTTGATTAGTGCCGCCCATGTCCATGTCCATGCCGCCTTCATCATTGCCGAGGATGGCGTCGAGCTCGGCCATGGTGCTTGTGCTTGGCGCGTCTCTGGGCAATCTGTGGCGCGTTTCTTCGCGGTGGCCGCTGCGTGCGTGCTGTCAGGCCTTCTTGCGCTAGCAATGAGGTGCCAGGTGTCGATATTAGCCGCTTGCGCGCAGATGGCGCGCGATGTAAACCCGCGAGTTACCGGAAGCTTTTTGATTTTTAAACGGGTTTAGGTGGCCTACGCGCGCGCGTGACGATAACGCTGTGCTTTGGTCGGTTCGCTGCTCGCAAACGCGCCTGCGACAGCTCCGCTGTCAACGCCGCGGCATAGAGCACAACCCTGCAGCCACCTGAGACTCAGTGAGAGCAAAATCACCCCAGCTCAGCGCACAGCGATGGCCCTCACAACAAAGAGCGGCGCGCTCTGGCAGATGAGCCGCGCGGAAAAAGAAGAGGGCTGGACCGACGAGGGCCACGCCTTCGTCGGCCGCGAGGTCGTGCGCAGCACGTCGGCGACGGCGCAGTCCGTCGGCACGATCTACTGCTGGCTGCCGCCCACCGTCGAGGACTGCTACGAGGACGAGGACGGCAAGCCCGCGCCGTTATTTAAGGTGCGGTTTTTGGTGGGGGAATTAGATGGCGACGTTGAGGACCTCGACATCCGGCAGGTCGTCGAGTCGCTCGTCACGGAGAGCGTCCTGCGGCCTCCGGCGCCAGCTCCGAAGCCGACGGCGAAGCCGAAGGCGAAGAAGCGGCCGGTCCCAGTCCCATCCGATGAGGACGACGACGACTACGACGCCGCCGCGCCGGCGCCCGAGTCGTCCGAAGACGACGAAGCCTCTGATTATGAGGAGGCTCGCAAGCCCGCGGCGAAGAAGCGCAAGGCGGCCTCCCCGCCGAAGCCCGCGAAGAAGGCGCCGGCGAAGCGCAAATCCCCGGCGAAGCCCGCGGCGCCGAAGCCCGCGGCGCCGCCCGCGCCCGCGCCCAAGGTCAAGCCTGAGCCGGCGCCGGCGCCGGCGCCGAGGCCGAAGGCGCCCGCGAAGCCCTCGGGGCGCCCGGGCGCGGAGCGCGCGACGGCGCGGTACGCCTGGGAGCCGCTCTCGGCCAACCAGCTCGCCCTGGCCGCGGGCGACAACCTCGAGGTCTGGCCGACGAACGAGTCGTGGTGGTTTGCGCGGAACGCGCGGACCGGCGCCGAGGGCCGCGTGCTTAGCGGCCACGTGAAGGTCGGGCCCTGGCACGAGGACGAGGACGCGGGACGGGACGCGGCGCCGGCGCCCGTGCCGGCGCCCGCGCCCGTGCCCCCGCCGGCGCCGAAGGTGAAGGCCGAACCGGCGCCGGCGCCCGCGCCCGCGCCGAAAAAAAAGAAGAAATGCATCCTGGACACGTCCTCCGACGAGGACGAGGCGCCCGCGGCGCCCGCGGACGATTCGGACACGGACCTCGAGGAGGCCGGGAAGAAGGCCGAGGACGTCTTCGTCTGCCGGCCCGGGTCCGGCGCCGACACGGATGGCTCGGACACGGACCTCTCGGCCGCGGCGCCCGCGCCCGCGGCGGACGACTCGGACACGGACCTGTCGACGTGAGTTTAAGATATGTGATTTATACAGGGTTCGAGGAGCGACGCGAAAGCGAGCGAAGGTTCTTCAGAGCCGGTTCTTGCCGTGGAACACGCCCAGCTTGAGCATAGGTAGGATGAAGAGGTAGTAGGGCAGGTCCAGGCCCGGCCTTTGGAACGCCTTCGGGTGCTGGTGGTGCCACCGGTGGTACGCCTCGCCCATCAAGTTTGATAATGGATCTAACGGAATGTCGCGAGCCTGGCAGGCCCCGGGGAACCTGTCCTCCTCATGGTCCGGGGTGTGGAACGCGGCGTTGAAATACAGCGTGGCGAGCTGGCAGATGATGCTCGACCACGCGCTCACGAAGAGGGCCCACTGGATGCCTCCGTACCGATAGAACGCGTAGTGCGCGGCCAGTACGACGCCGAAATGCAGGTTCTCCATGATCGCGAGCTCCGGAAACGCGAGTAAGTCCCGTACGAGTCGTCGGTCCGTCCCGGCGCCGAGCGCGCCCTCGTTCCCGGGGACGTAGACCCAGCCTATCCACGCCATGAAAAAGCCCTTGACGACGGGCGAGTGCGGGTCGTCGTCCGTGTCGCAGGCCGCGTGGTGCCGCCGGTGCATCGAGGCCCACCAGATGGGGGAGCCTTGGGACGCTAATGATCCTCCCAAGTAGAGTAAGAATTGGACGAATCGACTACACGTAAATCCTCTATGAGCGAAGTATCTATGTAAGCACGCCGACATGCCAATGATCTCCTTGAGCATATAAATGCCAAACATGTGGGGCATCACGCTCCAGCTAAAGTGCTGCCGGTAGTAGATCGATAGCAAAATAACCCCGGGCAGCTCCAGCAGAAACAGGGGGTTGAGCTCCAGGTGGTCGATGTCCTTGAACCAGTTGTGCTTCTGGAGCTTCTTGTTCAAAGTGTCCTCGACGCCGTTCGGGCTCGGGCTGCGCTTGCGCCTTCTTATGGTATCCGGGTGGTCGGCGCGCGGCGCCGTCGCGGTGGCCGTGGCGCTCATTGTACAGTCGTTGTGGCTCGTGCGGGCAACACTTGCTCCGGGAGTCGGGGTAGCAGCTCTTCTATGGTCCGGGCGTCGGGGCGGCAGCTGCTTCTCTGCTGAACCTTGGAACTGCTAGTTTCGGCAGCCGCTGCGAGCCTCGTCGCTGCCGGATTATGGGAGAGTGGGGCGACGGCGCGGTGCGGTACCTTTGAGACCGGTCGGGCAGGTTCTCGGGGCCTGAGCTGGACGTCGGGCGCTAAATAGCTTTGTCTGGTCAGCGGTTGTCCCTCTAGATAGTCCCACTAGCATCTTTATTTAGAGCGCGGCGTCGACGGGGCGTGGCTGCAACAGTCCTTGTATGCTCCACGACAGTTGCATTCTAGTGTCCTAGTGTCTTACAGCCGCTAGTCTTTATGCAAAGACAGCCGCGCGCGCGGCTCTACGCGCATCAGCAGACACCAGTGCTTACGCTGCTTGGTGCGAACAGCGCTCCGCTCCCGACACACAGCTTCGCCGCGACGCATAACTGCGTGCATCGCTGCCAGAAAACTACACTTGCCGCCACTCGCTGTGCAGACACAACTGCGCGCGCGTGTAAGACGCATAACTGCGCAAGCAACGATGCCGTCCCGCTCGCGCCGCCGCCGCAGCCGCAGCAAGAGCAAAGATAGGGACCGCGACCGCAAGCGGTCGCCTCGGGAGACGCCCGAGTCCCCCAAAAAGAAGGACGAGGCCCCGCCCATGCCGGCGGCGCCCGTGGGCCGCGGCCGCGGCGCGACGATGCCGGCCTGGATGACGCAGGGCGGCGCGGCGCCGGCCGGCGCGGGCGCGCCGCCGGCGCCGGCGCCGTTCGCGGGCGCGCCGCCCGGCGCGCCGCCGCCCTTCGGCCAGGCGCCGCCGCCCTTTGGGCAGGCCGTGCCGCCCTGGGGCGGCGCGCCGCCGCCCTTCGGCATGGTGCCCGGGGGTATGGGCGGCCCGCCGCCCTTCGGCGCCTTCCCGGCGCCGCCCTTCGGCGCGCCCCCCTACGGCGCGCCGCCCCAAGGGATGCCGTGGGCGCCGCCGGCGCCGGCGCCGCAGGTGCTCGCGGCGCTGCCGCCGGGCGCGGCGCCGCCGGCGATCGCGCCGGCCTTCCCGCCCGAGGGCCGGCCGGCCCCGGTAGTGCCGCCAGTTCCACCGCCGGCGCAACCGCCGGCCGTCGAGGCGCCGGAGCCGGAGCCCGCGCCACCGGAGCCCGAGCCGGAGCCCGAGCCCGTCGACCCCGAGGTGTTGAGGCGAGACCGCGAGCGGAAAAAGCGCCTGCAAGCGCCCATCACGCGCGCTCTTTTGAGTGATAACGCGCTCTTCGCCGAGGTGTCGCGGGCGCGCGGCGCCGCGGAGGTGGAGGAAGACGAGCTCCTGGCCGCGGACGACGACGGGGCCGCCGCTGATGTTGGTGAAGCGGCCGACGACGGCGACGACGACATGTACGGCGATTTGGGGGGAGGCGACGACGACATGTACGGCGACCTGGGCGGCGACGACGACGTTGCCGGGGACGCGCCGGCGGAGGAGGCAATTGATCAAAACGCCGCGGAGCTGCCCGTCGTCCAGGCCCTCGGCCAGCTCGAGGCGCACTCGTCGAGACCGCCGCGGCGCGCGGAGCTGGCCGGGCGCGCCGCGCACCGCGCGTACCTGCTCGAGGCCCTGACGTCGGGCGCGTAACTTGTCTCGTATCCAGCCAGGGAGGAGTATGCACGACTCGCGGGCGGCGGCGACAGCTGTGGCGACGTCTCCGGCGGGCCGAGTAGGGAGATGGCAGCGCCTCCTCCAGCAGAGCGCCCGTCTCGCAATCTGCGGCTCGCAATACGGGCGCATCGGTCGCGGGACGAGCACACCGACGGCGTACGCCTCGGCCTTGTGCGAAGGCGGCCGATCCAGGGCTGCCCCGGCTGCCGTAGAGACGCCACCATGTTGTTGGAGCACTTGGATGGGTATGAGGCTGCCCAGTGCATCGCCGCGGGCGGCGCGGTGCTCGCATTAGGCGCGGGCGGCTGCACTGCGTACGGCGTCGCCCTGGCCTTCGTCGTCTTTTTGTGGCTCGCGGAACTCGCGCTGCCGCACCACGCCGTCAAGGCGCGCATCCTGTCGCCGCGGGGCACGCCGCGGCCGTCGTCGCAACTGCGGAAGGTGCTCGCGGACGCCGAGGTGCCCGAGATCGAGGAGCAGCTGGCCGAGCTCGGCGCCAAGGCGCCGGGCGACGTCCAGTACCTCGACGACGCCGACATCGCGGACCTCCAGCTGTCGCCCGAGCAGGGCTCCCGCCTCAAGAGCGTCGCGGCGCAGGCGGCGGCGCAACCATAGGCTTACGTCTAACAACAACAAGCAACATTTACAATTCGCCGTGGTCGCGCGCCCAGTCCCAGCCCTTCTGGGCCTTGACGCGATGCCGCCCGAAGCGCCGCGGCTCGTCGATCTCGCACGAGACTAGCCGTCCGGGCGCGAGCGGGTGTGCAAGAGCGAGGCGGCGGCAGTAGAGGAAGAGGCCGATGCCTTGCGCTGGCCCCCATATAAGTGAAGTAGCCGAGGATAGGCGCGCCGAGCGCTCGCCGCAGTGGCGCCGCAGCTGGTGCCGCCGACCCGTGACGGGCTTGAGCGCGACGTCCGTGAGCACGCCGTCGACGGCGCAGGGCGTTTGACCGCGCGCCGTCACGACCGTGGTCGAGGCGAGGCCGTCGATGGGAGCATCGACGGTCCCCGACGCCACCGCGCCGACGACGAGCGCGCCGTACTCCTTGTCGACTTCGTTCTGCTCGAAGGCGCGGCCCAGCGCGACGTGCGCGGACCGCGTCTTCGCGCAAGCCACGGTCCGGCGACGCGTCAAGACGGTGCCGGGGCAGGGCGCCGGGAGCGCGCGTCGGCGGCCCGCGAGGGTTCCAAGACAAGCGGCAAGACGTCGTCGAGGCAGAGCTGTCGTCGCTTCAGCGTATTCCGCCAGCTCATCGCGTGGACTCCTGCTGGTTTCAAAACGACGGCCATCGCGTCGTCCTCGTAGAGCACCTGCAACGGTGGCGCGTGCCGAGTTTCGTCGCGGAGCGCGGCGAGGAGCCGTTCCCGCTTCGAGATCCAGGCGTCGCGTTTCTCTTCGTCGTCAGGTAGGAGCGTCCGCCGCTCCGGCGGCCTTGCGAGCGTCAGCACGTCTCCCGTTTTGACGATCCGTGCGCCCGACGACTTCTCGCCGTTGCATAGGAGTCGGGCAGCCCTGCACGCGAGATTGGCCGCGTTAGTGGTCACGAGGTCGTCGGCGAACGCGGCGGTTGCGTAGCGCCGCAGCCGCGCCTCGTCCGAATCTGGGACATGTGTGACGGTGTGCACCGCATCGGTGCGCGGTCTAGCCCACGCTTTGAATCTCGCCTCTGCAGCATTGCTGAGGGCTGCACCGATGCGGAGTTGCACTGCGATGAATGCATAAATCGCACGCATGGCGGCTGTGCGCAGCCTGTACCGCAGTGTGCAGCGTGTGCACCTGTAGGTACGACCTGTTCTGGCGCAGTTTCCAGCGCAGGTACCGAAGCGCAGAGATTAAGCACGCCTCTGATTTGCTTGTTTGAAGCTCATAGCCGCGCAATTGAGCCAGAGCTGCAAACGAATGCTTTTCTAGTGTCTTACAGACCGCTAGCGAAAAAAAAAGTCGCACGTACAGATAGTTCAAACACAGATACTACACGCTAGCGCCGAGCGGCGCCCGCCGCGTCGCGCCGAGGAGCGGGTGCGCGACGGCCGGCGCCGCGGCGGCGACGCCCTCCTCGAGAGTGAGCTCGACCTCGCCGCCCTGGAGCTCGTCCGGAGGCGCGTCGCAGGCCGATCCTAATTCCGCACAGGTTGGCTGCGCGTCGGGCGCCAGCAACGGCTCGCCCGTCGCGTCGACGGGGCCCTTCCAGCGCCGCCACGCGCTACAGTGGCTGCACGACACCCACCGGTCCGTCCCTTTGTTACGATGCGCGCTGCAGTAGAAGACGTTCGACGACTCGCCGTTGCCCTCGTCGACGCAGCCTCCAGATCTGAATAACGCACAGGGCGCGTGGAAGCTCCGCGGGCACTCCTTCACGCCACAACCCACCGTGGCGCCGCGCTTCCCGCAGGAGAAGCACTTGAGCAGGCGCCCGCGCCGCAACGCGCTCAGCCCGCGGAAGACGTGGCCGCCCGACCGCACGACCTCCGGCGCGAGCGCCAGGCAGGCCGCGTGGTGGAAGACACTTTTGGGACCGTCTTTCAGTGGCCTCGTGCACAAACCGCCGAGCGCCTTGGATTCAAGTAAGGATAACGACGGAGACAGGCAGAACGCGCACTTTTGACCCTCAATGGCGACCGCGTCGCCCCGTCGGTCGGGCTCGACGGCCTCGGGCGACGTAATTGATGCCTTCACTTCACAACTATTACAAGTCGTATCTTCGTTCAGCTCGCAGAACCAGTCGCCCTCAGGCAAAGGAGCGGGCCGCCCCGTCGTTTTATCTACGGTCTTCCAGGCCTGTGTGGAAACCAACAGTGAGTTAGGTTATCCTGAACCTCCACATCATCGAGCCGACGCGGCCACGGGGACAAAGTCGCGTTGATAGCTACGGAAAGCACGTCGCGTCGATGGCGTAAGACGCCCGAAATTTGATTTCCACACAGTCCCAGGCTCTCCATTTAAAACAGCGGTCGCACTGCACGGCGTCCGGCCAACTCGCGTGCTTCCGGCAGTGGAACGTCGTCTCGCCCTGCAACAGCCCGTGGGCCGCAGCACATCTCAAATGGAAGGACTTCGAGCAGCGCTTCTCGCCGCAGCCCACCGTCGCGCCGCGCTCGCCGCACGCGGCGCATTTCAACGACCGGCCCCGCTTGACCGCAGCCAACACGTTGTACAGGTCGCCCTCGCGCTCGCCGTGGACCTCGGCACTAAACAACGCGCACTGCGCGTGGACCCAGACCGGCTTCCCATCGTTCCCGCGGAAGGGCGGGAACAGCAAATCACCCTCGAGCGTGCCGTCGGCGTTCGGCGTGCCATGATGCTTCCCACAAAAGGCGCAGACATCTTTACTGGTTGCTGAGTCGGCTAAGTAGAGGCGTGGATCGGGCCGGTCGCCCTGGCGGACGGCCTCGGCCGTGTGGATTGGCAGCGCGGCCTCGGCCTGCGCCAGGGCCTTGCGCAGCTTTGACACCTCCTCCCTTAACATATCGCGCTCCGCGACGACGCGGCGGTGCTCCTCCAGAGAAACGACCTCGACGGCCTCCGACGCCTTGGGCTTCTTCCGCGCCGGCTCGTCCTTGCGGGCCAGCGTCGCGAGGTCCTCGACCTTCGCCACGCCCGGGTGCACGTAGGCGAGGTCCGCGCCCGTCTTCGCTCTTGAAAACCCGTAGTAGTTGAGCTGGCGCGCGAAGGACGGGAAGGTCGCCGTCCCGGTCTTGACCGTGAAGTACCGCGGCATGAGCTCGGCGCAGAGCCGCGCCTGGTCGCGGACGACGAGGCGGCCGTTTTCCCAAGTAATAACATTTGAATGGTGCGAGACCATCTCGAAGAGCTTCGCGGGGAACTTCGGGGTGCTGCCGAAGCCGCTCAGCCGCCGCTTCTTCCGCGCGGGCGGCGGCGGCGCCGGGGCGTCTCGGACGTCCTCCGTAGCCTCCTCGGCCGTCGGCGGCGCCCGCAGAGCGTCTCGGACGTAGCGGGGCACGCCTAGCGCCTCCATAGCCTCCTCGGTCGTCGGCGGCGCGGTCGGCGGCGCCTCATCGTCGCCGGGCGCGCCCAGCGCCTCCATGGCCTCCTCGGCCGTCGGCGGCGCTGGTCGGCGGCGCCTCATCGTCGCCGGGCGCGCCCAGCGCCGCGAGGGTCTCCTCGGCCGTCGGCGGCGCCTCGCTCGTCGGGCGGGCGGCGACGTGCTGCTCGAGCAGCTCGAGGATCGACGGCAGCGGGCCCGCGTCGGGCGCGCGCGGCGTCGTCCGCTGAAGCGTGGGCTTGGCGCGGGCCTTGGGCGGCGGCCCAAAGAGCTGCGGGCCGGGCGGCGGCGGCCGGTAGCCGGCCAGGTTCCTCAGGATGGCGTCCACGTCCTTCTGGGGCGCGGTCGAGGCGGCGGCTTCACACGAATTATGCGACCCAACCGGGAGGCGGATCGTCAGCTTGCGCTGCGGCGGCGGCGGCGGCGCCACGGTACTATCCTTCTGTGCGCATGGCTCTGCTTTGTGGGAGAGGTTCTGCAGGATGGAGTCCATTATTACTTGGCTTCTGTTTTGGCAGGAAGGCTTTGAATTCAGTGGCCTCCCGCCGCAGGCTGCGCGCCGGCAGCTTTTAACCCCCAAATAGTCTCCAGACCGGTATCTATCGGCGCTCTTTTGCGCGCTGCCCTCCTCGTGTGGCTGCCCCCTGTGTTTTTGCAGTGAAAAAACGGGTTTTTCCGCCGGCGGATCAACGGATGCCTCGCCGACGCGGGGCGCCCGAGGAGTAGACGCCTCGCAGACGCTTTAGCTGGCTTCGACCGCGAGAGCCCACAGCGCAGCGCTTTGCACAGCGCGAGAGCGCAGACGCATTGCAGCGCTAAGGCTGCCCCAGCGACGCACGATGCGCCGCGCGCCGGTCCGCATCCCGACCGCACCCCCGGCCGCCCGCCCGCGCAGCGCCCCGCCGCGCCGGCCGCCGGACGACGAGAGACTGGAGCGCATCAAGCACGTGTATGGGGTCTACGACGACGCCGTGCCGTCGACGCCGCCGCGCGCGCGGAGCCCGCCCAAGAGAATACAGCAGCAAGCCGAGCAGGACGTCGACGACGCCGATCAAAAGTACGTGGGCCGCGCCCGGCGACTCGTGCGGCGCGTCGTCGCCGCGCTGCATCAGGGCGAGGGGTCGCCGAACTACGGCATGATCTTCAAGCAACTCGACGTGTGCGGCCACGGCGGCATCCAGCGCCACAACCTCAAATCGCGGCTCCGGTCTTTACTGAGACCGGCGCCCAAGGACCGGCATATAGATCTGTTGTTCGACGCCCTCGACAGCGACGATAGTAATGAGGTCGTGACCCTCAAGGAGTTCGCCCAGTTCGCGCGGGCCGCCGAGCTGCCGGCCGACTTCCCGAAACCGAAGCCCAAGCTCGACAGAATCGTGAAACGGCCGAAGTCGGCGCCCGCGGTGCGACGAAGAATCCGGACCCTCTCCATCCAACAAAGCGAGCGCGCGGCGCACCCGGCGACGCGAAAGAAGGCCATCGAGCTGTTGCAAGCCCTGCACCGCACCGTCTCCACCACAGACGCGCAGCTACGCTTCACGTTTCCACATGAAACGCGGGACCGCCTCGTCTCGCGCCTCGGCGCGCCGCCGAACCAGCTGACGCCCGCGCGGCTCTGGCACAAGATCGCGAAGTTCGGTGTGGTGGACCGGGATGAATTAAGCCGGCGCGTGCGGGAGCTCCTTGGAAGCGACGTGTCTGATTCTGATGTCACGTGCCTCTACGAGTGCTGCGACCTGGAGCAGCGCGGCGTCGTCACGCTCCAGGACTTTGCGCACTTCGCGCGGCGCGTCGACTTAACGATATCACCGCCGCCGCCCCGGCGGCCGCTCCCCAGGAAGACCTTCGCCGAGACCGTGCCGGCGCGGCCGAGGCCGACGGAGGTCGTGGTAGCGCCGCGGCCAACGTCCGACAAGACGGACCGCATGGCGCGCGCCGCCGCCGAGGCGCTCTTCTACGCGCTGGCGTCGACGATCCAGCGCGAGTCGGAGCAGCACGAGAAGGTCAACTACGCGCGCATGTTCCGCAAGCTCGACGTGCACGGGCGCGGCCGCCTCGACCGGAATGAATTGAGGCACCAGATCGTCCGTTTACTCCCGTCTTCACCGGCGCGCTTCGCTACCGACGCGCTCTTCGACGCCTGCGACACGGACGGCACGGGCTTCGTCGAGCGCGCTGAATTCGCGACGTACGCCCGCGGTTTGGCTTTTGGGGTTGCGGCGCGCCACGCGGAGCGGCAGCGCGAGGTGCAGAAGCCTGCACAGCGCGCGCCGCGCGACGTGGGACGGACGCACATCGCCCTCGAGGTGTCCGCCCCGCCGCGGCGGCCGCCGCTCGCGCCCGAGGACCTGGCGCGCGCCGCGGCGCTCTTCGAGCACATCGCGCGGCGCGTCGACATGGACAGTGCGGATCGCGCGGGCGGCTTCGGCGTCGCGAAGCGGGACATCGCCTACGGCCGCGTCTTCCGGAAGCTCTGCGTCTTCGGCGAGGAGTCCTTGGACGCCGGCGAGCTGGTGCGGGCCTGTCGCCGCGCGTTCCTCGACAACTTGAAAGGCGTGGCCGACGCGGACCTGCGGCTGCTCTACCGGGCCATCGACGAGGACGGCACGGGCGTCGTGGCGCTGGAGGACTTCGCTCGATTTGCGAAGAAAATACGGGGCCGGCTGTTTGACGTGCAGGTCGCGCGACCGGAACCGCCGGCGCCGGAGCCGCGCGCGTCGCGGGTCAACGCGCGCGATAGAGCCAGGGCGGAAGCCATCCTGGGCCGCCTCGGGGAGGTCGTCGCGAGCCGGGGCGGATCGCCTGGATTCGACGACGCGACCAGGGGCCAGGGCGTCTCGTACGCGCGGCTCTTCCGCGTCCTCGACCCGGAGAGCGGCGCGATGGACCGAGCTGATTTGATCGAGGCCGTCAAGAAGCGGACGGCCACCGTGTCTGATGAGGACCTCGCTTTTCTCTTTGACGTGATAGACGAAGACCGCTCGGGCCTCGTCACGCTGGGCGAGTTCCGCGCCTTCTCGAAGCGAGTCGCGGTGCCGAGCGAGGGCTTCCGGACCGGCGGTGGACCACTGTCCGAGACGCGGGGCACCGTACCATTGCCGCCACCGTCAAACGCTCCCCCGGCGCGCGCCAAGCCCAAGTGGACGCCTCGCTCCGTGAAGCTATCGGATCGTAGCCGCGACTGCCGGGGCGGGCCGCCGGCGCGGTCGCGGCGGCCGCTGTGCCTGGACGGGCGGGCCAAAAGCCCCGTGCCCCCCCAAGCTAGCGCATGTTTGTTACCCTCTAGATACAGGGTGCGGAACGCGCGCGTTTCGGATCGCTGCTAGCGGCTTGTAAGACACTAGCACTCTGAGAGCAAGCCGAGCTGGCGTGCGGTCGCAAGAGCCGTGTGTACTGCCCGCTGTCGCACGAGTGCCGTACTGCCTGCTGGCGCACGAGAGCCGTGCATACTGCAGCCTGCTGTCGCACGGGAGCCGTGCGTACTGCATACACACAAGCAGTCAGGCGCATATGCGCCTGGCGACGCGCGCCTGGTGCGTGTCCAGCGCGTCGGCACTGTACGCGAGCCGTGCCCGGCCGCGCCTCGCACGGACGATGGCTACCTGGGTCGACGCCGACGAAGCAGCCACGGTCCAGGCGAATGTCCAGGCCGTGCGCGAGCGCCAGAAACAAAATATCAGAAACCGCGACGCTCATCGCCGTCTCCAAACTTAAGCCGCTCTCGCATGTGAAGGCGGCCTTCGACGCGGGCCAGCGCGACTTCGGGGAAAATTACGTGCAGGAGCTCGCCGAGAAGGCCGAGGCGGCGAAGGACGTCGAGGGCTTGCGGTGGCACTTCATCGGGAGCCTCCAGTCGAACAAAGTAAGGCAATTGTGCCAGGTGCCCCAGTTAGCATGCGTGCACACGGTCGAGCGCGCGAAGATCGCCAATTCTCTAGATCGGGTCTGGGGCGAGCTTGGTAATGTGGAGCCTTTGATGTGCTTCCTCCAGGTGAACACGTCGGGCGAAGAGACCAAGGGCGGCTGCGCGCCGGACGCGGCGCCGGAACTTGCAAAAGCCATCCACGCGAAGCCGCACTTGAATTTAATTGGGCTCATGTGCATCGGGAAGTACAGTGGAGCGGAGGGCGACGCGTCGCCGGACTTCAACGTGCTGCGCTCCTGTCGAGACGCGGCCGCGGCCGAGCTCGGCGTTTCTGCCGATACGCTGGCCCTGTCCATGGGCATGAGCCACGACTTCGAGCAGGCCCTAGGCCTCGGCGCGACGCACGTCCGCGTCGGCTCGACGATCTTCGGGGCCCGGCCGGCGAAGAAGTAAACCTATTTGTCTAGTCTACTACCCCAGGGGTTCCGGCGTCATGTAGGTGACCCGGCCGGCGAGGCGGTCGAAATACCCATCACGGCGCATTTGAGAGAGAGAGCACTTACTCGTATATCAGTCAAGCTTCGTCTGGCCGCGGCTCCCGCAGCCCGGCTTCGTGCCGCGCGCGCACCGGAAGCCCGCCGTCAGGCCGCCCCCATACAGGAACTTGTTGCCGCAGGCGAAGCACGTCGCCGGCTTCTTGCCCTCGTCGCGCAGCTTCTTGAGGACCGGCTCGCCGTGCTGGTTCTCGGTGATGCGGCGCTTGGGCACCGTGATGGACTCCCACGGCCGCGCGCCCCCCACCTTCGCTAAGTCGGACGCGTCGACGGTCGCCATCTCGAGGTCCGATATCTTACAATCGATGGACGTTTCTAAAGCCGCCTTCTCCGCCCAGTCGTCGTCCCAGCCCTGCAACAAATCCAGCGACTCCGGATTCCCGTAGACCATTCCGGCGGAGACGGTCAGGGCTCTGAAGGACTTGATCACAGGCGTGTGTCCGGTGGCGAGGCCCTGGAACAACGTACACGTCGGGGTGACGATCTGCCTCGCCCCGCGCGTCCTCGTAGGCTTGTTCCCGCGCAGCGCGTCCCGCAGCCCGTTCTGTCTCAAAAAGTCGTGCACCTTGTGGACCCCAGGATACTTCTCTTCTAACAATCTATCGACTTCGTCGAAGTCGTCTCGGAGCCGGCCGCGTCCCTTGTCCCCAGTGTAGCAGATCTCCGAGAGCGGCAGCCTCCGAAAGTCGAGGCCGCCGACGTCGATGCATCGGAACTGCGCGGACCAACCGTGAGGTCGTCGCGAAGGGGCGTTCTCTCGACGTGAGTTCTGGAGGACCACGCCGCGTCGATGGCGCGGAGGCCGACGCCGTCGCGCCGCAAGTTGAAGTGTCTACGACTCGGACAACGTGCATACTTCCCGAAGCAGCCGCGTTCAATCGCGTGGGCGATCACGTCCTTGCCGAAGTTGCCTATTAACAGCTTCGTGCCGCGCGGCACCGCCCCGCGGCCGAGGAACATCTCGTTCGCGGCGCGCGCGTGCTGCGGGTTGACGTAGCGCTTGCAGAGGGGCGCGACGTCGTTCGCGGCGCCGTGGAAGCTCCCGTGCTTGTCCGTGCGCAGCGATTCGATCTCGCCCGAGTTCGCCGTGGCGTTGCCGAACGAGCAGTCGATGGTCTGCTTGATGATCGGGTCCAATTTGTCCCTCGTCGCCGCTACGATCCACAGCTTGTGGAAGAGCGACGACGCCTTCGACAGCTCGGCCGTGTCACCGCTCATGTGGCAGGAGCTGTAGGCGCCCTTGACGCCCAGGCCCGCCAACTTGCCCTCCACATCACCATTGACCGTGATGCCGACCTTCTGGAGCTCCGCCCACATCTGCCGCAGGATCGGCCCGTGCGCCGGCTCGGGGCCCGCCCGGTTGGGGTCGTAGGTCATCATGTAGTTGAGGATCTTGTTGATGAGGCGGTTCCACGATGCTTTGGTGAGCGCCGCCTCCCTCATGTCGTTGCAACACTCGAGAGGACTTAACGTTTCGCGGTTGTCGAAGTACAACCGGCTGACCTTGTTGACGACGTCGTCGGCGACGTTGAGGTAGCCGAGGCCCTCCAGGATCTCGATGGTGCGCTTGCGCTGGTCCTCGTGCTTGAGGTACACCCAGTCCCACTCGTGCTTCGGGTAGGTCGCTCCAGTACCCGCCATACAAACCCGATCCCGCGGTGCGTACGCGTCGTCCAGCGCCGCAGCGGCGTGGGCGTCGACGTCCACCGCTTCATGACCTCTGGCCGCCGCGAGGGCGTCCGCTCGTCTCTTACGAGCCGAGGGGTCTTGAGCTACTTTTGGGGCGGGCGGCTGCGCCGCCGCCTCCTCCGCGAGATACGCGAGAAGCTCCGCGCGCTCGCCGTCCGACAGCGGAATGAACTCGCGCTGCGGCTCGCGCTCCGGCGCGTCGCGCGCGGCGCCGAGGGCCGCGAGGGGCTGTCTGGGCTGTCCATTGCCCGCGCGCTGGACGGATGGTGGCGGCACATTGTTCTCTTCGCCGTTGCTGCACTTGTGCGCGGCGCAGGCGTCGGCCTGCGTCTGTGTGAGGTCGGGGCTCTCCATCGTTGTCGTTGCGATGTCCACACCTCGTCTGGTCCCGGGAACTAGCGGATTTTGGCGCAAAATTGGGACCCATCCAGGCTTACAGTCAGAGAACGAGGCGCTTCCCACCGCCCGCTAAGACAGATCGCGCCGAAAATCCCTCAGGCCATGCCCACCGCGTGCTTCGCGTGGTCCACAGCGAGTACGGTCGACTCGCGTACCTGGTCGTAGACCGCGTCCGCCGAGTACACCGGCTCGGCCACCGGCAGGCGCGGCGCGGCGCAGGACGGCACAAGCCGCTCGAGAGCAAAGACGATGAGGGCCGTCAAGCCCGAGGCGACTGCCGCGGCGACCAGCACGAAACCCCAGTGCGAGTCGACGTTCATCGCCGCGGCCGCCGCGTCGACCGCCGTCACGACCAGCCCCGAGGCGATGACCGACCCCGCCTGTGTGGAGATCAAGCGGTGAGTCGAGTGAGTCGGGCTCACTTCTAGGCGACAACGATGGCTGAATCGAGGGGCGTAAGACCCACACCGCCACGCCGTCGAGCAGACGTCGCGTCGATGGCGTGGAGTCCATGAAGCAACCGCATGCGAGAAGATTTGATTTCCGCACGGGACCAAGCGACGTTCGTACTACAGAGCCTGGCTTGCCCCCCAGAGAAGACAGCAGACACACTGCTCTGGACAATACCTACGCAACGCTTGATTTGCTCTTGAATAGGTGGGGTGCAGAAGATAGAGGTGCCCGGCACGGCTTAACCCCGTCCTCGAGGTACGACTTGGACCATGAGGCGGCGACCGCGTGTGCCGAGCTGATTTGGTTCCTTGTTGGAGCCACCTTCGCGCGAATGCTGCCTCTCGGCCAGCGAGGCGAAGCGGATTGCAAGGCGGTGATGTGTGAGATTCGCACGCAGGAAGCCGACTTCGTCCGTCACCGCACCAAGGTTAACAACCCCGGGTGGTCCAAGACGTTCTACGAAGTGACGGCGAGCTACCTGGAATTCTTCGACGCAAAGGCCGAGGCGGGGGCGCAATTCCTGGGGCGACGATTTCGCGCCGCATGCTGCGTCTCCACAAGCTGACGATGTCCCTGACCCGGGACGACGGGTCCTACAAAATGGGTCGAGGCGAGTCCTATGAGGATCTGAAGAGTCCGCGTAAGTATTCCATAGCGTGCGGGTTCGCGTTGGGAGAGCGTCTCGCAGCGCGTGTGCGGGAGCACCGGGAGCGCCGCACCAGGACATTGACAGGCAGCCAGGAGCACCGGAAGCGCCGCCCCCCAGCTTCGGGGCAGCCTCGGGGCAGCCTCAAGCCTCGGGGACACCAGCTCCCAGAGAGCACTCAAGCCTCAGCCCTGAGCAGGGACACCAGCTCCCAGAGCATCGGCAGCCTCAGCAAAAACATGGAGGAGCTGCCGCCGCTGGTTCCGGACCTGACCGCGTGGTTCGAGGCCCTCTTGGCCAGAGTGTCTGCTTTAGAATCGCGGTCCGAGCAGGGCGGCGCCGCCGCCACCGCCAAAGCCGAGGCGCAAGACAAAGCACTGCAGGATCTCCAAAAACAAAAGGAAGCGGACGCGGTAGCCATGACTTCCATGCGCGAGGCGCTGGCCGAGAGAGAAGCCGAGCTCGCGGCGATGAGACAAGAGATGGATTCGATACGAGCCGACCTCGCGGCTCGTGGCGCCGTCTTCGGCGGCTTCCAGGCCGACGTCAAAGAAGTACGGGGCATGCTCGTGGCCGCGCGGCTCCTCAAGACGGCGCGGGACGGCACGGCGGCGTCTGCATCGGTCGCGGGGCTCGAGGACGAGCGCGCGGCGAACGAACAAAAATTCGCTTCGAGGGAGGACGTGCGTATTTTGAGCGAGACCGTCCGGGAGCTCGAGGCCATGATTACGGGCGTCGAACGGCTCTCGGGCGAGGCCCAGGCGCAGCTCGAGAGCATGCGAGATGAAATTGCGGAGCAGCTGCGCGCCGAGGCCGAGGCGGACCGGGAGCGGGTTGAGCGGGAACGGGCGGAACGCGAGGCCGAGGCCGCGCGCCTCGAGGCCGAGATACGGGCCGAACGGGAGGCGCGCGAGGCGGCGGAACGGGAGCGGGCGGAGCAAGAGGCTGCAGCAAGGGATGCTGCGGAGCAGGAGCGAGCTGACAAAGAGGCCGCGGACCAAGAGGCGGCGGAGCAGGAGCGAGCCGAGAAGGAGGCGGCGGACCAAGCGGACCGCGAGCTGGCGGAGCAAGAGGCCGCGGACGAAGATGCGGCGGCGCGTGCGCGGGCGGAGCAAGAAGCAGCGGATCAAGCGGCACGCGCGCGGGCAGAGAAGGAGGCCGCGGCGCGCGAGCGGGCGGAACGCGAGGCCGCCGAAGCCCAAGAAGCCGCGAAGCGCGCGGCCCAGCGGCGCTGGCGCGCGGCGCTCAAGTACGCCCGGACGCAAGCCAAGATGTTCTGCACGATTCGAGCCATGAAGCCGCCGGACCGCCCCATCCCCCTGCACGACAAGGCCGTCTATCATAGATTGAGGGACGGTGTCATCGAACAGGACGCGCTGGCGAAGCGCCTCGCGGCGCTCGAGAATGTCGTGAAGGACGACGCGAAGTTAAGTGCTGATATACTACGGAAAGGCGTCGTCGGCTTGGGCGGTACTGGACCAAGTGACGAAGACGACGCCCTCGTGGAGCGTAGAGCGGCCCAGAGCGCGCTCATGGCCGCACTGGTCGACGGCAAGCCCACCACGAAGACAGAGACGGTGGAGGTCGCGGCCCCGCCCGCGGCCCTGGCCTACGGCAACGGGCGCGGGGCGCTCGCGGAGTTTGACAAAGATATTGACCGGCGCTTCGCGGAGTTCGCCTGCCGCCAGCAGAAGCTGTTAGATGACTTTCATGTGGAGGTCGAGGTCTTCACGCGGGCGCAAGAGAAATTAGAGAACGGTTTAGTGAAGGTGAACGAAGACTTGAATCGTATGACCTCAATCAACGACAAGCGCTACGCCCAGCGCAGCGCCGCGGATCAAGAGCGCGATTCTAAATTAGAGGCAGCGGCGGCTTCTGCTAGAAGAGCAGCCGAGGCCGTCGCTCGACTGGCCAACGTTCCTCCTACAACAAGATACGACTCTGAAGTTCGCCGGCGCCGCGCGCGCGCCCACGGACTTAGGCATGCCCGGGACCGCATCCACACGAAGGCCGACGGGACGGCCGTTCTGAAATTAAGGGAGGAGTTGAGGGAAATCGCCGCTGCGCTCGCGGGCGACCCGGCGCTGACGCGACGACGGAAGGCCATCTGTTCCGGCGCGCTGGGCGTGCGCAAGAGCGCCTACGTGCTAAAAGACGGCGTCGAGGTCTGTATTTCTTGTCAAAGACCGGGCTCTCCGACAAAAAGAGAATCGGTGCAGTTTGAAGAGCGTCCGAAAACATATAAAAGCAGGCCACCCATGGGCGCGCGCGCGAAGCCTTCCGTAGGACGCGTCCGGCCGGCGTCGGCGGGCCCGCTGCGCAATTCGAAGAGACGGGGCGAGGGCGCCTTTTCGGGGCGGATGACGGGCCGGCCGGCGTCGGCGACGGCGCGCTTGCTAGCTGAGGGCGACGCGACGGCCGAGGTCATCGACTTGCGGTACCCCGTGCGGCGGCGCGACGAGCGCTCCGAGGCGGACCGGAGGAGGGCAGGGTTTCTTCCTATCAAACCTAAGTTAAACGGACGCCAACCATGTCCGCCAATGCCCCTGCAGCGCCGCGCGCCCGCCCGCGCCAGCGCCGCGCACGACCAGCGGAGACGGGTCGTACCACGTCGTGTAGTACTCCACGAGGTTGTCCGTGCCCGATAGTGATCCTAGCGGTGAACTTGTTGACACCGACACCAGACCGACGGTCAGTCGCCCGTCTTCGACCGTCGCCGCGTAGCGCAACGCCTCGCCCCGCGCTTTGGCCTCCTTCGCTCGTTTCGCGAAATCTTCATCAAGCGACGGCAGCTTCGCCATGAAGTCGTCGACCGTTAATGAGGCCATCTCTGGAGGGTACAATGGCTCGACGTTCACGTCACTCAACTCGAGCCGCCAGCCCAGCCCCCGCGCCAAGATTAATGCTTTCCGCGCCACATCTACACCACCTAGATCATCTCTAGGATCCGGCTCCGTGTAGCCTTTGGCCTTCGCCTCCAGCACAACTTCGGAGAAGGGCCGCCCGGCCTCGAGCCCGCTCATGACGAAGCCCAGCGTTCCCGAGAACGTTCCGGCGATCTTTCTGACCTTGTCGTCGGCCATGGACAGTCGATTGAGAGCGGCGATTGCGGGTAGACCGGCGCCCACCGTACTTTCGTGTCGCACGTTGTTGTGCCGGATCGGATGGCCAACTAATGCATCGTAAGCAGCTTGGTCCGAAGAAAACGGCTTTTTATTAGCGCTCACGACCTTCTGGCCCCGTTTCAAGGCTTCGATGAGTAGAGGTGTCGTTGATCCTGAGGCCGTGACGTCCACGACCAAAGCACCTTCACCCAACGACGCGACGGCTTTATCAACGTCGCCTTTGGTGGCCCCTGGCAACTTCTTTCCATCGGCTTTCGCGGCCGCGGCGCTTTGCAGCTGCGCGTCGTCGAGGTCGCCAGCGAGGTAGCCCGACGAGTCCGCTAGCACTTTCACGTCGAAGCGCAGACCGTACACATCTTTATGGTGCGTCCGCGCGCCGACCAGCGCCTCCACTAACGCGCGGCCGACGCCGCCGACGCCGAGGAGTGCGACTGGCACTTGTTTTGCAGCCATGCAATCGTCTGATGCACAGGTCTTGTCCGTGTCAACCGCTGCAGCAGTGGTCAGGAGCAATGCGCACAATAACCTGTGCATGTAGCTTGCCTGTGAAGCACTTCTCCGGCGCGTCACCTTGCCCAGCCTGCAGTGTGAGTGGCGGCGATGCAATCGGGGACGCGCATCGTTCCAGCCGCTCGAGGAGGCGTCGGCAACCGATTTGTGCGGTACGAAGGCTCTGTTGTCTCCTTTGCTAGTGGCTTACACCGCTAGCTCGTCTTGCAATTATTTTTTTGGTAAGACCTTGGTCAGATTGCTGCTCGCCACAGCCGTTTGTTCAGCGTGCTGACGCGCGCTTTGTAGAAGCATCGCTGCATCCGAGTGCCCGGGACAGCGAAACTGCACGCCAAAAACGCGGAGGCCTCACTTTTAGCCCCAGAATTTGTCGATAGTCGACAATGCTCCGCCGCCTCGCCGCCGTCGGCGGCCGGCGCGCAACGGCGAGGCCGCTCTCCGCCCTGCCGCGCAGCGACGACGACGACGCGCCCTTCTGCTCCTCGACCGCGGAGCAGCCGCACGCCACGCACTCAGCTTGTTCAGTCCCCTCACCTTGCCGTGCGGCCTTGAAATCAGGAACCGGTCTTTGATGGGCTCGATGCACACCGGCTTGGAAGAGCACAGAGGCCTCAAAGAAATGGCCGCGTTCTACGCGGAACGCGCGAAAGGCGGTGCTGGACTCATTGTTACCGGAGGCGTGGCTCCCAATAGGGAAGGCTGGGTGCTGCCGCTCGCGGGCAAGATGTCGACTGTAGCCGAGGCCGAGGAGCACAAAGTCGTTACTGATGCGGTCCACGAGAACAACGGTAAGATCGCCTTGCAAATACTACACGCGGGACGGTACGCCTACCACCCCTTCGCCGTCGCTCCGTCCAAGAAGAAGGCACCAATTAACGTGGTCACGCCGCGGGCTTTGTCAGAAAAAGACGTACAATCTACTATAGACGACTTTGCGCGCACGGCAGCGCAGCGAGGAGCTGCGGCTACGACGGTGTGGAGATCATGGGCTCGGAGGGTTATCTGATAAACGAGTTCCTGGCCGAGCGCACGAATCAACGGGGAGATGCGTATGGCGGGTCCTTCGAGAACCGGAGTCGTTTAGCTCTAGACGTGGTACAAGCCGTAAGAAAAGCCGCGGGCCCGGACTTTGCGGTGGTCTTCCGGCTGTCCATGCTGGAATTAGTTGAAAACGGCATGGCCTTCGGCGAGGTCGTCGAGCTAGCTCATTTGTTGGATGCTTGTGGTGTGGACATCCTCAACACGGGCATCGGCTGGCACGAAGCTAGGGTGCCGACGATCGCCACTTGTGTTCCTAGAGGTGCGTTCGCGTTTGCGACTACTAATGTGCGAGAAGCTTTGTTATCAAAGTACGGGCAAGCACCGCTCATGTGCGCCACGAACCGCATCAACAGCGCCGAAACGTGCGAAGACGTGCTGGAGCAAGGTGCGGACGTCGTTTCCATGGCGCGGCCCTTCCTCGCCGACTCTAGCATTATCGAGAAGGCCTTTCATGGAAGGGAGGATGAGATCAATACGTGCATTGCCTGCAACCAGGCTTGTTTAGATCATACCTTCAAGATGATGCCCGTGTCGTGCCTGGTGAAGCCCTGCGTGGAAATCAAACAGTGAACGCCGTCGAGCAGACGCAATTACGAGGATGACGTCGCGTCGATGGCGTGGGGCGCCCGAAATTCGATATCCACACAGGTCAACCCGCGCGCCGGCCACGAGACGTCGCTCGAGTTGACGAGGACGGCGACGCCTCTGAAGGTTGCCGTCGTCGGCGCCGGGCCGGCGGGCTTGAGCGCGGCGTGCGCTCTCGGTGAACGGGGCCACCGCGTGACGCTGTTCGAGCAATCGGAACGGGTGGGCGGCCAGTTCCTGCTGGCCGCGGCGGTGCCGGGCAAAGAGGAGTTCTGGGAGACGCTGCGCTACTTTCGCACGATGCTCGACGTGCATTCTGTGGATGTGCGGTTGAATACGTATGTGGATGCGTCGACCGTGAAAGACTTTGATAGGGTAGTGGTGTCGACGGGCGTGCGGCCGCGGGTCGTCGAGGGCCTCGCGTCGTCGGCGAACGTCCGCGTCCACTCGTACGCCGACGTGCTCTCGGGCGCGACAAAAGTCGGCCCGCGCGTCGCCGTCGTCGGCGCGGGCGGGATTGGATTCGACGTGTCCGAGTTCCTCACGCACCGCTCGGGCGACGACTTCTACGGCGAGTGGGGCGTCGACCTGTGTAGAAAGCAACCAATGTGTTGGGTACGCTCATTCGAAGCACCGCGACAATTTGATCTCCACACAGGCGTCGACACCGCGCCGCGCGGCTCGGGTTTAGCTGAGCCATCGAATGTGGCGCCGCCGCGGACTGTGTACTTGCTCCAGCGCAAGGCGACGCCGCTCGGCGCCGGATTGGGCAAGACGACGGGCTGGATTCACCGCAAGGCGCTGCGCCAGCGCGGCGTCGACTTCCTGCGCGGCGTGACGTATAAACGAGTCGAGGCCGACGGTTTCCGCATCGAAGTGGCCGGCGCGGAGCGCGTCCTCGACGTGACGGACGTCGTGCTCTGCGCGGGCCAGACGTCCGTCGACGACTTGTTCCGCGAGCTCCGGAATGATCCAAAATTTCCAGTGTATGCCATCGGCGGTGCCGAGCACGCCGGCGAGTTGGACGCCAAGCGCGCCATCGACCAGGGCGTGCGCCTCGCGACGCGGATCGAGGACGCCGCGCCCGGATCCGTGTTCGGCATGCCGGTCGGGTGGCAGGCGGGCGCGCTGGAGTGGCTCCAGCGGAACGTCATGAAGAAATGAGTCCTCAGGCTGTGTTTATAATGTGCTCTTTTTAACCTGTACCTATCTCTGTACCTCCGGGCACAAAACCCGAACCCGAACGCGCAAGGGGCCGTGTTTTGTCAAAGGCGGATCTCGCGCCCGGCGTGGCTCTCCTGGGACGCAAGCGCACGTTCGACCCGCCTGCCCCCATACGCCATCACCGCGGCAGCCGCAGGACGCACCTTCGAGCTGTGTGTGGTAGCAGCCCCACCGAGGCCCAACAACAAAAAGACACTGCCCCGGGCGGTCCCGACGACAAGGAAATGGAGCGCCCGCCCCTCGCCCCCGCGACGAACCGCCCCGCCGTCGAGACGCACGTCGTCACCGAGGAGGCGAAGCCCACCCGCAGCGGGTCGCCCCTCGCAAACACGCTGCTGGGCTTCGACAGCGCCGCCGCGCGGCCGGCCGCGGAACGCGTCTGCTGCGCGCGCGCGCCGCGGCCGCCGCCGGACGAAGAGGGCGCGCCGCCGGAAGCGGAAAAAGAGGACGACGACGACGACGACGCCGAGCTCGCGCTGCTGCGCGAGCAGCTCAAGGCGACCGAGCGGGCGCTGGAGCGGCGGAAGCGCGAGGAGGCCGCGGCGACGCCGTTCCTGGCGGCCGTCTTCGAGGACGCGACGTTCGCGCCACCTGCGACGCCGACGCCGCCGACGTCGCCGCCGGGCCTCGTCGCGCCCGAGGCCGCGCGGCCCCAGGTGCAAGCCGCCGCCGCGGCGCGCGACCGGCTCGAGCAGACGCGCAAGCCGCGGCCTGTGTGGAAATCAACCAGTGCGTCAGGTGCTCACTACGTCATTCTCGGCAATGACGTGGCCGCGCTGGCTCCGTCGAGCGGTGAGGAACCGACATCGCCACGCCATCGATCAGGCGTCGCGTCGATGGCGTGAAGGACGACGCGACGATTCAGAACGTGCCGTAAAATTTTGATTTCCACACAGGCCGCGACGGCAGCGGCTCTCGGCGAAGAAGCAGCGCGAAACTCCGGTCAGAGTGGTCGTCGTCGACGACGAGCCCGCGGGCTGCCTCCTGCCGAGCTGCTTCGAGGAGACCATCGATTCCGAACAAGTCGACGTCGAAGTCTCGCGCGCGCCGGACGAGAGCAAGAACAAACTCGTGGTCAAGGTGCACCGCGCGCGGCGGCTGTTTGGGGGCGGCTATGGGTTTGAGGCCGTCGGCGCGACGCACCCCTACGTGCGGGCGGTTTATGGAGATCAGACGCGCGAGACGGCGTGCCGGCGGCGGACGACGTCGCCCTGCTGGAACGAGGAGCTCACCTTCGAGGCTCGCGGCGCGACGACGGTCAAATTGCTGTTCTACTCGCGCAATACGTACATGGCCGACTCGCTCCTCGGGGGCTGCGTCGTCGACCTCGGCGCGCGCCCGGAGTTCTCGCTCGGCGCGCCGCGGCCGCTCGTCGAGAAGTCCTGGTTTAGCGTAGAACCCGAGCGGCGGGCGGCGGGGCCCGAGGACTTTTTGTACAGACACCGGACCGCCCTCGGCAGCGTCGAGGTGTCGGCCTACGCCTACCGGGCACCTTAAATACAGAGTCACATTGTTAAGCCACCGTTCCACGGGCCCCCGGAGCACCCTTCCAAAAGTCCGCGCCTCGAACAACGCCTTCCCGCGCGCGGCGACGCGCGCCCGTTCCACGGGCCGCTCCATATAATATTGTAACGTCTCCACCAGGTCGTCCGTGAAGACGACGCCCTCCGCATACGCCGCACACTGGTGCTCCACACCACACGCGCCCTCGCTCACGACGAAGGCGCCCGCCGCAAGTAATTTAGCCAACCTAGGCATCTTCCACTCGCGCGTTTTTGTCGAGTCGAAGGCCTTTAAGTCCAAGACGATGGCGGCGCTCAGGATCAAGGCATCCAAGGCCGGCGCAAAAGTGCCGTCGGTTTGGGCGTTGGCATGGAAGATGGGCAGGTCGTTGCTCCGCAACATTTGGAGGGTGCGCTTCCTTCTGGATGTCAACGTACCATAAAATAAAATAGGGATGTCCTTGTCTTGGATCAACCTCGATAGGTCACGATGGGGCCGCCAGGCCGTCGACCAGCCCAGCGGCACGTGTTCCACACGCGTTAACGTCGAGAGGGGTTCGACGTTCGCGAGCGAGTAGTCCCAGACGCGCGCCGCCTTTTTTAGGGTAGCTAGGGCAACGGCCGTGGCGAAGGACCCATGAGCGTTCTGGACGTGGTCCGTTTTTTGGGATGAAGCCTCCGCCACTTCCGTCGCATTTATTACGTTAGGCACGTACTCGAAGTTGAAGGCCACGTCCATTGAAAAGCGGGGCAGGAAGTCCCCCCTCTTCAGCATCAGTGGCGCCATCGTCGCCAGGTCGAGGAACACCTGCAGGTTGTGCGTCGCGAGGTGGATGCGCCTCTCGTGGTCACGAAAGGCGCAGCCCTGCGAGGCGTCGACGCAATCGTCAAACGTGCTCGTAGGCCCAGCGCCCTTAACCCCCTTACCACAGCTCGCGAGATTTCAAAAACGTGCCTCTTGTGGGCGTCATCCTCGCCCTGGTGGTAGACGACGACGGCTATGTCGGGACATGTTTCAGCACAGCTGAGCGGCGTTTCCGGCGGGTCCTCTTCCTGAACGTCGTCGAATAGGTGCGCGACGGCCCACCATGCGCGGTAAAACTTAGCGGTCTCGTCTCCCGATAAAAGCTTGATGGAAAGGCCAGGGCGCTATCTCCAGAGATGTCGGGAATGGCCACACCAAACGAACCGTCGCCGCCCCGCGCGTGCCGGATGCGCTCGTGCTCGGCGAGGACCTCATTCAAACTCAATTGTGGTGCAGATTGAGTAGCGACGACGACCACGCTCCCTTCGATGAGTGAGGCTTCTCGAGCGCCTCGTCTTCCGTCACGAGCGACCGCGAGGCCCGACGCGCTTTGGTGAGCCGCCCGTGCACAGTCCATCTCCTTTCCGACAAGCACCAGCAGCGTCCCCGGCCTTTGTAAAGCCCAGTCCGCGTGCTCGCTCGTAATCACAACGGCTCGGGCCACGGGCGCGCCTCTAGCTTCGCGCGCGTGCGCGGCCTCGACCAAGGCGTCGCGCGCGTCTTCACCAATAGCGTGCTTCACGGAGAAGGCCGTGGCCGCGTCGACGACCGAGCCGCCTATTGAGACTTGGAACGCGACTTCGCTGCTGCGTGGCGTCGTCGCGGGCGCGGACAAAAACACGGGCAGCGACAGCGGCGGCGGCGGTTTTGTGAAGAGGGCGTCGGGGCACCAGTCGACGGCTTGTGCTGCCCATGGGAGCAGCCAGGCGAGGGGTCGCATCATCGCATGGCAGCCCCTGCTGCTGGTTGCTCCCAGCACGGCCCGCAGTCGTCCCGGAATCGGTGCGTAAGCTACGTTGGCGAGCTTTTTGGTGCCGTGGGGCAGCCCCAGGTGCTCGTCGGTGGTGCGCTGCGCCGCCTGTTCCAGGTATGGCTAGTGTAGCGACACACTAGACTTTTCGAGCGTCGACGTCTCGCGCGCTCAAATCGACTTTAAATCGCTGCTGACGGGCTAGCGGTCGTTTCCTTGGAGTCCTCCGCCTGGCTTCGGCGGCGGACCCGGACGATCGAACGCTAGCTGCCACAGAGCCAGACGATCGAGACCCCGGTGCCAGCCATGGCGGCGCTCGCGGCCGCGCTACCCACGGCCCATAACGACGACGACGCCGACGACAGCGACGACGACGGCTACGAGGACGACTTCGTGGACCCCGAGGACTACACGGACGACGACTTCCAGAGCGTCGACACGGCCGACGAGGATCCTGATTATGACCCAAAGCTGCCGGAGGTCGCGGACGCGAAATTGCCCGTGCCGCGGCGGCCGCGCCGCGCGGCGCTCGCGGCGGCCGCGCCGCGTGCCTCGGCGCCACCGGCGCCGGCGCCGGCGCCCGTCGCGAGCGCGGCCGCGCCGGCATCGTCGTCGTCATCGTCGGCGCCGCCTCAGCTCATTGAAACTACGACAGAGGCAGCTGAGGCACCCGCACCGGCGCCCGCGCCGCTGACGAACTACGACAAGTGGGACAAGATTGATGATGCGGAGCAGGGGTCGCCCCCGTCGCCGGTCGACCACGCCGGCGCGCTGCCCGCCATGCGCGTTTCCGAAAGGGACGACGGCGGCGTCTCGTTCGACTTCACGACGATGCAACCAGAAGCGAACGACGACTTGGTCACGCTGAATCCGCTCGGCGGCGACGACGTCGACGAGAACGAGAAGCCAGGCATCTACCGCCGCGCGACGCCCGACGAGGCGCCGCGGCCGCCGCCGGCGCCGCGCGTGTTAGGTGTCTGCTCCTCATCAACTTGCAGCAAGGACGCGACGCTGCGCTGTGGGGTCTGCAAAGTCGCAAAATATTGCTCTGTTATATGCCAGCGCCGCGACTGGAAACTCCACAAGGCGGTCTGCGCGCCGATCCGGAGCGAAAAGGCGGGGACGCACCTCCGCACGAGCGCCGAATAGTAACTACTGAATGTTAAACACGGCGTCGTAGGCGTCCTTGCGAGGAATACTCGAGCCCGCGGCCGCGACGGGCCAGTGCGTCCGCCCGTTTGTGCGCTGGGGCGCGTTGAGCGGCACGCCCGCCAGCGCGACACCAGAACCCCCTTCCTCAAGAAGCCCGAGGTCCCGCGCGCATTGTATCGGCGTCTTGCCACACCATATGATGTCCGACCAGGCGTCGCTCGCCAGGTCCCGTTGCACCTTGGCGAGGTCCCGTTCGGGTTTGGCGTCGTGGGAAGACTCCACAACAGACGAGCACTCCGTGAAGAAGAGCTCGACGCCGCTCTTTTCCGCGCGGTCGATGAAGGGCTTGTACGTCGCGTTCTTCCGGTTCAGGAGGGGGTTCTTCGATGAGTACGGCTCCCGGACCATGTCCTGGAACGCCTCCGTAGATGAACTCGTCCAGGCGTTCGTGAGGACGCAGAGCATCTTGCGAGGCCGCTCACTCCTCGCCGGCGCCCTCCGCTTCGGCCGCTTCGCCGGCGTCAGGCTCGGCGGCGGGCTCGGCAGCCGCCCGGTGCTTCGGCTTTCTTGGGAGCATAGGGGTTCACAAATTCCGTAGGAATCAGTCTATGTTTGGTATAGATGGGCTTGTCGTCGGGATTGGCCCCAGCGACCGGGTCCAGGCCCGCGTGCAGGCTATTCTAGCTTCGCGGGCCTCGGTCGATTCGTTCGTCGGGCGCACCCTAAAATTCACCTCCCGATGCGGGCCCTGGAGCCACAGCAGCGTCTCGGCCGGGAGCTGCGATATCAACTTCTTCGCGTCGACCTTGCCCTTCGTTCGCGGCGGCGGCGGCTTGGGCGGGTAGCGTTCGATGAGGCGCTTTAAGGGGTCGACGCGCGGCGTCTCGCTCAGGTCCTGGAGGACGGGCTGGAGGCCGACGGGGACGTCGTGGATGGGGTCCTCGGCCATGGGCTGCCCTACGGTGCTTTTGCAGGCTGGCGTTGCGCCGGATGCCGGCTGTTTGCTAGTGTGTTACGGCACGCTAGGTGCGCGCTCGAGCTCGAGACTGTATTGGAGCTTGATTGGCCGTGCACGCAGCGCAGCGTTTTAACGCGAGACGCAGTGATCACCTACCGACACGTCTGCCGCTGCACAAGCGAGCGCGGCACCGCTAAGCAGCACCATGCCCCTATCCGCAACTCTAGAGGGCTCCACCTACGAGTTAGAGGAAGTAGATTTAACTTGGACGCTGCACGAGTTTAGAGATGCTCTAGCGAACGCCTGCGGGTCCTTCAAGATCTTTGACGCGGACGAGTGGCGCGTGCGCAAGGGGCCAGACGAAAAAAAAGACGACCTGGTCGGCGAGACGCTCTCATTGCTCCAGCACGGCGTGCCGCTGGACGCGACCCTAACCGTCGTGCGCGTCGCGGCGTCGTCGCGGCCGCCCGGGACGTCTACGCGGAGGAAACTTGTGGAAGGTCCGCCGCCCGAGTCGTTGACCGCGCGTTTTGATGTTGTGATTGATATTGACGACCAGCCGCACACGAATCAAATTTATGGGGTGCGCACTCGTCTGCGCGACGACGCGTGCGACCGGGAGCTGGAGCGACTGCCGGACGCCAAAAGGGCCGTTTATTTAGCGGTCGACGCGATGCTCAAGGCGGATGAAAAAAGGAGGGTGCTCGACGCGAGCGTTTGTGGTGCTGTGGTTGAGGTGCTGCTCGTCGACGACTGACTAATTGTTTTTGTGGTGTATTTTTCTTTTTTCTAAAGCGTCGTCCGCCTACGCGGATTTCCTGTTATAGTGCTAGGACCCGCGCCGTCGCGATTTCCTTTCACTGCACAGTTCCCTCCAAGCAGAGCCGTCTCGAGGATTATTGTTACGTCTCGGCGACGGATGCTAGTGCCTTACCGACGCTAGATGCGCCTGTTTTTTGGCTGGCTTTTTTAGCGTTGTTTCGCGCTAAACAGGGCTGCGGAAACCGCACGGCTGGGTTTCTGGCTAAAAGCTCTTTATGAACGGCTCAGCCAACCATACGACGCCCGCGAGACGCCGCCGACGTGCTAGCAGACACCAAGCAGCACCGTCCTCGTCGACGCCGTCGCAGCGTAACGGGACGCCGCGGCAGCGTAACGGGACGATGCGCCAAGACAAGCCCCTCCAGCGCTACGCCCATAAGCACAAGCAGGCCCTGTGGCCCCTGACCATCACCGCGTGCTTGATCGGCGGCGCGGGCGTCTTCGAGTTGCTACGGGTCTTCGCCGCGACGCCATGGTGCCGGCCGATCTGCTACATCCTGGTAGGCTTTACACTAGCTCTGAAGGCCTTCTCAGTACATGTGGCCAATGAAGGCGGCCCCATCGCGTTGTTGCCCACACCGTTGAAACGGTGGCTCCTGACCACTTCTGTCTTAGATGCTGCTTCAGAAGTAGCCATGCTCGTCGACTTCCAGCACTGGATCGGCGTGTTTATTCACGCCATCCAGATGCTGCGCTTGGACTCTCACGAGCGCGAGGAAATCCTGCACAAGCTCGGACCTACCATACGAAGGTGGGCGACGCGACCCGGGCTGCTGCGAGCGATCCGGCCCTTGCACGACGCTTTAGTCTGGGAGGAATCGGATGATGACGACGAGGTCCCGGTCGCGCGGCCCGTTTCTGAAACGAGTGACCTCACGCCCGACGCCGCCGCGTTCGTCGAGGCCGCGGCCAAGATCAACCCCTGGTCGACGCTCGTGCACATCCTGTCGACGCGGGCCTACCGCTCGTTGCGGGCGAACTTGTCTCCTTCGGCGCTGGCGGTGTCGGCCGCGGTGCCGGCGGGCCTGGTCGCTGCGGTTTTAACGAGGCGGGACCACCGGATCCTCTTGCAGCGGGAGTTCTCGCGCATTATTCTGACGGGCGGCGCCGTCGCGGCGGCCGTGCCGTTCGCCGCGCTAGTGGGCTTGCACGTCGCCCCGGGTCCCGAGGGCCACAACGACCCGACCTCGCCAGTTCCCGAAAGAGCGGGTCCCGGCGCTTTGGCCAAAGCTGGTGGTTTGGCGGCGGTCGTCTTTTCGGTCTTCGGCGGGCTCCTGTCGCCGGCGGCGTGGCGGACGACGTTCCGGAACTGTTTTATTGGCGGGGGGCTGCGGTAACTATTTTGTGAGTTTGACTTTCTTTGTTTCGCGTCGATGGCGTGGCGCGCGCTGGGCCATTTTGTCCGCGAAAACCCGTCAAAGACCAATCTCAGTGCCGCCTCTCGCGCGCCGGCGTGGCTGAGGCTGCCCACTTGGCCTGTTGAGCGTCCCGGCGCAGCATCGCGTGATCCCACGATGGAACTGACTGATGATCCCATTGAGAACTCCCAGGACCAACTTGATGCTGTGCCTCAGCAGCAGGAAGGAGAAGACATCGATAACTCCGACGACGAGGCACCCGCCGCGCCTGCAAGTGCACCACCAGTAGCGCCGCCGCCGCCGCCACCTGCACCGCCCGTGCCGCCGCCGGTCTCGCGATCGGCGCCACCGCCTCCGCAGCCGCGGCCACAGAAGAGGGCACGACATTCGTCGTCTGGATCCGCTTTTGAGACCGGCAACCTGCTGTTTGCAAACACGGCGCAACGAAGCGTGCTCCGCTTGGTCCTAGAAGACAAAAAGAACGTGTTCTATACCGGGTCCGCGGGGACCGGCAAGTCATTCACCACCCGCCTCATCATCGAAGCGTTCCGAAAACAATACGGAGACAAGTTTAATCGGCGCGTCGCCGTCGTCGCGCCGACGGGCATCGCTGCGGCGAACGTCGACGGCACGACGATTCATCGCGCGGCGGGCGTCGGCGTGCCCGGGCAGCTGCGGGATTTCGGGCGCATCTGGGAGAAGCGCGTGGACGTTCCCGGTTTGTCGCCCGACGAGAAGGCTCCCCTGCTCTGGAGAGAGCTCGAACATCTGATCATCGACGAGCTGTCGATGCTGTCGGGCGAGTTCTTGGATCGGCTCGCTGCGGAGGTGCGCAAGATGCGGGGCGACAGTAGGCCCTTTGGCGGGATCCAGCTGATCGCGTGCGGCGACCTCCTCCAGCTGCCGCCGATCGAGAATAGTTACGAGCCGGATCAGGGCGTCGAGTTCGACGCCGATAATCCCGCGGACGTGACAAATCAGCTGGGCCCCCTCTTCTGCGCCCGCGGTCGCTGCTTCGAGGCGCGATGTTTCTGGGACGCGAGATTCCACTACGTGAAGCTGACGGAGTGCTACCGCCAGGCGGACCGCGTCTTCAGCGGAATTCTCGACAGAATCCGCGTCGGCGACGCTTCTGATCGCGAGGAGCTCAACGAGAACTGCCTACGACCGGCGGGTCCGGGCCTGACGTTATTTCCACGCAACCGCGAGGCCGATGCGCTGAACGACAGGAAGTTCAGAGCGCTGGAGGGCACTGCCGAGACCTGGGCCGCGACCGACGCCGTTTGCCTGTTTCAAGAGGCTGACAAAATTTCGCGAGCGAACGCCGTCGATATCGTATCCGACTGTTTCAAAGACTTCCTGGCGATTGATGAGGTACAGCTCAAGGTCGGGTGCCGCGTGCTAATGCTCGCCAACGTCGACCCCAAAGCATCGCTCTTCAACGGCGCCCAAGGCGAGGTCGTCCGCTGGGCGACGCCGGACGAGCTGTTTGCGCGCGCCATATCCGACGCGGAGACTCTCGCGGAAGATTGCGAGGTCTGGAGGACGGTAGCTACGGCCCTCCGCGGCGGCAACGCGAAAGCCGCACAGGACGCTTTTTCGTGGCGGCGGCGGCCCGGGGCGTCAATGAGTCAGAATGTGGACGTGGCCCCGTTCACGCGCGATGACTTGGGCGGCGAAGAGCCACGTGAAGCGTCGAGACCGCTGCGCGGCGGCGTGGCTCGTGGATCGGCTGGTTGAGGGCGCTCGCGTGCCGGTCTGTCGCTTCGAGGGGCAATCAGAGGTCATTGTCACGGCGACGTTGTTCGAGCGGGAGGTTGCGGGTATCGGCGTCGCGAGGCGGAGGCAGATGCCCCTACGGCTCGCCTGGGCGCTGTCCGTCCACAAATCTCAGGGCATGGGATTGAAACAGGTAAGGTTCGACCCTGCGAAGACCTTCGACGACGGCCAGGTGTACGTGGCGCTCTCGCGCGCGACGACAATGGAGGGCCTCTCGCTCGTGTCTCGGGTTCTGCCGCGGCACCTGCGATGCGATAGCCGCGCGTTGCGCATGATTCGGTACCTCGATAGCCTCCTTGCGGATGGCGCCGCCGACGTCCAGCTGCCCGCGAATCCGCCGGAGGATCTCGTTAGGACTTGGGAGCAGCGGCCTCCGAAGATCCGGAGACGGAGTTCTATGGCGCGCGCGATAGGGTCCTCGTTGTTTTAAGTATGATTGTTGTGGTGTGGATTTTACTCAGTCGCGAACGGGTCCTCGTCAGGACCACTCCGCCGTTCGCTAGCGTCAGACACACTAGCAAGTCAAGGTGCCTCGCGATCGGCGTCTACGCCCGTAGCCTCATACCGTCTCCACGCAAGCTCAAGAAGTCTCCAAAGCCGGTATAAATGATCCTCACACACTGCGCCGCCTGCGCCGCCCCGCTGGGCCTAGCCTTGGGGAAGAAATGCGGCCGCTGTAGCACACGCTACTGCGGGCCTGCGTGCCAGGAGCAGCACTGGAAAGAGGGCGGCCACGACCAGCTCTGCAAATTGATTAAAAAAGCTGGCGGCGCCGAACAGTATAATGCCAACACAAAGTACACGGAGGCAGTATCGGTCGCGGCGGAGGCGTGCGCGGAGGACACGAAGGGCCAGACGTGCTACATCTGCACGCAGGCCCTCCATTGGAAGACGAAGGAGGGTCTCGTGCGCATGTGTGCGTGCCGCGGGACGGCGGGTTTCGCGCACGTGTCGTGCCTGGCGGAGCAGGCGAAGATTTTAGTGGATGATGCAGAGGAGAGGAATCTGGACTACGAAATCAGGGATTCGAGGTGGGCCCGGTGGACCGCGTGCGGCCTGTGCGAGCAAGAGTACCACGGCGTCGTGTTGTGTGCGCTCGGGTGGGCGTGCTGGAAGACCTACGTGAGCCGGCCAGAGGACTCGAATACGATCCGGACTTGTGCGATAGGAGTTCTTGCGCATGGACTTGGGGATGCGGGGCGTCACGAGGAGCGGCTTCAAATCCAACAGACACAGTTTTCCACTCAAATGCGCTTGGGCTTATCAGAGCAAGAATTGCTGGCCACGAGATGTAACATTGCGGTATGCTTAGAAGAACTCGGGCGTGACGAGGAGGCCCTAGCATTACGCCGCGAGTGTTATGCCACGTCGAAGCGGCTTAACGTAGCAAATCCTGGTGACTTATATCGACGCGTGCTAAACCTTTCCAAGTCGTTACTCGACACACACCGTCACACTGAGGCGAGGTCATTTTTACGAGAGCAGCTCCCAAGGCACGACGCGCGCTCGGTCCAGCAGATGACACACTTTTCAAGCTTCGCTGGAATTACGCCCTTTTCTCTTTGCGACACTGGCGCTTCCGAGAAGATGTGCTCGAGGCTACGACTCTTCTTGAGGAGCTATCCTCGACGGCGCAGCGGGTCTACGGGCCCTCGAATCCCGTAGCCGCGGGCGTCAAGAGACCTCGCGCACGCACGGCGAAAGCTCGCATCGTCCACTGACTACCCTGAGGTCCGCGCCCGCATTCTAAGAAATCCACTATACTCAGTAGTCGCGGCGGTCTCGTCCGCGTCGCGGTGCCAGGACCACTCCGCCGCCGCCGCCACCTGTTCCGCCTCCTGACGGACGTCTTCGCGGCCGAGCCCTACGAGCGGTCGCCGAAGAAAAAACAACGCGTAGCCTGACTGAGGCCTCAAGTCGGCGGCTCGCGCGCCAGAAAGCTCGAGCCGACCGCCTCCGCGGCCCGGGACCACGACGGACCGGACCCATTATCTTATCCCCCCCCACCCCAATCGCGAACGTCGTGCACATATGCCTATTTGGTCGCGGCGGCCTCCTCCCCCGGGCCCGCCGCGCCGCCGCGAGAAGCGTCCCGCGGTGTCCATATAAAACTTTATCTTAGTATGTCTCCTCGCGCGGCGTACGAGCCCGCGCCTCGTCGATGGCGTACCGTGGCGTTTAGACTGCGGCGCGCCCCAATGATTCGCCTACGGTCCCCCGGGCGTCATCGCGGCCACCATGTCGCAAACGGAGCTCACGTCGCGGCCGCCTTCGCGAGCGGCGAGCCTGTCTCGCGCAATTCGCAAGTCGTGCTCAATACCCACTACAGCCGGGTTTGCGGCACCGAGAACGCGCCGCGCGGTCCGTGCTGTCTCCTTGAGCGTAGTCTCGGCCTCGCGGAGTTCGTCGAGCGTGGCGCCGGCGTTCAGGTAGAGCGCCCTCGCGTAATTCCACCTCATCTGGAGCGTGAGCTCATTACTCTCGCCGAGAATGCGTCGCGCCACGGGCATCTCTTTGCGTAGCAGCGTCCTGGCTTCTTCGAAGCCTCCTAGATGGACAAGGGACGACGCGTAGTTCAGGGCTGTTACGAGGGTCTTTGGACATTCTTCGCCCTCGAGCCTCAGGGATCCAGAGTATACCTTTTGCTGCATACGCAGGGCCTCTTCAAATCGTCCAAGCTGTCGATATGAGAGCGCAAGATTGCTCTGCGCGGCGAGTATATTGGCTTCTGGTGCGCCAAGGCGCCGCAGCATAGCCAACTCGGCCATCCTTACGGACAACGCGTCCTTGTCGTGATCTCCACCGTGCAAACCGTTCCCAAGCTGCCTCAACGCCAGTACCGAACCACATCCTCCTCCGGCCGCCCCAAGTATGTCTTCCAGCACGCCCACCCGAGCGCGCACGCCACGACGCCGTGGTAGTCTTGCTCGCACAGACTGCACGTGTACCACCGCGTCCACCTTTCAGTCTTCGCCTCGTGATCCAAATTGCTCTCCTCGACTTCCGCGACCAAAATCTTCGCCTGCTCCGCCAGGCACGACACGTGCGCGAAACCCGCCGTCCCGCGGCACGCACACATGCGCACGAGACCCTCCTTCGTCTTCCAATGGAGGGCCTGCGTGCAGATGTAGCACGTCTGGCCCTTCGTGTCCTCCGCGCACGCCTCCGCCGCGACCGATACTGCCTCCGTGTACTTTGTGTTGGCATTATACTGTTCGGCGCCGCCAGCTTTTTTAATCAATTTGCAGAGCTGGTCGTGCCCGCCCTCCTTCCAGTGCTGCACCTGGCATTCAGGCCCGCAGTAGCGCGTGCTGCAGCGGCCGCATTTCTTGCCCAAGGTTAGCCCAAGCTCGGTGGCGCAGACGGCGCACTGCGTGAGGATCATTTACAGCCTCGGGCAGCCCGATGGCGTCGATACAAGCTCCCTTTTTACATGGAGGCCAGCCAGGCCACCGCGAACCCGAATTTGACGATTTAAAAAAGCAGGCGTTGATTCGACCGTTCCACACATCCGCCGCACGCGTGGACGCCTGCGCGGTCGCCCGCGAAGGACCCCCAGATGTGCTGCCATCTTAAAAGCTGCCGCACCGGCTGGCCGCTTTGGGGCTGCTCGTCGCGCACGCAGCAGCCGCCAGGCACGCGATAGGCCTTCGCGCACGAGGCCTCGCAACGACTCTGCGCTCGGGACCACTGCCCACGGACGGAGCGGCCCTGGGCAGCGTGTAGCAGCAGACACCCATACGCAAGATGCCGGCCGAGGCGAAGGATGACGCCGCTCCGAAACGTAAATCGGAGGGCATCACCGTGTTTTTAAGGATGCGCCCGACGAAGCACCCGTCGAAGTTTTATGACGTGGGCGACAACGAGGGCAAGGGCCAAAGTCTGAGGTGGGACATTCCCCCAGACGCGGTGACCAAGGACGGCGAGTACATCAACAACACGAAGACGCAGTGGGCTTTTAAATTTGATCAGGTCTTGCCCATGGACATCTCGCAGGCGCAGGTGTTCGACCGCGTCGGGAAGCACGTCGTCCAGAACGCATTGGATGGCTACAACTCTACCGTGTTTGCGTATGGCCAGACCGGTTCGGGCAAGACCTTCACGATTACTGGTGGTTCCGAAAGATATGAGGATAGAGGTATAATACCAAGAGCTCTCAGTATGATCTTCCAGGCCTTTCGGGAACGGTCGGATTGTAGCTGGTCCGCCCATGTGTCGTATATGGAAATATATAATGAGCAGGGCTTCGATTTGTTAAATGAATCTTCCGGAGCGAAAGCATTGCAAGATTTGCCGCGGGTGCGCATGATGGAGGACGAGCACGGCAACTTCCATCTGAGGTCCGCGACGCAGCGTGGATATTGAGCCTTACGCCATCGACGCGACTCGTCTCCAGGAATGATGGCGGTGGGTGGTCCCGTTTTCGATTTTGAGCTGTTTCGGACCGCGTCGGAGAGTACGCTGTCGCGTCGATGGCGTCTTCGAGACCGTGTCCACGCAGGAACCTCTCCATGCACCGCGCCACCAGTGAAGAGGAGGCCCTCAATTTGTTATTCTTGGGAGACACGAACCGGGCCATCAGTGAAACCGCGATGAACCAGGCGTCGTCCCGAAGCCATTGTTTATTTACCGTATTTTTGGAATGTCGGGGCGCGGGCGGCTCCGACAAGGTCCGCCGATCGAAATTACATCTCGTGGACCTGGCGGGGTCCGAGCGCGTCCACAAGACGAAGAGCGACGGCATCACGCTCAACGAGGCCAAGTACATCAACACCTCATTGTTTTATCTCGAGATGGTCATTGTAGCTTTGAATGAGAAGAACAAAAAAGCTCGGGACCACATTCCTTATAGAAACAGTATGATGACTTCCGTTCTCAGAGATTCATTAGGAGGCAACTGCAGAACAGTTATGATCGCGACGTGCTCCGCGGAGAAGCCCCAGACCGAGGAGTCGATCTCTACGTGTCGCTTCGCGCAGCGGGTGGCCCTGGTGAAGAACGACGCTGTCCTTAATGAAGAGACGGATCCTTCCGTCCACGATAGCACGTTGAAGAGCGAAGTTTCGACATTACGAGCGGAGATCGGCTACTTGAAGGGCGAAGCGGGCGAGGGCGACGAGCTGACCGATGCGGAAAGAGCTGAGTTGCATAGTGCGTGTGAGGTCTACGTGAAGTCGCGGGACCCGGACGAGACGTTGCGCGTCGCGCCCTTGACGTTAACGCGCATCCGGGACTGCTTCGCGCTGCTCAAGAACATGGTCCTCCAAGCTTTAGCTTCGCAAGGCACCGGCGGCTCGACGGACGAGCAGTTGAAAGCTACTCTGAAAGAACGCGACAACGAGATCGCCATTTTGGTGAACATGGTCCGCCAGGCGCGCGGCGGCGGGACCGCGCCGACGCCCTCCATCGCGAGCGAGGCGAAGGAGTTCTCGCCACCTTCGTCAGAGAAGAAAGCTGAACCTGTCCGACGGCTGGACCCGCGGGAGCAGTTAGCTGAAGACCGCGCGAGGATGAAGCATCGGTTGCCCGATGAGGTGGCAGGTGTCTCCATCTATGTGGACGATGCGGAGGTGCGAGACGATCCGAAACGAGCTTGGTTGTATTTCCGCGAGAAATGTAGAATAGCCCACGTCCTCGAGGACAACAAACGCGTCCTGAAAGAAAAATACTGTGAGGCCAAAGCGTGTGGCGAGAAGGTCAACGCCACGCGGAAGGCCATTGCGTATTTGAAGCAATCTATAGAGGCTATTCGTAGAGAAAGAGCAATAGAGGGAGTGGTCAATGAGGACGACCTCCAAAAGGCCGACCCGGAGGAGCAGCGGAAGATCGACGCCATCGCCCAGGAGAAGGAGGTCTACAAGCAGAACTTTGAATCATTGAGACGCTTAAAAACTGAGATCGAGCATGTGCAAAAAATGTTGGAGTCAGGTCGGAAAAAATTGCAGAAGGAGTACGACGAGTGGTACGCCCACGTTTTAAGGAGGGGGCACAACAAACAACCGACGAACGCGTGGGCGACGCCGCCGGCCTCGCCCGCGCAGTCCGCGGTGTCGCCCACGCAGTCGTCGCAGCCCAAAGAAGAGGACGACAACGAGGACGTCCGAGCATTTTATGCCGCGAAGGCGGAACTGGAGGCTCTTAGGGCGAAGCAATAACGGGATCTTGTTTAATTATTATTAAGTTAGGCTAGGCGTCGGCGCGCCGGGCGCCGAATAAAATGCGCTTGTCAGACAAATGTCAGCAGGAACGGCAGCGGCGAGAAGCCCATGACAACCAGGACGACGAGCTTGACGATGTGCTTTCGCAATCTAGCGATTGTCAGCCGCGCCGCACAACCGACCCGCGCGAGCGGCCGTTTCTTCGTCAGACATGCCGCTCGAATGACCGCCACGGTGTCTTTGGCCAGGGGCGCGACCTGTGTGGACATCAACCGGTATGCGTCGATGGCGTGGGGCGCCCGAAATTTGATTTCCACACAGGGCGCGACGGGCTCGGGCGGCCGGCGCAGCGCGGCGCGGCGCCGCGACTCGCGCGACAGCGCCGGCGCCGCGCCGGCGAACACACAAGCAAACGCGACGGCGCCCGCGGCGAAGAGGTAGCCGCGCCGCCGCCGTTTAGCGGTCGGCGAATTCGCGGCGTCGTCGAGGCCGAAGGCTAACAGCAAATGTTTGGAAGGCGTAGTCGGCGTCGACGGCGTCCTCTGTAAGCTGCGCCAGGACTCGTCCCTGACGACCGGCGGTCGCTCGACGGTCGCGGGGTCCCAGGAGACCTGGCGCCTCACGGGCGTCTGCATCGCGGCGCGCTCCGCGGCCTCGAGGCGGTCTAGCAACGCTTCGAGGCGGCGCTTGGCCTCGGGGTCGATGGTGGCGCGCGCGAGCGTGTCGCGCAGGTCCGCCCCATCGAGGTTAGTGCCGCCGTTGGGCATGCGCACGGGCGTCCGCAGCGTCGGTGGCGTTTGGAGAGGCGTCTCCGCGGCGAAGTCGGCCAGCGCCCTTTCCTGTGGCGTCTGCGGAACGGCAACTTCCTCGCTGCGCAGCGCCGTAGGCGTGCTCGCCGCGGCGGGCGAGTAATAGATGCTCGCTGGCTTGGATTTGCGGGGCGTTTCTTTTTTCTTGCGACGGAAGAGGCGCTTCATGGCTGTGCTGTGGCGCTAGCCCAACGATGGCGTACGCGGCGCGTTTTATGCAGCAACTTTTTTGAGTCTGTGCGGTTTTGGGTCTTAGCAGGCTCCAAAACGCTTGAAATTTAGGCAGCAGTTGCAGCAGGCCGTGATATGGCTGCCAGATGTGTAAAAACTGCTCCTGTTGCCTGTAATGCCTCTTTTTGGCTCAGAGCAAATTGCTTGCCAAAAAACCTGATTTGATTGCGTAATTAATTCGTCCTGCGTTGCGCCTTTTATCTATCTCAGGGGGCCTACATTGACTAGGAGACGCATGCTAAGCACCTCTCGAGCTCGCCTCGACGACAAGCATCAAGCATCCACTCAGCCTGGATTTGGACCACGATTGCGGCCGCTATATCGACGCGCCTTGCAAGCATTCATCGCGAAACGATACTACGGCTACTCGCGAACGAATAGCTGCAGCAACAGCAGCGAAATAGACAGCTACAGAGCAGCAATAACACCTAGGTGGGCACAGCTCTCACAGAGGACAGGACACGAATCGCATTACGATGCCAAAACACCAAATACTGCTCCTGGCGACGACAGCCACCGCGCTGCGCCTGGCGCCGCGCCGCACCGTCGTCCGCATGGCCACCACCACCGAAGCCGAGACAAGGCCGAAGGTCGTAGTTGTGGGAGGCGGCTGGGGCGGCTTCGGCGCCGCATTGGCTGCGGCAGAAAATAACTGCGACGTCACTTTGATTGATGCGGGCGACCCGACGAGCGGCATGACGACGGACAGCGGCAAGCCGTTCGAGCCCGGCATGAGGGGCTTCTGGAAGGACTACCCGAACATCAATCAATTAGGAGACGAGCTCGGTATTGAGGGAGCGTACACGGACTTCACGGAGAGCAGTTTCTTCTCGCCCGATGGTCTCGAATGCACCGCTCCTGTGTTTAGTGGTAGTAGGGAACTACCTTCCCCACTCGGACAGGTCTTCGCGTCGTTCGACCGCTTCAAGAGGTTGCCTCTGAGAGATAGAGCGTCGATCGCGGGACTATTGGCGGCGATGCTCGACTTCAACAGAACGCCGGAAATTTTTGACCTTTATGATCGGATGACGGCGTACGAGCTCTTTCGGCGCGTCGGCGTCACGAAGCGACTCGTCGATGATTTTCTCAGGCCTACTTTGTTGGTGGGGTTGTTCAAGCCGCCCGAAGAACTGTCGGCAGCCGTCACGATGGAGCTGTTGTACTTCTACGCCTTGGCGCACCAGACGTCCTTTGATGTCCGATGGCTCGCTCGTGGGACGGTCCAAACGACTTTGCTGAAGCCGCTAGCTGATCGATTAGTAGAGATGGGTGTAAAAATAAAACCGAGAACGTTCGTCACGCAACTCACGTACGAAAATGAGCAAGTGACGTCCGTAAAAACGAGCGAGGGTTCGGTGGCCTGCGACGCCGTCGTGCTCGCTTTAGGTGCAGGGGGCATGAAGCGCGTCCTAGCTTCTTCTACGGAGCTGTCGAAGGCAGCGCCGGACCTAGCAGCGTCGGCCTCATTGAACGCTATTGATGTGGTCGCCGTGCGACTCTGGCTCGATCGTACTGTCAAGACAGATACACCAGTAGGCGTTTTTGCCAAGTTTCCGGAGCTACGCGGTGCTAGACCTGTGTGGAAATCGACCAAGTCATTTCTCGGCGACGACGCGGCCGTTCTGGTTCCGTCGAGCTGTCGCCACGCCATCGAGGTGTCGCGTCGATGGCGTGGAGGTCGACGCGAAACGCGCCGTAAAATTTTGATTTCCACACAGGCGCGGGCGGGACCTTCTTTATGTTGGACCAGCTCCAGAAAGATAATTTGGAGGAGTTGTGGGGTGATGATGACGTGCAGGGTTCCGTGTTGAGTGCGGACTTTTACAATTCGGGTGCGATCGCGCCTCTTTCTGATCAAGCGATCGTCGAGCTCGAGATGAAGTTACTCTCAGAGGCCTATGCTGGGTTCAAGGACGCCAAAGTCGTCGATAGCTGCGTCAAGCGCTACCAGGGCGCCGTGTCGTGGTTCTCGCCTGGCTCGTTCTCGAAGCGGCCGCCCCTCGCTACTTCGGTGAAGAACGTCTGCTGCGCGGGGGACTGGGTGCGCATGGGGTCTCGAGAGCACGGCGCGAAGGGCTTGTGCCAGGAACGAGCTCTTGTTTCTGGATACGAGGCGGCGAACGAATTGGCTTCTCGCGGAGTCTTGAACGGGAACCGGCGCATGAAGCAAAGGCTGGAGATCCGCGACGACGAGCCGGCCTACACGATGGGCGTGCGCGCGTCGTCCGTGATCCAGGGGGCCCTCGATCGACTGGGTGTTGGGTCTGTATGGGTCCGCTAAGTTAGTTGTGTTTCTATAATGGTCTCGTCGATGGCGTGCTGCGGCGATGTCGTTCGGCGCTGCAGCCTCGACCGTAGGCAGGCAACCAGTAGCGCTAGTGTTACGGTGCTAGGACTAGTCGAGGCAAACAGCAAAGGCACGAAGGCACACAACTAAGCGATGCGGCAGCCGCCCTCCTCCTCTTTCTCGACGATGTCAGACTCCTCAGCGGGCGCCTCGACGTCCTCACCATCCGCCGACTTCGAGCGCGGCCGCCGTTTCGGGCCGCCCCGGCCGCCCACGGCGCGCTTGTGCGTCGACTCGCCCGCATCACTGTTCACGAGGTGGAACCAGCACAACGCGAAGAGCGCGATCACGAGGCACATGACGATGGCGAAGAGCATGAGCTTCATGCGCGTGCTGCTCTTTTCGAGTCTACGGTGGCCGGCCTCGTTTTGCATCAATGCGTCCGCCGCGAACTGGAGCGCGTCCATGGCGTCGGAGATCATCGTCGCTCACCTATGGGTCGCAGCTGTGCGGTCGTCGCGCGTGCGGCGCGTATGCGTATGCAACTCTCTGGGAAGCAATTTTTGTCTGCCTTGGGGCAGCGCGCGCGGCAGCCCGCGTATTGAGGCGCGCACCGCGAATTGTTCACGTACCTTCCTTGGGCCGCAGCGGCGTATAGAGTGCGATCCGACCGATGCTGTCACGGTGCTTTTTGGTGCAAAGTGCGGGGCTGCGATCCTCGTCGAACGGGAAGAGTCGTCGCGCGGCTCGCCATAGCATTCTTCGGCGCGCCCGAGAGTTGTCAACGGAGCATCCTCGTGGCGGCCGGAGCAAAACTGAGCAATCCGGAGAGAGAGCTGCCTCTCGGCGCGGCGCCGCAAAAGCACGGACCGCAAGGCAATGCCGGTCGAGGGCAGCCCCGACGAGCCGTTGCTGCCATCGATGCGTGCCGTTGTGTGCTAGCCGTACATATATGAGGCTGCTATGGGGCTGCTCTCTGAGTGTCGTCATGCGAGACATTGAGTGACACGAGGCGTATGATGAGGCTGCTGTCTGTGGGCGTGCTCGCGCTGGGCCCGATATCTGCGGAGGCGAACGGCTGCTACTGGACGAAAGTAGTCGTAGAAAACAACGTAAAAACGGTGCACAAGGGCTTCCGCGACCCCTTGAAAAGGAGAGGCTGCCGCTGGAATCATGATAGCGGACTGAGACCGCCCGAGGCGTATGCGCTGGAAGTGGCCATCTTGGAACGCTTAAACGAACCGCGCAACGCCAGCCAATGTACCGGGAGGTACTTTCCGCGGTTGTTGCGGCGGCACGACAACAATCTAAGCTTCGTGCAGTCGTACGACGGGACGAACTTGTTGGAGAGCCCGTCGACGGCGCAATGCTCATTATCAAACGAGGACCTGACGCGCTTCGCGACGTGTGCGGAAGCGTTACTGGAGGCGGCGCACGTCGTCCACTACGACCTCAAGGCCAAAAACACCGTCATCTCTGGTGACCAGCTGACGGCCATCGACTTCGACCTGGCGACGCTGGATGGACGGCCGTCGCTCACGGACTTGAGTGATAGGCGCTACCGGACGCGGACGCGGACGGCGTACGGCCCCGCGCTGCGGGAGGCGCGCGCCGCGCGGTGCGCGCTCGAGCGTCGGTCCGCGGTGCTCCGTGATCGAGAGGTGCGCGGCCCGACGCACGTGTCGGCGCGCCTGCGGCAGCGCCGCGAGGCCGTCGAGGCGGCGCGCGGCCGGCAGCGCGACTTCCGCCGCACCAGTCCCGCGTCTGCGGGCGGCGCGGCGGCAGTCGAAGCCGCCAGACGATCCGTCGTAAGAGCCTAGACCTAGCGTGCGGGTGCCAGCTCTCCGACGGAGGCGCCGCGGCGCCACGGCAAATAGACGCCACCACGACACACGACGGGGCGCGCACGCCGCCGCCGCGAAGCCTAAGGACACGGGGGCAGCGCCACCGAGGGCGCCGCACCGCCCGCGGCCGAGCACGCAAGGGGCAGCCCCACAACGCCAAGGAGCCAATCGGTCGCAACGCTAAGGGATGTACAGCACGCGGGGCAGCACGCGCGCCAACTGGGCCCACGGCCACACGCGCAGCGCCCTGGACCCCTCCATCAAGCTCCAGGGCTACCCTAATACTTACTCAGCCATCGGCGAGTTCCACCGGCAGGACCTAGATCGGCACGCGCTGGATCCTTTACATAGGCCGTTCCGGGACCACTCTAGAAGGAGAGAGTACCCGTCGGAGACGCGGCTGTGCCCGGACGTCCCTGTGCAACTCGAACCGCGTTTACCGGACGACCGGAAGGCGAGCTGGCTGCCCTTTGAAAGGCAGTCTATCCAAGAGCAGGAGTTCGAAGATGTATTGGATGAACTAGACCAGCGCTTCAACGTCTCGGCGCGGTGTGCTAGACGTAGACGATCAACTCTGAGAATATCGAAGCAGGACCAGGAGGACAATACCGTGTATGAGGACTTCGCGGAAGAGGACGAAAAAGTAGACGTACTGGCGTTGAAGAACGCGTCGCGCTTCGGCGACCCTTCTACAAACTTAAAGAAGGACAAGGACACGCTCCAAAAGATGGAGGACTACTTTTCGTCAAGGGCTACTTTCGAGGAGCCGGGGTCGAGGCCGGGATCCGCTGGAAGTAGACCCGGCTCGTCGAGACCAGGATCTAGACCAGGATCGCGCGGATCGTCTAGGGGAGGCTCTAGGCCATCTTCTCGAGCGCAGCAGCGCGCCGCCGAGGCTAGAGCAAAATATTCGCAGCCTAGAGATGAATGGGACTTGAGGATGAAAAAATGGATCGACGGGAACCGGAGGCGCATCCAGGCGATCGAGCGAGAGAATGCAGAGTATGAACGGCGCCTCTCACTCCGAAACTCGCGCATGAGCCGCGGCAGTTTGGACGACCGACGGCGGTCCCAGTCGTCGCTGCTCGACGCGCCGCTGGGCCTGCTCGGCGACACGACACAACACGCGAAGACAGAAGTCGAGCCGCGCAGCACGATGGCGTTTATTAAGACCTAAATTATAACTCGCCGTAGGCGCTCGAGACCGATCGTTTTCGACGGTCCCGTTCTTTCTTTCTTTTAGCTAGGTCGCGCTTGCGCTTGAGGAGGTCCTTGCGCGCCTGGCGCTGCGCTTTTAGGTTGTCCGCTTTCGTCGCTTTCTTGCCCTCCTCGTGCTTGCGGCGCTGCCACTCGCGCTGCTGCTTCGTGCGCCTGCGTTGTTACGCTCGTGTGTGGGCCCCGCGCCGGCGACGCGACGCCATTCTGCGACGTTGTCCACCCCCGCACGCCATCGATGCGACGCCCTTCGCTGCTCGACGGCGCGTCTCTCGGCCGGCCGCGCTCGCCGCGACTGCGATGAGACGCCGCATCCGCACGCCTTCTGGTGCGCGCGCGCCTGGTTCATGATGTGCTGCGCGTGGTGTTCCCGCGCGTGGGGCTGCGCCGCCGCTTGTACGAGCAGGGCCGCAAGCCAGAAGAATATGAGGGGCTGCCCCAGCGCTGCGAAGCGCCGCCGTCGGCGCCGCCGGAAGTCGCGCATGGGTAGCATGGCTGCCGCAGTGTGTTTTTGAAGCAAATGGGCAGCAATGTGGCTCAAAATCGGTCCGCTGCGCTTGAGATCTCGACGAACTGCACGGGTTTTCTGCGCGCGGACCCGAAACTCGGCCAGGAGGCGTAGCGAGGCCTCTCCTGCAGTCTCGCAAAGTTCCAAGGCCGGGGTGGAGGGGCACTCATTTGAGCAAGGCATCTCAGAGAGGCCGCGCGCATAGGCTGTAACAATAACACACTGCAGCCCTTCGACGCGTTCGCAGCGGAAAGCGCGAGCTATCCATACGCCAAAGCGATGCCCGCGAAGAAAGCCGCCGCCGGCACGCCTGCGGCGAGGTCGCCGCCCCCAAAGTCGGCGCGCCAGGAGGTGCGGCAACTGCGCGGCGAGCTCGAGGATCTCTTGCAGGACATCGACGCCGACGACGCGGCGCCGGCGCCCGGGCCGGGCGTCGTCGACGCAGCCATTTTTGATTCCGGCGACCACGATCGAGAAAGTTTAGCAAGGGAAGCGCTGCGACGAGCATTAGCCCAGGAGCAGGACGCGCACCGGCGGACCGCTGCTGGTGTTGACAGTGTGAGGCTGGAGGCGGAGGAAGCGAGGGCGCACTTCCAGGTCGCGCTCGCGACGGAACGAGCAGAAACGGTCAGACTGAGGAGTTTAGTGAGGAAGCTCTCGGTCGCCTCGTCGGGCCAAGCTCTGGTAGATGACTACGAACGCCAATTGGAGAAGCTCAAGAAGCGCAACGCGCGGCTGCAACGTAGGAATGTGCAATTGGAACTGGCGCGACGCTCGTCTACAACAGCAAAACCGACGCCACTGCTGCGCGTCGCGAAGCGCCAGGCCAAAGAACTGAAAAGGCTGGAGACGGAGAACGACTTGCTGAAGAAGAAGAACCGGAAGCTGCCTCTTGCTTTACGGATAGCCAAGTCGCAGACGTCCGTCGCGACGCGGAGAACGAACGAGGTCCAATCTCACCAAAAATTGTTAGCTGATGAAAGATTAAGGGCCGCGGCGTTGCAGGGTCGCAACGAGCTCTTGGAGGCGGAACTGAGGCTGTGCCAGAGCGACATCCGAGATTTGTCTTCGGATCGGGCCGCGCTTGTAGCTAAATTAGGCCAGCTGCGCGACTTCGTGAACGCTCTACCGGCGGCGCGGTTTTCTGATTATCAGCAGGACGAGCCGAAGCGGGGCGGCGTGCCGCCGCCTCCTAGACGGCGGAACTTCGCGGCGCCCGGGCCGCCGCGGCCGCCGGTCGGGCCGCCGCCTTGCGACGAGGCGCGTTAGTTTTCGGGTAATGGTAGTTTGAGGTATGCTTCTGTGGTGTGGGCGCGCGGTGGGCCACCTTTGTGTCTAGTTTTTGCACCGCGCCGCCGCGCGCCGGCCGATGGCTGGCCAACGCGCCGCCGCCGTGGTTTGTAGGCGTACAGGGGACGGCTCTGGGGCCGCCCGGCGAGCTTTGAGCGGGAAATAGGGGGGTCGGCCGCGGAGGCTCGATTTGGGTGCGCCGTCAAGGAGGTGAGACCGCCCTATTTACTCGGTGCCTGACCGTGCATTATTCATTCGCAGCCCGTTTTCGAACTCTCTTATGGATCATCTACGGCTCGTAGCTTTTGCGTTGCGTGACGGCGGCGGCAAACAGAGGACCGCCTGCTCATCTGCTCATGGCTGGATGGCCTATTGCGGGCCATCCTAGCCGTGCGGCGCGCAGCTGTCGGGCCTCCGTGACGGCGCCGCTCGCCATGGACGCACTGCTCACTTCGTCTCGGCCGAAGGGCCTCCGTTCGCATGAACGGTACGACCTCGGACAGAGCGCGCCAGCGGAGGCCGGCCGCCCTGCGCGGCGCGCCACCTTGACGCCAGTCGGCGTGGCCTCGGCCCCAGTCTGACGCGCCTGGACGCTGCCAGGCTGTCTAGACCGTCCTTGGGTGAGCCACGAGGGCGGCCGCCTCCGGTCGCCATGGCGAGAGGCCTCCACACACCCCAGTCGCGCGACGTCGACGCGCGCCGCCGCCGGCACCCCACTCACCCCCTACGAACGAAACGCAGGTCGTCACGATGGCGCGGACCGTCGCGGCGTTGGCCCTCGTGGCCGGGGCCTCCGCCCTGGTGGCGCCGGTCTCGAAGGTCTCGAAGGTCGTCGAGAAGTACACGGACTCCACATTAAAATCGTCGCCGGGCGGCTTCATGGAGCAGGGCACGGAAATGTTCCAGGAGCAGTTCCCCGAATTTAACAGCTATGGCTGGGGCGTGTCCGTCAAGGCGGAACGGTGGAACGGGCGCCACGCCATGTTCGGCTGGGCCTTCATCATCGCGACGGGCTACTGCAAGGCCCACGGCCTCATCCCCGACCCCGAGAAGCTCTTAGATTTCAAGCAGTGGGGCACGCTCGCCATCATCTCCGGCGGCAAGGGCGGCGGCATCACGATCACGAACGAGCGCGCGTGCATCCTCGTCGCGAACATCCACTTTTTGGTGGTGTCGCTGTGTGCCGCGTTCTGCCCGCTCCCGTTCCAGGACACGCTCCTCCTCGAACCGGGGGAGCCCGACGAGGAGCCCGCCGGTCTGGTGCCGGCCTTCGACACCGGATTAACCCCGCGGCGGCTCTGAACGGCCGTTTGGCGTGCTCGGCCTCATTATCTTCTCGGCGTACAGCATGATCTACCAGATCCCGTTCCTGAACGCTTAGTGGACAACGCGCTCGGCGGGTTGCTGCTGGCGCCGGCGGGCGGCGCTGCGGCGGCGGTCGCGGACGTGGCCGGCGCCGGCGACCGAGGCGGCGCCGGTCGCCTAGCATAAGTTCCCTGGTGGTGGGGCTCGTGTAACGCATCGGACACTGTCTTAACCTTGCCGCGGCGGCGGCGTGCTGGCCAGGACTTGACTTCCAGAATTTCTGCGGCACGGGTTTTTTTTTTGCTCTCCGAACTCATTTTGGCTCTCGGTCGCAACAGACGATAGAGCTAAGCTGGTGGATGCAAGACACTCAAGACACCTTCTACAGGTCGAAATTTTCACAAAAAGAGCGGTATCAGGCGGCACCGCAGCAGTCCTAGCTCACATGGAGGCCTCACTACATGTAGTGCAGTGCGCTCGCGGCGTTGCGGAGCTCAGGCGCCAGAATGTGACACCCGCGAAATTGCGCGGCCTCAAGGTGGCTTTACGTAGACAGAATTGTGCGACCATTGACGGCGACGCGCTGCAAAAAGCACTCGCGACACAGAACTTGCGGATGAATGACGCGAACGCTGCAGCGTTCATTAGGGAGGCGGCGAGGCGGGCCGCGAACAACGAGGAGGGCGCGCCGACGGACGCGCCTTTAATAGGTGTCCTCACTTTGCTCGCGGACCTCTTCGCGCCCGGTTCACAAGCGCCGGCGGCGGCTCCGGCCACCGTGGCGCCATCGGTGGTCGTCGGCGCCGCAACCGAGGAAGCGGAGCGCGCGCAAGCGCCGTCCGCCGACTCAGCTTCGCCACCACCTCCCGCGCCTGTGGAAGACGTGCGCACGGAAGTCGAGCGACTTATAAACTCATTGCGTTCCAGGCAGGGTGCAGGGAAACCCGCTACCACAAAAGCCGTTAAGGCTTTGGGCCAAATCGCCAAGACATCCGCCAATCGTGCCTTGATTACCGACGCCGGTGGCATCGGGGCTCTCTTGTCGGTAGTGACGAACGACGGTGGTATTGATTTAAAGCGGCGCGCCGTGGGAATATTAGGGCAACTCGCCAGTGGGAATAAACTCGCCTGCGACGCTATTAAGAAGGCCGGCTGCATCTCGCCGCTCCTTGAATTCGTGACAACTGCCGGGAATCTCGGTGAGAACGATGAAGACGGGGGGCAGAAACTCCGTCTCGCGGCAGCCGCCTCAAAGGCGTTGGTGGTCATTGCTGGCGACGACGGCGCCACTCGTGCCACCATTAGTGAGGCGCTCGTAGTATTATTTTCAACCACGTCGCCCCCTACTCAGACTCAGGCTTTGCAGGCCTTGGGTGCGTTCGTCAGAAAAGCCGCCAATTGTGACGCCATCGTCGAGACCGGTGCCATCCCGCGGCTCGTGGAAATCGTGGCGAACGGCTCGGAGATTGGCCAGAGATCTGCTGCAAAGGTGTGGCTAGAATCGCCTACGATGCCCGCAAGAGTGCCGTGATCATCGCCGCCGGCGCTCTCGCCGCTCGTGACAGTACTGAGGAACGGCAAGGCCGACGACAAGGCGGCTGCCGCCACGCATTGCGGTCTCGCCCACGACCATGAATCCAAGGCTGCGATCATCGCAGCCGGCGCTATCGAGCCGCTCGACGGAATGCAGAAATACGGCACCCCACCTGCAAGCAGGAGGCCGCGAAGACGTTGCATGCGCTTGGCGAACGGGTACTAGACGGAGGATGCCGGTCGCAACTGAGGGATGAGAACGCGACGCTCAAGCGCAAACTCGAGCACTACGAGCCCAAGGTGGTCGATCTGACTCAGGACGACGACGCTGGCGACGACGCCGCGCCGCCGCCCGTCGAAAACGAGCTGCTCACACAACACGCGCGGGCGACGAGCGAGCGCCTGGTCGCGGTCAAGCAGGAGGCGGCGGACGAACGCGAGCGGGCCGACTTCCAGGGGACGAACGCGATGTATCTCACGGCACAGAAGAGCGAGCTCCAGCGACTCGTGAGCGACGCCGCGAGGGCGCTCATCGAGGCGGACGTCCCCACGCACGAATGCCCGGATGACAAGACGCCCTTCTACTATATGCTCGAGTCGCACCGCGACGACGGCAAGCAGACGGTACCCTGGAACCCCGAAGCCGGCCGCGCCATGACGCTGGCCGAGGGGATCGCGTGGCTCCGGAACAACCCGCCATCCAAAAAGCGCCGGACGAGGCGCCCGGAGTCCGATCGCCTCACTGACAGTCTCAGTAGCTCGAGCGTCCCACGCCGCGCGGCGGCGGGCGGGCGACGCGCCTGAGGACCTGATCGGCGCGGCCGCTGATGTGTAAGAAGGCCATGTGCATAAACACAAGTCCCCACGCCATCGCCGCGACAGCAAGCAGAAACTCGTTCTAATCTCTTATGAACACGGCAAGGGATGGGGGGAATCACACAGTCACACGGCGCCGCCTCACGCGACGACGCCGCCGCGGAGCTTCTTCGCCGCCTTGAGCAGCGCCGGCTCGACGACGCCGACGACCTTCTCGAGCAGCTCCGGGACGGGCTTGTCCTTCTTGACCTTGCAGTTGCCGCCGTCCTCGAAGCAGTGGACCTGGTTCTTCTTCTCGGGCGCCGTGTAGTCCTTGACGGTGGCCCACGCGCACTGCTGCTCGACCTTCAAGCTCCCAAACGCGACGCGGATGTAGCCCATCTCGCCCCAGTACTCGCCCCAGGAGTTCCGCACGATCCAGTACTGCTGGTCGTTCTCCTTGCCCCAGCCCACGACGGAGATGACGTGGTCGACCGTCTCAGGAGCCCTTTGTGCACGGCAATGCCGCTCTGGTACTCGAGGATGGCCGACGCGTCGATGCCGCACGAAATGGGCCCGCGCGCGTAGATCTCCTTCTGCATCGCTTTTTGACCAGAAATAGAACCGTAGTCGTCGATCGTGATCTGCGGGTAATCAGCAATTGCCGCGCAGAAGCCGCCCGCCGACGGAAAGGTAGAACAAGTCCGCGCGACGTTGATGTCGCTACAAGACCAGTCCTGGCCCTTGCAGATGCCGTCCTTGCTTTCCGACGAACAAGCTAGGTAGGGATTGGACGTCTCCAGACTAATACCTTTGCCCTCCTTGGAGAGCTTGTGGAGCCACTGGTAGGGGCCGTCGACACTTCCACCGTGGCAGGAGCCGCCTCCCCCACAATTCAGGATGTGCTGCACCGACGGGTTGAGGTCCACACCCTTAGCTTTTCTAGCGATCTTGACCCGATCGGCCAAAGCCGACACGGAGCCGTGGGCCCAGCAACTTCCACAGTACTGGGGGATGTGCTGGTTCCGCGACATCGTCAAATAATTGACGCCGTCGACATTGCCCCACGTGAACGCGTCCGGCAAATCATCGTCTTTGATCTTCTTGTGCAACAAGTCGTGGCTCGACTTGGCCGTGGCGTTGCCGCGCCAGACGAAGCCGGCGGCCTCGACCTCGTGCTTCTCCCAGACCTCTGCGAGGGGGCGCGGCGTCGGCGTACAGCGTGGCGCGTTTGATGGGGTGTGCGCGCGCACTCATCTTCGTGTGGTCAGGTGTTTTGTTCGCGTGGTGTCGGGACGCTGCGCGGTGCCGCCAACGATAGCAGAGGCAGGTGCCGATAGGAGGAGCGCGATGACGAGCTTCATTTGAGCGCTGAGGTTCTAGCGGCAGTGTACCAGGATTAATCAAGCTCTGATGCGCGGCGTCTTTTTGGGCTAGTAGCTTTGACCCTACCTCCCGAATGCAGACGTCTCAAATCAGCGCCTTCTCGGTGGGAAACTACGTAGTTCAGACAGAAAACACAGGTCACAGGCGAGGCAGAGCCAGGCGCACCGCGCGTGACCGCGCCTCGGGTCGCCCGTACGCCATCGACGAAGCTTCACGCCATCGACGACGACGCGCCACGACACAACGAATAGAAGAAGAAAACATTACTTCGCCTTCGCGGACGCGGCCTTCTCCCGCGCCCCAGATACCATCTCCGCGAGCTTCCCCTTCTCCGCTAAGACCTTGAACAGGTCCACCACCAAAGGCACGTAGTTGTGGTGGCGCCGGACGTTCTCCGCACTCCACATCTCCCGCTTGGCCACCTCTCTAGCTAGATCAGCGTCGCACTCGGCCACAGAACCAGCGTCGCCCGCGGCCTCCAACAAAGCGCGTTTTTCCTGCAACACGGCTCTCTTATCCCGGATGATGGCCATCAGATTGAACTTGATCTCTGAAGCTGAATACTTTTCGATCCTCGCTTGAATTGCGGAACGCGCCACGCCCAGCCAATCGCTACCAGACTCACCTAAATCACAAGGCCCCGGCCGCAGCCCATCCAATTCATAAACGCGACCGCCGAACGGCACGTAGGTGATGAAGTGGAACACGTCGTCGTCCTTCGTCGCCTTGCGATCATCGGACACGAACGGCTCGGGCCTCGCGAACGCGTTGTGCGCGGTTCGTATTTTTTCCGCATTTTCTATAGCTAACCCTCTCATATCAAACGGTAAGTCGGCGGCGAAGGTCTTCAACTCCTCCAGCGCCGGGCCCAGGGTCAAGCCCTCCGCGTCGGCCCTGTTCAGCAGACACCCGAGAATCGCTTGCGTGGCACACGCGTTCGACACGACCTGCTTCGCGAAGAAGAGCCCGGGCACCTCATCACAACAGGGCCGGTCGTCCTTCTCGCCCGTCCACTTGAAGAGAAAAATGAGCCCGAAGACCGGTTGGAGTTGTGCGAGTTCCGCGTCGTCCAGACTGTATAATTCGGCGAACTCGCAGCCGGACGCGCCGAACTTTTCTACTAATTCGGTAAAGACTCCCGGGTCGCTTTCTATCGTGCACCAGGACATCTTTGTGTTGCGGCGGCGGCGTAGGGGTGTAGTTGGCGCGGCGGATGCGGTGTGATCTAGCAACGGCGCAGCGGCTCAGCGTTCTGTGGCGACGCACAAATGCGATAGCGCGGCACAGATGGGCTCAACTAGCCTGATTTCCACAGCCCGCGCGCCCAGGCAGAAAAGCTAGCATGCGAAGACGCTAGCACTGCCAGGATAGGAAAATCGGAGCAGCGCCGCCCACAGCGGTCAACGGGGGGCTCGGAGGGCCGGCGGGACGTCGCCAGGCACGCGTGCAGGCTGCCCCGCTGCCCCTCTGTCGGTGACCCCATTGGTCAGGCCAATCACAAACAATGGCCGGCGGACGCGCCGTCGCCGCGCTCGTCCTCTGTGCCCGCACCGCGACAGCAACCAACGCGACGTGGTGCAGCGCCCGCAACCATCGGCGCTTAGCGGGCGGCTGCGTCCATTCCATAAGGCCAGCCCTGCCCCACGCCGCCGCGGCGCGCCTCGGCTCTTTATTACAACGGGCGTGGCAGCAAAACAGCTTCCTCTACGCCACGAACTGCCGACGAAGCGGCAACGCGTGCGAGTGCGGCAACAAGAAGATGCGCATGAGTACAAAGGACTCCGCGCCGGCGCAAGCCGCCGCTGTATACTGCAGAGATAAACGAGGCGGTTTTATTTACTCGAAGCACGAGCTGGACCGGGCTTCCACCGCCCACGCACTCCTCGAAAAAACTGTGGACGCGCTGATACGGCCACGGCTCGAAGACGCGATCGGCGGGCCCGTCGCGAACCTGACCGACTGGTTCGCGTCCGCGTTCCAGAGCGGCGGCTGGCTCGGCATCCATACCGATGTTGGATTGGGGCACGTGGCCTTCGTCCTGAACCTGACTCCTGACGACAATGCATTTAGGGGGGGTGACTTGGAGTTTGCCGAGGGCCACGTCATGGGCCACGCCGTATCTCCGAAGTTCAACAGCCTCGCGGCCTTCCGCGTCGGAAGTGGCGCGCACCCGCTGCCGCACCGCGTGACGGCCGTCGACGCGCCACGGGAGAGCCTACCCAGACTCGCGATCACGGGCTGGTACACGATTCCCGGGGCAGACCCGCGTGCCGTCAGCCCGGCGATTCTAAACGCGGAGAAGGGGAGACGGACACGGTAAACTTGTTTTTGTGTGACAGAGCGTGTTCCTCGACATTCTTAGGCGGTGAGAGCGCCTAGCGTCGCGACGACGCCGAGGAAGTCCTATATGGGGCAGCAAGGGACCGAACGTCCAGGACAAAGGGTAGGGGAAGGAATGTATGTCGACGACCGCTCCCGGCCGTCGGTGTGATGACCGCCCGCTCAGGAGGCTTGGCCAGGTAGACGCCGCAGAGGACCTGGTCGCGGTAGTCGCGGCCGCAGTGGCCGTGGCGCCCTCGCCGGCGACGAAGTGGCCTCTCGCCGCGAGGCTACAATCAGCCGTCGCCGTTTTAGAGGAGAACTTTCCCGGCTCGCAGGGCTCGCAGGCGTCGTTGCCCGCGCCACTCGAGTAAGCGCCCGCGTCACATTTCTTCTGCGTCGTCGCGCCGGACTTCCCGACGAAATGTCCCGCGGAGGCAGGCCTGCAGCTCGTCTGGCCCGGTGAGTTGGCGTACGTGCCTTTTGAGCAGTCTTCGCACTCGCGAGCGCCGGACGTGCCCAAGAATTTCCCCGCCGGGCACTGCTGGGGCCTTGACGCGCCGTCGGACGGAACGAAGAAGCCGGCGTTCGCCTTAGTAGCCGTCGTCGACGTAGCCGTAGTCATCACCGTGGTAGAGGAGCCGCCGCGACCCGGCCAGCGGCGCCCGGCCACGCAGGCGAGTTCCGCCGGCCGGCGCGCCGGCCAGGGCGCCCCAGAGCGCGAGTGCCAAAACGCCGCCAATCAACCCTCTCATTCCTCTCCGCTAGGGCTTCCCGGCGTGTGGGGAATCTCTTACAACTAGCAGGAAACAGCAGGAATATTCAAACCGTTATAGATGTCGCTCCTTCACGGGCCTGGCCGGATGAAAAACAGTGCAGCTTTGCTAGTGTCTTACGCCGCTAGGGATTTCCACGCTCTGGGCCATCAACCCGGGTTTTGGAGGATACCTGCCATGCTATTCCCTAATTTTACACTCACTCACCCCGTCATGATCGGCGACGACGACGCCCGCGGCCGCAGCGGCGGCGGCGGATACGAGGGAGACGCCGGCCCGAGCATGTCCTCATCATCATCATCGCCGAAATCGTTGTCCACGGCGAGCGGCGCCTCGTCATCGTCGTCGCCGAAGTCCGCGTCGACCGCGAGGGATTGGGGAGGCGGTTCCCACCCGCTCTGGCCCGAAGCGCACCGCTGCACCAACGAGATCTTCTCGGCGCCCTTCAAGCCGTCCCATCTTGACCCCCAGGCCTTCTTGACCTTGCCGAAGGCCAGGGCCATGGGGTCCGGGCCTGCTATAATGGGCTTCGTCAGTCGCAACACGACGTAGAGACTGGCGACGTCCCACTCCGCCTGGGACAACGATCCGGACGTGTCGGGCACGCCCATGCGCTCGAGGGATGCGCGACCCTCCGGCGTCTGGGCCCGTGCTTCGACGAACTCCGCGAACGGTGTGTAGCCGTCGACTCGTAAGCCCGCTTTCTGGGCGAGGTCGTCGATGACCTCTCTAGGTGCCAACCATTCGGGAGCGTCGACCGCCGTCGAGCCGTCCCCATCCAGCAGCCGGAACCAATATCTTAACCCACATCTTGGTGTTTCAGCACCCGGTTCCAACCCACATAATTGTAGATGTCTCTTTACTTAACCACACCTCCAGGACCCGCCTTCGACGTTTGAGGGCGTCCTTTAATAGAGTTAAACCCTTTTCATCCATAGGGGGCTCATGATCAACAACGGCAACATACCATTCTGCTATGTCCGTGGAAGGCGGCGTCATATCCGACGAGGCAGGATTCGCCGTCGATAGAATACGCGCACACAGCGCCGTGCAGTTCACCGTCGTCGCGACTAACGAACCGCCCGGTTTGAGGGCGCCAAAAACATCACTAAACAATCTTGATGCTCTTTGTTCGCTCTCGAACATGTAGTGTAAGGCGAACTGCATCGACGCCACATCAAATAAAGATGGAGGTACGGCGTAGGGTGCCGTGGACCACGTACTGTCGGCGTAGACCTGGCGCGGTGCCGCTTCTAGTATGGATGAGCCGCCCAGAGAGCATTCCACAAGGGTCACGGGCACGGCGCCCCACCGTCTCGAGTCAGATTCTAACCGTTCCACGGCGTCCTCCAGCGACGTCTTCGCGATGTCAACACCCACATATCTACCGGGCGCGGCCCGGATGAACTTTCCGAGGTCGCCGCCCTTCCCGCAGGCTAAGTCCAATATAGCTGGCGCCTCCTTGCCCTTACACGCTTGGGAAATGATCTCGGCCTTGACCCAGTTGTTCAGGCGTCTCAAGTGATAGATTCGCGTCTGGCCTCTTTCCCCTTGCTGTCTTGTTCGTTTCAGAGAATTGTAGAAGTCCGCCGCGGCTCGTTGATTGGCGTTGTCCATCGACGGTGGTGGTGGCGGTACGACGTCGGGCGGCGGCGGGAACGCCGGCGACGACGGCCCGCGGCTCGACATCGGTGAGCGCATTACGGTCAATGACGAGCTCCAAACTCCCGTCGGTCGCCGACGTTAACCAAGCACCTCGTCCCGCGTTCGCGAACTTGTTGCGCTGCCTTAACCAGGTCCCGAACTGTCTTGCTCGCTGGCCATCATCCTCAGATGAAGCTTGTAAGGGCACCACGCAACAGTCCGCCGCCGTCGCTCGCAACAGAAAAGCATGATCTCTGGAATAGGTCGTGACCTCAATATTGGTCAAAGGACAGGCCCCCGGGGGGCGAACTGCGCCGTGGAGTACCTCTCGTCCAGGACGCGCACCGCCACATCGCTCAATGAACCATCTTCATCGAACAAACAGACGGCGCGCCCGTCCCGGGCGACGGCGGGCGGGATGACGGCCGTCGGCCTTCCATCGTTGCTTCGTTGCAGCACGGCAGCTTTGCCGTACGGGTTGGGAGGTCTAGGTTTGGCCAAATCAGCACAATACGCCTCGAGCCGCGCGCGGCCGTCCGCGTCGCTTGGTACCAAAAAGCACCGTCCTCGCAGCCGCGCCCATCTTCCTGAATCTCTTTCGTAGCCGTCGCTCACGTTCACGCGGAGCACCGGCGGGAGGGCGAGGGACGCGGGCTCACATGTTAGTGATGCGATGGCGTTGCCGTCAACTTCGAGGAGGCTCATTTTTCAGCGCGCCGCGGCGCCTGGCGTCTCGGGAGGGCGCTCTGTCTCGCCGGCGGTTTCGGGACCTCCCCTGCGCGCACACGTCGCTTCCGCAGCGCGATACGCAAGGAGACGTCTTGCAGAGATGCCGCCACGTGTCTTATCGCCCTCGTCCGTCCCACACCCCTACTCGGCCGCCGCTGCGAGCTAGCGGCATGTAAGACTCTAGCAAGCAAGGAGAGCGCGTTTTTGACGTGCCCTAGCGCGCGCTGACGGCGGTGATCGCTGGCCGTGGCCACGGCAGGTGAACACTATCTGCTCGGGAATACGCTCGTGAAGAGTTTGTGCGCACTCGTGCCGCACACGCGACGCAACCAACTTGCAGTCATGATGCGACAGCTCACCATCCTGATCGCATCGATGCCTTTGAGCAAAGCTATGACCTATCCAAAGGCAGCTGTGGGCCGGCGCAGCGCATTGGGCGGCGCCCTAGCTGCAACCTTGGCGCCGCCAGCCGTCGCGGCGCCCGACTGGCTCCTCGACGTCCCGACGGAGAGCGCCGACGAAACCTTTGCGGCGGCGCGCAGCGAGCGGCTCGGCCAGGCGCCGTCCGCCGTGATGACGCCGTCGACGCAGCGCACGCAGAGCTCGCGCGAGACCTCCGCAGTCCTTGCGGCGCAGAAGGCCGCGCTCGACGGGACGGCGGCGGCCACGACGACCGTGCGCCTCTCGATGCGCATCGCGCGGCCGGACGGCACGTTTTACGTGAGAGCGAAGGGTGAGGAGGATCCCGAGCCGCCGCGGATCGGCGACGTCGACGTAGAGCTCTTCGGCCGTGCGCCGGCGGCCGTCGCTACCTTCTTGGCCTTCGCGCTCGGCGATCCCGCCGCCGCGGAGGCGCCGACGTACGCGTCGGCCATCCTCGACGAGCGCGCCGCCGACGCGCCCGTCATCTACGCCGCGCGCCGCCTGCGGGGCGTCGAGACGCGCTCGATCGGCGGCGAGCAGATCCTGGTGCGGAGTCGCGACGGCGGCGAGGTCCTCTCGCGGAATGCCGAAGCCATCGCCGCAAAGTTGCGAAAAGAGCCGTCCGCGGTGGCGCACGACGCTGCGGGCATACTGACGCGGCAGCGCGGCGATTCTCCTCAGGCGTTCGGACTGACCGTGGCCGGTTCGAAGGCGTTGGACGCGACGAACCAGGCGTTCGGCCGCGTCGTCCGCGATCCGTCGGGCCTCGTGACCGCCGTCGGCGCGCTCAACGCATATTCCCTGGACGCCGTCGGCCCCTCGACAGACGTGCCGGGGGCAGCCGCGCTCTACCGCGCCCAGAAGGACGCCTTCCGCGGCGCGGCGAAGGCCTTCGGCGACGGCCGCGCGTCGAAGATCTTCCCCGGCAAGCTCCTGCGGCGGGTGGAGATCACGCGCGTGGAGCTGCTGTAGCGCCCGCGCCGATCGCTGCGCTCGACGCCCTCCTGGAGCTGCTGTAGCTCCCGCGCCGCCACGGCGACGGCGTGCTGTTGGAATCCGCACGCCGTCGAAGCCTGGTAACCATGTGATAGAGTACTCAGCTACTTACAAGGCGCTCTCCCTTTCGATCTCCCCGAGCAGCGCGTCGACCTCGTCGTCCTCGAGCTCCTCGAAGCGCTTCTGGATGACCGCGTCCTCGTACTGCTTGAGCTGCGTCGAGTAGGTCATGTCCTTGGAGAAGACGCGGAACACGTACGAGAAGGCCCACAGTAACGACCCGCCGATGACGAAGACGCCGGACAGGGCCACGCCGACCTGGTTGCCGTCCATGCCCGAGGCCTCGAGGGCGCTTTTTAACGCCAATGGCGCTACGATCAAGAAAATAGTCAAGACGATGACGCCGCCGTACGTCCCGGGGTCGAAGAACCAGGGGAGGCGCTTCTCCTCGTCGTCGCTACCGGCGCGCAGCGCCGTCGTGGGTCGCGCGGGCGCGGCGGCGGCGTGGGCCGGCGCTCGCCGCGCGATTGGCCGCGCTGCGGCCGTGATTCGTCGTGCCGGGCAGTGGAAGGCTGCTGTGGCCCAAGCCAGGCCGAGGAGGCCACACGCGGTCCGCATGGTTCTCAGCGATGTCACAGCTCCTCTTTTTGTTCGCAGGGTCGCGCAGGGGCACCGCTAGCGCCTCGTAAACTCCGACCACGAAGCGCTAGCGTCGATAAAGACACTAGCAATTGCTTTGCCATCGCATCGATAGACGGCTGTTAGCGTGTACGCGCACGCACGACAGCGATCGACTAGCCCTGGCACGCCGCAGTCCACGCGCGTGTGAAACTTCCGCCAGATTTGAGCCAAGAGGAGAGCAACTAGTCCAAAGCCAAAAATGGCCCTTCGCCACGCTATCGCAGCGCTCCTGGCCACAGCGATCATCGTCGAAGGCTTCGTCCTCCCACGAACAGCCCACCACAATGTGCACAAGGTGCTGAGGGCAACCAAGGACAATAACCCCGAGCGCCAGCGGACGCTCGACGAGGCCAAACGGATCCTAGCAAGGGCCGCGAACACACCCGTAGAGGCAGATCAAGGCTTAGGAGGAGCTGTCACCGGCGCGCTCGTCGGCAGCTTTTTACTCGGGCCCCTGGGCATGCTGATGGGCGCGGCCGGCTCGAACGTCGGGCAAGCGGCTTCTGCCAAAAAACAGATGGAGCAGCGGCTGGCCTCATTGGGCGTCGACGACGAGGTCATCCGGAACGTCGGCGAGGCTAGTCGCGACTTGGCCGAGGCCGACGAGTCTAGAGGATATGTCCAAAGTGCATTAGAGTCGGCCTCTGCCTTTGCCGCAACTTTGAAACGAGACAGGGACGCGGCGCAGCAGGCCGCGGAGCGGGCCGTGAAGGACGGTGATGATGATTCTGCTCGAAAATACCTCACGGCTCGGATAGCATTGGACAAGCGGTGCGCGGTCGCCGAGGCCGAGGCCGTCGACGCTACCCAACGGTTGAAGCGGGCCGAGGCCGACGTCGGCGCGCTTAGAGTGAGGTGCGACGACCTGGATTACTTGGTGGCGCGGGCTGTGGTGGCGAAGTCGCGGGGCGAGGCCGTGTCGCCGTTCCCGGGCGGCGCGGAGGACTCGCTGCTGGCGCGGTTCCGGGCGCTCGAGGAGGAGTGATAGATGTGTATTTTGTTTTTTTACTTGCAAAATGGTCAGTCCTCGGGGGGCGGCGTCGGCGGAGGCGGGGGTTCGTCGTCCGAGGCGTCCGTCCAGGCGTCCGACTCCGCGCAGGGCGCAGCATCGCGCCGCGGCGTCAGGGCACCTGAGCTGCCGTCCGTCCAAGCGTCCTCGTCGCCCGGACGCGCCGGAGCTGCCGTTTCGGCGCCACCGTCCGCGTCGAACGCTCGGACCTGATCTCTAGACAAAGCCTTCTCGTTCGCCGGATCCTCGAACTTCGCCAGCACTGCCGTCGCGTCCTGGAGCACGCGGCTCGAGGCCTCGATGTGGCGAGCGACGTCTCGCGCCAACTTGAGGACCTCGAGCGAGACGCCGGCGTCGTTCTCTTTGTCCACGCGCGCGCTCGCGGCCCGCGCGCGCCGCACCGCCCGAGCCGCGGCGTCGACGCCGCGCGCCGCGCCGTCGAGGCCGTCACCGTCGTTTCGCACGCGCCGCCGGCCATGGTACGTCGTGTGCGCGCTCGCACCGTCGGCACGGGCGACCGCGCTCGCACCGTCGGCGCGCGCCACCTCGAGCTCCAAGGCGCGTGTCCGCGCTCGTACCTCCGCCTCAAGGGCCGCGCCGCCCGATGCGCTCGATTCCGGTATCTTCGTCGCCTCGGAGGCGAGGTAGCGCTGCAGTAATTTGGAAGGCGGCGTCGGCGTCGGGGCGGTCGGTCGCGGCGCGGGCGACGACGGCGCGTGCACGCCGCCGGGGCACGGGCGTCGGGGGTTCTTCCAATGGCGGCGCGTGCGCGCGTGCCGCGGCCGCGCGCGCCTCGCTGGCGTACCTATCGCGGAACGGCGTCCCTTCGGTCGCCATGGTGCTGCTTCTCGGGTCTGACCCAATCACAGTTGTATGCAGTACAAACAAAACTACGGCACGCGAGGCGACCGTACGGCGTCCACAGCGGCAGAGGGCTGTCAAAGGTGTAGCGCAAGTACTAGTTGCCAATTTGTAGGCGAGGTTAAGCGGCACAGGCCCAGTTTTGCCTCTTCCCTTTTTGCACGCCTAGCGTAACCCTACTAGCCAAAAGCTAAAAAAATTTGGCCAAGTGCTAGCCAACGAGCGTCGCAGGGCTGCGTTGGCCAGCAGCTGCATCGCGCACACACGCCAGGTCTCGCATACGTCCGGCTCACCAGTCTACGTCGCTGCGACGCCGCGCAAGAGCCCCAGGACTGCCACAGACGGCTTCGCTGCCTCGCGTGCGACGCCGCGACGTCGCTGAGACGACAAAACGACTGCAGCAGCACCATGAAATGGCTGCTAGCACTCGCAGCAGTAGTAGAAGCCGGCCTGGGCCCGGACTGCGACCCGCTCGATCGGAAGTGCACGCTCCCGGCGCCCCAGAGGGAACCCTGCGTCTGGGTCGGTCCCCATGACGGCAAGTGGTTAAGGATCGTTGATAGAGAAGACATCCCAAAACCGTGCCCGCCCGTCGGCAGCGCAAGCGATCATGACCAATCGATCGTGTATGCGGCCATCGCCTCATTCAGAGATTCGATCTGCCCGGACACGATCACGAACATGTTTTTGCGAGCCAAATACCCCGATAGAATACGAGTGGCAGTGATCCAGCAGAACCTCCCAGAGGACCTCGATTGTTTAGAAAAGTACTGCGACGACGCGAGAATCGCTCAGAACTTACCCGCAGATGCGCCCTGCCCTAGGAGAGGTCAAATCTCCATCAAACGCTTTTCGTCGGAGGAGGCCAAGGGCCCGACGTGGGCGCGCGCGCAAGACACGGACATGTTACCGGACAGTGCCGAGTTCTGCCTAAGGACCGATAGCCACATGACCTTCGCCCAGGACTGGGACACGTTACAGATCCAGCAGTGGTATGATGCTCAGAACGAATATGCAGTTTTGAGTACGTACGTCGCCGACTCGACGAATTTGAACGACGACGGGTCGATGAGAAACGTCAATGGGGTGCGATCTCGGCGTCCCGCGGTGCTGCGGCGGTTTCACGCCATCGACGCGACTCGTGTCCATCAGACGAGGTCTTGGGTGGTTTCTTTTTCGATATCGAGGCCATTCGGACCGCGTCGCGAGACCGCGATGCTCCACGCAGGTCTGGGAGGTGCCCCACTTGTGTTCGATCCAGTGGGAGAACGGCCACGTGCGGAACATGCAGGCGAAGGCGGCGCGGCTCCTCAAGAAGCCGAAGCTCACGACGCTCTGGGCGGCTGGTTTATCATTTAGTAGGTGCCATGCGGAGCGGACGGTGCCCTACGACCCCTACACGCCCTACATCTTCTGGGGCGAGGAGTTCTCGAGGACGGCTCGGTTTTTCACGCACGGATACGACATATATACTCCTCCCAAGACGCTCATAGCCCACGATTATAAACATACGCAGGGCGATCCCACTCATTTTAAATGGAACGGGCGAGGTGCGATCTCGGCGTCCCGCGGTGCTGCGGTGCCTTCACGCCGTCGACGCGACTCGTGTCCATGCGATGCTCCGCGCAGGTGGACCTCGGCTCAATCGCAACCAGACGATTATCAAAGCGAGAGACGCGGCCAATAAAAGAATATGGACGTTGCTGGGCATGCCGGGCGGTGATCCTTCTATGGTGTCCTCTTTAGGAAAGTATGGACTGGGCACGAAGAGGAGCTTGGACGACCTGATCGCGTTTACCGGTATCAATCTGCGGAATCGGACCGTCTCCGGCTCCGGCAACAGCAGATGTGGGAACATCGATTGGGTGCCCTGGGACTGCGGCGGCGGCGGCTGGGCGGCGCAGGGGCTGGAGCACCTGCACAACTCCATCACGCCGCCGAAATCGCTGCACGACGACTTAGCTAGGGAAATCTGGCGGGGCGAGCAGTTCGTCGAGAAGGAGGCGCACGAGGTCGTCCACGAGGCCGAGGTCGTCGAGCACTTCATCGCGAAGGAGGCGCGTCAGTTGGTGGCGGAGGCGCGCGTCGTCGGCTCGGACATCCGACACCTAGAACAGAGGGCAGCAGAACACCTTCCGCTGCCCGAGGACGAGTCCCTGAATCTGGTGACGGTTCTCGTCGGGCTTTTTTGTTTATGGACGTCGTACAAAGCGTGTCGGGCGGTCTTCGATCGGGGCAACAAAGCCAATCAGAAAGCATTGGGGCTGCCCGTGGCCAAGGAGGTGTAAGTTTAGCTTTATTTTTGTGTTGCTTCCCGGCCGAGGCGGGTTCCGCGTGACCAGGGGGCGCTACGCCTCAACCGGCATGCTGGAATGGCCATAAATCGTCCCTAGGCGTACGATAGAGCGCCCCACTGCTGCCTGGCGCGTTCTGGGGGCCGCCCGGGGACCCTCCGTGACGCGTAGACCGGGGTAGGGAGCTATGGGGCCGGGTTATCCTGGCGCGACGCGGGCCGACGGGACGGCCCCCAGTGGCTACGTACAACTGCTGGAGGCAAGACTGGGAGCCTATGGGAGTGTACCCCAGCGGTTCTAGGGTGGGTGGCTGCCACCGAAAGCTCCCCTGCCTGGGTACAGAGACAGAAACCCCCTCTTCAGGTTTTTGTTGAAGCAGTATTTGCTATTTTTAGCTAAAGTTGTGAGAGCATCTCGCACTTGCGAGCTGCCCCGGGGCGCTTAGGAACACCGTCAGCGACGGATTTGGCAGCAACACTACTGGTATGCTCGCTCACAACGTCCGCGCGCACGAAAACGGCATGAACGCGCAGCATAAGGAGCCCAGAGGCCGGATTTGGCGCTGCCAGCCGCTATTCGACGTGCGACGGTCGACTAAATGACGTAAACCGGTGCTACGCGCAGCGAAGACGCCGTATATGATGTCCTCGACGAATTGGCAATCGATCCTCGACGCTTGGTTGCAAGCGAACATCCGCGTTAGCTCGCGGGCGTCGACGCCGGCGTCTCCGCGCGAGTATCCGTGACCGCCATGTGACTCCAGTGTCAAAGCGGGAGCCTCCGGAGGGGCGAATGAGGGTACTTAGGGCGCCTACGCGGCGGGGGCGTCCTCCCTGGGCCTTAGGGGCTCCGTTCTTACTTTTTGGCTATGCTGTTTGAGGCGTAGCGCCCCCTGGTCGCGTGACCCCCGGCCCTCATACGCCGTCGCCCCCGGGCCTCGGGAGTGAGCTCGGAGGCAGCGACGGCGAGGGGGGCGGAGGCCGGGCGTAATCCAGGACTCGGGCATTAGTACTATGGACATTAGGCAGCAACTCGAATTAAGGCTCCGTGGCGGAGCAGCAAACAATATGTACAATCTTCACGAGGGCCGTCGCAGGGGCCCCGCCAGCTTCGCCTGGGCCTCCCACCGCCGCGCGTGTTTCTTCGTCTGCCAGTACCTGTGTGTAAATCAAAGTTTTACGACGCGTTCGTGCTGAATCGCCGAGTCGGCCTCCACGCCATCGACGCGACGCCTGCTCGATGGCGTAGCGATGCAAGTTCCTCGCCGCCCGACGGAGCCAGCACGGCCGCGTCGTCGCCGAGAAATGACTTAGTGAAGAATTGTCGGGTGCACGCGACGCACTGGTTGATTTCCACACAGGCCAGTACCGCAGGTTCTGCTTCAGTCTAGACAGAGGAAGCATGTCCGGGTCCACGAGGTCGGCGACCACCTGTGCGGAAATCAACCAGTGTGTCGGGTGCCGCCATCGAGCAGGCGTCGCGTCGATGGAACGCGCCGTAAAATTTTGATTTCCACACAGGCCACCACGGTATAAAACGGCATGCAGATGAACGAGAAGAAGCCCACCTGCGACTTGGCCACATCAATATCTGTGGATCGATCACACAAGGGCGAGATCGCCACGTCCAAACTCCGCTCCCGCTCCCCGAGCGCCCAGAACTCGTTCGTGATGCGAGCCGTCCACTCCTCGTGCAACACGCGTTTCTTGCAGGCGTGGCCCAAATCAGCAAATTTGAGAGCTACGGCGGCCACCAAGTCCCGCCCGCACTTCTCGGGATCGAGAAACGGCGACGTCCACGTTTCTTGACCGGAGTTCACGCGCGTGCCGTGGGACCTAGCTCCTTCGAGCATGGCCATCTCATTCAATCTTTCCACATAAGTCATGTGCCGCCCCAGATCCGTCGCTAATACAGCTTTGACGATGGCCTTTCGCGCTCTCGCGTAGCCCGCGTGATCCAGCGGCGCCAAGATGTTCAGCTCCGGCCGCCGCATCAACGCGAAGGCCGCCCGGACGTGGAACTTTTCCAGGATGCCCGCGTCCCCAAAGGCCTTGTGCCTCTTACTATCAATCTTGACCTCGTGCTGATTGGTCGTCCCGGGGTGGGCAAAATCATGCACGACACCCGCGATTAAGACCGCGAGACAAGCCACGGGGTCGGCGAAGCGCGTCTCCATGAGGTCGTGTTCTGACAGAAATAAATGTACTGCAACAGAAACGTCCGCCGCGTGCTGGGCGTTGTGGTACGGGTTCTCGCCGTAGTTCGCTTCAATTGATGCGAAGAAGCTTTGCACTACACTTTGATCGAGTGCGCATCGCTCCATCAGACTATGTCGTTGTAACAAGATGGGCCCTACAGCTGCGAGAGCATGGCCATTCGTCATCTCATGGAGCTTAATCACGTCGTACTCCCACGAATCAATGTCGAACTGGACATCCTCCGTCCACGCGTCCACGGATTTGAACGCGGGCAGCGTCCTGAAATCGTCCTCGGCGTCCGCGTCGAAGTCTTCTCTCGTTCTTTCTTTCAGCGCCGCGAGCCACGCCTCCGTGACCCTTACTTGCACGTCCACATCATCTAATTCGTCCGGGAAGTCGTCGAGCGTCGCGCGCGTGTGTCTCGAGCGACGAGAATACCCTCGAGGTGCGCCCCTTTCCATCAGATAGTCTACCACAGCAGAATGACCCTCGCGCTCCGCATCATCTAACGCAGTACCGCCCCACCTATCTGATACGTCCAATGCCGCATTGAGCTCCTCGACCAGCACTCTAACAACATCTAACCGACCACTACAAGAAGCCAAGTGTAGCGCACACCGCCCGTCATAATCCGCCTGATTCACGCCCTGCTGCTTCTGCATCGCCAAGCGCCGCAACCGTGCCACGTCGCCCTTCTTCGCCGCGTCGCACAAATCGGCACCCTCGTCCCACTCTCCTGGTTGACTGACACCTCTTAAACCACCTCTACCCTCGAGGAAATCTTTGACAGACGTATGGGCATGTCGGACCGCGTCGTCGAGGGGCGTCCCGCCCCACCTATCAATTGGGGAGATATTTGCGCCCAATTCATCGACGAGACACGCTACTACGGTTAATCGGCCGTTCGACGCCGCCAAGTGTAGAGCTGTTCGCTGGTCGTAGTCGCCGTCGTCAATTCTTTCTTTTGGTGTTTTACGTAAAGCTTCTAAATCACCCGCGGCAGCAGCAGCTATGATATCGGTCTGGGAACCTCTCAGTGTTGATACAGACGTCCGAGCGTCCGTCAGGAGAAACGTCGAGGGCAGTCCAGTGACCGACGTCCGCGCATCCGTGACGTCGGTGGACTTTCTCACATCCCGACCTTCTTGGTCCGTACACAAAGTAGTTCTCAGCCACGTCTGGACCTTCTCATTACTGTGGGGAGCGAAGTGCTGGAGGTCGTTCAATGAACTGGCTTTTGAATCGTCGTCGTCGTCGTAGACGCGGCCGTGCTCGAGCGTTGAGATGAGCGCTTCGAGCTCCAATCGCGCGTGGTCCGGTAATAAGGTAGAGTGTTTATCTACGGCTTGCGCGTGGAGGAGGCAGCGTTCCCTATCGCCGCGGCCGAACGCCGAGGCGGTGCTGCCCGTGTCCTCGGAGTCGCGTGAACCTCGGCTCCGGCGGTCGTGCCGCTTGGGCGTCTGCGTCGAGCCGCCGGCGCCCATCCTTCCCTGGGATCACGGCAGATGCAGGGAGAGGCTGCCCCTGGGCGGCGCGCCGCTGCCGCACCGGGCTGCCCACGCGCGGCTGCAGCTGCGCAACGGACTGCAAAGCGCGTGGCCGGCGCTCGGCCGCGCCCTCCCGCGCACCTGCGCGAATTTAGCGCTGGGAGCAAAAACGAGAGGGCACGGCAAATATCGGTGACGGGGGCTCTCGTTTTGAAGTTGGAGCGCGGCTGCGACGGAGCGCGGGAGCCGTCGCGGTGACGCCTCGCGGGGCGCCGGCCTGGGCGGCGGGAGCTTTGGTTAGTGCAACCCCAACCCGCAACCTTTCGCTTGCGCATTTTGGGAGAGAGGGCAATTTGCAGCCGCCGTAATTCCCACGGGCTGCCCCCGGGACCGTCCTTGGGGAGGCAGCACGCCTGATTCAGTGTCACCCCCACATCGTCGCCTGCGGGACTCGTGCGCCTGCGAGGAGGCGACGCGAGGAGGCGCCGAGCACAGCTGAGCAGCCATGGGCTTCTTCTCGTCGCCGAAGCACGCCGATGATGACGACGAGCCCGCCCAGGCGACGGTGCGGTACTGTAGCTGTCTACCCCAGTCCGCCACCACCCGAAAGAAGCGCCTCGAGCGGAATAGAAATAGAAGCGATCTCCTGAACTCCTTCGCGAAGTTCTCGCCGGCGTCTGTCCATGCGGAATTATTAGAGGTCTGCCCGCCGACGTCGCCGAGCGTGCGAGACATCCTGTCGAAGAGCACGAGGCGCTTACCTGCCGCGTGTGATCAGCCGTCCGCGAGGCCGGGCCGCGGCGCGTTGCTCTTCGTCGATATCAGTGGGTTTACGGCTTTGTCGACGTCACTCGGGATCGATGCATTAAAAAGACATATCAACGAGATCTACACGCGAGCCGTAGGTATAATAGCGAGGAACGGCGGCGACGTCTTAAAATTCGCGGGCGACGCGATGCTCGTGCTCTTCCCCGTCGCCGGTGCTGGCGAGGGCGACTTGGACGGGGCCTGTGCGCTGGCCGCGAAGTGCGCGCTCGAGCTCACTAAAGCATCCACCGGTGGAGTCCATAAAGTGGACGAGGACGGCGTTTCCGCCGTGCTGCGGATGCACTGCGCCATCGGGTGTGGTAGCTACGTTTTGTACCGAGTCGGGGACCGGGACCGGTGGGAGTCGGTCATTGCTGGGGAGCCCTTACAACAAATTACGATCAGTGAACCGTGCGCGTCGGCGGGCATGACGGCGTGCTCTCCACAAACGTGGCCGCGGCTCGAGCGCAAGGGCTACAAAGGGAAGAAAACACACAAAGAGTGTCGCATCATCCAAGCGCAGCCGCGGCGCAATTCGTTTGATTTCGGCTTTCGGCGAGACCAGGAGGAACCGTCCTTGATCCAGTTGCAGCACCAAGGGAACAGTAGCTCAAGATTAACGCAGAAGGCCCACATGAGTATTTTGAAGACGTACCTCGTCCCTTCAGTCCGAGAAATTTTTGAACAACTGGGCGACTCCGGGAGCCTGTCGCCGGACAAGAAGAAGTCGCTCGTGGAGAAGGCGCCGGAGGACCATTTAGCCGAACAGAGGAAGGTCAGTACGGTCTTCGTCGAGATTCGGAACCTCGAGGACGCGTTGCTGAGTGGCGACTTGGATCGAGTGCAGACGTGCTTTCTCACTATAAAACTGTGCGTCGAGGACAAGCGCGGGATGTTAAGGCAGTTCATCGTCGACGACAAGGGTCCGTGTCTCGGCGTCCCGTGACTCGTGTCTCACACACGATTTTGAGGCCGTTCGGACCGCGTCGAGAGACCACGTCACCCTGAGATGGAGGCGCGTCGCGACGCCATCGCCGGAATGACGTTCGATGGACACAGGCGTCGTGGCCATCGCGTTCTTCGGCGTCCGGGGCCACTCGTTCGAGGACAACGAGTACCGGGCGGCGCATGTTGCTTTAGCGATTGTCAGTGCCTTGAAGCGGTACGACTTGCGGGCGAAGTGCGGCGTGACGGTCGGCGTCGGCTTTTGTGGACTTGTCGGCGCGCCGAACCGGTCCAGACCAGCGTCCCGTGCTACACTCCTGTCCGTCTCACGATGACGTGGGTGGTTTTATTTCCGACGTCATGACTCGAATCGGCCCAAATTCGGACCAGAGACCTCGTCTCATGGAGACGAGTCGTATCAGTGAAGTGGAGGCGCCGCAACACTTCACATGTCGTCCTCGCAGGTGCGAGTACGCCGTCATGGGCCCTTCCGTGAATTTAGCGGCGCGGCTCATGTGCGCCGCGGCCAAGAGCGATAAGGACGTCTACGTCGAGTCCGGCATCGAGCGAGCTACCTCAGTTTCTCCGCAAGCTCGGCTCTGCGTCTTCAACGCGTGCGAACCCATCAAGGCCAAGGGCTTCTCGGAGATGGTCAAGGTCCGCGATCTCGGCGTCCCACGTCGGTGCCTTCATACCATGCGACTCGTGTCCATCAGACGAGATCGATTTGAGGCCGTTCGGACCGCGTCGCTCCGCGCAGGTGTTCAGCCTCGAGGAAGCAGCTAAAGATAGAGCTCATACTCTCACTCATGAAGACGTGGCCTTCACGGGCAACGATGATGTATTAAGAGACATCAGCGCAGTGTTAGATGCGGTGCGAGGCGATAGTAGGGCGGGCAGCGAGTATTCAGATGAATCAGAGGGCGACGAGTTTGACATCGGCGACGCGTGTCGCGTGATTAGTGTCGATGGGGAGTCGGGACTAGGCAAATCTCGGTTGCTCAGAGAGGTCCGGTCCGTGCATCAAAATGAGTGGAAATGTGTGGAAGCCCACGCGGACGAGGTCTCGCAGGGCCGGCCCTTCGCCGTCTGGCTGTCGATCATCAGGAATCTACTCACCGTCAGGATGAGCGAGCCCGAGCCCAAGGCTCTGGGGCGGGAGTCGCCGCTCACCCTCGACGATTCGGCCCACGAGTTGCTCCACCTGTCGGCACTGGCCTCGAAAGTGGGCAAGGCCCTCGACATAGAAGAGGAAGAAGAGTACGAGGGCGGGGAACGAGCTAAATTTGTTCATGGCAAGATGACGCGGAGTCAGCGCGTCAAGTTCGGCGGTCACCTGTCGTGTTTTGATGAAGACGACGAGGAGTGCGCTCTCCGCGTTTTATGAAGGTGCCTTCATTCGATGCGACTCGTACCATGTCGTGGGTGGTTTCTTTTTCGAGTTTGGGGCCATTCGGACCGCGTCGGGGCCGTCGCGGCGCGGTCGCGTCGATGGCGTCTTCACGAGACAGCGCCGCCGCGACGCCGTCGACGCGATCCCACGAGGGTCTACGTGGTCATCAGGACGCCGTCGACGCGATGCCACATCGGACCGCGTCGCGAGACCGCGATGCTCCGCGCAGGTTGACTGGAAGCCCGGTCTTCAAGCGCGAATTTCTGGGCGCGGTCTTTGCGGCCCTCACCTCAAGTCAGGGCAAGGGCTTCCTACCTAGAAGAACGCTGATACTCTTGGACAACGCCCATCGACTCGACGCGCCGTCGTGGGAGCTCCTCGAGGATTTAACGGCGAAGCCGCCGGCCAGACGTGGTCGAGCGAGAGTTGTCGTCGTCCTAGCTAAAAGGGGCGGCGCGGAACTCCCCGCTGCGTGGGAGCGGTTAGCGTCCTTCGAAGATCGCATCCTCCACCTCACGCTACAGCCTTTGGACGCCTTCGCGTCGTCAAGACTGTTGTGCGCCGCACTAGATGTACCCTTACACGCCGTGACGCCGGCCACCGTAGAAAACGTGAGGAGGAAGTGTGCCGGCCTACCAGTCTTAGTACTGGCGTTATGTGACGACCTGTGTGGAAATCAAACTTCAGGCGCCCTGCGTCTGCTCGATGGCGTGGAGGCTCACGAAGTCCACCTGTCCGAACGGCCTCAACATCGAAAAAGAAACCACCGCAGGACTCACCGGTCGCTGGCCGCGCAGGCGACGCCATCGAGAACCACGTGCGCAAGCTCGAGGACGGCCAGGTCGACGACGTGCTGCCCGACGATAATGAAGATAGAGATGCTGTCAGAGGTATGGCCTCGCCCGAGACGCGCGAGGTCGTGCGGAGCGCTCTCAGAAAAGTGCCGTGCTTCATTAATTTAGATGATGAAAAAAAGTTCTCGTACTGACTCGGTGTTGAAGTTGACCTTGAACTTGATCTGGTGGCGGCGCTGGCGTCTCCACGAAGCCGCACCGCCGCGACGTCTTCATTGAGACCGCATGAGAGTCCACACGTCTCCACACAGGTACGTCTGCCATCGACTGCGTAGACTACATAGCGCACCTGGAGAAACTGTGATCAGTGAAGGAGAGCAGGGGTCGACGGTCTACATCCTGCTGGAGGGGACGATGGAGTGCTTCGTGGCCGGCGTGAAAGTGGCCGAAATTAGCGAGGGGACGGTCGTCGGCGAGCGGGCCATGCTGACGAACGCTGCCAGAAGTGCTACCGTCGTGGCGGCGACGGCCTGCGTCTCCTGGGTGCTGGAGCGGCGCCACGCCCGGTACCTCATGAAGGAGGCGGACGGCGTCTGGCGGCGCGTGTTGGCGCTCGAGTCGTTGTCGATCCCCTCGCCCGACGACAACAGCATCATGCCGTCGGGTCTCGAAGGCATCATCACGCAGAAGCTCGACGCTTTGAGTTTGAACGCGACTACCTTCGCGAAGCTCGCTTCCGCATTTGGCGCAGTGTTTCATAAAGAGGCGCTGCGGACGTGCTTTCCGGGCCCGAAGGATAGCGGCAACGACGACGCCATCGACGAGTTAGTGAAAGCTCAGTTGATCGTGGCGGATTCGCATGGCACCGATCGCAAAAAACACTAGAGCGGCACAGCGCCTAGCTTGGTCGCAACGAATTGCGGAGGAGCGGGGCGATCTAGGCGGTTCGGTGTACGGCGGCGGGCGCGCGTCGAATTATGGGGATGACTTTAGATCTGTGGCGGGCGACGACCTACGGTCCATTGCGGGCGACCGCATGTCGTGTCGCGGAAGTGTCGTGGGTGGCGATAGTTCGGACGTCGGAAGCACGGAAACTAGATTAAGATCGGATTCGGCAGAACCAGTAGATCATGAAGATTTACTGGAGAAGTTTAGAGCATCAGAAAGAGCCAAGAGAAACAGGCGGCCGGCGGGCCTGTACCGGTTTAGGAACCAGCAAATCGCCGAGGTGATTTATGGGGTGGTGCCCGACGAGCAGAAGCGCGAGTACCACCGGCGCATCGCGGAGTTCTTCGAGGACTGTCTATGTGTCTTGGAAGGTCGGGAATGCATCACGCATACGGACGAACGGAGAGCCATCGACACGGTCGTCGCTGCCTTGAAACTCACGACGAAGGACTTGCATCTGTTGTTGGCTGATCATAGCACGAAATCACGGTCTCTAGACGGCAAGGCGAAAGAATATAGTCTGTTGGCTGCGAGGGATGCCACGGCGCTAGGCTTGTACCGAGAAGCGGAACAGCATTATAGAAGGGTCGTAAGCATGGAGCAGCCGTCCTTCGTCGAAGAGGAAGTCGGGAAATTATCGCTAGCGAAAGCTGCTCGATTGTCAGCTTTTCTAGGGTTGGCTGAACTCTATGCGAGGTTTGAATTGGCACCTAGGCCAAGAGATGTGGACCGAGAGCAAGCGCCTTTAGGAGAAGGCCCGATACCCCTCCTCACAAGGGGATTAGAGATGCTCGGCGTCGACTCCGACGAGCTCGCGGAGGCCGACTTTAGTGCTGGTTGTATAGCTAAAAATGAAACTGAGTTACCGAACGAGGAACTCGACTTATTAGCAAGAGCGCTGAACCAACTCGGATGGTGCCTCATGCGTTCCGGAGTAGCTTTGGAGAGCAGACGACGCTGCCGGCTCACGGAGGGCTGCTTTGCGCACGCCGTGCGCATAGCGAAGAAGCGCAACGACCTACCCTTTGCTGCGAGTGCTTTGAACGGCTTCGGGACCTTCTACCAGAACTGCGCGCAGCGCGCGGGGGCCGCGAAAGAACAAGCGGTTGTGCGACGTCGTGCACGGCGACGCGCGGACCGTGCTCCGGAAACCTTCTCTGAAAAAACAGGTCTCGGCGAAGAAATTCGTGAAATATCAGAAGGTGCCTCCACCTGCTAGCGGTCGAAGGTGCTGACTCAGCGTGGTTTCCGAACTTTTCCGAACTTCAACTTCGCGTCGATGGCGTCAACGCGATGCCACACCGCCGTGACGCCGTCTTCATGATCATCAGAGCGTCTGCGCGTCTCGCGAGCGAGCCGCGGCCGCGTCGTGACGCTGTCGTTCGACACAGGTGGGGCTCGGCCTCCACTTCATCAATGGAGGACGACGACTTATATGGATCTACGTTAATACTAGAGCGTTCTGCATTGTACAAAAAGGCCGAGGGTAAATTGATGGAGGCTCTGCGTATCAGGGAAGATGGGAATGGTTCGCATTTGGACGTCGCGCAAGTGGCCGTATCACTAGGATCGTTGACGGTCGAAATGGCCATCTTCGACGCGGCGCGGGCGTTCTTCGATCTGGCATTAAGGAATTACACGTTCGACGAGAGCGCCGACGCGCACCCGCGCGCGGCGCACGCGCTCGCGGGCCTGGCGCGCGTCCGGCGCCATCAAGGTAGCAAGATGCTCCAGCAGCGCGACTCCTTATCTGCGAGGCGGGCCGGGCTACTTGTCTTAGACGAAGCCATCAACTTCCAGGCCCAGGCTGTTCGCAGTAGAGCTTCATTGGGCCAGCGCCACGGCTTGTACCAGGCTTCGGTTGCTGAATTAAGGGCCATGGAAAGTCAAAGGGATCAAGTGGAACGGGCCATGAAAAGTGCCGACGCCGACGCGCCGCCCTCGCCTCCGTCCTCGATGGCGGCGTCGTCGCCGGAGCGCGGCTCGCCCCTGCGCGAGATCAGCCCGTCCGGGCAAGTTAGGGTGATAGCGCCGACGGCTCCTACTTTAGCGGAATGTAGGGGCTCGCCGGCGAACACGCCGCGGAACGGCAACCCGGCGCCGCCCCACGACTGAATTCGTACTTTACCGGACGTCCATCTGCGCGTCCAATCTCTCTCTCTATACGGTGTACATAACACTTGAATTGTATCTCTTACTCATCAGGGGCAGAAGAGGCTCTCCGCCGTATTCCCAGAAACCCGCTTGCAGAGCTCCTTCTGCACGTAGGGCTGGACCACCGCCTCCGTGAAGTCCGCGCCCTCGAAGGACTTCGCATCCAAGATCGTCTGCGAGAACGCCGTGCCCTCGGCTTTCGCGCCGGCGAGGACCGCATCTTTTAAGTTGGCGCTCTCGAAGGACGCGCCCGTGAGGTCGGCTCCTGTAAAATCGGCCCTTTCACAGTCGGATTTGAAGAAGCGCGCGCCGCGGAGGCTCGCCTTCTTGAAGCTCGTGTCTACCGCGTCCGCGCCGCTAAAGTCCTTGTTGTCGAGCTTCTGGCCGTCGAAGTTCTGGTTTTTTATGGTTGCTTCGGCGTAGTCCTTGCCGCCTCCTGAAATGGCGGTCGCGGCGGTGGGCAGCGCGACGAGCGTGCTCAGAGTTTTGAGGGCCGCGCGGCGCGCCACAGGTCGGAGCGCCGTCGCGCTGGCTACGAGGAGTCCTAACAAGCACCGCATGGTGAATTTGGGGCAAGCAGCAACCTGACAGCAGATGAGCACTGGCAGGCTCAGATTCAGTAGTCTCGTGCCCCGGCGCTTGCAGTGGCTACAGGGATCGACGGAAGCAATCAAATGATGCCTTCTCGGTCTTCTGTTCAGCGGGGAGTTGCTCGAACAGATGCACTGACAGCAAATGTCAAGTTTGCCAGAGCTGCTTGCTAGTATCTTACGCCGCTAGATCAAATCGGACGGGTGGGCCCGGGGGGAGCGGGAGGGGTACGGGGGACCCTGCGACGTAACTAGCCTGAGCCCAAATTACTCCCCGGGCGCCGACCACCACACCCTCGGCAGCTCGCGCGGCGCCGGGCGCGGGAGGCCTCAGGTTAACGGCTGCGGCCGCCTGGCCGGCCGCGAACGCCGCGGCCGCGGCCGCGTCGACGCGAGCGGCGACGGCGAGCACAGAGGCCTTGTCCGGCGACACCTCCGCGGGCGGCGCGGCGGCGGCCGGCTTCGACGCCTCGACGGATGGCGCCGCCGCCGCGACGGTCGATGCTGCTGCCGGCGCGACGGTCGATGCTGCCGGCGCGGCCGGCGTCGGGGCCCCGCGCCGCGGCGAGATCGATGTCGGCGGGTCGCGCGGAGACAACGGCCCCGCCGCGAGCGCCGGCGGCGCGTCCGGCGAGAGCGGCGAGCCCGCGGAGAGCGGCAGGTCCGCGGTAGTCGGCCGCGCGGGCGTCCGTTCGACCGGAGGCCGGCCCGCGGCGCTCCGTTCGGCGAGCCGCGCCTCGGCGGCGTCCGCCCTTGCCACGGCCTCCTCGAGTTTCACCTCGGCCGCCTCGCGCGCCGCGTCGGCGTCCTCGCGCGCCCGGAACGCCTCGGCGCGCCGCCCCTCGGCCTTGTCGCGCGCCGCCGTCGCCTCCTTGACGCGTTCCTCGGCGTCGGCCCGCGCCGCCGCCGCCGCCTCCAACTTCGCCTCGACGTCCCCGAAGGACAACGACGCGACGCGCCTTCGTCTCGAGCTCGGCGACGCGCCCGTCGCGAGCTTGGATTTCGTTCCGCAGCTCCCTCACGATCTTATCCCGCTGGTCGAGGTCGTCTCGGAGAGCACGCGCCTCGTCCCGCACTTTGGCGAGGGTCTCCTCGGCGTCCTGGGCCCGCTTTCGCGCATTGGCGAGGGCCGCCGAGTCCTTCTCGACGACACCGGGTTCCGCCGGTCTTTCCCTAAAGCTCCTCACCAATGCCTCCTGGCTCTCCCGGATCAACCGCAGCTCGGCCTTGACCTCCGCGGCGGCGTCGTCGATGGGCGGCAGGGACTCGCGTTTGGCGGGTGTCTCGAAATCAGGCTCGTCGCGCGTCGACGCGAAGTCCGTGGGCTCGTCGTCGCGCGTCGACGCGGCCTCGATGGGCGGGAACGTGTCAAAAGGTTCCGGTTCTCGGCGGCCGAAATGCAAGGGTGATGGCGGCGGCCGCCCGGCGTCGCGCGCGATCTGTTGTTGGAGCCCGGCGATCATGACCGCTTGGTCCGAAGCGGTCCGTTCCGCCTCGGCCAACCGCTTCGACGCTTCGTCGTAGCGCGTGCCAGTCATCATGTAGATTGGGCGACCGGGCTTGTACTGAAGGACTCGCCACGCCCAGGACGTCCTCCGAGGCGAGATAACTCTCGAGAGCGTCTTTGGGCGTCCGCGGCGCCGTCCCGGAGAACGTGATCTGCTTGCCTTGCAACGTTAAGGCTGATTTCAACTGCTTGACATGATTTTGTAGCTCCGCGTTCTCCTGCAGGGCCTCCCGCGTTCGCTCTTCGGCCTCTTCCGCCCTCCGACAGAACTCCTCGGCCGCCCGCACGGCGCCACTCCCGGCCGCCTCCGCCGTCGCCCGGCGCTGGTAGGTGAGGCGTGCCTTCTCGGCGTGCTCTTGCACGGCCTTCAGCTTCTGGCTCAGGTGCTTCGTGCGCTGCCGCAAGCTCAAATTCTCGGCCTGGAGGGTCGCGTTCTTGCCGACGGATGCGGTGTCTTTGTCTTTCAGCTGCTTGGCTTGCTTGCGGCAGCGCCTCTGTAATTCAGCATGGGCTATTCGGAGCGTCCTTAGTGATTCGGAGGCGTCGGCCATCGTGGCGTCACGGCCGTGGTGCCGCGTCGTTGGGGCGTGGCGTCGCGTGTCCCGCCGGCGGTGGGCGTCGCGTCGACGGCGTGGGGCTCACGCTAGGGTGGGGACTTTGCTGCCCGGCGCGCGTCGTTGGGCTGCCCCGAGTCGTAGACGTGGAGCCGTGCGTGTGGTGGCAGCTTAAATGGGGAAACCCCGGAGCCTGCTCCGTCGTACGCGCACAGCCTTCGCGCACGTTGGCTTGCAACCGATTTTAGGCGGCGCGGGTCGCGGAACTCTCGGGCGATCGAAGGCGCCCGCCGTATCGCCGTACCTCTGTGCGCGGCACATGTGGTGTTTGGACTTCTCGAAAAAGCATCAACAAAACGGGTTTCTCTGACTAGCCAATTTCCAGGTTTTTCGAGTGTTTCCGGGCGTGCCGTGGTAATATCGCTAGCGCATTACTCATTTCCGAGCCTGACGGCAGCGCTGCCCAAGTTACAGCGCTCAGATTTAGCTAGAACACATCGATTACAGCATGCTGCGCGCGGTGCGCGCACGCTGGGTGCATCGATGCCGCCGAAACATGGCGCACTTCCCGCTCTTCGTGCAGAACGAGCTGCGCGAAGCGGCCGACGGTGCGACAATCGACATCGAGGACCCGGCCACCGGCGCAGCAGTAGCGACGTGCGCGACGGCCGGCCCAGCGGACGTCGCCGCGGCGGTGGACGCCGCCAAAGCCGCGTGGCCGGCCTGGCGCGACGTAGGGGCCAAGAAGCGGGCAACGATCCTACGCAACGCAGCGCAAGAGCTGCGAAGGCGCGTGCCCGAGCTGTGTGACATAGAGACGCGCCAGACGGGCCGGCCCCGGCGGGAGTACCAAGCACAATTGGGAAGGGTCCCGGAGTGGTTTGAGTACCACGCGTCGCTCGCCGAGACGACGGAGGGCGCGGCGCCGAATTTTATTGGAGACCCGGACCATCTGTGTGTGGTCCAGAAAGTACCGCTCGGCGTTTGCGGACTCATCACTCCGTTCAACCACCCCTTGCTCATCGCGTCGAAGAAGCTCGCGCCCTGCCTGGCCACGGGCAACACGGCCGTCGTCAAGCCGTCGGACCTCGCGCCGGGGTCTATCATCAGACTGGGCGAGATCTTCGCGGTGAGTGGCGCGCCGCCCGGGGTGGTGAACGTGCTCCCGGGCGGCGCCGACGCGGCGACGGCGCTCGCGGCGCACGAAGCCGTGGCCCGCGTCGATTTGACCGGCGGTACGGCGGCCGGGCAGGCGCTCGGCGCGATCGCTGGCGCTCGCGCCGCGTCGTACGGCGCCGAGCTCGCGGGCCACGCGCCTCTACTAATTTTTGACGACGTCGACCTGGACCAAGCGGTCGCTGGTGCTTGTTTCGCGGCTTTCTTAGCTGCGGGGCAGACGTGCGTCTCGGCGAAGCGCATCTTCGTCGCGCGAAGCATCTACGACGAGTTCGCGTCCCGACTCGCGAAAAGAGCGGATGCGCTACGCGTCGGAGATCCCTTCGCGCCGGAGACGGAAGTTGGGCCTCTGGTCTCGGCGAAGGCACTCGCGGCGGCGCGGCGTTTTGTGGATGAGAGCGGCGCCGAAATCTTAGCTGGCGGCTCGGAGCCGTGCGCAGAGCGCGGTTACTTCTTCCGGCCGACGGTGCTCGCCGGCAGCGTGGACCTGCCGTGCTTCCGGGAGGAGTGCTTCGCGCCGGTCGTATGTATAGCGCCCTTCGACGACGAGGCCGACGCGATCGCAAAAGCGAACGCGAGCGCGTACGCGCTCGGCGCTGCCGTGTGGACGCGCGATGTAGGGCGAGCGCACCGCGTCGCCTCAAAATTGCACGCCGGCGTGACCTGGGTCAACTGCCACCACCGGAACGGTCCCGACGCGCCGTGGGGCGGTTTTCTGAAATCTGGTGTAGGGCGAGAGAACGGGCGCGATTCTCAAAACGCGTACACGGCCTCGAAGACGCTCGTCGTGCGCACGGCTAGTGAAGGAGAGGACTGGTTCGGTGGAGGCGCGCGCTACGGTTAATGTTTATGTCTTAAAGCTCCCCGCCGCGCCGCGCCATGGCCTCGTTGAGTAGTCCGGCGATCTTTTTGCGCGTCGCGTAGGGGACCGCCGCGTCCTCCGCGACCTTGAACGCGTTTTCGCCCGCATTGCCAGTTAATAACGGATCCGCATCGAAATCTAAGAGTGATTTGGCGATCTCCAGGTGACCCAACCGGCAGGCGAAGTGCAGCGGGCCCCAGCCACCCGACTGTTCCTGCGTGATCTGCGCGTTCGGGTCCGCGCCTCGTCGCAGTAGGGCTTTGACGACGTTGCGGTCGTTGGAGCCGACGGCGAAGTGGAGGGCCGTGTATCCGGATGGCGTCGCGGCGTCGACGTCGACGCGAGGATCCACCGCATTTAATAGAGAAGCGGCCAGCACGGGCTGCCGCAGCTGCACCGCAATCGACAATGCCGGCACGCCGTGGTCGTCGCGCGCGTTCACGCCCACGTGATCTTCGTTCACGAGCTTCGCGGCGACGTCAAACTCGCGCGCCTTCAGCGCGTCGATCAGCCGAACGTCGTCGGCGCTCGTCACGTGCACGACCTCCGCCAGCACCTTCGCTCCTTTCTCGCTCGCACGATGCCGGAACTCCTCGGGAAACTCGTCAACCTCAACCGTCTCGCCCGCGCAGGCGCCGGTCAGGGGATTGAGGATGCGCCCGTCGACGACGGCGTGGACCCACCGCGTCGTCAGGTGCTCCGTCTTGTCACCGACCGCCACTGACGCGTTGTAGAGCACGTGGGCGCCGGCGCCGGCCGGGTGCTCGCAGCGCTTTGCCTCCTTCTCGTCCTTGCCGGGCCCGCAGTGGGAGCCCGCGCAGTGCTCGCCGCCGACCCATTGCCCCATGTTCTGCGCGACTGCCAGGGTGGCGCACAGTATGACGCGGTGCGGGAGGCCCATGGTTGTGCTTTTTTTCACCAATGCGATGCAACAACAGCCCTACACGCGTCGCTTGGGCAGCCTCGTCGAGCGGAAGTCTTCGTGGGGCGCCCCCGCCGCCGGCGCGCAACGACTCGTCGGCGGCCTGGATATGCCGAATACGCGATATCGGCGCCAGTCACCCTTCTTTTGGTGCGGCTAGTGTGTCTATCTCCCGATTTGGCAGGCTAGCTTTGGCTGTGCCTAGGCGCCTGCCTTGTGGCCACTCGGATAGATCAGGCTGCGCGCATCGCACCACGGCTCGCGAGGAGTAGCGCGCACCTTCGACACAGATCGCTGCCTCCGTCTTTGCCGCGTAACTCGAGCTATGGCCGAGGTGCTCGAGGCCGGCCCGGACGGCTTCGACCTGTCCGCCGAGCTGGACGCCACGTCGATATCAACCACAATGAAGACGTGCAGCGCCTGCCACGAGGACAAGCCGCAGGATGCCTTCTCCAAGAAGGCGTGGAAGGCGCGGCAGGTCCGCCGCTGCGTCGAATGCACGACCGCGGACAAGCCGGTCACGGTGAAGAGCAAGGGCGGTGGCGCGGCGGCGGCGTCGCCGTCGCCACGCGTCACGCCGGCGAAGGGCAAGGCGACGCCGCCACGCGCCGCGGGCGGCGGAGACGACACCGAACTCCCGCTCGATTCCCCGCCGTTCAAGGCCTACGAGCGGAAGCACGGCACGATGGCGGCGCTGCACCGCAGCGCCGAAGGCGGCGACGGGAAGGCCTACGCGGAGCTCGGCTACATCTATGCGCACGGCAACGGCGTCGTCCCGGACCAGGAAACGGCGTGCAAGTACTGGATCGCGGGCGCGGCGATCGGCGACGTCGAGTGCCAGGGGACCCTCGGCGCCCGGTACTGCATGGGCAACGGCGTCCCGATGGACGCGGCCGAGGGCTTCCGCTACTATAAAATGTCCGCCGACCAGGGCTGCGTCCAGGGCCTCAACGGCATGGCCACGTGCTACGAGAACGCCGAGGGCGTCGCGCAAGACCTCGACGAGGCGCGGCGCCTGCTGGAGCTGGCGCTCGATAAAGTTCACGCGGACCCCGCGGCCGCCGGCGGCGCGAAGCGCGCGAAGGTCTACCACGACGACATCATGACCGCGCTCGCGCGCATCGACTCCCGGAGACGCGGCGGCATGGGCGCGGCCTTTGCGGTCACCGGCGAGCGACGCGACGGGACGGGCTTCGCCGAGGTTATGCCTCAGATGCCCTACTAGTAGACTCGCGTAACAATAGATCTCACGCCTTGTCGACGCGCCGTAGTAGAGAAGTGCCGCGGTCGTTATGTATGTAGGAGTTTATTTTTAATTTTTTACTCGTACGTTGCGTCGGCGAAGATCGGTCGGGGGGGATTTGACGGAAGCATTCTCGGCGCAGCGGCCTCGTAATCGCGCTGCTTACATCATGTCGTCGCCCTCCTCGTCCTCGTCGAACTCGCCCTCCTCCTCGGCCGTCGCGTCCTGGTACTGCTGGTACTCGGAGACGAGGTCGTTCATGTTGGACTCGGCCTCGGTGAACTCCATCTCGTCCATGCCCTCGCCCGTGTACCAGTGGAGGAACGCCTTGCGGCGGAACATGGCCGTGAACTGCTCGGCGACGCGCTTCCACGTCTCCTGGACGGCCGTCGTGTTGCCGATGAACGTCGTCGCCATCTTGAGGCCCTTCGGGGGGATGTCGCAGATGGCCGACTTGACGTTGTTCGGGATCCACTCGACGAAGTACGACGAGTTCTTGTTGACGACGTTGAGCATCTGCTCGTCGACCTCCTTCGTGGACATGCGGCCGCGGAAGAGGCACGAGCACGTGAGGTAGCGGCCGTGGCGCGGGTCGGCGGCGCACATCATGTTCTTGGCGTCGAACTGCTGCTGCGTGAGCTCCGGCACCGTGAGCGCGCGGTACTGCTGCGAGCCGCGCGACGTGAGCGGCGCGAAGCCGACCATGAAGAAGTGGAGCCGGGGGAACGGGACCATGTTGACCGCGAGCTTGCGGAGGTCGCAGTTGAGCTGGCCCGGGAAGCGGAGCGAGCACGTCGTGCCGCAGACCGCCGCCGCGATGAGGTGGTTGAGGTCGCCGTACGTCGGCGTCGTGAGCTTGAGCGTGCGGAAGCAGATGTCGTAGAGCGCCTCGTTGTCGAGCGTGAAGCACTGGTCCGAGTTCTCGACGAGCTGGTGCACCGAGAGCGTCGCGTTGTAGGGCTCGACGACCGTGTCCGACACCTTGGGCGACGGGATCACGGAGTACGTCGACATGACGCGGTCGGGGTACTCCTCGCGGATCTTCGAGATGAGGAGCGTGCCCATGCCGGCGCCCGTGCCGCCGCCCATGGAGTGGACGAGCTGGAAGCCCTGGAGGCAGTCGCAGGACTCGGCCTCCTTGCGCACGACGTCGAGGACCGAGTCGATGAGCTCGGCGCCCTCCGTGTAGTGGCCCTTGGCCCAGTTGTTGCCCGCGCCCGTCTGGCCGAAGACGAAGTTGTCCGGGCGGAAGAGCTGGCCGAAGGGGCCCGCGCGGACCGAGTCCATGGTGCCGGGCTCGAGGTCCATGAGGATGGCGCGCGGCACGTAGCGGCCGCCCGTCGCCTCGTTGTAGTAGACGTTGATGCGCTCGAGCTGGAGGTCCGAGTCGCCGTGGTACGTGCCCGTCGGGTCGACGCCGTGCTCGTCGGAGATGACCTCCCAGAACTTGGCGCCGATCTGGTTGCCGCACTGGCCGCCCTGGATGTGGACGATCTCGCGCATGGTTGCTTACGTAGGTGTTGCTTTAGAACCTGCGGGGCGCGGCGGTTCATTCTCCCGGCGCTACTCTTTTTGGGGCTGCCCCATTCTGGCGTTAAGCTGCCCCCAAACGCGCCGCGCGCTTGGGGAGGCGTCCGTCGGCTCCGTACGATGCCTTTCAAGGCTGCCTCGCGCGTCTTTTTATGGACGCGGCTGTCGCGCGGGATGATAATAGCGGCGTCCGGCTGCTGGCTTTCCTAATGGGATGTAACATAAAACCGCCGGTAGCCTGTAGTCCCTGAGATTTAGGATCACAAGGCCCGTCCGCGGCCCCACCGCTCCGCCGGAGCGCCCCTCCGGCGGACCGCTGCGCCCGTGTGGAAGTCTTCCTGTGCTTGGAGTTGCCGCGCGCGGTGACTCCCGCGGTGACTCCCGCTTGCCCGGCCCCTGCGCCGGTTGTGGTGTGCGCCGAGGCGTACTACGGGTCCCGTCGCGGAGCGGTGGTGCGTGCCTGGGACGTTGTTTCCTTTGAAACCGAACTCGGCGCTCATGCAGGCCCACGTCCGCTCGCACTGCCGCTCGGAGCGCGGCTAGTTTGCCGCGCCGGCGGCAAGCAGAGCATCTCGGCGGGTCACTCTGACCGCCAGCTCTCTCGCCAGCTTCGGTCGTACGCCGTCCGCGGCCGCCGAGGCCACATAGGTAGTATCCTCCGAAATCTGACTCGCCGTATACGCGGCGACCGCGGGCCCGCGGGACGCCGCCAGCGCTGTCGGAGGCACACCGAGCGCTGCCGCAGCCGACGCAAACGCGGCGCGACAAAATGCTCCTCCCCAAGGGCGTCGAGCCGGGCGACTGGCGCACGGCGTCGCCGGACACGACTTGGTTGGATTCCCACTCGCCCTTGCCCTCACCGAGACCGCCCGCTAGAAGCTTCGCGGACGTCGACGACCTCGAGCAGCAGGAGGCACCAGTGAAAACCGACGAAGAGTGCGAATGCTCGCGGAGTCGAGGACGGTGCCGGTGGCTCGCGGGCGGGCTGTGTGTTGGTGCTTCTATACTCCTAGGTGTGTGCGCGGGGCCGGCGCGGGGCCAGTTTTTACCTGTTCAGACCGTTCCTGACGTCATCCTCGCGGCTCATACGCGCAAGAAGGAGGCCACGGTCGTACTCATGAGGCACTGCGACAAGGACGAGAAGTACTCGGAGACGCACTGCACGCCGAAAGGTGTTCGAAGAAGTGCCTGGCTCCCCTCGTTATTCGACGGGACTCGCTTCGACCCCCCTTCGTACTTGTATGCGCGGAAGCCGGAAAAACCGCGGAACGTCATGCGGTCCATCGAGACGCTCGAGCCCATGGCCCGGACCTTTGACCTGGAGATCGACGTCCACTTCGGGGAGAGTGACAACGAGGAGCTCGCGAAGGACGTGAAAAAACATCTATCCGAGGAGGGTCCCATCATTATAGCGTGGAAGCACGAGCGCCTGCCGTCCCTGGCCAGGGCCCTGGGCATGGAGAAGCCCGGGACCTGGAAGGCCGACGACTTCGACTCCCTGTACGTGCTTTCGTACGAAAGTGGCAAGCTCGTCTCGTCTCGTAAAGACAAGGAGGGCTACGCCGAGTGAGAAATTCGCAGAAGAACCACCATGTTTTCTGAAAAATGTGTCCATAGTTTGTGTCTATAATTACTTTGAATATGAATTAAACACGTACTAGGAGGGCGCCGTCGCCGTGACGCGACGAGAGTGTGTGCCGGGTCGCGGCGGCGGCATATGGGTGACGCCGTCGACGCGGTCGCCTAGCGCGACGACACCACCAAATGGATGAGGATGTTCGAGCACGCCGCCAGCGACAGAACGATCGCCAAGGCAACCGGACCGTTCTTGTCCTCGTAGGGCCCCGGCTCCCTCCGGCGGATCGCTCTAGCTCTCGCGTAGTATTGCCCGAGCGCGTGCACGACAAAACAAATCGCCACGGGCAACAACACCAACCCCGGCAAGGGCGACAACCCGCTCTTCGTACTGAACCCGATGATGCCCACGGCCATGCCCCCGAGCATCAACGCCATGTGCACCCACGCTAAAAACGTGCGCTCGTTGGCGAAGAAGACCTGCGCGGCGCATCGCGGTCTCTCGCCTCGTCCGATGAGGCATCGCGTCGACGGCGTCCTGATGACCACGTAGACTCTCGTGGGATCACGACGATGGCGTCGCGGCGGCGCTGTCTCGTGAAGACGCCATCGACGCGACCGCTGTCTCTCTGACACGCCGCGACGGCCCCGACGTGGTCCGAAACAGCTCAAAATCGAATAAGAAACCACCCACGTCATCGTGAGATGGCCACGAGTCGTATTGAGGAAGTGAAGGCGTCGCTAGACCACGGGACGCCGCTTCATCACCTTGGGGTCGACCTTGACGGGCTGCACGCGCGGCTTGTCCGCGTTGCTTACACTAGGTTCGCCGATGGCGTCGTAGCCGCGGCGCGGGCCGAACATGGTGGATCCTCCTTTTGAGTTGTTTTGCTGTGCTCGTCGCGCCGGCTGAGCTTGCTTGCGAGAGGCACTGCTGTCTGCGCCTCAGAGGTCCTCGCGAGACGGCGGCGAAGCGCTGTAGTGAGAGCAGGGATCGATGTGGTCCTAAGCGCGTCAACTGACGAGCTATGCCGCTCGCGTAGTGGTTTACGCCGCAGATTCCAGTCTGCTGGTGGGTGATGAGGCTGAAGACAACCTCATTCATGGATTCTTCTGACGACGTATGCGTCGACGGAGACGCATCTTTAACAGCGGAAAAAAAAATAGGGAGGATCAGCTAAATGAAAAAAATCGGGTCGTGATCGTCTCCCAATTTGCGCGGCTTTGACCTGTGCGCGTGCGCATCGCACCGGCAGGCATCATAGAGCGCTGCAAGTGGTTCCTAGCACCGCTGCTTCGACCGCGCAGAAGACGCGAGCTCCAGCGAGCGCGCAGGCGGCGCGCAAGCTGCGATTGTTTAAACCCAGCGAAATCGCCACGCGCGCGGTAGATGATGCGCGGCCCGCGGCAAGACGACGATTCTGTTATAGAGAACCCGCTGAAATTAGGACTCATCCAAGCGAACCCGCTCGCGATAGGATTACTCCACGCGAGCAGAAACACGCGAAAACTCAAAATCACCGCGGCGGCGGAATGTGATAGAGCATTACTAGAAAGGAGCTGCGAGCCCGAGGAACTGAAGGGCGTCAAGTGGTACGAGAGCTACAACGCGATTTTAAGGGACCCCGACGCGACCACCCGAGTGGACTCCGTTTTTATCGGAGGCACCACAAGCACGAGGAGCCAGTGGGCCGTGGCCGCGGCCCAGCACCACAAGCATGTTTTAATTGGCTGTCCCGCGGCGGCGGACTACGAGTCGACGGTCGTCATGCGCGACGCTTGCGTCGCGGAAGACGTCGCGCTGCAGGACGTCGTGCCCTTCTCGCACCACACGCGCACGGAGGAGATCCTGTCGACGATCGCGGAGTCCCGGTTCTTCGGCGAGGTGCGGCGGGTCGACGTGGCCTTCACGATCTCCGCTAGTAGGGACTTTCTAGAGGGGGCCGGGAAAGAATCAACGGCCAAGGACGACCCGCTCGGGTGCTTGGGCGACCTCGGCTGGGCCTGCGCGCGCATGGGGAAGCTCGCGTACGGCGTGCTGAACCCCGTGTCGGCGCAAGTGATCCACAGCGAGGCGACGGCGGAGAACGTGCCGGTAGATGTTACAGCGGTAGTCTACTTCGGCGAGAACTCCACGAAGCCCTGCCACATGCACTGTAGCTACGTCCATCCTTTGCAGCAGTCGTTCAAAGTCATTGGCGACAATAAAATTCTCAGATGCGACGACTTCGCGTACCCGCGCTTCGGCCGGGACTGCTCCTATACGATCGAAAGCTTCCCGGCGGGCGACGAAGGGCGGTCCGCCTTGGTGGACCTGGGGCAGTGCGTCGTGAGCGCCCTAAATACAAGCAGGTGCTTCAATGCCCAGAATCAGCGCGTCTCGATGTTAGATCAATTTGCCGACCTATGTCTACTGGAAGATGAAAATGACTGGCGGCGCCAGGGCTTCGAGGGCAAGCACCAAGCTCGCGAGCTGTTCTCCTCTCAAATTATTGGGACGCAGGCCGTCGTGCAAGCCTTGGTCGAAAGTTTGCGGAACCCGGGCAAGGCCATCGCCGTGCCCGAGGACAACATGCCGCCGCCGCCGCCGCGCGACTCGCGCATGCGCTTCGACTAGCGAGCCCTCTCCCTCTAAGAACACACATTATAACTCCCACCTTTTCGATGCATTTGCTCTCAGCACGGCTCTACACACATTCAAGCGCGCCATGGCCTCGTTGGAGCCGCCCTTGTCCGGGTGATCCTTTAGAGTTCGGGCCTTGTAGGCCCGGTCGATCACCGACACGTCCGCGGTCTCCTCCACACCGAACAATTCCGCGCACTCGCGAATAGCCGCGGTGCGCGACGGCGACCCGAAGAACGAGCCCCGCCCGAAATACCGGTGCGACGCCTCGGCGCCCGTCGCCGCGCCGATCACGTAGCCGAGCAGGCCGCCCACGAGGCGCGTCGCCCCCTCGGTCACGCCGTGGCACGCCGTCGTCCCATTGCCGCAGAGCGCCGTCGCGACGCGCGCCGACGCCCTCCCGCCTAGCAACGCGCCGGCCGCGCCGCCGCCGAGGCCGCCGACGGCCGTGCCTACGGTCGTGACGGCCGCGCAATGTAACGCTTCGAAGGCGTTGTTGCCCGGGTCGTTCCCGTTCAAAATCCAGTCGTTGATGCGCGCGACGGTGGCCGGCGTGAGATCGCAGGGGTGGTCCTGGGCGCCCGCTGCCCGCAGGGCGAGGAGCCAGGCGATTCTTCGCATGACAGGTTCGGGCTGCCCGCTGTATCGCAAGCTGCCGCACCGGAGCCGGAGCGATGGGTGGCGACACTGCGTCGGTCGTGCAGCCTCCGGGAGGACAAATCGAGCCTCCTGAGCCGCGGGAGAGCAGCTTTAATTATTTTCCTAGTGTGTTACAAGCCGCTAGCTCCGCGCGCGACGTGGTTTAGCTCAAAAGCCGGCAAAAGTTGCAGTTTCGCGGCAGCCGGGCGCACACTAGACTGTCGCCAGCCGCCAGACGCCATCGAGCGGCCGCGCGGGCAACTATATCTGATATCTGAGCACAGCCCTGCCCGCGCCAAAGCGCCAAAAGCGCCAAAAAAAAGCGATGGTCGTCCACGACTACAACTGGATTTTAGGAAGCGAGGCGGCCCTGGACTGCGTCGCCAAGTGCCTCACGATCATTTATGGCGAGGACGACGGCTTCGCGCTGCCGCCGAAGCGGAGCCTCGCCTACTACGACGACCTATGGACGTGGTGGACGCGCCTGCGGCCCGTCGACGTGGAACCGAAGCTCGCGGCCCTCGTGGCCAGTTGCCACGCCGACGCCTGGCTCTCCGAGGACGTGGGGGGGAACCAAATTTTCGTGGCGCCCTCGTACAGTATCTTGGGGCTGCTGCTCCTGGCCGCGGGCGCGCGGGCGCCGCGGGACCTGGCCCACGCCCTCGTGAGCGCGGCGCGGCGCGACTGCCAGCGCGTCCTCGACCTGGGCGCGCCCGCCGAGTCCTTCGCGCACGCGCACCGGAGCGAGCTCGTCAAGCGCCTCTTCGCCCACGACTTCGGGAGGACGGATCGGCGGGAGTTAGTCCGGGAGCCCTTCGGGCCGCGCGAGGTGCAGCTCTGCGCGAAGGTCGCGGACGGCGCGCTGACGGTGGGGACCGGCGACGAAGCCGTGCCGCCGTGGTTTCCGTCTCAGAAGGCCGTCGCGCCGCGCCTCGCCGTCTCCGGCCTTGGGGAGGACGCCTGCGCGCCGTGGTGCGGCGCACCGACGTTATTCGCGCTGGCCGAGCGGCGCGAATCAGTTCCCTACTCCCCTCCGCCGCGGCCGGCGCTCTCCACGCATCTCCCGGCGCTCGGCGGCCTCGAGGTCCTCGACTTCGCGCCGACGGCGGCGGAGGCGGAGGCGGAGGACGACGAGCCGCCCGCGCCGCCGGACCTGCGGCGCGAGGCGCCCGACGCGCTCACGACGCTCGGCCACATGGGCTACGAGCCGGCCGCCGCGAAGCGCGCCCTGGCCGCCGCCAAGGGCGACTTCTCCAAGGCCGTGCGGGCGCTCGAGCGCGAGTGCCGCCGCGCGTCGGGCGCGGACCCGGTCCTGGACGCGGCGACGGGCGGGCGGGCGTCGGCGGCCGTGCCGCCGTCGCTCGCCGACGACCAGTCCTGCGACGTCTGCGGCGCGGGCAACTGCAAGCGGCGCTGCGGGCGCTGCCGCGAGGCGTACTACTGCTCCGAGGAGTGCCAGCGGAGCGCGTGGCCCGCGCACAAGGAGGCCTGCGCGGCGCCGGCCGCGAACCGCGTGACGCCGACGAAGCTGTGATAAACTTAATCTTAGACTTTTCGCTTCGCCCGCCTCTCCAGATAGAGCCCGTGGAGGTGCATGGCGTTGCTCTGGCGCGCCTGCGCGAGCTTGAAGACGAGGAGCATGATGATCAGGCGCGCCCAGAGCGGCGTCGGCGGGATCGTCGCGTAGTAGATCGCTGAGGTGCAGCAGACGACCTGTGTGGACACCCCTCGCCATCGACGCGACGGCGCCCCCAGAACCGCGTCAGCTCGACGGCGTGAAGGCTCACGCACACCGCAAGGCACGTGAGACAGCGTCATCGTCGCAACATGTATGAAGTCCAACGGACCGTTGTCCGGGTACAGTAAGTGAATCGTCTGCGCCGCGCCGCCGAACTCCATGGCGACGCCGCCCCCGAAGATGAAGATGCCGGGGGCAGTCGTGAAGAAGAATTGAAGGATGATCACCCAGCACCCGAGGTGGTGCGCCCAGTACATGGCGTCCATCCTCGCGTCGAGCAGGTAGAGGCCCAGGTCCTTGAACATGTACGCGTAGATGAGGAGGAGGAAGATCCGCTCAGGGGTGGCTGCTAGCTTATCCCAGGGCGCCGAGAGCCATTCGATAAAGCTGCCGTCGTACGCCGCGACGCACCACGCCGCCACGGCGGGAAACGCGACGAGTTGCACCGGCAGGCAGCTCAGCCAGTTGTAGAGCGGGGATCCATTGAAGTCCCGCGTCGGCAATAGTCTCGAGCAGATGAACGTGTAGATTAATGATGCGAGGGCCCAGAGGGCGCACTGCGCGACGAACTCCGGCAGCGTCCAGCCCGAGCGCAGGCAGTCATCCTCGGTGCAGTCCTGCGGGTGGCGGCCGTGGACGGTGATGAGGTCCATTGCTGCGTTTGTTGCAGCGAGGAGTGGTAGATATGAATTGGCAGCTGCTTTGCGACAGCCCTGCGTGTAACTGCACCACCTGTGCACGGCGGCAAAGGAGCGCACGGCGCGATCACGTTTGGAGAGCGCGCACGGGTTTTATCGAAATCTGAGGAGAAGGCTCCGGTGCCGACGAGGTCCAGTTTGGCGCTTGGGGAAGCGTACGCTCAAAGGCGCAGCGCTATCTCGCAGCGCTGCGGTTTTTTGTAAAGTGTCTGTGTGGGCCGCTCCCAAACGCGCTGCTGTGCGCTGCGAGTACAAGTCCAGGATTCAATTCTACAGCGTGCATTACAACCACTGAACGGGCGTTCAATTCTACAGTGTTGTTGTTGAGCAGCCCCCACGCCTTGCAAACAAAGGGCAGCCAGTGAGGTCAAATGGAGCCTGTGTGCTGAAAGTGGAGCAGCCAGCGTAGAGCGCCGGAGATAGGACAGCGCTAAAGAAATGGGCGCCGGCGCCAGCGTCGACGCCCTCTCCCTCGACGGCGAGCTGAAGGAGCTCTTGAGCTACTACGACGGCAACCTGGAGAGCGCCGCGGACGCGGTGAACCGCGAGATCGTGCGCGTCGTGCCGAAGACTGGCAGCGGCCGCTTCGTGCCCGAGCGCGGCGAGCAGACCGCTGTGCAGGGCGTCGTGGACCGCGCGACTAAGCTCGCCAGACTCGGCTACGAGTCCGCGTGGGAAGGCTACAAGGCCGCCGACGGCGACGCGGCGCGCCAGAGCGCCGACGATTTCCTCGCGGAAACGAGGCGGCTCGAAGAAGATTTCCCTGATACGCCGCCGCCGCCGCGCTGCGACTTGCCAGAGGGCGCATCCATCGACGCGCTCGCAGCGCTGGCCTATTTTCACGGGGAGGACCTGCTCGAATCGCTCAGGCGGTTCGTTCAGGATGCGGGCGGTGAGTATAAAAGGGGGCCGCGAAAAAGCAAGAGCCGCATCAGACAAAAAACCGAGAAGGACTACGGCGGCGACGTGGCCCGCGTCGTCGACCTCGAGCGCGCGACCGGCATCTTCGACTCCGTGGACGACCTGAGCTTCGCCATCTCGCTGCTGAGGGACGCCTCCCGCCGGGGCGAGATCACGATCCGGCGCTGCAAGGACCGCTTCAGCCACCCGTTCGAAAACGGCTACCGCGACCTGCAACTGAACGTCGAGCTGGAAGGCTTTGTTGGGGAGCTCCAGTTGAATTTGAGGCGTATTATCGAGGTGAAGGCCAAGGCGCACAAGATCTATGAAGTCGAGCGCGTCATCGAGGCCAAAGAAGACAAGGACGCGCTGCAACGCGCCGTCGACGGCCCGGGGCTCGAGAGCGCAGGGTGCGCCTCACGATCGAAGGTGGCCGCTCGATCGACGACGCGTTCGGATCTCTCGCCGTGTTCGAGGCGGCGCTGGCGCGGGCGCTGCCGCCGGGCTGCGTCGTCGCGAACGTGTATTCCGGGGAAAGGGGCGAAGTGCGCGTGCGGCTCGGTCTCGACGAGGTCGCCGCCATGGCCCAGCTGCGGGACGACGTTGTCTTGGAATCGAGGGCGTTTGAGGATGCGCTTAACGAGAGCTTGCCAGACGGAACCAAGATCAGCGTCGACCGCGCCGCCTTCCTCGAGTGCTACTCGCGGATCATGATGCGGTTCGGGAAATTGACGCCGCACCAGCGCGAGAAACTCAAGGAACTGCGAGCCGCAAATGTCGCCGTGCTACTGTCGCCTGCGGGCGGCGGCAAGACGTTCCTCGCGATCCAGCGCGTGCTCGAGGAGCTTCGGGGCGACGCTGGCGCGGTCGTGCTGTTCGCGGCGCGGAACGTCGCGTTGGCGCTCTTCGTCTGCAAGTGGCTGGTCGTGGCATCGCGAAAATCAGCAAAGCATGTTGTAGATCGCGTGCACGTATTGGTGGCGCCCTTCGAAGACGGGCCGCGGCGCGTGCGCGTCGAAGGGAGACGGCTCGTGCTCGACGCCGTCGGAGAAGCCGTGAAGTATGCTCTAGTGGTCGTCGACGAGGCGCACCACCTCGTGAACGACGCCGCGCTGCGTGCGCAGCTCGCCCATATTAGCGCTGCTCAGACGCGCCTATTGTTGCTCGCGGACGCCTCGCAGGCGACGGCCACGCACAAACCTGATCAGATCGCGCGCTCGCTCGTGGATCTGCCGCACGAGCAGAAAGTCGCCGTCGCGACGCTCTCCGAGGTCGTCCGGTCGACGAAGCGTATCGTCGCAGGAGCCGCCGCCGCGTTTCAGCTCGAGGCTGGGCGCAAGGCGGAGACAGAGACGCACGCGGCGTCTATCGGGCCGCCGCTCGTGGCCCGGATCTTTAAACTAGCGGACGGCCAGGACACCTCGGAGCACTACGCGCCGGAAGTCGTCGAAGCACTTTCAGCTGTGCAAAAGCAGCTTACGGACCTGAGCGATCTCGACGACCGCGTCGCCGTTGTCTGTCCAGACGAGGTATTCGTCGAGAAGCTTCGAGGGCCATTGGGGCTGGCACTTGGTGGGTTCGAGCTCGTCGACGCGGCGACGGCGAGCGCGGCGCTGCCTCGTGACGAGGAGCGTAGCTCTGGCTCAAAACCGTGGCTTGTTGTCGACAGCGTGGATAACATGGACGGTTTGGAACGGCTCGTTGTTATTTGTGTCGGGCTCGACCAAGTCATCGATCGCGGCGCGGGCGTGTTCGAGACTCGCTCGCGTTTGTACCGCGCGATGACGCGCGCGCAGCTCGCAGGTTGCTGTTGTGAATGAAGTGTTGCCGGGCGGGTGGCTCGAGTTCCTGGGGCGCGTCGAGCTGGATGATAAGAAGTTTGATGATGCCAAGGAGCGCAGGAACCGGGCGGAGACGGCGGCCGACGATGTTGTCGGTGGTGTGGTTGAGGAGGCTTCGGCGCCCGTGCGTGACTCTGTCGACGCTGACAAGGGCGCTGTTGAGAAGGCATCACCAGAGGATACCGGTGCACCGGCGGAGGCGCCCATGCCGGCCGACAAGGAGGCGATGCGCCGCGGCGGCACTCTCCCACCGTACGCGGAGCCGGACCGCGGCCTCGTCCAGTTCGACGCCTGGCGCGAGCGCATCGCCGCCGAAGAGGAGGGCGTTGCCGAGGAGCTTGTCAGAGCCGTAGAGGAGGAGGCGGTCGCCGTACCTTCGCCAGAAAAGAAGGGCGCGACCGAGGTCGTCGACGCGGACGCCGCCACGACCCCATCGGAAGCCGAACCGATGAAGGTCTTGCAGTCGATCTGGGACGCGAGCGCGGTCGCGACGGTGGCGCGCGGCGACCTGCGGTTTATGCCGTTTTCCGACCCCCTGTCGAAGCTCGTCGAGCTGCGGACGCTGAGAGGGCACTCGCATGGCGTGCGTTTCGTGCGTTGCGGCGTCCACTGTGCTTTTGTGCTGATGTGTCTTCGTCGTAGGTCTGGGGCGTTGCGGTGTTTTTCGGACGGGCGGCGCGTCGTTTCTTGTTCAGGAGCCGAAGTAAGAATTCGTCGCACGGATTCTAGTAGTGATGATGAGTACATAGATAAAGGAGAGATCAAAGTCTGGGACGTGGCGACCGGTAAATGCGTGGCGACGCTGGAAGGGCACTCGGATTGGGTGCGTTGCGGCGTCCACTGTACTTTCGTGATGATCTGGCTTCGTCGTAGGTCCAAGGCGTCGCCGTGTTTCCGGACGGGCGGCGCGTCGTGTCTGGGTCGCGCGACAACACGCTCAAGGTCTGGGACGTCGAGACCGGCGAGTGCGTGGCGACGCTGGAAGGGCACTCGGGCAAGTATGGCGTGCGGCGCGCGGCGTCCGCTGTACTTTTGTGATGATCTGGCTTCGTCGTAGGTCACGAGCGTTGCCATCTCCCCGGACGGGCGGCGCGTCGTGTCTGCGTCGGGCGACAAGACGCTCAAGCTCTGGGACGTGACGACCGGCAGATGCGTGGCGACGCTGGAAGGCCACTCGGGTTGGGTGCGTTGCGGCGTCCACTGTACTTTGTGATGATGTGTCTTCGTCGTAGGTCTCGAGCGTTGCGGTGTTTCCGGACGGGCGGCGCGTCGTGTCTGCGTCGCGCGACGACACACTCAAGGTGTGGGACGTCAAGACCGGCAAATGCGTGGCGACGCTGGAAGGGCACTCGATGGCCGTGCGTTGCGGCGTCCGCTGTACTTTTGTGATGATCTGGCTTCGTCGTAGGTCTATAGCGTTGCCGTGTTTCCGGACGGGCGGCGCGTCGTGTCTGGTTCGTACAAGACGCTCAAGGTGTGGGACGTGACGACCGGCAGATGCGTGGCGACGCTGGAAGGGCACTCGGGTTCCGTGCGTTGCGCGGCGTCCGCTGTACTTTTGTGCTGATCTGGCTTCGTCGTAGGTCTTGAGCGTTGCCGTGTTTCCGGACGGGCGGCGCGTCGTGTCTGCGTCGCGCGACACGACGCTCAAGGTGTGGGACATCGCGACCGGCGAGTGCCTGGCGACGCTGGAAGGGCACTCTGTGCGTTGCGGCGTCCGCTGTGCTTTTGTGATGATGTATGTTCGTTGTAGGTCAATTGTGTTGCCATATGCCCGACGGGCTGCGCGTCGTGTCTGGGGGAATTACGGCGAGCTCAAGCAAGGGGCTGCCGGTCCTGAGCGCCGGCGGCGGCGTCTGAACCCGGGGCCCCCCCGGAAAGCTAACACGTTCAGTTACGGCGGCGGCGGGACCGGCGGCCCGACCGGCGCCATCTCCTCGTCGTCCCCTTCCGTAGGGTACATGCCCTCGGGGTACTCGGAAAGGTCCGGCAGCGGGCGCCCGTCCAAATACGGCGCCCGCTCGTCGTAGCCCCACGAATAGGGCAGGGTGCAGAAGGTCAGGTAGGCCGTGTGGCCCCGCTGCTCGGGGTAAGGCACGGCCATGTAGGGCGGCAGCGGCCACATGCCTTGGTCGTCGTCGACCTTACGCGCCTTGGCGCCCTCGACGACGCGCTGCGGCGGCGCCACGACCTCGGCCATCTCATTTTTAACGACCTCGAACTCGCGCTCGCGGACCTCGATCGTCTTGATGTGGTCGCAGTGGCGTTCTCGTAACTTATCAACTGTTTTTTGCACTTGTTCAATACAAGGACTGTAGGAGCAGAACCGAGCACCGTGTTTACAGGCCTCGATCGCATGGTCGACCGCGAGCCACGGCTCCGGCAAATCCAGAAAAATCGCGTCCGCCTCCCTGCTCATCCCGAAGCCTTCCCCACAAACATCCCTATAGCGCGGCACGACGAGCGGCTCCGTCAAGCCGTTCATCTCGAACTCGTCCCGAGCTTTCTGCGCTCGCACTTCATTAAATTCGAACGTCCGCACCGACCCGCGCGGCATGACACACCTCGCCATCGCCGTCGTCATGGCTCCGGAGCCCGTACCTGCTTCTATCACTATTTTCCCGTCCCACAACGACAGCTGGAAGCAGATGACGGCCTGGTCGCTCGTCTGGACGATCTGCGTTCTATGAGGTAAGACTTCGGTCCAGAGCTCGGGCGTCGGGCACAGGGCGTACAGCCAGCCCTTTTCCGACGACTGCTTGCCCCTCCGTCCCACCTTATTCGTCCTCGAGAAGATCTTCTCTCCAAATTCCTTTCCGACGAAATCCCGATGATCAAAATCCCCAAATTTGCCGCTGTGTTTCGCGAAATTCTCGGGCCGCAAATAAAGATAGTCCATGGACTCGTCCTCGAAGTATAATATGACTAAATCTCCACTTTTCATGGGGCCGTCCTGGGGGTTGCGAAATATCCCTTTGTTATATACCGGTACTTTTTCGCCCTCGGCGTAGGGCTTGGGACCGTGCTTCGTGTACACTTCCAAGAAGGCGGCGGGTAAAGGGTCCTGGCGCTCGCCCCCAGAGCGGCCGCCGCGGTCCATCGCTGCGGCCTCTCTGCGTTTGGTGTGCCGGCGCAGCGATGGCGCGCAGGCGTCGGCGGCGTGGGCGGGGGCTGTGTGCCGCTATATGAAACGCCCCTGCACACGTCTAGCGTCTGTCTGGGCCGTCCTCCGGGCGTCAAGTGAGTGAAGCTCGGAATTGCTAGTGTCTTACATGCCGCTAGCGCCTAGGTCCCGGAAAGCCAAAAACAGGGCAAAGCGGTGGGCTCTGTCCATTCCGTGGATAGCCCACCTTCGCAAATATCGCACTCGTGCCCCAGAACCAGCGCTTTCAATCGTTGGGTGGCTGCACAGTAGTGAAACCTCCTACCAGCTTTTTTCAGCCATCTCCGGGCCCCGACTGCAGGCTACGATCTCGTCTCGGAAGCAATATATTTGCTAGAAGGCTCTTTAGCTACATTCAGCATAAAATTCAGGAAAATGCCCGTCGACGCGCGAGGCCTCAGCGCCCACGTCCTCGTCGACGGTCGAGCGGTCCCGGAGCTGTCGGACCCCGACACCACGCCGCGGGACTGGGCCTTCCTGCGTACCGCGGCGACGAACGGCCAAGTCAGCCCCGAGGCGGCGGCGGCCTGCGCGCAACGCAAGTGCCTCGTCGCGACGACGGCCGGCACGCGCTTCGAGGTCGTCGTGGTCAACGCCACGCGCCACCATTTGTGTGTGGACACGTTCGTCGACGGCCGGAAGATCGATTCACTGTCGCTCTTTGGCCAGCACGCGGTGCGCGACGAACAGACGGGCCCCTACGGCCCCGACGAGCGCTACATGTGGACGGCTCGCATCGAGGGCGATTACGTCGGCGCGACGACGGCGTCGATCGCCACGAACGCCGTGCGGCCGATGCGCTTCGCCCAGCTGCGACAAGTGGAAGAGGGCGGCCCCGCGACGCGCGACTTCGGCGCCGCGTCCCAGGCCGGGCGCATCGATGTGGTCGCGCGGGTCATCGAGGACCTCGGCGACAAGAAGCTCATGGCTGCCGCCCCGGGCAGCGCGCGCGGCGAGGACGCCCAGGCCACGGGTGCGACGAAGAAGGACATCTTCGGGCTGGGGACTTCTTATGGAGATGCCATCGCGACGGCGGCGAACTCTTCCGAGTACGGCGCTATGCGCACGCCGCGCGTGTCACGCGACTGCTTCGCCACTTTCAGCTTTCGCTACGCGGCCATCGAGGCGCTCCACATCGCGAAGACGACGCCCAAGGCCTGGCTCGACCGCGAGACGGCTTTGATCGAGGACGCAAGGCAGTCGTCGCGCGACCTGCGCCGCCACCTGCGGGCGGGCTTTGCGATCTCGGAGCCTCCGACTTATCTGTTCTCGTCGAAGCTGTCGCCGCTCGCCGGGCCGGGCGCGCCCAAGGCTGTCCCCGACTCCGGAAGGCTCGACAAGGCGCTGCGGGGAGAAGGATTTAAGCTCGTCGGCGAGCCGCGGTCGCTTTTCGATGCGCTGAGCCACCAGCTCTGCGGCACGCACCAGCTCTCCAGATATGTGGAGCACGCCGTGGCCACAGAGCTGGGGTGGTGGTCGGAACCAGAGCCGAAATCACGCCAGCGACGCGACGTGGCTCATTGGTCGATTCTCACAGGAAGACTACTGCAGCGGCGCGCCCGTGGACTTCGAGGAGCAGTACGGGGCCCTCTACCGGCCGACGGACGCGCCTTTGCCCTACGCGGGCGAGTGGCGCGACCACTTCGAGCGGTGCCGCAGCGCGAACGACGGCCACGCGGCGGCGGGCCAGCGCTACGACGACGGCGCGGCGTCGGCGGCGCGGCCGCCGCCGCTCAGCGGTGATGATCTTGTGGACGTCTCCAAGGAAGACGGCTCGGGCGTCGTCGAGTGCTCGGTCCAGGGCGGCGACGCGCGCGTGGTGGTCGTGAAGCCGCCGGGCGGCGCGCAGGAGGAGATCCCGCGGTCGTCGTGGCGCTTAGGCGGTGGCGGCCCGCGGTCGCGGCGCGGCGCCCACGTCGCCGAGCAGCAGACGGCGCTGCTCGTCCAAGCGTTCGCGACGGTGTGGAAATCAACCAGTGAGTTAGGTTATCGCATCGATGGCGCGGGGCGCCCGAAATTTGATTTCCACACAGGTTCGCGAACGCGTTCGGCGTGCGCGTCTTCCTCCTGTGCGTCACCGGGAAGAAGAAGCAGCTCCGCGTGGTCAGGGTGGAGCCGCGGAACGGCCGCCGGGTCCTGATCAACGGCTACGCCATCGCGCATCTCGGAGGCGTCGCGTTCGACTCGGTCGCGCGGCACCACGACGTCATCGAGATCCAGAGCGGTTCCGAGAGCGAGGACGACGTCGACGTCAAGCCGGACCCGGAGCCGCCGGCGAAGCGCCAGCGCGCCGCGCCGGCCGTCAAGCGCGAGCGCCACTAACAAACACATACTTAATACCTACTACGCGTCGCGACCAGCGCCGCGACCGTCGGCAGCGCCAGCACCACGTAGCGGGGCCACCGGTCCAAGCGCAACCGCCCCGCCAATTCAAACGCGAACCGCCGCAGCACGAGGTAGTGGAGCTGCTTCTTCGCGTCCGGCGGGACTTGCAGTTCCCTCACGCGCCGGCCGTCCTCGACCTCCCAGGCCGCTCTCAATACCGCGACGCCGTAGTATTCCGAGAGGCGCACGGCGACGGCGCCCTTCAGCGAGCTATTTTTTAGATCTCTTGTTTTCAGCAGCAACCGCACCGTCTCGCAGAGTCGGCCCCGCTTCTTTGCGTCAGAAGCCGCAACGGCGTTCGGGTCTCTCCCCTCAACTCCCTCGCCATCGCCCGTCGAGTTCCGGTCGGGGGCCCAGCTCCTCGCGCCCGTCAATCTCCCGACATTATACCCGAGAGCTTTCAGCTTTTGGTGAGCCGCCCGCGCGAGGTGCGCGTGCCTCTTGACATCGCCCTCCAATTCATCAATACTCCCGCTCCCCTCATTAATTTTCGACCGTAATCTACCATCTTGATCCTTATCGAAGGGGGGATTGAGATTTTGATCGGCCAGCGTCTCGGCCATCTGCCGCACCGGCATCGTCTTCTCCTGGCCCCGAAAGTCCTCGTAGGTCACGTGGGAGTCGACGGACTCGCCTCGCAGCACCTTCTCGAACTCGCCGACCAAATCTCTTCGAGCTTGCTTTCTTGTCTTGCGTTTCTTGCGCTTGGCACTCGCGGAGAGCAGCAGGAGGCAGAGCCAGAGCGTGCGCATCGTTCGTGGGGCAGCTTGTGCTGCCTTCTGCGTGTGCTGCAGAGGCCGGCGGGCAGCGCTGGCGGCGTTTTGCGGGCAGCCTAGATTCCTAGTGTGTTACAGGCCGCTAGGTGCGCTTTTATTGCGGGGGCTGCCCCGGGCCTAAAAAATCCGCAGCCGTCAAGCTACGGGCGTCTCTAGAAGTCCCATTGGTGTACCAATACGATCGCGTGGTATTTGAGGCAGGCAGCCCACCGACTGACCTCGCAGTGGCTGTGGGATCGTCGGTGCTCTCCGGCGGTCCCGCTTGCGCATCGCTACCAATGGCGGAAGAGACGAAGGAGGCGCAGGAGACGACGGAGGCGACAGCAAAACGAGAAACTACCGATTGGTCTACGCACACGTACGGCGGGCTCGGCTCGCTGCACGACGGCAAAAAGCTCCTCCACGACCCCAAAGGCCAGGCTGAAGCCTGCACATTCGCCACAATGAAGAGAAGGACGACAGAGCAGCGCGCGTGGCGCCCCATCGACGACTGGATGCGGCAACACGCCCAGAAAAACTTTCCGGTGGACCCGCAAGCCGTCGCCGGCGCCACTGAGTTGCTCCTCGGGCAAACGAGCAACACACGGGTCGTCACGACTTACTTTGACACGACGTGCACCTTCTTTGCCCTAATTACGCAGGTGGAGCAGAAGGGAAAAACAAAAGGCGAGCCGCTCGTGAACGTCTACGCGCTGAGTGGTCACGTTTTGCTTCCCTGCGAGTCCGGAGCCATGATGCAACTATCCGAGGGCGAATATGTCTTCATGCTCCCCGACGAGGCGTCGCCTCCCGTCATGCTGATGCGGTTTCCGTTGCTGAAAAACCAACCGTTCATGCTAGATGGGGTGGTAAGCGCGAGCCGAAAGCTACGTACCTGCGCCGCCTGCGGACAGGTCTGGCGCCGTTCGATGAAGAAGTGCGCCGGTTGCGGTGAGGTCCCTTACTGCAGCCAAGTGTGCCAGCGCCATCACTGGTCCAGCCATAAGGCTGCCTGCAAACGCGCCCGGTCGCAACGGAAACCAACGCCTGAGGGGGGAACTAAGTAGAAGAAGATAACACTGGAACTAAGTAGAAGAAAATAACACTACGCTCGCCACCGGCGCCACCCCGTCGCCCACGAGCTCGTCACACGACAATGCCGCCCACCGCGCCTGGACCGCGGCCGAGTCGGCGGCCGCGCCCCACGACGTCCCCGCTCGGATGCCATACCTGAGGCGCAGGCTCCGGCACTCGTCCCCGGGCGGCGGGTAGCACGGTTCCAAGCACGAGTCCAGGAAGCCGCCGCGCCGCGTGTCGCCGCGGGCGCGAGCTCTCGACAAGCATGCGAGCCAGCACGCGTCGAAGTCGAGCGGCGGCCGCGGGACCTGTGTGGAAATCAAAATTTTACGGCGCGTTCGCGTCGTCCTCCACGCCATCGACGCGACGCCTGCTCGATGGCGTGGCGGTGCCGGTTCCGCACCGCTCGATGGGGGCAGCACCGCCGCGTCATCGCCGAGCAATGACTTAGTGCTGGTTGTTTTCCACACAGCTCGGGACGGGCGCGCAGTCCAGGCGGCGTTCCGCCACGGCCTTCAGCTCCGCGAGAGGCACGGTGTACCGCACGAGCCGGCTCTTATAGATCTCCTCGGCCCGCACGCCGGGCACGTCTCGGTGACGTAGAAGTAGGCGTTTGGGCCCGCACGACCACCCGTCCACACGGATGGTCCGTGCCGCGGCCGTAGGACGCCGGCGTCGATTCTAGCACTCGTAAGAATTCAGAAAAGTGCACGCCGTCACACGAAAACGCCATCCCAATAAACGCTTTCCGCGTCGGCTCTTCGCGCACGACCGGCGCCAACAATATGTAGCCCTTCGCGACGGGGTTTCGCAAGACCACGGCGAAGTAGACGTTGTCCCCACTCACGGGCGGCGCTCCCACTCCACGGTAGTCGCGCACACTGATCAATTCAAAATTCGATAAAGCCGGTTCAAATTTCAGAACTTGCACGTGCCGCCCGCCGAACATGCCGTTGGAAGCATTTCTCCTCACCAAGTTGGCCCGGGCATACAACCTCCCGTCGACCACGGACACTTTCCCGTCGAACTCGCAGGAACCGCGTTGCGCGGGCGTCGGTCGACGCAGCCCTCGTGGTCGCCTTGGACCAACACCGGACCCTCGTCCGACGCGAGCAACTCGTCTATGCTGGAGAAAGGTCCCCGTCGCTCGAGCCCCCTTTTTCTCGTTCCCGGACCCCAGAGCCCGCCAATCACATACCATTGGTCATTTGCCACGTAGATGGCCGCGTTGTGCGCTAATGAGGAAGGCCAGGGCGCCAATTGTGTATTTGAACGAGAGATGCAGTTCAGGTTGTGGTCGCATCCTGTCCACAGTAGCGTGCGTGGATTCGGATCCGCGTGCGGATAGTGGCCCGTCCTCGCATAGACTAGTAAGGAGGAATTGTAGTCGACGATGCCGAAGTAGCGCGCCGGGTTCTGCCTGCCGAACTGTGCCACTACTTTAGGTGAGGTGAAGAGCTCTGCATGGACAGCTGTGAGGCCGAGCAGCAGCATCGCTAGGGATGGTCCGCGGCGCCGCGGGCAGCGTCCTCACGTCGTGTCTGGCCCAAAATGGGCAGCCATTCCATCTGCGTCGACGCGTCCCGCCTGAAAATTCGCGCTAGCGGTCTGTAAAGACACTAGCCGGGGACTGCGTTGGTGACAAATGCAACTTACACGCGTCCTACTTCAAAGGACGGGCTGCGGCAGGGCGGCGCCGATAGAAGAGAATCGTCGGCACCGCCCCCTCCTCGGCGACGTAGGCCTCCAGCGAGTCCAGGCGCTCGACCGTGTCGTCGTCGAAGAGGAACCAGCACCGGGAGAGCTCGTGGTAGGTCACCGCTACGTAGTGACCTCCATTCCCGTAACTTAAGAAAAGGACAGCGCCGACCAGGTCGAAGACTTCGGACGCGGCCGGTCGGTGGACATACCGCGTCATGTCGAGGCCCTCGACCGGAAACGAGATGGGATCGTCCAACAATGCGGCATTGAAACGCGTGCGCTGGGTTGCTCCGTCCCATTGATAGAGGATGAGGTTAAATACAAGTACGCGGCCCGTGCACCAGATGGTTCTCTGGAGAGTCCCGTTGGAGGCGCCGCCAAATTGCTCTGGTGCGATTGCAGCGTCGATCATGTCATAGAGGGAGGCGCCACCGCGAGGCTGGAGCCGCAAAAAGCAGTTCAGCTCAACTACGTCGAAGTCTCCCGTCTCGTCCTTTGTAACCCTTCGCTCGTAGCTAGCAAGCTCGGCGTATAGGACACCAGGAGGCATTGGCCCAACCTGACTTTGTGCAGCTCTTAGTACGGCGCCAGCGTCGTCCGCGTCATAATGCGACGATGCGAGCGTCACCGGGCGGTCGCACGGTATTCTTGCAAGGATATCATCGAAATGCGAAAGTATATCAGCAAAAACATCCATCGCATCGCCGGGCTGGCCCTCGGCAGGGAAATTTGAATGCGACTCCATGAGCACCTGCCGCAACGTCGTCAGTAGCACCCGAGCACCATCTGGGCCGTCCGGGCCGCCCGTGCGATTCACGTACGCCTCCAGCGCCGCGTACACTCCGACGTCGCGGCCCAGGCACCCCTCGGCACGCAAGAAGGACTCCAGAGGACACGCCGCGAAGAGGCAGAAGAGCGATACCATGCAGTCGCCCCTGCGGTCCAAGGGAAGCGGCCGCGGCGCGAAGTCGCCCGCGAGCTGCGGCTCGACTGTGGTCGCCAACCACTGGATGAGAGGCACGGCTTCGTGTCGCGTCGCCAGGAGCGTCGGCGCGCGCACCGCGACAGCAGCGACAGTCCGCTCGACATGTGCCTCGGCCCAGCGTCGCACGTCGGCCCGCCGGGACGCCAACACGAACCGCGCGAGCGCTCGCGCATCTAGAAACGGGAGGATGTTGACCCAGGCTTCCTCGCGAAACCACACGTCAGAGCTCGCATCCACGACAGCGTCGGATGCGAAGATGACGTTTGCGCGCTTGATGGCAATGCTTCGGCCGTCGATGACGACGGCCACACGGCCCACAGCCGCAACGTCCGGCGGAGTCGCCGTGACGACGCCGCGGCGGCCGTTGAACGCCGCGCTTGCGAGGCCCTGCAGCTCGACGAAGGCGCCGACGGGCGGGGCGTCGTCCGAATCCACACTTCGGGACGACACAGATTCCGCGCCGATGATCACGCGCAGACCGCAGTCCAGCCTGACAACGACGCGTTCGCCGTCGATGCCCTCGACGACGCCGACACAAGTGTCCGCAGCTCCGAACTCTACCGCGCGAGCGAGTGCGGCTCTGCGAGCGATGGCTGCGACTTGCGAGCGTGCGGCTGAGGCCCTGTTTGCGCGGGCGTTTCGCAGATCGCTCTCGTCCGGCACCAGGCGCGTCATCGCGATGCGCGCGCCGACCGTGATTTTGGCATCGGCCGTCGCCTGAGAGCTGGCTGGCCCGAGGCTCAGCGCCCGCAGCGCGTCCGCAGCGCTACGCGACGACATGTCGCAGAGTTACGATGCGCGCGCAGTCCGCTGGCGGCTAGTTGCTCAAGGCACACAATCTCTGCTGTCGGCGCTCTCCGAAGCTGAAACGGCCGAACGCGTAAAAATTCACAGCGCTTTGGCCTCAACGGCGCCAGAGACGTTAATTTAAGCAACTGTCTGGCGCACACGCACCGCTGTCGTCCTCACACGAGTAGGCGACCAAGCCGCAAGCGCAGCTAGCGTTGTAAGACACTAGACACGTACAATTTCGCGCGGCCAGAAATTCTAAGAGACCCCTTAAAAGCCCCCGTAGAAGAACGCTAGGCCCCCGCCGCCACGGCGAGCGCGACCGCGAGGCCCCGCGCGGCCCCCAACACCGCGGCGGCCCCGGGCGGCAGGCTCCGCAAGGCGTGGACCTGGAGCTCCCTTTTTAATTGGGATGCGAAGGCCGCGGCCACGACCAAGTAGACGACCCTCGAATTCGTATCATATGAGAGGGCTTCGGGACCCTGGATCAGATAAGCGTACGGCAGGAGCAGCAGCCCCGCCAACAAGCTCAGGGACGACGCCACGTTCGCCGGCGGGCGCTCGTCGACGCCGAGGGCCGTATGAGCGTGGGCCGCGGCGTGCCACGTGGCTGCGAGCAATCCGCTCCCGAACGCGAGACAAGCCAAGACCCCGAGCTTCGAGGTGGGCTCGCCGTCGCGATTCAGGAAGCCCGGCGTCTCATCCGATGACAGTATCGATGCAATATGCGACGCTATGAGAGCGGCGGCGACGGCCGCGGCCGCCCCATATGTCGAAGACGGTCTAGGATTCGCGCCGGCGTAGGCTCCTAAAGCTTCCAGCATGGCTCGGGACGGAGCTAATGCGCTTCGAGGCCCCAACCTATCAAAGGTCGCGAGGACGTCTGTCGACGTACTCGACGCGGCGACCTTGCCACCAGTCCAAGACAGCGAAGCGTAGGCCGCGGCGACGTCGCGCCGCGTCGCGGCCAACGACCGCCAGGCGCCGTCCACATCGACGTCTCGGAGGATCGGAGCGCCCCGGGCATCGGCCGCGAAGGTCGCACTCACAGAAACAGCAGCCAGAGCTAACGCCGCAGGAAACCAGAAGCGCGGCACGTCCTCGCCGTAGAACGAGGGCCAGGGTCTAGCCCCACAGAGCCAGAACGGCAGAGCCGTCAACGGTCCCAGGAGCAACTCCGCACACGCTACCGAAAGTGCATACGGCCACGCCTGCAGCAAACGCGCCGTGCAGACCACGGAACACGCCTCGGCGCCACAAACCAACAACACGATCCAGGCCGTCGCCACGACGGGGTCCTGGACGTCCAGTATATCTCTCTTAATCTCCTCGGCGAGCACGGAGTCGGTCGCCGGCGGCCGGCGCTCGTCGTCCGTCGACAAATCTAAGGAGCCGCGCCGCCTCGGGGAGTTCGGCGGCGTCGCGTCGCTCAAAATGGAGTCGGCGCGACCGCGGGGGTCCTCCTTGTCGAGGGGCGGCTCCATGAGGCTACGTGGGCAGCAGTGGGCTGCCTCGACGACCAGTCGTTCTGCCGCGAGCAGCGACGAGAGACGAAATTCGCGTCCGCGCCTCTTCACACCGTCAATCTGCGGTCGATTGCGAGCCGATTTGCTTCGACAAGCTATGTGCTGGCTAGTAGCTCTATGAGCTAGCCATTATCTGGCCGCAGCGCTGTTGGCGTCGCGCCTCGGACGGGCCCAGTCCTGGCCGACGGACCGATTTGCACCGCCCGGCGGGGCCTCACGCGCGCGCTGCCGGCCGCGACCGCGTATTGAAGGGAGACCGGAGGCCTCAGCGCCCAGGAGCAAGGGGCAGCCCCAGACCGCTGCCCGGCGCGGCGCCCGCGGCGCACGACCATGCAGATCTTCGTCGAGGACCTCGATGGCCGCACGCGGACGCTCGACGTCGCAGCCGACGCGACCGCCGCCGACATCTGTGGAGGCGGCAGGCTCCTCCACAACGGTACCTACATAACTGGAAGTCTGAGAGACGCCAACGTCCAGAAGGACGCGACACTCCACGTAGTAGCATGTCTGCGCGGCGGCGTCGAGCGGGAATACAACTCGAGCGACGAGGACAGCGTCACGACCGACAGCGACGAAGGAAAAGAGGACGACGAGGACTCGTCCGACTACTCGAGCAGCGACGACGAGACGACGCTGCCCCAGGTCACGACGCTGGAAAGCGTGTTGGCGATGATTCCTTTTACTCCGGACTGGTGCGAAGCCGCGTCAAAGTTCAACTGTGCTTCAATTTGAGGTTTGTTGGGGTCTGGGTGAGGTGCTCCTCTCTGGATACGGTCGCGTGCATCGCTCGGAGGTCCCACTCGTCGATGTCCACGCAGGTGGGAGGCGCGCGCCGCGAACGAGGCGTTGCATAATCGCCGGAAGATGGTCGCCGAGACGAATCGGGCCAAACATTTGGTGAAGCTCTGCGAGGCGGGCATGCACGCCGACGCGCTGCGCGAGCAGCTCCATGATTCAGCACAAGATTTCACGGATTTTAACCACGTGCGTGACGCGGCGTCTGTTTCTGAAGTTTTCTGAACTTCAAGTTCGCGTCGATGGCGTCGACGCAATACCACGTCGCCGTGGCGCCGTCGACGTGGCCGCATGAGAGTCTACGCGACTCGGGAGCCGCGGCCGTGTCGCGACGCTGTCGTTCGACGCAGGTCAAAGATGCCATGATACAACATGAGCAGTGGGTCTGGAAGCCGCCGCGCTCCATGATCAAGTCCGCCGAAGCGAGTGGTGCCGACAAGTCCAAATTGGAAAGTTCCGCAGTCCTCAGGAAAGTGCAACGCGACTTCCGGCTGATGACGCTCGACCGGCCCGGCGAGAAGCCCATGCACCTCCAAGATTGGCCACAAGTCCTAAAGAAGGAACGGAGGCACGCGCAGTACATGGCCGAGCTGCTCGGGAAAGAAGTGGCCCCGGAAAAGCAGCTCGAGGAGATGCGGCGCGCGCTCCGCGTCTTGATGTGACTCGTATCTCACCCACGACGCCGGGGGTGGTTTCTTTTTTGATTTCGAGCGACCGCGATGCTCGGCGCATGACGTGGTCGCCGTGATCACACGAGAGTCTACGCGTCGCGAGAGGGAGCTACGGCGGTTTCGCGGCGGTTTCACGCTCTCGCGACACGCAGGCGGAAGATGCGCGAAGAAGCGAAGGAGGCTATAAGGTGCCAGTGGACGCACACGGACGAGGCCACAGGCAAGAAGTACCTCTGTTCCAACGAGCGCTTCGTCCACCCGTGGCGGCGGGTCGTCGACCGCTTCGGCGTGAGTGTCCTCGAGGAGTTCAGCTGTTGCGCGTCGGTCTCGGCGTCCCGCGGTGCCTTCACTTCATTAATACGACTCGTGTCCATCTCACTTCCATGAGAGTGGTTTCTTTTTTGCTGAAGAGGCCGTTCGGACCGAACCGCGATGCTCCGCGCAGGTGGCACATGTCGTACTGCGCCGGCGACCACGGGATCCGGCCGCGATCTATCGCCGTGCCCAACGATTTAGCTCTTTGTACGGCGTGTTACGTGCGCGAGACGCACGTGCCGCCCGAGGTCCTCACTCGATTAAAAACACCAGGAGTCATTGTCAGCCACAAGAAGAAAGCTCAACATGCCAAGACGAAGTGGGAGATCGAAGCGGATGAGCGGAAGCGCATTGTGGAAAAAGTGGAACGGGAGTGCATCGAGCGGAGAGCCAAGTTAACCACCAGCAGTGTGTGTACGTGGTGCCCCGACAAGTCCGTGCCGCGCGAGCGGGGCCTCATGTGCGAGAATTTAGTACAAATCAGTCCCGTGACGGGCGAGCCCCTCGAGACGTGCCCCTGGCATAGAACTACGTGTTGCATGCCGCACGAGACGGAGGCGCTGACTCGGCGTGAAAAATGAACTTGAACTTGCGACTGCTCGTCACCGTGACGCCATCGACAGTGTCGCGACGGCGTCCGTTCCGCGCAGGCTTCCGCGTCGATTGCCGTGCCCAACGGTGATGGATTATGTGTGTCGCATTACGTGGCCAAGTACGGAAGGCCTCCCGTCGACGTGGGCTGGCCCCTGCCCGGTTCGGAGTTGCTCAGCAAGGTGATGGCCGCACTGGCGGAAAGCAACGCGGCGAGACACATTTTTTGTCCTTCGGACAACTACATCGAGTACGACAACGGCAAGCAGTTCGAGGATCCCGTGAAATACGCATGATCTCGGCGTCCCGCGGTGCTGCGGTGCCTTCACGCCGTCGACGCGACGCGAGCTTCGTCTCGCGACGGTGTCCGTGCCACACAGGTCCCGCCCCAAAAGGAGGACTGGCTCACGCGGAAGATGAACGCGCCGTTTGAGAAAGGTGAGTCAGTGTTGAACTTCAACTTCTCAACTTGAAGTTGCGTCGACGGCGTCGACGCGACGCGATGCCACCGTGACGCCGTCGACGCGGCCTTCCGACCGCTCTCGCGTCGCGGAAACGCCCACGGCGTCGGTGCCACGCAGGTCAAGAGAAGAAGCGCTACGCGCAGTGGAAGAAGATCGGCACGATCCAAGCGTTCTGCCGCGCGCACATCTCGCGGAACGTGGCCTACCGAAGGAAATTACTCAGAAGATGTAGGGAGCGCGTCGCGGCCGTCACGTGCCTCCAGGCGGTCTGCAAGTCGTTCACGCAGCGCGTCGTGGCTACCAGAACTGCCAAGAAGCGTGTTTCTGCTATTGAGTTGATCCAACGGATTTTGAGGGGTGTCGTCTTTCGAAGGAGAGCTCGTCGTAAAAGGAACGCCCTCCGCCTGAACAAAGCGGGCCACGTTTTGCGGGAGAACATGCAGCGCCAAACCATAAACACGTTGCAGTATCAGAGGCGGGAGGCGTGGCGCGAGCGACGAGCTAGAGAGATCGTGAATCGGGTGATGCTCGGGTGTATCGGTCGCTTCAAGGCCGCTGCTGCCAGAAGGCTCTTCAGGGAGAGAGAGAAAGCTAGTACGGGCCTCGCGAAGATCATCCGCGCTAAACTGTCGCGGGAGGCTGTGGAGCGGCTGCGACGACAAAGAGCCAGGGAGGTCCAAAAAGCTACCTTGTGCCAGGCGCTGTTCCGCGCGTTAATTTGTCGGCGGATCATGCGCAAGAAAATTGCGAGGCGACGGAAATGCGCCAATGATATCCAGCGAGCGTGGCGAGGCTATGGCGGGAGGACGCGCGGCTTTGCGAAGCGAAAGATAGTTGAGGAGTGCTGGCGCATGGTCGGTTCCGTCTCGCCCGAGAGGAAGCGCGACCTCGAGGCGTTGCTGCCAAAGGCGTCGTACCGCGTCACTTCAGATGACGTAGAGTCCGTCACGACGATCACAACAAGTAAGTCGTGGCAGCGGCCGGAGACGTGGTTCACCGATCAAGATAAAGTACATTTTCTACCTTATGATGATCTGGAATTGGGAAACTGCTCGAAGTTCGAGTTCCGGAAGGCCCTCAACGCGTTGTGGCAGGCGAAAGGTTTACCAATACTCCCGTCGGAGGTCGAGGGCTGGGCGTCGATGTTCGACAAGAAGCGCAACGGCGTCGTCTGCTGGTGCCGACGCGGCGTCTGTCGTCGCCTTCACGCCGTCGACGCGACTCGTGGCCATCGCACGATGACCTGGGTGGTTTCTTTTTCGAATTCGAGGCCGTTCGGACCGCGTCGAGGGACCGCGATGCTCCGCGCATGACGTGGTCGCCGCGATGGCGTCGAGGCGATGCCGCGTCGCCTCGACGCCGTCGACGCGGCCGCACCGCGTCTCGTGAGTGCACAGAGGCCGTGTCGCGACGGCGTCGGTGCCACGCAGGCGCGACTTCCTCGACTTCGCTAGGATGTCCTACAGACCCTGTTCTTTACACCGGAGGATCGTCTGCTCGTTGTGTGTGTCGAGGGGCCCGTGCATGAGGAAAGGCTGCGAGTGCGACTGCTATGCCAGTAAGGAGGGCGTGCGCGACTTGATTTGTAAGCATTGCGGCCACACGCCCATGACCCATTTGTTGGTGCCTACTTGTTGCGTCGAGGCGGACGTGCACGGGCCCGTCACGCGACAGTTGCTGCGGGACATCTTTCATAACAGATCAGATAAGCCTACAAAGCCAAAATTGGAACTGGGGCCGCTCATCTCCCAAGTGGTGGGGGAGCAGGCTTCATCGCAAGTGGTCATGGAGTCGCCAACGCGACCCTCGAGCCGCTCGCGCCTCATCCCTGAAGACGACGCGTCTCGGAGCATCGACGCGCCGTTCGAGCAAACGTACGCAGATCCAGAGCCCGTGAATGATGACGTCTGCATCGCAAGACCAGCTAAACGACTTCTGGACCCGAACCGAAGGAGTGGCCACGTCCCTGCAGCCGAGCTGCAAGCTTTGGCGCTGGTCCAAAAACAAGAAAGCCCGGGCCGGCACCACCTGGAGTCCATAGCAGTGGCCAAGGAAGAGGAGGAAGCGTTGTGGCAGGAACACTTCGCGGGCAAGCTCCAGTCCCAAAATGAACTGAGGAAGGGCTTTCACCTGACGCGGCCGATTCCCATGATTCTGGACGGCGAATTGAGAATTAGTACGGACCCCACGGAAGTGTATCTGGAGCTGCTGGATCGGTTCGGCAAGGAAGATTTGAATTTGCGGGAGCATGAGGACACGGGCTTCGTGTCGCTCTGTTTTAGGAACGACGTCTTCCTCGAGCGGCACTGGAAGAAAATTCTGAGGGATGTTAGATATGGTGCGCTCGCGGCGTCCCACGCCGTCGACGCGACTCGTGGCCATCGCACGATGCCGGGGGTGGTCTCTTTTTCGAGTTTGAGGCCGTTCGCACGCAGGGCGCGCTGAACCGCCACCTCGACCTGAGTAAGGAGCGGCGCCACGAGCTCACGCAACGATTGTACGCGAAGCCGAAGCACGCTTCCCAACTCGAGGAAGCCTTTCGCAGATTAGGATTCCACGCGCGCTCCGCCGAACGGAGTGGCGCGTCCGCCAAGGCGATCCAGGACGAACCTTCAGTAGATACAAAGTCGAAGAACGCCTCCATGCGGTGGGACCAAGCTATATCATCAGCTCTCGAGGACCCGAGCAAAGCGAGAGCGGCGGAAAAACCCGTCGCCGAGATTCCGGAAGAGCGGCCGCAGACCAGTCGTTCTGTCCCGGACGATTTTAAGGAGGAGGACCGCGGCGCGACCAGTCGTAGCGTGCGCTTCGCTGGTTCATTGAAGAGCAGGGACTCGCGGTCGCGGTACTCCTCGCTGTCGTCTCGTGATAGTTCCTACTACGAGGACATGTCGGAGCCGACCTCTAGAGCCTCGTCTTCCAACATGGGCCGGTCCGGTACTACTAGACCTTCTGTCGGTGTGGAATATCGCATCTTAGAAAGGAGGAACTCCGAGTCGGACATGAGGGTGGATACGCCCCAGTCAGATGTGCACAAACTAGCTCACGACATCGCGACGGCGCGCGCGACGGCAACTCAAGAGTTCGAGCCCATAAGGCAAGACCGGCGCATGCGGCCCTGGCTCTGTCCCCACCCCGGTTGTGGCGCCGTCTTCTCCACGAAGGAGGCTGCAGTACAACATGCGAAGAGGGAGCATTTAGGGAGAAGGAGATTGGCCGTCGCGACGCCCGAACAAGACCAGTTCTTTAGGAGGGTCTGGCCGGACGAGAAGATGATCTGGGAGCGAGGCGAGATAGCTAAAAAAGATAGGGAGAAGTGTTTATTTCAGTGCCCGATCTGCTTCCAGCCGTGCGTGACGCGACGATCTGAAACGGCACCTGAAGGTCGGCCATTCGAAGCGCGAGGTGAAGAAGATCTACGTGGAGTTGAAGCTGGCGGTGCTGACTCAGCGTCTTCATTGAACTTGAACTTGACGTGGTCGTGTCGATGGCGTCAATGCGACGCAAATGCCACCGTGGCGCCGTCGACGTGGCCGTCAGAGACCGTCGTTCCACACAGGCCAAGGCCGACGCCATGGAGGCCGGCAAGGGCAAGGGCCTCGCCGACGTGAAAGGGAAAGCGCAGCTGACACCACCCTTTCCCCCACCTAAAAGAGCTCCTCTCGCTGTCTGTCTCAAGCACAAGCGGGAGCGCTTCCGGTGCTGGGATTGTGGTTGTGCTAGACGGATGAAAGGTCCGGTCGCACCGATGAAGTTCTACCCTGAAGTGGTGGTCAAGGCTCCGTCGGCCACCGTGCCTGGCGAGCGGCCCGTGATCACGGACATGACCTTTGCGGTGCAAAGTGAAAGGTGTCCCTACACTATGGGTGAGAAGGGCGAGCGGCGGCCGTGCCAGTTGATTGCTACTTGCAGAGATGAAGAATGCAATGTGTGGATTTGCGTGGCCTACTTCTTAGACGCGGAAGGTGTGAAGGCTCTGAAAGGGGTCACGCATAGACTATTTGACCACGAGCGGGAGCTCTATGAAGACTCGCGAGTGACGTGGTTGCGCGCGGAGAAGCTCGCGGGCTACTGCTACGTGTTGAACGTCGACAAAAAAGCGTTCTACGAGCGGAAGCGGTCGCACTTACTGCCGAACCACCCCCGCGACTACGTCTACTTCGCTTCACGAATATTTGATTTTGAGAAGCTGAAGCCGGGTCCCCAGCGCCAGTTGAATAGCGAGGTCTCCGCGAAGGAACTAGGATTGACGCAAGAGGCGTATGGGGTGGACGACGGAAGTGTCGTGACCTGGTCCACGGAGCCGCCAAAATTTAAAAGAAGATATTCAAAGGACGGCGAGGCGAACCCCTACGCTGTGAAATCAAGGCCGGGCTCGACGGAGGTGTCCCTGCTGACGCGCGACGACGAGGAGGAGTCCTTCAAGCCTACCGACGCGGGCATGGCGGCGGCGCTGGGGTTCATGGTGTAATGCTTTTGTGTGATAGTCACGTCGACGGCGTGGGGGTGACCAGTTTCGAGAGTTACCTCGCGGCAGGAAGTGTCGCGTACTTTGTCGCGTCGGTGGCGTTTCGGTGGCGTCGAGGGCGCGGGCCCCGACGCCGACGACGCCGCGACGTGGTGGTGACTAGCGTATATGTAGTACTTAGCTTTGAGTCTTCTTCTTGCGGTAGAGCGCGGCTTTGGGGCAATCTACCAGTGCGCCGGCGGCGCCGCCTGGGGCAGTTCCAGCTGATGCGGCGGGAAGTGCGCCCGCTGCGGCTGCGGCGCGTACGCATGTTGCGGATACGTCTGGGGCGACCCGCGCGGGCCCAATGAAACATGACGGTTCTCGCCCCTAATGGCCGGCGCCTGCCGGTAGTCCGGCGACACGGCTCGAGCCGGCGCCGCCCAGCACGGCGCGACGGCGGGCTCGTGCGGCACCATCCTTCTAGCTGGATCCATGATCAAGCGCACTTCCACCGCCTTGGCCCGACCGTTGTGCGTGCCTCTTCTAAATGTCACGCGGTCCCCGACCGCCGGATTATAATCATCAGCAGCATCGGACGGATGCAAGAACAAGTCGTCCCGACAGATCCCTTCCGCATCTAAGGTCGCCGCGTCCGGCCGCACGAACCCGTACCACCCATTATAGTACGTCGCCGTGCTACCATCCAGTCGACGAGACGTGAACGCGCCACACAGTCTACGACTGAGATGAACTATGGTCCCCGCCATCCTCGCGTGCGGGTCGAACGGGACCTGAGGCTGCTGGGGATAGCCCGGCACGAATTCGGGCGCTTGCGTCGACAGGCCCGGCATGAGCGGCGCACTGTGGTCCACGGGGCCGACGGGCGAGCACGCCGGCGTGACCTGATTCACTTGTGAACGCTGAGGAGCTTTGGTCGGACTCCACGCTCGCTGCGCCATCTCCATGACCTCGTTCTGGGACGGCGTCTGCAACGGGCGCAGGACGGGCGACACGGGCGGCTCCTCCCAGCCCTTGTCCTGGTCCAATTGATGACTGGAGGTCGCCGTCCAGATGAGCGCGTCGTCGTCGGGGTCGTCGAAGAACCCGGGCGTCGCGAGCGGCGGCGGGTGGCCCAACCTGGGGCTCTGGGGCAGGCGCCCGGGGCTCGGCGGGGACATCATCATCGTGCGCGAAACCGCTCCGGGCGTTCCCGCCTCTTTTTTTTAGGGCGTCGATACGCGGCGCGCGGCGCTCGCGAGGTTCTCGCGGGCCTTGCGGCGCGGGGCGGGTCGAAACCGCCGCGGTGTTCCCGCCTCTTTTTTTTAGGGGCCCGGCGCGCGGCGCGCGGTGCTCCCGAGGTTCTCGCGGGCCTTGGGTGGCCTCGCGCCGCGGTTCTAGCGCGGGCGCCGGGTCCGCGGCGGCGGGCGGCGGCGATTTGGGCGCGCGGCGCCAAGTCTTCGCGCTGCGGTTACGCGGCGCGCGGGGTCGCGAAACTCGCTGTGGGTCTTGAGATGGCCACTGGCTACTGCCTCCAGCGCCCGCTGTGTTTGGCGAGGGGGCGGAAGTGCCTTAATCCAGGCAGTAAATGAGCAGCCTCTCCGGGATGGGGGTTTTGCTCCTAGTATGATTATTGTTTAAATCACCGATCCCAAAAACGCCTCTCCGCCCCACCGCCGAGCCCCAAGACCGCTCCGCCCAAGCCTGCGACCCCGTGGGACGCCCCCAGCAGCCCCAAGACCCAACAAAAGCACCCAGCCCACCATGGTACCAACAAAGCCCCAAGACGCCCTCCCGGGGCAGCCCCCCGAGCCCTCAGCCAACAACCCCTCGCAAGGCCGCGCCTAGCGTCTACTAGACTAGTGTATCCTGATGCCAAACGCGGGCCAGCGGGGAAAAAACTTGCGCAACAATGACGCGCCCCAGGCGTAGCTAGGCGTGTCCATGGAGCTGCCGACCTTCGACGTCAAGAAGCGGTCCTCATCTAAGGATGAGGGGGCTGCGCGCAGCCCCCGTGTCAAAGCAGCGGCGCTAACAGCTTTGCTAGCGGCGACAGCTTTCGCGGCGCTAGACTATCGGAGGCGCCACCCGCCCCCGCCCCCGCCACCGCTAGAACCGGGCCAGATCCTGACCTGCGGCCTGCGGCACGGGAGTTTTTGGCCCTGGTATTACGCGGTCGCCGAAAACACGCATACTCCGGCGCCGCACGTGGTCAATGACCTCGTCATCAGTATAACGACGCAGCCGGAGCGGGCCGAAGCGCTGCCGATCATGCTGCGGAGCTTAGTCGCGGGCAAGACGGTTCCTGGAGCTATATACGTTGTGGATAGTCACGAGCGCCCGAACGCGTGTCCTCATTACTTCTCGCGGAACCGAGACAAGCAGCACACCGTCGACGTGCATTTCGTGCGCACGGCTTCCGACCGAGGCCCGATTGAGAAGTATATTGGTAGTCAAGACGCGATCCGCAAAACTCGCAAGACGATGCCCCGCTTTTTATTAGTGCTGGACGACGACCACGAATATAATCAACATGTCGTCGAGAGGTACTCGAAGGCCTTACGGGCGTCGCCGTCGACCGTCTTCACGGTCCAATCACCACCGTCTCAATTAAACTTTAGGCCGCGCTTTCCCGTGGCCTACGGTTCTAGAGGTGTTGGAATACGATTAGACTTAGCGTTGGACGGCGCCCTCGCAGCCTATGCGGCCATGGCGTCTCGTCTAGAACCTACTTGCCGCGTGGTGGACGATATAGTTGTTTCAGCATTTCTAGCAGCGCGAGGTATCACGGTCAAAGACGTGCCCGGCTTCTCGTTTGAAAATAGGCCCTGGCAGTCGAATCGGCAGATCCACGCGTTGTCGAAGAAGAAGCAATTACGTAGTAGTGATAGAGATGCGCAGAACGGGCGGTGCCACGACGCGTTAGTAAGGCGCAACTGGCGCGCGGCGGCGCCGCGGCGGCGGCGCGCGGTCCAGAAGCGCATGAAATCCGCTTTACCAGGGGAGCGGGAGGCTTCCGCTGCTTCCGGTCTTCGGGAGCGGGAGGATTGAACCATATTGAGTCCTTGGTTTGGACACCCTTTCAAATGGCGCCCGCCGTGCGCCCGTACATAGACAGATTAAATTCCTATTGAACTTAGCTCGTTTACTACCGCACGCCCTCCACGCGATCGAAACGAAAGCCAACGTCGCGTCGATGGCGTAAACAGACGAGCACCTCAAACCCGCACGTTAAGGCGATTCGCAAGTGTTGCGGCGCGTCCCGGTGCAGCTGGGTCGCTTAGGTGTCGCGCATAGCGCCCGATATCCCTGCATACGAGTGGTGTCGAAATTCACATCGATTCGCCGCCGCCTGTCGCTCTACAAGCATCTACAAGCACTGCTCTCCCTAGCAACTCGCTCTTGTAGCGCCGCTGGTAGCCGCTAAGCGCTTCCAGATCCCGCGCACACGTGCGCAAAAAGCGGCTCTCACATGTCGCACCAGCAGCGCCGCGCCTGCATCGCCGCAGGCGCCGCCGCTGCCGCCGCCCTGCTCTACTGGTATCGACGAAGACAGCCACCGGAGGGCGCCACGCTCCTCGAAGCCGTGCTAGACGAGGAAGAGTGCGAAACGCTGGAAACATTGCTGCGAGACTTGCTGAGGAACGGCTCGTCACTACCAGGCAAGACGTACAGCCCCGTCACCGCGCCAGCCTTCAAGAAACGGAACCAATCTCGAGAAACGCTCCAGTTCGGCGCTTATGTGGACAAAAATAGGGTGCAAAACGCCGCGGTCGCGCCGCTGCCGCCTGCTTTGTTACGCGTCGCCCGGAGACTGAAGAAGCTCGGGGTCGTGCAGAGCGTTCCTGACGCTTGTTGCGTGAATTTCTACGGGCAGGGCCAGTGGCTCCCGGACCACGTCGACTCCAAGAAGTTCGAACGGCCTTTGGTCACGGTGTCGCTGGGCTCGGAGCAGTGCGTCGTCTTTAGGAGGCGCGGGTATCTCGCGCGACGGATACGACTGCCTGTTGGAAGCGCATTACGCTTGGGCGGCGATGCGGCAAATGACTGGACGCACGGCCTGCCGCCCGCGACGCGTCCTCGCATCTCGCTGACGTTTCGACGATTGAATGCGGAGACGAAGCGCCACTTTGCCGACGAGACCAAAGCAATAAAGGAGCGCCGCGACGCGAAGAAGGCCTTGAAGCGCCAGCAGCGCAACAAGCCGCCCAAGCCGTCGGTGAGAGCGGAACGGCGGCCCGAGGCGGCGCCATTGCCGAGCGAAGCTACAGATAAGACGCCCTCAATTGAACTCGAGCACGTCCGGTCGGTGTATAACGCCATCGCGCCTCAGTGGCACGGCACGCGCTACAAGGCCTGGCCGCGGGTCGCGAAGTTTTGTTTGATGAATTGCGGTGCTGGAGCGCTCGTCGCTGATGTTGGGTGTGGAAATGGGAAGATGGCAGACGCCGCGTGCCGGCGCGGCGCCTTTACAATAGCGTGCGATACCTCTGATGCATTAATAGACATCGCCCACACAACACACAAAGATAAGCGGTACGAGTGCCTCGTGGCCGACGGCGTGCGACTGCCGTATAGAAGTGGTGCCTTCGACGTCGCGCTGAACATCGCCGTCTTACATCACTTGTCTACGGCTGAACGACGCGTACAGTGCATCCGGGAGACGTTGAGAATCCTCAAGCCCGGCGGCCGGGCCCTCTTCTACGCCTGGGCGAAGGAGCAGAAAAATGGCTCTGAGAACCGAAGTGGCCACCAGTTCGATTCCACAGATGTATTGGTGCCCTTCCACCTGCGCGAGCACGGGCCCCACTACAACAAGGAGACGGCTCGGCAATGCCCGGCGCACGCGGTCCGGGACGAAAGGAAGAACGCCACCGTCCTCAAACGGTACTGCCACGTGTTTGCGGAGGGCGAACTGCGGGGATTGGTGGCGGGGGCGGCGCGCGTCGACGAGTGCTACTATGACGAGGGGAACTGGGCCGTGGCCTGCACCAAACTGTGACGCGACGTGCTTCCGTAGCTGCGTCGGCTCGATGGCGTGGCGATTCCACGCCATCGACGCGACGTTGTCCCCGTGGCCGCGTCGGCTCGATGGCGTGGAGGATAACTATGTTGTTGTTTTACTACTCCTACCACTCCCTCATAAAAAATAACCTGCGCGATATACATAAGAGGCGGAAGAGGCATCGCCACGACCCTCCCTTCAAAAAACGCGCGTCGGCTCTCAAAGATTAAATTTTGCGTCGTGTTTCAGGAATAAACAGACAGGTGGGTCGTCCCCCGCGCGCGTCATGACCAAAAAGACGCTGACAAAAAGACCTAGTCGTCCTTCTTCGAAGGCTTCCGCGCGACGGCGCCGTCATCCGCATCGGGGTTCACTCCTAAAGCATCGGCGAGAGGATTGGGAGGCTTCGCGAAGGGCCGCGCCAATTTCCCTTCGGCCGGCGCGCCAAACACGTGAATCTTCACCAGGGGCTCATCAGCCAGATTCATGGGCAGCATGACGCACTGGAACAACAGGGGCATCGGCGACCCCCACTTGTAGTGCATGAAGCTCGTCATCGCCACTTGAAAACATAAAGCCCGCACTTTGGACACCGCCTCCCTTTGATCATAATCAGCTATGGTAAATTTCTTCTCCACCGTGATATTCTGGTAGTTCTTCTCCTTGACCGTGACCTCGCCGGGCTCCTGCTTCTTCTGGGCGAGCTGGCCGCACATCAATGTCGTTAATACGGTTAGAGCCACGGCGCACGCGTACCCAGCTCGTAATTGCGGGACATACAGCGAAAAGTCGAGCTTGAAGAACTTGACGACCATCAGTAGGGCCGGGACGACCTGCGGCGGGGGCGGCGTCGGCGCGGTAGTGGTGCTGTGCCTGCGCTGCAGCCTACGAACATCTTGGGCGACAGCTCCGGCTCTGGCCGCTTCGCGGACTTCTTCGGCGGGTTGGCCATGGTTTTTGACGAGCGCTAAGTGCCCTGGGCCTGCGCTCAAGTCGATTTGCGACGGAGAGTCCGCTTGCTAGTGTCTCACTGCCGCTAGCTCTCCGGCTTGCCAGACTTTGTACGACGGGCGTGGACGTGCTACGGGCCGATCGCTGCTCGTTTGAACACCTTCATCCACACTGCAGCCCGTCGCTGACAAGTGGTGGCCTCTAAACCCAGCTCGCTGACGAGTGGTGGCCCTTGGACCCAGACCCAGGATCCGGGCGCGCGCGGTCCTCGCATCACATAGCGACACTTCCGACGCCGTCGACGTAGCGCGCGGTCTTCGCAACACCTCGCGACAGCTCGTCGGCGACGCAACGCATAGGTCGAAACCATGGCGGACGAAGCCGCCAAAAAGGCGCCGCCCGCGAAGAAATCGCTCCCGAGCGAGCTCATCATGAGCGCGCGCTGGGATACATTACTGGAGCGGGTCGTCCTTAATTCGGGCGCTGGCGCGATGATAGGACTGGCCGCGTCGCTGGTATTAAGCCGCGGCCGGACGGCGCGGTGGGCCATCACCTTCTTCGGCGCGGGGACTGGAGTGGGCATGGCCGTCGAGCGGTCGAGCGCGGAGATGTCCGCGGCGGAGCGGTCCGAGAAGTAAGTGAGTTAACCTAAGTCGCCGCCGGGGCCCCTCGACGCCATCGACGACGCGCGCGACACGAGGCTCTAGATACACCAGGGTCCCCCTCGACGCCATCGACGAGGCTCTAGATAGACTGGTTTGACGTTAGGCTCGCGACGCGTCGGCGCCGGCCTTGATTGGGGAGGGCATACACACCGGAATAACGCTCTCGCGAGCGCGTTCGGGGCGCCGGGGACTTGGGCGCCGGTTAAGTGTTCGAATTGGGGCCGCCAGGACGGTGCTCCTCGTCGTGGCGGGGGAAGTTGCGGGTGCGGGTTTCCTCGGTCCATCGTAACCTACCCAGTAGGCCACAACGGACGTCATAGGCGCGACTTCCGGGAGTAAAGCTAGCTGCCGCGCAGCGCCGCGCAGACCGCGCCCATGTCGCGTTCCGTGAGGCCGCTCTCGGCGACGGTGTAGGTGGCGCACGTGCGGCGGCGGTCGCACTCGGAAATGTTTTTTTGGCTGTCGTCGACGAACAGCACATCGCCAAAGGCCCAGCCGCGCCGCGCCATGAGGTTCTCGATCAAGGCCGCCTTGACGTAGTCCCGCTCAATTAGTAAAGGCGAGTCCTGGCCGAAGACGCGCGACTCGGGGAAGTAGGAGGACAGCCCCCAGACGTCCAGGTGGCGCCGGATCGCGCCCGTGAAGCCCAGGGACACGATGTACAGAGCGCAGCCCTGGCGTTGGAGCGTCTCGAGCATCTGTCTCATTAACTCGACGCGCTGGACACCGCCGCCGTTCGCCCAAATCTCCTCGTCCGTCAAGGATGAAATCAAGACCTCCTTGTCGCAGACGGCCCAGTTCTGCAATCTTTCAACGTACTTCGGCGTCGACAGCGTCCCGTCGAAGTCCAACACGACGCAGCGCGGCGCGTCGTCCTCGTCATCTAGGACCGTAGGGGATTGGGACGACCGCCTAGAACCAAAGGACGCCCTCGGCGACCGACAAAAGTCCATCTCCTGCGCCTCGTCCGGGCTGATGAGCGCGGCGGCGCCGTCGAGCGACGCGGGGCTGTAGCCTCCATCAAACGTCGGGCTGCCGTCCATCTCGGCGGGCGAGCCGCCGATCGACGGCGGCGTGACGCTGTGGTCGATCGCGAGGCGCTCCACGGTTGTTCGGCGGGCGCGCGAGGCGCTGCTTGTTACTATGGCCCGTGTTTAGTTTTACGTGGAGCGAGAGGGGAGCTCCACGGGCGTTTCGGCGCTTCGGGGCGCGTAGGTGCTTCGCGCGGGGGCGCTGGCTGTTTTCGCGCGCTGGCCTTCAGTATGGCTGTGCGGCGGCGCTGGCAGCGCAATTTGCAGCAGGAAAGCTGAGCCTCGTAGCTAGGGCCTCAAGGCTGCAGTACGCGTGTACGCTGCCTTCGAGGTTAGCCCAGCGGCCCGCTGGGAGGTAGGCCACCGCCTGCCTCTCTGCAGCTCCGTTGAGAGCTAGTATCTCAGCTTTTCGTAAAGTTGAACAAGAGACGGTTCCGGGACGCCTATGAGCCGGCACAGGGACCACTGGCACCGGGTCCGGGCCTAGGACCCGCCTATTTAAAGACCTACCCGCCTGAGCTCCACGTCCCGTCGCTTCCGCTCCAAAACCACCTCGTCGGAATAGACGCCCGCGCCCTCCAAGAAAACGCGGCTTTAACGAAGCGTCCCAGGCCTTCACCTTGCCTCGTTCGAACATACAAGACCCAAGGGCCCCGTCCCCGCGCTAACCCGCACGTGTGCGAGGACGTAGTCGACGTCGCACGGAGACTGGTTGAAAACAGATTCTTACTAAAAAAAATTCAGAGGCGGAAGACCCCGGCCTCCTTGCGAACAAGGCGGTTGAAAACCGCGACGGCGCGGGCCCAGACGGGGTCCCCGACGCGCTCGCGCTTGAGCGGCATCGCGCGGTTCTCGCCGAACCACTCGTTGATCCTGTCCATCTCGAGCCTGCGCGGAAGAAAATGAAGCGTCGGAGGCTGGCCGCGAGCGCGCCCCGTCGAATCGGCGTCGATTGCAGACGCGGGCCGCGGACCACAGGTTCTCGTCGAAGTCGCAGCCGCTGCTTACGATGTGGTCGACGTGGACCGCCTCTACAAATAATTGTAGCAGTTGAGGGTCCGCGTCGAAGCTCGGAACGAGCGACGGGAATTTGAGACGAACGAATTTGTCCAGCATCCCCGTCTCCTCGAGCTCCCTCCGAATTTCGGACTTGCGCGCGTTCGTGAGCGCGCCGCGGTTGGCGGCGCCGAGGTCGGACGCGCGCCACGCGGCGAGGACTTCCCGCGCGAAGTGGTTCGGATGCCCGAGCCACGAAATTTCGCCTTGACTTTCCGGGCGGTACGGCAGGATGCGCGTGCCGTCGTCGAGGAGAGCCTTCGCGACGTCCGCCTCCTTCTCGCGCAGCTTCGCCCGCAATTCGTCGAAACGCATGTTGGCCTTGGCGGCGCTTTTTGCCCGGATAATCTCCATTCGATCATATTCGCGGACCCAACGCGCGGCCCGGACGTTGTCCGGCGACTCCCGTCCCACAAACTCTACAAAGGCCGCCACGTGGCCTTTGTCGTCGCCCATCTTCGACAAATAATGCTCAAGCTGCTCCGGCGACGTCCTGAGGTTCGTCGCCGCGGACGCGAGCCCGCCGTCCTTGAGCCGCCGGACGGCGCCATCCGGTCCCTCAAAAAGCGCCGAGCGGAGTCCCGTGTCGCGCGGCGGAGGTTTGACGCGCAACCACCGAACCTGCACGTCGCCGTGCAAACCCTTCGCGACGGGGCAATCGGCGAAGACGCTCTCGGCGCATTTGGTCAGGTAGATTGTCTGCGCCTGCCGCACGGCCTCGTCCTGGCTCGGCTGAAAGAGGGCGTTTCTACCGTAGCGGTCATACCAAGTGTGACGGCTGCTCCGCGCTCTGACTCGATACCACCGCGTGCCCGCGGCGTCGACTTGTTCGTCGAATTCATGGACTTTGTCCCTCAGCGCCGGCCAGCCGAGTGCCAACGTGTCCGCTTTTTCACCCGTCGGGGCGGCGACCGTCGGCACCCGCCGCGACGTCGACGACGACTGGTCATCTCCGTCGAGGTCGAGCCTTCGGCCTTTGAAGGCGTTGGCGTCGCCCGTCTCGGCCGCGTTCTGTTTGCGTGCCGAATTGTTGGGGTCTTCGTCGCGTCGCTGTGCTTTTTGGCCGCCGCTCCGGCGAGTCATTGGAGACGTCTGGGCGGCGCGTTCGCGCAAGGTCGGCACACCGCTCGCCTTCGGCATCGCGGGCAAATAGTTACGAGCACTACGCGGATCCGACGATGCGACGATAGGCGCAAAAAGCGAGGCACAAATAAGGCCAATGCCAAGGCTATCGTGATGATGCCCGGACGGCGAGCCCGCACGTCCGCGCAGGCGAATACGCGTCGGAACGCTGGTAGCGACGCCCGAAAAACAGGTGTCGGGATACAGAAAAAGCACAGTTAAAGCATAACTAGTTGGACCGCATGGACTCGCTGTCCACGACCGCCAGTACGCCGTAGCCTCGTGCCGTCCGCGCGCCGACCGCCACCTCACCGACTCGAGCCGGGCGGCGTCGTCCACCGCACTGCGCGCCCGCGCCTTGCGCGCGTCGTGCTCGCCAGCGAGGCGTTGGATCTCTATTTGTAGGTGTCGGATCTGGGCGTTAATGCCGTCGCAGAGCTGGAACTCACGCGTGGCGATGGCCCGCAACTCCGCGACCCGTTCCCGCCGGCTCGCGGGGTCGTCGTCCACGAGCGCGTCGTCGTCGTGGGCAGCGGAGGCGTCGTCGGCGTCGTTGGCGGCGGCGAAGGGCGCAGCAGGCGCGTCTTCGTCGCGTTGGATGACGTCGCCATCGCCGTCACCGCGTCGATGGTTCATGAGCGACCCAAACTCCCGCCCAGAGACGTTCGGGATCAAACCGCCCACGTGATCAGCAACCGCTTTCGTGCACGCGCGGCCGCTAAAGTACGATCTCCAGGTCTCGGGGTACGCCTCGAAAAGAGGGGTGATCCCCCCGTGCACCAGCGCCAGCGCCCCGATCGAGTACGCGGTCTCCTGCTTAACCGCGATCAGCTCGTGGACCTCCGCGATGCCCTCGTAGTCCACGTCGCTCAATTCGCGCCCGAACATCTCGTTAAACGCCGCGCGCAGCAGGCCCTCGTGGTCGCGGCGCAGCCTCGCGTACATCACTCGCAGCACCTCGGGGTCGTTCGGCCGCACGACGCCTCCTCGAACCGTCGCCACGACCTGTTGCACGCCGAGCAGCACGGACTCCAGCGCTCTCTCATTATTAAAGCCGACGAAGGCGCCAGGCGACGCCGGCCACGACAGGGGATCCACGTCCAAAAGCTCCAGGCCCTCGTTCGCATAATTGAAGGCCTCCACGAACTCGCGGTGCATGTTTGACACCTTCGGTTGCCGCGGCCCGCGCCGTGGCTTGGGCGGTGGCGGCGGGAGCAGCCGTCCGATAGCGAGGGGCGCAGCGTCGCGTCCGCGACGCGCCGCGGCAGGCGCCGGCGCGGCCGCGGCAGGCGCCGGCGCGGCCGCGGCCGCCGGCGCCTCGGCCATGGGCGTGTCGTCGCCCGGCGGCGTCGTCGCGTCGGTCGCGTTGCCGTGAGGGACTGGAGACGGCGCGGTCGGCGGCGCGGGCGTGCCGGGCCGCGTCGGCGCGTCCTCCTCCATGGCGACCGCGGCGTCGGCGTCGCGCGCGTCGCCCTCGTTGGGCGCGAAGGTGCGACCGTCAAGCTCCGTGCCGTGCTCGCCGTTGCCCTTGAACTTGAGCGCTATTCGGTACCTCGAGCACCCCAGTTCCCTACTGAGAAACGTCTCGAGCGTCTCGCCGGGCGAGCACGACGCGCGGCCCGCCTCGAACGCCGCGACCAGCGTCACCAAGCGCGCGTCCTCCTCCTGATTCCACGCCCCGACGCGCGGCCACACCGCGCGCGCGCCGTCCGTCGCGGCGGCGGCGGCGCCGGGCGTCGGTTCGGCGTCGGCTACCGCGAGCGCCCAGCGCTGCCCCGCGTCGAACGACTCGCGGAACGCCGTCTCGAGACGGCCCAGCTCGGCCCGTTCCTCGTCGGTCAGAGCACCAGTGCGGACGAAGGCGCGACTGCTGATCCCTGTGACGTTCGTGAACTTCTTCTTTCCGCTTTTGACACTACCTTCTTTGCGAAACAGCCGTTCGGCGAGCAGCGCGTACAGCATCGTGCCGTCCGCACAATTTTCGAGCCGCCCCTCGACGAACATCCCGGCGATCATCGTCGCGTATCTTCTCTCCGGCGCGTCCCAGTTACCCTTGCGCAGCGGCACGGCGCTTGACGCCGTCGGCACGCCGGGCGTGGCCACCCGGCGCCGCCCCGGAGCCGCCGGGCCGCCGCCTTGGCCGCCTCGAGGCCCGCCACGAGCGCCGCGCGGCCTTCCTTCTTTTTTTTTAATGCACACCACCGAACCGTGAGCTGCCTCTCCGTGACCACGAAGTCGAGCCGCTCGGCGACGGCCTTGTGACTTACCCTCGCACCACCAGCTCTCAGAGGCTGCACGCCGACGCCGCTCCCCACGAGCGCCAAGACCGCGGCGTCCTTCGCCGCCGTCCACTGAAAAGGGGCAGTAGGTGCAGTGGTCCCACTCGCAGCGCCCCCGCCCGCGCGCGCGCTGCCGTCGGTCGTGTCTTTTAGATGACTCTGCCAGCGATTCGAGCACTGCTGCCAGTCGACGTCGAAATTGAGCTGCGCGGCGACGCGCTTAAAATCTATTCCGTGACTGCTGAAGCAATCTCCGCCGCCGCAGGGCGGCGAGGAGCGCGCCTCCTCGTCGTCGGTCCACCGATGCGGCGGTCGGTTGCTTGGTTGTGAATAGTCGTAGATGTCGTCGGCTTCTCGCCGCGCCCGGGCCAACCATGCCTCGTTTTGCGCATCCCTTTGGCCGTCCGCGTCAGTATTATGAGCATCTACATAGGGTCGAGTGGGCTGCCAGGGTAGATTAGGGTCCTGGCTCGGGTCACCGAGGGTGCCAGCCGAAATAGCAGCTGCGGTGTTATTTATTCGGCCTTGTTTTCTTTGATTCGCGTCCATCAGCGTGTCGCGTCTGCGTCGCCGAGGCACTATCTAGCTGAGAGTTACTAGCCTGGATACGCGAAGACCCATATAGATAGACTTAGACCAGCAGGAACGACACCGCCGCCGCCCCGTACAAGACCCGGGGAAACTCGCGCAGCCGCGCCTGGAGGTACTCCGCCGACGTCTCCGCAAACGCCAAGACCTCCCCCCTGAAATGATCAAGTTTCTCTTCCTGCTGCCGTTGCGTTTTTCTTGTCATACGCGCGTCGCGCAACCGGTCGTCGGCGAGCGTCTCGCCCGCCTCCCGCAGCTGCTCGAAGGCCAGGCGCGCGTCGGGCGACGGATTCTTCTCGGGATGCACGAGCAGCGCCTTCTGGCGGTAGCGTTGTCGGATCTCCATCTGGGACGCGCTTCTGCGAAGGCCTAACACGGCGTAGTGGCCGCGCTTGTAGTTCTTGGTGATCCTACTAACCTCAGCCGCGCAGCTCCGCCGCTCCCGCGCCGGCAATTCGGCCCAGGCCTGGGCCCGTCTTAATTCTGTCGAAGGATCGACTTGCGCGCGCGACCGCATCTCGGCCAACTTCTGGTCCCGTTGATAAATGTCCTTTAACTGAGCCGCGTCGGCGGGCCGGAGGTCGCTTTCGAGCGGCGACCGCGGCTCCTGCTTGATGGGCATCGTGTGCTCGCGCAACGCGTCGGTGGTCACTCCTGCCTGTTGCTGCGCCTCGGCGAGCGTCGCCTGCTGCTCGGCGCGGCGCGCGAGCTCGGCCTCGCGCAGCTGCCGCTGCTGCTGCGCGACGGCCTCGCGGAGCCGCGCGGCGTTCTCCGCCCGCAGCGCCTCGGCGGCCGCGGCCTGCTCCACCGGCGAGGCCTCGTCGGCGGCCTCCTCTGCCGCGGGGGCCTCTTCAGCAGCCTCCTCCTCCTCGCCACTAATGCCGCTGAGCGTTTCGGCCGCGGCGGCGTAGGCCTGCGCGAGCTCCGCCGCCTCGGCGTGCATCGGCGTGTGCGTCGCCGTCTCGGGCGACGCGTCCTCCTGCGCCGCCGCGGCGTCGGCCTCGGCCTTCGCTGCCGCCTGCGCCTCCGCCTGCGCCAGCGCCTCGGCCTTGGCTCGTTCCAACGCCGCGGTCTGGGCGGCCTGCTGCTGGGCCGCGTATTGGCGCTGGGCTTCTTCCAAGCGCTGCGCGTGCTCGGCCCGCGCGCGAGCTTCCGCCTGCTCGGCCGCTTGGGACAGCCTAACACGCTCGGCCTCCTTCGCCGCTTCATTTTCGTAGTCCTCTCCCACAGCAGGCATGAAGGCGCCGCCCAGCGAGTTCATCGACGCCTGCACTTCGGGCTCGTCCTCGGCCGGCGGCGTCCCGTTTCAGGGTGACGGTCTCGTCCGCATGGTTTACGATGATCGCTGCGGCGGCGACGAGCAGGCGGAGCATTTTTAGTGAGCGCGGTGCGTGCCGCGCGCTTGTTGCTACGCGTGTGCTGCTGCACAAGGTCAATTGGAGCACGCGAGCGGGCGCGGCGTGCCGTTTAAGGCGTCAGTCGCACGTACTCGAGCGATGCGCAAGGCTGATGGCGAGCGCCGCTCTAGCGGGGGCGAGCGCTGCCGTGCAAAAAATGGCTCAAAATGGCTCTCTGCAGCTTGGCTTTATGACTGCTGCATTCAGCACAAAGGCATCAAGTCGTGCCAGAAACCAAGCGAGGCTGCGGCGAGAGACAACTTTTGCAATCGCTAACCACGTGAGCAGCCGTGGCTGCGAACCGACGGCGCAATACATCACTCATGCTGCTGCTGCGAGTGGCATCGCGACGCGCCGTCGCTGCAAGCCGGCGCCACTTGACCGTAGCAGTGACGGGCGAGGTGCTGCTGCGAGGCGCCGCAAGACGCGCCGTCGCCGCGGCCAGCCGCCGCGACCTGACGGTGGCCGTCACCGGCGCGAGCGGCTACGTCGGCTCCTACATCACCGAAGAGCTACTAAAGCGCGGGCATGAGGTCAGAGCGCTCGTCCGCGGCTGCGATACCAATAAAGAGAAAGCAGCACACTTACAAGCGCTGCCCGGTGCTGATCGATTAACACTGGTCGACGGCGGCGACCTTGGAGTAAAGGGCTCCTTCGAGGCGGGACTGGCCGGCGCCGACGCCGTCGTCCACGCGGCTGCCACCGTCGTCATCGGGAGGGACCCGTCCATCGCGAGCGCCGCGGTTGATGGTGTCGAAAATGTATTGTCGTCCTTACCTAGTACATGCAAGACCTTCGTGTTGACCTCGTCCATCGCCGCGGTCATTTCCCTCGACAAGGCATCGTTAACCTTCGACGAAAGCGACTGGAACGACTACTCGTCCCTCAAAAATGGAGACGCTTATGGTTTTGGCAAGACGCGGGCCGAGCGCCGAGCGAGAGATCATTGCAAGAACATAAACTTCGTCGCGCTGCACCCCGGCATCGTCCTCGGGCCCGTGATGACGAAGCCCCACACGAAGGCGTCGCCGGTGTTCGTGCGGAATCTATTGCTGCCGAAGCCTATCTTAAATCCGAATTCGGCGCATTTCGTGGACGTGCGCGACGTCGCCGCGGCGCACTGTATTGCGGTGGAGCGGGCATCTGAGTTGGACGGGGGGCGGTTCGTCCTGTGCAACGACGAGACGTGCGCGAGCGTGAATCCCGTGTCGCTCGGAAAGGTGGCCGCGGAGGCGTGCCCCGAATACGAGTACACGGCGGACCCGCTGCTGCCGCCCTGGAAATTTGCCATTGGGAAGGCGCTGAGTCATGTGCCTGTACTTGGTCCGCGCGTGATGACGGAGTACGAGCGGCGCGTCTTCGAGGCCCGCACGACGCTGTCGAACGCGCGGGCCAAAAATGAATTAGGACTGACCTTCCGGCCGCATGCGGACACGGTCGCGGACACGGTGAGGGGGTGTGTTCAGCTCGGCATCGCGCATCGACGAGCTTAGTGTAATTGTTTAACAGTACATTCAGTGACCCCCCACGTCGAATACAAACTCGAGGACGCGCCCGAGCGGGCCGGGAGATGAGGAATTTCGGCGCGAAGATCGCCACGGTGCTGGCGGTGCGCGTTTTCATAGGCTTTGAAGCGCCTGCTATGCGGATTTTCTCACAGAAGGTGCTACTAGATAGAGGTATTGCTGCTCCGGCGCGCATGAGCGGAGCGTAAGTGCGTTGGTTGCCTTTCGCAATCGCTTTTACCAGCGCTCGGTCTAAACCCACTGCGCCCGCCGTGATGAGCTTCTTGACGGTAGCGGCCACCACACCACTTTGCTGCAGTTTCTAACACTGAGCCCCCAAAGTAAGTAGTGTTGACATCGGCGCCCGATTTTATGGTAATGCGATGACGACGGTATGATGGGGTTTTATAGCTCGCAATGTAATGCAACGGCGTTCTTCCATCGGTACCCTCGGGACCTAAATCTACTGAAGCGCCGGCCTCCAGCAGCATCGAAATGCACGCGAGTCGCGCCTGAATAGTCCTTTCGGGACGCACCCCGCTACCCCAAAGTATCGCGTAGTACAACAGCGGGAATTTTGACCGTGGTTCCCTTAGGTTAGGGTCGACGCCAGCAGCGAGGCATCGGCGCAAAGCTTCGACGTCGAAAGCTCGTACAGCGTCGCAGATCTCTTGCTGCTCTTCGGGAATGGAGTTGGAATCGGAATCAGAACCGGAATCAGCCATTGCTGCGGCTCGGCCGGTAAGGATGTACGGGATGACCACGCCCGCTGGTCCAGGGATGGAGCGGCAGATCTCTGACCAGTTCCGGTGCGTTTAAGCTGTGGCGTGCCGCTGCGCGAACGCCAGCGGAGGCTCAGGCTCCGAGCGAGAGGCTGGTCTCCCGATTACGGATTTAGCTAGCGGCATGTAAGGCACTAGAGAGACCTCGGCGCGCGCTTGCACCCGCAACAAACCCCGTGCACGTTCACAATATCAAGAATAAGGCCACGGGACGTCCTATCGCAGCCCTGAGGCACGCTGGCTACGCCTTCTCTGCGTTGCGGTAGCTAGGAGCAAGCGTGCAACGAAGAGCAAGCAGGAGGGCAGCTGCAGCGCGCGTCGCAGCAATGCCGCGAACACGACGAGTCGCCGCAGCGCTCCTGGCCATCACGCAAACGGCGGGAGGTTTCCTTGCACCAAGGCCAAAGTGCAGCACTGCACTCCGCGCCGCGACGCAAGAACCTGTCGCCGAGATTACGGCCGAGCCCTGCAACGTCGTCCTCACCACCACAAACTGCGACTTCGACTCGCTCGCCGCGGCCTGCGCCTTAGCTTCTCTATGGGGCCGGGACCCGGAGTTTTCACTCGTGCCGACGCACGTCGTCATGCCACGCGGCGCGGTGCCGGTGGTCCAGCGGTTCCTGGCCTACCACAAGCATGTGTTGCCCGTGCGCGGTTTCAAGACCATCGACGGGTCTGATATTGAGGCATTGGGCGTTGTCGACGCGTCGTCGGCCGCGCGCCTAGGACGGTCGAAAAGATGGCTCAGTCTCGCGCAGTCGCTGCACGTCTACGACCACCACGTCGGGGGCGAGGGCGAGGAGTCCGAGTCGTTGGGACTGCATGCCACGGAGGTCGTGGTTGAACCCGTTGGTAGCACCACTACATTAATAGTGGAGCGACTCCGGGACGCCGACGTGACCCCATCAGTACCGGAAGCAACGTTGTACGTGCTAGGCATCCGGGCGGACACAGGCGGCCTCGCCTACGAGACGACGACGGCGCGAGACGCCGACGCTTTAGCGTGGCTGCTGCGCAAGGGCGCGTCCCAAGCCGCCATCGCAGAGTTCGGGGTGGAACGAATAAGCGGAGATCAGCGGAAGATCCTGGCGACGGCTCTAAGAACTGTGGAGTCGCGTTTGTACCGCGGCGTCGGCGTCGCCACGGTCGCGGTCCGCAGCAAAGGCTACGTGCCCGGCTTAGCCGCGGTCGTGGAAGAGTTGCTCGAGCTCACAGCTGCCGACGTGCTCATCATGGCCTGCGAGCACCAGAACGGCCTGGACCTCATTGGAAGAGCCAGACCGGGAGCCGCGACGGTCGACCTCCGAACAGTGATGTCCAAATTTGGAGGCGGCGGCCACGCGAGAGCTGCGGCGGCGGCCGTGCCGGAGAACGACCGCAAGGCCATGGGCGCGCCGCGGAACGTGCTCGACGTGGCGCGGGAGTACGTCTTGGGGCAAATACCAGCCGAGCCGACGGCGGCCGCAATCATGACATCCGCAGTAGTGACGCTCAAGGACGACGCGACCATCGCCGACGCTCGTCGATTGTTAAATGCGCACTCGCTGAAGGCGACGGCCGTCGTCGACGCCAGTGCATAAATCAAATTGTCGCGGCGCGTCTCCACGCCATCGACGCGACGCCAGCTCGATGGCGTGGCGATGTGCACCCGACTCATTGGGTGATTTCCACACAGGTCGACGCGAAGGGCCGGCTGCGGGGCGTCCTGAAGATGAGCGACGTTTCTAAAGCTGAAAAAGCTGGAAGGCAAAATGATAAAGTGAAGGGCGTCATGCGCACGCAGGTGACGACCGTCAGCCGGGATACGCCTCTGGCGCGGCTCGAGGAGATCCTCGTCACGACCGTCGGGCGGGTTCCGGTGGTGGAAGACGATGGCCGACTGCTGGGCATCGTGACGCGGACGGACTTGCTGCGCCTGCGGAACTACTACGGCGGCGAGCTGCCGCGGCCGTCGGCTTTGGGCGTGTCCGGCGAGGCGGGGCCCGGGTAAAAACAATCAAGTATTATGGTTGGAGTCGGCCCTTCGCGTCCCGCTGCGAACACTGGTCGCCTTCTAAACGGCTCCACTCGCCGGCGAGCTCGTACCAGCAGTAGCCCGTCCTTTGGTTGACCCCAGTGCGTTGGGCCGGGCCCGCCGTCACGTTGAATCGCGAGGGGAGGTCCGTGGGGAGACTCTTCGTATTGAGGGACGCGTCGAGCCTCGACGACGCCTCGTCGAGGTCATTTAATAAACGCCGCGCCTGGTCGCCGGTAGACGCGAGCAACAAAACGCGACGTGTCACACTTAGAGCTGAAGCCGCCGCCATCAGTATTAATATTCTCGCCGCCATGGTATTAAAATTTGGGCTTGCCGACCTCCGGGTACGAGATCGGGTCGGCCCCCTGGAACTTGAGGTAGGCGTTCGTCGCCTCCTGCCAGAGCGAGCTTTTGTGCGTGCCGGGCACGCCGGAGGACCCCCAGAGCGTGTAGGCCCCGGCGCAGACGGCCGACGCGCCGAAGAGTGCCGCGGTGCCCGCGAGGTTCGCGGGCGCCCAGGGCGCGGGGCCGCCGCCGAGCTTCGTCAGGTACTGGATGAGGCGCGTGTGGACGGTCGCCATCGTGCCTGCGTTTTCGACGGCGTTTGAGGCGGGGCGGTTTTTTGGGCTCGCGCCGTCTCTCCCGGCGTTCTCTGCGCTTCGCGTGCTTTTCAATCGTCTCGTCGATGGCGTTCGCCGGCGTTTGAGGCAGGGCGGTTTTTGGGCTCGCAAGGTCTCCTCGCCGGCGGGCGCGCAGCACAACTCGTTCTCTGGGCTTTGCGCGTGGTTTTTAATCGTCTCGGGACGCCGCGCCCGCACCGGATGCCGCAGCCAGCCGTGTCCAGGGCAAGCTGTGCTTCCTTGCTAGCTAGGCCTAGTGTCTTACATGCCGCTAGCATTTTGATGAATTAGCTATACCCGCACCGCCAGAAACCCCCTCTCCGACCTTCGGAACAATCGCCTTGTTGACGCAGACGAAGAAGGGCGCGCGAGAGTCCGCGCCGAGGCGCCACAACCACCGCGGCCGCCCAGTCGACGTCGTCCGCCCGATAGCATATCGGCGATGCGCTCCGTCGCGTAGTGGAACTCGTTGATGTAGTACCTCGCCACGAGGACCTCGCGGCCGAGGCTGCCGCTGTTCGCGGAGATAAGCAGCCCGTCGGCCAACAACAGGGCCTTGCGCGACGCCTGGCGTAACGAGGAAGGCGCCTTGCCCTTCTCGCCGCTGTCGAGCAAGAATGAAGCCGTGTTCAGATCTTTCTTCCGCAGGGCCTGGCCGAGGTCGGCCAGGTCCTCGGAGGCGGCTCGCACCGTTAAACCGTGCTTCGAGTAGGCGTCGTACCGCTGCTTCAGGGGAATGTACGTGCACGCGTTCGACCCGTCAGAACCGGATGCGCACTCGCCCCAGGCGTTCCATTTCGGATCGTCACGCGGTAAGTTTTGGACGTCGAGGGCGCGGCGGCTTCCGTCCAGTCACGAAGTAGAAATCGTTCGCGATCAAAGCCTTCTCGTTCAGGCCGCGGTCCCTATTCTCGAGGATGCCCGGCGGCGGCGGCGCGTCGCGTGCCAGCGCTGCGTTTGCTACTCCCGGTATTAATGTTGTGAGCGCGGCGGCGAAGGCGCGGCGGTCGACGGCCTGAGGTGCTGGCCTTGCGACTCGCAGCGCGCTGCCCACCGGCAGGATTGCCCCCAACAGGACAGCTGCGCGTCGCATTGCTCGAAATACAAATATGCTCTCCGGCAGTCTTTGTGAGGCTGTGGGCAAACACGGCTGGATTCGCCGACGCCGTTGATGGAGCTACCTATGTCGTTGCTCTGTGCAAATTCTGCAGCCGGATCGAGCCACACAGCGTGAGTAAATGGCCTTAATCAAAATCGGATCGAGCAAAAAACCCGTGAGCAAATCTTAGAGGAAGACAACTTACTCTCCGCCGCGTGATAGACGCACCGGAACCGATCGAACGACAGCACGTCACCGCAGCTTCTTCCGCTCCGCCAAGCGCGGCGACGACCGCCTCGGCGCGTTCTTCGGGCTATCGGCCCTTAAAGACCCGCGCGCGTAGTACGCGTCCTCGAACTGCTCCTCGAGCTCCGCCAAGACGTGCGTCTCCCGCGCGATCAAGCGACCCGTCTCCGCGACGCGCGCGACGATCTCGATCTCCGCGATCAGACTCCTCACGAGTCGCCGGTGGTGCATCGCGAAGCGCAGCAGCGAGAACAGGAGCTGCCGGATGATCTTGCCCGGCCGGATGAGTTTCTTGGGCGGGTGGAGCCTGATCTTTATGTGCGTCACCGCGAAGTGGAGCGGATGATTTAACCCAGTCCGTCGTAGAATGTAAGCCAGTAAGGCCGAGATCAAGCCCGGCATCAAGCACCCCACATCGACCGAGAACCACCAGCTCTTCAGGTAGGAGTGGTATAGGGGTTTGAGGTCCTTGTAGCCGTCCTTCGACACTTTTCGTCCCGAAATCAAATGGACGAAGATGTCCAGCAAGAGGTACCACCACACGATATAGTCGACCTGGTGCACGTAGGCGTGCAGTTTTTCATCGTAGAGCCGCTCAGGGTGGCCCACGGCCGGCTTCTGCCACGCCTTCGTGATGCATCTATTGCATTCCACGCCCTCGATGGTGCGCGGCGCGCCGTCCGTGAGGCACTGTTCCACAATATGCTTCGCCTTCCACGTGTCCCGCAGCGACAAGGAGTCGGAGATGGCCTGCGCCACCAAAAAAACAACCCCTGCGAAGCGCCAGAGCCGCAGGGGCGGGCTGCTGTGGGCTAGCAAAGCGGGGAAGGTCATCGTGCTGGGCCTCCTGGGGACGAGGGCTGCCCCGTTCGGCGCGGGCCCAAGCTTCTTGCGCGAAGCCGTGGCACTCTGAGCCAAAAAAAACGGTGCCGGGGCGCCGCCTCGGTCTGGCCTTTCCCGCCGGCGGCGGAGGGCGTCGCGAGGGCCTGGCGGGGTCCTGAGCCGTGGCGGTCTTCGGCCGGAGCCGCGCGGGCACTAGCCGGGCCCTCGGCATCTCCCTCGGCGCTGGCTGATCAGCTGATGGCTGATCGATGATCCTGCTTATCCGAGACTGAGCAGCTGCTGTGCTTAAGTTGTATCGGGGCTGCGCCGACACACCAGCTACACCTTAAAAAAAGGAATTGCCCATACGCGCAGCGATCTGGCACTTGGGGGCAGCCTGCAAGCCCAGAGCACATAGATACCTCCATATAGGAACAACAGCCCGCGATAGCACATGGGCTCAGGCGCGTCGACCGACAGGAAACCGCTCACCGAAGTAAGGCTAAAAAGCGAGGTCGGCGTCCTCTTCGACGACAAGGCTAAGCGAGCCTTTGATGCGGCCGCGACCGAGGGCCCGGACGGGACGCGCACGGTGCCGTGGCCCACGATAGAGGCCCACGCCAAGGAGCACGACGAGCGCGCGCTCGACCCGCGGAAATGCATGTTTCACAACCTGAAGGCGTTCAAGTCCGCACGGGAGCAAATTGCAGAGATCGCGCGCGTGCACATCAAGGGCCCGGTGCGCGAGATCCCCTGGGTGGGCAAGAGTCTCGGCGACGAGTGTCGGCAATGCGGCCTCGACGGCGAGCCGGCCGCCGCCGACGCTGCTACGCCAGGTCGCCGCGCTAGCGAGCGTGCAGTTTGAGCAGATTATGACGGCCGCGTGCCCCGACGGCGTCACGTTAAAAATTGCGCCGCTGAAGGGCCGCGACCGTGCCGGCGCCAAGGCGAGAGACGAGTACGCGGACAAGACGGCGCCGTGCTACAGCTGGCTTTTTGATATTACGCGCGGCGCGGCTCTATGTCAGACCGAGGAGGCCATCGTGCAGCTCTACGCGTCGCTCGAAGCGGACGACCGTGTGGATATTGTGCGGACGAAGAACCGTTTTAATCCTCCACTATTCAACGGCTACCAGGACATTTTGATGAACGTCGCCGTGAAAGTCGAGAACGTGACGCACTTGTGCGAGCTTCAGATCCATCTCATGCCGATCAAAGATTCGGAGGCGCTGCACCGGAGCCACACGGTCTACGAGTACTTTCGGTCGTTTTTCTTGGGCAATTCAGACGCGGTCGCGCAGCGGCTCGAGATGCTGTGCAAGCTTCCAGTCGACGAGGCGAACGATGTGGATGAGTTGGTGGACCACGTGCTCGGCTCTGGTGCTGACGCGAAATTGCTTGACGGTCTCTGCGCGTTGCTCACGTCGATTCAGGAGTCCGCGGGCGTCGTGAAGGTCCGGGAAGCTATCTTAGCGGAGAAGGAGCGCGCGTTTGGTGCGGAGAGCAAGGAGGCGGGCAAGGCGCTGTTTGATCTTGGGGTCGCGTACGGGCGCCTCGGCGACGACTACGCCAAGGCGCGCGACGCCTTGGAGCGGGCGCACCCGATCTACGAGCGCGAGTACGGTGAAGATAGTACGAAAGTCGCCGACGTGTTTCATCATCTCGGGAACGCGTACGGGGGCCTTGGCGACTACGACAAGCTGCGCGACCTGCAGGAGCGCGCGCTCGCGATCCAGGAGCGGGCGTACGGCCGCGACCATACGAGCGTGGCCCTCACGCTGACGAACCTCGGGAGTGCGTACGGCTACTTAGGCGACCCCGCGAAGCAGCGAGACATGCTGGAGCGCGCGCTCGCTATTAAGGAGCGAGCTTACGGCCGCGACCACGCGGAAGTGGCCAGCACGCTGACGAGCCTCGGGAACGCGTACGGCAGTTTAGGCGACCACGCGAAGAAGCGAGACATGGTGGAGCGCGCGCTCGCGATCAACGAGCGGGCGTACGGCCGCGACCACCCGAACGTAGCCAAGACGCTGACGAACCTCGGGAACGCGTACGGCGACTTGGGCGACCACGCGAAGTCACGAGACGTCCTGGAGCGCGCGCTCGCGATCAACGAGCGGGCGTATGGCCGCGACCACACGCAAGTGGCCCGCACGCTGACGTACCTCGGTAATGCGTACGGTAGATTAGGCGACCAGGCGAAGAAGCGAGACATGCTGGAGCGCGCGCTCGCGATCAACGAGCGGGCGCACGGCCGCGACCACCCGGATGTGGCCTTACCACTCGCAAATCTCGGTAATCTGTGCGATGGCCTCGGCGACCAAGCCAAGGCGCGCGAATACTACGGCCGCGCCCATGCAATTTGGGAGCGCGCCTACGGCCCCGAACATCACTTGACCCGACGAGTCCGAACTTACCTCGCAAGCGGCATCGCGTTGTTGTTGCATCCAGCGCGCGCGTCGCCGCGAAGGGTACTCGATGGCGAGGCGGCGCGGGGGAAGGGGAAACCACGTCACGGCAGGCGCGTAGCCATGAGTGAGCGGGGGGGGGAAGGGGAGCGTCGCCTCGAAGCCGCGGCGTCCGCGACTTACATGATCTTCTGGCAGATGCAGTTGACCTCGTTCTGGTCGTCGGGCAATCCGGCGGACTCGCAGTCCGTCGACTTGATCCAGTTGCCGTGGAGCTGCTCGTAGGACGTGACCGAACCCCCGGGGAGGTTGAGCGCCGCGGCGCCCGTGTCCGTTTGGGCGTTGACGAGGACGGCGCAGCCGTCGGCGCCGTCGAAGTCGCTGCCCGAGCACTCGGGCTTCGAGAGGTCGCCCTCGAACGCGCAGCCGTTGCGCTTGACCATGTCGCCCTTGAACTGCGCGTCCTGGAACGCCTGGCACTCCGGCTCGACCCAGTCGCTGTCGCGGTGGCCGACCCAGGCGAAGGACTTGTCGGGGCCGTACTTCTTGGTCATCCAGGCGAGGAGCTGGTGGTTCATGTCGAAGGACGTGATGCACGGGATGTGCCAGAAGTCGTCGATCGTGGGGCACTTCTCCACGCACTCGTCGAAGGTCGTCGTGCCCAGCTGCTGGTCGAAGACGTACAGGGGCGGAAGAAGGACGTCGTCGGCGCCGCGACCGTGGCGGACACGGCCGTGGCGGCGAGCGCGCCGAGGACGAAGGAGGCCGCGGCGGCGCCAGCCACCAAGCCCTTGAGGGACTTGCCGGCCGGCTTGTCGGCGACGAGGGGCGTCTCGATGGTCTGGTAGGCGGCCATTTTGTTGTTGTGTCTGCGGGGCGGGGGGCGTGACGGGCGTGCTGGCGCGGCGATGGCGTTGGGCGGGCCCGGAGGGTTAGTTTTGCTTGATGTAATACATCCAAGCGTCTCGAAAGCAGACGCGAGCTGGCTGCTTACAAGGCCGGGTTTTAGCCTCGTCAGCGGCCGTGGCGGCTCCGACCGCTTCCGTGGTCCCGCGCGGCGCCTCGCGGGCTTGCGCGCGCGCGTCCGCGGACTTTTTGCGTAGAAAATGCGAGCAGGCAAAAATAGTTTTGCGCGAGACCGGGCGCGACGCGCGCCGCGACGGCCGAGGGTCGATCGAGACCGCGCCGCGATGCGCGGCGCGCGTTGTAAAATTGCGACGCGGGCGGCGACGTGGCGTAAATGCGGGTTCGATGAGTTTCGCAAGGAGCTTGTTGGGAGCCACCGATTTTGGCGGGTCTCATTACGCATCTCCGCCCCACTCCACGCCTCCCAGTCCTCCCCAGGACGGGTAGCGCGAATGACACGGGCCAGTCACCCCGCGGCGGTCGCGGGGCGCCGACGAGCCCGAGCAAGTCAAGCTCAAGCGTGGCTTCGATAAACCAAAAATTCAACGTCGATCAGATAAAAATTAAATGGTTTTGACGGCGGCGCAACTGCATCCTCTAACCCCGTTATCTCGCGTTGTGCGTCCGTTGCGCGTGCGCGGACTAACGGTGTTCAAAGCACCCGCACGGGCGTCCAAGGACGCCTGCGGGAGGCTAGACTGATCCTTCGTTGAAGGTGTCATCACTTTGCGGTGGCGGTGCGTGGGAAGGGAGAGGTTCACACCGGCGGCCCCAAGGCTGGTCCCATGGCGCGGGCATGGGGCGCTCGTGCCGCTCGGGGGCACGAGCGCAAGTTCGCGGGCGCCGCCATCGCAGCCGAGTTCGCCATGCGCGTGGAGCGGATCGGCCCGACGACTGAACCATCAGGATGGAAGTTCCCGGCCGCCCGCGTGCGTATCCGACGAGCCGCACCTGGATGTGGCCGAGCAGCGCCGCCTTGAGCGAGGCGTGGTGTAGGGCCTTGAGGCCCTGCGACTCCAGATAATCTAGCTTCAGCTTCTGGAGGGAGTTCATGCAGCCCGCGCATCTCGAATACTGGACGATGTTGAACCGGGTCGTCCCTTCCGACGCCCCCTTCCGACCCAGTCTCTCGAGCTGAAGCCCACCAATTAGCCACACCTCGCCGCCCGCCGCTTCCGAGGAGGCGTCGCGCATCTTCGCACACAGGACCTCGCAGTCCTCCATTAAAGCAGACAAGCCGCCGGGGATCTCGCCCGTGCTCTCGAAGCGCGCGTGCCGGAAATCTTCGAGCGTCCCTTCCGTAGTGACCACCGCCGTCGACGAGACGAGCTTGAGGCCGAGCGACGACCGAACCGCGTCCATGTCGTCATGTCCGCCTAGGGCCCACGTCGACGCCCGGTCGCGGAAGTCCAAACAGAGAGCGAACGGGCCCCCGCGGCCCCGGTGCGTGACGTAGGTACCATCACCTAGTGGATGGCCGTTCCACGCGTCGCCCGTCATCAGCGCCGCGTCTCCATCATGCACTCGCCGCGACCCGACCGATGGGCTCCTGGTCCTTGCCTCTACTACTGAGCCCGAGCTGAAACTCGGAGCCCCGACCTAAGATCACCTTCTCCTGCATCTCTCCGCCTTGATCAATACGGGCTGGCGGTCTCAGCGTCCTTGGCCCAGACCAATTGCGTCAGATCTGGAGCAACGTGATCGGGAAGAAGTTCTACTTGTAGGGGCACGACGGACCGGTGGAAGGCACTGTTGGGTGGGAGCAGCGCCCCCTGATCATCCTCGAACTCCCTTAATGATTCGATGGCCTCGGCGTCGGCGTCGCGTTCATCTTCCTCCGCTTTGACCCAGCGACCGCGGCAGCACGTATAGCCGGCGCGACGTGCGCGTTCTGGGTATACGTGCTTCTGTGGTCGAAGTCGAGATCGGCGCAGCACTCCAGCGTGGCCGTGATCCGGCTTTTCGAGCACGCCGTCGGCCAGACCTCGATGATACCTGATGAGCCCGCGCCAGACGCCGTGACGTGGGCATCGACGCGAAATCTAAACCGTGCTCTTCTGGGAGCGCGGTTTCCGCCCACTGATGGCGTAGTCCTTGTCCTCGGGCGAACCCTAGAACCCTGCTATCGAATCCGCTTAATCCGATAGCACGTAGGGCCTCCTGCGTCGCGCACTTGTCTCTCACGGCCTTCTGTAACGCTAAGTCCGCCTTGCGGAGGGCGTCGTGGACCGGAGCTAATTTCTCGGCGAGCAGGTCGTCCTCCGACTTCGGAACATTTCGTAGGCGGCGGCGCAATGGGGCGCACGGCACGACCGCCGTCACCTTAGTAGTAGCAGCAGCATCATCATCATCACTATCAGAACCGGCGAAGCCGTCCGACTCCTCGTCTTCGTCATCAGAACTTCCCGACTCCTCCTCGTCCGACTCGTCCTTCTTATTTTGGTACGTCTCGTGCCGCGCGTTGAGCGTCTCTTCTTCTTTCTTAGCTAGGTGGGTCCGGTGGGCGAGGTCGGCGCCGACCGTACCCGGCACTTCCTTGGCGTCCTTGAGGCCGAGGCGCGCCATGAACGCGGGGACGAACCTATCATTATAGGCAACTTGGTCCACATATCCGTATGCGAGTCTTGGTGCCTTGCAGAGGTCTAGCGCGTGCTGCACGGCGTCGGCCTTCTCCTCCGAGATGCCCTTGAGCTTGTCTCCGTAAACCGGGCCCGTGACACCACCCATCTTGCACCCGCGGCCGCGTTAGAGCGCAGCGCTACGCTCGGTCTGCGTGCGAGAAGGTCGACAGGCGCCTCGCCGCGCGCGGCGTGCGAGAACGCGTGCGGCCATGGTGAGCCCATTATTGCTGCCGCGGCGGCTGTGAAAGCGGCGCGCGCGTGTTTAAATGATTGATAGTGACGTATGCGAGCTGTAGCAAGCTGCGCGTCAGGATTGGTTGTGGACGCTGCGAATTTGCGGCCAATTAGGGTGCAGACGAACCGGTCTCGATCTGCGAGGAAGACTAAGGCCGTCCCGGATTGCTCGCGAACGCGATGGTCGGCTTAACTTAAACCAAACCTCAACTTGCACATCAGCGAATGCCGCGTCGAGGTGCCGCCGCCTCGGCGCCGGGCTAGAGCAGCTGCCGCGGCGCCGCGCCCGCGAAGATCAGGGCGCCGCCGCCGCCGACGCGTGCCGTGAGGCCTCGCCGAGCACCGGCGCCGCGAGGAGCGCCGCCCAGATCGGCCGATGAGAGGGCGATTGGCGCGCCGGCGCGTGAATCGCGGCCTGGGCTCCTTGTTGCAGCACGTCCGCGAGCGCTCCTGGGACCAGGGCGCAGTAGGCTACAACCAATAAAGCGCGCGGCGTCCAGGCGCCCGAGGCCTCGACGGACGCGGACGAGGCCCAGCAGATGCCGTAGAACCTGTGTAGACAACATCGCGTCGATGGCGTGGGGCGCCCGAAATTTAATTTCCACTCAGCGCGTAGAACCCGGCGCAGGCGAGGTTCTTGCGGGCCTGCACCTCGAGCGCGCCCGCGTCCGGCGGGATCGCCGCCGTGAGCACGATGTACGCCGCCCACGCCGTCGCCGCGGCCACGACCAGTAAATCGCCGGTCCGCTGCTGGACGATCACGAAGGAGTCGTCCGGACTGCTCGTCAGAAACGCGCAGCCCACGCACGCACACAATGCTCCGAGCCAGACGCGCGCGCCTTGCCGTCGCCGCAGCACAAGGTATTCCAGGATCGGCGTAAACACGACGGACAACTGGAGCAGGAACGCAGCCTTCGCCGCCGACGTCCGCTTGATGCCCTCGAGCAGAAACTCGTTGGACGCCACGAGTGCCGCCGCGAGGCCGAGCGACACGGACCAGGGTGGAGCGGCGCCGTCGCGCCTCGAAAAAAAGTAGGGCGGCGCGAACGCGGCGGCCTGGATCAACGCTTTGACCAGGGCCACGGCCGGCGGCGACGGCGCCGCGGTTAGCGTCAGGACGAGCCGCAGCGCCACGTCCTGCGAGCCGTAGCTCAGGGCGACTGCCAGCAACGTCGCGCGGGCCGCGGAGGGCCGCATCGTCGCGTCGGCGTCGTGCACGTGTCGCGTCGTTTGCTGCAGTCAAGCTGCAGTGGGCATGCTGCAGCTGTACACTTTCAGTGCTGCACAACTATGGGGTGCAAGCTGATGCAAGTTTCCCGGCACATTCGTGCGCACGTCGGAGGAGTGAAACTGCAACGTAGCGCTCCCTCTTGCGCCGTACCTGCAAACCCAGCCAAAATCAAGCTAGCGGCCTGTAGACACACTAGGAAGCAGGCGAACGACATGCAGTTGTTTGAGTACCCTTCGGTTAGCTACTGGTCCAAAGAGATCAATGGGACACTTTGGGGGACGAAAAAAGTTTTTAATTAATTCGCGATATTGGCGACGCCACCGTGGCGGGCGCGTCGGTGGAATCCTGTCGATACGTGGTCCTGAGGTGCCCGGGGATCGCTAAGGGTCGGTACTGTACACGTGCAATCGCCTACGCCGCATGCGCGGGCGCTCCCATCGGTGCATACATATAAGCAAGGTCCTTTGCGCTCTATTGCTTTGGACCATTTTTTTTTTTTTTAGTGTTTTAGACCTTACCTTCGAAAACAACCCCCCGGCCTCATGGAAAGGGAGGGAAAAAAAACTTCGGGTAGGTGCACCCTCCGAGCGTGTCTCGCCGGTCCAAGTGGGCCAACGCGACCGGACGTTCCTACCAGGTCATGCCGCCGCCTGCCCGTCACCGCCGGACTCACCACGCGGTCGGTCTGCCCTCAGGCTCCGGACTTCGCGCCGCCGACTCATGCGGACTTAGGACGTTTTCGCATCCAGTAACTGCTCCACGGGGGAAGCTGATAGGACAATCCAGGGATTTACATTGATCAATGCCTTCTCCACGTCGGTACGCCGTTGGGCCAAACTAGACCGCCCGCCGGCCGCCGAACCACTCCGTCGATGTTGTTCCAGTTGCGCGGGCGGCCTCGTGCCGCCGTCCGGGCTCTCCATTGATGATGCCTTCACGCCGTCGGGCCAAACGAGACCGCCCGCGGGCCGCGAGGTCTGCCCAGTAATGCCATTTCAGTTGCGCCGGTCGGCCTCGTGTCGCCGTCGGGCTCTCCATTAATGTTGCCTTCACGCCGTCGGGCCAAACGAGACCGCCCGCCGGTCGTGAGGTCCGTCCATCGATTGTGAGTTCCAAGTATACACGGCCGCCACCGTACCGCCGTCGCGAGGCCGCACCGTCGCCGTCATGCTGAAGGCCGTGCCGACCATGATTTGCCAAAGATTTCGATCCAGGGCGCTGGGAGCCCCAAGCGCTGGCGAATGCGGCCTGGGGACCACCCGACCCCAGACCTATCCCGGAGAGAGTCCGTGAGCCGATCTAGATCCGAAAAAAGTAAACAATTTGGGCCCGATGGCGCCCCGTTCCCGTCAAAAACGTCAATTTTTGAGGGCCCCCAGGAATCGTAATAGCGGTCCCGTTGGACCCTATACTACCCCATCGATAGTCAACTACAAGTATATGACATCTACATTATAAGAAGGGTACTTTTGGCTGCCCACGCTCGGGGCGTGAACATCTTTATCTGGACCTCGCGTAAGTCCGTCGGTCATGAAACAAATGATCGCGTCATGGTCCATGGTGATGTTACACGGGCTGATGGTCGCAGGTCAAAGTAACTCGCCCATATAAGCGAGATACGGTGGTCGCGAGACCGACAAGGCGCGGGAGCATTTGGCAATAGGAAATCAAATGTAGGACACGCTCAGGCCAATTAGCTGGCCCGTCCCATAACCGAAGCGCCTGAAACGCGAATTTATTTTATAAACCACTGGTCTGGGCCCTTTCTGGTGCTCCGTCAACGTACCGTCGTCCGCGGAGAACGGGCAAGTCGGTCGATTGTGAATAGAACAACGGCGTTATGGTCCATCTGGATGGTGTCGTCGCTGATACTCGCAGAGTCAGGTTCTCGGCTCACCTTTGGGTAAACGCGAGGCTGCCGAATCGCAGTTTGTGGCGGCTCCAACGGGACTTCTAATATAGATAGGCTCATGTCCAGGCGGCCTAAACGGCCTCTACCATCAACAAACGGATAAAAACGAACATAAACTCGGGAGTTGTCTAGTAGAATTCTTCTCCCGCCCTCCGGCGGGCCGTCGGCTCCGGTTCCGTCGAGTGTGGATGAAAACCGCGCTGGAGTTGATATGATGTACCATTTGGACGGTAGATGGCGCCGTCAATCGCTGGTGTATTTTGGCGAGCCGCAAGACCTAGCGATCTAGCGTATCGACATACTAGGAATCCGTATATATATATACGACATGGAAAAGCGATAGAAAATTGCAGGCGCCTAGGCGGATGACTTTTGAAAAGGGACCTCAACTGACCCCGAATAGTGAAGTTCAGAGCTTAATTCCCGCTCTGTCCGGGAGGAGATTATATGCATACAAAGGAATATACAAGGGGAATTTCAAAGCGCTCAACCAGACATCATGAGCCGGGGCATACCTTTCATCATGCTCTGCTGTACTTGAGGGAGCGGCCTATCCGCTTCACGCCCGCAAGACGCGCGGGCGGCGCCCGCGCCTGGCCCATCGCGTTCACCTTCTTCTTTTATTCCGAATCAACGGTTTGTGGCGGCGCTTCGTTCTAGTGACTGGGGAGCTTGACGACGACTCAGTGTTTGAGCTGCTTTCACTGGCGCTCGGTGAGACTCGTGACCTTTTCGGCGTGCGTTGCGACGGGCGCTTCTTGAAATCGCGGTAGGAATCGCTTAGTATAACCCAACCACACGCAGCAACCGCACTCGGCCATACAATTAACGCGATGGTGAGCAGACTCAGCAGAGTTTCAGAGGATGACCAAAGCCTCGATGCTTGTGCTATGCGCGAGCGATTTTCCTCTGGGCCGAGGGCGCGTAATGAACTTATGCTGTTCGACACTTGACGGGCGTGGGACCAAAAACGTGCGCATCGGACAAAACCGCGAGAATAAGCGCGAACGTCAATAGGCAGAGGAACACGACGCAGCATGGGTGCGAAAACAGCAAAAAATTTTAGTCACCGCCGTCGCCGGCGCGTCGCGCGACGAACGCCATCCTCCGGAAGTCGCGCCGGCGCAAGGTTCTTAGTCCTCGTCATCACTATCCCCAACGTCCGACTCCCCATCGCCTCGGCATCCCACCAGGCGCAGCCCGACGAGCGCCCGTTCAGAGCTCGACCGCTTGCCCCGAGTGGTCCTCGTGCGCATACGGCGAGAGGAAAGACGGAACGCGCCCGGCGTCTTGATCATCATCAGCTCGTACGGAACGCGGATGCGCGCGCAAGTTTCTCCGCGCCGTGCCGCCCAGATACGCGCCGCGACTCGACACCTTCAGCGGCCCACCTGTTGAAGAGGGCAGGAACTCGATATTGTCCAAATTGAAGCAGTGGTCCACAGCGCAGATGCGTCAAATACGGCGCATCCAAAATTAACGTCCGCAAGGCTTCGCAGCGGTTGACCGTCACCTCCCTTAGACAGTCCGAGCAAAATCTCTCCTCGGCGGTGGGCATCTAGCCGCGAACGTTTCTAAATCAACAGCTTCGGCTAATAACGACCGGACGCAGTCGGCCTCGCCCTCCCAACTTGCAGATATAGATTCCTGCGCGGACCGACGCCGTGAGTGTGCAGTGGCGCGTTCACGCCGTCGGCGCGGCGATGGCGTGGGGCGACAACGTACGGATCTGCGGTAAATCCAAATGCACCCAGCAACTTCGTGATTTATGTTGCAATGTTAAATCTTGCAGCGAGGGCACCGTGACCTGGTCGAGGTAGACGGTCCGAAACCCTTCCAGCGTCTGCAGGGACAAGACCCGCAGCTTTAAAAAACGCAAACCGTCCGGCTGGAAGCTCACGCTCACGGGTCGAGTGGCCCCCCACGTCACGGTCAGTATTTCTACATCATCTGGCACATTATCCAAGTGCTCCTGGAGGTCGTGGGCCCGCGACAGCGTGACGGCGTTCTCGTGGACCCGTTGGGGATCGCTCCGCAAACACTGGGCGGCGTGCACTCCACAAAAACACACCAAGTCACCCACGAACTTCGACGACGAGATGACGCCGTTCTTCGCGTCGACGACCTCCTTGAACTCGGCGCCGCACACGCCACACGCGTAGAGCGACTCGTGCGGCGAAAGGAAAACGTCGCGCCTCGGTCCCGCCGCAAGTGGGCCGGGTGCTCCACCATACACTTGGAAGAGTCGCAGGCCTTGCCACATCGGCCACATCGTCTAAATGAATTGATGTATGATGTAGCGTCGTCCCCGAGCTTCCGCGAGTTTTGCCGGAGGGCCTCTTCCAGTTTCGGCGGCGGCGGGGCCATGGGCTTGCGCCGTGGTTTAGGTGGTTCGAGGACCATCTTCTCTACTTGTTCGACGGGGGCGTCTCGGGCAGCTCGGCGGGTGCCGGTTGTGAAGGCGGCTCTTCCGCTAGAGTCGGCGAAGCGAGCGCGGGCGCCTCCATCAATTGGGGCGAGGGCCGCCGCCGGGGCCGCTGCGGGCGCTCGGTCGTGAGCGATGGCGAGAAGGGGGCCGTGGCGGCGGCGGAACTGGCGGGGCCCTCCGCTGGGGCGACGTCGCGAGCTCGGGCGAGCCAGGCGACGGCGGCGGCGGCCGTGGCCTCTTCTTCGACCTCCATCGGTGTGCCCGTCGGCGGTGCCTCGGCGGGCGGGGCAGTGCTTGCCTCCTCAGCAGAGGGTGATGGAGGGCCCAGGCCCAGCCAGGCGCTGAGTCGGGGGAAAGCGGCGTTCATGGCGCTTCGTTCAACGCTTCCGTAGAGCACGTAGACCCCTGTGATGTTGTTGTAAAGCGCAAAGGAGGGGGAAGGCGAGCTAGTGTAGACATGCACTAGGAATATACAAGCCGGGCTTTGCTCGGGCCACTTGCTCGCCCTGTTGTGCAGTAGGAGTGCCACGGCTCATCAATAGAGACCAATTTCAACTCATTCTCGCACTTGCGATTCCCGTGTACAACCTGCTCTCAGCTTCCCAGAGAGCACCACCAGCTTCGGAGAGCACCAGATAATCACCGCAGCGATGGCCGCCGAGACGAGTTGTCCGTTCAAAGAGCAGCAGTACGGCCTCGGCACTCACACAACAAAGAAGGGCACGAAAGTGACGATCCGCCTCGCGACCGAGGCCGACGTCGGCACGATCCGAAAACTCATCGTCGGCCTGGCCCTCTACGAGAAGGAGCCTGAGGAGACGGTCGAGGTGACGGAGGACGAGTTACGGAGGGACGGCTTCGGTGCCCAGCCGGTCTTTCGCTGTTTGCTGGCCGAGGTCGAGGGCGTCGCAATCGGCTTCGCGCTGTTCTTTTATAACTACAGCACGTGGCAGGGCCGCTGCATCTACCTCGAGGACCTGTACGTGGACGAGTCGGCGCGCGGCACGGGCACGGGGACGCTCCTCCTGAAAACCGTCGCGGCGATCGCGCACGTTGAGGGCTGCAAGCGCATGTCGTGGCAGGCTTTAGATTGGTTCGTGTGCGGCGTCCTCGTGGTGATGGGTCGCGAGAGATACGCCATCGACGCGCCTCGTCACTCATGTGAACACAGGAACACGCCCGCGCTGGACTTCTACAAGGCCCTCGGCGCGAACCGCCTCGACTCGTGGGTGAACCTGAGGCTTGGCGAGAAGGAGCTGACCCAGCTGCTAGGCATCTCATAACAAGTCACATTTATACTCGAGCGCGCGCGGCCTCGTAGTACCCCTCCCCCATTTCCACCCCGTAGTCCTGGTCCGTCGTCAGCGGCGAGTCGTCGTCGTCGTCCACGAACGCAAATTCAGCTAAATCATCAACCATCAAATCGGTGGCCCGCGTCGTGGGTCTGGAGGACGCCCAGCCCGAAGTTTCATCTAATTCCGCGACGTATTTGGTAGCACTTCCTTTCGGCGCCTCCTTGATGACTAACGCCCGCAGGAATATGTTTATTGTGAGGTCGTACCGACCATCCACCATTTCAAATTATCAATCTGGTCCGCCAAATCTATCAAATACTACATCTACAGAAAGCGGGATCAACTCGCACGTCTCCATCTGCTCGAGCTGCACTGCGCACTATCATCAAACCAGTTCACGGTGACGCAGACCGATAAATGAGTACCAACGCCCGGTAAACCGAAGCACTTTATTCTACGCATACCGCGCCACAATCTTGATTCAAGGCGGAGGCGGGGCTTCTCCTTGTATTTCGTTCTGAGCACGTGTTTGAGGAGAATTCTAGCGTTCTTTGCATCAAACACATTACCAGAGTGGTCCCGGTGCTTCTTTCCAGCAACGGCGACTTTCGCGAGGAACGCTTGGGACTGGTTCTTGTCGAGGAGTCGCTTCCGCACCGTGTCCGAGATACACAGCTCGCGGCGCAGCCAGGGCTCGAGCTTCGTAGTGGAGACGAAGTTGTCACTCATGGGAGGCTTCTTAGATAAATTCGACGCAGGCGCCGCACATAAAGCTACACAAGCGGCCTCGAAGGCATCTTCACCGGAATAGGCGACGGCCCGCTCCCTCTCTTGGAGTACAGGTAGGTCGGGGACCATGCGCACGTCCGCTAGCAACCTCTTACATAAATCGGACCAGCAAGAAGCACAAGAATGGCGAACATGTTCCTCGGCGTCGTCCGCCGAGACCGAGCACGCAACCGTACGCACCGCTTGTCGCAAGACTTCCTTCACAACTCTCTGAGGCTCTTGGAGAGCATCATCAACGCATTGCTCGACCAAGTCCCGAACAAACTCCGAGAAGGTAGCAGGCCCGCGAAACTCCATACGACGAGAAGCCACCGCAATAGCCATGCAAGCTTTCTTCTCATCCCGCGACATGCCCACTTTGGGCGGCCCGCGGCCCTTCTTCTTCTTCCGCTTCTTCCTGAAGCGGTCGCGCACGCTCATCGCCATGCCCGCGGCGGCGTTCGCCTTCGCGGCGTCCTCATCATCAAAGTCGTCGAGGCAGGCTCCTTCCGCTACGATGGCGGCGTTGCGCGCATCGAGGACGGCCTCCTCCCTCTTCACGTGGACGAACTTGGACGACGCCGAGGCCTTGCCGTATCTATCAACAGCATGTTTCCGCAGGGGCAGCGTGTAGGTCTCCCTGACGTCGAAGAAGAGCCGGAGCTCGTAGTTGTCTTCCAAAGTCCGCAGGCACTCGAAGCGGCACCGTCTCCCTTCTACGACTGAAGCGCCTCGCGCTAGCAATTCTTTCTCCACGCAGCGAGCATGTGTTCTTCTTTTGATGAGTCGGTACGACCCCCTTTCTGTGGGAGACGAGGGCGTTTTGAGGGGAGATGACAGAGCGTGCACCAACCCCGGACCGTAGCCCTGCTGCTTGAACAGACAATCTCCCGCAATGCCACTTTGTAAATAAAGCGGCTTCGTGTACTTCTGCTGCGCATGCGTTTCTAGCACATTCTCACCCGTCAAATAGTCCGCGTCCAAGGGGACCGATCTAGGACCGATCTTCAGGACCTCGAGACTAGGACCCTTCTCGAGCAATGGTGCCTGTGGCCCCGGCATGCCGCGCGCGTGGCACCTCCTCACTGATTCGGCGTGGGCCTTCCGCGCCAGGTCGTTCTCGGAACAGAAAGACAGCAGCGAGGGAATCTTGCGCGCGAGGCGCTTCCGGCCCTCGACGTCGTCCTCGTCCACTGGCTCATCGGTAGACGTCCACTTGGCTAAATCAGTATAAGGCAGGCGACACTCGTACTCCAATCCGGTCCTTATATGAGTGACTCTCACGGTGCAGATCTTGTTGAGCAACGCCGGCGCGTCGTAGACCCGGACTGCACAAGATTCACCCTTCACATAGGCCCCGCAGGCCACGACGCAGCCCCGGTACCGTTTCGGCGTCAGGTGCCACTTCGCGGCCTTGTAGGCCGCCACAGCTTGTTCTCTATCTTTTGATTGCTCGTTCGGCGTGTCTCACTTGGTCCAGGTGGACTCGTCTGACGGGCCCGCGGCCATGCACAGTCTCACGGTGTAGGCGCCCGGCCACTTCTCGGCTTCTTCTGCTGTCTCGAGGACGGTCTCGCGCCCTCGCCGGCCGCCGATGGTGCTACTACTCCGGGCGGGCGCCGGGGCCGCCCAGCGCCGACGCCGGCCGCCGATTGTGTACTACTGGCGGGCGCCGGGGCCGCGGCGGGCGTCGGCGCGGACACAGCTGGCGGGGGCGGGGCCGAGGGCGGCCGCGTTGTGGACGACGCCGGCCGCGACGGCGACGGCGCCTCGAAGAGAGTAGTGGCATTCTTCTCGGGGGACATGGCCCGCAGCAGCGCGAGCCGCGCCTTGAACCGCTTCTTCGCCTTCGTTTCTCTATAAACTCTACATTCGTCGGGCAGATGCGGGCCCTTCCTCGGGATCACGCCGGGCTCCGCCTCCCACTGTTCCAAATGCGTGTAGTACGTCGTCCGCGTGCCCTTTAACTGTGATGACTCTTTCTCGACGTCGTTGTGCTCGCCGAAGGGAGCACTCGTACCCCATCCGGCCGGCGCCTCGCGCTCCCACCAGCACTCTGTGAGAGCATAGACGAAGTAGCTGTGCTCCAAGAGAGCGTTGATCAATTTAGGACGGTTCCCCGGCACCAACAATGAATCTCGATCCTCGCGCTCCGAGAAGATGTGCAACAGACCCCGCCGATCCATCTGGTACCAAGAAATTGAATTGGAGGGAGCCTGGAACTGGATCTTGATCATGCGCGTGCTATGATCCTCGTCATGTAACTTCTCAAACACGGTCCCGGCAAAGCCAATCCCAATCACGCTCAACCGGCCTCGCGTCCGCGAGATAATGGCTCCTCGCGCTTCGATGATGTGCGTGGATGCTGCTCGTCGTAGTTCGGGAACGAACCGCGTGCGGTCGCCGCCCCAGAATTTATCTCTGATGAAACCTCTGTTCTTCGTCTCGTAGCGCTCGACGCCGTCGCCGTTTCTCAGTACGAGGTGGTCCCGCCACGACAGGGCGCGCCAGTCCTTGTCCCGGTCTCGGATCGGTTCTCTGAGTAGATCGACTCTATCTTTATTGGCTCCGATACGATGTCCTGGCATGAACCCTTCGAGCGGGTCTCGTTCGACGCGATCCAAGTGCAGGCGCGGCACGGGCGGTTTTCGTTTTTTTATGGTGATGGGACCCTCCAACCTTATTAATCCTTCGGTCCTCAATGCCGACGCGTCTCCTAAATGATCCAACGCGACTATTGAACGTGTGACAAGCCCGGACGTCCTCAGACCCGTCACGGGCGCCTTACTAGCCTTGTCTTTCGTAGTAGGCAAGGGGTTGAAGATCTTCCGCCGGGCCACGGCGTACTCGTCGTCCATCGCTTCGGACTTGGCTAATAAAGCGCCTATCCTCCTCAAATTCCAGTCGGACTCGAGGGAGCCCTCCCGCCCCATCGGCTCCCTCACCAAGGCCTCGACCTCGGGCTGGCCCGCCTCTGGAGCATTACCGACGGCGAGCTTGCGCTTCACGACTTTCACCGAAGTCCCTTCCTTGAACGGTAACAATCGTCCCGGAGGCTGATCCTTCAGCACCGCCTTCTTCGGCGCCGGCGCGGGCTTGTGGCGCTTCGCGCGCTTCGCGCGGAAGACTGCGGCTTGGCCCAACAAAGAGTTATCGTCGAAGGGCTGGGCGGCGGCCGCTTTCAGGAGGTCCAGAGGGGCTCTTTTCACGCGCTTCCAGCGGTCTGCTGCCGTGCGCACCATGGTTTACTTTGGGGGCAGTGGTGGGCAGCCCCTTTTTGCGTCGGTCGCTTGTTGTGGGCGCCGGGCTTTAGCGATGGACCATGTCTTGTAAGAGGGGGCTAGGTTTCCCCATCGTTTTATGGGCGCTCTCCGCCTGTGCAGCATGGCGCTGGGATGCAGGGAGCTCACGAGATGCTCACAGAGACCGTTATGATCCGTCTTGCTTCCAACGCTCGGCCCGCGCGAGAGATCCAGACGTCCCAAAAAGCTAGTGTCGTCTAGGCTCTAGCCCAGCCTCAGAGTTGCTGCTCGCGCACTGCTCGCGTAACAGCACCCCATTGCACCCTGCATCGGTTTCGAGGTCGCCTCTGAATCCTCAACCCAATATAATTGCAACGCGCTGCACGCCGTCGACGCCACAGCACAAACAACACCTGCAACCCCGCAGCACCACCATGAAGCTCATCGCAGCGCTGCTCCTCACGGCGGTCCATGCCAAATTAGCACCCGTGCATCTCGCGAAGAAGAGCGGCGTCAAGGCCGTGCAAGCCATTGATCTGGGCGGCGGCAAGAAGGCGTCCGGCGGCTACGGCCAGTGGGCTAAGGATAATGCCGCGGCGAACGGTATTATTATTGGCGCCTTCAAGACGGCGGCCGCCGATTTGATGGCCCAGGTCTCGGACAGCGAGTCCGACTTCGACCTGAAGCGCAACCTGTTGTTCTTCGCGTTCGGCGGCGCGTACCTCGGCGCGTTCCAGTACTGGTACCAGGTCAACATCTTCAAGCGCATCTTTACCGCTACTGAGAGATTCACCTCCCAGTCGTTGGAGAAGAAGCTCAAGGACACGGAAGGTTTAATACAATTGGCGATGCAGATCGCGTTGAACCTGACCATCTTATCCTGTGTGTACTTACCCACGTTCTACCTCTTCAAGGCCGTCTTCTTCGGCGACTGCGGCTTGGCGTCGTGCTTCGGCGAATCCTGGGGCACTTATACGGACGGACGAGAACGATCTCGCACCGTTACTGAAGTGCTGGGGCCCCGCGGACCTCCTGCTTCTCGGTACCTCGTAATGCCGCATCCCGATCCGCCACGTCGTAAACTTCTGCTGGACGATCTGGCGCCTCCATCGTGCAATCGAAGAAGTAGCGGCGTCGCGCGAGCTAAGTTATCAAGTAATCTCGGTGGCGGGCATCCGAACCAGACTTCGTGCGCAGAGGGTGCAGAGGCGCCGTTCTGCGGGCAAAGGTGCAGCGGCGCGACGTTCAAGCGGTGTCGGGCTGTGCCGCTGCCCGCCAGTGCGCCCGACGTTTTGAGGATGGGCGGGCGGCGTCGTCGGGCGTAACGATAGACGCCGTGTCCACGTCGTCCTTGGGGGGCTCAACAATGGCCGGCCGCGCCTCCGACTGGACGTCTTCCTCGACCTTCGGCAGCGCGTACTCGATTATTTCAACCGCGGACGGGTCCACAACTACGATCGCGCCGTCCCCGTCTTCGATCTTGAACCGCACGCTGACGCCGTGGTGGTTGTCGTGGACGACGACCCCGCTCGTGCAGCAGACGCCGCCCGGGCTCGTGACCTCGACCTTCGAGCCCGTCGTGAACGTGGCCGCGTCGAGGCGTTCGCGCGCCGAGCGCCGCATCGCATTGAGCGACTCATCATCAGAGTCGGATTCGTCGGCCGCCTCGGCCTCGGGCTTGGGCGTCCCGGCACTCTCCTCGCGAGCCTTCGCGGCGGCCTGCTCGCGCGCGTACGCCTCGCGGATCGCCGCCGTTGCCGGATCGAGCGCTTGCACGGCGGCGGGCGTGGCGGGGGGATCCGGCTCGTTCGTAGCCGCGGGGTGAGTCGCGCCGCCCGCTCCGCATGTGGGGTCGGCGCTGATGACGCGCCGCGAGGCCTCCTTGAGCGAGAGCGTCGTGTGCTCGTTCGTCTCCCAGTGCACGACGACGTCGTCGGCGCCGACCTCGATGATGGTCCCGCGGTGGTAGCCGTAGCCCGGGAATGACTTGCCAACCGTGGCACCGACGCGAACGCGCGACGCGAGCCCGTCAGCGGGCGCCGGCGCCGCTTGCGCGTGACCGTTTAGCATGAGATCTCCTTTTGGTCAGGTCTGAACAGTCTCTGGGTGTTTCCGCCTCTGAGCGTCCGGCGGGCGGCTTGCGGCGACCGGACACGCGCACGGTAATGCTTCTGAAGGTCGAGACTTATTTTCGTCGCGACGCGCCGTAAAATAGCTCTCGAGACCGTCCTGTAGGGTCACGCCCGTCGCGCCGCCATCGATGCCGCCGCGCCGAAACCGCGGAAGCGACCGAAAGGCTTCTACGCCGCCTACGCCGAGAGCTCCGAGCCGGCGCCGACACCAGCGCCACGACGGACAAAGAAGCCTGTCGCGCCGTCGGGGAACTGTCCCATTTGTTACGAGACGCTGTCGGCGGACGCGACGGTCTTCGAGTGCTCCCACGCGATGTGCGCGTCGTGCGCGGGCTCCTACGCGAAGTCCGAAGTGCAGCGATCGATGAGCCGCCGCAGCGGCGTTTCGGTGGCGTGCCCGCTCTGCCGCGCGCCGTCGAAGGTCGCCCTGCCCGGGGAGATGCACACCTCGGTACCCTGAACTATGAGTAAGACTCCAACCTTAGCAGCGGAGCCCCGGGCGCGCATGGGGGAGGGCGCGCATGCGTCAATGACTAGCGGATGCCCTTGGCCTTGAGCGCCTCGAACTTGCCCGTGGCCTCGCCGTAGGCCTGCTTGATGACGCGGCGCTGGAGCTTGTTCGACGCCGTCAAAGCCCCGTTTTCCGGGGTCCAGGGATCCTCGAACTGCGGAGTTTCGTTGTCCTTGGCGCCCGTGCCCGGCAACAACAAAATACCAGCCAAGATCTCGTTCGCGCCCAACTTGCCGGACTTGCCCGCCTTGATCAACGAAGATAGGACCTCTTTATTCATCTCCGGCGTCGCACAAAGGTCCGCGAAGGTGCCATACTCAACACCATTACTATCAGCCCAGGCGCAGCACTTCTTCTCGTCGGCGACCACGAACGCGACCGGCCGGTCCATGTCCGAGTCCCCATAACACATCAAGCCCCCGTTGACGCCAGACACGTAGGACGACGTCGAATATTCTTTTTCCATACTTTCAATAGCGATGTACTCGCCGCCCTTCAACTTAATAAGGTTCTTCAACCGATCGACGATCTGCAGCTGGCCGTCGGGGCGCCACACCCCCACATCTCCCGACCGGAACCAGCCGTCCTCGGTAAACACCTCGGCCGTCTTGTCGGGCTGCTTGAAGTACCCTGCGGTCACGGGCGTGCCCCGCATCTGCACCTCGCCGCGGCCGCAGCATTTGGAGCCTAGATGCGACGTGTCCGTCGATCTATAAGGCTTGCCGTCTCTATCAGTAATGTCGCAAGATTCTAAACGAATCTCAATCGACGTCAAGGGAGCGCCGGCCACCCCGTCGATGTTGCCGTCGTCGACGGGCTGCACCGTGGCCGAGCAGCACGTCTCCGTGAGGGCATAACCCTGCACGGCGGGCGCACAAAACGCGACGCGCGCAAACGTCTGCACTTCGGAACTAATAGCGCCACCGCCCGAGATCGTAGCCTTGAGCTTGCCCCCCAGCATCTTCGCGAGCTTCTTGAACACGAGAGCTTTCAGGAGAGGCGCGTCTCTATGTTGTCTGAGAGCCGTAGCTCGACCGACGTAAGCAACATTAAAAATGAACTTCTTGACGGGCGACATCTCGGCCACCTTGTCCTCCATGGCCTGTGCGGAAATCAAGTCGCTCGGAGGTCGTGTCCGAGTTCGGGCCGACAACAGTGATGGCGGCCGACGCCATCGAGAAGTCTGGAGGACGCCGCGCCGCGCCTTCTTCAGGATGTCCCAGACCTTGGGCACGCCGGCCATGAACGTCGGGCGGAACTCCTGGATCGCGCCGGGCGGGCACGGCCACTCGGGCTTTTGATTTATGGAGCCGTCGGGGCGCTCGCGGACGGCACCCGTGCTCGTAAGGGTTCTAGGGTCCGCGTAGCCGATGTGCATGCCCAGCGCCAAGCATGTTAATTCCGCGCAGAACTCCAAAATGTGCGACTGCGGTAAATACCCCAGGTAGCAGTCTCCCGTCGTGGCCGCCTTGCCGAGGACATCTAACAACCCAGCAATCGACGCCAAAACGCTTTCGTGCTTGAGCAGCACCCCCTTGGGCTTGCCCGTAGAACCGGACGTGTACATGATCACGGCGACCTGGTCGGGCGTCGGCTCGGCCGCTTCCTTCGTCGGTTCGAAGGCGAAGCAGTCCTCGAGGGGAATGGCCGTGAGGCCCTTCGGCACCGTGATTGGTTTCCCTTGGTCTTTCGGCTCGACGTGGAATTCGGTATAAATAATCGTTTGTAGGGTAGGGCACTGTTTCTTCAGTCCCGCGACTCTTTCCACGTTCTTCCTGTTCGTCACGACCGTGGTAATGTTCGAGGCCTTGATAGCTTCGCCCACCGCATCTATTCCGAGCGTCGCGTAGGACGTAGCCACGACGAGAGACTGCGACAAAGCTCCGAGCGCACACGTCATCCAGTCCGCGCACGTGTCCTCAAATAACAGGATAGTATGAGGACCGGTCAAATCTTCCACATTTTTACCCTTCGGCACGGGCTTCATAGCACAGCCGCCCTTGGCCCTTGAAGCTACTAATGCGGCCCCAAACGCGTCGGCCTTCGTCTTGAGCTCGCGGAAGGACATCCACGTCGTCGCTCCGAATTTTTTTTTAGGGAAGCGCCAGCCGGCCTCCTTGTATTCGCCTAGGTACGTCCGCGTGCCCATGGCCTTCTCGTCGCCGTACTTGGCCGCGGCCCAGGCGAAGAGTTTCGGGGTCGTTAAGACGGCGCCGCCGCCTTCTCCTTCCGGTACTGGTGAGGTGAAGAGCTTGTCGACGGCGGCTCTGTTTCTTCTTACTGCCGGGCCGACCTCTACCGAATAGGAAGGTTGGAGGTAGAACTTGATCGTTTTCACCCAGCCGAAGGTCAGGACCCAGATCGCAAAATCCAGGATCCAGATGAACCAGGCGAGGGGGTTCAGTAATAATGCGAGCGACGGCGTCGACGACGCTTTGAACGTTTTGCCGCTGGACATGGTTTTGGATGGCTCGGCGGCGCTGACGATAACGGTTGATGACTGAGATATCCGTTCACGCGCTGGCGGCGCGTCGCTGCGGGCGCTGACCCCACACGTGTCAAAATAACGTGCTGTGAGCTCACCGGGCGCTCGCTGACGGTTTCCTTGCGCAGTCAGCTGTCGGCTCGGGATTCCGAGCTTCCTGCTGTCGCGTCGGCTAGCGCGGGCGTGTGAATACGCCTTGCCTCTCCGTGGGAGAGAGCTGGATGCGGCGCCGGGTTTTTCGCGAATAGCCGTCGGAGGCCGCGAGAGGCTTCCGGGAGTCGTGGCGCAGGCACAGAAGGCAATCCTGCGCGCGGCTAGTGCGATTTTGACTGCATGCAGCGCCTCTGGCACAGCGCACTGTGAGAGGCGACGTGTTGTAGGCCCAGACGCGCGCAAGACCGGGTCGACGCACCGTCGGCGCGTCCCGAACTCCAAAACCACCGCGTGTGTCGCGCACGGGCTGCGTTCGCGCGCCCGGGGCAGCGTTGCAAGCGACAGAGCTTGGTCAGGAGCGCCGCCGCCGCGTCGTCATGGCCGCCGCCGCCTTCGCCCCGGTTTCAACAGGAATACTGGTACCAGCGGACGCGGCCGACCAGTACCCGGAGTCCTTCGACAAGACCTTCAAGCAGACCCTCGTCAAGACCATCGACGGCTTCGACGAACAAGCGTACAGAGAGCGCTACGCCGATTGTGAATTAGATGAACACACGACGGAAGTCCACAGAGTTGAGTCAGCACCGGTCGTCAAGGCTGGCGCCGTGCAGAAGCTCTTCTCGAAGCCGCGGCGACGGGCCGAGATCTTGTCCTGGCATTTAAGAAGGCAGGGCAAGTGGCAGGACGCGAAGAAGTTCGATGCGACGTTGAACGCTGTTCGTAAGCCTCCCAAGGAAGATCCCATGCTCAAGGAGCGGTCGAGGTTCTGGACGGCACGCGCTCCTAGGTTCAAATTGGAGGCGATTTCGGCCACGCAAGATCGCCGTGATTTACATCGGGACCCGCCAGTCCTAACCTGGGGCACGGAACATGAAGCGATGCAGCGGGACGCGTCTCCACGCATCAAAGAAGCTTATAGACAGAAAGCTGCTGAAAGAGATAGACAAATGGCCATTCGAGAAGCAGAAGAGCTACTGAGGGACGCCTGCGATAGTAGGGATGCGGACAGTGTGGACCATGCGCTACGCCAGGCCAAACACGTAGGCGTGCCTCGCGATTCGGAGGCCTATGAACTTGCTAAATTTGTGCAGAAGGATCTCGTGAGGCAGCGGGCCTACGACGAGAAGCAGGCTCTGCTGAAGCGAGACAAGCAGGAGGTCGAGAATGTCGGCAAGTACCTCTGGAAGGCGCGGCACTACACGGACCCGACGTGCTTCGGGACTGATGACGACATCGTGCGAAGCGCGAGAGAGGCACAGATGGACCTCGCCGACGGCTCCGTGTCGACCATAAAGTCGAACGTGAACCCCAAGAAGCTGCCGCCCGCCATCAAGCCGCACGCCGAGACCTTCCATCCACAGCGCGTGCGGCACCACTACACGCCCGGGTCGCCCACCGTCACGGTGGAACGGGCCGGCGCCGTCGTCTGCAAGCGCGCTACGCCTCATAGAGCCAGGCGGCGCTACCCCTAGCGTCGACGGCGTGCCGGGTAGTAAGACTCGAGAGTGCTAGTCCCGTGGCGGTTCGCGAGCGCGCCCGGCCCGAGGGTAAGGATTCCTGCAAATTGCCACGGGACCGCTCCTAGGCGTAAGCCTGTGGCCCCGACGCCCCTGATTCCGCGTCTCGTTCGCGCGGGTCTCGTTATCGGCTCGCTTTTGCTGGGTCGTTTGGGCGGCGCTGCGCAAAACGCGTTGCGCGAGGCCGACACAGTGCACTCATCACACCAAAGCAGCGCGACAGCAGCCCCGGCCCCCGCGCTACTCCATCGCACGAAAGGGCTGCGTCCCAACCGGGCCCACGAGCACTGCTCACCACCTCCACGCCATCGAGCAGACGCAGCGTACCAAGATGCCCCTCCGCGACTTTGCGATATTACACAAGCTCGGCAAGGGCACGTTCGGTACGGTCTACAAAGTACGGCGCCATGAAGACAAGCAGCTCTACGCGATGAAGCGCGTCAAACTGTCCAATATGCCCGATGTGGAGGTCGCCGACGCCTTGAACGAGGTGCGCGTGTTAGCGTCGGTCAAACACGCGAACGTTTGTGGCTTCTTGGAGGCGTTCTGCGAAAGTAGTGAGCTAGTGGTTATTATTGACTTCTGCGAACGAGGTGACCTGTCGCAACGAATCGACCGAGCGAAACGGGGAAGAAGATTGATTGACGAAGGTCAAATACGAAGCTGGCTCCGGGGCATCGCGAGCGGTCTACAATGTCTCCACAGCCATGGCATCGTGCACCGCGATTTGAAGCCGGCGAACTGCTTCATCGCTGACAACGACATCGTAAGGCTGGGCGACTTCAACGTCTCGAAAGTCCTCAAGAAGAACCAGTGTCTCATGAAGACGAAGATCGGCACGCCTTATTATATGGCGCCCGAGGTCTGGGACGACCGGCCCTACACGTGGTCGGCGGACGTCTGGGCCCTGGGATGTACGGCGTATGAGTTGTGTGCCTTGCGGCCGCCCTTCGTGGCTCGGTCGTTGCCGGGCTTGGGTCGGGTCGTGAAATCTGGAAAATTTGATGCTCTACCTCGTACCTATTCCAAGGAGCTGCGCGACGATGTTGTTGGTGTTTCTTTATGTGTAAGTCCACAACGACGACCGTCCGCCCAAAAGTTAGCTCAAGTGCTTGGGTCAACTGTCTCTCCACAGGATTCGGTCGCGACCGATGTCTCACTGTTGAAAACTATCAAGGTACCGAATAACCGGCAATTGATCGGCAAAGTATTGCCAGAAGCGCAGTACGACGAGCCGCGGTCGCCGATCGCGTGGGAGGAGAAAAAACAATTTCCGGACCCGCGGAAAAAAGCTTTATTGGACTTCGGCCGGAAGATCGAGCAGAGCAAAGCGGCCGCCGCGCCGCAAGCGCCCGCCGCGCCCGCCGCGGAGGACGCGCCGTCGCCGACGTGGGCCGAGCGGCGCAAAATGCTTGAAAAGAAGTCGGCGGCGCTGGACGCGCGCCGGGCCGAGATTGCCAGAAGGGCGGCGCCGCGCGACGAGCACCTGCGCGACTCGTCGCTGGAGCGTCATGAAAAAAGATGCCGGAGCCGGCGCGGCCGCCGCGCGAAGCCCGTTGTAAGTGCTGCAGCGGCGGCGCGCGCCCTGGCCCCCGCGTTCCCGGCGCGCCTCGCGCCGGCGGCGCCGCCCCGCGCCGGCGGGCTCGCCGCCGATCAAGCCGCGGGGCCCGCCCGCGAAGGTGATCCGCGGGGCGCTGCGCGACGTGAACGACGACGGGAGCGCCTCGCCGCAGAAGTCTCCCAAAGGCCGCAGCGGCCTGTTAACAGCAACGCCGCGGCGCGCTCGCTCGCCGCGCCGAGGCCAGCGATCCGCGCGAGCTATCCGCGCGTCGCGGCGTCCGGCCGCAGCGGCCGGCGGGCCTGCGGCGCCGGCCGACCCGGCCCGGAGACGTCCTCCCGGGGGGCGCGGCGGCGAAAATCCAATCCGTGATGCGGGGTAGCAAAACGCGGAGGCAACTCGCCGCGCTCAAGCCGACGCCGGCGCGCTTCTGGAAGCCGATGGACCCGTTTGCCGCCGCCGCGGCCGCGGCGATGGCGCCCGCGCGGCCGTCGCGGCCCGTGGCGCGGCCCGCGGCGCGGCGGCCCGCGCCCTACTTTTGACTAAGAATAACGCCATCGACGCGACGACTACAAAACTCCTCCTTACGCCCACGGCGGCACCCACACGCTCCGCCCACTCTTCCGCTCGTAGTAGAACGGCGGGTCGACGGGATCGTCCGTGCAGCACTCGACCCAGCCCCGGCACAAGACGTCCTCGGGCGCGTCCCACTGGGTTTGTCCTGTCGCTAAATCTTTGTAGAAGTAGTCGTCCGACGTCGACTCCGTACTACCGGCGGACCGACAACTTCCCACTCGCACGAAGCGCTTCCGTGCTCGAATCCACGGCCGTTCCAGCAGACAAAGGAAGTCGGCTCATGCAAGTAATAAGGCGGCTTGGCCGCGACGCGCACCCAGTCCGACTCGTATACACCTGGAGGGGGTTCTCGCGAGATATGTCCAGTAGTCTCGTCTTCGAACCACCTTTACCTCTCTCGTTGACGACGCGACACCACCGCGGCTGGGCATCAAACAAACTGCTGTAACCCACTCCGTCTTGCCCGTGATTCGTGACAAGACATAGGTCCTCCCACTTTCAGGGTCAAAATGCTCGGTAAATTCCGCTTCATCCAATGCTTTTTTAAGAGCAGAAGGCGCGTTCCAGCAGGCCGTGCCACCGTTGGGCGGGCGGTAGAAATGTGCTTTATTAGAATCGTCCCAGCACCGCGTCCAGCCCGCTGTGCGATCTCCGACAATCTCCGCATTGGCCGGTAGCTTCCAGCGCGCGGGACCCTTGTAGCTATGCGGCTCGTAGAACACGGCATTTTGTTTCGGGTCCCATTCGACCGTATACTGTTGGACGGGCGTCTTTGGAGGCGAGGGCGTCTTCTCTCGTCTCACAGAAGGGCTTCTAGCTGAAGGAACGTCGTCGTCCAAGACTTTGGAGCGCCACTCCTTCCGGGGCCCCGGACTGTAGGGAGGCGCCTGCCTCCTGTTGGCATTCTTGGGCGACGTCACGACTTTGTTATAGTGCGTGTTAAAACCAACGGGGTCTGCTAACCAGGCTTCCCGCGCGGCGACGCGTTTTTGCGCGTTCTCGAAGAACAGCTCCCACACTCGCGCAATCTTCTGGAGCTTCTCCTCACTAATGTTCGGGTCGAGGTCGAGCGAGGCGCCGTTGCCCATGGCGCCGACGCGGCGGCGGCGCTGCCCTCACGCAGCGCCTGGGCCTCACTCTGGTTGACGGCGGCCTGGGCTGTTGAGCGCTGCCCTCCGCTTTAACGATGGATCACCGCACTGCTCTAAGTACCATGGCTTCCCGCCAGGGCGCGGCGGTGGCGTGCCGCACGGACATCTTTGACATCAGCTGATCAGCCGCTGCAGTTCCAAGTGCGCTCGACGGCCGCGTCCGCCGGCGTCTTTTGGACGGCTGTGGCTTCGGAGCCGTGGGGTTGAGGGGTAGGGGGCTCGGGGACGACTCAAAATTCGCTAGTGTCTTTACGCAAGCAAAGCTCGCCCAACTCGCGATTTTGCTCATTTGACTCACTGTACGCGCCTGTGTAGACCTGAAACGAGAGACGGGCTGTCTACGAGTCGCCTGGGACGCTCTGGGACCGCTGGCTGCCGCGCGGCGCTCGGCTCTGGCGAGTCGCTGAAGCTTAGCTTTGAGGGCAAGCGCGTGCCTGCGCGGCGCGCGAGGAGCCCAGAGCTGGGGAGTCAATCTCCAGTCTCTGACAGCTGCGTAGCCACGCGGAGCACGAGGGACTCGGCAGCGAGTCTCACTGTTGCCCCCCGCCGCACCGCCACGAGCGCGAGCGACGGAGCACGGGCACGCCGTCGACAGCAGCTGAGAGGCTGTGAGAGAAAGCACGCCGTAGCGGAAACGCTCACCGTCGTCATCCACGCAGGTCCCTACAGATAGACAGACAGACAGACAGACGCAGAGAGCCGACGAAACGAAAATGTCGGAGGGCAAAGTAAGGTTATACGTCAAGGGCGTCGTCATGGGCTACAAACGGGGGTTGCGGAACCAGTACGCGTCGACGTCCCTCATCAAGATGGAGCACGTCAAGGACAAGGACGCCGCGAAATTTTATTTGGGCAAGCGCATCGCGTACGTCTACAAGGCGCACACGCTGAAGAAGGGCTCGAAGTTCCGCGTGATCTGGGGGCGCGTGACGCGGCCGCACGGCAGCTCGGGCACGGTGCGCGCGAAGTTCCGGCGGAACCTGCCGCCGCAGGCGATCGGCGGGCCGGTGCGCGTGATGCTCTACCCGTCGCGATCGGCCCTGGTCGTAAAAACCGGGTTTATTTAGGGTTTCGGTTACTGCCGTTGTGGTGGGGCGTCGTAGCCGATCGCCTCCGATAGTGCATGAAGCTGCGCGAGCGGCGCCGTCTTTCGCAACGCGCCTTGGCTATACAGCTCGACGGCTCCACCATTGATAGTGGCGCGGTAGGGCTTGGGCGGCCCGAAGCGCCGCCACCACGGCTCCGTCGCGAGCTTCCAGGCGACGGGCGCCGTCGCGTCCGCGCCGCGATGCAAAACTAAAGCGCCCTGCGCCGTCAGCCGCAACAGCGACGGCTCGCAAGTCCCAACGGCGCACTCGCCGGCGCAGCCCCGCAGCGCGTCGCCATTGGCCAGCGAGACGCCCTCGGCGAAGGGCACGTGCCGCGCGCACGGGCCCCAATCGGCATCCGCCGGCGGCAGCAGCAATTTGGCCCTCACAAGGACGCGCTGCAGCCCTTCCCTGCGGCGCGTCGCGGCGAGCGCGAACAGGCCGAGCACGTAGGCTAGTGCGAGGCCCGAGCCGCCGCGCATTTTATCGTGGTGGCTGCCCAAATCACTCGGGCTGCTCTGTGCGTCGTCTCACGCCGCTGTCGCCGTGGGAATGGGTCAGAGAGCGTCCTGCGATGGATTTGCCGTCCGGCTGCGGGCAGCGCGCTCCAGATTTCGCGTGATCTTGTGTGTGGCTCGAAATCCTAGTGTGTCGAAACGCTAGCTCTCTCAGCTTTTGCTCTGCGGCCTACCGATGGACAAGTGCCCAATATGCCTCGATGACCTCGACGAATCGTCGCCCGCGCTGCCTTGCGGGCACCGCTGTCACGCTGATTGCCTGGGGCAGCTTTCCGAGGCGACCGGATCGGCACCTACTCGGCGGGGGGCGGTGATCGCGTGCCCCAGCTGCCGCCAGGAGTCACGAGTCGCCGCCCCGACGCCCGTCGCCGCGTTTGGCGTCGGCGACGCCGTTCTGGCGTTGTGGGGCCATAAGTGGTACCCCGGCGAGGTCTACGCGGTCAAGGACGGTGGCAGCGCCTACGAGATCGCGTGGGACGACGAGGATTCCTCGAACGAAATTCCCGCCTCTAGAGTCCGGGCCGCGCCGCTCACGGTCGACGTCGACGCGCCGACGGCGCGCCATGCTCGCCGCGCGGCGGTGGTGACGTCGCGGGCAGCGCCACCGGCGCCGGTGCCGCGCCACGTCCTTCTCCAGAATTGCGACGAGGATGATGACGCCGCGTTCGGCATCGAGAGTAGTGCCGTGAGCTTCTCCGCGCGCGGCAGCGGCGATCTGCGCGCGCCACCGGCGGCGCCGCCACCGTCGACACGCCGAGCGGGCACGCGTTCATCCGGCCCACCGCCGGCGCCGGAGCCGCGCGCCATCGTGCCTCGAGAAGCACCGCTGAGACTACGCACCGTAGCAGTGAGGGGAGCTGCTGTGCCCCTCACCTATCCGTGCCCGGCGAGCTGCGGCTGCGGCCTACGCCATCGGCGGTGTGGTGCATGTGCCGCCTGCCGCAGGAGACTTGGCGACGCCTGCCTTACGCCCAAGCCGGTGCCGAAGCCGACGCCGCCGCCGCCCGTGACGGCCTCGGCCGTGGTCGCAGTCTGCACGGACCTGCTCGAGGCCGCCAAGGACCGCACGAACATGAGGGGCCTCCGCAAGCCGCTGACGAGTCGCGGCTTCCGCTGCGGCGCCGAACAAAGGAATGGAGCACAATTCTCCATCACAGTCCCGCCGGACTTCCCATGCTACTACGACGTCGTCGGCAAGAACTACGTGGTCCAGGGTCACGCGAACACGCTGCCGACGTTGCGGAAGTATCTCGAGGGCGCCCTTGCCCTCGCGCGTGCCGGCGGCACCTACCGCACCGACGCCGAGTACAAAGGCGCCCAAGCCTTGGCGCTGCCCCCCGCCAAGACCAGTCGATTTACGGGCGTGCACTTCAGCAGGACTTTCGGCAAGTGGCGTGCGGAGATCAGAGTGCGAGGGTCTTATATACCCCTGGGCTACTTTGACGTCGAGGAGGACGCCGCGCGGGCCTTCGACGCAGCAGTGGCGAGGTACGAGCTTTCTGAGAGGACGCTCAATTTTCCCGGGGAAGCGCCGCTCGCCTCGGTGCTGGCCGCGCTACCGGCGGCGCCGGCGGTGGCTCCACTGCGCCGATCTGGACGCGCGCCGGTGCCGAAAGTCAAAGCCGACGCGCCGGGATCAGTTCTGCGGTGCGAGCGGGGCTTGCGAGATTTCACCACGGACGAGGACCAGCAGCCGACACGGGAGCTCCTCCCGTGGTGGTCGGCGAGCGAGGACGCGGAACTCACGCGGTTAGTGCAAGCCCGGGGCCCAAGAGGGTGGGCGACTATCGCCGCGGCCATGCCCGGTAGGACCGGAAAGCAGTGCCGGGAGCGGTGGCTAAACCAGCTCGACCCGGCGGTGTCGAAGGCGCCCTTTACCGTCGACGAAGTGAGGACGATCCTGGTCGAGCACCATAAACGGGGCAACCGCTGGGCCGAGATCGCGCGGATGCTGCCGGGCCGCACGGACAACGCCGTGAAGAACCACTGGAACGCTTCCTTACGGAGACGCTTCGAGCACTTCGTGGCCGAGGAAGTGGGTCCCGAGGCCATACAACAGCAACCGTCTCGCCGCAAGGGGCCGGGCTCGAGGGGCCGGGACGCGTCGACGCCGGCCTTTGACTTGTCCGGGCCTCTATTGGAGAAGGCCGTTGCGGCTTGCGGCTTGCGTGCCCCCTGGGCGAGACCAGGAGGCCGCCCGTCGCCGCCGCCGCCGCCGCCTCAACCGTCACGCCGATCCGGACGCGCGCCGGTGCCGAAGGTGATTGTCGACGCCCCGGACGAGCGGGACCCCAGTCATAAAAGGCGGGCGGAGCGTCGGAGAAAGCGGGAGACCGGCAGGCATGTTGGAAGGAGTGTCGAGGGAGCCACGCAGAATAAAAACGGCAAGTGGAGCAACTCCGAGATGTTCCCCGGCCGCGAGTTCGACGACCTCGACGCCTATCGCGCGGCGAAGAAGCAGCGCGCGGCGCTGCGCAGCGCTTATTTGGATCAGGAACACCGGCTGATGAACAACAAACGTAAACGCGTGGAATATAGGGGAAGACTAGTGTAAGACATCATGTGCTAGGAAAATTGTCTTACGCGGTAAAAGGTCAAACCCGGTCCGCCCACCCGTACGTCGCCTCGACGGCCGCCCGCCACGATTCTAGTTTTGCGGCGCGCGCCTCCGACGATATTGATGGAGCGAAGCGCGTCGTGCCGCCTGTGTCAATGGGGACGGCCTCCAACGAACCAAAAACGCCGGAGCCCAGGCCCGCCGCGACGGCCGCGCCGAGCGCCGTCGTCTCGACGTCTGAAGGTCTCGCAACTTCAATCCCAGCACAGTCGGCCTGCATCTGCAATAAGACGTCGGACTGCGCGACGCCTCCGTCCACGTACAGCGTCGCCGCTTCGTTGGCCGTGTCCTCGGCCATGGCCGCAATGACGTCGTTGCACTGCAATGCGACGCCCTCCAGGACGGCTCGCGCGACGTGCCTTCGGTCGTGGGCCAGCGTCAAGCCTACAAGAGCTGCGCGGGCGTCGTCGCGCCAGCGCGGTGCTAATAAGCCAGAAAAGGCCGACACGAAGTACGCGCCCTCCGTCGACTCGACCGAAGAAGCCAGATCGGACAGCTCCGGCGCCGTTGCCACCATACCTAGGGAGTCGCGGAACCAATTGAGGCCCACGGCGCAGCACGCGACCGCACCCTCCAAGGCATAAGTTTTTTTCCCACCAAAGTCGTACAATGCTGTTGATAGTAGACCGTGCTTCGAGGGTACTGGACTATCTCCAGCGTTCGTCAGGAGAAAGGCGCCCGTCCCATACGTTATCTTCGCGTCTCCGACCGCAAAACATCTTTGCCCAACTGTCGCCGCCATCTGGTCGCCCAACACGCCTGTTATGGCACAACCTTGCAGAGGGCCTTTATCAATGACGCCTAACGTCTCGGCACAGCCTCTGATCTCCGGTAGAGCGGTTATCATCGAGGGAGGCAGTCCCAGCGCATCAATACAACCTGCATCCCACTCACCAGAAGCGAGATCCATCATCAGCGTTCGGGACGCGTTCGTGAAGTCCGTGATATGGTTCCCAGTCAGGTGGTGCATGAGCCACGTATCCACCGTGCCGAAGCGTAACGAACCTTGCTCCAGGGCGTTACGTATTGATGGTACCTCGTCCAGGAGCCATTTCAGCTTCACGCCCGAAAAGTAGGTCGAGATAGGTAAACCAGTGACACCTCGCAAGGCATCAATACCACCTAACTTATCTTGTACTGATTGGGAGACATCTCTAGTACGAGCGTCGTGCCATAATATACAATCATATAACGCGTCTCCACTTCGTGAATCCCAGCAGACCGTGGACTCCCGTTGATTCGTGATGCCCACGCCGACGACGTCTTTCGCCGACGCGTTCGCCTTGTCCAATGCACCAGCCGCTGCTTGATCGACGCTCTTCAATATGGCTGCAGGGTCCATCTGGGACCAGCCCGGCTCCGGAGTGGACGTGGCCGACTGCAGCTCGACTTGGTGCGAGGCGACCGGTTCTAATGTTTCGGCGTCGTAGAGGATGACTCTTGAGCTGCTCGTCCCTTGGTCGATGGAGGCGAGGTAGCTCAGCGCCCGGAGCCGGCGCGTCGTCGGGCGGAGGGCGCGCGCGACGAGCATTTTTTGGCAGCTCTAATCTGGCTTCGAGTTTGGTGCGGCTATTCTGAGGCACGCGACGCTGCGTTGATGGCGTGCACGCAGGGTGTGAATGATATACGGCTCCAGAAATGCGAAACAAACTCCTGGTCGGATGCACGGTGAGCAAAACAGGCAAAAGTGCGATGCTGCCGCGATACGATACCGGTACCATACCGGTACCGGTACCGTAGTACCTCTCGTGAGCTCACGCCACCGACGCGTTCATTCCGAAGTCTTACCCCCGGCGTCCGCGGCGCCGGCGACTTGGGAGGGCTATCGAGCGACTCGCGCTTCGGGATGTCGATGCCGCCGAGGTTCAGCGACCCTCGACTAACCGCTCTAGAGGGAGGCTGCGACATGGAACCGCGACTTCCACGCGACGCCGTCCGCACGCGATCCACCTCCATGGAGGCCCGCTTGCGAGCCGTCGCCACGCGCAGCAGATCAGCTAGTTCCTTCTGCGCGGCCCCGATGTCTTGCAGCGCCTCCAGGACCACCACCGACGGATCGCTCACGCTCCGCTTAAAGTCTTCGCTATCCGTCTTCCGGTCCTCGAAGGGGTCCTCCGGTATTTCCTCCTCCTCCTCCTCGGCCTCCTCCTCCTTACTCTCTTCCTCGTCCTCCTCGTCATCGGTGTCCTCATTCGCTAATTTCAAGAGACTGCGTTGATCCGGCACGAGCGCCCCGACGATAGGAACATAACCGAGCACCTTGCAAGTAGGTCTAAAAAAATGAGCTAGATCCTTCAAGACTCGAGGCGTCTTCTCGTCCTCGGTACTAGCGTTGGCTTCTTCGATCGCTTCCTGCGCCGCCGACACCATGGCGAAGAACATGGACAAAATAATGAAGAAGACCACGACGCAGTAGATGCCGAAGGCGATGAGCGCGAACATGCGGTTGTCGACCTCCATGAGTTCCCCGAAGTCGGCCTCGCCGAATATAACCTTCACTAAGGTTAATACGGACTCCATGAATGATCTATAATTGTTCAGCTCATACCCGACGATCATGTTCATGGTCACGCCCCACCCGATCAACAAGATGCCGATACACACGGATAGGACGTTCATCCTCATCATCGAGGCCATGAGTGTATCTACTGGTAGTGTCAAAGTAGCTGAAAATCTAACATACTTGAAGGCCTTCATAATAGACAGTATAGCATTGATCGCCGAGGTCCGGTCGTAGTGTAGGATCAAGTCCCTCAGCCGGATCGGCTCGTCGAACCTCCCCTCAACATTACCAGACTCCATGGTCTTCCGCAGCGTGCGATCGAACTCACTTTGCATGGCCAATCGTAATGCGAACGTAAGCACGAAGCACAACAAATTGGCCAGCTCGATGCAATTGTAGACATCGGTCGTAAAATAGTGGTGCCACCCGTGCGGGAACTCGTAGCAGCAGTATATTTCATAAATGAGCTTGAATAAGATATAGACGTACAAGATGACCTGGTTCAGCGTGTAGAGTTGATTGGCCGGCGTGTCCATGGGAAACTCGAGGTCCCTCATCGCCGCATGCGTGAACCGGGCCTCAGGCACGAGATCACCAGTTGGGGTGAATATAGTACCTAGCTGTACTATCGACACAATATCCGCATCAGGACTATATAACGCGTATTCGACCCAGACACCGCGAGTTTGTCTATCGAACCACGACTGGTCGATGAGCGACTGGAACTCCTCTGCTGGATTGTACGAGTCGAGATAAATCGTGTGGCCGCCATACGCATAGTTCTCCTGCGTGCCTATGGACCAGTACGCCGAGAACAGGTCCTTCAGCGAATCATCAGCTTGTTCATACTTGATCGGTTCGCCGGTCCGAGGAATCTCGCCGTGCGGCGTCGTCTGCACGAGCGTTCGCTTCCGCTCGTTTTTGTTCTTAGAATGACTCCACCGCGCCGTCGGCGTCTCGTCGCCGTAGACGTAGGGACCGACGCAGCCGCGCCCTGGTCCGCGCACAAGTCGTCGACTTTGCCGGCCGGACAAAACTCTAAAGGAATCGCACATTTCGCGTTCATCTTCATCCGCAGCTGTCTCACCCGGACCTTGCCGACGCGGATCGGACCCCAGTCGGCCATGAAGCCGGGAGCGGCGTGCGCGCAGTCCGGGCTGTATTTGGAACCGCACTGCTGCTTAATCTGGGTAAAGTTCTTTCCTAAATAATTTTCTGACGGAAAGGTAGCCGGCACTAAGAGCAACGAAGCCCACGACAGCCAGTCTTCGGAGGTCACCGTGTTGCCGTAGTACTTTTTCGGATGCCATTCGCCGCCCGTCAGTTGGTTTTCGAGGTACAACGATATATAATATTTGGACTTGTTCTCGAAGGTCTGGCCCAGGTAGATGCCGTAGATAATTACGAAGAGCAAGAACGTGGCGAGCTCCCAGAAGTCCCTGCCGTACTTTCGTTTTTTGAGCGCTTCCTTGGGCTTGTCGAGGAAGGTACCTTGTCTTTTTAGTTTGGGCTTCTTCTTGAGTTTCGGGGGGAGGAGCTTGTCCAACATGGCTGCCTCTCACCACTGGCTGGGGGCTGCCTCTTGGGGGCTTGCCTCGGTTCCGGCTGGGACTGCCGCGCCGGCGGTCGCGTCGTCGACGGCGCGTGGACTGACTCGTCCAGAGTGTGTGGACTGACTCGTCCAGAGGGTGCGCGCTCAGCACCAGCGGCGCGGCGCTGCCCAGCAAACTTGTCTGCGCTGCCTCTAGAGGCTGCCCACTAGCTGCCCGGCGCGGGCGCATGCGCACGTCGTCTAGCAGACGCGACGGGCGCGGCGGCGCGCCGACACCTCCCTCGGCGACGGCCCGGAGCCGTACTACCGACGGGGCCCCAGAGTGTCTATCCCGGGCTCGCACGCGGACGCCAAACTACTTCGACGAGCCTTAGCCCCCCAACCGAAACGACGACCGCACGGCCCGAAGACTCTTCCCGTAGCTCTTCCATTGGCGCTGGTCCACGCCGCACTCCCACACTACTAATTGGCCGTCCGCGACCGTCGCAGAAACCAGGGCGACCTCGACGGGCGGGCACACAATCAACTCCTGTTCTGATCTAGCACAGCCGTTCGTGGGGGGCACGGCGAGGTCCCACTCGTAGAAGAGGCGGTCGCCGTCTTGTCGCCTTTTGGCCGCAACAACGTCGCCGTTTCCTCTATTGCCCCGCAGCCCCAGCTTCGTCAGGTCTAATTTGTCTATGTTCCCAAACTGGTCGATGGACTGCGCTTGCGTGGACGCGCTCCGCGCCCGTACGGACGTCGTGATTGTCCCTAATATCGACTCGGAGATGCTCTCGCCGTCGATCTTCCACGTGCCCGGCACCTCGACCGTGCCCGGGCCGTATTGGACCCTCTTAGGTTTCACGTCGGCTTCCTCGTCGGCGAACGCCGGTTTTGTTGTGATGAGTGCCGTCGCGGTTGGTATGAGCGCGCGTCTCGTGAGGCGCAGCCCAGCCGCGGGGTATAGCGCTGCGACTAGCGCTGCCAGGCGCATCGCTAACACACTTATTCCGGCTCCGGTGCGTTCGCTGGGGGTTTTGTTGCAGCACCTCTGTCAGTGCTCTCCCTCTAAAATGAGGGCAGCGATGGCTGCTCGTTCCAATTTTTATATGCGGCGCTGCCGATCTTATGCAGACGTTCCGGGGCCCGCTCGATGTATTTTAAAGGGCGCGCACAGGCAGCACGCGGGGCGTGCGCATGCGCATGCGAGTTAGCTAGCGGCCATAAGACACTAGCAAAATCCGACGCCGTCGACGCGCACAAGGACAACTTACACATACCTCCCCTACTGCGACGGCGTCCCCAGGAAGAACCAGTCAGGCCGCGCCCGCAGGACCGCGAGCTCGGCCGCGCGGTCCTTCACGAGGAACGAAACGAGGTCAAACAAAAGGCGCGCGGATTTCCGCCACGGCGGGTGCGCGGTGGCGTGCTCCTCCAGCAGGCGCATGAGCCCCTCCACGTCCTCCAGCCGCGACCGCTCGACGAGCTCCGACGCGAGCTCCAATAGCATAAAACGGTCGCGCGGTTCTCGGGATCCGCCCGTCCAAGGAACATGGCGACGGCGGGGCCGACCGCGGCCCAGGATTCGACGCGCCCTAATAACGACGGCCCTTGCACATATTCTTCTTCCGGAGGCACCTCTACACTCGACACCGACGACGCGTCATCCACAACCTCTTCCACAGCCTCAGATCCAAACCCCGCCTTCCGCAGGTTGTTCCGCGCGCGCACGACGGCCAGCGCTTCATTTGTAGGACCAGAGGCCCGCCACAATAAATACGGCCCGGGTCCTGCCGGCAGCGCCGCGCCGCGCTGTCGACGACCCACTGCGGACAGACGGCGGGCTTGGCGAAGCCCCGCTTCCGCGCCTTCAGCTTCTTCGTCTGCGCCGCCGTCATATTGACCGCCACGATGTGCGTCGCGCGCCGGTCCCGAGAATCGCAGACGAGGCCGCCGCCCGCCACGACTAGCTGCTCGAGGTCGTCCGCCGGCGGGTCCGTCAGCCCGTCGATCCAGACGACGCAGCCGGCGAACCAGTTCCCTTCCGTTCGCCTTCGCTGGTCGTCGAGCTTTCGGCGCTTTTGCTGCAGGTATTGTTGGTGGTCGCCGCCGTGGTCGCCGTACTTGTCCTCGCGCTGCTCCGTGTTCTGCCAGTGGTCCATTTGTTATGTCGCGGCGACGGCGCGTTCGCGGGCCGCGCAGGGATCGATGCCAGTGCTGCTGATTACAGCACTTCTTGTCTGAGCTGCGAAACGCAAGCAGCGCTTCAAAACTTGTATGAGCGCTGTGCAGACAGTGTTTTTATCACGCGTGAAGCACCGCACGCACCGTCGAGCCGCCGCTTCGCGCGCGCGCGTTTTTGAGGCTAGCGGCCTAAGACACTAGCAAGCGAGGCCTTGCACGGGCGTGAGATTCTTGCTGCGGATGCAAGTATCCGTCTCGCAAGAAGAGAGCTGAGCGGCACGCCGGGCGCACGAGTGGTGGAGGTTGTGTGATGCACATGGTCATGCAAAGCTGCCTCCAGTGGACGTAACCATAGATATTCGAACGATTAATCAGTCGAAAGGCATCTGAGGACCGTGCTTGAACGGGGCGGAAAGTGTACAAAACGCCAGCCGACGTGTGCTGTGCAAAGCAAGCACACAGGCCTGCATCATCATCATCGCGCGCAGTCGTCGTCGACGATGCGACGCAGCATGTACCTCTGGATGATGGGCGTCGCAGCAGCCCTGGACTTACCAAGAGGCGGCGTGACGGCCATGCGCGGCGCCTCGAACGTCATACGGAAGCTCGGCGGAGCGTCGAACAGCGACAGCGCGCGACATGGAGACTTTTTCGATCGGAGCGAAGCCTTATTACGCACTGAAAACGAATTGGAGGAGTTAGATGGCGGTCAACCGGCGGCCGGTGCGGTCGTGAACGTTTTAGCGTGGTGCGTCATTTTGGGCGTTGTTTGCGGCTCTCTATACCTAGTCACGGCCGACGCCATCTCGAAGTACGCCCACAAGCTCACGGAGGAACTAAATGTAAGTTCCGAGCCGCTGCAGGCCGCCTTGGCTGTGTTGGGTGTTTTATACTCCGTTCTACTGGGGTCGACTTTAGGAGCCGCGATGACGCGGCAAGAAACCCAATTACATGCGGTCGGGGCGGAACTCGCCGCCGCCGAACTATTGGAAGGCGGCCTCAACGATTTAGATGCGCCGGAGACGGAAGTCTACTTTCAAAGAGCATTGGCGGCGGCGGCCGCGCACTGTCGACGACTAGAGGCGTCCATAGACGACACGCAGCGGCGCGGGCGTCGTCCGAAGTCAAATGAGAAGCAGCGCTTCGTCGACCCGCTGGCGGACTGCGCCGCGGCTCTGGCTGACGCTCGGTGTCCGCCGACGCCTCTGGGCGCTCGCGCGGACTTGGAAAGACTGCATGAATACCGAGCGCAACGACGGGCGGCGGGCGCGGGGCCGCGCTTCCCCTCGGGCCACTGGGTCGTGCTGCGGACTCTGGGAGCGTTCTGTGCGGCAACTGTTGCGGTCGTTTGTGCTCTAGATAGAGGAGCAGCCGGCGGCGCCGTGCTCGTCGGCGTGACCGCGACCGCCTTGGCGCTGTCCGAGACGATCGTGGCGGACGTGGCCGATCGGAATTCTGGGATGTACACCGCGGCGCGGTCGTTTCTACCGGCGGTCGCGCGCCTGCGCGCGCGTCTGGAGCGCAAAGCGGCAAGGGCAGAAGCTAGGATAGAGATGGCCGCGGCCTCTGCGAAGCCGGCGCCAAAAGGCCTCGCTGCCTTACTGACGCCGCCCGCGCCGCCGCCCGAGCCGCGGCCGGCGGCGTCCCTCGATCCGGGGCTATCGTGACGTAAGTTTGTGGGAAATCAACTGTGCACACGAGTCGCGGCGATGGCGTAGTCGCTGACCAGCACGCCGTCGCCCCGAAGCATGCCTGGAACTTGATGGCGAGCTCTTACGCAGTAGAGCAGTGACGGCGCCTAACACGAGGGCCGCCACGGGCCGGGGGATGGGAGTGGTGGATGGGTTCAGGACGAGGCCGGAGCCGACGGCGAGGCCCCGCGAAAGAGCGCGGCTCTAGGCCTGCTCCTCGGCGACCGGCGGCGCGCCGTCCTCCTTGCGGTCCTCCTTCTTGGCCGCCGAGTCCGACGAGCCGACGATGGGCACGTGGACGCCGGCCGCGAGCACCGCCAAGATCGTCGTGATCACCAACTCAATGAGCAAGAAGGCGGCGACCGTGTTCGCGCGCGGGTTCGAGTCCTTCCAGTGCTTCTTCGTCGCCTTGTACTCCGAGCCGAAGCGGTTCTGCGCGCGGATCGCGTTGAAGGCGTAGACCGTGGAGAAGAAGAAGAGCGTGGCCTGTGTGGAAATCAAACGTTCGGGTGAGTAAGCCTAAGACGCCTCGTGTGAGGACGCCAAGCACTCTCGCGCTGCGTCGAGACGGCCAGAATAGTAAATAATACATCCAGGCCGGCCTGACGCACTTGTTGATTTCCTCACTGAGCGTGGCGGAAAGGATCGCCGCCTGGAGCTTCGTCTTGCCCGTCAGGGCCTCCTCGCCGCCTCCAATAAACACGACGAAGTTGGACAGGCCGTTGAAGAAGCCCACGACGAGCGAGATCGTGATGATGTCCACGATCGAGCCCGGCATGCCGAAGCCCACGTTGTTGCCGTTCTTGTTCGGGTTCTGGCCCGGCCGCAGGCGGTCCTGCATTACATACAACCCGTAGATGACGAAGATGCCTGCGCGGGCCCGCGTGAGCGCGCGCCGTCGACCGCGGACGCCGCCGGCGCGCAGAAGTAGCTCAGGACGTGCATCGCGGTCTCGATGAGGTTCGCCATGGTTTTTTTTGTGCTTTTCTCTTGAGTTGTTGGAACCTGCGCGCGCGGGGGGTCAGTCCGACCGGTTCGCGGGAGTGGCTCTCGCGCGCGTCGGCGGTGTGGGTGGGTGAGTCACTCGATCCGACGTCGACCGGCCGCGGCCGCCGCCTGTTTTCCCTCGCGCGTCCGGGCGGCCAGCGGCGCGCGGCGCGGCGCAGGGCACTCCTCGGCGGTCCCGCGGCGGTGGTTTTGAGGCGTGCCGACCCGCTCCGCGGCGACCAGTTAGGAACAGAGCTAGGAACAGGGATTTTGCTTTTGAGCGCACGGGGGGCTTGATCGCGCCGGCCAACGGTCTCTCGCGTGTCGTCTTGACTTTGGCGAGACGTTTGAGTGTTTTGACGATCGATGAGGACGCCCAGGCCGCACAGGAGGAGAGCTCGGACTTGTTGTCTGCGCAGCTTTACGCGGAGCCAGGTCTGCGTGGCAAGCCGAAATCGCGCGCCTCGCGCCACAGGGCGATGTGCGCGGTTACCCAACGCCCGCCGCCATCAAAACACCCCCGGCACGAGCGCGTGCGTCGCCGTGAACGCCTCCTCGTCCTTGAACTTGCGCTTGTACCGCTTCAGTTTTTGTTTTGACCAGATCCCCATCTGCAACGCGCCCAGAGCCGTGAACGCCCAAGCTCCCAGAGACTGTGTCGCCAGGGAATAACAAATCCACGACCCGATCTCGAACGAGTAGTTCGGCGAGCAGAGGCGCCGGAAGGGCCACGCGGTAGGGATTTTTGCTTCTCTTGACCCATCGCTTCTGAGAGAAGCCAGGTGGAGGTGCGTATATAGGTTCAGCACCTCGCAGAGGGCCCACGCGCCGACAAATATTTTCGTCTCTGTTGAAAGCTGCGCGAAGAGTTTCGCGAGCTGCGCGCTGTAGGGGCCGCGCCGGCTCACGTCCCATCCGACCAACGCCGCCGCGCCTCCATAGTACCCGCAATTTTTAAATAAATTCGTGAGAGGCATCGTGCCCTTGCTGAATTTGTGCACGAATAACGTTTCCAGGAGCCGCTTCGCGAAGTGCACGGTCCAGAGCGTCGACGCTAATGTCGAGAAGGGCCCGCTTCGTGCCACGACGGGAAATACTATGAGAGGCGCCGTGTACTCGCAGACGAAGACCGTGCGCCACGGGATGCGCGCGGCCATCGTCGTGGTCATTGGTCGCGGCGGCGGGCGTCGCGGCGTCGACAGCGTGCGGCGCGGCGAGACGAACGCGTGCGCCGCGGCGAGGGCCGCGACCAGGATGCGGAGCGCCATCCGTGCGGTGGCGACGTGCCGAGTCGACGCGATGTGTTTGATGTATGCTTGCGGGGCTCTACGCGCGTCGCTTCACGGCTCTGCAAGCGAGAGTGCCAGTGCTCTGAGATGATTTGCTCCGCAGCTGCGGCACGAGCCGAACGCAGCGCTGCGCAATTACAAGAGCACGTACGGAACGGTGCGTCAACAACCTCGTTTGCTGTCTAAGGCGCTAGATGGCCTACAGCCCAGAGCACTTTTGCTGTGCAGGCAGAGCAAAAGCCGATGGTGTGCTAACTCAGCGCGAGTCGCCGCACCGCTCTCCAGACGCTGCGACAAGGACGCACGGATACCATTGATCACAGCGCAGCGCTGAGCTGGAAAGCGACGACGTCTGCCGCTCGCACCAAATGGCAGCCCAAACACTGGCAAGCAAAAGCACCGCCATCGTAGAAGGCACCGCCCTCGTCGCCGGCGCCACACGACAACTCACCGGCCGCCTCGCGTTCAGCGGCACGGGCCTGAGCTTCTGGGGCGGCGTCGATCCCGTCAGTGGCAAAGTTATCGACGAGAGGCACCCGTTGTGCGGGAGACGAATCACCGATAGCATCCTGGCCATTCCTTCCGGAAGAGGGAGCTGCACGGCGTCGCAGATCGTGCTCGAGCTCGTCCTGAACAACACGGCCCCGAGGGCGATCGTGTTGAGAGACCGCGACGCCGTCGTGGCCGTCGGCGCCCTGGTGGCGCGCGAGTTCTTCGGTGCGATCCCGCCACTCATCTTGGCGTGTACGGATTTCGACGCGTTGGAAAGCTTGGACGGCGAATTCGTTTCAGTGACGGCAGACACAGCAGCACTACCACTCCCTCAATTAACAGAAGCGGACCAAGCCGCTTTGGACGGTGCAAATGGCCCCGCGGTGCAGCGGGCCATGAGGATCGTCGTCGAAACGGCGAGGATCCAAGGGGCGGCATCACTGGTCGACGTCGCCGCGGCGCACATCGACGCTTGTACCTACGTCGGGCCGGGCGGCCTCGCCTTCGCCGAGAAGCTCGTCGAGCTCGGTGGTAGTGTCAAAGTGCCGACGACCACCAACAGTTGTTCGGTGGACCGCCGCAACTGGCGCCGCCTGGGCGTTTCTGAGGAACTGGGAGAGCCCGCGTCGCGCGTCGCCGACGCGTATGTCGCCTTGGGCTGCACTGACAGCTTCACGTGCGCGCCCTACTTGCTAGAGTCGGCGCCCTCCCAGTCCACACATGTAGCGTGGGGCGAGAGCAACGCCGTCGTCTACGCCAACTCCGTGCTTGGTGCGAAAACACAAAAATACGCCGATTATTTGGACGCGTGCGCGGCTCTTACCGGAAGGGCGCCGCTAGCGGGAGCTCACATCGAGCGGGACGCATCGGTAGATATTGTGTGTGACCTGAGTGCGGGCGAGAACGACTTCTGGCCGCTCCTGGGTTATGTGGTGGGCCTGCAGGCCGGTTCCAAAATTCCTTATGTAAGGTTGGAGGCGTCGCCCTCCCGAGACGACCTCAAGGCGTTTGCCGCGGCCTTCGGCACGACCAGTGGAGCGCCGCTCTTCCACGCGCCGTGGACGCCTCGTATCGGTTTGATCGAGCGGCCCCGGCCGTCCATGACATTGAGCGAAGGCGACCTCGCGACGGCCTGGGCCGATTTATGTAAAGGCGAAGGCGACGTCGATTTGATAGCGCTCGGGAGCCCTCATTTATCATTGGATGAGTTGGAGGCCTTGGCGTCATATGTCGCAGGCGAGAAGAAGCACGACGCCGTGCGAGTCGTCGCGACGCTCGGCGGCGCCACGCGACGAAAAGCTTCGAGCGACGCGTTGAAAGCCCTCGACGCGTTCGGCGTCGAGCTCGTCGAGGACACGTGCTGGTGCATGCTCACCGTCCGTCGTGCCGCCTTCTTCCGGAAAGTTGGCGCTGACGGACTCCGCGAAGTACGCGCACTACGCGCCCGGTCTGGTCGGCCGCCGGCCGCGGCTGGCTTCTATGTCTCGTTGCGTCGCCTCGGCTATTTCCGGGCGCTTCGCGGCGCGGCGGCCGGCGTGGCTTCAGTCGCGCCGGGGTTTCGCGGCGGCGGCGCGGCGCGTCTTGTTGGTGGTGCGTTAGTGTTGTAATCCTTTGTTGGTTGTATCGTAATCGTTTTTTACGCTGGCGTGCGTGCTTGGTATTAGTCCGCCGCTAACATTAACTGACGGGTTTCGGGACACCTTTGCAAGATTGCTGCGTCCTTTTGCAGTGTGCCAGCGACGCGAGGGTCCCAAACGTCCAGAATTAGTATCTCGCAGTGCGCTTGATACCGACGAGCGTTCAATACGACGGGATTCGTGTCGAAAACCCAACAAAGTAAGCTGAAAGATCGCGGCATCCGCCTTGCGTTGAGCAATCTTGCGGAAGGAAAAGATGCGTCTCATTCTCACGGCCTTAGCGCTAGGACTCACCAGCGGCTTCAGCTCCTACGAGCGGAAGGAGGGCTGTCCGGAGCTCTACTCGCGCGGCGTGCTCGAGCTCGAGTTTAATCCGGCGTTCCTGCACGTCGACGAGTACGCGGACGGCCAGGCGCTCACGATCACGTCGTTCTTCAATCTGCAGGAAGTCGTGTTCACACCGCCGCCGCCGTTCCCGCCGCCGCCGCCGACGTTCGACTTCTTCAGCCCGGACCTCGTGGCGCGTGCGATGCTCGACGCCGACGCGTCGTTCCCATATACTGTTGATCCCGTGCCCGTCGAGGTGCTCACCGAGCCGACCGGACCGACGGTGCCCAAGTGGCCCAACGAGGCCGAGCTGGCGCCGGCCGGAGTCTTCCCCTTCGAGGCGCTCGTCGTCTGCCAGGGCTTCCTGAACCCGGGCGCGCGGCCCGGCCGCATCAGCGTCATCAACATGGCCACGCATGAGGAGCAGAACATCTCCGGCGGCGGCGACTGGTTCTACCACCGCGTCGTGTATTTGGACATGGACGGCGACGGCGACGACGACGTCGTGACGGTGCGGTCGAATTGGCCCGCCGGGCCGCCGGACGCGAACACCCGGGGCGAGCTCGTCTGGTTCCGGAACCCGGGCACGGATGCGTTCCCCTGGGAAGAGACCGTGCTCGTCTCGGCCCCTGCGATTGGCCCCTGGCCCGCCGCCCCCGACATCTTCCTGCAGGCGGCGGACTTAAATGGCGACGGCACCGAGGAGATCGTGGCGACGTCCTTCTTCGGCAGCGAGATCACGCTCTACGGCGCCGCCGGCGGCGGCTGGGCCGCGACGGACGCCCACAACATCCGGAGCGCCACGATCTCGGACGGTCGAGGGAGGCCTTTCGGCATCGAGATCGTCGACCTGGACCTCGACGGGAAGTTAGATGTGCTGGCGACCAATCACCAGCAAGACAACTGCCCAGCCTTCCCCGAATCCATCGCGGGCGCGGTCTACGCGATCGCGCAGCCGGCCGGCGACCTGTTCGCGGACGCCTGGACGACGACGATTCTCTTCGACGGGATCTTTCCGCAGCCGTCCGTGGCAGGCGCGCGCTCGAGCCGCCTCGCGCCCGGCAAGGCGAAGGCGTTCTACCCGAGCCGCGCGCAGGAGGCGGACCCCTCCACGCGCCCCTGCATCGTCGTCGGCGGCGACGAAGCCGGGAAGGTCTGGATCCTCACACCGGTCGAGGGTCCGGTGACCGGCGACCTGGAGTACGAGGACCACGTCATCTTCGACATAAACGTCAAGTTCGGAGACACGTGCAAGACGCAGACGGACGTGCGGCCCGGCGTGACGATCTCGACGCTCGGCGCCGTCGAGACGCGCTACGACCGCACGGGCGCCGACGGCGTGACCGAGATATTCATCCCCGTCTTCGAAGGGAAGGCGATCTACGTCTACTCGTTCCGCGCCGAGGGCGAGCCGGTCGAGTGCCTCCCGGACGAGACCCTGGGCTGCACCGAGTGCGGCTCGCCGGGCCCGCCTTGAGGCGCGCGGCGCCGCCGGCCCCCAGGACACCCTCCTTAGATGCCCCCAATAAGCTTGCGATTCGTGAATTGGAATCGTATGCGGTAAATTAGTTAGTCTCGACCCGCGGGAATAGGAGAGCTTGCTAGTGTCTTTACAGGCCGCTAGCTCGCTTGCTCTTGCCGACAGTCGAGCCGCAAGCGCTGGTCTACAGCTCGCTGCGCGTCGCCGAAAGTACCTCTACGCACGGCATCATTGGTTCAACCAGCTTCGCTCGCTAGGCGACGTGTGAGCTCTCACAAATCGATTGCACTGTGACGCCGCAGCCGCACGCCATCGCAGCGATGTCGACACCGACCTCGCCCACGAAACCGGGGTCGCCCGCAAAGATGCCAGCGCCACCACCGGGCCCGCCGCCCCCCGAGAATGTGCTGCCACCAATGCCGCCCGGGCCACCGCCCACTGAAAATATAATAGACCCAAAAAAGAAACGCGAACGCGAAGAAGACGATTCAAGACGGAAGAAGAAGAAGCGGGTCAAGATCGAGCTGGAGCGGGATCTCGATAATGGGATCGGCTGGCCGAGCGGCCGACCGCGGGAGCCGCGATACCGGCACGGCTGGTTCCTACCCACCCATGAAAGAGTTTTCGAAAGGGTACTGGCAGATGTCGGTGAAGTGAAAGTAATACTGGAACTGGGGAGCTGGTACGGTAGCTCCACGGAGTGGCTCTGTGAAAGGTGTCCGGACGCCGCGGTGTACGCGGTCGATCTATGGGACGATTCTTTCATCCTAGACAAGCAACGGGACCACTACAGCACGATGGGCGACCGGAAGCTCGAGAATCTGTTGAATAACCATCCTCTATGGGATACATTTTTGGCGAATCTGTGGTCGTTTTCGCGATCAAGTGGTACCTAAAGATGGAGACGACGGCGGGCGTCAAAGTACTAAAGGACAAGGGCATCAAACCCCAAATCATCTACATCGACGCGGACCACCACTACGCGCCGTGCAAGCGGACATCCGGGCGCCTTACGAGCATTCCCTGACGCCATTGGCGTAGGAGACGACTACGGCCACTACGAGTCGGTGCGCAACGCCGTCACGGAGTGCGCGTTGGAGTTCAACAAGTTTATACATGTAGACCAGAACCGCTGGACCTACCACCGCGGGAGTCCGGACATGGTAGAAACGTTCAAGCCGAAGCCCAAGGCCACCGACTCCTTCGCCTCATTGTTAGCGGGCTACGCGTGACTAAGTCTACTTTCTAGCATCGGTGGCGTACAACTCCCCCACGCCGTCGCCGCGACGCCCGCACATGAGACAAGATACTTACAGCCGCCGCCGCTTCCGCTTGTCCCGCCCGAGCTGCTGCTTGCCGCCCTTGCCGCTCCCCAACTTCCTCTTTTTCAGACCGTTCAGCCGCGACTTCTTCTTCTGCACCATCAAGTAGTTCTTCGTGCGTCTCTTTTCACTATTGGTCTTGCCGCCGGCGTGCGTCTTCAGCTGGAACTTTTCTCGGTCCAAGACTTGGCGTGCTTTCCGCTCTTCGACGGTCGTCCTTCTCTTCACGGCTTCTGGGACGATGTCGGCGCCGGACAGCAGGCCCCGATTTGTCGCCGTGCCTTTGAGCTCGTCGGCCCGCGCCTTGAGCAGCTTGATGCGCGCGAAGTCCTCCGCCGACAGCACGCGCGCGGCGGGCGCTACCTCCTCTTCCTCGTCGGCGTCGCCGTCGTCGTCGCTTCCAGCATTACTCTCGGCGTCACTATCGGAACCCTGGTCCACGTCGACCCAGCCGTCCTCGTCCTCTTCATCATCGGAGCCGGAGTCGGCGTCCTCCCAGCCGTCTTTATCATTGTCGGCCGCCGCCGCACCGTCTTCCTCCCCATCACTCACATCAACCCAGCCATCGCCGCCGCCCTCCAGGTCGTTGCACGCTTCCACGACGTCCTCGAACTCCTCGGGCAACTGCCCCCGCTCGTACAACCTCAACAGGTCCTCGCCCGGCACTGATGACGTAGCAACGTCAGCGCCGAACGACAACGGTGTCGCCTTCGAGCGAGCTTTATCTCTACCGCGGTCCTTCTTCTGCAGGAGCTGGGGGTGGTGCTCTCTTACAATATTGATCCAGCCCCTCGCAGCGACCACAACCGACTTGTCCCTATGTTTTGAGTAAGCGGCTAAATCTCTAACTAGTCCAAGCATCTCCGGCTCGTCCAACACGGCGGGGCACCGTCCACATACCTCCCTCAAGGCATTGATACCCAGCGCCATGGCCTCGGAAGCGTTCCGATCAGAAACGAACGCGTCGGCGACGTGTCGAATAATGGGTACGAGCTCGTCCGGCGGCACCAGCTCGTGGCACGCTTGCGCGAACAAAGCTAGGAGTCGCGGCGCTTGCTCTTGCGACGGCTTCAGGTATCTCCTCATATAGGAATAAAACGCCACGAGCTGCAGGCGATGCGTACAGGCCACGCGACTACATAAATCTAACCGAGCGACTCTCTGTTCAAAAGCATCCACTTGCCTTCTTGCACGAGCTAACAACGCGTCGCACAAGCGATGGGGATCGTCGAGCAGCTGCATCGCGGGAAACTTTGGTTCGGCCCGTTCCGACTTCCCGAGGGCCTTCTTTTTGGCGGCCTTCTTCGCGCGCTTCGTCTGCCGCGCGCGCGCCCGCGTCTTCTTCGAGTGCTTGTGCTCGTCCACCGCTTTGAGAGCATTTTTCAGGTCTCTACCTTTTTCGCCCTCGTTCTCGTTTTCAGACGATTCGGAATCTAACACTGGTGCTCTATCAACACCTAGGAAGAAGTAGACCGCCCCGAGAGCGACTCGTGCTCGTTCGTCCGCGGCGCACCTTCCTAAACAATTAACTGTGGCCGCGTCGGTCCACGATCCACAAGCGTACAACCTTACTAGGACGTCTACCGCTACTCTTGCAGATGCGGCAGAATTAGCTTCCGACTGATCCTCGGCCGCCTTGAAGACGCAGCGTCTCAGGTTCCTACCTAACGTGCCGCTCGAAGCTTTCTTGCAGTCGCGGACCACGTGGTCCGCGAGGAACTGCCTTGCGCTTTATCTCGTACTCTTCTTATTAATTCAAAACAAAGATCAGCTAGGACCAGGGGATCCAGTAAACCCTTGCTTCGAGCTAAAGCAGCAGCTTGCGCTAGACGTAATCGTAAATCCGGCTGTAACGTCGCGCAGCGTCCTTGAGGAGTGCTACGAGGTCCGTGGCGAACCGCTTCGACGCCTCCTTGTAGTGGACGCCGCAGTGGGCGACGAAGGTCGCCAGATCCCCTAATTTTCTTTCGTCGTCCCCTCTCGTCTTCTTCTGCGACGCGCCTCCCAATCGAAACGCGCCTCAATGCCGCGAGGTACTGCCTCCAGATGGCCTCGAACTCTTCGCGGTAGGCGGACGGGTCCCTCTTCAATAAATTTTGGAGCACCGGGAGGGAGTGCTGGCGGACCTTCATCTGTACGTGCGTTTTTTGTCGATATCGCCTGTTTTGCCTCACGCGGCGCACCGGTCGACCTGGCACTTCGTGCTTGCACGAGCGGTCGTCCGCAGCCTTCTGATGTGTCTGCGCAGCTTGGAGCCTGAGCTAAAGCCGTGCGGACGCCTAAGTCAAGCGCTTTGCAAAGGCAGAGCAATATTTATCTAGCGTCGTGTAAGACACTAGCAAGACAGAGGATCGCATTTAACTTGCGAAAAATTAAACTCGTATAATACGTTCCCGAGACTAGCCATGAAATCGCATAAAAGACGAGTCCGAAAACGTCTCCGGTTGCAAGGGTCCTAATTCAGTCCTAGCACCTCACCAGAGGCAAGCGTTCTTGACTCCAAGCACGTTGGAAGACGCATCGAGTCCACCGCACCGCTTCCGCGCCAAAAAACGCACGAAAACAGCAATCATGTCCCTCACAGACCTGCCTGAAGAGCTGGTGCCCCTAATTGCAAAGTACTTGCCGCGCAACGATCTGCTTGCGTTAAGACAGTGCAACAAGTCCTCGAGCGCTGCAGTGCATCGCTCCATACAAACCGACGACCGCTTCGCGAAGATGATCTTCGACGCGCTGGCCGAGCCGCGCAACATCGAGGCGGAAGGAAGAATCTTCGGCAGCGGGGCGAGAGAGCTCGTCAGCTTCTGCGCGGCCGACGCGGCCCTCCCCGCGCTGCAATCTACCATCACGGAAACGGCGGGAGGTCTCCAGAAATTGTGCCTCTACCGCTGCGCCGTCACGGACGCGCGCCTCCTCGAGATGTGCCGCGCGTGCCCGTTGCTGCAAACGCTCGTCTGCGTCATCGACGTGCCGAACATCGAGACGGCAGACGTCGAGGACCTGTCCACCAAGATATCGCAAGCGTGCCCGCTGCTCGAGGTCGTGAAGCTACCGTGCAACGGCAGCGCGGTCGAGGTCCGGGCCAGTGCGCAAAACATCGCGTCGACGTCGCTTGTGCTCGAGAATGATTGTGAGATTGTGAGGAATTACAAACGCCCCCGCCACACTGGTTGATTTCGCGCAGAGTTACGCGGCCGCGTTCCCGAACCTGCGCTGCCTCGAGTTCTTCAGCCACGGCCACGGGTCGCACGTCATCCCGTCGCGCTTCGACCGCATCGAGCGCGCGCTGCATACCTGTACGAATGCGGACCAGATCGACTTGGACTTTTGCGTGGTGAGTCTGGCGCTCGTCGAGTGGCTCCTCGCGTCGCCGCTGCCCGGGCGGCTCGTGGCGCTAAGGATGGGTAGGACGGCGATCAGTCCGGACTTGATCCTCGAACTTGTACGCGCCTGTCCGGCGCTGGTCGAGCTCGCCCTGCCGTCGCTGATGTGCCTCGGTCGCCCCTTCTACGAGGCGCTACACGCGACGCGGCCGACGCTCGAGCGTATCTCCCTCCCCCACTGCGGCAACGACGGCGACGAGTGCTTCCGGGTCCTGGCGAGCTTCGGCCTCGCGGAGCTCAACGTCGCGTCGATGGACGCCACCACGCCCCGCCGTCGTCGACGTCGTGCTGAAGGGGAGGTGCGCGGCGAGTTTGCGAGCCGCGAATCTGTCGTGCGTCCCGGCGCTCGGCGCCGCGGAAGTGCTCAAGCTCGTGAAGGGCTGCCCGGCTCTCAGGACGGTCGCGTGGGAACTGGCCGGCGAGGGCGGTGGCTGGGGCCGCGTGACGGCCGACGACGAAGGCAACCTGAGAGCCCTCATCGCGCTCCTCGAGACTCGCGGCGGCGGCCTCGAGTCGTCGGAGTCCGGCGTCGGGCGGCTCCTCCACCCCGAGGACTATTCTAGTGAGGAGGACTACGAGGACGAAGACGCGGACGACGCGTCGGGGGACACCACGGTAAGATAGTACAAGTGTTTACGACAACGGAGGCGGAGTGCGGGTTTCCTCGGCCGGGCGACGCCTACCCAGTAGGCGTCGCCGGGCGTCATAGCGTCTCCTTCGTCGCTTCTTGCGATGGTCGCTGCGGCGCGGCGCGCGTCACCCGAGTCGCGGCGCGCGGCCGAAGTCGACGACCTTCGGCCGCTCCGGTCGGTGGATGTAGATATGCACGGGCAGACAGAAGAGCGCGACCGGCCCATAGACCGCAGCAATGGCGCTCATGACGAGCGTCGCCCCCGCCGCGAGGTACTTGCCCGCCCGCAAATCCCGCGCGACGGACAGGACCATGAGCGCCACCACCACCACCGTCACCACCGTGACGACGGATTGGCCGAAGACCGTCCTTTTTTGAAAGTTGCACCAGAACGCATCCTCCAGGCAAATCTGGTCAGGCACGCTTAATACAAACACCGGCTCGTACGTCCGTAGCACGTTCTCGGGCGCTTCGTCTAGTTTCGTGGAGTCGTAGCCTATTCTTTCGACGACGTCGTAGCCGTCTGTCAATCGCGCGAGGCGGTCTTTTCCATATATGCGCATCAGGTTCCAAATAATCCTGTCGGGCCCCACCGGCACGCTCAGGATAACTTTAGCTCCTGGCGCGAGCGCTCTTAGTAATAACCGCATCGTCAGGAGGTCGCCGTCCGGCGCGATGGGGTCGCCGTAGCGGCCCAGTCCATCATGATCCAGCGATGAAGCGGAGACAACGACGTCGTATCCTAGATTCGCGTCGTCTAGTTGATTCCAGAAGCTCGCATTGACCTGGTCCAGTTGCGGGTGCTCGTATTTTCTTGAACCGTAGTCGACGGTCGTCACTCTTGAAGCGCCCAGAGCGAGGCACACGGCCTCGTGCCAGGGCTCAGCGCTGCCGACGACCAGCACCGACGACCCGTTGGCCACGTGGCCCACGAGCGCCTCGAGGAAGTGCGCGTCGTTCGGGCGCGAGCCGTATTGTCGCTTTTCCACGACGGCTTGGGCCCTCTCTACCAACGCCTCCACGTCTTCACGGGCGTAGCCATAAGTCGTGCCCGCGCCTTCATTGGAATCGTCCACAAATAAATCCGTGTCGTTCGCGTACTTCCCGCAGCGCGTGAAGCCGTTCTGGATCGTCGCGTTGAGGTCGGCCCAGCGCGGCGGCGTCGTACTATTCGCCGTCTGCCAGGGCTCGCGCGCCGCGAGGAGCTGTTTCGCGCCGTAGGGGCAGGTCGTGGGCTCGAGCGTCAGGACACACGCGACGCCGATCGCAAGGGCCATGAGCACGCCGAACAACACCGGGTCCTGGGGCTCCGTGCGCGGGCGCCGGCGCGGCCGGACCGTCGTCTGTTGTTCCCCATAGCCCCGCGACTGGTACTCGGCCCACATGCGCGTCTGCTGGGCGTTGTGGTGCTCGGCCGCTCTTCGCCACCAGAGGCTGCGGAGACCGCCCATGATTCTTCGTTTCTTTCGACGGAGCTGTTGCGGCGGCACCGGACCAGCTTATCCGTGAGCCGTCACAAATGCCGTGGCGTCTGTAGACCGATATATGACTCAGCTTCAGCGCAAGGCTGCTTCAAAGTTTCCAACTCGAAAACAGGGGCGAACTGACGCTTCTCACGCTGGTGGCCGCTCGGAGCTGCGTTTTTTAAGAATATGCCTATGCCGCGGCACGCTGGGGCGTTAGCCCAGCTCCAGCTTCAGCGGCGGGAGCTAGCAAAACCTGGCTAGTGCCTTACATGCCGCTAGCTACGGCTGCCTTACCTTAGCAATTTGTTTTTATCAGTCGCTCTTGCAGCAGTACTACATCCCAGACATCCGTTGGAACCGAATTGAGCACGGCTGTCGACGATGGAAGCGACCCCTGCAGACAACACTGATGCCGCAGAGGTTACGACGCCGCTCGACGCCGCATTGCCGCTGATCCTCCCGTTCACGTCTTTACAATGCAAGGGCAGAGCCCAAGCGACGAGCAAAATCGTCCGGGAGAGCGTCGTCGTCGACGAGCTCGACGCGCGACCGCTCTACTCCAAGCTAGGAGCGACAAAAGCGACAGCACTCTTCCCACAACTCCTGGAGAAACACCGCCTCGTTTCATTAAATCTCGAGTTCTGCCGCGCCGCATCGATCCTCGACGCCGTCGCCGACACTCAGCACGCTACATTAAAGCACATAAACTTAAATGGCGTGCCGGACGCGGACCCGGCAACAGTCTCAAGATTACTAGGAAACTGCCGCCGGCTCGAGGTCGTGGGGCTGTTCCGGCAGGTCCGGTTGGGTGACGACGCGTTGGCGGCTCTGCCCAGTAGCTTACAAGAGCTCTCCGTCTCCGGCTGCTCGTTAATTAGCGACGCGGGCATCAAGGCTCTGGTCGAGCACGCTCCTCAATTACATTTCCTCGACGTTACAAGGTGCCCGGAGCTCACCGACGCGTCTCTCATGACTCTTGCTTCCCTGAAACTGACGGGCCTCGTGTGCTACGCCAACGCTGGACTATCAATGTACGGTCGCCTTCGAGCGTTTGACTTAAGGCGCCTCGACTGCACCGGGAGCCGCGGCGTCGATGGTTCTGCAATTGCGAAAATAGCGCGCGCGGCAGCCGCAAAGCTGGAAATTTTGAATTTGAGCTGGTGCGTCGCGGTCGACGATGAAGCGCCGCTCGCGCTCGGTGAGTGCTGTCCCAATCTGACGTGGCTCTCGCTCCACGGCAACCGCAACGTGACCGACGCCGGGATTGATGCCCTGTCGACAGGTTGTCTGAAGTTGACTTCATTGGATGTGAGCGGTTGTAGTCAAGTGACGGACTACCTGCGGCGCGAGGGTTTGCTCGTGGGGAAGTTTCCACATGTTGTGAAGTGGAGGCTGCACACGTGAGGCGACGTTGGTCCGCGCCGTCGACGCGATTGCACGCGTGGGCGACCCCGCTCCACGCCGTAGACGCGACCCCTTTGTTTAGCTAATGTTCTTGTCCTTGTGACTTACGCGTGCCGTCGTCCTTGTGACGACTACGAGCGCGTGGGGGGCGCCGACGCCGCGCGTTGTCCACCTTTAGGACGGTTGTACGGCGACCAGAAGGGGATGCCGAAGCCGTAGTCGCGCTTCTTCTCCTCCGAGACCTGGCCCATCTTGAAGCCGAACTGGCTGAACCAGTACGCGTCCGCCGGGAGACCGGTTCGAACCAACGGGCCACCTGATCGAACGCGACTATAAGGAGACCAGCCCGGCACCCCATTCCCGTAGTCCCGCTTCTTCTCCTCCGAAACGGCCCCCTTAAACCCAAACTGCTCCCACCACTCCTGGTCGCCGAGAGCCGACTCCACAGGCGCAGCAGCAATGGCTTCGATCTGCTCCTTCGTTTGATTACTACGGTAGTAGGGACTCCACTTCGGCGCGCCGAAGCCGTAGTCCTTCTTCTTCTTTTCCGAGATCTTCGAGGGGTCGCCCACCGCTTTAAAGCCCTGCTCCTGCCAATACGCCTCATCAGTAACCAGACCCGCATCGCGCCGCTTCTTGTACTCTTCGATGAGCTGCTTGTCCTTCCAGGTCACGTTCGGCAGGTCGCGCACGAAGGGATCTCGGTACGGGTCCTTCTTGTCCATGTCACTGTAGGGGTCGGCCGGAGGCTTCTTTTCCGGGAAATTGAGGGGCGCTTGGAAGGCTTTGGGCTTCGGGTCTCGTCGCGACGGCGCCGACTGGGCCCGCGACGGTCGCGGCGGTCTCTTGGCGGGCTGGCCGTTGACGGAGCATTCGGACTTTCGGACCTTGAACCTTTGCCCGGGTCGCACGTTTGGCGGGACCTTGGTCTTGCATTTCAATCCACCGTCGCGGAAGAAGAGCGCTTCGCCGGGCACCGTGTTCTCGGGGCAGACTAGTACTACTTCGTCGTCCTTGGGTCGTGCTGTCAAACCAGCATATTCTTGCGTCGTCGGCCGTCGCGTCGTCTCCATGACTCTCCTACCCGTAGACGCGGCGCTGTTCGGTCTGGAGTTCTTGGGCGTGCTCCTTCTACTCGTATCTGGGGTCTTGCCTCGCAGCGTCGCGTTGCGCGCGATGACCTGCATCTGCTCCTTGGAGAGGGCCATACTTAACGTGTGGGGCTGCCCCGCAACCTTCTGCGCGTGTGGGGCAGCCGCTGGCGTCCGTGGGGGGCTCGCCGGAGGCCGCGGAGGCGCTGGCGACCGTCTGGGTTGCGCTACGACGGCGTGTGATGGCGCCGAGCACAGCGCGGCCGCTGATGCCAACGAACTCGGCTCGCCGCGCCGCGCTGATGCTCATGGACGCCTCAGTGGTGGGCCCAGAGCTCTGCGGGCCGGCCGGCGACGGGTCTACGCCTCCGCCGAAGTCTCGAACCCGAGACAAAAATGGTCTCAACGCCGCGGCCTCTCCCGGACGAGCTTGTTGAAAGGGCTGCCGAAACAACGCCGCCGACGACGCACCGCGCGCGCGGGACCAACGACTGGCGCCCCAGCGGCTCCCGTGAGGACCGGTACCAGCGGACCGCCTGAAACCAAACACAGCGACAGGGCAGCCTCCAGACGCCGCCGCCGCGCCGCAGCCATGGTCGCGCCCCTCACGCTCATCTGCCCGCCCGGCGCCAAGCCCGGCCAGCAGCTCCTGTTCAAGGACGACGACGGCCAGCGCTTCACGACGGAAGTGCCGAAGGGCGTGCGGCCGGGCATGAAGTTCCTCGCGCATCGCAAAGCATTGGGCACGGGCTACGTCGGCAAGGACGGCGTCCGCTTCTCGAAAGTAGCGTCGCAGTCGAAACTAAGGGCGAGACAGCCGACGCCGATGCCGAGCGCGGCACCGACGGAGCGGTCCTCGCGCCAGCCCTCTGGGTACGGCTCGCGCCAGCCCTCGGCGTACGGCTCGCGCCAGCCCACGGCTCGGGGCGTCGGAAGCAAGGATCCGAACCGAGCCAAGTGGGACATCGACACGCACCGAACGACGTATCGAGCACCCTCAACTCAGAGATCCTTCCCGCCCGATACACCCTTAGGCGACCAGGAGTGGTTCGAGCAGTTCGGCTTTAGTGGAGCGGTCAGTGAAGAGAAAGCTAGAGATTATGGCAACGGCGTGCCCATGTGGTCGCCCTACTTCCGCAATCCGAAAGACTACGTCAAGCAGCCCCTTTCTGGATTGGCTCCCGACGCCTACTGGTTCGAGCAGTACGGCTTCCGGGGCGGGAAGTTGTCCGAGGACCAGATTAGGATCCAAGGCTACGGCGTGCCGTCGTGGTCGCCCTATTACCGGACGGGGGGGCCGAAAAACGTCGCCGAGTCGTTGGCGTCGCGCGATCCTTCTAGAGCGCCGAGCCGGTTGCCCACGACCCGCGAGGAGTAGGGGGTTCTATAAATTTTATCAAGCGTCATTACGCGGATCGGCGACTACTCCGTCATGAGCTTGTGGAAGCCGTGCCTGTGGGTGTACCGTCGGCGACGCGCTCCTACTACAACATCACCAGTGACCGATACGCGATTCGAACGCGTAACCTTCAGGACTGGAATCTGACGCGCTGCCGTTGCGCCAATCGGTCGAAGGCGGGCGAAGGCGTACGAGGACGCCGCCGCGGTACCGCGCCCTAGTAGATGACGACGCACCGGAGGCACTCGCCGCTCTCGAGGATGTGGATAGCCTCGTTCGTTTTCTCGACGCCCTGCAACGTGTGCGAGATGAAGTGGTCGATCGGCAGCTGGCCGGCGAGGTGCTTGTCGACGAGGCGCGGGACGTCCGTGCCTGTGGGCGTACCATCGACGTGTCGACGGAACATCAAGTGACCGATACGCGATTCGAACGCGTAACCTTCAGGACTGGAATCTGACGCGCTACCGTTGCGCCAATCGGTCGAAGGTGATGTACCGAGGACGCGGCCACGGTACGGGTCTTGAAGCCGCCGAAGGCCGTGAGGTCTGCGTCTGAGAAAGTTTGAGGTGGCGAGTTTCACAGCAAATTCTGCTCTGAGGGACGACGAGTCTAGTGGTCCTCCGATTTGCAGAGGCAATGTAGATAGGGCTACTAACGTCGATTCCAAGCGCAGACTGGCCGACGAGCGGCAAGCGGCGGAGATGCAATGGCGTAATTGGCCTGAAGTGAGAGCTCAAAACAGGTTTTGCAACCTCCGCCCCGGGAAGGCTTCGGAGGTTTCCAGGTTCGAAAATACAGACGACAAACATTACGCTCACTTCTCCAAGGACGCCGCCACCCCGGGCTCGAGCGGCCGGCCCGGCCCGAACGACGTCGCGTACCCGGCCAACGATAACTCGCGCAGCTTCTTGTGCCGCGCGCGCGTCGCCCGCAGCTTCTGCTTGTTCTTGCGTGGCGTGTACCGCCAGCCATCAACGCAGCCGGAGCACTGCTCTCCACATTTTTCAGATCCAGTCGGGTCAACGCCGCGCGCCTCCAATCCTTCGAGCACCTTCTTCCCGACGGCGTTGTCCCGCGACAGCAGTTCGTCGGCGAGCTGGGCATGCAAACATTTGACGTCGTCCAGTTTTGACGGAGTGAGGCCCGTGATGCCTGAGTCGAGGGGCGGCGCACGGTGTCCGCACCTAAACGAGCCTCGGCCCGCGCGAGCGCCTCGCCCTGCACCATCGACTTTCGAGTCACCGCGTGGCGCTCGTTCACTTTTCGCAGAGCGTCGCGGTTCGCGTCCTCCGCGAGCAGCTCTGCTGACAGCGCGCGCACTGCGCCCTCGGCCTCCCACGCGTCGACGGCCTCGCAGAGGTGAGGGCACGTCAGGCGCAGCATGCCGGCGCCGAACTTGTGGGCGCCGGGGTCCTGGAGGACGGCCTGGGGGTAGCCGTGCCGACACAGCGACACCGCGGGCACGCCGACCATGTTGGCCGGGTGGCCCAGCTGCCTTTGTTCCACGACGTCGGCGTCGGCGGCGGACGGCGCGGCGACCTGCCAGCCTTTTGGCACGTGCTTGAGGCGCTCGGGGTTTAGCGACGCGCCCCGGCGCAGCGCGGCGAGGAGCATGGCGATGGTGAGCATGTGTCGCTGCGCGGGGCGTGCGCGGTTACGCGGACGTTTGCGTGCAGGTGTCGCCGTCGCGGCGAAGAGCCGTGAGCCGTCAGGAGATTGAAACGTGTCTCGTCAAACGCGCGCGTCGGTCAATACATGCATCGTTTTGGTTGTTTCATCAGCCGGCTCGGAGTGATCAATTTTGGACGCCGCGGCGCGCGGCGATGGCGTGGACGCGTTGGGCTTCAGCTGCAGCGCTGCAGTGCTGCTGGCTGAGTCTTTAACGAAGCGCAGGGCGGCGGGTGAACATGCAACGCCTGCACTTTGATGCTATGTACAAATAGAGCTACCCAGCGTAAACCAGCGCGTCAAAATGCAGCGCTTTGGGCAAATGCACAGTGGCAATGGCTTCGCTTTGCAGCAGCCTGGGCTAGAGCCCTATTCATCGAACACAACCTCGAGCCGCTCTCGGAGGAGTCCTCCAGTACGCGGCTTGTTGTCCTCGCGACCTTTGGCTGGGTGCTCTCCGACAGGCCAACCTGCCATCATCTCGAATCCTGGCGCTATATCTCCGGCTGCACGCGGCTTTGGAACCCAAGGCATCGTTGAGACGTTCTTCAGGAGCAGTGTTCCTCGCCTTCAAGAGCTTGCATCGCTCGGTTTGCTAGAAGTCAACAAAATGACCTCATAAGCCATTGCACCCTCTGCTGCAGCAATGCTCAAGCTCTGCTGCGCCCTCGGCGCCGTCGGCGCCGCGGCCTACACCGCGCCGCTGGCCCGCCACCGACGACTAGCGCTGCGCACGCCGTCGGCGCGGCGCGCGACAAACGAATGGACGGGCAGCGACGTCGACCCCTGGAATCCTATATCTGAGGATAGAGTCTTCGAAGTGTGTTACTTGGACGAGGCCGGCGAGCACATCGAGGAGTGCGTCTGCGAAAGCGAAGCTGAATTAATAGAAAAGGGCCTCGTGCCCCCGCGACGCGGCAAGGACAATTCTGATCTGCTGTTCGCCGTGCCGAACTCGGGCGCGGACGGCGAGACTCTCTTCAGTTTGGCGGACTACGAGACGTGCCTCGCCGACGACGTTTGTGAAGTCAGTGACGAAATTGTGGACAAGGCCTACGGGCCGGGCGCCCTCGAAAGATCAAGGCCGCGCGCGGCGAGGAGGAGACTGCCTCGATCCCCTCGGCGAAAGCGGCTAGATTTCATGTTCATTTTGGCGCGGGGCGCTTGGGTCTGGGACTCGTCGTGCCCGCGATCGCGGCGTCGGGCGTCCCTTCAGCGGTAGTACAGAGACCAAAACCTAGATGGGAGCAGTTGTTTGCCAACTCCGAAGAGATCGACGTGAGCGTGAACGGCGAGGTGAAGATGAAGGGCGCTCAGGTGCTGACTCGGCGTGAAAAATGACCTTGAACTTGACGTGGTCGCATCGATGGCGTCGACGCGATGCTGCGCCGCCTCGACGCCGTCGACGCGGCCGCATGAGGGAGCCGCGGCAGTTTCGCGACGGCGTCGTTCCCGCGCAGGTACTGGCAGCGCACGAACGACCCCCGGAGACGGTCCCGGCCACGTCATTGGTCTTTGGAGCTTCTTCGGAAGATCTAGCATCCCTCCTGTCGCGAGCGACGTCCTTCTCCTGCTCGCTGGGTGCGGCCATGCGAAGGGTGATGACCTACGTTAAGTGCATTACCGGAAGTAGTGTCGGAGACAGATGTGGCCATCGAGACAAGAAAGGAACAGCTGCGATCTAGGAAACTACGGAAACGACGACAGTTCGACCCGTCCTACGAGAGTGCCACGGATCGCGTCTACTCTGGAGACCTCTCCCCAGAAAAGGACCCGAGGCCCGTACTCTACTGCGCCGAGAACGACCACGAGTCTGTGGCTCGTCTGAAGAGGGAGTTGAGGACAAGAGTCCGCGTCGTGGACTGCATGGTGGATAGGGTGTGTACCGGTAGGAGGATCGGCCCGCGGTGTTGAAATTGATGCAGAACCGTGGCCAGGATCCATAGTGGTGTTAGAACCAGGATTCGACCCGCGCTACGTCCCCTTCGCGCCGTCAGTAGCTACCCTACCAGAAAGTTTGAGACATGCCGATTATCTCTCAGAGAGAAAATTTTCACTCGTCAACGGCATGCACACGGTCGTGGCCTTTCTGACGCTGGACTACATGTACAACCCGGTCGATCCGGGCGGGCGGGAGTATGTCTTGATCAAGTACTCGAAGATGCGAAGGGCCGAGCAGCGCAAGGTCGAGGCGTGGCGGACGGCGCGCATCGCGAGACTGATCGAGCAGTTCGGGATTGAGAGCATCATGCGCTGGGAGGGGGCGGACAACGTGGTGGAAGTGTGGAACTCGTTGCTGGCGTTTGGGGACGAGGTGTTGACCGAAAGGTTTTCTGCCGTTGACGACTTAGTCTCTCGAGTGCTAGGTGGCGGAGTGGCAAATAGGTACGAAACCCGATTAAAACCGACCGTCAAGTGGCTCACAAACAGACAACCGGACGCATTATCAGCGTTTTTTCTCCATGCCGCGCGGTGGGATCGCGCACAAGCGGCGAAGACGGAAACGACGTCCCTCGAAGCACCGATCCAGTCAGCAGCCGAGGCCGAAGCCTTCGTGCGAGATACCTGCTCAGAACTCCTGAAGCGAGGCAAGCGCTTCTGCAACAAGGAGCTCGAAATTACTCATAAACAGCTCATCCGCGAGCAGCGCCAGTTCGGCGGCAAGAAGTTCGCGCCGCTCGTCGTCGACGCCATCGCCGAGGACAAGGCTCGGGCCGTGGCGATTCTTCAAGAAAGACGACTGAAGCGGAAGAGCGCGAGCGGAGATGCGCGCGGCTCTACAGTCGTCCACTATGGTCTGATGCGCGGGATAGCGCACGACCTGCACCCTGATGTTCGATGTTTTTTTTTTTCGTTCGTCGGAGCCCTGTCGATCGATACCCAGTACACCGCCGCCGTGCCCGATTTTCGAGCACCCACCCGCCCTCCCCTAGGGGTTCTGGTTAGCACGCCCTTCGGGTCCGTGCGACGGGCGAGCAAGCAAGCAATAATGGCATCTTCGATGAACTCATCTCCGAGCACAGTAAAAGCTACTAGCCCGCGGCGGAGAGCCGAATCCGTGATCGCCTCGACGCCCCGCGACGCCGCTTCGACTTCTTCGACGTCGACGCCGCTGCCCATTCGACGCCGCTGCCCCTTCTGCCCATTGACACATCGAAACCTGGCGCTGCTTTGAGGCTACCACTGGAGCTTCCAGCTTCTGCCACTGGCACAATGGTGCTCCCCGACAAGATACGGGTCGCCGCGAGGGCCGGCTACGTCGACATCGTATCAAAATGGCTCGACGCCGACGCGGCGCACGACGTCAACGACGTGGCTGCGGCGGCTGATGACCCGCGGGTCCGAGGCTGCGGCTTGTTGTTTTCGGCGCCCAGTACCCCATGCCCGGGCACGACGGCGAAAGCGCGGAGGCGATGGTGAGCTACCTGGTGGCCCGGGGCGCGGACGTCCGGCATCGCCCGCGGCACGGGCCCACGCCGCTCCACATGGCGTGCAGCCGGGCGTTGACCGGGGCGGTCCGCGACTTAGTGCGGGCGGGCGCGGACGTGAACGCGCCGTTCCTCCTCTCCCCGCTCTCCACCCCTCTGTCCACGATTTTCTCATCCCTCCGCTCGATGCTGTTCAACGATTTTCTTCTGGAACTCGCGCATGGTGATAGCGACGATCGCACGACCGGCGAAGTGCAGGAAGACATGTACGCGTGCATGTTGGAACTGCTGCGCGCCGGCGCGGCCATTGACTTCTTCCATCTTGCCGAGGGCGCTGGCGACCCCACCGCGCGAGGCCTCGAGGACGCGATCATGGAGCTCATGCGATCGGAATACGCGGGCGAGGATGCGGAGGACGCACCGCGCCTCAGCCACATCTGCCCGCCTGGGGTAGAACCGGGCCAGCGGTTCCTCATCGAGGACAGCGACGGCGAGGTTTATGCTGTGGAAGTCCCGACGGGCATACGGCCGGGCATGCCGTTTCAAGCTCATCCGAAGACGCTCGACAGCTTGAATGAATGCTTGGAGGTGGCGCGGGCGGTGCGAGCGAGCATGTATCCGTCGGCGTCGTCACGCCTGACGCCCTGGCGCCAGTACCTCCTGGCCCCGCGGCTCGAACTCCTGCGGCTCAGATCGCTCGTCGGAGGTAACAGAGCCACGTCGAGGCTAAAGCGGCTGCCGTCGACCGCCGCGAGCAGCGACAGAACGCCGGCTCGGGCTGGCGGTCCTACGGCCGCGGCGACAGGGGCCCCGACCCGATGCTCCCCGTGGACCGGACGCAAGTTCGACTGCACGACGCGCGCGGGCGTCCTAGACGCCCTCGCGCAGACAAAGCCGGAGCCGGCACCGACCGGCCGCATCATCCCGCCCCCGCGCCAAAGCTACAAGCAGCGGCCCCTGTCCGTCGCCGCGATGCGCCATATCGAATGGCTGATGGCGCCTCAGACGCCCAGAAGGCCTGTCTGGAGGGTCCTGCGTACCAAACCGCTGGCGTAGGGTGGCGTACCCTACCTACGCGACTCAGTGGCAGAGCACCGCGCAGACCGTCTGCAGCTGGAGGTGGTCGTTCGCGCCGTCGGCGAGGCACTTGTCCGCGGCCGCGACGGCCTCGAAGAAGGTCGCCTTCTGCGCGTCCGTGACCGCCGCGTCTTTGAGGACGATGTCGTGCAGTTCGGAGAAGCACGTCGCGGCCGAATAGCCTTCCAGGGTCAAGGAATCGATCAACCGCGACATCTCCGTCAGGTTGTTCGCCTTGACGGCGGTCCAGAGCGGCTCTATTAAGGAGGCCGGGACACCACCACTTAATTCCTCGACGTTCGGCGTCTTGTCGCCGTAGAACGTGTGGCACGACTGTAGTAACGTCACAGCTCTTCTCATGTCGCCTCCTGAACGATCTAGGATCTGATCATAGATTGTCGCATCATAATTCACGTCTTGCGCCGAAGCGATATCGAGCAGACGCTTCTGCATCGCGTCTCTTCCTAAAGGTGAGAACCTTAATTTAGCACAACGCGACACCAGGGGCTCGATGATGCGACTCACATAATTACAGATCAGGCAGAAGCGCGTCGTCGACGAGTAGACCTCCATGGTACGCCGTAGGGCGCCTTGCGCGTCCTTCGTCATGCTGTCGCACTCGTCGAGAATGATGATCTTGAAAGGAGGTGAGGGATACCCATCAAACTTTTGCGAACTCACACTGTGGGAGGCGAAGTTCTTAATTTTGTCTCGCACGATTTTTATGCCGCGCTCGTCCGAGGCGTTCATCTCCAGCACGCGATCCTTCAGTACGGAGGGGTGGTACAAGGTTCTCGCTACGGCTAAGATGGTGGAGGTCTTGCCCGTGCCCGGCGGGCCGTACATCAGCAAATGAGGCAGCTGGCCCTGGGCGATGGCGCCCCTCAGGGTTTTGGTCACTTCTTCTTGCGACGCGAGGTCGTCGATGCGCGTGGGGCGGTACTTCTCGACCCAGAGCTGCGTGCGGCCGCTCATGGTTGCTGCTGTCGCGTCGACGGCGTGCTCGATTGGCGGCTTTTGGTCACTGGCGCGCTTTTTGGCGCTGCGGGCACGGGCGCGGCGAAAGCTAAAGCGCGCGCTGGTAATATATGGGCTGTTTGGACTGCGCGAGCTGGCGCCAGATGTGGTGTCGATTGCCGGCAGATAAAAAGGCTTTAGTCTGAGGATTTGAACTAGCGTATAACGATACTAGCTAAATCCTGCTCTCAGCCAGGTGCTCAGCGCAGGCGCACCGCTGGGCGTAGAAAGCCAAGACCGGTGCTCTAAAAAACACCGCAGCGCTGCCATTGGGCGCCAGGGGCACCGCTGAGTGCGTAGTGAGCCGCAGGATGGTGCGCACGCAGCGGGCTCACGCGGCCATGCTTTTACGCCTGCCGAGCGATATGCTCCTTAAAATTGCCTCCCACGTTGTCGCGCCTGGTCTTGTCGTCGCGGCCGGCAAGAACCTGGAGGCGCGGACGGCGCTGCGCAAGGGCACCGACGCGGCCGAGCGGTCCCGGTTCGGCGGCATCGGGCTCACCATCAAAGAGGCGGAGCACCGCCTTCGCGGTCCCTACATGCTTGACGGGCCCGTAGAGGCCAAGCACCTCGAGACGCGACGGGCGGCCGGCTCGGCGCTCCTGAAGGCAATTCCCTATCCGGACGACGAGCTCGCCATAGCCTTAATCGCGTACGGCGCGGACGTCAACGCAACGCACCCGGGGATCGGATATACGCTCCTGCACACGGCCCACGAGGCGAGGAATCCGCCGCGGCTCGCTTCATTCTTGATCGCCGCCGGGGCCGACCTCGACGCCCGCTGCAGAGCTCCAAATAGCGCGGGCTTGTCGCCGTTGACCTGGTCTATAGATTGCGGGAGCGGGACCGAACGAAGTTACGCGTTGGCGAGCTTTTTGATCGAGCAAGGCTGCGACATCGTCCAGGCCGACGCCGACTTCGCCCATCAGAGCGAACACGAATCTCTACTCGCGGCCTTGGATGACCACCCCACAACGCCTGCGAAGACACGCCTCATGGAATCTATCAGCCTTTCGCTCGAAACCGCAGAGCCAGCGCGTCGCCAAGCGGCGGCTGATGCGGCGCGGAGCCTCCCCACTCAATTTGGCCCCGATGCTGTGGGCATGCACTCAGGCTTTGATTCTGACGCGTACTCGGACTACTAATGTACTAACTATAAGCAACCCGCTACGCCCTAGTGCCGTTGTACGCTAGCTCGCCTGGTCTTTGCCCCTTTTGTAACGCGGCGCTGCGTCACTATAAATCCAGGCACAGCAGCGACGTATCTCACTTCACGCAACGCGACCAGCGCTGCGTCGAAAACGGGAGCGTTGGGCATCACTAATAGCCCAAATTCATAGCCAGTCTAAACCAGTAAATCACAGTGCTCTTAAATCATGGTGCAAACGCGCCGCGCGCGACGCGTTGCTACGGCTCCGCTGCTGCGGCTCCCGGCCGAGATTCTGCGTAAAATCGCCTCGACCAGCGTCTCGCCGGGACTCGTCGTCGCCGCCGGGCAAAACGTCGAGGCGCGGACCGCCCTACGCAAGGGCACTGACGCGGCCGAGCGATCGCGCTTCGGCGGCATCGGCGTCACCATCAAAGAGGCGGAGCAAATCCTGCGGACGAGGTACCGGGAGTACACGGACGATCGTTGGCTCGCGTCCCGCGCGGCCGCCGGGCGGGCGCTCTGCCGGGAGAACTTATTGCGCTGGGCGGACCGAGACAAGGACCAGGACCACCCCGATTTCCCGGAACGCGAAGAAGACTTGAGATGGGAATTCTCGGAGCGCGAGCCGGGCAACACGGATTCGGTCTTTTATTTCGAAGAAGTGGGCGTCTTCTTCGCGACGGGGTGGTGCAAGATGATGATCGCATACGGCGCGGATCTCGACGCGCAGAACGCGGGCGGATACACGCCGCTCCACTACCTGGCGGCGTACGCCCCTCCTATCGCGCTGGCCAGCGACCTTGCCCGACTACTTATCGGGGCGGGCAACGACATGGATGCCCGTTGCCAGCCCTACTACGAAAGCCGTGGCCCGACGCCCCTCTGCTGGTGCCTGACGGCGCACCCCTGTCAGCTTGGTGGTCCCACCGACGCCCATTACGAGCTCGCGACGTCCCTCATTGAGCAGGGGTGCGACGTGCTCCTGTCGCATCGCGGGTACCTGAGAATGGGCCGGTCCTATCCCCAAGACGACGATTGCCCCTGGCCCTATCCCGAGCCGCTGCTCCATGTCGTAAAGCGACGAGCCTTGCACCAGGCCGACCAGACGCCAGAGGTCCACGGGCGCTTCATGGCGTTCTTCCGGGAGAAGCTCGAGGCTGCCGGCCTGGAGTTGGACTCGGACGGCGAGGAGGTGGTCTCGGACTCGGACTCGGACTCGGGCTCCGCGTCGGACTAATGTACTAACTATAAGCAAACCCCGCTACTTAGACGAGCTGTAGGCCGGGAACAGGATGTTCGGGAACTTCTTGCTCACGATGACGAACTCGTCGAAGGTCACGACGCCGTCGCCGTCTTTATCGGCCTGCTGCATGATCGTGTCCGCCTTGCGCGCGACCTCGGCGTCGCACGACGCCATGTGGTTCGCCCGCAGGATGCGCGTCAGTTCGCCCTTCGTGATGACGCCGTTTCCGTCTTCGTCCTGCGCGGGGCGATTGCGTGACGGCGGACGACGTCGACGCGAAGAATCAAGGACGCTGGAGTCAAACGAAGATCATGAAGGCGAACTTGAGCTTGTCGTCCTTGCCCGCGCCCGTGAAGTTCGACAGCGCGATCATGAACTCGCGGACGTCGATCTGCCCCGATTTCTCGTAGTCGAACAATTGGAACAGCCGCTCGCCCTGCGGCGACGGGTCGCACTGCAGCACCTCGCAGAACTCCGTGTAGTCGATCATGCCGCTCTTATCTTTATCCGTGGCCTGGAAGCGCTTGTAGGCCTTTTTGATACTCTCGGGCTTCAGGTTGTTGTCGCGCGCGAATTCGTCCAATGCCGCCTTCTTGGCGTTGCGCGCAGCCACCACACTTTGTCCTGTTGGTGGTGCCGCCGATGCGGAAGCGCCGGGCGCGCCCATGCGGCCACCGCCACCAAGTCCGGCGGGCGGCTGGCGGCCGCCAGTGACCATCTCGAAGAACTCCGTAAAACTGACCTGCCCGTCGCCATCCGAGTCGATCATCCGAATCATCTCGTCCACTTCTTCATCTGTCACTTGTTCTCCTATATTAATGAGCACGTGCCTAATTTCCGCGGCCCCGACGAAGTTGTTTTTGTCGAGGTCGAACGCGGTAAACGCCTCCCAGATCTCCTCGTCCGTGAACTTGCCGTTCGGGTCGCGCGCCGGTCCGGCCTGGGCCGCTCCGACATCTTTCGCGGCTCCGGCTTCGTTGCTCATTTGAACTAAATCTGTAGACTCTTTCGTCGCGCCTTGCGCCACCAATTCTCCGCCCTCGCCCGGTCGGAAGAACGTCGCTTTGAGGTTGACCTTACCGACGGGTCGGTCGGACATATCCGTGACGTCCACATCTCCGGTAAAGGTACCGGCCGCGATCCAATCTACTATGGAAACGCGGGCGTGGCCCATGAACTTGTCGTTGCCCACCTGCTCCTTGTCGAAGACTTCTAAGAGGAGTTCTTTTTCCGTCGAGATCTCGAACGTGTGGTCGGCATTCCAAACGGGGTCCTTCCCGCCGTTCGCGTGCGGGTTCGTCGCAAACACTTGATTGCCCAGCGTGAGCTTGGCGTAGGGGTCCGCGCGGCCGTACATGGACTGGCCGGCCTTTAATGAGGAGCCTCGCACGACGTGGACCTGTGCGCGGGAACGACACTGTCACGAAACTGCCGCGGCTCCCTCACGAGACGCGTAGACTCTCGTGCGGCTGCGTCGACGACGTCGATGCGACCACGTCAAGTTCAAGTTCATTTTTCACGCCGAGTCAGCACCTGGAGCTGGCCAAATTTGGGCAAATCGGGCGCGCCCGGGACCTGCGGAGCCCCGCCGCCCGATTGCGGCGGCGGAGGCGGTCCTCGCGGCGGCGGACCCCTCGGAGGAGGTCCGCGAGGCGGGGCACCCCTCGGAGGCGCTCCGCGCGGCGCTCCGGGCGGCGGACCTCGCGGTGGCGCGCCGCGCCTGTGGGGAAATCAACCAGTGAGTCGGGTGTCGCGTCCATGGCGTGGAGAAGCCGCAAAATCTGATTTCTACACAGCGCTGTGCGGTGGCGGACCTCTTGGTACCCTAGGCGGCGGCCCGCGGGCGGTGCGCCTCTCGGCGCGCCGGGCGGCGGACCTCCGGCGGAGGGCCCGCGGGCGGCGGGCCGCGGCCCTTGCCACCTGGACCTCGGGGAGGCGGTCCTCGCCTGTGGAAATCAACCAGTAATCACGAAGTCCGGAGGTCGACGCGACGATTCAGCACGAAGATACGGGATTTTTTTTTTCTACACTGGTCTTTGCGGTGGCGCGCCCCTCGGAGGAGGTCCGCGAGGCGGCGGACCCCTCGGGGGCGGCCCGCGGGGTGGCGGGCCGCGCGGCGGTCCGCCCATGGTGTTCTACGTCGCTTGCAGCCGCCCTCTACGTCGCGGCTTGCGCCCGGCGGCTGTCCTCTACGACGCTCCGGCTGGGCGCGCCCGGCGGTCCACTAGGGCAGCGACGTAGTGGCTGTCTAGACCGGCGCACCCAGGGCTGCCCTTGACAAAGCGGCAGCCCAGCGGTTCGCAGCGAAACTCAGGCCACGGCCGGTCACTCTCCTCCAGAGACCGTACAAAGTACCCCAAGGCAGCGACAACGTCGGGGTGCGGCGTACGCGCCGAAAAACTTAGCAGCCAGCGGCTCTCCTCCAGGTTAAGCTGGCGCTGGCGCCGCCCGAAAAACAAGCGAGAGAGGCGAAATATTCGTCCCCACGGCGTGCTTGGAAAGGTGGATGGGTGCAAAGGCAGAGAATGGCGAAAACTCGCGTGTGGCAAAATGGCTCTGCCAATCTCTGCTCTGCGGCGGCGTACACCACGCCTGCTCCGCTAGCGCTGCTAGCGTGAAGACCAGGCTTTCTCCTCAACGTCGTGGTCAAGCTGCGCAAGCGTGCGTTTGCTCTAGCTCGCCCTGGAAGCCGTACACTGCCAGCCTGCTGGGCATTGCTGCCTACAGCTGCCCGAAACGATAGAAATAATGAAGACAGCCTTGGCAGTCACACTCCCGCTCTGCACGGCGATGGCGCCGCGCTTCGTAGAGGCAGGCGAAGCGATCCGCGCCGCCGGCGCGGCCACGAGCGACGTCGCCGAGAGGCTACCGAATTGGTACTCGTCCAAACAGGGCCTGACCGAAGAAAACCCCACTGTCTTCGGCAGTGCGGGCCTCGGCCTCGAACAAGCCGGCGACCGGCTCGTCGCGGGAGACGACTGCGTAGCGGACATCACGTTCGCGGCATGTGCATTGGAACCAATAGAATTGGACGCAGACTTGCACGACGCCGCGGACGCGTTCCTCGCAAACGACCCTCACGCGGCGGCGGAGTCGTTCGACGCCGCGTCGGCGGCGTTCGACCAATACGCGGAGCTCCTGAGCCGCGAGGACCACGCCGACACTCATGAAGGTGCCGGCGCCACGTTAGCCCGAGCGGCATCCGCGCTGCGGGACGCGGCGAATGCACTAAGATGACGATATTTCGATTCTTAGGAACCTACATCAGCGCTCGAGCCGCGCCACGACGTCGCCCGCCGTCGCCACGCCGGACTCGAAGAAGTCCGCGAGCTCCTCGACGGACCGCGTCCGCGACTCGAGCAAGCGCGCCGCGTCGCCCAAAGCCCAGCGCGCGTTGTCCTCGTTGCTGTTCACGTCCGTGAACTGCCCGCGGCCCCGTAAGAGGGTTAAAAACGCCACGGCCTGGCGCGGGTCCGACGCTAGGAGCTTGCGGTGCTTCCTCCGTTCACACGCGACGGGCGCGCAGAGCCACACGAGTAGCGCGCGAACGCGATTCTCGTCCACGCTCCCATCCACAACAGCGGCGTTGGCCGCTTCGACAGCAGTAGGCGAAAACGCGAAGCAGGGCAACCCTAACCTATACCCCAGGTCAAAAGAGGCCGCCTCACATTCCGCCTCCCTCCTCGCGTCCCTGGCCAGTAACCGATCGACGCCGGCACCCGCCTTCTTCGCGATCTCGCCGCCCAACAAATAGGCGTCGGCGCCGAAGGCCGCCGCGTCCGCAACCAATGTGAAGGTGGCCGGCCCGGGCGCGTCGCCGCCCGTGATGGACGCCGCGACTTCGGCCAACGCGGGGAAACCCACGCAAGCGAGAGCCGCTAGAGCAGCCGCCGTCTCCGTGGCTCGATCGTCCGTCGGCAGCTCCGGACATTGTTGGAGAGAGCTCTGGAACGCTTGTGGAGAAGAGGGAGGCAGTTTTGGCGAACCCGCGGCAGACCCATAACTCCGCGCGCCGCCCGAACGCTTCGCTACCGTTAGGACAGCATCGACCCTTCGCGCGTCTTTGGTGGCTACCGCGGCGTCGACCAACGCGCCTACGACCTTCGCGGGCACCTTGCCCACGTTCGTCGCGGCCATCTCCTCGATGAGTTGCAGCGCGATATCAATATCGCGCTGCTGGCCGCTCAGCGCGGCGAGTAGTAAAGCTTCGTACTGCTGGGCTTTTGGTAAGCTCCCGAAGCGGTCCGAGGGCGACGATTGTAGGATGCATGCGCGTGGTCGTCGCGGCGGCGGCGCGACGAGGGCCGTCGTCTGCAACGCGGCGGCGAGCAGCAGTGTAGCTTGCATCCTCATTTGATGGCCTCTGGCGCGCCTTGCGCGGGCTGGCGCAGCGCGTGAACGGCTTAGCGGTCGAGTTCGGATCCGAGTGAAGCCGTGCGACGAGCGATTCTTCCCACCACTGCTTAGTTGGCGCGCACAAGGTCTGATTTTGCTGCTGCTCTCACCTCCAGCCTCTCGCAGTTTTTGGCTGCCTGATAGCTCGCCTGCATCAAAAGTCTACACGTACGCACTCCGCAGGCGGCTGACGAGCACCGGGAACTCAACTCCTGTGGCTCCCTTTGGTCGCCACCGCGCCCGGCGCGAAGCAATCAGCAAAACACGCCAGGACCTGATCTGTGGCACTGTGCCCGCCGCACCGCGCAACGTGTGAAGAAAGCCGCCTCCGCGGCCCCAGGACTCGCGCGCGGCACAGCGACGCCAAGAGCAACAATGGTCCGTCCCCCCTCGACGCCCTGGCGGTCCCTCGGCCTGTCCGCCGGAGAACTAAAGCTGGCGCACACGCTGCCGACGGGGCAGGCGTTCGGCTGGCGGAGAAATGGAGACGAGTACCATGGCGTGTTAGGTGATGCGGCCGTCGCGGTCCGCGAGCATCCGTCCACGAAATGCTGCGAGTGGCGCGCGGCCGCCGATCGCGAGGCCGAGGCGAAACGTAGGTTAGACGACTACTTCCGCGTGTCCACGTCCTTCGAGGAGTTGTATGCGGGCTGGTCGGCGTCGGACGAGCGGTTTGCCGCCGTAGCGCCCGCCGTCCGCGGCGTGCGCATCCTGAGGCAAGATCCTTTCGAGTGTCTGATTTCCTTCATTTGCAGCTCGAATAATAACATCGCGCGCATCACGCTGATGTTAACACGATTACGGGAAGCGTTCGGTACGAAGGTGGAGCTGCCGTCGCTCGATGATGGTGAATCTATCATATTACATACGTTTCCTTCTCCTGACAAGCTATGTGACATAGACGATAAGGTCCTGCGGGACCTCGGGTTCGGGTATCGGGCGCCCTACGTCATCAACACGTGCAAGACTATTGCTGAAAAGGGTCCTGGTTTTCTGGAAGGATTAAGGACGAAGACGCGGCAGGAATGTAAGGAAGCTTTACTGGAATGCAGTGGCGTGGGCCCGAAGGTCGCGGACTGCGTAGCTCTATTCTCCTTGGACCAAGCAGCGTGCATCCCCGTCGACACGCACGTCTGGCGGATCGCGCGGCGAGACTACGATGCGACCTTGGAGGACGTCGCGTCGATCACTCCAACAGTATATGAGCGCGTCGGCGACTTGTTCCGGGACCGCTTCGGTCCGACGGCGGGCTGGGCGCACGCCGTGCTGTTCGCGGCGGAGCTGCCGGCGTTTCGAAGCGCGCTGCCCGCGGCCGTTGTCGAGGAAATGGACGCGTTTCGGGACGACGAGAAGCGGGCGGCGAAGGAGGCGCGCGAGGCGCGCAAGGCCCGCGTCGCGGCGAAGAAGGGCGGGACGCCTCCAAAACCCGCCTCGAAGAAGCCCGTCCGGAAGGCGACGGTCGCGAAGCAGGCCGCGACGCCGCCGCCGGCGCCGGCGGATCCGGAAGACGACGCCGACCTGATCTGCCGGCCGAAGAAGTCGCCCGCGAAAAAGCCGTCGGCGCGGAAGCCAGCAGCCAAGCCGTCGTCGAAGCCGGCCAAGCCGGCGGCCCGGAAGCCATCGGTGGCCAAGCAGGCCGCCAAGCCGGCGAAGAAGGCGACTGCTGCGAAGAGTCCGCGAAGCCGGCGGCCGCCGCGAAGCCGCGCGCCGCCGCGAACGCGAAAGCTCGGCGGAAGAAGGTGGCGCAAGGGAACATCTCTATATAGGGCCACGCGGCGGGCGGTGGCGTCGCCACGGCGTCCCGCGAATCCTAGTATGTCAGTCGCTAGATAATTACGGGGCGCTGCGGCACCACGTTGCGCCCTGGTTTCTAGCACCCGAGCGTAAGTTCGCGAGCAGCGCTTTGGATTTATCATCTCTACAACGTGCTTGGTCTGTGCTAGGACGGGCGAAACGCAGTTGCATCCGTAGCCTCACAAGCCAGGAGGGCAAGCAGGGCAAGGATGTGCCGCGCCCCGCCGAAGCTTGTGACAGTAAAACACGCCGTCGACGGCCCCTACGCCGCCGCGCTCCGCAGCGACGCCTACCGGCTGAGTTGCGGCACCTTTGCGGTCTTCACGGTACTCTCGCTGTTGTACAGACGCGACGAGATGAGCACGGAGGCGTTAATACATGCGTGTATTGGACCGTTGCAGTCCTACGCGTCGTACATGGGCGACGTCCATCTGTTGGGACGAGGGCACAACTACTGGCCGGATTTAGTATTGGCGCCCCTCGTGTCGTTGTGGGCGATGAAGCTCTACGGCGCGCTGCCGGCCTTCCGGCGGAGCGCGGGGTTTTCCGTGTCGTGCTTCGCGCTCGCCTTGTATCGCAACCACAAATGTAGAGCGGACGACTGGGTGCTTTTCCATATTTTCTGGCACGCGCTGCCCCTGACGTTGTACGCGGGGCTGTTTGTTGATGGTCCCGACGTTTTGATAGCCAAAGGGTTATGTGTGGCATTGCTGGTGCTGCAAGCCACGTCGTCGAACCGCCTCGCGCCGAAACTCCGAAGACCATGACCACGATCGCTCGCTCGCCGTTTTTTTCGTAACAACAAGACTAGTTAACATTTCGCGCCCCACGCCATCGACGCGGCACGTGTCGCGGCACCGGCGGCGCGTCCGTGGTCGTGCGCGGCGACAACAGACGTCGCGTCGACGGCGCGGAGGTCGACGCCGTCACCGCCGCAGCTGCGCCTGGGCCTTGACGACGGGCCGAGCGCGCAGAGGCGACTCCCGCGACAACTCCTCGACGGTCGCACACGTCGTAAACCCCCAGCACTCGAAGTTCACGACCTCGAAATCCGGTGCTGACGAGAGTTGCGGGTTGTTGTATGTTTCCGACGTGCCCGACGTGCCTCTTGAAAAATCCTCCTCCACCAGAAACCCGAACGACCCGCCGCCGCCCATCGCGACACTTCTATCGGAGCAGAGCGCGAAGTAGGAATTATTGCCCGTCCAGCCGTACACTTCCACATTCGTGATACGTTTCTGGCGCGGGGACGACGAGAAGCCTCTCAAGAGAGATCCAGGCCTCTTGATGTCGCATTTGTTCGTTTTTCGCCACAAGAATGACTGCCCAGTCCCGTAATACTCTTCCGACGGCCGCCAGGGCATGGTCATGTAGCCGCCAAACACTTCGCCTCGCGTCGTTTGTATCGCTATGAGTGTCCGGTGGTCGAATTGACATCGGGCGTAGAAGGTCCCGGGGTCCGCGCCGTGCTGCTGGAGACTGTACAGTAGTTTGAGGTTGTAGCCTTTCAGCGTGTCCGGGAGCTTGTTCGATAGGGCCGCCGCGAGTGCGTCGTCGAGGATGTGGGACTTTGCCAGGAGTCTAGCTACAGGCGATTCGGGCGGCCGCTTCATGGGCGGGCTTCGTGGGGGCCGCGGCGGCGGCGGCGGCGGCGGCTTCGAGGAGGAAAGCGACAGCTTCGACGCTATTGATGAAGCTAGGTCGGACAATGAAGGGTGCGAGGACTTTTTCGGAGGTGGGGGCGGCGGCGGCGACGAGTCCGTCGGCTGCTGCGTCGTCGCGTCCATGTTTTCCTTGTGGCGCGGCGTCCCGCGGCTTCGATGAGTTGTCAGGGCCTCTGCTCTCTGTAGCTCGGTGGCGCCTCGGGACTGCCGGTTTGACACACCGTGCGCTCAAGCAGAGCAGTGGGCTCCTCTGCAGCGACCAATGCGTCTCAGCGGCCCGTGGTTGCCGCGGTCGGACCGCTACGCTTTTTTCGCAGTGTTAGCTAGCGGCATTAAGATACTAGCGAATCGTCTTGTTCCGGCGTTGGCCTGGTTGGGGGCCAAATGGTTGCCCTATTCCCGCGAGGACTGGCGTAGGGCAGCCCACGCACAGTCAGGGGCACGCCATCGACGCGTCGCCCCAGGGCAGCTCAAAAAAGAGCACAATAGGACAGTAACACAGAATGGCCCGCCGCGGCGGCACGGACTACGCCAAGTGGGCCGCCTTCGACGACGACGACGACGACCCCCTGGCGAAGCTCACCATCGGCAACGAACGGCGGCACCCCTCGTTGCCGAAGGTGGTCCGCAAGCTCCCCGAGGCGCCGAGCAGCGCCAGCAAGGTGGTCCCCAGGCCAAGAAGCGCCAGCAAAGGGCGCCGGGCCCCGACCGAGCCGGCAGCACCGCCGAGGGAGCTGCCGACGGTGCGCGACGCCCCGACGCCCGCCGTCGCGCCCGAGCTCGCGCCCCTCAAGGCCAAGTACTCCATTGAATTATTGTGCGACCCGAACTGACTCTGGACCTGGCCCTGTTTGAAGCGCCTCCGGAAGGCCATCGCCGCCATGGGCGCCGCGGACCGATTCGACGTATCAATCTTCCCGATGCAGGCGTATATGCACTTCAAACGAGGAGAGGACGCTCACGACCGGAGGGCGGCCTACGACGAAATTTCCAGAGCGCACGGCACGAAAGGGGATGATGTCTGGGCTCGGCTGCAGGAGGTCTACGCCGAGGAAGGCTTGACGTTGACGCGGGACGGGAAAGTGGGCAACCCCTTCGACGCCCAACGGCTACTCTGGTTCGCCGAGAAGTCAGGTAAGTCGTTGGACGTGCTGGAAGCGCTCCTCGAGGCCTGCCACGCCAAGGGCCAGCCGTTATCTGATCTTGCCGTGCTCAACGACTGCGCCTTCGCGGCTGGTTTAGCTAAAAGTGAAAGGGACGACGACATGGCGCGCTTCCTCGTGTCCCCTCGCGGAGGGTCGGACGTCGCGTTACGATTGGGCGAATGTCTTACAAGAGGGGTAGTTGCGTCGCCCGTCGTCGTGCTCGACGAAAAATTTCCCCTGGAGGGCGCGCAGCCCTACGCCGTCGTCGGCGCCGTTTTAGCGGAGCTCCTCGCGACGGGCACGAACTTCCGCGTCGTCGAGCCGTCGGGCATGGACTCATCAAAATGGCCCTAGCGGCTCCCGTGACGGTCTCTCACTTAAGGGTGTGGGGCCCGACTGCTGCTTTGGCTAGCTCATAATATGGTTTCTTGTAGTTACTAGCGTGGATAGAACGTGATGACGACCGCGCCGACAGCTGCTAACCCTGCCCCGATGCCGTCGCCGGCGTCGGGCCGGTTGCCGTCGACGGCCCAGCCCCAGGCCAGCGACAGCAAAATGAACCAGCAGCCGTAGGCCGCGTAGACGCGTCCGAAGTCCTCCGTGCCGGCCGTCTGCGGCTGGAACGTCGGCACGACGCCGTAGAGGCAGAGCATCGCGCTCCCGATGACCGCGTACCACCACGGCTTGCCCTCCCGCAGGGCCTGCCACCACATCCAACCGCCACCTGCAAATCCATCAGTCGCGTCGATGGCGTCGTGGATTTTGATTTCCGCGCGGGCGGGCGCCGATTTCGAGGACGCCGGCCGCGAGGAAGAGGGCGACGATCAAAACGTATTTTGTTGCCGGATCCATCTTTTTCGCGGGCGCGGCGACAGTGGTGTCGCTTAGGGATGAGGTGTGAAAGCGCAGGAGGCTCATGCAGGCGTGCGGCTGGGAGAGCGTGCAGAGCGCGTGGGGTAGATGGTGTTGTCTCGCGCGAAAGGCTTGCGTCTAGGCCAGAACGCGACGTCCAATGATCAAATCCAAGTCCTTGATAAGCTGCAGTGACGGTGGCAATCAGCCAGCCAGCCTCAGACTTGCAAAAACGCTGCTGCTAGTGTCTTACAACCCGCTAGCTCGGTGCTACGGCCCCGATGCGAGAACGCGCCAAATTCGGCCGTTTGCCATCTCTTTTACAGTCCAGGAGAGCCACTGTCTTGCTGCGACACGCTGCGCTAGGTTGCTGCAGTGACAGCCCTCGCACACTGAGCAGTGCTGCACTCCGCAGCTCAATCACAGCCATGCGCCGCCGCCGCATCATCGCAGTCGCACTGCTCGCCACGAGCGTAGCGCCCCTCGCGCCGCCGGCGAAACGACGCCTCAATTTCATCAACCTCACCAATGGCATCGAGGCGCTGCCCGTGCTGGACCACGCCACGAACATCTGTAGAATCCAATCATCCAGATGTGAAGCGAACGATTTTTATGGCGTCCTGCAGGACCTGGACCACAACTTATTGTTTCATTTGGCGACGGGCGCCGAGTGCCGCATCTATGACTACGGTTCGCGCGGGACGCGGTGGCCCGGCGAAACGGAGCAAAAAATACCAAGAGCGATCTGGTGGGGCTTGGTGTGGGTCCGTTATGCGCTGGAGGACGTGTGGAAGATACCTCATGATGATACACCTACTTTACGAGGCTACAACGTCGAGACTTTATTTAGGGAGAAACTGGGACGGTTACCTAAACCCATCTACAAAAAACTAAAGTACTACCGCAAGTTCTCTCCAGCAAAAGTGGATCTGGTGGGCTGCTACTTCGTCGAGGGTACCGTGAACGACGGCCGCGACGACGTTTATGCCGAGATTGTGGACGAGTGGCTCGCGGGCGCGCCTTCTGCAAGCGAGGCGCTCCCGCCGGGCTTCAACATGTATCGGGCGGCGGACTGGGCGGGCGTCGGGCGCGGGAGCTGCGCGCCGAAGGTAACGTAGTGAGGTTGTGTATTTTCTTTTGATGTGACATGCGGCGATGGCGTCGGGGGTGACGGCGTCAGCCCAGGCCTCCCGATCTACTCTCGGATACGCTAGATAATCCCGCTAGAAATCCGCAAACTTGAGCTTTCACGTTGCTCGGGCTTATCTCGCTCCGTACTCAGCTTCCAGGGCCCGCTGACCTTAGGCACAGCGTCCACAGCCTCACAGCGACCGGTGCCATAGTCTGAATTGACGCGCGCTCGTTGAAACAGCGTGTAGTGGCAATATCTTGGCCTGAGCGACACACAAAGTGCCACGCGGCCTAGACAAGGCAAGACAGCGCAAAATACCAACTGCGCGAGCAATCTCGCCGCAGTACAGGACACGCAAGCTACAAAACTCGCAAAAAACTCGGCTACCCTCAAAGATGGTGAGATCCCCAACGAAAGCCGCGGCCGCGGCCGCGCTCTGCGCCACCACCGCATCGGCCTTCCACCCGCCCGACGTCGTCGGCACCAGCAGCGTCATGCGGCCCGACCCGAACCCCTACGGCGGCCCGACGCCGGCGCCGCGGCCGGCGCCGCGACCGGTCGCACGACGGAGGAAAACGCAGCGCAAGATGGTCGACGTGAACCAAGCCGCGGAGGAGAGCGTCGCGCCCCGGGACAACACGCAGGATTTGCTGCGCGGCGCCGTGGCCGTCGGTTTGCTCGGCTTCGGGACCGTGGCCTGGGTCCAGGAGTTCCTCGCCACCCAGGCGCCGGGCCTGGCCGTGTCGGCGCTGTGCCTGCTGGGGGGCTGGGCGGCGCTCGTGAGCCGCGTGACGGGCGGCGTGCCCGACGACTTTTATGATAACAGTCAAAGTTAGTTCTCCTCGCGCTTGTAGACGCAGCGCTCGACGCCGTAGTGGCGGAAGACGGCCATGATCGACGAACCTCGACGGTGATGGTGCCGCGCGTAGTCGAGCGCCGTGAGCCCGTATAGATTCGGCCGCGCCGCGAGCAGCACGCGAGTTTTTTCGTCCGCGAACCTCAAAACCAGATTGCATCCTTTCACGCAGTCCCGCGAGGCGAAATAAGCCAGCGCCGAGTTCCGGTACGAGTCCATGCGCAGCAAATCGTCGACGCGCATCGTACGCAAAAGTTCCCGGAAGTTGCGCGCGCCGTCGATCGTCAGCGGCGCCGCGACGGCCGTCGCCTGCCACATCGGCGGCTCGCCGTAGCGCGGCGGCGGCGCTATGGGCCCGAAGTTTTGATTGCCTCGCATCAGGGCCGACTTCTTTTTGCGCATCGCGTCGCTCACGGACGGCTTCATCGAAGGTTGCGCCTGCGGCGTCTCCACCAATAAAGGAGAGGGCCCCTTGATTGTTTCTGTGGCCGTCCAGCTCCCGGTGATCCATCGTTCCCTCGCGCGAGGACTCGAGGCCGTCATTTTTGCGGCGTGTCGGTCCTGCAGGTTCAGCGCCTCGACGCCGACGGGCGACTCGTCCTCGAAGGACACGCTCTTCTCGAGCTCCTTCGAGGGGCGCCGGCGCGGCTTGTCGCGCTTGTCGCCGTCGCGCAGGTCGCCGCCGCGCCTGCTCCCGTCGCGCTTCACGCCGTCGCGCCGGTCGCCCTCGCGCCGCCTGCGCCGCTCGCGGCGCTCGGCGCGGTCAGTGCCGTCGCCGCGCCTACTGCGCCGATCGCGCCGGTCTTGCCGTTCCTCTTCAAGGCCCTCGTCGAACTCCTCCGGCGCCGAATCCGTGGCGCCGGGCTCCAGGCCCGCGGGGAGCCCGCAGTTGCAGAGGAGCCACTCCATCGGGTTGTTGCCGTGTGTGAGGGGCAGCAACTGGGGCAGCTACCGATGGGTTTGTGAGGGGCAGCCCCCGAGCGCTCGCTTTAAATTGTTGCACGCGTCGACGGGCGTCAGGACGGGCGTCGGGCGTCCTGAATCTGCCCGCGCGTCGCTCGTGAATAGGCTCAGCGCCGTAGGCTCAGCGCCGGCGCTGGCGGCCATGATGAGAATTAACTCTCGAGCAAAGGCAAAGGATCCTTTCGAGGGTTCCGAAGATCCATGTCTCGCGGCGGCCCACGGCTGGGCGCGCTGGTGAGGGCGGGAAGAAAACCCGCAAGGCGCGGCGCGCAAACCAGTCACTACTCTTCTTACACAATCTCTGCAGTGATGCCGGCGGTCGGGACGACGGAGGGAAGATCGCCATTGATCCGGGCCGCCGCGGCTTCCGCTTGCTCGATCGTGGCGAATTCTACAGTGACGCGCCCGCGCCGCGGCGCCGGCGTCCGTCCGGGGAGATAGACGGTGGGGTCCTTGTTGTGGCAGAGGTCCTTCACGTACTTCCAATCCCAGGACGACGGGATGCCTTTGAGGAGAAGTGAGGCCGGCCCGCCGCGGGGCTTTTTGCTCGGCGCGGCCATGTCGACGCCCGGCGGCGCCTCGTCCACGACCGAGGCGACCGCTCCGGCGACCTCGCGATTGATGCGCTCGACCGCCGCGGCCGCGTGCGCGGGCGTTGAAAACGGAACGTAGCAGACGCCTCCCCACCCCGTCGCCGCCGTCAGGCCCAGCACCGACGTCGAAGGGCAACCGGCGACCTTCACGAGGGTCGGCTTGGCCTCCTCGTCCTCCGCTTTGCGTTTGCTGGTGGCCTCTGTCTTCACCATAATCGATTGCTGGGTCACTCTAAAATTTTCAAACCTTGTCTCTCGCGAGGCCGCGCGGCCGTGGAAGACGGACCGCACTGGTAGCAATCAGGCACGCCCGCTACTTGGCCTCAGACTCCCAAAAAAAAACTTGCTAGTGTCTTACACCGCTAGCCCACGCTCTCTCCTCTTTTGAGAGCAGTTGAAGGCCTTGTTTGACCAGTTGAAGACCTCGTAACGTTGCAACTGTCATAATAATTCAATACGGTCGACTGCACGCCAGCTGTGCACGTTCTTGCAGCGGTTGGCTAGCGTGCACTCCACTCTCTTGCAGCCACCTGGTGACAAAAGCAGCGCGGACGGAACAATGCCGACCGCCGCCGCCGAGGGCAAGAGGCCAAAAGGAAAACACGGCGTGCACGTCGCGGCCTCGCCCACCCCGGACCGCTTCCTCTTCTCGGACCTCCCGACGCGCGAGGTGAAGGCTCTGATTCGGGCGGCGCTGCCCGCGGGCGCTCCGGTCAAACTCGTGCTCGCGGTGACGGCCAAGGGGCGGTGGCGGGGCTGGGCGAAAATCACGGCGGGCGACGAGGCGCGCGCGGCCGCGGCGGTCGCCGCGCTGGACGGCGCGGTCGTGAAGGGGGTGTCGCTGCGCGCGTCGCGCGGGCTCGGGCGGCGCGACAATATCTTCCCGTTCCTTGACCGCGGCCTGCGGGAAAGCTTCGAACTCGACTCGACAGCCGCGTACTCCGCCATGGATGAGCACACCACGGCGCTGCTGGCGTCCTTCCTGGCGGTCGTCTACGCAGGGGAGGACCTGGCAACGCTCGCCATAACGGACGCGTGCGCCTGCACCGGCGCGTGCGCCGTGGTCCTGGCGAGGCATTTCAGAGCCGTCGACGCCGTGGAGCTCGACGCGGGCCGCTGCGCGGCGCTCCGCAAGAACGTTGTGCTGTGCGGCGCGGACGTGACGGTCCACCACGGTGACTACAACGCGCTCTATGACACGCTGCGCCAGGACATCGTTTTTCTTGACGTGCCGTGGGGAGGTCCGGACTACGTGGAGGCGGAAGGGTCGGCCTGCGACGCGCTCGGCGACGTTCCCCTCGTCGACGTGGTCTTGAGGCTCCGCCGGCGCGCGTCTGCCGTGGCGCTGCGGCTGCCGACGAAGGGCCGCTTCGACGTCGACGCCTTCGCCGCGGCGCTCGTCGCCGATAGCGCATGGGCGGACGCGGAGGAGCGGTGCCTGCCGTTCCGGATCACGACGCACCTCGCGCACCTAATTGTCGTCTGCATGCCCGGCCCGCGCTTCGGCCTCCGGACGCTCGACGCGACGATGGCGGCGGCGCGCGCGTGGGACGAGCGCTGGCGCCAGGACCTACGGCCCGCCTTCTACGACTACGAGGCGAAACGGTGGATCAGAGCGAGCCGGTGGATCCCGGCGCGCGCGAGGAGGAGCCGACCGGCGGAAGACGACGCTCCGACGGCCTCGGATGTGTAAGAATAATGTGCATCTGACCTCCTCTTAACTACATGCCGATCACAAGCTGAAGCCGCAAAAGCAGAGAATAATTCGTTATGTTCAGGTCTGTTACTCACCGGGGGGATTGCAGCACGTCATTGTTCACGCCCAGCCGCTGCTGCAAGGGATGGAAGGGGATGGCGTCGCGGCGACCAGGCAACTGCCGCGCGTCCGCCAGATATATAGGAGGGGGCCGAGCTCGTCGTCGATGCCCGGGATCGACGCCGTTCGTCCGCGGCGTCGTCGGTTGATGAGTACTTGTAGTCCGCCTCGACCTCACTGATCCGCAGCGAAATGATGACCGAAAGTATATTCAGTTCCGTCCTCCGGCTCAGTGTCAACCTTATGGCCGTGGCCGTGAGCCGAATACTTGGGATCAGCACCAGAAGCGAAGAAATACATAACCTCTTCGCCGGAGCCGGAGCCGGAGCCGCTAGCCGGGTGGCCACCCGAGCGTAACTCGAGGGGAGTCGTCTCGTTCATGACCGCGCCCCGCACGACGTAGCCCGCGACGAGGCCGAGAACGGCGGCGACGACGACCGCGAGGCGCCAGGCGGACGAGGACTTGGCCGGCGCGGGCTTGTTGAGGATGGGGGCTTCTTCGTCGGCCATGGCCTGCGAGGCGGATCCGGGGTGGACGACTTCCGGGGCGCGCGCGGCGGCCGAGGCGGCGTCTCGCGCGTGCGCGCGGGCGCGCGGCCGGAACGGGCCCGAGCGCGGGTCGCGGGCGCGGGCGCGGCCGTCGCGCGGGCCGGCTGGCGGCCGGGGTCTTGCCGGCGCGCGGGCCGCCAGGCCGCGCCGCCCGGCGCCCGCGCGCGCGGCGGCGCGCGACGATCTCAAGGATTCCAGGCCCGGTTTCGCTTCCAGGGCCGCGCGGGGCTCCGGGGGCCGCCTTTGGCGCCCAAGGCGCCGCCGCGCCGCGGGCATTCCTTTGATCAATAGTGCAACACCTATTTTGGGCCTCGGGGCGCGGCGCGCGGCCGCAGATTCGCGCGGACAGTGGTCGGTCGCGGCGCGGAGGCGAGGGAAAGGCGAGGGGACTCGGCCGTGCGCGCTAGGAGTTGACGATATTGTCAGGTTTGTGCACGCTTGCGAGCAAGGAAGCGAGTTGGAAAGGTGTGGTCGTGAACCGGAGACTGCCCTGGGATGAACATGGGAGAACTCCACGCGATGCGCTGCAAAAAATATTGGCTACGTCCTCGCGCGAGGTTACGCGCCGTAACAGCTTGACGATAGTCAAAGAAGAGGCACACAAAGATCTTCTTAAAACAACCGAATCGCATTCTTCTTCCGCGCGCGCGGCGCCGGCGACGCCGGCGCTGGGCTCGACGCCGCCTCCTCGGCCGCGAATTGATCCGCGAGCTGGCGCGCGAGGGCCTCGTCGGCCAGCTGCTGGGCCAGGGCCGCGTCCTCCGGCGCAGCCGGAGGCGGAGCGTCGTCCTGCGCCAGGGCGCGCGCGAGCGCCTCGTCGCGCGACATGTCGGCGCTCATGTCGGCGCGCGACGCGGCCAGCGCCCGCGCCAGGTCGGCGTCCTCCTCCTCCGGCGCGTCGTCGAACGGGTTCGGCGCCAGTTGTGGCAGCGGCGGCACGGGCGGCACGGGCGGCGCGGCGGGTGGCACTGGCGTTGCGGGCGGCGCGGGCGAGACCGGCAGCGACGAGTAGTTTGGTGGCGCCGGCGGCGCCCGCTCGCGCTCCGACTCGGGGTTCGGTCGCGACGGCACATGCTCGGGGGGCCGCATGAGCGAGTCCCAGGCCGGCGGCGGCGGTAACGCGGGCTCCTCGACGGCGTGGTCCGGGCCGCCGGGCTCCTGGCTCCAGACCGACGAGGCCTCGGACTCGTACGCGGCGTCGTCCTCTTCTTCCCGCGGCTCCTCGGGCGCCTCGGCGACGGGCTCCAGCGGCGGGGCGAGCGCAGAGTAGCTGGGTGGCGCGGGCGCCGGCTGCGGCGCCGCCAGCGCGAAGTAGGCCGGCGGCGGCGGTAACGCGGGCTCCTCCACGGTCGCCGCCTCATCGACTGGGAGCGGCTCCTGCGACCACTCGGAGCTCGAGTCGGAGTCGCCTTCGAAGGGGTTGGGCGCGGCTTCGTCCGCCTCGGCCGCGGGCGACTGCGGCGGCGGCGCCAGCGTAAAGTACGCCGGCGGCGGCGGCAGCGCGGCCTCGTCGTAGGCGGGCGGGGCCGTGGCCGCCGGCAGCGGCTCCTGGGAGAACTCGCTCGACGCGTCGGACGCGTACTCCGGCTCTGACTCCTCGGGCTCCGGCGCGGCCGGTAGTGGCGGCGTCGATTCCGCGGGCGGCGGCGCGGAGGCCGGCGGCGGTGGCGCTTGCGGCGGTGGCGTAGGTGCTGGCTCCGGCGGCGGCGTAGGTACTGGCTCTGGCGGCGCGGGCGGCGCGGGCGCGGCCGCGGGCGGCGCCTCGGTGGCCCCGCCGCCGGCCATCTCGAGCTCGAGCTGGCGCAGCTCCGCCTGCAGGTCCTCGCCGAACTCGGAGTCGAGCGTGCTCCGGCGGCTCGACGGCGCGGGCGACGGCGCCTGCGGCGCCGGCGCCGGGCCGCTGGCCGGCGCCGGCGCGGCGGGCGGCGGCGGCGCGCGCCGCGGCCGCGCGGGCCGCGCGGCGGCGCTGCAGCGCGGCCTCGAGGGCCGCCTCGGTCAGCTCCACGGGAGGCGCCGGCGCCGGCGCGGGCTCGGCCGCCGGCTCTGGCTCGGGCGCGGGCTCGGGCGTCGGTGGCTCGGGCGCCGTTGCTTCGGGCGCGGGCGTTTCTGTGGGATTCGCCTCAGCCTCCAGACCCGCCAGTGCATCGGCAGCATCAGCCTCCAATTGGCGTCGCGCGGCATCGGCGGACGTAGGCTCGTCCTCCGGGACCGCGGCGCGGCGGGACCCGACGCCTCGTCGAGCGCGTCCGACGCGGCGACGCGCTGGAGCGACGACGACCGCGGCAGCTCGGGCAGCGGTCCCACGGAGAGCGCCTCGACGGCCGCCGCCGCGTCGTAGCCGTCGGGCACGCCGTCGGGCACGGGCGTCGCCTCGACGGCGCCCAGCGACGCCGCGGCGACCGCCCGCAAGCGCCGCTGGTCCTCCTCCGCGAGCGACCGCCGCGACGCGGCCAGCGCCGCCGCGAGGGCCTCGTCCTCTTCCTCGTCGTCCTCCTCGTCGTCCTCCTCCTCCTCCGCGTCGCCGGCCTCCTCCTCCGCGTCCGAGTCCACTTCGAGCTCCACTTCCGGCGGCTCCGCCTCGTCCTCCTCGTCCGCCGGCGCCTCGCCCCGCAGCGCCGCGAGCGCCCGTAGGAAGCGCCGCCAGCGCCGGCCACGTGTCCAGCGACAGGACGTCCTCCGCGTCGGGTGTCGCCGCCAGGTCGTCGAGGCCGTCGCACGCCCGCAGCACGAACACCCGCCGCGCCTCGTCCGACACGTGCTCGTGCAGCCACGTCAACAGCGCCGCTCGCTGGGGCGCCGCCGGCGCCTCCGGGGGCGCGTCGAAGTAGCCCGGGCGAAAGCCGATGGTGGAGGCGGTCTCCAGCAGGACGCGGATGGGGTCGCACGTCGGCGCGGCATCCTCCAGTGGAATGAGGCGCCCCGCGAGCGCCGGGCGCAGCGCCGCCCTGTTGTCGCTTGCGACGGCCGCGCGCGCGAGCGCGGCGAGCACGACGGCCGCGCAGGGCCGCGCCAGGTGCGGCAGGACGGCCTCGTCCAGGATCGTGCCCAGCAAGCCCTCGTCGCTGATCGTCTGGGCGTCGACGACCTGGGCGAGCGCGCGCGCCGCGGCCCCCTCACCGACGCAATGCGCCTCGTCCTTGTAGAGGCGCACGAGGCGCGCGAGCCGACGGACCAACTCCGGCGACGCGACGAGCGCGCCGCGCGCGGCCATGCGGTAGGCCGCCCTCGCGGGGTGCGTGAGACGCCGATGCTATCTTCGTCCAGCTCGCCCGCCTCCTCGGCTGGAGGCGGCGGCGCCTCGTCGTCGCTCGACTCGCGCGCTTCGGCGGCGGGCGGATCGGCGGCCTCGGCCGCGGCCTCGGACTCGCTGGACGCGCCGGATTCCGCGGCCGGCGGCACGTACAACTTCGTGCCGTCGGCCATGACGAGCTCGTCGATGTACGACGTGACGAACTCCTCCGGGTCGCTCCCTTGGACCGCCACCTCGCAGATGCCGTCCTGGATGCACGCGACGACGCCGTAGCCGCCACCCTGCTGCATGGGAATGACCACCTTCTTGCCGATGACCTGCGCCAGGTGCGGCGGCAGCTCGTCTAAGGAGACGGAGACGTCGTCCTGGACCAGCGGCGGGCTCGCGGGCAGCGTGACGGCGACGAGCGCCGCCGCGACGGCGGGGCCGAGCGCGTCGCCCGGCGCCGCGCAGAACGCCAGCGCCGCCGCGCACCGCGCCGCCGCCAGCGACCGGTCGTCCTCCAACCGCCTCACAACTTCGTCCACGACCGCCGCCCTTGAATAAACGCGCGCCCGCGCCGCGTCGCCGGCCGCCAGCAGCGCAAAGCACCCGAGCGCCGCGTCACTCTCGTCGCCGAGGCGCGCTTCTAGAGCGGCGTCCACGTCCGTCGTAACGGTCCGGCGCGCACTTGTACCGAAGGTCAAGATGGCTTCGAGCGCGCAGAGGGCCGCCGCCTCCTTGGAGACGCTCGGTCGCTGCGCGTGCGCCGCGGCCCGGTCCAGCGCTTCGGCGTGGCAGGCCCCCGCCGCCGTGGCCGCGGCCCGCGCGATCACGTCGTCGCCGCACGCGCGGACGCCCGCCGCCCGCGTCGATTCGTCTGATGACGTGAGCGCGCGGCACCGCGACCGCGCGAGTACGGGGCCCAGATCCGTGAGCAAACCGCGCGCGTCCAGCGCCGCGAGCGCCGCGACGGCGTCGGGGCCGGCCGCCTCCGCGAGCGCCCGCGCCGCGGCGGCGACGGCCTCGAACGGAAAGGCGCGGCACGCCTCGGCGAACGCGTCCTTTTCTAGGCCGGCGACGATGGCCCGCGACGCGCGCGCGACGCACGCCGACGTCCGGTCACCCATGACGAGCGGGGCCAGCGCGCGCGGGTCCTCTGCGCAGGCGGTCCAGAACGTCGCGCCGCCGGCCGGCCGGCGCCGCCCTCGCCAGGATGTACGCGGCGTCGTCGCCAGAAGCGCAGCGCCGGGCGAGCGCCGCCGGCGCGCCTTCCGCCGCGGCCGCGGCCGCCTCCACGACCTCGTCGGCCGCCCGAGGGCCAGAAGCGGCGCGGCACCGCTCGAAGGCCAGCAGCGCGTCGTCGGCCGCGTTCAGCTCAAAGGCCGCGGCGATCGCGGCCCCCAGCAGGCTGCCCGTCGCCGCCACGGCGAGCGGCTCCGCCTCCGCCAACTCCGCGACGGCGCGGATCGAATCCCAGGCCGGGTGCACGGATGCGTGGCGCACGAGTGCCGCGACGGCGCCGGGCGCCGCCGCGAGGCGCGCCGCCCCCCCGCCCGACGCGACGAGCTTGAGCACGTCGCCCCCCAGGCGCGCGACCTCGCGGTCCCCCCAGGCGCTGCCTCCCGGGAGATTCGGGTCGAGAACGGAGGCGATGCTAGCGAGGCACTCCGGGCCGATCAAGTTCGTAGAGACGCTTGCGCACATCAACAACACGTTCTCAGTATGTTCCGTGCCCAGAAATGTTCCGCAGGCCGCGTCCAGCGCGCCCGAGAGGTGCGCGTCGTGCGCGTCGGTTTCCGACCGGCGCGCGACGACGTGTAGTAATGCGAGGGCCGCCTCCTTGCAGCGCCGCGCGTCGACGGACCACGCGCCGACGAGTGACTGAGACGAAGACATGGGCGGCGGGCCCACGGCGCCCGGCGCCGCATCTTCAATAACCCTCCGCTTCCGCGTCCGCGGCGCGACGGGCCGCAGGAGCCATTTTAAGGACGCGCAGGCTCCCGACGGGCTCCACTCGTGATACGCTCCCGCGACCGCGGCCAGGCACCCGCACGCCGCCGCCGCGACGGCGCCGCCCCGCGCGCCGCCCACCAACGCGACGACGCGCGGCAGGGACCCCTCGACGACCGTGGCCTCTGCAATGCGGGCGTTCCCGCGGCACAAGGCCGCAAGCGCCCGCAGCGCAGCAATACGCACGAACTGGTCCTCGGTGTCTCGCCGCGCCGCGGCCTCGCCGGCACCGAACGCCAGGTCGTCGCCCGTCGCCAGCTCGAGCAATCGAGACAAGGCCGACCCCGGGACAACCACAGATTCCTCCTCATCTATCATAGTACCGCCGTCGACGTACGACGGCTGGGTCGACGCGGAGAGGACGCGCGGCGCGTCCCGCACGAGAGGTATGTCTTCTGATTCCTCGGCGTCGGCGAGCGGGACGCGCGACGCCGCCTCGTCCCGCGAGACCGTGGGGTCCTCGTCGTCGGGCGTCCACGAAGCTAATGACTGGACGCGGCCCGGCTCGACGGCGACGGCGTGGGCCGTCGCCGTGCGCACGTCCATGCACCTCTGGTAGATGATTTCTCGCGGTTCTGCCCTTTCAATAATTTTACACGCGACGGCGGCGCCTTCACTGGTATAGAGGAGCTCCGCTATACATTTCTTGAGGAAGGGTTCTGGTAGTTCCAGAGCGTCGCCTTCTTCTTCCCTTTTTGGAGGAGCTTCGTCGCAATTCTCGGAACGGCGCCGCAACGACAGCCGGAGCGGAAAGCCCAGGCCCGCGAAGAAGGTCGATAGGGCATCCTCCTCGTCACTCTCAAAAGGCGGGGCGTAGCCGTTCGCGGCCTCCACAACATCATTCACCAGCACGCCCGCATGTGCCGCGCGGGACCCCTCTTTGACCGAGGCGACGCGGCAGCACCTCACCCCCTGATCGCACCGGTGCACCTCCACGACGCATCCCAACGGTCCTTCTTCTAACATAACATTGAGGGAAGATGCGTTCCTTCTCTGTATAACATCGCCCCAAAAAAAGTGCTCGTCGTCCGTCGGGAACGCGCCAGCCACGCCGGCGTCGTCATCATGGTCAGCATCATGCGGAAGGCAGGCCGCGACCAGCCTAGCAGCTGCTAAATGGTCCATCTGCGCCGCCACTGACACAGCTCTCTCCCGTAAATCAGGAGACAGCTCCCTCGCTAAAGCCGCGCACGCGTCGCAACTCAACCTAGATTGTTCTTCTTCCAATCTTCGCACACATGCTTCACCGACCCCGGCCTCCGTCAATGTACGTCTCGCCTCGGAAGCTGATGCTGATACTCGCTTATAAGGTGCTTCGACCGCCCGTCTCCTCAGAAACACCAACCGCTTCGGCCACGGCGCATCTCTGACGGCCGCACACGCCGCGACCATGGCCTCCCTCACTATTTGAGAAGATGCGTCCTTCTCTATTGAGTACTCGACCCTTCTACCGTTCACCTCGACCAGCAAATCGCCTCTCTCAACACCTTGGCGCCGCGTAAAACTATTGGCGCGGTGCACGGACGGCGCCACACCACCGTCAGACCAGGGCCCCGCCGCCAATTCTAGACCCAGTCCCCTCGCTCCTCCTCCTTCAAACACAACAGCGTACGCCTCTCCCTCTACTTGAGGAGGCGTGTCGCCCTCGTCGGACGACCACGCCGCTCGTTCTGCGTCGTCGTCGGACGACGCGTCGTCGCCACCGCCTTCCGTCTCTAATGAAAGCGGCGGCTCGCTCAGCGCCGCATCGTCTCCGATAAGTGCTACGACCGCCAGGACGTGATCCCCCTGTCCTTGGAGCGCCTTCGCAAGCGCCGGCGCCAACGACGCGTCGTCGACGAGCGCCGTCCGCGCCTTCTTGCGCGACGCCCGTGTTAACGCAACACACAAAGCCGCGGCGCCCTCGGCGCCCGCCTCCAGCAACCGGGTGACGCGCGTCCAACAAAGGCGCGCGAAGGCTGCGTCGCCTCGTTGTGCGAGACTTCGCCTCCGGTGGAGCGTTGCTGCCAGAATGTTGCAGACCGGTGTAGGGGGACGTTCCTCGTTTAATAAACCAGCGAGGGCAAACAAAGCGCGCGGCGCGCGCGCCAGGCGCAGCAGCGCGGCGCGGCCGACCGATGTTGGAGACGATATAATTGCCTCGAGCGCGACGCACGCATCGCGCGCGGCGGCGCCGTCGTCGCGGCGGCTCGCGCGCCGCGCGCCGCCGCAGAGCGCGACGGCGCAGTCCGCCGCGACCTCCTCCTCTATCAAGTCGACGACGTGCGCCGCGGCTCCAAAGGCCGCGCGCGCCACCCTTGAATCGTCGGCCGCGCAGGCTCGAGCCGCGGCTTGAGCGCCCTCCCGGAGCCAGACGAGCGCGGGCCGCCGCCCGCGCGCGAGGGTCACCATGTCCTCGTGGAAGGGCACGCGCCGCGCTGTCATCAGCGCCCGGCCGACGGCCGCCAGCGCCTCGGCTCGATCGGTGTCGCCCTCGCGCAGTTTAATAGCGAGGGCGCCGCACGCTACAGGAGGAGGCGCTATACAGCCCGCCAGCACGAGCTCCGCGAGCCACTTATCACGGGTAGACGCCGCCGCCGCCGCGGGACCGCAAAAGCCCAGATCTAGCGGTGGCGTCGCCTCGACGCGGATGCGAAACGCGGGCCGCCCGCCGGGAGCGGCCTGGAGCGGCGTCGTCGCCAGGGCGCCGGTCTTCTCCGCGATTGAGATGGACAGATTGCTCAGCTGGAGCTCTCTCACCAATGTCGTCTTTTCCGTCAGCTGCAAACAGGCCTCCGCGGCGCCGTCGCCCCGCGTCACAATCGCAGAGCAGCGGCGCCAGCCCAGGCGCGCGTTATCGCGCCGCGCGTGGACCTCTCCACTAAACGCGGTGCCCGGGAGGGCGGCCAAAGCCGTCACATCGGGCCAGCTCTCTCTACTGGCATCCGAGGCGGCGTCGTCGTCGACTTCCGTGGGCGTGTCCTTGAGCGGCACCTCGGCGGCCGTGGGCGTGTCCGGGACGTCCATGCTTTGGTGGAGTGCGCCTTCGGGTCTCTGTTGTGCACAGCTCTCCTACGCGGCCCAAGACTTCGCAGTTGTTATGGCGTGGTGTACGATAAAAAGTGATGAATTATCGACGTAATTCGTAACTCGGCTGTGTGCGTGTGAGGCAGCACAGCGGCCTGAAGAGCTTTGCTCCAAGGAGAGCGCTAGTGTGTCGATATGCTAGCTCTGTGCTACGTTTTTCCCTTACTACCCCCGGAAAGACGCCTCTTGTCATCCTCTTCGACCGGCGTCGCGACGACGGCGCGCCGAGAAAGCCGCCGCCGCCAGAACGGCCGCGACCGCGCGGCGCCGAGCAGCGACACCTCCCTATCACTGGTCTCGTACCGCTCCCGCGCCTCCTGGGCGGTCAGCACGTAGCCCGTCGCGCGCCGGACCGCCGTCGCCGCGCGACCCCAGTGCACGTCCGCGAACTTGTGGCGCTGCGCCGCGACCTCGGTGCGCAGCACGGCCTCGGCCTCGTCGGACCACGCTGTCGAAGCCTCGGGGGGGCGGGCGCTCTCGTCAGGCGTCGCGAGCCCCGGTGGCGGCGGGGGGCTGCAGAGCCAGTCGTCGCCGAGGTCCTTGGTCATCTGGTCCTCAATACCATTACATGCCAGCCGCGTGGCGACGGCAGCGGCAGCCGTAGCCATGAGTTATCTTCGTCGGAGTGCTTCTTGCGTCCACTCGTGCGATTCGCGAGCAGTGGTGCCGGGCAGGGGCAGCCTTTTTTTGGTCTTTTTACCACCCAGCTGCTCGTCCCTCGCAAGGATTGTGGCGCGAGAAGGAAGCTATCCGAGCTTCCTGCTGAGCGACGATAGGGCCACGCTGGGTCCTCTTTAGGAGCCGGACGCTGCGCAATGAGCTAGCGGCCGGTAAGACACTAGAAAATGCGAAGGGTCACGTGCGGGAATCAGCCGCCGGTGCAGCCAGAAATAGCAATCAAGATGAGCGACGACTCACCCCAAGCACCGCCGCGGCGCAGCACGAGTGATACCGAGGGCAGCCCTCCACCCTCCCCAGTGGCCATGCCAGAGAGTAGCACCAGCCAGCCGGAAATGGCGACCGTCGACCTCGAGGCGGCGCCAACCACGACCGCCGCGCCGCCGACGCAGCCGTTGCCGCCGCCGCCGCGGCAGCCGTCGCCTCGGAGAACGGATCGTCAATCTATGGCCATCGACGCGCCGCCTCCAGAAAACGGAACTAGCCCGAGCCTGGCCTCTCCGCAAGCAGCCCCCGAGATGACCGTGGATCAGGACGAGGGCGACGTCTACGGCGGCTTCCGAAGGCGTTTTAAACTGAAAAAGTCGCGGTCCGCGGAGCCCTGGTCGACGACACGGAAGCCGCGCTTACCTGCAATAAAACGTAGAATCGCCTCGGCGTGGGCGCACAATTATTTTTGGTTGTTTCTCGTCGTACTCGCCGTAATCACATCCATTTCAGCTTTCGTCATGGACGAAACGGCCGCGAACCTGAGGAAAGGACTGGTCAATGGTGTGTTAAGAACAGGAGGGTCCCAGAAGGACTACGGTGTTATTCTATACATTTTCCTGCGAGTATGTATCACGTTAATCGCCGTCGAGCTCACGAAAAGAATCGCCCCAATTGCCGCGGAAGTGGCATTCCGAAGTCAAGTCGATCCTCGCGGGTTCTCGATACCGGGCTTCTTGGAACCGAGGACGTTAGTGGCCAAAGTGCTTGGCGTTGTGCTTTTATTGGGCGCGGGCCTACCCATCGGCAAGGAGGGGCCTTTCATCCATACCGCAGCTATTTTAGCCGAATTACTGATGCGCGTGCCCTTCTTCGCGAGGCACACCAACGAATTGTTCAGGAACCAGATGCTGTCCGCGGCGGCCGCTGTTGGTGTCTCTGCTGCGTTTGGCGCGCCCATCGGCGGCATTTTGTTTTCTATCGAGGCGACGGCGAACTATTACGCTACTTCTCATTACTGGGGCGCGTTCCTATGCGCGACGGTCGGGGCGTTCACCGCGGGAGTTGGCGTTCAAGTCCTACGGGGCGTTCTCGCCGCACTTTGATACGGTGTCCTATAAGCACTGGGAGGTCTGGATCTTCCTACTGTTATCAGCGGTGTGTGGCATCCTGGGAGCTTCTTCTTCGTGACATTATTTACAGCTTTCGTGGGGCTGCGGCGGCGGTGTGCCGCTCTGAAGATGAAGGGTTTATCCGCGATCCCGAAAATAGTTCTAGGCACGAACCTCGGCTTCTCGGCGCTGGTGGCTCTGACCAGTGGCCTCTTCGCGTGCTGGATCGGCGACTTCGCGCTGCTGGGGACGCGCGAGGTCATGGACGACCTCTTCTCGGAATTTCCGCTGCGCGAGGACGCGAACCCGAAACTGCACCAGCGGTCGAGGTGGGACGAGCGCGACGGTGGTGTTGGGGCTTCTCTATGTCTGTTCATTGTCTTCACGTTCTTCTTCTCGACGCTGTGTATTGGCCTTCCCGTGTCGAACGGCCTCGTGACGCCGTCGTTCGCGATCGGCGCCGGGATCGGAAGATTGGTGGGCGAAGCCTTGAGGACATTAACGACGTCCGTCACGGGAGAATGTCCGTTGTCCCCCGCCGGCGGCTACGCCATCGTCGGCGCCGCCGCGTTCAGCGTTTCTGTCACGGGCAAGCTGTCCATCGGCGTCGTCATCTCGGAGCTCACGGGCCAGTTGTCCTACTCGATACCCGTGCTGTTCGCGTGCGTCGTCGGGTTGGGCGCCGGTCAGTTAGTAGAAATTGACATCTACGCCATGATCGCCCGACTCAAAGCCCTGCCCCACTGGCCGGCGATCCATGCCGCGGCAAACTTCTCGAAGACAGTAAGCGATGTGGTCGAGTGCACAAAGGCCTACGAGGAGCCTTGTTTGGCTCTCGTGGACGACCACCCGCCGGCAAACGTCCAGGACACGCTGAACAGCGCGACGCACGTCGTGATTCCCGTGGTCCGGAACGGGGTCTTCGTCGGCGTCATGCGCGTCGCCGATCTAGCGAGTGCGATGGAAGGTGACTTTACCGCTGCTATTGATGATGCCTGGCCGCGGTGCGCGCCGTCGGCGACGCTGTCGCATTTGTGCTTCCTGTTCGACTTGCACCACAAGGACCGGGTCTTTGTTGTCTCTGGTGGTGGGCGGCTCGTGGGTCACGTGGACGCGTCGGAGGTTGGACAGGCTCTGGCCGCGAAGATGCCAGCACAAGAGACGTCTAATCCGATGCGCGACGCGTCGGCGGCGTACTGGCGGGGGCGGCGCGCGCAGCTCTCGGTGCAAGGTTCGGGGGCCGTTTAGTAATCTTCAAGTTTAGTTATTGACACAATACACTGTACACATCGCCGCGGCGACGGGCGTCGGCGCCTGGTCGCCGCCCGCACGCCGTCGCCGCGCTGGCGCCGTCGCCGCGACTCGGCTTTCGGGCTAGCCGCCGGCGAAGCACGGGGCCCCGCGCTCCGTTATTGTGAAATACGCGTCGACGGCCGCCGTCGGGATGGGGGGCACCGATTCCTGGCGCCGCGGCCGTCTCAATCGTCGCGCCGACGCCGGTAACTCCTTGGCCATGACACAGCCGAGCGAGAATAGCAGGAATAGTGTCCCAGTCGTCGGCGAAGGTGCTGCCCACACGAGCACGGCAAGCGCAAACCTTACTGCAAGCATAACGCGCCGAGGGGTCCAGCCGCGCTCCGGCGCACTGCTGCTGACACTTTCAACGCGCCGCGGGGGCACCGTGCGCAGGCGATTCATCGTCATGATGGGTGTGCAGCGTGTTGCAGCGTGCAGTGTGTACGAGGAATGTCTCGAAGCTGGAGGAACTGGCGTAAGTACGTTCGTTGGGCACTGTTCGTATGCTCTGCACAAGAGCAGCGCTCCTGGACAGCAGTTATTCGGCACTGCAAAAAAGAGGCATGTCAGTGTTTTTTGTAGCTCGTCCCAACGTGAGAGGCCGCCGCGGACGTGTCCCGTCAATCGGTTCGTAATGCTAATCAGGCTTATGATACTAATACATGATGATGCGGGGTCGCTCAGAGGCGTGCGGTGATGCGACCGCGCGCGACGAGCGCGCCTTCTTCAGCCGCCGGCGTAGAAATTCTGTTGCTCAACGGCGTTGTTCGCCTCATTCGTCGGTCTGGGCCACGTTACGGTTGACCGGCGTCGAGGTCGGCGGCGTCGCGAGACCGGCACCGCCATCGCGGCGACGATCGCAGATGACACACAAAGCAGCGCAGCGGGGTAGCTGTTGTGCGCGACGTCTACCGCGAGCAGCAGACATGAAAATCCAATGAAATACCCCACTATTTTGTCCATAAGGAGCGGTTTTTGTTTTGTATGGCTCATAGCTCGGGATAGGCGTAACCGCTCGGGCTGAACGCGCCGGAGGACGAACATTTATATAAATGGCGGCGGGTGTCGATAGGTCGCGTGATCTATACTTATTTATTTCGCGTCCGACAGGAGCCTGGCCATGTGCGGCAGGCTCCGAGCGCCTGCTGCGCTTTTTTTTCGACAAACCCATGCACGCAGCCATCTTGGAGGAAGGCCCGTGTACGTATTCTTAACGACGTAGCAAGCAGCCATGGCGTCGTAGTGGGTTTCGCGGAGCGTCGCGGCCGCCGTTGGCCGGCGGCGGTCGCACGCCCCCGTAGTCCGGCCATTGGTTCACACAGCGGCTTCTATGCTTCGGTTCCAGCGTGAGAGGCGTGCGTGGGTAAATTCGGGTGTAGCTCATCGAGCGGGTTTTCACTGGATTTTGCCTAGGCTTCCTGTCGCCGCGCGCGGGTCCACACGCCTGCGATCGAACCGCTCTGTGAACGCGCCAAATCCGCCAGCAAGAGATCTCGGCCTGAGGTCGCCCTGGTAATAAAAAACCAGCAAGGTTGAGATCCAGCCTCCGCGGACGCGAGGCCGCGCTAGACCCGCGGCGCGAGACACATAAGGCCCGCAAGAGCCCCGGAAGACTCATCCAAGACGGCGCTACGCGGCCGCCCGAGACGGAAACGACGCGCATCGACGCCTACCTCGCTACCGGATAAATATCACAAACCCGACGCCGCCGCGGTCAAGGACAGCCAAACGCCACCGCCGACGATGGAGATCAAGGTAGGCGAACCCACGACGCCGCCGCCGAACCTGCCGAGCCCGACGCCTTCCCGACGCCGACGAACGTGGTCTTACCGAGCTTCGCCGAGCGCGGCGAGGACGTGGACGTGGACGACGACGGCGTAAACGAGCCCCAGCGGCCGACGCCCGTCGGCGGCCAGTCGATCTGGAACCTCTTCAGTCCCGTGAAAGAAGAAACACCCGCCGAGAAGCGGCGGGACAGCGCCATGTCCATGGCGACGCCGGCCAACGACGACATGTCGCTCGCGTCGCCGGACAACAAGCCCGTCGCCGCGCGCCACGTGTCGGAGCCGCCCGACACGCCGAAGGAGCCGCGCGAGACCGAGGCGTCGAAGATGTCGTTCCTGAGCGTCTTCTCCTTTGGCGGCTCGCCGACGTCGCAAGACGCGCCGACGCCGACGCCCGTTCAGCCGGCGGCGGACGAGGTCGTCGAGATTAAGGTCGAGGCGCCGGCGCCCGAGCCCGCGGTGGAGGTCAAAACTGAGGAGCCGCAGCCCGCGCCGGCGAAGAAGGCGTGCTGCGTTGTTTGCTAGGCCGCTCCCCGCTGCTAAGTAGGTCATCGATCTCGAGAGGGAATGCACGTCACGTCGAGAGGCCCCGAGACGCGTCCACGATGCCGCGGCGATGGCGTCGGGGTGGCGTCCGCTGGACGACATCGACGCGGGACGCCGTCGCGGCGCCACTAGGGGCTCCAATGTAACTACAAACTCTTACGCGACCTTCCGCTCGTCTTCCCGGTCGTGGCCCAGGATCCGCCCGAAACAAAACAACCCGGCAAGCGCGTCGTTCGCCGCGTACCGGATCATCGCCGGCGTGTACGTCCGCTGGCCCCAGGAAGCCGTCGACTGGTGTTTTGATAGTCGTCGACCACCGAGTGAGGCCACTAAGCCCCGCAGGCCTCGTCGTGTCAGCGAGGGAAACCTCGCTTCTGCTAAAGGAGCCAGATCAACAAGCCCACGAACAGTCAAGCCGGGCGCGTGCCTCGATAACGCATTCGTGTCCTCGGATAACGCCACGCCTACTTTCAGCACGCCCGGGTCCTCCAACAGGTCCTGTAAAGAAGCCGGTATATGCCTCATGTTCTTCAGCAGAAACAGCACGACGAGGTCGTGACTGGCCAGCTGCAGGCAGGCCACGGGCTGCTCGGGCTGGCCTAGTCGGAAGGTCGGCGTCCGCTCCGTGTCGAAGCCGAGGCAGTGGAGCTCCTTGCCGTGGAGCGTGAGGGACGAGTCGCCACTTTGTAACGCTTTCCGTAATCTTTTGACGCCGAGGTCGAAGCCCGTCTCGGAAGCACAAAGTAGAACCTCCGCGTCCTCGGCGGCGTCGAAGCGCGGCAAGTTTTTTATGTGCTCTTTGTCGACGTCCGTGATTGAGGCGTCCGGCGGCAGGAGTTCGGAGAGCGTCGGTCTCTGGTCAAAACCGTTCAAGAGGCTCTTCTGGAGCTGCCGGATGCCATTGACGAAGCCGATCCTGCCTCTCGGTAATGTTTTACTGGTCAAATGCGGGGGCTTCGGCGAGGAGTACGCTCTAGCTTGCTGCGGTTGCTTTCGCGCGGCGACGACGAAGGTGCGCTGCTGCGTCCTCCGGGGCGCGCGCCTGGCCGCGGCGCGGAGCAACATGAGGGGCGCGGGCGGCCCTCGACGTGAGCCAGAGCCAGTGGCTGTCACGCGAGGCTCTCCCCTCCCTGCTACTTCAGGGACCACAGTTCGGCACGCGCAGCAAAGGTGCGATCAAAGGGGATGTGTACAAGGCGTGCAACAGCTCAATTGGGTCGGGCGGCCGCTACGCTGGCTTGCACCGCGACGTATGCGTTAGCTAGCGGCGTATAAACACACTAGCAAAACCTCGCGCTCAGATTGATAAAAGGGGCCTCGGGAGTCGTGCGACTGATCTGGAGGGGCCTTTGGATTGATGGCGCTGGACTCATTGCCAAGCATAATCCACAGCCTCGTGATTGGCAGCCTCGCCTGCCCTCGGGACGTGCGTGAGGGACGTCTCACGCCTCTCGCGTCAAGCGCTGATAGGTAGGCGTTAGTCCTCGCGCGAAACCGCGGGCCGCCGGGCGCGAGGAGGCGAGAAAACTCGACCAGAGAGCATTCACACCAAAACCACGATGGCTGAGACCGCGGCGCGGCACGTCAACACCATGGAGGCCCACCACGCCCCCAACTGGTCGCGCAAGCAGCACGTCGACGGCGCGCACGACAAGCCGAGCGCCACGTCCGGGAGCCACGGCCGGCGGCCGCACAACGCGACGAAGCCGAAGACGAAGCACGCGCCCATCGACGGCGAAGCCTGGTCCCACGCCGACGCGCGGGCGGCGCGGCTGGGTAGGACCGAATCACTGAGCGGCTATCTGTTCGGTTCAGCGTTTTCAGCGCCCGAACGGCAGCGCCCGGCCGAAGAGAATAGAAGATTGTGGCCCGAAGAACACGACGAGGACGCGGCGACCTACTTCACGCCCTTCGACGAAGGTAGAAGTGGTGTGAGACCGGACGGCCCCGAGACGACGTCCACGGGCGAGAACAAATTCCACCTAGAATTTCAGGGCAACCACGAGCCCCACGACGGCGAGTGCGAAGCGGTAAGGTTGCCCGGTGAAGACCACCGGCCCATCGACGAGGACGAGCCGTTGTACGCCGGAAATGTTAGATTAGCAGAAGTATTAGGAGAGCGAAAGGAGTCCTTCGACCTCACACCGCGCTTCTACGGCCCCGACGAGGCTCGAGCTCATGTTTTGGAGCGGGACGAGCCGCAGCCCGAGTTCGACGTTGCTGGACATGTGCGCCTCAAACCAGCTCTACACGAGGAGACGCCGGACCTATTAGCGCTGGTTGGTCCGGGTTGAACGGGGGGAGGGCCTGAAATTAAGGATGGACCATTTGGACGCGATTGACGACGAAGTGGCCGCGATCTATGCGGAGCCGGCCGTCGTGGCCAAAGTCCCTAGCCGTTTCGTCGACAGCTCCTCGACTAAGCCTTCGCTGATTAGTTTGTCGAGATCGTCGTCCTCCTCGAAGTCCTCTCCGTTTTTCTTGTAGTACACACGCATCTTGTGGCTCCGGTCGTGGCGGATGTAGTGCCCGAGGAACGACAGGCCCAGCGAGAACACCACCATGCCACCGAGGATCCAGCAGAAGTTGTAGACTCGGGCCAGGATCTTCTTGTTCATGCGCTCCGACGTGAGATGATAGTCGTACTCACACTGCGGCTCGCAAACTGGTGTGCCCGTCGGTGTGATTGACGGAGCCATTGTCAGCGTCGGCGCGAACGTCTGCGCGACAGTCGGGCTGAGCGACGGGCTGAGCGTCGAGTTCCGGACCGGCTGCGCCGAGACGCCGCCGCGCAGTGCGAGGGCCGCCGCGAGAGCCGCCGCGAGGACGTGCATAGCGCTGGCTGAGCCTGGCACCTTGGGATTTCAGTAAACCTCGTCTCCCAGTTCGTGGAAAGCCGGTGCACAGGAGCAGGCCGTGTCGTGCTAGATCACGGACTCCCGTAGAACAAATTTACTAAGGAGGAAAAACGCGGAGCGTCGGGGAAAGCTACGAATGTGGCTGGAAAACCCGTGTCGACTACTCCGGCCCCGCGACCCGCCCCGGGAGACCCGCTCATAACACAACACACTTACCAAGGCGCTTGCTCCAGTGCGGATCGTCTTCGCCGGCGGCGTGGCGACGGGCTTCGTGGCGGGGCGATTGACGGCGCGCGGCAGGGGCTTACCGTTTCTTCTTCCCCCGAAGCTTCGCAAACGCTTTCGATTTCTTCTTGGCAGTCTTCTTCTGGCCCCGTAAATTTTTGACGGACTGGTGCGACGCCGCCGCCTTCTTCGACGGATTGTCCAGCGCCTCCAGCGCCAACAGATCGGGATCGTCCTCCTCAATTTTCTTCTTGCGCGCTTTCTTGTGCCGCCGTTCATCTTCCGCAAATTCACTCCAGTCCTCGAGGATCTGGTCGTGCTGCCCTTTTCTTTTCCGCGGCTCGTCTTTCCTCTTACGTACCGGAGGAGGCGCCGCCGACGCAGCGAGCTTCTTCTCCTCCCTAACAACTTTCTCGGCCGCCACCCTTTTCAGGCGCGCCGCTTCCCGTTTTTGATCAGCATATTTTATGGTACCGGTCTTGACGTCGCGCCGCTCAAAGGCAAAGGCCGTCATCCAGTCCTTGCCCCTCTTCCCAGCAGCCTTGGCTCGTTTCCGCAATTCCGGCATGTCCGGCAGCTTCAGCAGAGCGTAGAGCCGCGCCGTCGAGCCTGTGCGTGAACGACAGCGTCGCGACACGGCCACGGCTCTCGCGTGATCATGAAGACGGCGTCGAGGCGGCGCGGCGCGCCGTCGACGCAACTGAAAAGTTCAGAACGGACGCTGACTCACTGACCGACGTCTAGCTTCTCCCACCGAAAGATGTACGGCAGCCGGTGCTCCAAGTACGCTCGCACATGACTAGTGAAGGCGATCGTGCCCTTCTCGAGGATGGCTCGATCTTTGATGCACGCTTCTTCCAGAGATGTTCTCAACTCATCAGCACCTGTCACCTCAACTTCTACAGACGTAGTAGCGGCCCCCCGCAGTCTCAACAACTCCGGGTACGCGTCCTCGTGGGGCTCTAGTAGTAAAACCGCCCTGCCACTACGACCAGCCCGCGCCGTCCGCCCCGCGCGATGGACAAAAGTGTCGGGTTTTTGCGGCGCGTCGACTTGGATCACGAGGTCGACGTCGTCCACGTCGAGGCCCCGCGCCGCGACGTCCGTGCACAGCAGCGCGACCCTCTCGGAAGTACATTCGCGGAACTGGGCCCAGACGGCCCTCCTCTTTTTTGGCGCCATTTTCCCGTGCAACGCGTTTATGATAGGGAGGCCCCGTTCCGCCACGTTCGCGGCTTTGAGAGCCCTTCCAAAAAAGTCTACGGCGGCGCAGGAGTCGAAGAACACTAACGACTTCCTCGCTGTTTTGAGTAAGTCCAGGGCACATCGTAGCTTGTCCTCGGCGCGACAAATGACGTGCTGCGAAACTAATTCTGTGGGCGTCTTGCCCGTCTCAGATCCAGAGTTGACCTTGACCGAGACAGAAGCGGGGTTCCTCAATCCCGCCCTCGCCAAGTCGCGGACTGCTCGCGTTTGCGTTGCCGAGAAGAGACACGTCCTTCTTTGTCGAGGTAAGCGTTTCATGATGCGATCGATCTGTAAGGCAAACCCCAGCTCTAACAAGACATCAGCCTCATCTAGAATGAGTAATTCAACACCGGAAACGTCTAGGATTGCTCTTGACAGTAAGTCATCAAGTCTACCGGGCGTCGCTATTAGTATATCGCATCGTTCCGGCGCCTCCACTGTTGAACCGCCCGTGATCAACTCGCTGTTGAGTGAATGCGCTTTGCACAGCGTGGCGAAGACTCGGGAGGTTTGAGCCGCGAGCTCCCTTGTTGGAGAAACGCAGACAACACGAATAGGTCCTCTCTCCAGACGCGCAGTAGCCTCGACCGCCGCGACGGCGAACGCAATCGTCTTGCCCGATCCGGTCACTGCTTCGGCGACGACGTCCTTCTGCGTCAAGAGGAGAGGTAATGAGGCGGCCTGGACCGGCGTCATTGTTGAAAAGTGGAAGTCATCTCGTAGACAGGCTAACGTTGCTTGACTGAGCGTCGGGCGGAGGGCGGCGAAGGACTGCTGCGCCATTTTGTCCGTCCTTCGCTGCGGCGGCGTTTGAGGCTGGGTGTAGCAAGTGCAGCCTAAGCAGCCACGCTCGCGTTATTGCCACAAACCGGAGCAGCGCTCGGTGACGGCGTGGGTGTAGCCTGAAGCGATTCTGCGGCAGCCAGAGGCGTCCACGCACGCGTATCGCCCACTGAACACAGAGTCGGAGAGCTTCCTAGTGTGTTACATTCGCTAGTTCCGACCTCGGCGCCTCTTTTTTTTGGCTCTGATCGCTGGCCCAGCGGTCGTCCAGGCGGCTAAAAGCCTATTATTTGTGCCCACGCGTATCCCAGCTAGCTGCGCGCGCTGCACATTTGCCCGACGCCCACCAATCGAGCACCAGAGAGGCTGCTCTCAGCCTGCTCCGATTTGCAAAATCGGGGCGAACGAATCATCGGAGGCAAGTGCTACGCCTGAAGAAAGCACAGCCATGGTCAAATGGGTCGTAGGAGATTCGGTCGACTACGAGGTGAACGGCACCTGGTACCCGGGCTACATCGCGCGCAGCGACTCGAAGAAGCTGTACTTCAAGTACGAAGCGTCGAAGTTCAAGAGTTACGAGGAGCCCATCGACAAGGCGAGCCGCGACGATCTGGCGCGGCTCCGCGCGGGATCGGGCAGCGGGCCCCCGGCCGCCGCCAAAAAGAAGAAGCCGGCGGCCAAGAAGTCGTACGAGCTCGGCGTCCGTGGCGCGATTGTCGTCGCATCGATGGCGTCGACCGGTCCCCGACGCAGGCCCGCGAAGAAGCCGGCGCGCAAGCCCGCAGCCAAATCTCCGGTGAAAAAGAAGACCGTCGCGAAACCCGCGGCCCGGAAACCCGCGGCTAAGCCCGCCGCCAAGAAGTCGTGCGAGCCCGGCGTCCACCGCCGCGCCGTCGCCGCGGCGCCACGCGAAACCCCGGCGCAGGCCCGCGAAGAAACCGACCGCCAAGAAGTCGCCCGCCAAGAGGAAGTCGCCCGCCCGCAAGAAAAAGAAGTAGCAGTCTTAAGGACAGTATATTTACTCGCGAAGACTACGTGAAATTGAACCTGTGCGGAAATCAACCAGTGAGTCCCAATCGCGTTGCAATTGATTTCTAAACGCAGCACGCGACCACCCGGTAGTGATGATCTTCTCCTGCGTCGGCGACGGCACGCCGCGGTGCGTGAACGTCCAATCGGCCGGCCAAATCAGAGTCAAGCCCTTCTTCGGCTGCACGATCAGGTTCTGGTGGCAGAACTCCGTCCCACCTGCGCGGGAACGACGCAGTCGCGACGCCATCGACGCGACCGCGTGCTCTCCGACATGCCGCGACGGCCCCGACGTCTTCCAGAGACTCAAAATCCGAAAAGCGACCACTCACTTCATCGGAAGATGGAGACGATTCATGAAGATGGCGCAAGGGCCAATGTCCACGTCACGTTCAAGATTCAGTGAAGACGCCGCGTCGGCACCGGCATCAGTGACATCATTTAGATAGGTCATGAACACCAAATGACGACTGCCTTCGGGTTCGCCCCGGCCCGTGCGCTCGGTGTGAAACGTCTTGTAGCCCCCTGAAGGCGGATACAGTTGGACGTTCGTCCGTCCCGTGATGGAGAACGCTCCATAAGCCCCGGCATACGGGTAGTCCTCGAGATAAAGACCCATGGCCGCTTTGAGTGAGAGCAGATACCTTCTCCAAGCAATAGAGGGATCGTTCGCGGGAAAGGACATCTCCAGCGAGTCCTTCACGGACGTGTCGACGACGGGCTCGCCGTTCGCCGCGTTCGAGACCATGCCTCGGAGCTGGGGCCTCCCATGAAACTCCTTCACGAGGTCGTCGGCTACCGATTCGTCCTCTATGAGGAAGGCTCCCGTGAACTGCGGTTTTATGCCATCAGCGTTGAGGACTTCGAACCTCGAGACGGGAGGGACGCCGTCCAGGCCCGGCGGCAGGGGCTCCAGGGGCTTCGGGGCCTTCGGGGCCTTCTTGGTTTTTTTCTTCGGCTTGGTTGCCGCGAAGCCGCCCTTGGCGAGGCCGGTTGCGGGCCGGAGCAGGAGTGCTGTCAAGAGCCACCGTGTGATCATCTCGGATGGTACGCGGTCGCGTCGATGGCGTGAGCTGGCGCCGCTTCGCGTCGGGCGGCGCGTCCGAAAGAGCCTGGTATTTGAGGAGAGTGAACTCGGCTGCCGCGTGGATCGGTGCGCAGCAAGGACCCGTCGAAAGGTGGGTTGAAATGTCTCTTTATGCTGGTCAGCCTTTAGCTATAGCACTTGTGCGTTGCGCTAGTGCGGTTGCTGTTGTACGTCTGGCTTCCTAGTGGCCTTACGCCGCTAGCAAGCTGCCAGCTCGGCGCGCGTGCACGCTTGTTACAGCATATATACGCACAGTAGAATTTCGATAGTGCTGCATTGCAGCGCACCAAGCTGCACAAGCATCAACAACTCGGGTGCTTGACCACAGGGCTCAACACAGCACTCTGCCAGACTGCTCTCACAAGACTGCAACAATCATGAGCGACCGCGAGACCCGGATGATGGCGCGGATAAGGCGCGAGGACGAGGCGCGGCGGGCACGGCGGGACCAGATTACAACCTACGGCCTCGTCGCTGTTATTGTGACGTTCGGCGGCGCCAGGTACGCGGGCCACCGGAGCATCGAGCGGGCGTGCCTGGCGCTCCTCGGCGCGTTCGGGCTCTACGCCGTCGGCGTCTGCGGCGGCGTCTTCTATCCACGAATATCGCGTCGACGGCGCGGAGGCCGAGATCGCGTCGATGGCGTGGACGCGGGACGCTCGGCGCCGTCGCCGCGGCGCGAGAGTACCACGCGCAGGTCGCGCTCGCGGCCATGAGCGCCTACTCCGAGTCCATCATGCAGCTGCCCGAGCCCGATTCGGACGACGAGGACCACGACCACAGCCATTTTCATGCGGGGAGTATTAGTAGTTCCGACTCGGAAGAGGATAAAGACAAATAAACTTAGACACAACAGTCATTTCTCGAGCGCCCGTATACGCGCCCTCAACAGCTCTAGTTCAACATCCGCCGACGGTTTCGAGAGGACCGGGAGCCTTCTACTCGCAGAAGAGTCGTAGACCGGCGAAGAAAAGCGCCCCGGATCACTTTCAACCACCCTCCACACACTCACGGCGTCGTCTCCACACCTCTCCGCATCCGAGTCCCTCAGAAAGTTCCCGAAGAACCGCGAATACACGTGTTCTTTGAGCAACGCCAGTAATGATTCAGTGAACTCGAAGGACGCCGGCGCGCCCCGCCGCAGCGACTGCACGCACTCCAGGAACTGGTCGAAGACCGGACCGGCTTCGCCCTCGCCCTTCGATCCACTTCTCATTGCGAAGGGGTGGCCGAAGGCGCAGAAGTCCTTTTCTATGAGCACGGCGAAGCCTTTTATTGTTCGAAAGTAGGGATCCACTATTATTTGAGCCAAAGCACACACTTGCGGCGTGCGGTCCCAGCCGTCGCTACAGTGCACAAAACAAGGATCGCCTCTGTCCAAATGATCCGCGACGACCTTCGCTGCACTAATTAGTGCTTGGACGTAGACGGGCCAGCGCGATTCGTGCAACGCGCGGTAGTAGTCCTCCAAGGTCGAAGCTTCTGACAACCGTTTCTTGGCGTTGCGAATGACGTGGAAGTTCTCCAGATCCAGAAACTCGAGCGTCGCGGCCCTCGAACCACCTAATTTGGAGGTAGTCTCGTGGCCCCGGCCGGCCAATTGGTTCGCCTTGGCCGCTACAATAGAACGACAGTCGCAGATGCGCAAGATCGGCGCCGTCGTGGATTTGTACGGCGAACTATTCGCAAAACCTTCCTCATCATCAAAAGCCGTCGGGTCGTCCAAGCGCGCCGCGACGGCGCCGCGGCTCCGCGCGGCGGCCGCGCGCACATGGAGGAGAGCGGCGTCATCCACATGAGCGCCCGTGATGCCGGACTTTGGTTGGGATGCTCGTATTAAGGCCGCACCACTAGCTCGATCGTACCAGGTCAAGACAGGTACGCGCCGCTTGGACCGCCATCTGGACCCTTCCTTGAGTCGGGCGTCGCTCAACGCCGCCGGCACGATGAGCAGAGGAGGATACGTAGCACAAAGGTCATAACTCGAATTCGCTTGCGTAAAGCGCCAGCGCGCGTCGGTGGCCACGCCCTGCCTGGCGAACTCTGCTCCTAGGTCGACGTCGGCGCCGCTTTGTGACGGCGCCCGCTCCTTCTGAGGTTCGATGAAGCGCTTCAGCCGATTCCGTCTCAATGCGCGGTCGTCGAGATCATTCAGGCCGAGCCTCGAGAGCAGCTCCGTGTCCTCATCTTCATCGTCATTATCGTCGTGATCCGCCGTCACAACCTGTGTGAAAATCAACCAGTGAGCTAGGTTACTACGGAGACAACATCGCATCGATGGCGTGGGGCGTCCAAAATTTGATTTCCACGCAGATCACAACAGCCTCCGGCCTCGCATAGAAGCGGTCCTCGCCGACGCGCCACTGCCACTCGGAGCGGCACCAGCTCCAGTCGCGATTGGTGGCGCTGCCGACGAGAACGTTATTGATTTATAGGACCGCGTCGTCAGCACCAGCACCAACGCGTCGTCGCGCTGGACGACCTCCACATTTAAGATGGACGCGTGCGGCACACTAATAACATCTAACGTATGAGCCACGTGCAAAAAACGGTGCGACGTGACTATGAGGCACCCTCTGTCCACGTCGGCAAAGGCGTCCAGAGCTTGTTCTGACGCGGGCACTATGGTACCATTAATGTGCTCAAAACAGGCGTCGTGCACCGTGGTCCCGGGCGGGTACAACTCTGATAAAGCCACGGGCCACATGTGTTTCGACGTTGAGGTGGTATCGTCGCGACTTGTAGAGGTTTCTTCGCCGAGGACCGCGTCGCTTTGACCAGTACGGTGCCCTTAACACCACCGTCGCGCAGCAACTGGATATGTCGTTGGCCTTCTTCGAGGAAGACGCGACCTCTTCCCACGACGTCGTCCCTCACTGCCGACGACTTGGACTTATCACGAGCCGTAACAATGACGTAGGCGCCCGCGACGCGCGTTGATGATGGCAATGTCATACTGAACGAATTCCCGTCGCTGAGCACGCGGCCGTCGGGCGCCCGTACTTCCAGAGCTATGTTTCTGATACCGTCGGCGGCCACATCCATCAATTCAGCATCATACGCTACATCATCGTCGGCGTGATGTGATGGAGGCGGCGGCGTCGCGCTCCGGCCGCGGCCGAGCCGCGCCCAGCAGTCGTCGCAGACGCGCTCCGATTCATTTGTAGTGGTGGTGAGCATCGAGGCGGCCGTGGCCAGCGTCGTCTTGGCCAGCTGGGTCCCTACATTTCGTATTGAGGACGAGGGCCGCTGGATGCTCTCCAAACGCATGCTCCGGCTCGAGCAGGCGCCGCAGACCAAGCGCGCGCAGCTCCGGCAGTGGTGCCTCCGGTTCGTAAAGCTAAAAGCCTGGTGGCAGAGCAGGCAGTGCTGGCTCGCGCCGTCGTCCATCCAGGGTCTCGCGGCCATTCTTTGCGCGGCGGCGTGTTCCGACACGGCCTTGCACCTCCTGATGGGCTTGAGGTCTCTCTGCTGCTCTGCGAGTTGTCTGCGGCCCCTCGGCCCGAAGCGGTTGAAGCAGCGCAAGCGTGGCGATTGGGTCACTAAGTGTAGCTCCTCTACAATACAAAGGCTGTCCTGGGGCACAGCTTTTGGCTTTTTTGTTGCGGCAGGGAGTGCTGGCTAGTGTGTCTTACATGCCGCTAGCAGCTCGGCCAAAAGCGCGCATTTGTTGACGAGGCGTCACACCGGTTGGCGCAGCAGTGCTCCGACCGCGGCTGAACAGCCTACGAGCGAAATCGGCGACGCCTAAGGGCCTGGTGCAGCGTAGCGCCTTGCACACTTCTTGGGTGGGTCATATCGGCGCGCTGCTGCAGAGCCAAGCACTGGCGTGCGGCGCAAAAACTAGGCGTAGGAGCTCACCGCATCAACCACCAAATGAATAGCGACTCGGAAGAAGAAGCAGCAGGGGTACTTCCAGAGGCGATCGGAGAGGCCGCCAACGAAGGAGACTTCGAACGGGTCAAGGCTTGGCTAGACGGCGGTAGCGAGTTGGCTCCGCGTTCTGTTAACGACCTCGACGAGGACGGCTGGTCGCTTCTCTTGTGGGCTTCGGGCGGTTACGGCGATGTGCTCACTGAAGACCACGTCAGGATTGCCCGCTACCTAGTCTCACGGGGAGCCCGCCTCGACGTTGCGAGTCGTGTCTCGGGATCCACAGCGCTGCATTTTGCTAGTTCATCGCGGGGTGCCTCCCCAGAGTATGTATCTGTGCTCGTCGCCGCTGGCGCGCAGGTAAATGCAGAAGATAATGATGAGGTGAGACCGCTTGGTAGAATTATATCGGACACGGTTCCTAGTCAAATGCACCATGTAGAGATCGTAAAGATACTTCTCAGATCAGGCGCAACGCTGGATTCTGCCTGTGGCGCGTATCATTCCTTCGACGACGCTTTGCGGGATTGTCGAAGACGGGATCCTACGCGCTATGGCGAGCACACCACTGCAATCGAAGAACTAGTGGCAAGTGTGCGCCAGCATGGCTCCTGGAAGGCCCATTGTCGCGCCGGACATCGGCAAATCCTCCGGATCAGGTCCCTCGTCGCGCACGGCCGCGCCAAGCTTCCTCGCACGCGCCGGAGGCCGCGCGGTCACGACGCGCGGCAGCAGCTCGCCCTCGAGTTCGTCCTTCGCCAGGGCGACAATGGTATTGTGTGGAACATCCTCTCCTACTGGCGGGAGACCGGGTAAGATGTAAAAACGAACCCCACTTATATCAAGAAGGGGAGAGACCTAGGCGTAGGCCCCGGACATGATGACGTCGTCGATCTTCAGAATCATCTTGACGACCTGCGTCGCGAGCTGGACCTGCTGCTGCTTCCCGATCAGCGTCTCGAAGACCTTCTGGCGCTTCATGTCGTTCGTGCCCTGTTGCAAGCAGTCGACGCCGAGGAACGGGCAGTTTTGTGCCACCTGAGCCGCTTTGACCGCGGTGAGCTCGGCGATCGGCGACAAACCACTGTTCTCGGCGAGGGCCATGGGCACGTCGTCCAGCGCGTCGGCGAAGGCCCGGATGGCGTACTGCTCGGGACCCGTCGCCGCGTCGGCGGCTTTGCTGACAGCCACACTACACGCGATCTCGGCCGCCCCTCCACCGTACACAATTCTATTATGCTCACCAAGTTCCGCACGACGCACATGGCGTCATGTAACGACCGTTTCGCCTCCTCCACGATCATCTTGTTGCCGCCTCTCACCAGTACTGTGACCGCTTCTGAGGACGCGCAATCTTCGATCACCAGCATCCTTTCTTTGGTCGTGCCGAAGGACACCTCCCTCACGACTCCGGCCCGGCCTAGTTTGGACGCATCGAGCTCCGAGAATCTAGGGACGATGCGGCCACCGGTCGCGATCGCAATGAGTTCGAGCTCGACGCCGCCGACCCATCTCACCGCGGGCAGCTCCGCCTGCAACAGCAAATGGTTCGCCTCGTCGTCGAAGCCCCACTGGCAGATCACGAGGTTCGCCCCGCAGGCCTTGCACTGCTCGACCATGTCCCCGAAGTAGGCCTGCTCCCGCTGAAAAGCTTGTCGTAGTCCTCCTTCGAACTGATGTCGAGCTTGTGCTTCGTCTTGGGTTTTGGGGGTTCAAACGGACACGTGAGGATGCACATCTTCACGTCCCGGATTTCCTTGGGCATCTGGGGGTGGCTCATGTCCTTGTCGATGACGATGCCCTTGATCAGCTCCGTCTCCTCCAGCCGCCCGCCGGGCTTGCCCTCCATCTTGATCAGGTCGAAATTCACGTCCGTGTGGTCGCCCACCGTCTGCGCGACACTTAACACGGCGTCGACCTGCGTTGTGGAAGCGACGCGTCTCGTTTCCACCCAAACTCGAACAGCACGCTCTGCGAGGCCCGCGACGCCGTCGACGCGACGCGGCCGCGCCGTCGCCGCCACGTTGAAGTGTCAGACACGGAAACGCGTACGGCGATCTGCGCCATCTTCCTCTTGTGCACGTTGATGATCTTCGACGAGAGCGTGGTCGACGCCGTCTCGACCAGTACTTTATCATCCACCTTCTTCTCGAAGTGCACCGTGTCCGCGATCTTCTCGAGGGTTTCTAGCGAGACCTGGCAGGCCGCTTCGAAGCCTTCCGCCACTCGCACGGGATGCAATCCGCGATCGAGCAACTTCTCGGCCTGTTCGAGCAAAGCACCAGCTAACACGACAACGCCCGTCGTCCCGTCGCCGATCTCGTCGTCTTGGGACTGCGACAACTCCACAAGTAATCTCGCGACCTGGTGCTCGACCGCCATCTTATCTAAGATGGTCGCGCCGTCGTTCGTGATCGTCACGTCGCCGTCGGGCGAGACCATCATCTTGTCCATCCCTTTTGGGCCTAATGAGGTTCGCAGCAAGCCGGAGACCGAGCGCGCGGCCATGATGTTGTGTTTCTGGGCCTGCAGGCCCTTGATGCGACTCTTGGCCTGCTGCTCCTTCAGGATGATGAAGGGCCGGCCGTACTCGTCGAAGACCATGGACATGGTGGCTGCCTAGGTGCCGCGCAGCGGTCTTTCTCTTTGCAAGGTTTTATTTGCGCGCGGCTAAACGCGACGACGGCGTGCAGCGAGGACTTCTCGACGCGCGCAGCGCTGCCGGAGGGTTCGATTGCTGGCTTGCCAACGTTCGGTGGCAGCGCTAGCAATCGAGCGCGGCCGTGTACGGGCTGCCTCGCGGTCGTCCTCTTTACAAGCTAGTATGCATACCGCTACGAAATCTGCGATCCTTCATAGAAGTCGTCTCCAGCAAGACAATAGAGACCTCCGACGCTGGCTTGACCCTTCCTTTCTGCCGCGCCAGCTTTTTGTTTCTTGCAGCTTGGTGGCTGGCTTGGCTGATGCTCACGCACGCGCACGGCCGGCATCGTCACACGACAAAGGGTGCAGGCTGCGGCCAGCAAGCCTGGTGAACGCTCGACGAGGCTTCGCGCTCTATTGCATCCGTGCGTTCGATTAGCACCTTACTGCCAGCTGTGGCAGCATTGATGTGGTCTAAACTCCAGCCGTCCGTAAAGAGACTCTGGCTCGGCGCCGGCGGGTTATTCATCGCGGGCAACCTCTTCAAATATTATACTTGGGTCATTGCGCACGACGCTGTCAGCAAGGTCGAGCAGGAGGCGCACGAGGACGCGAGCCGGCAACTGCGCGAAGCAAGAGACTCGGCCCAGAAGTACGCGCTGCCGCCGCTGAAAAAGTAATGACCACTGCAGCGCGTCTCGCGCGCCTCGGCCTCCGCCTCGGGCCCCTGGGCGCGCCGACGCTCGTCGCGAGTTTCGCGCCGCCGCGCGGCCGGAGCGCTCGTGCTCATCCTGCACGGTAGGACGCTTCGAACCAACGGCTGATCTTCCAGAACCACTCCGAGGGGCCCGACGCGACGCTGTTACCGAGTCGCTCGTCGAAGCCGGCAAAGGCGCCGAGGTGTTTCTGGACGCCTTCGGCGACCGCCTCGAGAGGTGCAGCTTCCGGCGGTCGCCGCTGCCCGCTGCGCTCGGGCGAGGGAAGCGCTTCAGCCGTCTTAGCGGACCGCGGCCTGGAGGTTCCCGAGATCGCGGTCGACGAGGCGCTCGTCGAGATCGACCACGCGAGCTGGCACGGCAAGACCGTCGACGACCTCTCGGGCGCGGACCGCGCCTCCGCCGCCGCGCATCGGGCTGGCGACGTGCTTGCGAAGCCTCCCGACGGCGAGTCGCAGCTCGACGTGCTCGAGAGGGCGGCCGCTTGGGTCCATGGGCTCGACGCGCCCGACCGCGTCGTCGTCGCGTTCGGCCACGGGACGATGCAGAACGCGATCGAGGTGGTGCTCCGGACGTACGGATCGCGGCCGCCGGCCGAGGTCTTTACGCGCGTGCCGGGCAAGTCCCATCTCAAGCGCGGGTTCCCGCACGTCGTGTTCGACGCTGACGGTGGGGCGCTGGGTCCGCTCGGGTAGCGTCGCTCGCGTGTTTATATGTTTTAAGTAAGAAGTTCCTAATCGCGCGTCGATGGCGTACTGGTGGCGAGAAAATATCACGCACGCTGTTAGATGTTACGGTGCTAGGACTAGTAAAACCTAAGCTTACCCTAGCGCATAGCCCCTCTAGCCCGGCTGCATGCGATCGCGCAGTAAAGTAGGGTGCACTCGCCCCACGCATTGGCATTCGTCGCCCATTATTGCGGGCGGGCACACACGCATACCATAGACCCAACTGCTGGGTCTTGTGGCACGGTTCGTGCAACACTGCTGCTAATTGCACTGCTGCTAAAATTGCACAGCACAAACTCACACATCAAACGCAAGCATGCAGCGCTTCCGAGCGGCCCAGAATACGCTGGTGCTCTGCGCCTCCACGTTGGCCCTGGCCCCCAAGACCGTGATCCTCGTGAGACATGGAGCAGTGAACCGCCGGCCGCAGGATTAACCCCAGACGGCCTTTATGGAGGTGATGTGGATGTACCGCTGAGCGAACGAGGCGAGGCCGAGGCGCGAGCGGCCGCACAGTTCGTCGCCGATACCTTCGGCAGCAAGGTGACCTCCGTTTTTGCGTCGCCGATGAAGCGCGCCATGTACGGCGCCGAGCGCACCGTCGAAGCCCTCGGCAAATCCATGAGTGTAGAAGCGAGGGAGGCCTTCCGCGAAGTTAGGAGGGGCGACTGGGTCGACAAGAGCATCGACCAAGTCAGCAAGGAGTACCCGGGCGAGGACATGCAACGGTTTTTAGATGATTACGACTTCAACCCCGCGGGCGGCGGCGAGTCCGTCAATGAAGTGCAAGCTCGGGCGAAGAAGTGCCTGCTGGAGGACGTGTTACCTTCTATTAACGAGGGAGAGTGCGCCGTCGTCGTGTCGCACCTCTTCATCACGCGGTCGCTGCTGTCGTTCGCGGAGCCGAGCACGCCCGTCGCGGAAATCTCCGTGCCGACGGCGAGCGTGTCCACTTTGGAATTTACCGGAGACGACGTGTCCATCGACCTGCGGGGCGTCAAGCCGGAGCTCAGCGCGGAGGACGACGCGCGGCTCGCGCCGGGGTCCGCGGAGACCTAGATTTAACAACACTAGCTTAGTATGTATGCGGGTGAGACGCGGTCCCGGGGCCGCCGTCGCGTCGATGGCGTGGAAGAGCGGACGCGATCACGGGGGTGTCCAGGACGCGTCCTCCTTGAGGAGCGCTATCCCGGCGACGACGGGCCCCGGTGAAAGCTTGCACTCAATTGACGGGATGCCATTCTGCAGGCGCCGGTGCTTCTGCCCGGCGGTGATTGCGTGGGCGACACACGTGTCGACGTCGTCGCCGCTGAGGCAGAAATGGAGCGCGCGCGCGAGTTGCGGCGTGGCCTTACAATCAATTGACGCGCCGTCGTCGCCGCGCAAGCGCAAGATCAGCGGCGCGTCGCCATTCAGGACCATCATCAGCAGCCGGCCCACGGCTTGATCCGACTCGCCCCGCCCGATGCGCGGCTGCGCGACGCTGATCGCGGCCCGCGTCCAGACGCTTTTCGGACTTTGCACGGCCGCGCCCAGCGGCAAGGGAGACCAGTAGCTCCCGGCCGGCGGCGCCGGCCGCGGCCGCTTCGCCGGCCGCGCCGCGCCGGCGACGCGCTGGACGACCGCTTTTGCATGGGGCGCGTCGCCGGCGCGCCACTCGACCCTCAAGTCGCGGCAGCCCTCGCACACGACGACCGCACCATCACAGTCGCTCCGCTGGACGACGCACGACACGACGGCGCCGACCTCCACCAAATTCACAGCCGCCTCGGCCTCGCCCCGCCAGAAGACGCACCGGCTCCGGCCGTCGCCGTCCTCGCCGTGTATTTCGAGGCGCGGGATCTTCTTCTTTGGCGTTGGGGATGGATCGAACGACGTGACCAGGATCACGACCCGGAGCGGCGGGTGGTTGCTCCGGTTCGGCCGGGCCGCCTGGCTGCGTAGCTGGGTCGGGCCGCAGTAGGCCATGGTCCGCGGCGGCGGCGTCGACGCAGCGTCCTGTTGCAGCGCGGCCTCCTTTGCCTTCTCTTTTTTTGCCGCAGGCTGGTTTGGTTTGTGTTGCGTGCCCGTCCACACGTAACTCGCGCCTCCTCGAGGCCGCAGCAGCAGTACGGTACTTTTGACAGCGCAGGAAGGCCACTGCGGACCTCAGCGGGTACAAATGCGAGAGCTCGGGTCGGTCTCGAGACCGTCCCCCCGGGCACATAATCCCAAAGCTCGGCTAGCGTTGTAAGACACTAGCAAAAATCACTTGTCCCGCACGTAACATTAGACTAGTCCCGCACGTAAAGAAAAACGCAAAAGAACGGACGATTACACAAAAGAAGAGGGCTACTACTAGGCGGTCCGCGGCGGGTCGCCCGGCCCGTAGCGGGAAAAGGACTCGTCGTCGGACGACGAGTCGTCGGGCGGCGGCGGCGCGGCGGCCTGCAATTGCATCCGCGCGATATCTAAGACCTCGTGGACGCCGAGCTGGGGATTCGCGGCCTGCAATTCATGCAACCACGTCCGCACCTGCTCGCGTTCCACTACGCGATGATTTGACGTATGCCCCTGGTCGAAGCGCCCGCTCACGACGAGAGAAGAGCCGCGGCACTCCGCGCAGAGGTCAAAGCCCACGGCGTCGGGGCAGTCGAGACACCGAAACGCCGCCCCCCTAATAGGAAAGGCGCCGCAGCCGTCGCAGCCCACGCCGAAGTGCACGTACGGGGTTTCGTCGCTCAGTGCCCGTTCCGGCGCCGGCGCCTCCAAGCACTGTCGAGGTGCGCCCGCCGGCGCCCTTGTTTTGTGGGACGCGAGCTCTAGGAGAGCGCAGGGCACGCGAGGCGTGAACACACGCCTCGCGCCGCAAGCACAGTCCTGGTCTCGACAGTCCTCACATAACGCATGGCCGCAGTTGCCCACATAAACGGAACCGGGGGCGCCGCAGGTCCGACAGCAGAAATGTTCATCCTCTGTCTCTTCATTACGAAAGGTCCGGCAGATAAAGTTATGTAAAGGCTCACAGACCGCCCCGAGATGCCGGAACGGCGCGCGACACAAGGGACACGCACTATCGCAGAGCTGGTCCATGGCCTTGTGCGTACATAGAAAGCAGGCCGCGTGGCCGCACTGCTTGATGACGGGTTGGTACAGTAGTTCTCTGCAGACCGGACAATGGAAATCTTCTTGGTCGAAATCCCTGGAGACGCGTTCTTGCCTCTCGGGCGGAGGCCGCCTTTGAATTAGCGCGCGCACGGCGGCCCGGTCTCAGGCTCTTGTCGCCTCGTCTAAGGCCTCGGCGTCGTCCATGGGTCCTACTAATCTAGCTTCTCCCACGAGCCGCTCTTCGGTCTCTCCGAAAAAGCGCACGGCCCACGTGTTCGACTTCGCGTCAAAAGCGTCGCAAATACCGAAGGGCCCCGCCCGGAGGCGAACGACGGCGCCGGTCTTTAGTAGAGTCTTTTTCGTTGGCTCTACGTCGATGTAGGGGCTGTCCGCTCTTGACGGCGCCGGGGCCGGGGCCGCCGCGGCGACGTAGTGCCGCGCGCGGCCGCGCGAACAGGGCCGGCGCGCCCGCGACGTTCGCGGCGTCGTGGGAGCCAGCATCGTGGAGGCTGCCCCTGGTAAGCTTCGCTGGCACTCCGGGCAGCGCGGTTTCTCGCCCCAGGCGTGAGGGCCACCTCGATCCGAGCGCTGGCGTGCCTGGCGGGGCTCGGCGGCGTCTGGTGCGGCCGCCTCAGCCGGGGAGCAAGTTGGCAGTGTGAGAGCAAGGCTCAGCTGAAGCGCTACCCCCCCCCTCCGGCCCGCGCCGAGCGGGAGAGCTCGCTTTGTAGTCGGGGACGGGTCCTTCACGCCATCGCGCGGGCGCTATGCCATATTGGGAATTTCGACGTGGCGCGACGCGGGAGGACACAAGACTAGCTAGACGGACCTTAGGCCGGAAGCTCCTCAGTCGAAGTCGAGGTGCTTGCGCAGGTCCGAGTTCTCGTCGCGCTTCCCCCCGAAGACCGCGCCCGACCGCGTCCGGTTGAAGCCGTCGCCGTGCAAGATGCGGGAAGCCACTCCCGGCGAGTCGATGAACTGCTCCAATCCACTCCGCAGGACCCGCTCCGTCCTCCTTCGTTTCGACGACCGCTGGACCCTCACATCACTGAAACCCAATTCGCTGAAGTCCTCGTTTTCATCCTCACTTTCACTCTCATCACTAAACTCGGAGTCACTCGCGACGTGGTCGTACTCGCGCATCAAGCCGTACATCGTGTCCACGTGGGCCTCGAGGTCGGCTCGCCGTTCGGGCGCGTCATCCGACAGATGCTGCAAGTGGGGCGGCGATTCGTAGTACGCCTCGCATCGCGCGCGGCACCACGCGGCATACGTTTGTAAAGCGCTATCAGGTGCCTCACCGCGAGAAGATGCTTCCGTCGCCCTGTCTTCTTGGGCCCGTTCATAGTCCGCGTACTTCGAGCGACAGGAAGCAGCCAACGTCGCCTTGCGTTCCATTCTATCTAGGTGGGAATCGATGCGCGTCGACGTCCGGTGCCCCAAACACGCGCAAGAAGGAGCGTTGGGCCAGTCGCAGCCGGGCCGCTCCCACTGGCTCGTCGCGCCTCCATTCGGTGAGGTATGAACATAATACCAGTCGCCGGTTGATCTACTTTGTTTTGCGGACCAGCCTTGTCGGCGTAGTTCTGGAGAGAGTGCTGGTGGCTCTCCTCGACAATCGACATGGTGTCTCAGGTCCAACGCGGCTCGGAGCTCCGGCGCTCTTACCTCTATCGTAGTTGGTCTTCGATTCGTGCCCGCAGATGATAGCGTCAGGGTCCACTTTCCCAATAAACCCAAATCATCGCCTTCGCAAGAATGCGACGTGACCGTGGCCCTTCGCAACGAGGGTGTCTCGTCTGACCAAGACCACGCCATGCACCTCGATCCAATCGCTTCCGAGGGAGGGTCCCTTTCAACGTCTTCATCCGATCTAGGTAATGATCTACGAGCCATCTCGGCGTAGGGCTGCTTGCTTCTCGAATGGACCCAGAGCAGCCGCTCGGCGTCCCAGGTGTAGTTTTGAGGTGGCAACGCGACCTTCGCGCCATTCAGCGGGTCGTCCTCGCGCACGCCGGGCACGCTCTCGAGCTTGCAGAGCTCGTAGTCGCGGCGCTCGTCGTCGTAGGTTAAAGTGGCGCCTCCGTACTGGTCGTGGCTGACCGCTCGTACTCTCGTCAACCGCGGGAGCGACACGCGCACGCCGGAGAGCTTGCGTTCCGCCATTTTTTGTGCGGCGCCTAGCGTCGGCGGCGTGCGCTGTCTTTATAGATGCGCGCTGCGTTTGCTACAGCTGATTTGGCGGCACAGCTAATTTGGCGCGCTGAGCGGTTTTTGACAGCGCTCTTCACGTGGCACTTGATGGGCGCAATGCGTGTGGCCTGCACACAATCTCTGCGGGCCAGCGGCAGCTTACGCGCTGAGTTAGGAGCTCTTAATTATTCAAAATGGCACCGCAAAAAAAAAAATTAGGGGGGCTCCTGAATTTGTTGCCGTCGTCTTTGCATTCGATTCTTCCGTATCCGTCTGACAAGACACCCTGGCCGCAGGCGTCGTTCAAGTCTAGTGTCTTTCACTCCGCTAGATCGTCGCGATCGCGCGCGCCCGCGCTCGCTGTGTGCCATCAGCGGTGCCAGTAACGTAGAGACGGGCGCTGTTCGTTCGATGGACAGTGCTCGCTAACCTTTGCTGCTCTCGGGTACGCTTTGGGGTTCAATACAGCATATCCCAAGGAGCAGGGAGGGGCGCCGCGACGCAGCGATGAGCGCGATGGACACGTCCCAGACGCCGCCGCATCGGCACGCCTACCGAGCGGCCGACGCGGTATTAAGGAGCCACACGCCGACGAGCCAATTCGGCAAGAGCGCTTTAGTAAGGCAGTGCCTCGACGGCACCGCCTTCGCGCCTCCTACTAAACAAAGGGAGCGCAAGGCCGACGCGGCATCAGCATTGAGGTGCTGCGCGGCGTGCTTGCGGCCGGGCGCGACGCGACGCTGCGGCCGCTGCGGCAAGGCGTCGTACTGTAGCAAGGATTGTCAAAGAACGGATTGGGCTAGACATAAAAAAACATGTCTGGGGAGAGATGATGCTCTAAATGCGCCGATCCAGTCGTTGACGTCGGAACTGTCGAACGTCTTCCGGTTGGGCGAGGACGCTCTGAAAAGAGCGGGCCTGCCGAACCCGTCGGTGAGCTGGTCGAAGGAGGTCCTTGAAGCTCTCTGTGATTGCTGCTTGTTGCCTGGCTTACAATTGGTCCCGTCCGACGACCGGCCCCACGAGGGTTTGGGATTGGGCCTGCGGACGATCGCGTTGCTGTTTTTGAGGCATGGTGCGACACCGACGCCCAAGCTCCTACAAATGGTCCTCGCGCACAAATCCGTGGAGAGCGGGCCTGGCATGGAGGATCCGGCGGCTTATATCGTGGCGCGCGCGCGCATGGGGCCGGAGACGTTTCCTTCCGGTCATCCCTTGCGCGGGCCCTGCGACGACGCGTTGATTCGGCTCGGGCCGTTGCTGCGGCACGCGTCTTCTGTCCAATTGCCACCGGAGCCTTTATTGGGACTGGGGTCCGGCGAGGATGATAGGGTGGAGATCATCGAGGCGCTACTGCGGTCGCTGGCGTACGTCCAGGAGCCGGCGCCTTCCGGGAAGGTGGATCTTGTTCAGAGGTAATTTATTTAGTCTATTTTTTGCGTCGATAGCGCTCTATTCTATTCGTTGCGTCGATGGCGCGCCGCGGCCAGTTTGCGAGTTTCCCGCAATTTATTCGTACGCTGATGGTCGAGAGACGTAGCGACGCTTCGCGAGACGTGTGATTTCGGCCGTAGCGGGCAGTTCAACCACAGGAAGTTTGCTCAGCTCGAGATTTACCCATCAGCTGAGCTCTGCCTCGTTTTTGGTGTGTCCATATTTCCGCCCACCTTCGCAAACCTTTGCGTACGAGCCAGCGTAGAGCATCTCGATTGAGTCCTTACTCGGTTCGCAGCGAAACTGCGCTGCGCGGCGCGACAGCGCTGCCAAATTCAGCAGCAAAATCGAGCGGCCTGGCCTCCGCGCAGGCGCGTTCCCCGGTTGCACAAAACTGCGTAAAAAATGGCCATCAAAGACGCCTGGCGCTTCGACAAGTCCCAATGGGCGCTCAAAGCCGGCATCGCTTCGGCGCTCGTCCTCGCGACCATTGCGTGGTACGCGCTTGAGTGCGCCCCGGTGTTTCCGATCCACGCCATCGATGCGACGTGTCACAGAGCGAGCGCGGTTTCGCGACGATGGATTCACGCAGGCTGATACCGGCGATAGAGTGCAATGACCAGACGCTCCTGGTCTTCGGCATCGTCTACGTGGCCCGCCTCTACTTCGCGATGCTCGTGCTGTGGTCCCGTCCGCCGGATTGGCACGAGATCCCCATCGTCTACGTCTTCTTCATCCCGTCGATCTTCTACACGATGGCCCGCGGCAAGGTCGACGAGTGCTCGGCGCCCGTGACGGCCGCCGCCATCGTGCTATACGTCGTGGGTTCGGGATTCTCGACCATCGGCGAGTCCCAGCGCTACATTTTCAAGAAACAGCCCGCCAATAAGGGTAAGCTGATGACCGGCGGCTTGTGGTCTCTGACGATGCACGCCAACTACTTCGGCGACACGCTCCTGTTCACGGGCTGGACGCTCGCGTCGAGCGGCCTCGCGGTGTCGTGGACGTGGTGGGCGGTGCCCGTCATGACGGCGTTGTTCGTGTTCATGCACATCCCGGGCCTCGACGAGTACCTCGCGGACCGCTACCCGAAGGAATTCCCCAAGTACGCCGCGACGACGGCGAAATTCGTGCCTTTCGTCTACTGAGAAGCCCCTCCTCCCCTTTGTACACAAATACGCCATGGCCCACCCTAAGATACGTCGACTCTCTTACCCGCGCCTACTATCCCAGGTAGATGCCCCCCGCCGTTTTTTGGGGCGGCGGCGGCGGCGGCGGCGGAGCCCCTCCCGGCGGCGGCGGCGGCGCGCCGCCCGGCGGCGGCGGCGGCGGCGGCGGCGGCGCGGCGCCGACGTCCGTCATGAGCTGGTTCGCGCCCTCGTCGTCCTTCGAGGCCTCCCAGTCGTCGTCCTCGAGGAGGTCCTCCCAGCCCCCGTCAACGAACGCGTCCCAGTCGCGCGACCGAGTCTGGCCCAGCTCGACCAGCGCGATCTGGAAGTCCTGCCAGGTCACGCCGTCGTTCTCGGGCGCGAGCTCCATGAGCTTCTCCTCGCACGTGTCTAGGCTCAGTGAATCCTCGCCACCTAACAAAGCGAAGACGGCCCGGCCGCCGGCCTGCGAGTAGGTCTGCGCTGCCTCGCTCTTGGGCGAGTGCCAGGGGTCCGCGAAGGGCAGTGCTTGTAAACCTTCCTCGAACTCGGCCAGGGAAATGCTTTCCTTGCCCGCAAACACTTCCATCCACGTCGGGACGTGATCTTTCCTGAAACTATACGCGGGAATCCACTTCGGTTTCTTGGCGGTTTGCGTCGTCTCGCCGTCCTCGGCGACGCACGTGCTTTCGGAGAGGCGGCCGTAGATGCTGACCATGTCGGGCGTCGTTAACGCGCTGAGTTTTGTTGCTTGTCTTATCGACGAAGGCTTCTGGAAGCCGTCGGCGACCGCTAGGGTTACAAGGAGTTTGCTGAGGGAAGGCATGGTTGCGTTTGCAGTCGAGTGCTACCCAGGCTGCAGCGACAAGGACTGTCTTCAACTGTGGTCGGGTGGTGCCAGGCTGTGCGTGGGGGTGCTGCGACGACGAGTAACTGTGGTCGTGCCTGTAAGGTGAGCACGGTTAGCTGCACGGGCAGCGCAAAGGTCGTGTCGACAAGTCTGCTTGCTAGTGCCTAACGCCGCTAGCTGCGGAAACGCGCCCCAGAGCCCTGCGCGGGTGGTTGCACTAGCGTCGACGGGTTTCGGATTACGCCAGTACAAGGAAATGGGGGTCCATAACGGGAACGCGCGCGGCCGGCCGGTCGACCTAGGAACACATCAAGTACAACTTAGCTCACCAGGCAGCAACCCCCCGTAGGCGGCGGAGCGGGCGCCGGCGCCGCGGGACGCGCCTCCGAGACCACAACGTCAGGCACCGGCCCGAGTCGCCCGAGCCGAGCCGCGTAGCGCACGAGCCGCCGCTGGAAGTTCGTATTCGAGAGGGCGTCGTTGCCCCGCCGCGCCCTCAAAGTCCGGACGGCGTCAATGACAGATACGCCGTCTCTTACCAACGCGGCCGCGACCACCAGGCCGCTCCGGTTCAAACCCTGGACGCAGTGCACCAGGACTCTTCCCGACGTCCGCGCTTTTGATAGGAAGGCCTCGACGTCGACGTGGCCATCCAACAAAGCACAGTTTTCATTGTCCTTCGCGGCCACGGCCATACTCCGTATACCGTGCTGAAGATAAACGGCACTCATGTCGCGCGCGCCGCCGGGCGCGCAGTTGAGCACGTGCGTAATACTCAAGCTTTTGAGCCGTTCCATGTCGGCGGCGCACCCGGCGTCGCCCAAGTAAAGGTTTGGAGTCACGTCGACGGGCAGCCGGTGCATGCGCCGGACCTCGGCCCCTCTCTCATCGTCATCTAAACCCGCCGCCCAGTCGAGGTGGCGCCTATCTTTGAGATAAAGGCAGTAGGGCTCGAGGCGCCGCTCCTCGTCCACGCCTCGAAATAGATTCGATGGGAGCGCCGCCAAACACGCGTCGAAGCCGCCCCGCACGACGGCCACGTCCAAATTCGGATACTCCCTTCTCACAGCCCGCGCGCTCCTCACGTCGAGGAAGATCAATTTACGATTGGCCTCGCACAGCTTTCGCGCCTCGGGCGTGAGGAAGTCCCACTCGTGTTGGGGCACGTGGACGCTGTCCAGGAGGTAGCCCTTCGTGCGACTCGCGTCGACGACCGTGGCCGTCGGCAATAGTGAAGGCAGGTCCGCCGCTTCTATGGATGTGAGGTCGTCGTCGACCTGTGTGGAAATCAAATTTCGATGTGCTTCCGTAGCTGCGTCTGCTCGATGGCGTTCAGGTTGATTTCCACACGGTCGTCGACGGGAAGCGTCAGGCACTCCCCCCGCGCCACGGGCGGTGGCTTTTTTTGCTTCGCCTGCATGGTGTCGAGGTGCCGGCGGCTCTTCTTCGCGGCGGCGCCGATCGCTTTGCCGCGGCGGCCCATGGAGTCTGCTGCTTGTTTGTGGCTGCCCCTCTGTCGGGCTGTGCGGTGCTGGTGCGCTCTCGCCGAGCGCTGCACGCCCGAGACCGATGGATTTCAAGTCGTCTGACGCTGCCCGATGTGTGACCTCGCTATAGCTGGGCAGCCACTAGCAAAAAATCTGAGGCGTGCTAGTGTCTTACGACACGCTAGCTCCGATTTTGAGCGGAAAGCCCGCGGTCCGAGCCGTTTAAGGCAGCGTCGGAGCAACCTGGTTTCGAGGCCTCCCCGACTGCCTATGACCTCTCCTTGATGATCCGAACAGTGGTGGCAGCGATGCTCGCGCTCCGAGCTGGCGCGCTGGTGGCCAGAGCAGCCTCCCGGCGGCCGCGCGCCGTGCTCCGAGCCGCGAAGAAGTCCACGAGCGCCGAACCACTAACAACGAACTTCGAGGCCGCCGCCGCTTCTGTAGTAGCGAAACCGCAACGATTACCTTTACCGGCCAAAACGCGGAAGACGGTCGCGTTCAATCAACAGTACCTCTGCGCGGGCTGCGGCTGCTTGCTGCCGCCGGAGCACGAGATCGACCACATCGTGCCCGTGGCGCTCAATGGTTCGGACGCCCTGTCGAACTTGCAAGCGTTGTGCAAGCCATGCCATCAGCAGAAAACGCGCGACCAAAGGCACACGATCCTCGACGCCGTGAAAAAGGAACCACCAGTAGTGGAAGAGAAGGAGGTGAAGCGCGTTCCACCGCTGAAGCTGAACGACCAGCAGCGCGCCGCCGTCGAAGCGTCTACGGAACCGATACGAGTCGTCGCCGGCCCCGGCACGGGGAAAACTCGAGTGTTAACGCGACGAGTGGCTCACTTGGTGGAGAGCGGCGCGCGCGCGTCGTCGGTGCTCGCCTTGACCTTCACGAACCGAGCTGCCAATGAGTTAAGAGAGCGATTGGAAGAGGAAATAAACCCCCAGGACGCCTCGTCCATCAGCGTCGGGACCTTTCATCGAGTCTGTTTGACGATGCTGCGCGACGACGTGGAAGCGCTCGAGTCTCCTATTAAGCGCGGCTTCGCGGTCTACGACCAGGCCGCGATGATCAAGCTCTGTGTGCGGCGGCGTCCTTGAGCCATCTTCACGAGGCCGTGGGTGGTTTCGTTTTCGATTTCGAGCCGTTTCGGACCGCGTCGGGGCCATCGTCGCGTGAGAGACCGTCGTACAACGCAGGTGGCCGCTGCATCGCCGAGAAGCCTCCCGTAGGCTTAGGCTGGGACAAGTCGGAAATAAAACCGGCGCGCGTCCAGTCCGCGATTTCGTCCCTAAAAAACGCGGGCTTCGACGCATCATCATATGCGGACCTTACGAAAGAGGGATACGGCGACCGCATCGTCTCGAGAGTTTTCGATCTCTATGAAAAGACGCTGCAGCAGCGCAACGCGGTGGACTTCGACGACATGCTGTCGCTGACGGCGCGGCTCCTGGAGCACTCACCTGCTACAAGAGCCAAGTACGCGGGCCGCTGGAAGCATGTGTTAGTGGACGAGTTCCAGGACACGAACGGCGTGCAGTACGACGTCCTCAAACTCTTAGCGTCGGATAGTGTTTTCGTCGTCGGCGACAGCGACCAGGTCCGTGGCGCGGCGTTGTGAATGAACTTGACCGTGACGCCGTCGCGGCGATGGCGTTGACGCGACACCACATCGTCACTGATCATCAGAGAGTCTACGCGCCTCGCGAGAGAGCCGCGGCCACATCACGACGGTGTCCGTGCCACGCAGGCCATTTACGGGTGGCGCGGGGCCGACTACGAGAACCAGCAGCGGTATGACGATGATTTCGGGGCGCGATTACTTAAACTGGAGAGGAACTACCGCTCCGCGCAGCCGATCTTGTCCGCGGCGTCGGCGGTCGTCGAATCTACAACTCGTAGAAGGGACGCTCTGTCGTTGGAAGGGCGCGAAGGCTCGTTGGTGCCGTCGATCGTCGAGCTGGAGGACCAGGACGACGAGGCGCGGTGGATTGCCGATGTGTGTGTGAGAGCCGAGGGCGACGTCGCTGTTTTATACAGGACGAACGCCCAGTCGCGAGCCGTCGAGCGGGAGCTGCTCAAGGCCGGCGTGTCGTACCAGTTGTTGCACGCCAAAGGCTTTTTTGAGAGGAAGGAGATCCGCGACGTCCTCGCGTATTTACGACTACTCGCGTATCCGAAGGATGATGATGCCTTTGAGCGGGTTGCGAACGTGCCGCCGCGGGCCGTCGGGCCTCGCTCTCTCGAGCGATTACGGGTCCAAGCTCTCGAGGGTGGAGAGGGCATGCTGCACGCCGCGGCCAACGCGAAGAGTCCGGTGCCCGCGCGCGCGGCTTCCAACCTCAAGGTGTTTACCGATGCTTTGGATGAGTTGCGAGAGCTACAACAGGCGACTTCAACACCAATCCCCGCCGAGGAGGGCCACGCCGGGCCCCTCGTGGGGTCGATGGCCTGGTTTTTACTGGAAGTGCTGGTGCGTGCGCGGCGTCCCTTGGCCCTTCGACGTGTGTGGCGCCTCGCGGCGATGGCGTTTTGTGCGCCTCGACGCCGCCACAGAGATACGCTGTCGACGCGACGCCGTCGACGCGACGCCATCGACGCGACGCCATCGCCGCGCCGCCGTCGACGCTTAATACAACGCAGGCCCGCACGGGCTACGAGCACTACCTGAGACATGAATCTGTGGATGGCGCCGACCGCTGGCGGAACGTGAGGGAGTTGGCCAACCTCGCCGCGCCCTACGCCGCGGGCGAGCTCGTCGAGTTCCTGGACACGCTCGCGCTCGTCCAGGACCAGGACATGGCCGCCGACGACACTGAGGAGAAGACACCCCCTAAAGTTCGCCTCATGACGGTCCACGCGTCGAAGGGCCTCGAGTTCCAGACCGTGATCATTGCGGGCTGCGAAGAGGGGTTGTTGCCGCACTACTACGCCACTGCTGATAAGGATGGCGAGGAATTGGCCCAAGCTGTGGATGAAGAGCGGCGCTTATTGTACGTGGCCATGACGCGGGCCAAGGAGTCGCTGGCCCTGACGCGGGCTAGGACTCGCTTGACGTGGGGCGTCTCAAGGCAAATGGAGGCGTCGCGGTTCTTGGATGAAATTCCCGCCGATTTACGGCGCGACGTCCGCGTCGCTGCGCCTCCTTCTTCATCGCGGCGGAGGCGGTGGTCGTCTTCTCGCAGGAGGAGTGATGGGATGCTTGCGGGGTTCTAAGTCTACTTGTATTTTATATTTCGGTCCCGCGTGCGTAAAACGGGTTCCTGTGAATTTGCCGACTTGGCACGACGTGCGTGAGCGCCTGTTTGACGAACGGTCCGAGATTAGTCACGGCGACTCTCCGAAACAACGCCTGCGACGCGTAATCGTCGAAACTGAGCCGGAGCGGCCTGCTCTCAGCTTTGAACCAATGACCACTGACTTTTGTTGATGGAAACGCCGTCGGAAGTCGACCTCCTGCTCTCCGTGTCGCGGCCGTCGCCGCCGCGCGACGACCACGGGCCGCCGAAGCGCCGGCGGTCGCAGCGCCGGCCCAAAACGAAGCCCGTCGGCGACGCGTGCGACGCGCCGCAAAAAGCACCGCGGCAGCCACGGCGGCGCGGCGGCACGCGCGCGCGGGCGGCGCCCGCGCCGCCCGCGGGCGTCGGAGGCATCGCGGGGGCGCCGCCCGCGATGCCTCCGACGACCGTGACGCCCGCGACGCCCGCGCCACCGCCGCCCGCGCGGCCCCCAGAAGCGGTCGACCAGGACGCTCTCGCGGCGGAGGCGATGCGTTTGCGTCCCGCGTCCCTTTTTTGGCTTTCTACTTCTAGCCCTCTCGACGGTTCTGGCCTGCGACGGCGGACCGCCGCGCTCATGATCTAGCCCACGGCCGAGCTACCGCTCGACGACTGAGCCTACGGCGAGGTCCCCACTCGTGGCCTACGGCTGACCCCGCGGCCGAGCTCCGCGGCCGTTTGGAGCCTGCGTTGGAGCGCCACGCGCACGACCTCGCGGCCGCTCGACGGCTGAGGGCCAGCATCTACCCCACAAATACGCCATCGCCGCGACCCGCCACCAGGACGCCATCGACGCAGGCCTGGACCGGGAAATCAACAGATGGCCGACGTGGCCGACCAGCATGACGCCGAGAAAAACAGTGGAGGAATTGAGGCGGCGGGCGGGCGTGCCGCCCTACGACCCCGCGAACGCCTACACGCTCAGCGCGCTGGTCGCGGCGCCCGCGCCCGCGCCGGATTTCGACGCGCAGCTCGCGGCGGCGCTCGCATCCGTGCCACCGCCGCCTGGTCCTCCCGCGCCTGCCTGACCTTTGGCCCGCGCTCCTCTGCGTGGTGTTACAATAACAATGCACATTAGTGAATCTCGGCGACGCGCCCGAGCATTTCTTGAACTTGAAATAACAATTCATTCACATTAGTGACCCCCAATATCCCATGAAAAATCGACGACGCGCTCGACCATTTCGACGGGAAGCGCAGGGAATTTCGGGAGGAACATCGCCACGAGGCGCTGGCGGTGGGCCTTCTCGTAGGCTTTGTATCCTCCCGCCGCGCGGATGTTCTCTATGTACGCGCGCGTTTGCGGGAAACCGCGCCTTGGCGGATACTGCGGCGGCGCGGTTATTACGGCCGGTAGTGCCGCGCCGGCGCGCAGGAGCGGAGCGCAATTGCGTTGTTTGCCACTACCAATCGCAAGCTCCAATGCTCGATCTAAATCCACGGCGCCTGCAGCGATGAGCTGCCTGACGGCGCCGGCCGTACCCTCCTCTGCTGCGCTGGCTAACACGGATCGATGATATTCAGTAGAGGTCCAAGTCCTGTCCGTGAAATTAGGATCGGCGCCTGCCTCCAAGAGCATTGCGATGACGGCGTGGTATGCCGCGGACTTGCTTGTCACACTCCATTGCAACGGCGTTCGTCCATCGGTAACCAAGTCTACTGAAGCACCAGCCTCCAGAAGCACCGATATGCATTCGAGACGCTCCTGAAGACGCTCCGCAGGGTACTTACTCCGCCAAAACACCGCGTAATGCAGAAGTGTGGTGGTTGACCATTCGTTTTCTAGCATGTCAACCTCGCCGCCAGCCGCAAGTTCGCGCCGCAACGCTTCGGCGTCGAAGGCCCTGACAGCAGCAAAAATCGGGGGCCCGGGATCTTCCTGGGCCATGCTACGCGCCGCGCTGTCGGCTTTGTTGAAGAACGCAGCAGATCGGCGGCGGAGCCGACGCAGCGATGACGAGCGGCAAAGCCTGGGTGAAAAACGGGAGCACAAGCCTAGCGCTCTATTGACACACTAGCCCTCAGCTTTGCGCGAGCTAAGCTTGCTTGATCTCCCGCGTACCGGTGCTCAGCACGCTCGTCGGACCACCCACGCACCGCTCGTGACGAGACGCCTGGCTGGCGGTGATTCCTCGCGCCGGGCTAGCACCTTGATAGCGACACCACTGCGAGACGCCGTCGCCGCGAACGCAGCAACAAATGACGACGACCGCCGAGGCCTGCGTCGAGGCCTACCTCCAGGAGCAAGCCAAACAGCAACCGGTCGACAAGAAAACAAAAAAACAAAGGGCCGCGCTGCGCAAGCAGGTCGAGGCGCTCTTCGCCGACGACGCGCTGTTACTGCTCGGCCGCGCGCAATTATCGGAGATAAATGCCGCGGGCAAGTATGCGTTACCGCTGAGCGAGCTCGCCGCATTGCCACGCTTGAAATCTCTCCTCAAGAACCAGGACGGAGAAGCCCTGATCCGCGCCGCGCTGGAGGACTCGGAACTCGTCTCCATCAGTGACGCGTGCGTCGAGCGGCCCCTGGCCCAGGACCTCGTGCAGCAGTACGACGCGCAATTGAGGAGACACGTCTCGTACATCTTCTCGGACGACGGCCTCCAGTCCTGCCCGCCCGGGAAGTTGAGAAGTATGCTCGACGAGGACGAAAATACGTTGTTCCTGCCGCTGGCTTCCGTGGTTGACATCAAGAAGATCAAAGAATTGTTAAAAAACGAAGCTGACAAAGTAGACGCGTGCCGCGCGGCGATCGACGCGGCCGAGCCGGGCACGCTCATCTGCCGCGTCGAGGATCATGAACAGGGGCCGAGAGTGGTAAGGACGCAGGACCTGCCTGATGAAATTTGGGAGTGCGTTTTTCTGCGTCTTCTTTTGTTCTATGTGTTTGGCGGCGCCTCGACGGCGTTCCCGCGCGACGGCGTGTTGTCATCGTTCCACGGCTGAGCCTACGGAAAAGTCCCGCGGCCGCCCTCGCGGCTACGGCTGATCCCGCGGCCGCGCCTCGCGGCCGTTGAGCCTGTGGCGAAGCGCCCAGCATCTACCCCACCGTCACGCCGTCGCCGCGACCCGCATCCGCGCGCAGGCTCCTCGAGTCGAACCCCGCCGGCGGCCGCGCCGTCGCCGTCACGAACATTCGAGGCAAGGACGCGCCGGCTTTGAGATTAGCCTTCGCCAAGGTCGGGACCATCGAGGCCGTCGAGCTCGGCGAGGACGAGCGCGGCGCGCCGACGGCGTCGATTATTTTTGACGAGGAACTCGGGGCGATCCGCGCCGTCGAGGAATTGAACGACGAGGACAACTGGCGCTTCGGCATGCGCGTCCGATTAGAATCGGGCATGGCGCCTTCTGCAGCAAGGAAGGCCGCCGGCCTGCCACCCCGGCCCAAAGAAAAAAAGCCCCAGTTCAACGAGCGCTGCGCGACCGAGGGCTCGAGCCGCGCGGCGGCGCCGCCGCCTCCACCAATACCCGTCGTCCCCGTGCCCGTGATTGTGGAGGAGATCCCGAGGGCCGGCAGCGCGCAAGCTCGTTTATTTGAAGGAAGGATTGTGTTTCTGTGTCCGCGGCTTCCATCGACGCGCCGTCACCGCGTTTCCAACCGCAGGCAAGTTCGGCTTCATCCGGCCGCGCGACGCCAAGTCCAAGGACGACCACGCGTTTTTTAACATGAACGGCGCGCGTTTTTCCGTCCCCTTTGTCTGCGCACTCTCGGACGCCTGCGCCTGCGACAACGCCATCACCGATGCCTCGTAGCCCCCCCGACGCCATCGCCGCGACCGCGCCTCTCCTCCGCAGGCCGAAGAACCTCAAGCTCAAGCTCGGCGACTACCTCGAGTACACGCCCGCGACGGGCGAGCCCAAGAACGGCGCGCCGGGCAAGCCGCGCGCGACGAAAGTGGAAAGGGCGCCGCGGCCAAAGAAGCCGTCGAAGAAGCAGCTCGAGGACGCGGCCGAGGCGGCGCGCGTCGCGGCGCTCGCGGCCGCCGCGCTCGAACGACGGAACGCGCCGCCCGTGTCGAAGCTCGAGGCCCTCGCGCTGCGCGTCGAGGAGCGGCGGTCGACGTCCGAGAGCGCCGAGGTCGACGAGGCCGAGGAGCGGCCGGACCGGCTGCGGTCGCGGCTGCGGTTGAAAGCTAGGTCGGCGTCGGAGCCCGAGCAGCCGTTCTCCGACGTGTCGAAGCTGGCCAAGGGCCCCGACGGCACGACGGGGTTTCTTCGCACGCGGACGATCAAGCCGTTTGGGTTCTCGGCGGAGGTGGCGGAGTTCGTGCCGTCGTTTTTGCCTGCTGATCCTCCGCACGGTGGTGGTAACATATATTAGTTGATATATGTATATTTTAGAATTACCTCTGGCGATTCCGGGCGCCGCGTTCGACTTGCCGGCCAACCGCGGCGCGCGACCGCCCGCCGACCATGAGCGCCCCCTACTGACTTTTCGTAGCGGGTGACGCACCAGCACCCGCGCCGACCACGCGGTGCGCGACATTCGTCTCCAGGGACTTCTACCCCACCAGCACGCCATCGCCGCGATTTTACGCCATCGACGCGATTCAGCAAAACATCTTGCTTCCGCGACCGCCCGTGTTGAAGCTCGAGGTCTTCGCGCTGCGCGTCGAGAGCGGCCGGACCGGCTGCGGTCGCGGACTCGCGGCTGCAGCTCAATGCTCTCCGACGTGTCGCGGCGGCGTCTCGCGTGACGCCCTGTCCCGCAAGCGGATCTGGCACCCTCGCATCAGTGCGGCGGTGGCGACGCCGGCCTTTTGAGATAAAGAGCCTGCTACTGATGCTCCATCATCTTTGGTGCGCCGCGACGCTTGCCAGGGCGTCTGTCCGACTTCGGAACTCAGGCGGGCTCTCAATACTGCATCCCTGACCGTGGTGGCCACTCGCAGCGCGTGGCCTGCGACGGAGCACCAGCAGCAGCTTTTGGCCTCCGGAAGAGAATGATTCAAAAGCGCTGCGCTCATCGGGAAACCAGCGCTCACAGAAGTGCAACCAGAGATCCAGGTTACGCAGGAGACCAGTAGCTGTCCTCAAAGGACTGCTGGTTCCGGTTCAATTCCCTGAACGCAGACGTGTTTTCACGCATGCGAGGGCTCGGGGAGCTCAATACGACGTCCTCGTTAGTATAGTGGTCAGTGCTATCTACAGCGACTTGTATTCCTGCCTGTCTGATCTCTCTTTTTTTTGCTCTCAGACACGTCGAGACAAACGAGCGCACCGCTTTGAAGGAGTTACAGCCATTCTCAGCCATTTTTGGGTGGATCACGGACACGCTGTGAGCCCGCGAGCAGGACATACACGCGCGTAGCCAAGAACAACGACCACCCCAAGGGGCAGGCATCAACATAAAATTCTCCGACGCGCCTGGCGCCGACGTAGCACCCTCCCGTCGCCGTGCGCGTCGTCGGCGCGCTCGCGAGCTCATTCGTTTCAAGACGTGCGAGCTGCGGCGCTCGCGCTGCGGCTGTCCGCGGCCTGCTCGCGTGTCGCGCGCGTCTCTCCATCACGGCGCCGAGCAGGCGAGGCGCCGCCGGCCACGGGCAGCCTGCAGCTGAAGCTCAGCGAGCAGCAGCAGAGCAGCAAAAGAGCGCAGGGCAGGTGCCTTGGCCTTTATGGCAGCGCCGGTTGGGTCTGCGAGTACGATGAGCCTGCAGCACTGTGTTTTTTCAGGAGAACAAAAAGTCGGCCGCAGCTTCCTACCAAAAATAATGTAGAGAAGTAAGATTAGTAGTAAAATTCTATCTCAATCGCAACTAATCGTACCTGTGCGGACACGGTGAGGTGCGTTGAGGCTAGAGACCGCCAAGGCGGAGACTCGAGACTTGATTGTTGGCTTGGAGCGCCTGGAGAAGCCTGGCTTTGCTTGCGGATCCGCCGCGCGCGGCCGACCGAGCCCGCCGAAGGCAACGCCTACTCCAGAGAGCGCCGTCGAGCCGCGCCGAAGTTAAGGAGTGCTATTCCGTCCCTCGGCGCTCCGTTGGCGGAACGGCGCACGTGGAGGGCATTGTCTTTCCTTTCGAATCCGCCGCGCTCCGAGCCGGGCCCGCCGACGCCAACGTCGGCCGCCGTACGGACACGCTGATGTGTGCCGACCTTGCCGAGATGTGCGGGCTATGAGCGGCGGCCCTCCCTGCGCGCCATCGACGCGGCGCCGCCCAGCATCGCCCGTATTCGCCGGCGCCGTCGAGACGACCCCGTGGCGTCGTTAAACGGTACGCGATGGCGGCGTCATCTTGCCTAGTAGTAGTCCAGGTCCCGATCAAAGGTCCCTTAAAGCGGAATAAGGAGAGAACTCGAAACGGCTCCAGTGTTGGCCCCGTTCAGTGCGCGACATCGAGACGACCTCGCGGCGTCGCGATCTAGTACGCGTTGGACGCGTGACCTCGCCTGAGGCGTCCTTCGGGCCTCCCTGGAAAGCGGCGTAAAGCGGGGAACCGCGTCGATGGGAAATGGGCTTGACGTTGGCCTCGTTCTGAACGCGACGTCAAGACGACCCCGCGGCGTCGTGAAAACGTACGCGTTAACCTCGTGTCGCTGGTCTTGGGCCCCCGATGAGCCGCGATACAGGGTATGGACGGGTGTGGACACGAATTTCAACTCAACGTGGTCTGTTCGAGGCAGCGCTCGGCAGCGGGCTATCTAACTGTCCTGAAGAACAACTTCGCCTGTACGCAGGCAGCGGAAATGGGCGAAGACCCGCCACTAACTTATTTTTGCAGGTCTAGAGGCACATGCGACGTCACCTCGGCCCGATCGAGGCCACGCCGACTCGGCGGCACGACAGAAGTAGCGAGGGAGCTCCAATTCCACGTAAACAACTTAGCGCCTCTAGTAGCGGTCCGTCCACCGCCCGGGGAGTGGAATTTGCGGACTTGGAAGCAGAGTGCGCGTGCAGCGCGCTGCCACGCCTGCTCGGCGTCCACGCAGCCGCCGTACGCCGGTGTGGAGCGTCAACCTAAGTGCCGTCGAGCTAAAGGCGCCACGGCGGCCGTCGGCTGCGCGTCGATGCAGCGAGAACCAGGCGCCTGCGCGCACGACGGTGCGCACGCGAGCTGCACCTTGCCTAGCCTAAAATCGAATTTGCCATGCGAGTTCCAATGAGCACCGGAGCCCGCCCGCACCTGCATTTCGCGTTCATGTGACGGGCAAGGGGCCAGGGGCAACTTCATGCACCAAATCGGAAGTGGAGTGTCGAAGTGGCACGTTGCCTCCAGCTGCCGCTGCTGCTGCTTGGCAGCTGCCCTGGGAGCCTGGCTGCGCGCTGCAGCACGGTACGCAGCTGCAGAGGGCCAAAAAGTGCCAATTTGGACGTGCATTTCGCCTTGGGAAAAGTATTAGGTATAATGGGTTGCACAAAAATGGTGATTATACACAGTAGGGTACTAGATAGGGGGTTCGCAGTACTTTTCATGGCCATCACCGTACGTGGCGACACCCGGTCGCCGCCACCGCTAGGCGGAAGGTTCTTAGCAGTAGCAGTCGTCGTGGTGCACTGAGTGTTGGGGGCTGGGGGCTTGGCGAAGTTGGCGCGTCGACGCCGGCGCTGAGTTCGTACTGATTGTCAGCCTGGCCTTAGCAAGACTCCGCCGAGGCGCCGCCGAGGCACACGGGCCACGCGGGGCGGCCCTCGCAGTACGCCGTCGACGTGCCGCAGTACAGCTTGGCCCGTTTCCGTACTTCCGCACCGCGTCGAGGACTCGTACTTGTTGTCCGCTTGGCTTTGAGTGAGACGCCGCCGAGGCACGCGGGCCACGCGGGGCGGCCCTCGCAGTACGCCGTCGACGTGCCACAGTACAGCTTGGCCCGTTTTCGACGAAACGGTCGCGCGCAGCGTCGAGAACTCGTACTCATTTTGAGCCAGGCCGTGCCTACGCTCGCCCAACAACTTCTATTAAGGCGGGCGGGCCGGCCCCGTGCGCCGTCGACGCGCCGTCGGGGCCCTGTGCTCTTTTAATTGAATAAATTATTTTTTTACTCTATATATTACGTTAATGGGGTTTTTTCCGCGTTTGCACGTTGGCGCGCGGCGTCTGGGGTCTGTGGGGCTGCCTGCATTGTACTGGAACTTCATACCGCTGCCCACGGGTGCTGCGTCGCGCAAACAAGGCAGCGGCACGGTGGGCGCTTCGTGGTTTTGGCTTGGGACGCTGTCATCCAAAATTTGGGCTTTTTGGGGGTGCTACGGCGCCGTGCGGGACGCGGAGAGCGACGTGGGGGCGGCGCTGCGGCGGGATGGTGGTGCGGCATCGTACGAGGACACTGGCGCTTGAGGCTGCAGCGCGTGTCGACGGCGCTGCAGTGATTCCGGTGCTGTTGGGCGCTGCCCTTGAGCGCCGTGTTTATGGAGCGGCGCGCGCGTCGCGGCGCCAGCTTGGGCGAGCGGCGCGCGCGCGTACGACGCTGGCGTAGCTGTGGGAGGGCGTCGCGTGCGGAGCTGTCGCGGCGACCGGCACGCGGAGAACTGCTCGTGCCGCCCTCGCCCTCGGCGTCGGCGGCGCCCCCGCTTCGCTCGGCGCCCTCGCACTCGCGGTCATGGCGACGTGGCCTGCCGTGCGAATGCCCTCGACGCCGTCGGCGCGGCGGACCGACGCAGGTGGCCGCGCGCTCGGTGCCAGGACCCGTCTTATTAACTAGGTAGTTCCACGTATCTAATAGCGAACGACGGCGTCGACGCGTTTCCCGGACACCATCTCCGGACCCATGTCATCTCCGGACCATGTCACATATGTGTACGAGAGCGGCGCCGCTGCACCCACACGTGTCGCACGGGGACCCGCATCGCTGCCCGACGTATCCCTCGGGCCCGTCGCAAAGCGCTGCAGAAGCTTGCTCTTCTCGAAAGGGCGGCATTTCACCGGCCTTGCCCAAGGGCTGCCGCATTGCAGCACATCCGCCGAGCGCGCGCGCACGTATAGCACCCAAAGAGATCGACCATGCGGCCCCGCTCCCTCGCCAGCGGCTCCACCACTACACGCCGCGCCCTGACCACCGCCACGCCGCCCGCGCCGAAGTCGCACGCGCTGGCCGCCGTCGGCGTCGCGGCCGGCGCCCTCGGGAGCGTAGCGGTGGGCGGCCTTCGTCGCGATTCTACTCACGACTCGGCTGGACGTCGCGCACCACGCGGTCAACGGGACCTTTCCCCTCGACGTCATGTGCATGGGCGCGGCCGACGCCGCTGCCTACTACGCGGCCCCCGGCGCCGACGACGTGAATGCGGCCGCCGTCACGGTCGCTCCCGATCCGGTCGTCGTCAACGACGACGCCGCCGACTTCGTGGCGTCGGGGCCGTCGCGTCGCGCGTCGCCGACCTAGGCGCGGGCTCGGTCCGGTCGGCCGGCGCCACGCGTCCGAGGCGCGGTCGACGTCTTCGCCGTCGACGCGATCGACGTGCGGCCCCCGGCAAGCGGGCACGCGGCGGACGTCGTCGCCTCGCACCGTTCCAGCCCCGAGCGCGCCGGCGGACGTCCCCGAAGATCCCTGGCCGTCGCCCCGTACATGTTCGGTGTCCGCCGCCGTGCCTTCACGCCACTACGGCCTTGTCGTTTGCGCGGCGTTCCTACGACCGAGCGACCCCAGGGCCGCCGCCACGGCTGATCCCGCTGGCGGGCCCGTGGGCGTGCTTGAGGCGCTGCCCATTGCAAAGCCTGGAGCCCACGGCCCGTCCTCTACCGCATCGATACGCCATCGCCGCGACCCGGACGCCATCATCGGCGCGACGCGAGTCGTACTCACACAGGGGCCCTCGCCGCTGCGCGCGCGGGGCGCCGCGGTCCGTCGACACGCTGGCGCCGAGGGCGCGCCCTGGCGGCGCCGCGTCGTGGAGTCCTTGTGGCCGCTACGGAAGCGCTGACGGTCGGCGCGCGCCGCGCGCGAGCCGCCGCCGCGACAGCGTCGCCCGCGGTGATTGTCTGGACGTCGGCGGGCGAGCTGCGCGTGCTAGTGCGCGCCGACGACGCCGACGCCGCGCCGCTCGCCAAACGCCTCGGCTTGCGGTCGATGGCCGACGCGCTCTGCTGCCGACGCGCTGACTGGCACCGCGTCGCGTGCGGAGCTGTCGTGGCGGGCGGTATGCTCGTGGGAGCGCGGGTCGTCTGGGCGCGGCGAGCGCCGATCGGCGCGCCCATGTTGCCCTCGGGGTCAAGAGAGACATGCTGATGCTGTGGGTGCCGGCGTCGCGGCGGCGTTCCTCGCGGGCTGCCTCGCACGGACTCGCCCACGGCGCGCTCGCGGACGACGACCGTCCGGCCAAAGAAGCGGGCTTACGTCGAGGAGACGACGCCGCCGTGTCCTTCCCAATGTGACGCGCACGAACCGAGCGCGCTATGCGCCCGTGGTCTCCTGTAGTACTAAGGTGTGAAGTATAGTAATGTAATTTATCCGAGGGCGGCCAGCCGGCCTCCGCCGGCCTGTCCGTTCGCGTTCGGCGCACGACTCCAGCTAGAGTTGTGAGACACTAGCCAGCAACCAAAAATCGGCCCGCCAGTGCTGCGTATACTGCCGTTATTGCAGTAGCTGTTACGTTCGCGGAGGCCGCCAAGGACCGCGTTGCTCAGAGCCTGGCGCTTGCACCAGAGGCGGCCCCGTGCGCGTGGTAGCAGCCCCCTGCACAATGAGTTTCTGGGACGAAATGAATCGCGTCAAGAGCGAGCGGACGGGCGACCAGATAGCTTGCGGTCGCTGCGGCTACCCTCAGAAATGGTGCACGTGTGAAGGCGACGACGACTCCGGCGAGGACGCGCCGGCGCAGGACGAGGAGGCCGCCCTCGAGTGCGCGCCGGCGCAGGACGAGGAGGCCGCCCTCGAGTGCGTGCCGAGGAAGGTGGCGCGCAAGAAGCGCAACAAGGCGCCCGCGCCGCGCGCGCCGCAGCCGGCGCTGCCGCCGCCGCGCCAGCCGTCGCAGCCGCAGCGCGCCCTGCCCGAGCCGCCCGTGCTGCAGGTTGTGTCGCCTTCGCCGTCGCCTTCGCCCACCTTCGCCGCCGCGCGCGCCGCGAGCACGCCGACGCGGGCCGCGGGGATGGACGTCGACGACGACGAGCCTGCGGTCTGCCGGCCCGTGCCGACAGGCACGATGCTTGAGGGGCTGACCGTAGCGCAGCTCAAGGCCAAGTGCGAGGCCAAGGGCCTCAAGGTCTCCGGCACGAAGGACGAGCTCATCGCGCGGCTCGAGGGATGGGAGGGATGGGCTGTCGAAGACAGTGCGCCCACGTCAAGCAGCCAGCGCGGCCCGCGCGGCGAGCCCACGGAGCCGCTAACGACGCCACCGAAGGCGGACCTGGAGCACATGCCCGGGATGATCAAGGCTTTGCGGATCAATGGCACGCACCTTTCAAACTACGCGCTAGGTCGGAGCAAGCCTGTACGCAAGGCCTGGTCCCCGGCGCTCCTGAATTTAGCTAAAAAAAAGGCTCCGCCGCGGCGCGTGACGGTCACCAACCTCGGCAGCAAACCTCACCCCTCGAGCATGCGCAACACCGAGTCCGCGGGCGACGACGGTGCAAAGCGCGCGCGGACGGAGGACGACGAGCAAGGGACAGAAGGGCCCGGTCACGAGTTAGACCTCAATGAGGGCGAGTATCCGGCAGATCAAGCGTTGCAATGGGACAACGTCTCGAACGGCACGGACCAGTGTGGCGAATCTCACGGCCCGACTCCGGTTTGCGAACTCACTGGTTATTGCACACAGGTTCCCAACAGTGGCAGGCGGCCCAAGCGGCGTGGGCGGCGGCGAGGGCGGCCGCGGAGCCGCCCGTCGCGGTGACGCCCGTGCCAGCTGCTGTGCCGCCCGCGCCATCGCCCATGGCGCGGCGCGTCGCGGTGCCGGCCGCGCGGCCTCCCGCTTCGCCCGCCGCGCCGACGCCGCCCGCCGAGGCGACGCCGCCCGCCGCGCCGACGCCGCCCGCGGCGCCGCCGGCGCCGGCCGCCGCGCCGCTGGCGCCCGCCGCGGCGACGCGGCCCGCCGCGCCGACGCCGCCCGCCGAGGCGCCGCCCGCCGAGGCGACGCCGCCCGCCGCGCCGACGCCGCCCGCCGCGCCGACGCCGCCCGTCGAGGCGCCGCCCCCCAAGAAGAAGGAGAAGCGGCGGTGGTCGAAGTCGGAGCCACCACGGCACAACCAGATGGTGTTTGGCGAGGACCACAGAGCGGCCTATGCGCCGCGCCAGGCGGCTGGCATGCTTTGCTCGGCGATGTTGCAGGAGGTCTTCGGCGCTTCGGCACAGGAGGCCCGCGTGTGGTGTGTGAACCACGCGGACGTGGCGTTCTCGGTCGAACTCTCTCATTTAGCTAGGAATCAATGCGGCGGTGTCAACGGCAAGTGCTTGGCCGAGCGGACCCCCGGAGTCGGCGCACGACCGTATTACGGCGTCGCATTTACGAACGTCACGGGTGAGGACCGGCCGACGGCGGTGGCTCGGCTTATCCGGGGCCTGCGGGAGACGAGGACGGCCTGGCTGTGCGGAGACTGTGGGAGGGCTCATGCAGAGACCGTCGGGTGGTTTATGTTTAACATGCATGGGGCGAGCGTACTGTGCTGCGGCCCCGGCGGCCGCGGCGACCCCGATTCCTTCTGTCTCAGAAACGACGGGTTCGGTTGTTTGGCGAGCTTCGCGCTCGGCGACGTCGGCGGTAGCGTTGACGAAGCGGCGATCGGGGCCGAGTACGATCTGCTCAACGAGGGCCGGCCGCAAGAACGGAACATCTTCTGCGGAAAATGCGCCGAGGAGGCGGCGGATCAGCGCGGGGGAACTGTGTTTCCGATTGCTCTTCTTGGTCGAGGGGACAGGGACAAGGCCATCAAACGCGCGAAGAAGAGGGCCGAGAAGGTCGCGGAGAAGCTAGGGTCACCGCGGCAATAAACTTGTACCTGTGAACTTAATCTTTCGTGCCTCGAGGCCTCGAACCCCTCCCCGCACAGACTCTCTCTCTCTCTTACCCGCACCTTCCAGCCCTGGCAAGTATGGACCCGTAAAACCCGTTTTTATTGAAAGAAATTTTTTTTTCTCTCGCGCGTCGCGGCGCACGCGGCGCACGGACCGCGCGGCCGTTTTGAGGACCCGAGGGGTTCCACGCCGCGTACCTAAGTAGCGTCACACAAGAAAAAAACACCGCGAAATGGCCGCTTTGATAGCTGCAGTTACAGGCGCCCTCCTCCAGCCCGCCCCCAGGGGCGGCGTTCACTGGGAAGGAATTGTGCGGGTGCCCGGGCACCGAGAGTCCCAGGTCTTCAAGAAAGGCGAGCGGTATTATACGACGGACGGCTCCACCCTGCCGCACTGGACGCACGAGCACCTCGAAGGCCGCCCCGAGGAGCCGCTAGGCCCCGGCACCTGGTGGGGCCGGCCGGAAGAGGAGTCGTTGGCCGACGTCGTGGGCAACCCCTCGCTGCTCTACTACACAGAACCCGATGCGACGTGCCTGGTGGTCGCTCTCTTGGACCGGCCGCGCTTTTCTCAGGGCATGTACGAGAGTAGATACATAACACTCATGATGAAGATCATAGCAAAATTGCGGCCCTGGCAATATAAACATCGTGTCTGCAAATGCAACTTGGTGGCCGTGGACGTTTTCCCGGACGTCGACGAGTTCCGCCCGAGCCCGAACTCGAATGCCTGGAAATCCACCCACATCACCATGCCCGACCCCATTTGGACTGCCGAGGAGATCATGGCGTACGTCGACGGGCTGGGATCGCCCGATGTATACTGGGCTTCCTTCGGTTATTACCCTACGACCTACGAACCGATGCTTCGAGCGGCCTTCGACGAACTCGTCGACGCCCGCGCGGCCGCGGAACCCTAGTATCTAGCTAGCATGCACTAATATTCTTATGGTCCACAAGTGCCACTAACAAAGTCAAAACACGAACCACCCAGGCCCCTCCTCAGCAGAAGCAGCAGAAGCAGAAGAAGAACCAAACACCCGTTCCACCGCCCGCTCCACGTCCAGAAACGCCGACGCGTTCGCCAGCTGCTTCGCCGCCGCGTGCGACGCCGCGTCGTCGCGCCCGCCGTCGACGACGCGCCAGCCCGCGTCCGACGCCGACGCCGCCGCCGCCGCGAGGCCCCGCGCGTGGAAGCGCGTCGCGTCGAGGGCCGCCACCCGGAACCGCGCGGACCGCGCGCGGACGAGCGGCCGCCGCTGCGGCGCGAGGCGGCAGACGAGCGCGACGTCGGCGTCGCCGCGCACGACGGCCCAGCTCTCGCGGACGGGGCCGAGGTCGCGGTCCGCGCCGGCGACGTGGTCCGGCGCCGACCAGACCTTTGTGGAAATCCCCGTCTTCCGTGCTGGCTGAATTGGCGTCGCGTCGATGGCGTCGCTGGTTGATTTCCACACTGGACCAGACCTCGGGCGCGGCCGGCACGGCGCCGGCGCCGGCCTCGAGCGCCCCTGCGCGTAGGTCCGGGTCGCGGCGATGGCGTCTTGGCGGTGGGTCGCGGCGATGGCGTATTGGCACCGCCTCAAGCACGCCCACAGGCTCGCCCGCTGGATCGGCCAGGAACGACGCCGCGGAAACGACAAGACGCCGGCGCAATACAAGCGAGCCGCCGCGACTTCGACTGCCACTGCCAGACGACGACGTGCTCGGCCGCGCCGTCGCGGAGCCGCACGCGGACGGCGACGCCGGCCTCGTCGGCCGCTTGCAGCCACTGGCCGAGGCCCCGGGGCTCCACGACGCAGCGCCGCCAGGGCGCGCCCTCGCCTGCGTTTCGCGGTCGCGTCGATGGCGTCGTCTCTAGGCCTTTCCGCCCGCCGCGAACCCGTCGCGCCCGGGCAGCCGAGGGCTACATGCAGCGAGGATGCGCTCGACAGAGTATCGCCGCGGAGGCAGGGCAGGAGCCGCGCGATAACACCTCGAAGTTGAAAAGCGGACGCCGCAAAGGACCGTCGAGCGCGAGCGTGCCGGCGGACCGCGCGCCCGCGCGGCGCAGCGCGGCGAGGGCCCCTGTGTGAGTACGACTTGAATCGCAGGAACGCCGCCGCGGAAAAACGACGAGACGCCGGGTCGAGACGGGGCGACGGCCAGGGGTCCTCGGGGACGTCGGGAACGGTGCGAGGCGACGACGTCCGCCGCGTGCGCACCGAGCGGACCGAGCCCGCGCCGAGGTCGGCGACGCGCGACGGGCCCGACGCCACGGAGTCGGCGTCGTCGTCGTCTTCGTCGCCCGGCTCGGGCGCAGCCGCGGCCGGCGGCGCGCCCGCCGCGTCGAGCCGCTCGAGGGCCGCGCGCGCGTGCCGGAGCCGGAACTCGACGCCGGCGGCCTCGAGCGCCGCCAGTGCCGCGCACGCGCGCTTGGCGCACCTGCGGTGGTCGTGGCTTGGGGCAGCGCGGCGGTAGCGTGGGCGTGGTCGCGAACGGTCCGTCGAGGGGAATCGAGACGAGTCGCGGCTCTGCGGCGCATTCGAGAGACCCCTCTGCCGTGCAACGAAGAGACAGTCGCCGGGCCGTCGACGCCATCGACGCGACTCGAAGACGTGCAAGGACGCCGCCTCAGAACCGTGGATCAGCAAACAACGCCCCGGCGCCGTAGTGCGCGACGGCGTGCTCCGCCGGCTTGAGCTGCGGCTCTTCTTCCACCGCGAGCGCCGCGAGGCTCGCGGCGAGCGCGCCGCCGTTGAGCAGTTCGATGAGCGCGAGGCGGCCGCGGCCCCTGTGCGCACGACCGTCGCGGCGATGGCGTCCGGGTCGCGGCGATGGCGTCCGAGTCGTGGCGATGGCGTCCGAGTCGCTGCGATGGCGTATTGGCGGGACGAAGGACAAGACGCCGGGGCACTACCAGCCGACGCGGCCGAGCCAGCGCCCGAGGCGCGCGTCCTGGGCGCGCGCGACGGCCCGCATCGCGGCCTCGCGCGCGCCGCGCGCGGCCTGCCCGTCCTTGGCGCGCGCCGCGGCGACGGCCGTCGCGGCCCCAGCCTGCGTTTTTTTTGAGGCGTCTTCCCCCGCGATGGCGTGGAACGCGACGCAGCGCGCTCCCACCAGCACGCCATCGCCGCGACGGTGAAGGCGCCGCATGGACACCGCATGTCGGACCTCGAGCAGGAACGCCGCGTAGCCCGCGGCCGCGCGGTGCGCGAGGCACGCCTCGACGGCGGCGACGACGCGGCGCGCCACGCCGTCGCCGTTCCGGTAGGGCTCGCCGCGCCAGGCCCGCCGCGCCTCGTCGCAGGCCGCCTCGAGCCGCGCGAGGCGCTGGTTCCGCTCGTAGGCCCAGCCCTCGGCGCGCCGGTCCCACGTCTGCGCCTCGTCGCGCTCCGCGGCGGCGTCCGCGTCGGCGCCGTCGTCGCCGCCGTCGCGCGCCGCCCGGCGCCGGAGCGCCGCGAGCGCCTCCGCGAGCGCGCGCGACGACGCGGCGCGGGCCCGCGCGACGTCGACGCTCCGTAATTCTTCGGCCATGGAGAGCTTGCGCTCGAGGGCCTGGGCCTCGACCTCGGACTTCGCAGCCCGCTCGCGGACGCGGCAGAGCTCGCCGAATAGGAATGCGCTCGGCGCGCGCTCCTCGCCGTCCGTCTCGGGCTCGGGCGTCGGCGCGCGGCCGGCGTCCCGAGGCGGGGGCTCGGCGGCCTCGTCCGCGGAATCGGCGGAGTCCGAGTCGCCGATGAGGGCCGCGAGCCGCGCGGCCTCGTCGTCGGCGACGTTGGTCGTCATATTGGCTCTTGCTGTTCGTGCAGCTCTGTCACTGGTGGCCTATTTCGATCTGTGCGCGCCGAGAGACGGTGCTCTCAGGTTGGTCACTGAGGAGCACACCCTGGTTTGTGGGTATGCGGTGACCCGCAGCGCTGCGGCAGCGTCGATGGCGTATGTGCTGTGGCACTCCTGCGCCAGCGTACGGCGACCAGATGTGCGTAAAAGCTCACTACCCCGTGGCCGGCCAGACGCCGAGCTAGCGGCATGTAAGGCACTAGCAAGCCAGCAGGAAACGACATGCAGTCGCTCGAGTAGCGTTCGGTTCGCTACTGGTCCAAAGCGATCAATGGGACACATACTGCGGGCCAAAAAAATTAATTTCTTGATGTCGCGATATTGACGACGCCGCCATGGCGGGCGCGTCGGTGGAATCCTGTCGATTCGTGGTCCTGAGGTCTCCCCGAGGCCGCTTATGGTCGGTTAAATACATGTGCAATCGCCTACGCCGCATGCGCGGGCGCTTCCCGCCAGAGATACATCTGCCAAGATGCATCTCAAGCCAGATGTCTGTAGCACAAAATGCCAAGGTTTTGGATCCAGAGCTCTCTGGAGAGCCCCAAGCACCGGCGCATCCGGCGTAGGCGACTACCCGACCACAGACCTACCCCCGAGGGAGTCCGGGAGCCGATCTGCATCCGAAAAAGTAAACAATTTGGGCCCGATGGCGCCCCGTTCCCGTAAAAAACGTCAATTACCCGAGGGCCCCCAGTAGTCGCCGTAACGGTCTCGTTGGACCCCATACTACCCCAGCGATAGTCAATTACAAGTATATGACATCTACATCATAAGAAGGGTGCTTTTGGCTGCTCACGCTCGGGACGTGAACATCTTTATCTGGACCTCGCGCAAGTCCGTCGGTCATGGAAAAAATGATCGCGTCATGGTCCATGGTGAAGGTACACGGGCTGATGGTCGCAGATCCAAGATCTATGTCCCCCTGTAGAAGATAGTGGGGTCGCAGGATGGACGACCCGCGCCGAGCATCGTGGGGTCTCGAGCAATGTAGTAGCCGCTCAGGCCGGTTATCTGGCCCGTCCCACAATAAAAGCGCCTGAAACGCAAATTTACTTTATAATCCACCGGTCTGGGGCCAATTCAGTGCCCCGCGTACGCACCGTCGTCCGCGGAGAACGGGCAGGTCGGTCGATCGTGCATAGAACGACGGCGTTATGGTCCATCTGGGTAGTGGCGTCGCTGATACTCGCGGGTTCAGTTCCAATGCTCGTTTAACATAAAACGTGGGGTCGCGAAGACGACGAATCTCGCGGCTCTAACGGACTATCTAAAATAGCTCAGTGGGCGCCGATGCGGGTTAGATGGACTCTACCACTAACAAACGGAAGGAAACGAACATAAACTCGGGAGTTGTCTAGTGGAATTCTTCTCCCGCCCTCCGAGCGCGGGCCGTCGGCTCCGGTTCCGTCGATTGTGTATGAAAACTGGGCTGGAGTTGATATAATGTCCTATCTGGACGGTGGATGGCAGCGTCAATCGCTGGTGTATTGTGGCAACACGTAAGACTCATCCGCGAATGTCGCAGCGGGGCACTTCCGCGAGTATGTTCCTCGCCTTCTCAGGAAACGTCGTATCGATCTCATTGGACCATTAGCGAACCGAACGACATTCAAACAGCTCTAGGTCGCGTCTCTCGCGGGAATTGAAAAAGCAACAAAACGGGTTTCTCACGCTTACGCGCCGCCGCCGCGACCCTCACAGACCCCGCCAACGCAAAATGATCCTCACAAATTGCGCCGCCTGCGCCGCCCCACTGGCCCACAACGCGCCGCGATGCGTTAGATGCAAAACGAGGTACTGCAACAAAACTTGCCAGCATGACCACTGGCGCCGCGGCCACAAGCAGATTTGTAAACGTATCCACCGCGGCGGCAACGCGGAGCAATACTACGCCGACAAAAAATACAAGGAGGCCGTCGCGGTCGCGGTCGAGAAATGCGCGGACGACACATAATATAAAAATTGCAAGTTACGAGGAAGCCTCCGAGTCGACGCGGCGGCGCTTGGCCAGCGACTCCGCACGATAGGCCGCGAGCGCGTCCCGCGCGCGTTCATTTCTCAGCTGCGCCTCCGCGACCTCCGCCTGCACCTCCGCGAGCCTCGCCTCCATGCGCGCGTGCGCCTCCTCGTAGCATACCTCCGCGAAGCATTTGGTTTCCGCCTGCGCGATCTTCGCCCTGGCACTAGCCTCCCGACCCCTTGCGTCTGCTTCGGTCATTTTCCAAATGCCATCCACAACTTGAATAGCCGCTGCCGTTGCTTCGCTCTGGGCCTCTAGTAATTCCTTCTGTTCCCGGCAGGCGGCTGGCGAGTTGCAGTGCGCCATGAGGCGTTCTATGTTCTTGAAATAATCCGATGATTTGATTTTGTCTGCGACGTCCGCGCGCAGCTCCGCGTCTTTCCGTCGCGCCTCGGCTTCGGCCGCGAGCGCCGCGGATTCTTTCCGTTGCGCGTCGATTTTGTCCATCTCGGCGCGGTGCCAGGCGTCTCGCAAGGCGCGGCCCTGGACGCGCCATGCGGCTTGGGCTACAAGCATGGTCAACTTGATCAGCTGTCAGAGGTCGAGTTTGCAAGCAACGGCCCACAAAGGAGCACGACAGACTGCGCGCGCGTCCTGCGCGAACCGGGACGATCGAGACTCGTCCGCGAGTAAGCGATCGCTCTTGCGACACAGGGCTTAATGCAGACGACAGCACAAGTTTTTGGCAAACGCATCAGACGCGTCGACGCCATCGCCGCGACCCATAGGAATCAAACTACAAATATACACAATCCTCACGGGAAAACTAGTGCGCCGCGCCCGGCTCCGGGACGACGACGGCGGCGACCGCCTCCCCGGGCGCGGCGCGCCGCCGGGGGAGCCGCCCGAGGACCTTCGCGAAGTCACGGCGCCGGTCGTAGGCCTCGAGAACAAAACCAGCGCACACGGCCGCGAGCGCGGTCCGCCGCCGCGGCGCCGCGAGGCGCCCGCCGAAGCCCGTCAGCGCGAGGCCCGTCGCCGCCGCGCCGCCGAGGACGAGCAGCGCGCCGACGCCGAGGCGCCGGTGGCTCTGGTCCGACCAGAGGAAGCGCGGCGCGGCGCGCCAGGGCGGCCCGTCGCGCCAGACCTTGAGCTCGGCCGCGAGCAGCGCGCCGAACCACGCGACCAGGGCGGCGGCGCCGGCCCGCGCGTGCGCGCTGACGAGGTGGGGGCGCCGCGCCTGGGCCTTCGACAGGAAGACGGCCGCCGTCGAGAGCACGAGGCACCACGACGCCGCCGCGCTCAGCACAAAGTGCAGCTTGACGCGCCGCTCGAGCGTCGCGCGGCGGTCCGCGCCCGAGGCGCGCTTCGCGGCGGCGGCGCGGCCCGCGACGACGACGCCCGCGGCGCCGCGCGGGGAGCGAGAGCGCCGCGAGCGCGGGGTGCCAGGCGAAGAGGGTCGTCGGGACCGGCGCCGTGGCGGCGAGGGCTATGATCGCGGCGGCGACCTTGAGGCTTTGGGGGCTTTTGTTTTGTTGCCGTTTTTTGTCGGGTTTTGGCTTCGTCTTTGAAGGTGGCGCGGCGACCGCTACAAGTGTTACGGCGTCCATGGCCGTTGGCTGCGGCGCCGCGGCGGCCGCCGGACCGGCGGCTCCGTCGATGAACCCGGCCTCGGCCTCGACGAAGGGCTCGGCGGCGGCGACGGCGCCTTGTTTCCCGACGTTTTCGTCCTTCGACGCGGACAGCGCGGTCGTCTGTCGCTTTGGCGCCGTGCGCGCTGCGGCGTTTGGTGCTTTGGTTCTGCGGCGCTTTGGTTGGCAGGGTGGTGCTCTCCTCATGCTGATGCCATGCTGCCGTGGGGGAAGCAGCGCTCGCGCAGCCGTTGCGAGGAGGATCGGGAGGAGCCGTTTGGTGTTTGGGCGAGCCATTTTGCTCGCCGCTTGTCGCAAACGGCTGCGGTCGGAAGCTGTGGAAAACCCGTTTTGATTGCACCCGCACGCGGCTGTGGATGCGCTTCCGAGCGATTCTACCCATTCAATCTTTATAGCTACAGATCTCAGCGAGAAAAGTAGAAGGTCAATTCAATTTAACAGGAGACCACGGGCGCGCGGCGCGGCGCGCTCGGTTTTCTTGCACATCAAGTAGGGGGAGGGACACGCGACTACTACAGGTTCGCGGCGGCGTCGTCGTCGACGCGGGACCGCTTCTTCTGCGCGAGGCTCGCCGCGAGCTCGGCGACCGCGGAGTCGAGCCGCGTCCGCAACACGTCCTGAAGAGCCTCGTTCAGGCGCGCGATCTCCTTCTGCGCGGCCGCTAGTTTGATCTCCAATTTCCCGACCGTTCCCTTCAGCACGGCCATCTCGACATAGTGCCCGGGCCCGGGTCCGCCGGCGTCGACGCCGCCGAGGCCATTTCGCGTCAGGTGGTTCTGCTCCTGAGCCGTGCGGTCGAGCGTACCGAGCATTTCGATCTCCCGTTGTGTTACCAAGAAGTCGGACTTGAGTTGCATATACCTATCTTCGGCTTCCTCTACAGGACATTCACATGCAGCCTGCATCGCGGGCTTCGCCTCGTCGGCGGCGACGTTGCCGTCCTCGACGCGGGCGCGCTTCTTTGGGCGAGCGACTTCCGAGAGCAGAGCGTCGTGCCGCGCCGTCACGAGCTCGAGGTTCAATTGGTGCAGGCGCGCGTTCTCCGTCTGCGCGGCCTCCAGTTTGACCTCTAGTTTCCCCAGCGCCACCTTCAGCTCGGCGATCGCGATATAGTGCCCGGGCCCGGGTCCGCCCAGGTCTACGCCGCCGCGGGCGCGGCGCGTGCCCGCATTCTGCTTCTGTGCTAAACGCTCGAGCAGCCCTTGCTTTTTGATCTGGGATTCGGTTAGTAGCGCCTCGCGCACGCTTCGATCGTGCCTGATCTCGTCTTCGTCTCCGGCCACTTCTGCGAAGTCCCATAGCGCCTGCTTCGCGCACTCGTTCTGGGATAGCTTCGCCAACACGGCGTCGTGCTGCGCGTTCAAGAGCTCGAAGTTCACCTGGTTCAGGCGTTTGACCTCCGCGTCCGCGGCCTCCAACTTGGCCTTCAGCTCGTCGAAATCTTTCCCCCGGTACGGCGCGGGGCCGCCGGCGTCCGCACCCGGTTCCTCCACATCCCCTCGAAGCGCCAGGGTCGTTTCGCGCTGGTCGCGGGCAGCGTCGGCCATGGTGACGAGGTGCTGTCGCGAGCAGCGCGCGCAGATTTGACCGCTCGCGGCGCCACGCGCAATTTGTGGCGCTTAAAGGAGAGGCCAGGCGACCTGATCACCTGAGGCGTGAACCCGCACGGTCCCTGCGGGCTCTACTTGCCGCCGGCGCTGGCTTCGTCGCATGCTGCATAGACCGCGAGTGCGCGCCAGTATTTACATGGGGGATGACATTACCAGGAGACCACGGGCGCGGCGGGGCGCGCTCGGTTTTCTTGCACATCAGGGGATATCAAAGGGGGAGGTTCGGAGGAGGCCGCGCCGGCTGGTGGCCGCTGCCTACGCGGAGTCCGAGCCCGCATCGATGAGGCCGCGGGCCTTGCGGTAGCAATCGCGGAGGGTAGTACCAGGGGGCCCCACATCGACAGGTAATCGCTCAATCATCTCCCACGTGGCCTTGACGTCGCGGTTCGTGATGAGGGCGTCAAAAGCCGCGAAAAACTTTTTCAAGGCCTCGAGCTCCGAGAGCTCCGCGGCGAGGTCGCCTGAAGAGCCGCGGAAGGGGCGCTCGCCGTCGGCTCGGAGGGGACGACTCCATCGGTAGCGTCGCGGGGCGGCGACTCCGGGGCGGGCTCGATGTGGCGCTCCGGCTGCCAGTCGGCGCCGCCGCCCGCGGCGCGCGTCTCCGCTCTCGGCTCCGCGCGGCGCTCAATCCGGCGGCGGCGCTCGGCCTCCATTTCCTCCCTCCGTTCTTCGGCCCGCCGCTGGTTCCTCTCCTCCCGTCTCCTCTCCGATTCACTCGCTTCTTCGCATTCTGCTATGAACTCCGCCAACCTTCTTTTGCCGAGGCGCTCTCTGTCCTCGCGGGCAGCGTCGGCCATGGTGGCGAGGTGCCGCTGCGCGCGGCGCGCGCAAATTCGACCGCTCGCGGCGCCACTGAGCGTAGCTCTATGTGCCTTTTGGCACTGTGTGCGCAAGCGCGAGACCCGCGCGCGGCCGCAGCCATCCGAAGAAGACACAGGGAGAGTTACAACAACACAACTACGGCTTCTTCAGCAACGTCTTCGCCCCGAGCGCGACCATGAGCGCGCCGAAGCCGAGGCGCATCGGCTCCTCGTCGAGGCCCGACGCCAGGCGGCCGCCGGCGAAGGCGCCGACGCACGTCCCGAGGCCGAGAGGCGCCGCGGCCGCGAGCTTGACGTGGCCGAGGCGTCGGTGCGCGAGCACGCCCGCGACGCCCGTGGGCACCATGGCGCAGAGCGACGTCCCCAGCGCCGTCTTGTGGTCGAGGTCCGTCGCCAGGGCCAGGAGCGGCACGACGACCGCGCCGCCGCCGACTCCAAACAAACCCGCGAGAAAGCCCGCAGCGGCGCCGACGCCGAGCAGCGGCACGACCTCGCGGACCGGGTCGTCTCCTGTTTTGGTGCGGTCCGTCGCGCCGATGGCGTCGAGAATCTGGTTGCGGCCGGGCACGATCGGCGCGACCGCGAGCATGAAGGCGCCGAGGGCGCGCGAGAGCGTAGCAGCGCTCAACGCGGCGGCGGCCCGCGCGCCCGCGGCGGCCGTCAGCGCGCCCGTCGCCGCGACGGCCGCGGCCGCCTTGACGTCGACGGCGCCGTCGGCCGCGTAGGCCGCGGCGCCCGCCGCGCCCGTGCAGACGACGCCGACGAGAGAAGTCCCGTGGGCCGTGTGCTGCGAGACTCCCAGCCGGGTCATGAGCGGAATCGCGACAAAGCCTCCGCCCATGCCCGCGAGGCTGCCGAGCGTCCCGGCCGTCGCGCCGACGGCGGCCATCGTGTGCGGCTTCGGGTCTGGCGGCTTGGCGGTGGTCAGGGCGCGGCGCGCGGTGGTGGAGCGGCTAGCGAGAGTGCGGAGCAGCATGCTTACGAGTCCTTGTTCACGGCTACGCGATGCGTGGCGCGGCGGCTGTGATGACAGCCTTGGAGCAGTGGTGTGGCGTCGCGGTGGCTCGACCGGGAGGCGGCGCGAGATTGCGCAGCACTGTGAATAGGAGTCACGCGAGTTGGAAAACGACGGCCGTGCCACGCCTGGCCGGCAGATTGCACGCCTTTGTGTGCTGCAGCTGGAGAGGCTGCAGGCGACCTCCTCGAGAGCGTGGTGCATTACCCGGCTCCCCTAGCGTGAGATATATATCGTACAGGCTGCACACGCCCAGACGACAGTCATGGCGGCCAATCGTCAGCGAACCTCCAGCAACGCGGGCGAGAAAGCCTTGAAAGCCCTGCATGTATTGAGACAGAGTGGCGTGGGCACGGTCCAAGCCGCGCGCTTAGATGCCGTGAGTAAGTCGCTCGCGCTCAGCGACCCCACGGACAAAAGTCCTGATGACGTGGTTGGGCGCCTGACGCTCGACGCGGAGACCGCGCGGCGACTCGTCGACGCCATCCAGACCACGCCGCCGCCGTTGTCAGAAGCGGGCTTCGGGCCCTTACGCGCGCGCAATGCTTCGAAGCGCGCCTGCGACGCGGCCTATTCCCTCTTAGAGTTTGCACGGCGCGGCGCGTGCGACGGCGCATCCCTGCTCCTCGAAGCCGGCTTCGTCCCGGCCGCGGTCGAGGCCTACCACCGCGCCGTGTCTGTGGCGCTCGGTGGCGCCGCGGACGCGCCGCTGACTGTCGAGAAGATCGACGCCTTCATGCTCGCTCAGAGCTGTGCCGACGCGCTCGAGAAGGTCAGCTACTGCACGGACCCTCTTTTTTCGGGAAACCCGCACGCGCTAGGGACGTCGCGGGACGCCGTCTGTGGAGAATATGCGTCGCTGGGCATCCTCAGTCCCATCTCGGTCGTGTTCGCGGCACGCGGCGACTCGCCGCAGCTCGCGAGTCTGCGCGAGGCCACGTTCCGTTTGTTGCGTGAGCTCTTCATGGGAATCAGCGACCGTTCGCTGGTCGATGCGTCGCTGGTCACGGCCCTTGGCGCTTGCCTCGGCGGCGGCGATGAAAAGGCCGCCGCGAGTGCTGTGTGCGCGCTATTTTCGCTCGTGGACCTCACCGGCAGGGCCTCGGGCCAGGACCTCACCGACGCGGCCTTACAGGCCTTCTGCACGCCCGAAATGGTCGGTGCCATCGTAGACATGCTGGCGCGCGGGCACGCTGTGGCTTGCGGCCACATCATCCAGCTCCTGGTCAAGTCGACGCCGCACGCTCGCGCGTTCGCGACAAGGCGCGTCGTCGGCGCGCTCCTACAGGTCGTTTCTCTCGACGGCGCCGCGCTCGCGGCCTATACGGAGCAGTTGCGCGGCAAAGAGCAATTTTTTCGTGTAGCAATTCACGCTGGTTTCCCGCCCGCGGCTGGCGGCCCGACATGGAGCGCCAATTTGGGATCTCCGACCGACATGGAGCACCGGGTCTCGGCGGCCGAACAGTGTGTCGAAACGCTGTCGGCCATGCTGGACGCCGGCTTGCTCTCTCGCGCACTCGCCGCCGACGTCATCGTCCCGCTGGTCGAGAAGCTCCGCGCGAGCTGCGTCAATCCGACGCCGGGCCCGAATCTCTACGAACTTCGGCATGTGTGCTTGGGTGTCCTCGAGGCGCTCGCGCCGCGCCACGCCAACGCGATCGTCGCCGCGGGCGGCGTCGACGTGGCCGTCGATTTGTTGAAGCAGCTGAAGCTGCCCGGGTCGACGGCGAGGCCCGAGCTGACGAGAGCGGCCGCGAGGAACGTCTGCGCGTTTCTCGATCCACTCATCGAGGCCGCCACGCCCGTCGACGCCAACAGGGCCCGCCTCGAGCTGAAGGCATTCGCGTCCCGCGAAAGTCCCGAGTTCGGGACCTTTTGCGAATACGCCGGAAACTCTCGCGGCTGGTTCGACCGGCAGCTCGTGGCCGCGCCCGGCGGCCCGCCGGACTGGCTCCAGGAGGCATTATTGCAGCAGCAGGGAAACTGAGTACATGTAATAAGTAAAATTTACAGTGACTACCCGATGCGCCAAGATACCCCCACAAACCATTACCGCACCCCATCACGCCCGTCGCCGCGTGTCGCCACGAAAAGCGCCACCGCAAACGTCACTAGCGCGGCGAGCGACGCGACGGGCCGCGAGAACGCCGAGGGGTAGAACTCGCGAAGGCAATTGCGTTCCACGACGAGCTTCGCGCCGACGGCGACCCAGTGCGCCGCGGCCGCGCGCGCGACGCCGCGGCGGAGCACTTTTTGATCCGCGGTCGCGAGCGCGAGCGCCGCCGCCGCGTAGAGCACTGAAAAAGCGCCAAAGGCCCGCGAGAGGCGCCGGCCCAGCATCGTCGGCAGCGTCGCGAGCGGGAACGGCGCCAGCGCCGCGACGAGCGCCCAGCCCGCGAAGGCAGCAGCGACTCCGCGCCAGACCGTCGACGGCGCGCGACCCTTCGTCGGCGGCGACGACGCGAAGGCCGCGCCGCAGAGCAGCGCCGCGCCGCCGTGGACAGCAGCAGCGACCGCCCGCAGCGGCGCGGGGTAGGTGATGGCCGCGGAGTGCGCCATGTGCGCGAGGCCGGGCGCGCGCGCCGCCGCGGTGGCCGTGAAATGCGGCGCGAAGACGACGGCCGCGCAGAGCCAGGTCGACGCCGCAGCGAGGCCGAGCTGTACGGTGCGATCGTCGGGGGCGGCCTCGAACGACGCCGTCAGCAGCGGTAGTGGCGTCAACGCTTGCAGGATGGACAGGCGCGCGTGCGCCGCCGGCAGCGCGAGCGTCGGATGACGCGACAGCGCCGTCACGGCGCAGGCCGACCAGGCCGCGACGGAGGCCGCCGACGCGAGGCGGTAGGCATTATTGCCTTTTTCTTGTGGTGCGGTGCTCGCGGCGTTGCGTAGTTTTGATCGGCGGTGCCGGCGCGTTGGCGGGGTTGAGAGGGCTTGTGCGTGAACGGAGAGCAGGAATAGGAGCGATACCCGCATTGTTGTGTCTATACGACGGACCCGCGGGTGGCTTGGCAGTGGTCACGGCGCGGCGCGCAGCAGCGGAGCGCAGGGCCAGGGATGTCAGCGGCGCGGTCGTAGCCTCTTGACTTGCGTTCGCTTGAAGATGCGCGAGGAGAGGCTGCCACAATGGCTGGCAGGTTGGCAGCTTTTTGCAGCGTGCAGCGGGGTTTTTGAGGCGGCAGGCTTTTCTCGCGGCTGTGGCACACTGCTGTGGTCTGCCTGATGCAAGCCCGGTGTAGTTTCGCCGATTCGCGCGCGGCGGCAGGGGTCAAATCGCGAAAAAGGTTTTCCCTAGCGCAATTTACATCGCGGCCGTTTTCCTCGGGAAGCAGCCATCCTCCTTTGAGGAGATGATCGCTTAAAAATAAAGGGCACGCCCTCCGGTTATTCATTGGTGAAAGCAAAAGATTGAGTCGACTTTAACCAGTCGGAAACCTGGTTCGAATCCCTCTGTGGACTGAAACGTCCGCATGGCCTAATGGATAAGGCGTTTGGTCCTTTTTTTTTTGTCTAAACCTTTTTTTTAGAGGAGAGGACCATCCTGACGGAGTTTGGGCCACATTGGTCAACCTTAGCCTCCGCGAGCCTCCGCGAGCATCGTCCGAAGGTTGTCGTGGGCATTCGTGGTAATGAAAACGGCGTGAAGGAGCATCGCTCTCGATCCTTGTCAATGCAAGAGGGTGTGCTTGACCTTGAGTTGCATGTAGACGCCGAAAAGTGACATTAGTGGCGTGTCGCATGCCATGACGTTACGGGCTAATGGACTTGAAATCGTTGTATGCGTACCGCCACGGATGTTGCTGCGGGTCCCCGGTCACCGAAGCGTGCTGGCCGAAAATGGCAGACCCTTGTAGAGGGAGTAAAGTGAAGTCGGCGTGTACTCGGAGCGGACAGGGGCGCGGCGTCGTAACCAAGCGAACTGCGCGTGAGTAATGCGATTATAATGTCCTTAGTCGTCGAAGGGTTGCCTCCAAACAGCAACGATGGCCCCAAAATAACATCGGACTTAGAGGCCACAGACGATGTCCGGGATCTGTCGACGCCGAGACATCGTGAAATAAACTCTGCGTCGCACCGCGGAAGTCGACGCGGGCCCGCAGCCACGGGATCGGGCCGTCCTTGAGTTGCACGCCGTTCTCGGAGCCGTCAAGTACCGCCGGCGTTGCCTCGGAGCTCGCGAGGCGACGTGCGGACCGCGATACTACGGACTTCTGGGTGGCGGCGCGGACGTCGTCGCGGGTCCGCGGCGAAGGGAGCAGGCCGTCGGTGGCCTGCAGGCCGTTCTCGGAGCCGTCAAGTACCGCCGGCGCGGGCTCGGAGCTCGCGAGGCGAATGGGGACTGTGGGAATGGCGACTTCTGACGTGCCCACCCCCCCCTTTCGGTAACTAGGGCACCTCAACGTCAAAAAATGCAAAAAAGAAGCCACCAACGGTCCATGCTCGTCGCGTGTGCGCGATCAACGAGAGGTCCTCGATGGAGATGATAAACCACTAGACTTTTCAGGAAATTTTATTTTCCTTATGACATCAGGGAAATATGACGTCACCGTTGAATGTGTAAAACAGGATTCGAGCCCGGGCTATCGATGCGTTCAATGATGAACACGTTCTCGGAGAAGCGGTGTGGCGGCTAGGAGGCATCGGTCGATCTTTCGCATTTATCCCGAGTCACGCAAAAACCCTTTTTTCGGAGATTTCCCGTGCGACTGGGTGCCGCCCGGCCGCTGCGTGCCAAGAAAGGCGCTAAGGACGCCCAAGGCCCGCTTCTGACTGCCACTGAGCCGCACAGCCCAAAAAAACCAGCCCTAAGCCTTCAAAACCCCCGGGAGAGCACCTGCACTCTGGCAGCCAAAAAGCTGCCAAATGTACCCCGACGAGCCCACAAAAGCACTAGCCAAAGGCCGAGCAATAACAACAACACACGCGAACAACGGCTGGACCATCCGCACCACCCGCGCCCCCATCCTGAGCGTCGCGAAGCGGAGCCTCGCCGCCGACAGCCAGGTGGCCTGGAAGCGCGAGCTCGGGCTCGGCCGCGCGACGAACCAGGAGCTGCCGGAGGCGCTCTACGGGCGGAACCTCCTCGCGCTGCGCCACGACGCGTCGGGCGTGCGCCTCGCGTTCGACGCGCGCGAGAAGCGACGCTTCTTCAAAATGGGTCGCGTCGATGGCGTGTCGCGTCGATGGCGTAAGCGGGGCGACGGCGTGCCGGTGGGGTAGAAGTACTACCACGCTCTCGAGAGATTGCACGCGCCGCGCGCGGAACATTTGAGACGACGCTGCTTGCGCGGTTGTCTGCAAGCGTGCGAGCAGACGACCGCGGCCTGGGCCTCGCGGCGCGGCTGTGATCGGGACCGAAAGGCCAACACAAGGCCTCACAAAAGGCACGCGCCCGAGGCAAAGGTCGGCGCGGGCACCGGTCCGTCGGGCTTGACCTACAAGTCACAAGGGCACTCTCATGCGGTGAAGATGGGGGGGGCTAAAGCCCCCCAAAATTCGCGCATGGTCGGGGGTGGGGTCGCGCCGCGTTCGACGGCCGGCGAGCGGCCGTCGAACGCGCGCCCGGAATCGCCAGAGGCGCGATTCCGGGTGAGTGAACGAAATGACGGTGGTGTGCGACGGAAATCACTACCGCGAGCCAAACAACAAAGGGGGGGCAAGTCCAGGGGGCCACGGGCAAAGGCGAGCGGCCGTCGAACGCGGCGCCCCGGAATCGCCAGAGGCGATTCCGGGTGAAGGAAATAATAAAAATATTTCTACTGCGAGCCAATCACAAACACACGGGCCTCGAGGCACGGCGCTTGCTTGCTAGTGTCTTACAGCCCGCTAGCCCACGGCGCACTCGAGCCCAGGACAGCCCAAAGCCGTGCCCTCGCAGACACAGCGCTCGTCCACGGCTCGCATTCAACCAACCCAAGCCTCAAAGCAAAGAAAATTCCAGCGCTACGGCGGCCGTGCACAAAAAACCACTGAGAGAGCAGCTCTCACAAAAGCAAAAATGTACCCCGACGAACAAGCCGCCACACTAGCAGCCGGCAAAGCAATAACAAAAAAGCACACAACGAAAGACGGCTGGACGATAAAAACAAAACGCGCCCCCATCCTGAGCGTCGCGAAGCGGAGCCTCGCGGCCGACAGCCAGGTGGCCTGGAAGCGCGAGCTCGGCCTCGGCCGCGCGACGAACCAGGAGCTGCCGGAGGCGCTCTACGGGCGGAACCTCCTCGCGCTGCGCCACGAAGCGTCGGGCGTGCGCCTCGCGTTCGACGCGCGCGAGAAGCGACGCTTCTTCAAAATGGGTCGCGTCGATGGCGTGTCGCGTCGATGGCGTAAGCGGGACGACGGCGTGCCGGTGGGGTAGAAATACTACCACGCTCTCGAGAGATTGCACGCGCCGCGCGCGGAACATTTGAGACGACGCTGCTTGCGCGGTTGTCTGCAAGCGTGCGAGCAGACGACCGCGGCCTGGGCCTCGCGGCGCGGCTGTGATCGGGACCGAAAGGCCAACACAAGGCCTCACAAAAGGCACGCGCCCGAGGCAAAGGTCGGCGCGGGCACCGGTCCGTCGGGCTTGACCTACAAGTCACAAGGGCACTCTCATGCGGTGAAGATGGGGGGCTAAAGCCCCCAAAATTCGCGCATGGTCGGGTGGGTCGCGCCGCGTTCGGCGGCGGGCGAGCGGCCGTCGAGCGGCGGCGCCCCGGAATCGCCAGAGGCGATTCCGGGTGAAGAATGACGTCACGGCCGGCCTGTATAGTGCGACGGTTCGCGCCGCGAGCCAAACAACAAAGGGGGGCCACGTCTAGGGGGCACGGGCAAAGGCGAGCGGCCGTCGAACGCGGCGCCCCGGAATCGCCAGAGGCGATTCCGGGTGGAGGAAATAATGAAATTGTATAGTGCGACGGAAATTCGTCCGCGCGCCAAACAACAAGTGGGCCAAAGCTAAAGGGCCAAAAGCTAGAGGGCCAAGCTAGAGGCTCTGAACCGGCCAAGCCGTGGCCACGCTGCCACAGGAATCGCCCACGGACTCCACCGAACACCAACCAAAGCTCAAAGTCCAAAAAAGCCAGCGCTACGGCCGTGCAAAAAAATACCACTGAGAGAGCACAGCTGCCAAAACAAACAAAGCGCGTCATCCGCTGTATTGGCATACGCCGGCGTGTACTGCGCCTCTGCGGCCTACCGACGCTGTACCAGCAACGCCGCACGAACGCCGGTCTACGCGGCAGCACACCGCAATCGTGGGCGGCACAAGCTCTCCCAAACAAAAAAAAAAGAATGTACCCCGACGAACAAGCCGCAACCCTAGCCGCCGGCAAAGCCATAACAAAAACCCACACGACCGGGAACTGGACGATAAAAACAAAACGCGCCCCCATCCTGAGCGTCGCGAAGCGGAGCCTCGCCGCCGACAGCCAGGTGGCCTGGAAGCGCGAGCTCGGCCTCGGCCGCGCGACAAACCAGGAGCTGCCGGAGGCGCTCTACGGGCGGAACCTGCTCGCGCTGCGCCACGACGCGTCGGGCGTGCGCCTCGCGTTCGACACGCGCGAGGCGCTCCGGAGCTGGGCGCTCCTCGACGCGGAGCCGATCCCGCACCGGTCCTTGGCGGCGTCCTTCCGCTCGACGGCGTAAAACGCGGTCGCGCAGGTCCGCGGCGCCGAGCACCTGGGACTGGACGTTCACGACGCCGTTCGCGTCCGCGTAGCAATCAGACTTTGCATAGATGGCGCGGCGATGGCGTGCCGGTAGACGGTAACGTACAAACGCACAGGTACCGCGGCGCCACGGCCGTCGCCGCCATCGACGCGCCGCACAGCCGCCCCGGCGACTCGATCTTCCGCGTGCCCAAGGGCTGGCTGCCCGACTGCGGCTTCGGCGACGACGCGCCGCGAGTCCGGCGGCCGACGTGCCGCTGCGTCTACGGGAGGCCGCCGCTCCTCGCGTCCGCCGCGGATCAGGACGACGACGAGACCGACGACGGCCTTTGCGCGCCGCCGCCGCCGCAATGGAAACCAACAAAAGAGACCCTCGACCTCGAGGCCCTCATCGCCGCCGACGGCCGCGCGCCGCGCTTCGAGGAGTCCGTGGATTTGTGGCGCGACGACCTCGACCCGCACTCGTTCGGCTTCTTCCGCGTCCGCGTGCGCGCGCACGAGCGGTTCTGGGTTGCCTACTCGCGCTTCTTCATCCGCGTCAACGGCGTCCGCGCGCGCGTCATCGACGCGCGGTTCGCCGGCTTCGGCGACCGCGTGCTCCGCGAGCGGTCCTGGCGCGAGGGCGACTGGACGGCCGTCGCGGGCGCGGGCGCGCCGCCCTGCGTGGACCTCGGTGGCGCGGGCGACCGCCACTGCGCGCGCGCGTTGCCCCTCGTAAAGCGCGAGACGGACGAGCTGCGCCTGCCCGCGACGCTCCTGCGGCGCGTATCTGTGCCGCCGGCCGCGGTCGCGTGGTCCCGCGGGCGAGGCGCGACGCTCGTGGCCGCAACGGCGCGCGTCGCGGTCCTCGTCGACGACGCGTCGATCGCCGCCGTCGACCCAACAACGGGCGCCGACCGCTGGACGCGCTGCTGCAAAGCCGCGGCGACGGCTGTGGCCGCGAGCGACGAGTACGTGGCGGTCGGCTTCGACGACGGCCGCGTCGAGGTCTTGGCAGCGGCCGACGGCGCGCTCGCGGCGACGGTTGAACTGGGAGACGGGTCGTTGGACCGGGCCGTCCGCGGCGTCGCCTTCGCGAAGTCCGACGTCGTCGCCGCGACGACGCCGCGATGCGTCGTGCTGTTCGCGGCGGGGACGGGCGCCGTCGTCAAACGGCTGGCGCTGGACCGGCCCGCGACGGCCCTCGCCGCGGCCGACGGCGTCGCCGTCGTCGGCGCGGCCGCCGGCAGCGACGCGCTGCTCGTCGTCGACGCCACGACCGCGAAGCTCGCGTCTCCGGCCGCGGTGTGCGCGCTCGCGCTTCGCAAAGGTCGCTACGCGGCGGGCTGTCTCGACGGGGCCGTCCGAATATATGGAGGCGGCGACGTCACGACCTGGGCGGGCTTCCAGGCGCCGGTGCGCGTCGTCGCATTTTCGGGAGGCGGCTGGTTGCTCGCGGCGGGCGGGCGCGCGCTCGCGTGCGTCGCGCCGGGCCTCGACCGCGGCGAGGCGCCGGTGCTTGGCGTCGCGCCGCGGCGGCCGCGCTGGGCGCACGCGGCCTGGCGGCCCGGCCCGCGCCCCATCCTGGCGGCTGCGGCCGTCGACGGCCGCGTCTTCGTCTTCGACGCGGCGCGCGCCGACGACGCCGTCCCGCGCGCCGCGGCGCCCGTGCGCTGTTTGGATCTTGATGCCGCGGCGGCGGTCGCGTTTTCCGGTGGAAGGCTCCTGGTGGCGGGGCGCGGCGGCGCGGTCGGGGTCGATGAGTGTATGGATGATGTGTAATATTTTTGTACGGTCTTACTCATCGCGCGCGGCGACGGCGTCCTGCGCATTCTCGGCCTTCAGCTGATCGTCGTCCTCCAGGCCAATGTCCGCGCACGTCTGCTCGCCGTCGGCGACGCCAGCGAAAAGGAAGCGCAGCGATCGCCGGCGACGCCCTTGCGATTGGCGTACGCGTCGAAGATCTTTTGCAGCAGCGTCGTCGGCTTCACCTTGAAGTATACTTCGTCGCCCTGCGGGCCCGCGACGGAGATGACCAGCGGCAACAAAGGTTGTTCGCGGGCGCGGAGCGCGGCTCGCGCGTGTTGCAGATCGGCCTCAATCGCACCTGTCACAGGATGTGCGCCTCCGAGCACGCGCCGCGCGGTCGGCACCACATCCTCGAGCGTCGTCACGGCCTTGCGCAGATCGTCGAGCGTGGAGGCGCCGTCCTTGTAGAGCGCCTTCGCGTAAGTCCACCTCCGCCCACCGGCTCGTGCATCGCGTGCTGCCCCTTGTGGCGGGTGTTACATCCAATACACCTCGCCTTGTGGTCGTGGGCCAGTGGGGCGGCGCACTTTTGTGAGGATCATTTTTGGCTTGGCGGCGAGGCGTCTAGGGTCCAGTTGTTGCTAATGCTAGTGTCTTACATGCAGCTAGCTAGTTTCAGGAGCGCGGCTGTGTGAAGTTTGCTGTTCAGAACGATAGCCATCGTGCAGCAGTGCTGCGCCTCGAGCGAGTGTGCGCTAGCAGTGCTAACCCGAGCACCACTGCTACGAAGAGATGGCGCCACGCCTGCTAGCACTCATAACAGCAGCCTCCGCACTCATCGCGCCACCGCGCACGAAGCAACCAACAAAGCTCCACGGCACCTACCGCTTATATGACGTCGTCGTGCCGCAGGGCGCGGACCCCGGCGCCGCGGCGCCGTCGTCGCAGCTCTCGCCGGCGCTGAAGAAGGCCTGCAAGAAGCGCGTGACAAAAAAGGGGAGGCTCCGGCGAGTAATAAGAGTGGTCCGCAAGTCGCTCGACGTGCGGAAGAAGCTGCCCGAACCGCGCTGGACCTACGTCGTGGACGTCGAGTGCGCCGGCGCGCTCGCGGAGCAGCCGGGCCGCTGCGAGCGGCTCGAGGGTTTGACCGTAGCGCCCGCGCGCGTCACGGACACGAAGAAGAAGCGCACTGTCGTCGTCGTCGGCTCGGGCCCCGCGGGCCTCTTCGCGGCGCTGCAGCTCGCCTCCGACGGCTGCGCCGTGACACTGATCGAGCGCGGCGAGCCCGTCGAGCGCCGCGGCCGCGACATCGGCCGGCTCATGGCGGGGCGCCAGCTCCAGGCGCAGTCGAACTTTTGCTTTGGCGAGGGCGGCGCGGGCGCGACGGCGGCGTCTTAAGGAAAGCGTGGTGGTGGGGACCGTCGACCGGGGGAACGCGACGCAGGCACGTGGTCCGACGGCAAGCTCACGACGCGCATCGGCCGCAACTCGGGCGACGTCCGCGCGGTCCTGCGGACCTTCGTGCGCCACGGCGCGCCTTCGGAAATATTGACGCAGGGCGCGCCGCACCTCGGCACGGACGGCCTCATCGGCATCCTCAAGTCGCTGCGCGGGCAATTGACGGAACTCGGCGTGGACCTGCGCTTCGGCACGCGGTTGCTGGGCCTCGAGACGGAAAATAACGAGTGCGTCGGCGTCCGCGTGCTGGGCGAAGCCGGAGAGGCCACGATACATGCGGACGCCGTCGTCTGCGCCGCGGGCCACAGCGCCGACGACGTCTACGACGCGCTCGAGGCCGCGGGCGCCAAACTCGAGGCGAAGCCCGTCGCGGTCGGCTTTAGGGTGGAGCACCCGCAGTCGTTGGTGAATGGTCTGGCCTACGGCGACCTCGCCTGCCGCGTCGTCACGGGCAATTCTAGAACCGACAAGGCCAATCTGTTAAGGCACCCGACCGACGAAGCTTTGTCGAGGGACTCGGAGGCTCTGTTACCGGTCGCGGCATATAGACTCGCGGCGGACGTCGGCGACCACTCCATATATAGTTTCTGCATGTGTCCTGGGGGGCAAGTTGTTCCAGCTCTAACAAAACCGTCGGAGATGGTCGTCAACGGCATGTCCTACTCGCGGCGGCACTCGCTGTTCGCGAACGCGGCGCTGGTCGTGAGTGTTGCGACGGACGACCCGTGCTTGGATCAAACGAAGGGTGCGCGGCGCGTCCTCGCCTTCCAGCGGTCGTTGGAGAGGAAGGCGGCTCTCTTGGGTGGCGGCGACTACGTCTGCCCCGTCCAGCGCCTGACCGATTTCGTCGACAAGAAAGCGCCGCGTCAGAGACCGCCGCCGGCGTCGTCCTATAGATTGGGCGTGCGCGAGGCGTCATTGCACGACGGCTTACTCCCAGATCCCTTGGCGGACGCGCTGCGGGCCGCGGCGACGGGCGCGTTCGAAAGGTCCATGCCCGGATTTGTCGGCGACGACGCGATCCTCCACGGCGTCGAGACGCGGACGTCGGCGCCGTTACGGGTCGTGCGCAATGCTGAATGCGAGTCTGTGTCCCTCAAAAACTTATACCCGTGCGGCGAGGGCGCGGGCTACGCGGGGGGCATCGTCTCCGCGGCCGTCGACGGGCTGCGCGTGGCGCGGGCCGTGATCGGCGGGCAGTGCTCGGATGTAGGCGCGGCGACGGGCGTCGAGGACCCGCAGGACGTCGCGGCGGTGGCTTCTTAAGTTGCTTGTTTTGTGATATCCATGCTCGCGTCGAACGCCGGCGCGATATTCCCCAGGAACTATCGGCGGCGCGAAAACATGACGATAGAAGCGTACGTACCCCTCCGTGATCAGCCCGAGCGCGTCGAATCAGGTCGTAGGACGGGTCGCCCAGGCGAGTTCAGATAAAATTTTAGCTGCATCGTCATCTCTGTATCGCTTCATCTCCTAGACTTCGAGCAAAAGCAGTAGTCAGGGTTATATTTCGCGGCAACTACGCTCACTTGCTTAACTGTAAGGATACGAGAGCGATTTGCTAGAGCTGACTGTGCATCTCTGACAGTCACATTGCAACTCGAACTAACGCGCAACACGCGACTATGAATGAATCGCAAACGGCCGCCCGCGCCGCCCCGCTGGTGGGCCCCTATCCCATCGACGAGGAGGCGCTGCGGAAATTGAAGCGCTTGCACGACGACGGCGCCATCGACGATTACACGTTCCGGTGCATGAAGGCCGCGGCCCTCGGTCTCACGCGCAAAGCGGCGCGCACGAGACTAAGTTTGCTGCACCTGCCGGCCGACGTGCTCTCAAAGATTGCCTCGCACGCCGTGGTCCCCGCTCTCGTCGTCGCGGCCGGGAAGGACCTGGAGGCGCGGACGGCGCTGCGCAAGGGCACGGACGTGGCCGAAAGGTCACGCTACGGCGGCGTCGGCCTCACGGTGCGCGAGGCGGAGCATATCCTGCGGACAACGTATCGAGCGCCCCACGCTAACCTGGCGTCTCGTAGGGCGGCGGGGCGGACGCTTGGGCTGGTCACCTCGCTCGCGGCGAGGAATGACGGGTTCTTTGCTGAAAAGTTCTTTGTGGGATTTGAACTTGTTTCTCCGTTGGTTGCCTATGGAGCGGACCTCGACGCCTCGATCGGACCCAGTGGAAAACATCCGCTACACTTTTTGGCGGTGTACGCCCCTGGCGAAGCGATGAAATTCGCCCGGCTACTTCTGGCGGCGGGCCGCGACATCGACCCTAAGTGCGATATCGGCACGACCCCTCTCTGCTGGTGCCTCACCGCGGGGCGGCTAACCAAAGCTCATTATCAGCTGGCGACGTTCCTCATCGAAAACGGGTGCGACGTTCTCAAGGCGCACAGAGGTTGGAATCGAGCTTTGGTCGTTCACAACCCGCCCGGTGTTCAAGGACCTATGCTGATGGATATTCTACGTCGAGAGCCTCGAACGACGACTAATCTGCGCTTTACGCAGTACTTCAGGGAGAAACTGCTGCATGCGGGGGGTTTTAGGTTTCCTTCTGCTGCCCGCTTCCCCCCTCCCGGCACCAGCGCGGTAGACTCTTGCAGGCCGATGTAACATCCATCTTATCCATCTTAAGGGTTAGACTAGGGGTAGTAAGAGCAAACACGGCTGCGCGCGAAAAGACACGAGCTACAAAGGTCAATCGTTACTCCGAGGACTACATCGCCATCGCCGCCTCGAGCTCCCGCAGCGCGGCGAGATCCGCATCTTCCTGTTTCGCGGGTGCGGCCGGCGGCTGCGTCGGAACCGCAGGCATTGAGAGCGGTGCATCGGGCAGGGGCGCCACGGGGATCGGCGGCGCGTCCAATAATTGACTTTCGAGCTCGTGCTCCTCGAGCTCGTTGAGCTCGTCGAGCAGCTCGTCATCTCCCAACAAATCGCCGCCAGGAGCGCTGATCGCCGCCGAGATCTCGTCGGCGGTGGCCATCTCCTCCTGGATGTCGTCCATCAAATCACCCACGGCGTCGGCGTCGACATCAGCCCGCGCGTGCTTCATGGCGGTCGCTCCCGATTTCATCGCCGCGACGGTGTCCGCATTCGTCACCGTGCCCTCGAGCGCGATGATCTGCGACTCGAGGGTCAGGCGCGCGCCGTTCAGTTTCTCGATTTCCGCTTCGTACATCTTCTTCTTTTTAAGGCAAAATAAAGCGCCGCGCTTGTCCTTTTTGGCCATCTTCGCCTTGGCCTCCGCGACCTGCTTGGCGATTTGCTTGTCGAGGTGGGCCTGGCGCTTTTCCAACGTGTCGAGGGTGCCCCGCAACGACACGATCGTCTGCGCCGGGTCCTTGGACGCCGGGGCGCCCCGCGGCTTCGACCGCCGCCGCCCGAAGAGGTTCATGTTTGCCGGCTGGCCCGACGATTTGCTGCTGTCGTTGCCTATCGTGCGTCCCGGAGGGCTGACCGCGGTCGGCGGCGCCCCTCGTAGACGCGCGGCGGCTCGCGGCGTCTGTCTCCCGAGCTGAGCTGAGCGCACGCCCTGGCTGGCGCGCGCGGCCGCTCTGTCCGCTTGAGACCTGCCGAAGTTTCGACAAGGCAGCGGCTCTCTCCGGCGGGCGGAGGCGAGCGCTGGTCTGCGGAGCTGAAAGCTGTCACGCAGGAGGGTTCCGGCTAACAGTTAACGCGTCGCCGGCTAGCTGTGGGCCCGCACTGCGTAACCCCAATTAATCTTTGTCTCTTGGTAAAGCTGTAAAGCTAGCGGCAAGTAAGACATACTAGCGCCTGGGAACTATCGCGGCGCCTAGGGAGGGGTCTCGGCCAATAAGTAAGGCGGAAAAACGGGTTTCTCAGGCATCCGAAGTAAACTATTCATATATACCTCGGCGCCAGACGACGACGCCGGATCGGGTTCCACGTGGAATGGATCGGGGCAAGCACGCCATCGACGAAGGCAAAAAAGATTCACGAGATAATAGGGGTTATTAATAGGTGTCCCGTCCACGGCAGCATATCGCCGCCGCGCGGGGGACTCGATGGGGGGGGGTCGTTTTTCGCCGGAGGCCTGGAGCCCGCGGCACATACATAGGGTTGATATCAGTCAGCGGCTCGCCCAGGCCAGGATCTGCACCCGCGGCCCTTTTGGTAAGCCTAGAGCTGCCAGGTCGTCGTCCGTCATGCGCACCAAAGTTTGCACGCTCACGTCCTCGCGCGCGAAGGTGGCCTCGTACCTTTCTAAGCCTAATGAACGTAGGGCCTCGCGGACCGCCGGCTGGGCCCGCTCCGGCGTCTCTGTCTGAGCGAGGCGCACCATGAGGTCGGGCCGGCCCGGCTGCTCGACGAGCGTGACGACGTCTTTGAGTTGAGGCGCTCTCAGTAATGCGGCCAGGGACTCGTAGTCGCCGAAGAGCGTCTCGACCAATGCTGAACCGAAGTCCCGCTCGAACGCTCTGGACAGGTGGTTGCAGCAGATGCCGCGGGACTCGCCCCGCGCCAGTATCGACCGGAGTTGGGCAACGAGCTCGGCCCAGCCTAGGTTCTGGCGCGTTTCGGGGGTGTCGTCGGCCGTGGCGTCGACGTCGCGCCCGGCCAGTAGAGCGGCATTGGCCGTGAGCATGCGTCGGAGCGCGGCGCCCGCGCCCGCGGCGTTGACACCATAAGCACTCACGAAGACGCCGCCGCCGTCGCGCGGTCGCACCTCGACCCTACAATGGTCGCCGCGTTTCGCGCGCTTTCGCGTTTCTCTTCGCCGCTTGAGCTTTTGTATAGCGGAAGCATTCCCGGCCTCGACGGCGCTTTGCGTGTGGGCCCGGAGCTGCTCGATCGGGGCTGCTCTTCTAGCGGGTAAGTCCGCCGTCGCGAGCCAGGGCGTCTTCTGCTCGTCCACGGGCACGACCTTGAGCGCGATGCGATCCAGAGCGGAAGCACCGTCGGACGCGACCGAGGACGACACCGACGAGGCCCGCGGTCTTGGTAAAGGCGGCGCGCCGGCGGGCCGCGTCGCGGCGGAGGCCCAGGTCGGCTCCGCTTCAGCTAGACCGGGCGGCGGCGGCGGCTGCGCCGCTGCTGGGCGGTCGAAGGCGCCGAGCGGCTGCTGCGCCGGTTCGTCGAGCATGCCCGCCAACCACGGCGGCGACGGGTCCGGCTGTCTTGGAGGCGGTCTCTGTTCGGCGAGGCCCAGCTGCCGCAGGTCCGACGCGAGCTCCGTGTCGGGCCGCGGTGCCGGCCGTTGTGGTCTTTGCTGCGGCGTCCAGGCCGGCGCGTCGAGCGTCGCGAGTAGTGACGCGGCCCCGCGATCCGCGAACTCCGCCGGCGACGGTCTTGGCGGTGGCTGTTGGTAGCCCCACGGCGTATCCGAGGCGTACGAGCTTTCCGTCACACCATCTGAGAGATCAGACGGCAGTCGCGCCCGCCGATCGTCGAAGGACGACGCTCGCGGCCGCTGGTCGTAGTAGCCGCCGTACGGCGCCTGTCTTTGGGGAGGCGGCGCCCACGTCCGCGGCTCCGGCACGCGCGGCGGCGCTCGCGGGATGTCCAACGGCGGCTCGGGCCGCTTGAGCTCGGCCATGTCGCCCTCCTCCCAGGTCACGAAGCCGCTCTGCCAGCACAGACTTTTCGAGGAGAGATGGAGCTTGAAGTCGACGACCTGCCCTTGCTCGGGCAATTGCTTGCCCTGGCAGCGGTGGCGGTGGCAGAAGACGTCCTCGAACCTGTGTCGGGATGGACGCGTTCGCTTTTCGCGTCGTGGTAGTGCGGCGACGGCGTGTGTTGTGTGTTGTGTGCGCGCGGCGACGGCGCGCACAACGGTAAGTCCACCTCGACGCCATCGAGGCGACGCCGTGGGAACGACGTCGCGTCGATGGCGCCAACGTCGCAAAACCGCCACGCCGTCGAGCCGACACCGTCATAGAAACGACGGCGCGTCGACGGCGCCGCGGCGCGCGCCGGTGACGCGAGGCCACCAGTTCACACCAGTTCACACCAGCGCCACCGCGCCGTCGCCGGCAATGCGCGCGCCGCGCGCCGGCCGCCGCAAGCCCCACACCATTGTGAGTTGAAGGCGCCTTGAAGTTGACAAACACAGGAAACGCACCCGTCGTCCATCTCGATGAGGCAGTGGTCGTCCCAGTCCTCGCGCCTTCGGACGATGCCCCGCGCGAGCTCGCCGTGCTTTCTTCGCGGCCGCTTCTTTTTTGCCGGTCGCGCTAACTGAGAAGGAAGCGGCTCCTGGGCCCGATAGGGCCCCGGATCCCCGTAAGTGGGCGCCGGCTGCTCGTAGCGCGGCTCGGGCGGGCGGCCGTAGGCGGCCGCCAAAGCCATCGAGTCGGCGTAGGCCTGGCGACTTTGCGGTTGCTGGGCGCGGCGCCTGTGTAGTATACAAATCGTCGACGGCGTGTGGACGCGTTGGAACGCGAGTGGACGGCCGTCGGAAGGCCATCCTAGAGTTTCCTCGAGCGCCGCCGTTCGAACGCGCGCCGGCGCGACAGACTCTCCATGACAAGAAAGGCCCCTCGGCGGACGTCGGACGCCGAGCGCGCACGCGGCCTCCCAGCCGCCGTCGTCGAGGGGCGCCGGGCCGCCGAGGCCGCCCGCCGCCGTGGGCGAAGGCGCGCCGTACGGCGAGTAGCCTTGGGCCGTGTTTAAAATGGTGCTGTCGGGCCCGCGGCGGTCGTGGTGCGCGCCGCTACTTCTTTAGATGTTTGCTGCGGGCCCCTTTTTCAATCGGGGCCCTGGGCGCTACCCTGGAGGTGCGCCGCGAATCGAGGCGCTTTAAACTTGTTTGGGGGCCCGCTGAGCCGATTTGAATTCGCTCAGCGACACCAGCGCTGCAGAACGTCTTCGCCCGCGCCCTAAACGTGTCCTATCTGTTACACGTGGGCTAGTTGGCGCGTGGAGGCGTTCTTATCCACGCGGCTCCTCACCAGCCCAGCAACATTTTGAGTGTAGATTGGTGGAACTAGGCAGCCCCTAATAAGCGTCTCGACACCCGTCTGGACGTCAGAACGGCAGCCCGCGACGACCTGCGAGCGCTCGACGAGTTGCAGCGAGTTTAAACGAGTTTTGATTTCAGCCGTCCAACGCGTCCCGAGCTCGAGGGTTCTCCCCCAGCTCGCCGCACGGGTCTCTCCTGGCGTCCGAGAGGGCTGCTTCGGCGGCCCGGCGTACTCTAGTGAGCAGCGAGGCTCGACATCGCCGCTTAAGGTGCGTCCGCCCGCCGCCGCTTCGCCGCGGCATCGAACGTCGCGGATCCGAGACGGGCGGCGCGTCGTTCGCGCCGACCAAGCCGCGGTTCCGCAACTTTAGTTTGTTCTTATACAACCAAGATGACCTAAAGCAGTCGTGTGGCCGCGCGTCGGGGCGAGACTGGGCGTTTTGCCCTGTTGCTTTTGCCAGCGGTCTGAGCGAGACCTCGCACGGCTGGAGCGCTCGCCTGGAGGGCTTCGCGGGCGGCTCGCGGGCCTTTGTCCATTTTGCCTCGCTTTGACATCGCCGTCTTTTGGTGCGTCTAACAGAGCCGCTACGCAAAACCGGACGCAATCGCTCGTCGCACCGTCTTACTGACAACCCATCGCTGCTCGGTGGCTCGAATCGCTGCACGCCGGCGGCCGCACGGCACCCAAACAAGGCAGCAGCCAGCTTACGAGCAAGCGGTGCCTCGCCGGCCGCGCGCGCACTCCAGCTTACGAGCAAACGTGCCTCGCCGGCCGCGCGCGCACCGCACACACACAAAGGCTCGCGCGCCGCACGAAACGCAAGCAGCTCACCCCTCGCAACCGTAGGTACCGCTTGACTCGCGCACAGACGCGGTCGAGTGCCTCGTCGAGGCTCAAAGGTCTTTTAAGGCGACACAAAGATGGCGGAAGAAGAAGCCCCCAAGGCCTGGTCCTTCGCGGACCAGAACAAGGACGAGCAGGCCGTCGCGCTCGCCGCGCTGGTCCTCGACCAGTGCGGCGAGGGCGACGACAAGTTCGCGCCCGAGAAGTTCGAGGCCGTGCTGAAGGCCGCGGGCCTCTCGGTCGCGCCGCACTGGGTGTCGGTGTTCTCGAAGGCGGCGACGCTCGCCGGCGACCTCGACTGCATGTGCGGCGCGCCGGGATCGGGCGGCGGCGGCGGCGGCGGCGGCGGCGGTGGCGGCGGCGGGGCCGCGGCGGCCGAGGAGGAGAAGAAGGAAGAGGAGGAGGAGGAAGAGGTCGACATGGGCGGCGGCATGGACATGTTCGGCGACGGCGGCGGCGGCGACGATTATTAGTAAGTGTTCTTTCTCAAAACTCTACTATACACACTATACACACTATATCAGTCTCACGCGAGCTCACAGAGCGGCGCTCGGGCGTCGTCGTGCATGCGCTTCCACGCCGCGGGGAGCCAGGTGTGCAGGCGCCACGGCGCGAGGGGCCGAGCCCGGAGGTGTTGCTCGGCGTCGATGCCCAGCTCCGCGTGCGCGAGCAGCTGGTTGAGTTCGTTGTGCGACGGCAGGTTCACTCCCAGGTCGTTGTTTTGGCTGCCGAATTTTGGGAGAGCTTCTCCTTCGCGGCCTCGCCTCAACGGCGAGGGGGGGGTCACGCAGCCGGTGCGTGACCCGACGTTTCCTGGGCCCCGCGACCCGCTCGGGGTGCGACGAGCCTTCCCGGCGGCCGACGCCACTAGGACGCGAGCGCCGCCGGCCGCGCGCCTCGCGGTCGCCGCGGCGAGCGAGCGCGACCCCCGTACTCGTGCACCGGGAGCTCAACGCCGCCGCCGCGGAGACGCCTGCGTGCGGGTCGCGCCCCGCGACGATCGAGCACTGGCCACCAATCAAGCTGCCCGAGCACAACAAGCACTTACAGCGCACCATCGATCGTCATACTGCACGGAACCATCCCCCATCGATCGAAGCTTGAACAGAAACCAGCCATAGGCTGCCCGCGAAGCCGCAGGCATGGTCAGTTCCTTCCTGCTGAAAAAGGGCGGCTCGGTGGTCGGCCTGCGTAGGAATTGGAAGCGACGCTGGTTCCTGCTCGAGAACGACACGTGCGAGCTCCACTACTACGCGGACCCCTCTTTGATGGATCAGAAGGGCACCGTGCGGCTCTCCGCGAAATCGTCGGTGCGCGTGCCCGAGACAGTGAGCATGCGCGGCCGCCACCGGCCGAAGCCGGGCGAGGCGACGCACTATTTTGAACTCTGGGACGTCCAAGATGCTCATGGTAGATCAAGGAAAACTTTCAAGGTCCGAGCGGAGTCTCCTAGAGATTTTGCCAACTGGCTCGAAGCTTTGGATGCGTGCCTCCGCCGGTTGCGGGGCGACGCGGAGGCCATGTCGCGGTCCTCGAACGAGGCCTGGGCCGCGCCTCACACTCCACGCAGTTCAGGCGGGAGGCAGGAGAGCGTGTCTTCAATTGATGATGATGACTACCCCGCGGTGCGCGCGTCGATGGCGTCGCAGCGGACGCGGCCTTCTGTAAGGGCAGCATCACCACCGATGCCCGCCACATTGCCGTTAGCGCCCCATCCGGCGACCGTGGAAACACCTAGATCAGAAACTCATGACATCGACGCCATCCTGAGCCACAGCGAAACCTCAAAACGCGAGAAGATCATGGCCATCAACCGACTCGCGATTCCCGGTCCGCTGAAGATGGCCGGAATCCGCGCGGCGACCAACGGTGTAAAAGCTCTGGCGCCGCGGCCGCCTCCAGCGCCGTCCGACCCGTCTCTGCCAAAGAAGCGGGACGATTTGCGCGGGCTCATCGCGTCGACAGACGCCTGCGCGCTGGAAGCGGCCGTCGACGCCGTGATCGGCGCGGGCGCCGACTACGACGACGATTTACTGATAGCAGCACGTACTAGAGTAGACTTCCTCGTGAAGACGGACGACGCGCGCGCGGAGCTGGAAAAGGCCCTGGCGGCCTGCAGCGACGACGCGTCGGCTCTAGGCGACGCGGCCGCGCGCGCGGTCGCCGGCGGCCTCGATCCGGAGGAGCCGCTCGTGGCGTCCTGCCGGAGGCGCCTTGGGGAGCTGTTGGCGCGCGACGACGACCCGCCGCAGCCGCCGCCGCGGTAGTAAGAATAAGAATTGTGAACAACATTCTTAGACATTTCTCCAGGCTCGGACGTAGCCCCACACCTGCATCGGGACCTTGAGCCGGATCGACAGGTCACCGCTAAGAGAAAAGGTGCGATTGCGATATCCTCTATCAATAGAACTTGTCGCCGAGTAAACTCGGCGCTCTGCTGGAACCGGGAAATCCCCTCTGATCGAGAAGAGAGCATTCGGGGCGTGGGGCGAGGAGACGTCCATGCCGTACGTCGCGTGCAGAGTGATCACCCGATCGGGGTCATTGTTATCCCAAATGCAGGGATATGGGGTCTGGATCTGGACGGCCGCGACGGTTTCGTCCCAATCTTCGGCGTCCCAGCTCTCGGGCCACTCGCCCTCGGCCTTCTCATGACCATAATCTGGCGAGTCCCACGCGTAGAGGACGACCACGCGCGACCGGAGCACGCCCATGATACGGACGGCGCTTGCATTGGCCATACGCCTAGCCCGCTGCTCACCCCTTAGGGAGCCAGTGAGAACAACTTCGGGCCCGACCGCACGATCGTCGAGGACGCCGTCAGGATCGCGCACGACGCGCCCATGGCAGAGCGTCGCTTCCAGCGCCAGGCATTCATTCCACCTGTTATCAGGTGCATCGTGCCAGGGGAAAAACTCTGCCCAGAAGAACGCATCGGCAAGATCGTGTGGTGGCAGCGCGCCCAGACCAAATGAGAAAGCGTCTTCGTCAAACGGGCGGCGGGTAGCGTCGCGTGGTACCCAGGCGAGGGCGGTCCAGTGCGCGCCGCCGCCGCCGAAGGGCGCATTCGTGCGGCGGCCGAACCGTCGCGCGGCGCACGCCCAGCCCGCGCGCTCGCACACATCCGCGTAGCGCTTGGCAACGCATGCTAGCGCTGCAATAGCTTCCGGCGGCGCGGTGGCAAGGAGCTGGATCAGCACGTCGTCTGGCAACTCGCTAAGAAGAGGCGGCTCCGCGCACCGCTCGTTTGCATTGCGCGCCTTCGCCACGAACGCGGCCAACGCGTCCTCGAAGCCGTTGCCGCCGAGCGAGAGCTTGAGCCTGGCAAGTGAGTGATTGAGGCCACCCGGGTCAGCCATTGCACTCTCGCATGAATGCGTTTCAGAGTATGAGCCGCGGCGCTGCGAAGATGCCTTTGCAGGTGTTCTTTTGCAGCGCTTAGCTACAGCAATGGTTCGATCAGCGAGCTATAATTGCCTCTCCTTTTTTGCAAGACCCAATGGCTAGATGGCTAGCGGCCTGTAAGACACTAGCGAGCAAATCCGCATACGTCCGAGGCACGCAGTCCTCGCGCCCGACGCCTCCGCAAGCCTGAGGACCTATAGTGAGACACACTAGGCGCAAGGCAGCCCGAAGCGCCGCCGCTGCGGCCAAAAAGAGGCTGCCCCGCAGCGTGAACCGACGATGGCAACGTAAACAAGCCGCAGCCATGGCCGACGAGATCAACTACGCCGTCGGCAACGCCGCCGTCCTGAAGATCCAGAGCTTGTGGCGCCGCAGTCTAGTGAGGGAGCGCACCTACCTAGAACTCAAGGCGGTCTGGGAGAAGATCTTCGACCCCGTCCAGCAGATCTACTACTACTACAATACGGTGACCGATGAAGCCAGCTGGAAGCGGCCCGCGCCTTTGCTGTGGCGGGACCTCGGCGACGTGGCTCCGACGTTCACGGACGAGCAAGCGGCTATTTACATGCAGTGCGCCTGGCGACGACTCAAATTCCTGAGGACCGTGCGAAGATTGGTTGCAAGTGTCGTCTCCAAGGTCTACGATGAACATAGTCAAAATTACTACTACTATAATGCCCAAACGGGCCAGACGTCCTGGACGAAGCCTCTACTACTGGGATCGCAGGACATCGAGCCGGGCACGCAACGGTTAGTGTCTAGCGACGGCCGGATCTTGGCCGAGACGGCCGTCGTCGAGCTCGAGTCGGACGACGATAGTGAACGGGAATCGATTGGTAGTGGTTCTACTAGAAGAAGAACAAGATCGATGTCATCAGACGACCTGGGGTTGATGCCCCGCGAGTACCCCCGGAGCGAGGCCCAGAAGAGAATAGATAAAGCTGAGGATACGCCCGAGACCGATACTCTGGACCTCTCTGGACTGAAAATGGCTCGCATCTCGTTTCGCGCTTTGGCTATTGAGACCTTGACCCATTTAGATGTGTCGGACAACAGCATCACGCGCCTCGTGCCGGACATCGGCGGTCTAGCTTCCCTAGAAAAGCTTGATGTGTCGGGCAACCAATTGAGATCATTACCCAAAGAGCTGGAGGAACTGGAAGAACTCACGTGGTTCGCCTGTGCGCGCAATAGAATAGGCTGGTTCCCGGGCAATGTCTACCGACTCGAACAACTCCAGTACTGGGACCTGTCACAAAATCAGTTCAGGGAATTACCGGTGCAGGTCGGCGACCTCGAACTCCTCCAGCAAACGCGGGTCTGGGCCGTGGGACCCGGCATGCTTTCGGCACTGACCCATTTAGATGTGTCCAAAAATCAACTGACCAAGTGGCCGAACCAATTGGACCAACTACAACAATTAGCTTCGTTGAATGTCCGCGACGCGGCGTTTCGAAACAAATTTGAACGTGACGCCGTCGACGCCGCCGCACGAGCGCCCACGCGTCCCGCGCAGGTCTCGCATAACCAACTAAAAGTCATGGCCCCCTGCAAGATCGCGCAGAGCGCCGACCAGGACAAGCAAGAAGGCATCGGCGAGCCCGACTTGAACGGATGCGACTGGGGTAAGCTCGAGAGTCTGGCGTCGTTGGACGTTTCTCATAACCAGCTCGAGAAGCTACCGGATGATCTGGCGAAGATGACGGCGTTAGAAAGTGTGGATTGTCGAAACAATTTATTGATAGAATTGCCACAGACACTTGATCTAATGAACTGCACGTCCTTTTTACTAGACGACAATAAGCTCGAAGCATTGAGCGATGGCTTCGCCGTCGGTCTAGCGAAGAAGCTGGAAAGCATCTCCGTAAGAAACAACGCCATCACTTCGACCAGTATGCGAATAGGGGACATGCGCCAAGTTAAGTCAGTGTACTTAGAAAACAACGCGTTAGAAACTCTAGACAAGGGCGTGACGCAGTGCCGCCTGCTAGAACTACTCTCGCTGAGACACAACAAACTCATCTCCACGCCGAAAGGCTTCGCGACCATGTTTAGATTGAAAACGTTAGATCTTAGTTACAATCTGTTCGAGACCATCGACGAGAAGGCCATCGAGTCGCTCGTGTCGCTCACATCCTTGGATCTGTCGCACAATCGTTTGGTGAACTTCCCGCAGCGGTTGGGCAGGCTGAACAAGCTGCAATCTTTAAATTATTCGCACAATCAACTCACGCTCCTACCGCAGAACTGTTTTAAGGGCTGTGGGGAATTGTTCACGGTACGCATAGACCACAACCTCCTCACGACCAAGGGCGTGGAAGCCGGCCGGTTAGACAGCGTCCAGTCGTTGGAGGTGCTTGCTTTGGACTTCAACGAGATGGACCAGCTGCCGGAAGAGTTGGCTGACTTGCCGCAACTACGCTCCTTGACCTTCTCGCACAACCCGTGTTGTGCGAGGCCCGAAGATGCCCTCGAGCCGTTCTATCTGTTGAGGGATAGAGCCCAGTCGATACACGTCGGGGCCGCGGAGTTCGACGAGCCTATTGAATTAGATGAAGAGGACCCTTCTAGGGACGCGAGAAAGGCGAGGAGGTTGATGGTCTTGCAAGGCTCGTCGCGAGGGACGGAGCGGCTCGAGCGCGGCGAGCCCCTCGATGCGGTGGAACCTCTCAGTAGAGCGGCGGAGAAGCATGCTAGACTACTTGTAGATGAACCAGATACAGCGAACTTCTCGCACCATTTCCATCTGGGCGCAGCCTATGTGGCGCGAGCCTTGAGCGAAAAAAAAATTAGTGGCTGACGCGGAAAGGAAACGCAGACAGGACGAGGAGGACAAGATCGAAGCAGCTCGTAAACTAGCTGAAAGGAAAGCGATGCAGATGGGGATCTTTCCTGAGGATTCCGTCGATGCGACATTGGCGCAATCATCCCTACAGGACCCGTCGCTCATGGATAGCACCGTGGCGACGGATACGTCAGGCTTGAGGCTATCGCGACGAGCCCTCAACTCCAGATCTCCGGGTCGATTGGCACCGTCCCTCGGAAGCAATTTGTCGCACAAGTCGCCCGGCAAGCTCGACGCGGCGATCGACGCCGACTTGATCAAGGCGCAGTTAGCTTTGGACGAGGCCGTAAGATCGATGTCGAGCTACGGAGAGAAGACGGCGATATACAAGGTGAGGACAACATGGCCTTCCAAGAACCTAGGAATGTAGCCGTCGAGATCCTGCACGCGCGCGGTTCCGCTTCCCTCAGGCGAGGCGACGCGCGCAAGGCTGTGGAAGACCTGAACCAAGCGTTGTTAGCGAGGAAGGACCACGCGCCTTCCCTAGCGTTGCGGGCCCGAGCACGATTATCATTAGGACAGTTCCCCCAGGCTAGTCGAGACTGCCAAAAAGCCTGGCGCATCGAGCTGAAACGAGCTGACCTGTGGCCTTTGAAGGAGTTCGACTTAGATAACTTACATAGAGATGTCAACAAAGCACTACAACCATTGGATCTAGTCGAGTTGCGGAGGGAATGCGACCGGGGCGTGCAATCGATACGACTCATGAAGTGCGACCTTCCGGAGAACGATAGATGTTATTTACAAACGGCGGAAGGGTTATGTTATCGACGTAGACATGAGATCAAGGCCCTGGATGTCGAGGGTCGGTCGAAGCGACGACGGTGGCTGGCTCGGCGGAAAGCAGAACATGATGCTATAGAAAAGGCGGAGATCGACCGTCGAAATGATGAAGATGCGGTTGTCGCTTATAATAAAGCACTAATTGATCGGTCGACGGCCGAACTTGCTTGGCGGAAAGCTAGGTATGATTTGGAAATTATTGAAGAGCGTAAAAGACGCGAGGAGGAAGCTGCCGCGAAGGCCGCTGAACTCGAACGCCAGGAGAAGGAGGGCGCTGCGGCGCGCGAGGCGTATGAGTGCTGCATGATGACGGAGAACGAATTGCGAGCCGTGTGGATCGCGATCGACCGCGCCGCTCGGGAGGCGGAGGAAGAACGATCTAGAGCTATCAAGAAGGCGGCCATGGAGAAGAAGAAGAACATGGGGAAAAGGAAGCCGGCGGCGCGGAGGCGGCCCGGTAGGCGGTAAGTTGGGATTTGTTGTCTTATTGTTACGGTGCTAGGACTAGCCGCGCGTCGCGATTCATCGGCGGCGGGCGCGTGCCGCGATTTTTCATAACAGCACACCTCCTTCTATGCAGAACAGCCTCGGCAAACCCTCGGAACAAGTGCTGGGACATTTTTTCTAGTACCTCTGTTGCGCTGGTTTCACATCTTCGCGGGCCTCTATCGCGAGCGCCATTGCTCCACGTGTGAGCAAGCAGCGACTCACACATTCACAGAGCACTGGCGGTGGATCCAGATCTTACTGCTCACACGTCGTCACAACCGCGCGTGCCGTAGCAGCAGACATATCCAGCTCCTTAACAGGCACAGCTCTACACAGCTCTACGCCGGCGCCGCGACACACCAAGCAAAAAATGGCCCGGGACGACGACTCCGACGCCTCGTCGGTCTCGAAGAGCAAGAGCCGGTCGCGCTCCAAGAGCGCCGAGAAGGCCGACGACGGCAGCAAGAGCCGCTCGCGCAGCAGGAGCCGCAGCCGCTCGCGCCGCAAGAAGGACCGCAGCCGGTCAAGAAGCAGGAAGCGCTCGTCGAGAAGACGCCGCTCTCGTTCTCGAAGCCGGTCCCGCGGCCGAGCTGAGAACCAGCCGTCCGGCAACCCGACGCGGGCCTTCGGCGGCGCGGCCCGATTATATGTAGGAAACTTACCTTACGAGATGACCACCGAGCAGCTCGCGGACACGTTCAAGAGCTGCGGAACGATCGTCGATAGCATCGTGAAGATGGACGGCCGCACAGGTCGGAGCCGCGGCTTTGGAGTTGTGGAATTTAGCGATCCGAAGGAGGCGGAGAAGGCGATCGACGAGTTCCACAACAAGAACATCGGGAGCGGGGACGGGCGGCCTTTAGTGGTCCGGTACGACCGCGAGGGCAATCGCGGGGGTGCGGGCTTCGGCGGTGGTGGTCACGGCGGCGGCGGCTACGGTGGCGGTTATGGTGGAGGCGGCTACGGCGGCCCGGGCTGGGGCGGCGGCGGCGGCGGCTATGGAGGCGGCTATGGAGGTGGATATGGTGGCGGGCCGCCCCAGGGGGGCTATGGAGGCTACGGCGGCGGAGGTTACGGTGGTGGCTACGGCGGGGGCCCGCCGCAGGGCTATGGAGGGGGCTACGGCGGCGGAGGCGGAGGCGGCCGCGGCCTCAGCGACCACGACATCCGCGCGCGCTTGATAGAAAGAGAGAAAGCCCGCGTCGCCAAGGATTATAGAGTGGCCGACGACATCCGCAGCGAGCTCCAACGAGAAGGTATTCGTATTGACGACCTCAACCGGACGTGGTCGAGCGCCGACGGCCGCCACGGCCCGCGGCCCTCGGCCTACGACGACCCGTCTTTCAGAAGACCGGAGCCGGGCTTCGGGGGCGGCGGCCACGGTGCGGACCCGGACCGCCACCGCGACCGGTCGCGGTCGCGGTCCCGCGGTCGTAGGCGCCGCGACCGGTCCGCGTCCAAGGACTCGGCCAAGGACGACGACAAGGAGGACTAGGCCGCGCGCACCTCCCCGCCGGCGTAAGGGTGGCTGGTGATTTACTTGTGCGACTGCGTGAGGCGCCGCCGGCCAATGCGCGGGGTTCGGGCGCTCGGTGGAGCGAATACCTATGGTGGCGTCCGGCCCCGTCGCCGGCCGCCGCCGCCGCGCGCGCGTCCGAATCGCCCCGCGCGACGGCGGACGCGTCGACGGCGTCCCGGCGCCGCAAGGCCCGGCCGATACGGCTCGAGCAAGGCTCCGCCCGTCGGAATGCTAGTAGCTTTTCAAACAATAGGTATCCTAGTAACTCGCAGCGCCTCTCGCAATCTCCGCCGCGCCGGCCCGCCGTCGCTGCCCCAAGACCCATACAAGCTGCCCCAGCGCTAGAACAGCACCGCGTACCACCATGACCAACGTCTACCGCGACCCCCGCGTAATGGTCGGCAATTGGTCCGAGGATAGAGCTGAGCCCCTGGAAGGCGTGCTCGTGGACTACGGCTACCGCTCGTACAACACCACTTCGGGCGACGCGTTCCCCGTGCCGTCCAAGTCCCCGCCGAAGGACGCCGCCATGACGAGAGCAGCAAGGATGCAGCGCCGCGGCATCCGAGGCACGGACTCGACGTTTAACATGTCCCAGAAAGGGAATGTTTTTGAAGCGATGGCGCTCAGTGTCAACCCTGGAGATGGCACTGGGTTCACCTGGAGAGCACCCGCCCCCGAAAGGCCGGTGGGCCAGTACTCCACGACCTTTGGAGATACGTTCGGCCGCTTCAATGGCGAGCCTGCCGTGCCGGACCGGCCCGCCGGCGCCAAGCGGAAGGTCGACCGTGGGAGAAGTGCCACGGGCATGATCGGCGAGGTCTACATGATCCACGACGAGCCCGGCCTCGACACGCGGTGCCAGCGCTGCCTGGCTGCCGAACAACGACCTCATCATCAACCCCGCGGACCGCGGACATATCAGCTCCGCGACGCTCGCGCGCGGCTGATTCGTTTTGATGGGGGCGGGCGCGCTAAGTATAGGCTTTCTTTCAATCACTGCGGCGGCGTTCGCGGTGTTTGGCGTTTCTGCGGCGCACAGACCCGTGCGAGCAGTTCGATCGAGCAGTTCGCTCAGGCTCAGGCTAGTTACGTCGCAGGGTCCCCCGTACCCCTCCCTGCGAGAGTCGATGTTACGGTGCTAGGACTAGTGGGCGGAGCCCCTGGGGGGGAGACACCGCGCGTCGCCGATTCATCGGCGGCGGGCGCGGGCCGCTTCTTTCATAGCAGCGTACCTCCTTCTAAGCTGAACCGCCTCGGCAAACCCCCCCGAACAATGTGCAACGTTCGCCCGTTCAATCAACTTGTCCCGCGACTTCCCGCAGGCGACCTTGGACCGGCGCGACGCGTTCGGTACCGTACATTCCAACAAAGCCAGTAGACACTCGGCCCGACCCTTGACAATCGCCACGCCCCACTCCCGGTAGATCTGGGCCTGAATCATGGCCGCCGCGTCCTCGACCGAATCAGCGTCGATCAGGCCCTTTCGGAACTGCTTGCCGGCGATCTCGTCGGCGCAGACGCGTGCGAGGCGATGGACGTCCGCGGACGCCTCGCCGGCGCTGCCGAACGCGAGACCACAAACCTCGCCGCGGCTCCGGATGGCGTTCTCCATCGGACCGCACTCGACGCCCCCGACCGAGTTGTACTTCATATCCAGCTTGTGGGCCTTTTTCAGGTACTGCCCGTTCACGAGACGGGCGCGTCTATCAACCGGCGCATTACCGCGCTTGTGCTCCGCCCTCATGTAGGCCTCGATATGGCCCGGCGCGTAATGCTCGGTCGTCGCCGCGACGGTTTTGACGTCGTAGAGGACGTTCTCGATGGCGATGTCCGGGACTATGCTCCCTTCGAGGTCGCCCCCGTCCGCGTCAGTTAAAGAATCCCAGACTTTCTGCACCTGCTCTCCACCGAGCCCCTCGGTGCATAACTGGATCACCAGGCCCTCCCGGTTCGCGCCGCTAGTGTCTTACTGGCCGCTAGCGCGATGCTTTTTGTTAAAGCTGGCATTGGCGTGTTTTGGCGTGTTACCGCTGTAATTTGCAACGCGTGGCGCGCACAGGTGCTCCAAAAGACGCTTTGCTTGCATTCTTGAGAGCAGTGCGGCCAAGCTAGCCCCAAAAAACCTGCATAGCCAAAACACCTCAGCCCACAATTTGAGCAATGGCGCACAAATGGCTGCTGCTCCTCGTCAGCTCATGCACTGCATTCACCGCACCACGCCGTCACGCGGCATTGGAGCGCCACGCGGCGCTGCACCGCCTCGGAGCGACGTCGACGACGACGACCGAGATGTTCGACAGCGCCGAGGCGATACTACAAAGGGAAGCCACCTTAAAAATAGGCAACGTGCGCTTCACGCGCGTCCTCGACGCCGACGACGATGTAGAAAGGGAGCCGCTGCTCTACGTCCCGGGCATCGAATTTAGAGGTATCTCCGTCGCGGCGCAGCTCCCGAACTTAATTGAGAATGCCTACGACCCGTGGTACTGCTGGGTCGACGGGGAGGATCGGAGTTCGTTTGATGAAGTGGTGGAAGCGGTGTCACAATTCGTGCGAGACAAGGGCGGTATCCTGGCGGGCGAGTCGATGGGCGGACTCATCGCCACCGCGGCCGCGCTGAAGCTGAGCGACTCCAGACAAATAGACAAACTAAGAGCGCGTCGTACTAGTCAACCCGGCCACCTCTTATGATAGGACGCCCCTGGCCCCTCGGCGGTAGATTAGTGTCCTCGGCAGAAGGCGTCGCCTACGCGGGCGCGATCGGCGCCGCCGTCGGTTTACTAGCGTCGGACGGTCCATGGTCTCGAAGTCTCTGCAAGAGTTCTCGACGCGCTCGATTTCTCGGGACTAGAAAGAGCTGTCAATGGCGCCCAGGCTTTGGCTGACTTGGTCCCTCCGGAAACGCTGAAGCATCGAGTAGAAAATTGGCTCGATGGTGGTTGTGCCAAGACGAATGAAAGGTTGTGGCGCCTCAGAAGAAAGGGGCGCTCGACCAAGTTCTTGGTCATCTGTGGGGAAGATGATCGGTTTCTACCATCCAAGGACGAAGCGCAACGACTGAAGAAGGAACTCGATGCGGAAGCCATCACCTTGCGGGGCGGCGGCCACGCGGTCCTTGTAGACCCGCAGCGCCTCGACTTCGGTCAGTGTTTGAGAAGCTCCAAAGCACTCTATGGGGCCGAGATCCGCGCGCGCAAGCTTAAGAAAGCGCAAAGAGCAGTCGACGACTTCGTGAGGCCCAACGCGACGCAGATCAAAGAAACGCGCGACAGCGTCGTGGACCCCTTGAGGCGGCTCGTGTCGCCGAAGTTCTTCTCGACCGTTGAAGGGAGAGTGGTCGAAGGGTTACGAGGCGTGCCCTCGCCCCAACAGGGACGACCGGTCCTGCTCGTGGGCAACCACCAGTTGTTTGGTGCTGATCTCTCCATACTGGTGGACGAATTTTTGCGGGACCGCGACCTACTCATAAGGGGATTGGCGCACCCGGTGGCGACGAACGCGCCTTCCCTAATAGACGGTAACCAACAACAGGGGCCGCGGCCGTCGCCCAATTGGTGGAACGACGGGAGACGCCGCGACTCGTTTACGGGCCAGGGCAACGAGCTGTGTGGAAATCAAATTTCGGGCGCCCCACGCCATCGACGCAACTTCGTCCCTGTAAGTGCATCAGCTCGATGGCGTGGAGTTTTTAGGCCATGGACGCGAGTTAGTCGCGGTGACTGCGTCGGTTCGATGGCAATACCTAACTCACTGGTTGATTTACACACAGGCGACGAGTCCTTCTTCCAGAAGTTCGGGGCCGTGGAAGTGACGCCGCGGAATTTCATACGCTTACTGCAGCGCGACGAGTGCGTGTTGTTGTTCCCGGGCGGTGTCAGAGAATCAAATCATGGCAAGGGTGAGAACAACAAGTTGTTCTGGCCCGAGGAGACGGACTTCGTGCGGGCGGCGGCCAAGTTTGACGCGCTGATCGTGCCCTTTGGGGCGGTGGGCGCGGCGGACTCCGTGACCTTTCTGCGCGACAAAACCGGCGAGCAGCCGAACATTCCGTCGGCGCGGCGCTGGGCGAACCGCACGGAGGACTTCCGCTTTCCGCTGGCCGTGCCCACGAACCCGCGGCGGTTTTATTTTCGCTTCGGCGAGCCGATTTCTACCAGTGACGTGGACGCGTCGGACCGGGACGCATGTTCACAAATCTATGCGCAGTCCCGGAGCTCCGTGGAGTCGTGTATAGCGTGGCTGGTCGAGGAGCGCAAGCGCGACGCGTTCGACTCGCCTCTGGTCAGACTGCCCTTCGAGGCCGCGGGTCGAGGGGCGCAGGCGCCGACGTTTACTCTGTGATACTAAGTTGATGTGGTTTTCAAGTTCTCCTTCTCTCCACGTGGACTTCGCGTGGGAGTTGTTGGCATTCGTCGCGACGGGGGCGTGATGGCAACGACACGCCATCGAAAACGCCCCATCTTCGCGCGCGCGCGTTCGAGTTCGGGCCGAAGCGCTTGCCGCCGACGCCGGCGACGACGTTGACGAATCGGCGGTTGTAGAGCATGCGCTTCTTCGCGCGGCCCGTCGGGAGCTTCTTCTTCTCCTGCTTCTCGACCTTGGGCGTCTGGCCCTTGACCTTGCCGGCGCGCGCGAGCGAGCCGTGCACCTTGCCGCCGCCGCGTAACCGTAAAACGAGGTGGAGCGTCGACTCCTTCTGGATGTTGTAGTCCGAGAGCGTGCGGCCGTCCTCGAGCTGCTTGCCCGCGAAGATGAGGCGCTGCTGGTCGGGCGGGATGCCCTCCTTGTCCTGGATCTTTTGCTTCACGTTGTCGATCGTGTCCGACGGCTCGACGTCGAGCGTGATCGTCTTACCCGTCAGGGTCTTGACGAAGATCTGTGTTGTGTTGAGGGTGAGTGTCGCGTTGTTGGGGTGGCGCGCTCTCTTTCTCTCGGAGGCGTGCGGCGGTGGCGTGCGACGGGCCCCGCGGCGTAGCGCTCCACGCCTCGCTTGAGCCAAGGCCCGCGGCGCGGCGCTGCTCGCCTCGCTTGGGCTGGCGGCGAAGGCCGCGTCACGGCGTCTCGGCGGCCGGCGGGGTGACGGGCCATCGCGCAGCACCACCGCTGCGCCGTGACCCGTAAGGGTGCTAGTGCGGCTTTCTGGGTGGTCCGCGCGGTGCGCCGTCGCCCTCAGCCGTCCGCAGTGAGCCCCAGCCTTGCATGCTCGCTTACGCCTCTACACGCCCTCGCGCGTCCAAAATTTCTCGTGCACTGAAGCTTGCCTGCATGATGCCTTCTCTGACTTGCTCGACGACTGTCTAGTGTCAAATTACGGCTGCTACAGCGTGATTATTGATCGTCGCTCAGCGATTTTTTTTGCGGTCGGGTTTTTGAAATGAAGAGCTGCGACGCTTGTTTTCCCGTTTGTCATTGATACAACGAGGTCTCAAGATGACTGTACGAGCCACGCGCATCGAGAACCCGCTTTGGCCTCACCCACTGAGACTTGGCCTGCCACCCCCATACTAATACGCGGAGGCATTAGCGCTGAAAGGACGGGACGTCAGGGCTCCACCGAGACCACTCAGTACCGCTGCGAACCGCAGAAAACCGCCTCGGCACGCGTGCGCTGCAGCAAGCAGCAGACCACAGCAAATGCTGCGCCTCACACGCCGAGCCTTCAGCAGCACGCCGTCGCCGCGCGTCGCCGTCGTCGGAAGCGGCCCGGGCGGCTTCTACACGGCGAAGTACCTCCTGAGGGACAGCAAAAATGTACACGTCACGATCCTCGATAGGTGGCCGACACCTTTCGGGTTGGTAAGGTACGGCGTCGCGCCCGACCATCCCGAGGTGAAGAGCGTGCAGGACGACTTTGAAGAGGTCGCGACATCAGAGAGGTTCTCGTACGCGGGCCACGTCTTCGTCGGGCATCCGGCTGATGCCCCATCTCATACCGGTCCCGTAGTACCTCTAAACGACCTCATGAATCTATATGATGCCGTCGTCGTGGCGACGGGCTGCGATTTAGCGAGGAAGTTGGACCTGCCCGGCGCGGAACTGGAAGGTGTCGTCAACGCGCGGGCCTTCGTCGGTTGGTACAACGCTGAGCCGACGTTTTCCCATTTACAGTTACCTGACGTGAGCGACCAGCTCCGAAGCGTCATCATAGGCCACGGCAACGTTGCTTTAGATTGCGCGCGCTTGTTAGCCGCGCCTTCATCGCATCTCGACGCGACCGACATCCATTCAACAGCCTTTGAGGCGCTGCAGAGGCTCCCGTCGAAGCGTCTTATACACGTCGTCGGGCGGCGCGGCGCGACGCAGGCGGCCTTTACGACGAAAGAGGTCCGCGAGCTCACGGAGCTCGAGAACGCCGCCCTGGTCATCGATCCCGCCGAACTGGAAGCGGGCGACACGGAAGCGTCAATAGAAGAAGGGAAAGCACGACCACTGAAACGCAAGCGCAAGTTCCTCGATCAGGTCGCTGCTTCGACGAATACCGCGGAGCGGGAGGTGCACCTCCGGTTTCTGAGGCGGCCCGTGGCCTTCGAGGAAGGAGCCAAGGGCCGTCTGGGAGCGGTCGTCTTCGAGAAGTGCGTCTTGGAGGGTGATGTGAATGCGCAGACAGCCGTGGGCACCGGCGTCCTCGAAAGCATAGAATGCGATCTGGCGGTCTGCGCCGTCGGCTACACGGCGAGCCCGCCCTGCCCCGACGGCAGGCGCGCCAGGCCTCAAGACGGCCCGGCGGGGACCTACGCCCAGGTCGGCAGTCGCGTCGCGCCGAAGTTGTATTGCTCGGGATGGGTGAAGCGCGGGCCGACGGGCATCGTCGGCTCGAACGTCGCCGACGCGCGCGAGACGGCCGCGGCCGTGCTCGAGGACCTGGCTGCTAGTGGTGTTGCCGGTTATGGGGAGGGCACGTCGTGGGCCGACTGGCGTCGGATCGATGGGGTCGAGAAGGCGAACGCGAGGAACGGGGCGCCGCGGGCGAAGTTTTCTGACGTCGAGGGGATGTTGGATGCGGCGAAGTCGTCGTAGATGTTGTGTAAAAAGAGTTTGTTCCGCCAACAAATCGGGTTTTCAGAATTTTTCTTGGCGCTATCCGCGCTAGTCTGCAGATATCTGTGCCGGCGCGGTACCGATAAGGGTTCATAACAAGGCGCTTTCGAGGCTTAGCGGCTTCGCCGCGGTCGCGAGGGATTAAGAGCTAGGCTAGTCACCATGGTCATGTGGCGGTGCTTGATCGTCGCCGTCGGCGCGGCTCTGGCGCGAAGCGACGCGCGACGCAGCGGTAATCTTCAGGAGAAAATGGACGCGGTGGTTTCGGCACTTCAGAAGGGCGACGTCTCGTTCATGAATGACGTCGAGGCCGTGCGCGATTTTCTAGATGCTGGTTGGGACGCCAACAAAAGACACGAGGATTATGGAGTTACGCTCCTTCATTTCACCGCTGCGTACGGGGACCCTAAAGTCGTTCAGCTCCTTCTAGGGCACGGTGCGCACGTTGACCTTAGAACCGGCCGCGTACTGCTACGTGAACGATCCTGGTCGACCTGCGGGCGCCTCGCACCAGGGCGGCGTCGAGGCGAAAGCAGCAGTCTACGGCGTCGCCCACGCGATCTATCCCACCGCTCGTGCATCAATCCGCCGCGACAACTGCCAGGACGAGTTGACGCGGCTCTGCGGCGACGTGCCTCCGCCGCCAGATTTCCGGACGAACGCCACGTGTCAGAAGGCGCGGCGAGCAGTAGCTGAGGAGTGGCGCGCGGCGTTCGACGCGGGGCCGGCGCCCGAAGGCTACGGCCGCGCCGTCGGCGTCCACGTCCGCGTGCCGGAGGGAGGCGCGGCGCTGGGGCACCTGGAGCGCTACGCGAGAGAAATTGCACGACTTGCTGGCCGGGAGCAACGCGACGGTCGTGGTCTTCGGCGAGCGCTCCGGCGACACGATCAAAATCGTCCAGAGCCTCGGGCCCCGCACCGTCGTCGTCCCACGAGGGCCGGAGCCCCCTCGGCGACCTGCGGGCGATGGCGCACGTGGGGATATTAGCGGTCCACGGCTCCTCGTTTTCGGTCATTGCCTCGATCCTGCGCGCCGGCCCGGCCATTTCGGAGCACCGCGCGCCGATCCACGGCCGCTACGCGGGCAACACGTACCCGTGCCAACTCGGCGACTCGTGGTGGTGGTCGCCGGGCTTCGGGCGGGACGACTGCCCGGAGGGAGGGTTCTTCAAGCGACCGGCTCGCGGCGATGGCGGGGACGGGGTACGGTAATTTGCACATGCATGGCCTCCCGATGCAAAACGTTGTGGCTAGCGTCCTGTAAGACACTAGCATTGGTTGCTGCTGCCAAAACGCGCTCTGAGCCGTCAAACGCCAGCGCTGGCCGCTTCTATACTGGCCACGGTATCCACAGGACTCCTCGTTGCAGTGGGCAGCGGCGCACACAATTAACCGCATTCTCAGACCCAGCCAGCGCTACACTGCCCAGCTTCAGCAAGGCAGAGAAAAATCACCCATGGCGCGGCGCCGCCAGCGGTGGACCCTCGCCGCGCTCCTCTTGCAGCCCGCCAGCGGCTTTTACGCGCTCTCCCGACATAACGCCAGGACAGTGCTGCGGAGCTCGTCGTCGGACCCCGCGGCGGACGACGACACGCCCGTCCCCGTGCAAAAGGCCCTCGCGGCGATGACGGCCTTCAGCAACCGCTACGTCAAAGTGTCGGGGACCAAATACTGCTCGGAACCTTCTGTCCCTGCGGTCGTCATCCGCGGCCTGGCCGAACACAAGGCAGCCTTGGGCGCGCCGCTCTGCCCCTGCCGCAACTACGTCGACAAGGAGGCGGAAGCGAAGTCGGGGTATTGGAACTGCCCCTGCGTGCCCATGCGCGAGCCGGCGTGGACATCAAACAGAGTTAGGTTATCTCGCCATCGAGCGGACGCAGAATGGATGCAACCTCGCGTCGATGGCGTGGAAGCTCCACGCCATCGAGCAGATGCAGTACGGGGACGACGTCGCGTCGATGGCGTGGGGCGCCCGAAATTTGATATCCACACAGGCGCGAGCGCCACGAGTGCCACTGCATGCTCTTCCTGCCCGAGGAGCACGGCTTCGCGGGCGACTCCGACGAGATCGGGCTCGCCGAGGTTGAAGAGCTGACGGCGAATTTTAAGCCTCCCCCGCAGTAAGATTTTCGTTCGGTATTATACACATTAGGTAATGAATTTCAGTGCGTCAGGTGCCGCCCCGACAGGTCCTGGGCCCGCTCCATGTGGGCCAGCGCCCGCCCGGCCTGAGGCGAAGCGGCCGTCGCCGCCGCGGCCGTCACGCCCGCGCGCCGGTCCATAATCGAATCCTGCAGTTGGTCGATGACCGTGAGCTCCTGTTTTATGGACGAGGCCTCGATGTCGGCCACGCGTGAAGCGCCCCGTCTTAAGGATAAATGCCGCTGGCTCGCGCGCGCCGCTCGTCGAAACTCCGCCTGGGCAAATTCCCGACAGTTCTCGAGGTGGTGCTCGAGCTGCATGAGGCCCTCGCCGAGCTCATCCCGGTCTTTGGACGTGATGATCCCTTTGCGGTGGAAGCCCTCGAAGATGTGGTGCTTGACGCCCACCAAGACCACCTCCGCCAGCGAGTAGAGCGTCGACTCGAGCCCGCGCATGCGCCGGCAACTTCGCCGCCTCATCTTCACATTGTTTTATTTGCGAATCGATCTCCTCCTTGAATTGCTCGCGGGCATCAACGGCAAAGGCCGAACTCTGTACAAAGAACGCAAACACCTCGTCCAGATGCTTTGAGGTCCTCATATAGGCCGCATGGAAGGCCGTTATTAAATAATAACGCTCAGTTGCGGTCGACCAATGAGACAGCGAAGATATGATCCTATCACCTAAACAGCCTCGCTTCTCCAGCCCTTCGAGCAGGACACGAACAACTCCACACATTTCTCGATTTGCGAATAAATCGGGATCGACTCCGTACTCTTCCTCAGGACCACTTCAAAATGATGCAATTTCGTGTGCACATTTTGCAGCTCGACGCCACACGAAAAACGGCAATATTTGCGCGGGCGAAGGAACCGCGGGCACCAAGCCCTTCTCGATCATCTCCCAGAACTCGGCCTTGAGAGCTCTCAAAAACATGCCCCGCATCCTCTGGAGGACCTGTTCGTTGTTTTCCGTGCGAGCTTCCCTATCAGCGGCGTCCAAGTCGTCCTCGCCAACGTTGCCTCCATAAACACCCGTGTCGTAGGCCAAGGCTTCCTGCACGACGCCTAGTCGTGTGGCCGCCCGGACGCGGTTCCAGCGCTGCGTCGCTTGCCTTTGCAGTTGACTCTTCTCGACTTGCGCGGCGCCGTGGACGTCCAGTCCATATTTCGCCACGATGTCGTGCAACGCGATGGCCGCGGCATGGGCCGCTGCCTTTCGCGTAGGCTCTCACGTGCCTCGTGTCACTACTCTCAACGGTCATGCCCAGGTAGTCCAGTAACGCCTTGCAGGACCACCCATTTATTAATAGTGTTAACATAGCAATTCCACTCACTAAAAAGAGTAACTGTTCCGCACTCTTCGCTTCATCCGAATGGGCCCGTTCTTCCTGCACGACCAATGCGAGAGCTAGTCCAACAGCGCCCCGAAGCCCGCCCCAGGCCATCACGACGCCGTCCTTCCACTCGAGTTGGTGCGCATGACTATACCGCTGTTCCAACCATTTCAAGAGCGGCCAGAGCATGGCAATGGTCAAACATCTTATGATCACCAAAGCGAACCACGTAAATAGTAACCAGCCGAAGTCGGCCACGTCCAGCCAATCACCCTTACCCCCAGAGTCCTTCCAGTTCTCGCAGACGATCTTGCCCGTCAGGGAGCCGGCGAGCATGAATACCACGGTATTTCCCACGTGCTCGAGAAACTCCCAGACCGCGTGCACCGTGTGCGCCTCGTCGACGTAGACCCAGCCGTACCTCGCCACACAGAGGGCGGCCATCACGGTAGCTAACACTCCCGAACACCCGCAGGCGATTTCCGAGAAGTAGAACGAGGCATACGCTACTATGATTGTTGTTGTTATTTGCAATGTCGTCGAGACCTCGTCGAACTTGCGCTGGCACAACCGTAGACACAGCAACGCCGCGCCGCCAAAGGCCAATCCAATAAAACAACCTCCAAGGACCATCCTTGCAAAGAACTCGATAACCTCGTAGGGCGGGTTTCCCGCCCCAGAGATGTACTTCTTGTGTTTTTGGGCTAGAGAATCGAACAGTAAAAACAAGACCATGGCCGTGCCATCATTAAAAAGCGACTCTCCGGTGATGGTCATCGTGAGGCCGGGGGACGCGCCCAACGCATTCAGCAAAGCTACGACTGCTACGGGGTCCGTCGCTGCGGCGATCGAGCCGAACATGCACCGGAAGAACCAGCTCCACTCGTAGGGTAATAAAGCTGCAAAATAGGCGGTGGCAAAGGTCGAGATCAACACTCCCGCGGTCGCGAGCAGCAAGCCACCGGTACATCTTCGTGTAGAAGGTATGTAAATTGATCTGCATGGCATCTCCAAATAATAACAAAGGTAGAAAACCACATAAGAGCAGTTCGGGGTTCATGCGGCGCCATCGACCCATAGATCTAGAATAGACCCCTAATAACCTTTCTTCCGTCGCGTGGTCCACCAAGGCTAATACTAAACCAATGACAAACACGGCCATCGTGTAGGGCACCGCTTGATAAAAGCGGCTGATGATGAACAAACATAAGGCTCCGATCAGTAGCGAAGCGCCAAAATACACGCCCGCCTCGTACGTGTGCGCCTCGTGGTGCTCCTCGTGGTGCTCCTCGTGCGGATGAGGGGCGTGCGTGGCTGTTCCCAGGGCGCGCCGCGGCAGGAGGCCGTGCGTGGCGAGCGCGGCGCACGCGCGTCGAGAGGCCTCCTCCTTCAGTATAACGGCGCAGGCGTCCTCATCTGAATTGATGGGTATCACAAAGGCGGCCGCGAGGAGCAGGCGGAGCGCCGGCCGCATGGGTGGCTGCCTCTGCCCTGGCTAGCTGGCTGCTGCCCTGCTTGCGCGCTGCTGCTGAGCTTGCTGCCCCGGCTTGGCTGCAGGCCTGGCTCGCTCTCTTCCTTGCGTTGGCTGCCTTGGTGCTTGCTGATTGGCTACGTTAGACGGCCCACAATGTGTCCTCTCGACGGCTGCTGGACGAGTCGGGCGCTAGCTCGGGATGGTGATTCAAAAACGAAGCGTGGTCTGACTGATATACTGCGTCCTTTGGGGAGGGGCTTGTGCGGGCTAGCGGCCTGTGACACACTAGCAGCAATGCCCTGAAAGCCAAAGGCAGAGCAGGCCAGGGACGCAGCTGTGGTGCACAGCTCTGCTGGTCGCGGTCTGAGAAGTGAGCGATGGGCTGTGGCGTGCGCCGCCGCGTGTGATATCAACGGCGCGTCGACGCCTGCCGTAAAAACAGCAAGTGGAGCCACGAGCTGTTTCGAGCTGTTTCTGGTGCCGCGCGGCCGTCGGGGCGCCGGCGGCCTGCGCGCCGCGGCCCGCGGACCGCATCCGTGCGCGCGGCCCGTATAAATGCCGGCGCCGGGCGCGACGCGGCCCGCGGGCCGGACAGACGCAAAGGCGCGCGCGCGAACGCCGGCCTGCGCAAGCGGCCCGCCGCGCGCGGACCGCATACATGAGAGAGCGCGAGAGAGAGAGCGAGAGCGCCGAGAGCCCGGACGCGCGTACGACGCCGTGGACCGCGCGCGCGACCGAGAGAGCGCTCCCACTCACACAAAACAACGCAGGGCTCCAAGGCCGGCGGGTCGGGCGAGCGCGCCGACGCGAATTCTGAGTTTGCAAGGAAGTACAATTTAGATGATAAGGAGCTCGGCACGGGCGCCTTCAGTAGAGTCATCCTCGCGACGTCCAACGAAGGGACCAAAGTGGCCGTCAAGTGCATCTCCAAGAACGGGGAATTGAAGCAGGAGGATATTGACTCGTTGCACGAGGAGGTCGCGGTCCTACGGTCGGTGGACCACCCGAACATTGTCAAATTATATGATTTCTTCGACGAAAAGCGGTACTACTACATGGCCATCGAGCTCATGGAGGGCGGCGAGCTGTTTGAAAGGATCGTCAAGAAGACCTTTTATAACGAGATGGACGCGCGGGGATTAGTTCGCATATTGCTCGACGCGCTCGCGTACCTGCACCACCGGGGCATCGTGCACCGCGACCTCAAGCCCGAGAATTTGTTACTGAAGTCGCCGTTCAACGACTTTGATATCAAGCTCGCGGATTTTGGCTTCGCCAAGAAGGTCGAGGGCAAATCCTTAGATACCCAATGTGGTACGCCCGGCTATGTTGCTCCGGAGATCCTCAAGGGCAAGAAGTACGGCACGGCCGTCGACATGTGGTCGTGTGGAGTTATTGTCTACATTCTGCTCGGGGGCTACCCGCCGCGCGGCGCCGCGTCCGAGTTATTTCGCGGCGACGACGACGCGACTGCGCCGGCCCCATCGCGGCGAGGGACCGGCACGGAGGCGTCGCGTCGATTCGTCGCCGACTCGCCGCGCGTCTGCCGAAGCATAACGTCATCGACGCGACGCCAGCTCGACGACGTGGGGCGTGGAGGTCGACGCGCTGCCGCCCGCGCAGGTTCCACGACGACAACCACGCCGTCTTGTACCGCAAGATCAAGGCCGCGGACTACGCCTTCGACCCCCAGTACTGGGACCAGGTCTCGGACGACGCCAAGGATTTGATCAAAAAGATGCTCGTCGTCGACCCCGACAAGCGGCTGACGGCCTCCCAGGCCCTGAGACACCCCTGGTTCATGGTCGGCGACCACGAGCTCATTTCCAGAAACCTCGCGAAGACGCTGGACACGATGAAGAAGTTCAACGCGAGGCGCAAGTTCAAGGGCAAGGTCAAGGGGATCATCCTGGCCAACAAGCTGGCGAAGGGGGACCTGTTCTGAGGTGTAGGGGCCTCCCGTTCTTAGTACGTTCGTTCACGCTACTAGTACCTACCTAGGACGTGTAGAGCGCGTCGCCCTTCGAGTCGTGCGGCGCGTACGTTAAGGCCACTTCCTTCTGGAGCGAAAGTACTCTGCGAATGTTCTCGGCGACGGCCCGTTGGCTCACTTCATCCGTTCTGTGCTTCGTCCACACGCCTAGTCGCAGACTCCCGCCCTTCTTGAGGGACAGAGAACAGCCGCACACCTCGTCCAGATCCGCGTCCTCCGCGGACGGCGTCAATTGACCACCGATAGCAGCTAAACACAACCGCTTCCACTGGTCGTCCAAGTCGGCACTTCGTTCCAACGGTATGGACCATTCTCCGCCGTTCGCGTTTGAGGGGTCCTCCCACGTCGGCTCGACGTCGTTCCGGAAGAGCTGGTAGGTCGCGCCGTTGCCCAGCGTCGAAGGTTTTTCCAAGGCACCATGTAATCTGAAAAAGGCCTCCGCGGTGCGGATTTTGTGCAGCGGCTCGGACGCCCAGGCATTTTTCGAACCGCGTTCCGGCGGTCGCTGCCCGCGCCCCCAGAAGGTCCAGTGGTCGCTATCTAGCGCCGTTTCCTTGGAAGGGTCGCCATCTATTGCGACGGGTAACGCGCGGTCGGCGGCGGCGTCTCCCAATGGGCCGTTGGACGCCGCGCGGCGGAGGCTCGGCGGTCCTAGGCGTCGTCGCGGCGGGGCGGCGGCGGCCATGTCGTTGCTTGCTGATTGCTTTTTCGAGTGCTTGCGGCGGCGTGCGTATTGGCTATGCTGTAGATTGCACTGCCTGATTATCCTTGCAGCGTTGCAGTTCTAAGCGCCGCTTGGGAGTCGTTCAATTGCTAGCGTTTGAAAGCTACTTCTGCTGTCACAGTGCTTGCAATGTACAGATGCGCGTATTTGGACGCAAAGTTTGGTCTCGCTCAGCTGCTTGTCCCTCCTCAGCCATTTGCGGTAAGGGACTCACGACTCCTCGAAACCACGACAGACACGTCGCTGAGCGCGAATTCAGTATTTTTTGTGGCTGGGGCCGAGACGGCTTTGTGCACGGGTTTCGCACAGCAAAAACGCCAAAAAACAGGCGTTGCGGGCGGTCCCAACGCGTCGCAGCGCTGCTTCAGTATCTCTTAGACTTGCGGCCGTTCGACTGCTGTGAGAATCAGACGACGCCCGAGCAGCGTGGCCGCGTATAGAGGCACAGCTTTCGTGCTGCTGTGCAGCCGCCGCGCGCCGCAGCCGTAAACGATGGCCGACGCGCCGCCACCCAACGAATCGTCGGAGGACTACGCCGCCGCGCATGCTCTAGAATATAAGAACCGCGGCAACGCGAAATTCAAGGAGCGGGACTACGAGGGCGCCGTGCAAGCCTTTTCTGAGGCGATAGCGCTGGACCCGTCGAATGCCGTCCTCTACTCGAACCGCTCGGGCGCGTACCTCGCGATGAGCCACGTCTCCAAGGCCTTCAAGGACGCCGAAGAGGCCGTACGGTTGGACCCGCAGTGGCCCAAGGCTTTAGCAAGACGCGCGACGGCCGAGCACGCCCTGACGCGGTACATCACCGCCCAAGCGACCTGGCGGAAGGCGCTGCAGCTGGACCCCGGCAACGAGGCCTACGAAAAAGCCCTGCAGGCGGCGAAGGACGGCGAAGCGCAACAAACGAAGGAGCGAATTGAAGATGAAAAACGCAAGGAAAGGGAAGCCGAGGAGAAACGTCGAAGGGACGCCGCCGACGAAGCGAAAAGGCGGGAAGACGCGCGGAACGAGGAGCAATTGAAGGACTTCTTCGGGGTGCTCGAGGACGACAAAGTCCAGAGAGCTCGGAAGAAAAAGCTCGAGACGAATCCCATCACGGAAAAATATCAAAAACAGAAATTAGGGAAAGGTGCGGACCACGTCGCGCGCCTCACGGACAAGCACGCGCAGTTCAAGAACCTAGATCCGTTCCGAGTCCTCGTGTTAGATACCGATGCCACACCAGATGATATAAAGAACAGATACAAGAAGATGAGTGTCTTATGTCATCCTGATAAAAATGGCGGTTCCGAGCAAGCCAAGCAAGCGTTCGAGGCCGTGAAAGATGCGTATGCCAAGTTATCTGATGAAAAGAAGCGCGACCGGACGATCCTCGTGATCGAGGGCGCCCGAGAAAGGTGTCGGCAAGAAAGGGCTTTTAAGCTGTCGAAGGGCGTGGACCCTGCCACGTTGCCACCGGAGGAGGAAGCCCTGCAGAAGGAGGTGGCCAAGACTTTTGCGCAAAATGAAATGAAGCGGAGGGATGTGGAGGAACATAACCGGGTCCAGCAGCAGCGCGAGCGGGACCAGGCCGCGGAAGCGGAAAAAAAGGAGGCCGACGAGAAATTGTTCGAGAAGCAGTGGAACACGGACGACCGGCGCGGCGCGCGCGTGGGGATGTGGCAGGACTTCCAGGACGACAAAAAACGTTCCGCGAACGTCAAACGGCAGCGGACGGCCGTCAACTTTAAACGGGAGGAAAAACAGGAGACGAAGAAGAAGTACGGCGAGTGGGACCGGGAGAGCTGGCGGCGGGACTGGAAGTAATGATATTTGTGTTATAAATAGTCTTACTAGGTAGCACGGGCCGGGACGATCAGCCCCAGCGGCCTTCCCGCGCCCGGCGTCGTCTTCGTGCTCGGGCCCCTTGCGAAACATGCAGCCGAACTCGCCGTCCTCCGGGCAATGGACCTTGAATGTTTCGTCGGCCGCGAGGGCCCTCAAGCGGTCCTCGAACGACGAATCGCTGTCCGGCTCTGCGGTCGTATGTGCATTGGTCATCCACCCGTATTTGAGAGCTTCCCTGGCGAGGCCTCTGATCGTGCCGCCTTGACGAAGCGCGAAGCGCATGGGCCAATATTCGCCGCCCTCGGCAACGGTTCGCGCGCGCGACATATATGTCGTCCTCGAGGGCCCTTTTTCTATGTCGACCGCCAGAAAAGTGTGGGGGCCATCGACCCCCATGCCGGCGATGAGGCAGTTATCCATGTGGCACCAGCGCACTTCGGCGCGCGCGCCGTCCGTCACTTGAATTGCATGGTAGTGGTCGCCGTTGAACAGGCAGTTGATAACGCCACAAACGGTGCCGCCGCCCTTGCGAAATAATTCACCACCAACGTCGGTTCTAGCAGTGCCGCCGCCCTCCACCAAAACACCGTAGACGCTCCTATTGAAGGTCACGTCAACCGCAGCGAGCCAGGCGCCATCAGTAACTTTCAGCGCCACGGTCTGGTCCGCGAACCAGCAATTCTCTACGTACACGGTCGCACCGTCTAACGCGTGAACGCCCGCAAACACCACGGATTGAGAGTGCTCATCGTGGACTTGCAGACCATTCCCGTCGTCTGCGGCGAGTTCCGGGGGCGTGTTTACAACACCGCCGCGGTGACCGACCCACGCGATGCCGTACAGCGAGAGCTTCACGGCCGAACCCGAGGCTGTGATCGCGGGCAAGGGCACGGCTACTGTGCCCTCCACTTTCCTTGGGAAGGCCTCCGCATTGACGGTGACCATGACCTCGTTATCTGTCCACGTGGCGTTTATCTGCGCCCCGTCTGCCAGGCCGGCGTCCGCCACAGTTTGGTCGCCTCGGATCCTCTCACCATCAAAGCGGAACTCGACTGACGCCGCATCCACACCCTTCCTTCTCGCGAAATCATTGAATGCAAGCGCCAAGAGAGTCGTCGTCCTAACCCGGAAGAAGACCGCTTGAGGCTGGGGCGTATCATCGTGTCGATCGTTGATGCGGATGTTCAAGACCTCGCCGCGCGGCGAAACTTGTGTATATGGCGGCCCCGTCACGTCTTCGAGATGGTACTGCTGCCCGGGCTGGCAAATCGTCTCGCGTTCGTCCTTCTTAGCGGCGCCGTAGCGGCGCCGTGTCGCCGCGGCGATGATCAGGTTGAAAAGCGGCGCGGTAATCGGCGCTTCCAGTTGCACGGACTCGGTCAAAAGCACCACGTCGCGATCCCGCGCCGCGGCGACGGCTGCTTCCAGCGATGGGTGCGCGGCGCTCGGGCACTTAATTACCCGCGAGCGGAACGGCGCGAGCACCGCTTTCAACGACAGCGTGTCCTGCGGCGTCGGCGAAACCGACGTGGTGAGTGTGTACACGCGGCCCGGCGCCGCGCCAAGTGTCCGCAAGTAGGAGAGGATGTGAGAGACCGTGCCCTCGTCCAGCGCCGTGGCTATGCGCCGCGTTGGTGATCGAGCCGAGGTGCGGCCGCGGTTCAACGGGCTGGTGCTTGCGCCGCTTCTTCGGCGGCAGCGGCCCTTCGGGCAATTTCCTTGACGGCGGCGGCGTCACGCGGCCGGCATCGGTCAGTGGAGCGGCGGCCGGCGCCGGAGGCGCGCCGGCCATCGCCACGCGGCCAATGGGCCCGACGAGCCGGTCGCCGCCGACGTCGGGTGGGAAGATCACCACGAGGCCTTCGGGGCCGTCGAGCCTCACGACGACCCCGTCGCCCCGCGGGAGGCCTCCCTCGCGAGCTGTGATGACCGTGCCCAGGCTCGCGTTCGCGCGCGATATGACGCGATCGCCGGGGACGAACACGCGCTGGGGCCGCGGCCGCGCGCGGCATTTGGGGACGGACCGCGGCGGCGGCGGCGGCGGCGGCGGCACGTAGCCTCGCGCCGCGCGCCAGCGCGTCTTGCGGTCGGCCAGCCACGCTTCGAAGTCGGCGCGAGGGACGCGCTTTAGACTTGTCCCGATGCTCGGGGGCCGGGTCCCGCCCGCGCACGCCTTGCCGTGCTGCACCGCCGCCGGCGCGTGAGCAAAGGTCCGCGGGCAGCCGGCCGGGCACGGGAAGCGGCCGAGCTCGTCGCGCGGGCCAAGCGACGGGCCGCGCTGCTTGGGCGCCCCGACACTCGGCGTCGCGGCCGGCGGCTGCGGCGCGGCCGGCGCCGCGGCCGCCGGCGGCGACGCGTCCGTCTGCGTCGAGGCGTCGCGCGACGTCGTCGTCGCCGCGGCGACGACCGGCGCGCGCTCGGCGCACAGCCGCTTCCAGGCCTCGACGAAGCGGCGCCGCGAGATCACGGGCCACCGCGCGAGGCCGATCGTTTCTTCGAGGTCGACGAGCTCGACCGCCCGGAAGTCGTCGAGTGAATCGACGCAGGCGCGGACGGCGGCGCGCCGGGCCGGGTTGCCTATGGTTGCGGCGAGCCACGAGTCCAAGCTGTTCATTGTAGTTTTTCACAGAGCGGTTTCACTGTGCGAGCTGATGTGTTGGCTGTTTAGGAGACTTGTGACTAGTGACTACTTCCGAACCTTTCGCGTCGGTGTGACCGGTGCAAGTTGTTCTGGGCTAAGCTGAACTCGCTCTCAAGCTTTCATGAAAATGCTCTCAAGCAACCTCATTTCTCAGGCCAGACGACCGCCAAAACCATCACAAAACTTACACGCAACAACAACACCAAAGCATATCGACCCGCCCCGCGAGACCCAATATAGAGCGGGTAGGCCGGGTCCAGCGTACATGAGGGGGGACGAACGCCGAGGCATAAGAAGGCAGCGTGTTCCCCAAAACGTGCGCCGCGCAGAGCTCACCGGCGGCCTCAGCAGCCATCAACCCAAACCCAGCAAAGGCCCCATTCACGTAATACCCCGGGACGCCGCCGGGCCCGATCAGCGGTCGGTTCTCGGGCGTCTGGGTATAATAGCCGCCGTCGATCAGTGGTCGCTCGCTCTCGCCGTCGACGTACGCCCGCAACCCTGGTATGAAGCCCGCGAGCCCTCTTAAGCAAACTTCCGGGTAGAGGTCCGCGTCGAAGCTTGGCACATCGACGGGCGGCTCCTCGACGTCACAATCGGCATGCCAGTAATCCCACAGCAACAGAATATGTTCGTCGCCCCAGGGGCGGAGGTGGACACCCGCGGGCGCCAGTCCCGTGAGCTTCGCCGCTGTTGCAGCGCCGAAGGCGTCCTCGAGCCCGTCGTCGTCCATAATTCTCGTAGAGTCGAGGGAGATGAGCATGGGCGCGTTCCGAGGCACGGTCCGCAACGCATCTCTGAAGATGCACTTCGCGTGGACCTCGTTTGCAACCGGCAGCTCCGGCGCCGAGACCATCCCATGTATATGCGTCAGGTAGGGCCCCGCGCAGTTCACCAGCGTCGACGTCGCGACGGGGCGCCCGTCGACCCGGACGCCCGCGACGGCGCCGCCTTCGCACTCGACGCCGTCGACGCACCCCGCCACAAACGTGACGCCCACCGCCTTCGCCCGAGCGACGAGCTCGGCGGCGTAGCGGCCCGAGTCGACCCAGCCCGCGCGCCGCGCGTGCACGACGCCCACGACGTCCTCCGCCAAAGCTGGGAAGGCTTGCCTTGCCGCATCTCCGTGGAGCACGTCGAAGCCCGCGGGCAGCGCGTCGACGGCGTCCAGGTTTAAAACCCCGCTCGGCGACGGCTCATACGCGGCGAGCGTCGCGTGGTGCCTCACTCCACCGAGGTCCTCGCACTCGGCCACGGCCTTCGCGAGCGTTTCCGGCTGCCGCGCGCAGTAGGCGTAGCCGCGCCGCGTCAGGCCGATCCCTGCTTGCGCGGTCGCTTCCATCAGGTCGATGGACCGCGACATTAACTCCGCCATCTCGCGGCTCGGCCAGAAGTCGCGGTAGCATTCCGTCGAGACGGCCGACGTGTAGGAGCACGGCGGGTGCCGCGTGACGCAGAGGACTCGCAGGCCGGCGTCGGCGAGGCGCGACGCGGTGCTGACGCCGACGAGGCCCGCTCCGACGACGATCGCATCTGTGCGCTGCGGCGGCGTCGACGCTTGACGGATGCCGCGCGCGGTCGCGGCGGCGGCGCGGCGGAGCATGGTCTCAGCTGCTGCAGCACAAGTTCTGCAGTGGCTTGTTTCGTAGCGCACAAGGCGCAGCGCTCAATTCTTTTGAAGCAGCAGTCGCAGCGCTCTAAAAGCAAAGCGTGACGAGGCTGCCACGCGCTATTTCGACCGCTGCGCCGAGTCTCGTCCGCAAAGGTGAAGCTAGCGGCCTGTAGAGACACTAGCAAGCCAAACTCGGAACGCGGCATGCAGCCGTTTGAGTACCGTTCAGTTCGCTAATGGTCCAAAGAGATCAATGGGACACTTCCTGGGGGCCAAAAAAGGAATTTTTTTAATTCGCGATATTGACGACCCCGCCATGGCGGGCGCGTAGGTGGAATCCTGTCAATTCGTGGTCCTGAGGTCTCCCGGAAGCCATTTTGGGTCGCTACTAGACATGTGCAATCGCCTACGCCGCCTACGCCGCCGCTTCCAGAGTGAGATACATCTCCCATGGTCCTTTGCGCTACTGATGTATTGGCCATGATTTGCCAAAGATTTCGATCCAGAGCTCTCTGGGGAGCTCCAAGCACGGGCGCATGCGGCGTAGGCGACTACCCGACCCCAGACCTATCCCGGAGGGAGTCCGCGAGCCGATCTACATCCACAAAAAGTAAATAATTTGGACCCGATGGCGCCCCGTTCCCGTCAAAAACGTCAATTACCCGAGGGCCCCCAGTAGTCGCCGTAGCGGTCTCGTTGGACCCCATACTACCCCAGCGATAGTCAATTACAAGTATATGACATCTACATTATAAGAAGGGTACTTTTGGCTGCCCACGCTCGGGACGTGAACATCTTTATCTGGACCTCGCGTAAGTCCGTCGATCATGAAACAAATGATCGCGTCATGGTCCATGGTGATGGTACACGGGCTGATGGGCCCAGGTCCAAGTAATTTGCCCGTTTAAAGCAAGATCGTGGGCTCGCGAGTTGGCCGAGCCGCGCGGAGCATCGTGGGGTCTCGAGCAATGTAGTACACGCTCAGGCCAGTTATCTGGCCCGTCCCACAACTAAAGCGCCTGAAACGCAAATTTACTTTATAAACCACCCGTCTGGGGCCTTTCCGGTGCTCCGTCTCCGCACCGTCGTCCGCGGAGAACGGGCAAGTCAGTCGATTGTGGATAGAACGACGGCGTTATGATCCATCTGGATGGTGGCGTCGCTGATACTCGCGGGTCTAGGTCTTGAGCCCCTCTACACATAAACCTGGGGTCGTGGAGTCGCTGTTTCGCGCGGCTCTAACGGGTAATCTAAAATAGCTCAGTAGTCACTGATTCGGCCGAAATGGACTCTACCACCAACAAACGGAAGGAAACGAACATAAACGCGAGAGTTGTCCAGTAAATTTTTTCCCGCCCTCCGAGCGCGCCGTCGGCTCCGGTTCCGTCGAACTTGTATGAAAACTGGGCTGGAGTTGATATAATGTACTATCTGGACGGTGGATGGCGGCGTCAAGCGCGGGTCTACTTTGGCGAGCCGTAAGACTCATCCGCGAATGTCGCGGGCGGTGCCTTCCGGGAGGCGCGAGGGTATGTTCCCGGGCCGCTACTCTGAAATATTTGGTCGCGGCGAACGACCAGGATATATTCTGAATTTGGGTCATTCTTTTGACGCTATCGAAGCGTATCTTTGAATTTGCTAGTATGTCGACACGCTAGGTATTATTTCCTCCCTGCGTGAAGAAATGATCGCCGATGAATCGGCGACGCGCGGTGTCTCCCCCCCAGGGGCTCCGCCCACTAGTACTAGCACCGTAACATCGACGGGATGAAGAAATGATCTAGGCGGACGACCACACGGACGGTGAATAATCACTAGCAAGCAAACTCGGAACGCCTGATGTGCAGCCCCTCACGCCATCGATCAGACGTCCAGCCCCACGAAATCTACAAGGGAGGCGTACTTAATCATCATCAGGATACAGGGAAGGGAAGAACGATCACGCGTCGTACTCGACGAAGAAGAACTGGCGCCGCTTGTAGCAACTGTCGTCGTTCCACTGGCCCGTCGCGTACATCTCGACGCAGTCCTCCTCGCCGTTCTCGTCCGGTTCTCCTTCCGCAAAGTTGCTGTAAGCGCCCGCGACCGGCTGCCCATCTCGATAGAAGACGCTGCCGCCCTTAAAACCGTCCAGCCACTCGAAGGTCCCCTCGTTCGTCATGTCGTTGGCCCCGATCCAGCCGGCGTTGCCCGACGCGAAGCCCTGGTGGGCCAGCATCTTCCCGAGCAGAAACGCGTTCTCGGCCGCGTCGTCGACCGTGGCGAGGTACCCTGGGACACCGCCATAGCATCTCCCCCAAGCATCCATCTCGGCCTGGCGCCACGTGATCTGCGCCCAGTTGCCGCCCACGATCTGGTAGTGGTGGCCGTTGTATTCATAGACGGGATCGCCATATAAAGCTTCGCCCATGTACTGGCACCGGTCCAGCCAGTGGCTCTGCTTGCCGCCGCCGCCGCCCTTGCCCCGGCCGTCCGGGCCCGGCTTCGGCCCGTTGCCGTTTCTATTGGCTGCTATACCATTAACCTTCGACATCGCCGAGCAGGCGATGACAAAGCCCACGAAGGACATGAGGTAGAGCACGATAATGTGCTGCTGGAGGAAGGCTTGTATGAAGTTTCTTCTCGGTGGCGGCGCGTAGGAGACGGGCGGCGGCGCGTAGCCGCTGTTCCCCGACGGGACCTCTTCGGGCGGGAGGTCGTCGATGAGGGCCGTGCCTAAGGGGTTCTTCGTGGCCATTTTTGTGTGCGTGACGCGTCTCCAGTGAACAGCGCGTGCTGCAGAGATATTGTGTCCCTCGGCCTGAGGGTCCTTTAAGCGCACGCCAACTTAACAGAGGCTGGAGCCGACTCAAGTGAGAGGCTGCGAGAACTGTGGGTAATTTCCTAGCGTGAAACCGTGCGTACAGGCCAAAAAACAAAGTGACCGAGAGCCTGGAGTCTAGCGTCCTGTAAGACACTAGCCAAGTACACGCATTACTGACTAGCTATGTTCGGGGGGGTTTGCCGAGGCGGTTCTGCTTAGAAGGAGGTACGCTGTTATGAAAGAAGCGGCCCGCGCCCGCCGCCGATGAATCGGCGACGCGCGGTGTCTCCCCCCCAGGGGCTCCGCCCACTAGGAAGTCGGCGGGCGGCGAAGGTTTGTCGGCGGCCTGATACTGTTCTTTGACCTCGCTGCGGAAGTCTTCAACCACACGAAGGACGCAGACACCTTGAAAACGCTCTTCGGCAAGCCCCCGTACGACGACGACAAGATCAAAGCTGCCTACTGCGTCGCAGCGCTCGGCGAGATCAGGCGACGGCACTTAAGTGGCGCGCAGGTCATTGCGTGCGGCGAGGGCGCCGAGCGCTCCTGGGGCTGGGATGGAGAACTCATGCGGGCTCAAGAGATCTTTTTCCGATTATGCAAAAAGTGGAACTACGTGCTCTGCGAGAGCTATGATGGCGCGCACGGCGAGGCGGTGGCCGCCGCGCTCTACAAATTGAACTTGCTTGGAGTGTACGGCAACCCATTGGCACGGGGTTTGGGCGACTCAGGAGATGTGGTCGATTTCGATAGGTTGGCAAACGAGGGCATGGCGTTTCAGGCCAAAGACATAGGTGGTAGTGGTCGGAAGGGCGTCGACGCTGTATTAAACGACACAATCAAGAATCAGGTCAGCATCATGGGGGTGCGCATTGTGGACCCTGATGACCGGCGCCTCTCGCTCACGGGCGACGTCCTGTTCTTTACTCAAATATTAGTGCTGCCCGAACTCAATCGGTACGACGCCGAAAACCCAGGCATCTTCGACGTGATAGCAGGCATGGACTCCATCGGCGCCACGAACAAGCATCTACACGCGGCCATGAAGCTCGGAAATCTTGCGCTCAAGCTCCAACGGCTTCGCTCGCACCGAGACTGGCGCCGCGACATCATGGACGTCCTCGTGCGTGTCGCCAAATTGAGGTCCGTCGAGTGGTTGCGCGCCAAACTGGTGGAGCTCATGCCGATTGCGCCCGCCCTCCTAGAACGCCGGCCGGTTTCCCTGGCGACGTCATTGAGAGGAGATGATCTCATCCGATGGTTCGAAGACGTGTTACTGTGCCTGCCGCGCAACGGGGTACAGGCGACGCTAGACTACATTGCCGAGGAGAACCGGTCCTGGGACGCGGCCCTGCGGGGCGCAGCGACGTGCCGCCCTTTCGAGCCGCTTGGGCCACTCGCGTCGGCCGACACGGTCGAGGCGGACCTCCTGCGCGAGTTTCCGTGCCTCAGCCAAGCTCACGCGTGGACCATCGCCAAGAACGCGGTCAATGCGGCGCGTGCGTGTCGCGTCTGGCACCGCGACGGCTGTTTCGAGGCGCGGGAGCCGCAGGGCGCTATGGACCGGTTCCTCGCGCGAGGCAGCCGCGCCCCCTCGCCGCCGCCGTCCGCGGCGGCGCCGGCGCCGGCGCCCAAGGGCATGGATCGGTATATGCAGAAGCAGAAGCCGCCGCCGGTGCCGCCGCCGCGGGCACCTAAAAAGCCAAGCGGCATGGAGCCGTTCGTAACGCAGAAGAAGCCCCGCGTCGCGGCCGCGCCGCCCGCGTCGCCGGGCGCCGTCGCCATAGCGGGGGGATGCGCAACTTGGACGAGGCGCCGCCGGCGTCGCCCGGTACTTTGGCGCTAATCGACGCGATGGAAGACCGCGAGGCCGGCGCGGCGCCGGCGCCGGCGCCTTCTTCGCCGGTCGCCCCGCCCGCGTCGCCGGCCGCGCCGCCCGCCGCCGCGCCGCCGCCGCAATCGCCAGCGAACGACGCCGCGGCCGAGGGCGAAAACTCGTGGACCTGCCCCGCGTGCACCTACCGGCACGTAGAGGCCGAGGCGGGCTTCCTGGCGTGCGCCATGTGTGGGGCGACGAAGGTCGACCTGGACCCGGACGACGTCGCCTAGTCCAGCCGGACGGGTGGGCCCGGGGGGAGCGGGAGGGGTACGGGGAACCCTGCGACGTAACTAGCCTTAGCCTTAGCCAAAAAGAGTCGGTCGCATGGACGCCGTCGCCGCGGCTCACTCACACCGTTTATACTTTGACCCTTACTCAATCTTCAGAAGCGCTCCGCGCCCCGCCCTTCTCGACCATCTCCACGAGCTGTTCCGTCTCCTCGTTATCTGAGTCGGTATCGAGGGGCCATCCTTTTTCATGATACTCCCACTCGATGCGAAACAACGCCCAGACCGTCCTCCTCGCCAATTCCGCAATTTCAAACGACAACATGCCCATGCCGCGCGTCGACACGTGACCGAACACCGCCAAAGCCCAGGCAAACCTCAGACTGAAGTTGAAGAGCACCAGACCGGCATAAGCAGCATATATAAACATATCGCTACGTTTCGAAAAAACGAGTGATTTCGGCTCCCTCATCTGGTCGACCTCGAAGATGCCACAGAGTAATCCCCCTCGCCGCTTCTTGAAGAGGCCCCAGTCCATGCACAGGTCCCAGGCGAAGGTTGCGGAGGATTGCACACAGGCCGTCAACACTACTAATCTACGAGTTTGATCGGTCGGCGCGAGTCGGTCCAGGTACCCCGCATAGACGAGAGGAAACGCCGTCGCGTATTTCACGGCGTTCCAGAAGTTCTTGGGCTCGCCCGTACGTCGTAGTACCGATAGGCATTGAAATAAACGACACCAGAAGGGCAAGGCCAGCGCCCACGCGTTTAATTCGGACGTGACGCAAGCCCTCTGGTCTCCTCCCAGAAGACGCCGTGCGTATCTGTTGTGAGGTGGGAGTAGGCCGGTGAAATACCGGCGTACCACGCGACACAACCCGTGACGTGGACGTCACCGAGTGCCTTGGCCATGCTCGTGGCCTGTGTCGAGATCATGTCACGAGACCGCCGCATCGACGGCGTCGCGGCGGCGTGGTCTCACGAAGACGCTCTCTCTCTCTCTCTGACACGCCGCGCAGCCCCGACGTGGTCCGAATCGCTCAAAATCGAAAAGGAGACCACCCACTTCATCAGGAGATGGCGACGACGCGCGTCGATGGCGTGAAGGCACCGCAGCACCGCGGGACGCCGAGTCCGCACATAGTCGGCCACGATGACGTGCCAGAACGCCACGGGCGCGAACGGCGCGCATAAAGATTCTATCAGAGTTCTCAGCAATGAACTTCGACCGTGGGCCGTCTGCAACAGCCAGCCGTGGTCGTAGCGCTGGTGGGCCTTACACCTTTCACTGGAATAACCCGCTTCATCACTACCACAACAAGCAGAGGTGGCGCCGCTAGGAGTAGGATGCATGCGGCGTACGCCACTAGATCGAAGAACAAACACCACCGCCCGAAGTGCTCCGTCTCGAAGACCACTTGGGCCACGAAGGGTACCAGCCGACAGAGCAGTATCACATCCAATAAACCCAAAGCGCTCCGCAGAATGATTCTTGGTGATAACACGCCCTCGCCCAAAGCTCTCGAGAGCCTTAACCCGGCTACTTGGCCGCAGTGCACGACGCCCGCCCATCCTACGAGTATGACCACCAAGAGGATGGGAGGGCGTGCTGACGCCGACCGCCAAAATAACCTCGATATCACTTCGAAGGCGTCGTGCGGGCTCGCTTCTCGGAGCGTGAGCGTGGCGAAGGCTATACTCAAAGCTCCTAACAAAGCGAGCTCGCCGCGCGCGGCGTGCGTGCCGGTGGCCATGGTTGTTTCCTACGCGTCGACGGCGTCTTGTAGCCGCGTCGACGGCGTTTTTTTTGTCGCCGCGTCGACGGCGTTCGCGCCTCTCTGGTCCCAGCCCTTATAGCCGATGCAAGCCGACCCACGCCTTGAGACAACAGCTTGTGGCTTGCTAGAGTGCCAACTCGCAGCGCTGATGTGCTGAGACTGCTGCGACGGTACTGTGCCAAGCTCAGAATAGCCTCGGATGCCAGGCCGACGCTGTTATGGCGTAAAATTTTGCCACAGTCGACTGTGCTTAGCTAGCGGCATGTAAGACACTAGCAAGCAGCGCGACGCCTCACGGAGGACCGCCGGCACGCGCGAGAGCTGTGCCAGAGCGCATGCGCGCCAAAAGCAAGCTTACCCACAAGCCGAACCGATCTCCAGGCCGTCGTGATTGAGCCTGATAAGCTCAGCGCTGAGGGCAAGAACACACGCGCTGCTCCTCCAGCAGTGCCGCTATCGCTGCGGTACCGCGCTCTCAACCGCGCGTTGAGATACAGCTCGTATCTAGCGCGTTCAGCGTTCAGAGCTGCAGAGCTGCAGGCGCAGCGCGCCCGGCCGCGCTGCGACAGGATGGCGAACACGCAGGAAGACGAGGAGATCATGGCAGCCATGGATGCGATGGAAGCGCAGCCGAGCGGCGAGGCGGAGGTGCCGTGGTCTCAGGAGGACAACCGATGGTCGTCGCAGCAGTCTGCCGAGGACGCGCCGGCGGCGGCGCCGCAGAACCCGCAGAAGCTGTGGTGGCACACGCAGCAGGACGATCCCGCGCACGTCGAGGCGAGCCTCGCGGCGATCACGGACGCCACGGGCCTCGACTTCGCGGCCGTGCGACGCGGTTGGGACAAGACGCGGCGCGTAGCCGAGGACGCGGACGTCTCCTACGACGACAGCGTCACCGCGTTTGGCGAGCTCGCGCTCGCGTGCAAGGAATGCAACACGTCGCCCGACACCGTCCCGGCAAACGCCGTCGTTGTGATCAACAGCGTGCGGCGGCGAGGTAACGACAACGGCGTCAAGCGCGCGATCGAGAAGCTGGTCGGTCGGCGGGCGTCGCCGCCGCGACCAAGCCATCCGAAGCGGCCCGTGCCGAGCCCACCGAAGCAGCGCAAGAGCCCTCCGAAGCGGCCGCGGCCGGCTCCGGCGGCCGCCGCGCCGACCGCGGCGCCGGCGCCGCCACCAGCAGCGCCCGCGCGGCGGCCGACGCCGCGCGAGCTCGGGACCAATCCCCGCGCGCTCGGGACCAATCCGCGCGCGCTGGGGACCAGCGCGCGAGCGCTCGGGACCAACCCGCGCGCGCTCGCGGCGCGGGCGCCACCGCTGCCGCCGCCGTCGGAGATAGAAGACGAGTCGGTGACATCGCCGTCGCCATCGCCACTGACGCCCGCGCCGTCGCCGGAGGACGCGGCGGCGGCGGCGCTGCCAACGACGGACGAGGTCGAACCCCCGCGGCCTCCAACGCCGCCGGACGACGCGGCGGCGCTCGAGCGCGCCCGTGGCAACTTGGCGCGCGCGCTCGCCGAGCCCGAGCCCAAGCCCTCGGAGGAGAACGAGAGCGACGGCGACGAGGACCCCTTCGGCGCCGTCGCGCCGCGCCCGCCGCCGCTCACCGGCTTCGCGGAAGAGCCCGTGACGGAGAACCAGCGCGCGCGCCTGGACGATCTGCGCGCGCGCATGGCGGCGCCGCCGCCGGCGCCGCAGGACGACGCGCCGCGGGCGCCGCAGATCACGATTCATCCCGCGGGGTCGCGCGCGGCGGACGAGCTGATCGAAAGGGCGCGCTGGCGCCAGACGTCGCCCGACATGTTGAAAAGGCTCAGCCGCGCCGGCCGGGACGCGCTGGGCGAGGAGCCGGACCTGGCGGTGAAGCTGCTCCATGGCCGCTGCGCGGTCGTCGAGGTCGAGGACGTCCGCGGGGGCGAGGCGCTCGCCAAGCACATGCTCGACACGAAGGCCACGCCGGACGAGGCGGCCTGCCGCGCGCTCGGCTTCACGTTCCTACGGACGACGACGCTGGTCGTGAATCGCGCCGTGCCGCCGCGACAAGTCACGGTGAAGGCCTTGTTCCTCGACCGCGAGACGGCCGCCGTCGCCGCGGCCTTCGACGCCGAGGGCCGCACGGCGTTCCACCGCGCCGTCACCCGGCCAAGCGCTACGTCAGCGCCGCGCGCGACGCGGTCCAGGGCGCCCAGTACTGCGAGGGCATCCGCTACGACCGGCGGCACAACGCGCACAAGCAGGACCTCGGCCGCGACGCGTACCACACGTTCTGCCACCGCGATGAGAAGTGGCGGCGCGACGCCACGTACAAGCGCGACGTCGTCGAGCTGCTCTTCAAGGTGTGTGAGCTCGAACGGATTTTCGTCCCGCGGCTCGGGCGGATGCGCGCGCTCTTCCGCGACGCGATGGGCCTCGTCCCGCTGAGCCGGACGCTCGAGGACTACATCTCCGCGCCGATGCTGGTCATGTCGGAGTCGTTCGGCTGCGAGGTCCACGTCGATAAGAGCGCGGACAAGTTCGCAGAGTCCATCGCCTGGGTGCGCGGCACACGGCGGCACCCGTGGCACTTCATCGTGGCGTGCGCGGGCGTCGCGTTCGAGCTCCACGAGGCGGCGCCGTGCTTCCTGACGCTCCAGGCGTCCTGCACCGCGCACGCGACGCTTCGGACGCCCGGCCACGAGAACCACCCGTCGAAGGGCGCGGCCGCCGTCACGAAGCGGACGCTTGTGACGGACGCCGCGCGCGAGAAGTTCCGGCCCGGGGAGCCTAGAGAGGAGTAAAGTTTTCAAGATCGAACTATAGACGGGGGCAGGAGGGGGTATGACTACGTCGCCGAGATGCCCGCCAACTTGGAGAACTTCTCGAAGAAGAGGAGCTGGAGGGTCGTCGTCGGCGCGATTCTAGCCCACATAGGTATAAATCCGCGCCAGAGCGCCGGCGGCCCCTCCTGCGTCGCGATCTTCGCGAACGTGTCGAAGAGGTTAAAATAAACCTTGGGCTTGTCCGCGGGCTGGTTCATGAGCCGCGTGCGGCAGATGTCGAAGGGCGCGACCGTGCACGTCATGAAGAAGCCCGCGATGAATGACGCTAAGGCCTGCATGGGCACGCCCTCGTTCAAGGGAGAAGGGGCGTAGTCCTTGACGAGGCCTTTCGAGGTGTCGTAGCAGGCCATCTTCGTGCCGTTGTTCACGATCGCGCGCATGATGTTCGCGTCGATGCCCTTGTAGAAGCCGATGAGGCCCTGGTTGGTGTAGATGGACGACGCGGTCGCGCCCAATCCGAGACCCGTCTCGGACGCCATCATCTTCGTCTTGAGGATGTCGAAGGGGTTGCCGACGATGGAGCCGAGGCCGCCGCTCGCGCCGCCCGCCGCGAACTTCATGATGAACGGCGAGTCCGGCTTGTCGGCCCCGAACGCGTGCTTGAGCGGCGCGTAGAGGCCCAGCCGGAACGACGTGTACGACGCCTCGCGCATCCACGCGGCGGGGATGCCCTTCCAGAAGGCGGCGATGCCCTCCTCCTTGGCGATCGTCGAGCACGTGCCGGCCAGGCCCAACTCCGCGTAGTTCCGCGCGTTGCCGGTGCCCGACACTTGTAAACGCGTCTTCACCGTGTCGATGGGGTGGATGAACGTGACCGTGATCACGGCGGCGCCGCCGGCGCAGCCGAGGTTCGTGAGGATGGACGGGGCCATCGCCTGTGCGCATACCAATTGATCATCCGGGCCGGCGCCGTCCGCCGTCTCTTCGCGACGCGCTTCCAAACTGCGACCGCGGGGGCACCGCGGCGGTGGCGTCGCGCACGACTACATTTCGCCTCTCGCGTACCGAAACCGCCGGCTAAAACATGCCGGCAAGCGATTGGCTGCATTGCTTTTAGGGCTCAGGCTTGAAATCTCGACAAGTCGTTACGGCAGAGTGATACATGGACACGGTTGTGCACGAGTTGCACCTCCCTTCTGTCTCGGCGATCGTGTGCGGGCGTATTAGCCGGGTGGATGCCGTCCACGCGTGATTTGGGAATCGCCAGTTTGGCGTTTTTGAGCGGAGCTCTCTTTTTGTTGAGCTCTCGGAGGCTTGCGTTTGAGCAAAACAACGCCGTGGACGGATCGCGCGGCTCGCGAACCCGTTTTACAAGTCAATAGAGGCACACAAAAGTAAGCAAAGAGCTTTGTCTGCGGCGCGAGTTGGTGCGTCGTTGTAGTCACAAATTATCCTCTGATAGTGCAGAACGACGCCACGAGCGCTAGCTGCAAAAGCAACGCACTTGAGCATCAACAAAAGCCATCTGAGTCCTACCGCCCCCGCGCCGGCACCTGTCGTCGCTCCGCCGCCCGCCGCCGCGGCGCCAGCGCCCATGGAGATGAGCACCGAACCTTCGCCCGTGGTCGCCGCGGCCGCGTCTGTCCCCGCCGACCACGTCCCCCTCCTCGCGGGCGTCCGCCTTTTTATGTTCGGCGCCCGGGACCAGCTCAACTCATACGATCTGCGCCACCTCTCCGAGGTCCCGGACGGCGATCGGCCCCCGGCGCCGGCTGACCTGACGAACATCGCGAATTTCTTCCGGGAGTCACCGTCATCCAACGGCGGTCTGGACGCCGTCGCTCTAGGTCTCTGCGGCTGCGAGGTCGACAAACCCGTCGTCTTTGCGCTACAGACGCTCACAGTCGTCGGGACGGACACGGTGCGGATTTCGAAGACCGCCGTGGACATGACCCTCATGCCGCACCTCCCTCTGCAGTCGCTGCTCGATCATTTTGCGGCGCAGGTGCCCCGCTTCGCCCGGCAATTACTACCGGGCGCACGCTACGTCGCCTGCGAAAAGGTGGACTCCTCGCGCACGGGATATCTATGGGACCCCGACTCCCAGCGACACCTCCCCTTCGAGATCTGGCAACCCGGCCCCGGCTACGCGAGCGTCCTTCCCTCCAACGCCACGGGCGTCGCGTTTCTGCGCGCCGAACTGAACGCTCCGGGCGCCGCGGCGACGGCGTAGGGCTTCCAAGTCATCATAAGCTCTCATTATTATCTAGCGGCCAGTAAGACACTAGCAAGGTCTTTGCTGCGGACGCCGCCGACGCAGCAGTGCTGCCCAAAGCCGTCACACCACCACCAGAGCACCCCCGAGCAAAACCACAGCGACATGCCGCGACGGACGCAGCGATGGGCTGCATAAATAACAGAATGCTGTGCATGCTGCTCCTCACGCTAGCGCATGCAAGACGGATGTATCAGATTCGCAAGTTCCAGGAGGCCGAGCTCAAACGCCGTTCATTGAGACCCTGCAACGCCACGGATTTAAGTGAAGGCCTGCCCGGTACCTGGCGCCTCTCGCCCTTCGCCAGAGGCGACGCGTACGGCTGGGACAAAACGGAGTCCGAACGATTACGTAGAGCGGACGCGTCGGAGGCCTACGAACGGCCGGTCCACGAGTATTTGCCGGATCAATGTAGGTTAAGGCGCTTCGGCCGCCGACGCGCGATCGGAAGGTGCTTTTCAGGACGACGATTGGCCTTTCTGGGCGACTCGCTCGCGGAGCAGGTCTCCAAGGCCTTGTTAGGTATGTTAGGACATGCGGGCCACGCCGCGACCAAGACGGAGCACGGCGACGTGTTTTCCATGGACAAGGCACCATCAAAGGAAGAGTTTATTGCACGTCCCAAAAAACGCCACCCTCGGTACTGGAAGCAGCGCGACTTTCGGAGGCGGCTCACGGAAAGTGGTATGGAGGTCTTGGAGAGGTTCAAGCTCGGAAGGGTGGACCTCGATCGATTAGAGGACATCGACGAGACCGTAAGGTTCGGGCCGCGCGATGTTATTTTAGTGAGCTTCGGGCCGCACTACAAGAACGCGTCGCGATATGAGAGAGACCTGCGGTCCTTTTGCGCTTGGATGAAACGCGGCAGAGATAGAAAAAGGGCGACGCTCATTTGGCGCGAAAATAGCGCGACGCATTTTCCGGTATCAACAGGCACGCACGAGGAGATGATGCAGCTGAACTACGACGGGGGCTGCCCGCCCTACGCCTCGAACTGTTTGACGTGGCCGCTGAAGTGCTCGTCCCACGCGTTAACGCACGACGCCGCATTACCTAAACAAAGGTGGCGCAACGACGTGCTCCGGGCCGTGGTCAAGGAGACGAGTTGTGGAAGTGTGCTGCCCCTCTTCGAGCTCGTCAGAGACGACTGGCGGGCGCATCCCGGGAGCACCGCGCCGATTCAACGAAACGCGTGCGACGGCGCCGTCACGGCGCGGCAGGCCAAGTGCTGCCGGCGGAAGACGGGCGCCGCGTGCCTGCTGGACTGTCTGCACCTCGCGCCGAAGTACAACCACCTGACGGCGCGGCTCCTCTACCACCTCCTGTGCTTTTCGTCGTCGGGGCGTAGTGGCGGCGTACCCGTAGCCGCGGCGGCGTCGTCGTGGCGTCGTAATAGTACGGGCTTGTAGACTCCCACTTTGGAGTCGCGGCTCGGAAAACCAGCGAACGCCGGTCCCAGCCTTCCGCAGCGTGCCAATAGTCATCCGAGGGCTCCGGACCTCGGGGGAGAGGCGTAACTCGGGTCGGTGATCTGCGAACCCGGCGCAAACCGCCGTCGCAACGGGCGCGCAGCGCGACCGTAAAGGCGCGCAATCCTGCACAGCCGCCGGCTGCCCTTGCATCATAAGAAGCGCGGAGTAGCACGTCATCGCTGCACCACACGCGCAAACGATGCAGCGGCTTAACGGATAAGCATAAACACCAAAGCCAAGTGACCCGCTGGGCCAACAGCATAAAGAAATGCCGCGGCGCGTCGCGAAAGTCGCGCCGTCCGGCTGGACCTACGTCCGCAGCGCCCTCGCTGATTTAGCGGAAGAAGGACGCCGCCAGGACCTCAGTAGTTCATTAGCGCAGCTCGCGCGCACAAGGCAGCTGCCGCCCTTAACAAACGCACCGGTGCACAATCCCTTGGATGAGGAGAGCGACGCGACACCAAGAGCTCAGGGCCCCGGCAGCGTCGCGCGGCACCGGGCCTTCGTGAAGACGGTGGAGAAGGAACACAGTAAAAGAAAAGAGGCCTACGCGAAAACGAGAGAAAATGTGCTAAAGAGCACGCCCTCGAAGTCGACGCGGCGTCGCATAGAACGCGATTTGGATCGCGCAGAGGCGGCAGCCGAGCGCGAGACGCTTGCTACATTAGCGCACGCGCACCAGGAGCTACACGACGAGCTCGCCGCAGAAGAAACGCCGAGGACGCCGCGGCACGACGGCGAGGCTGCTCATCAAGCTGCACAATCCGCCTTGAGGGAGAGCCACCGCAAGGAGGCTCATCAATCTCTCGAACTCGTAAGGGAGGCCGTGCGCCAGCACGACGAGCAGGCGCCGCCTCCTCTGACCCTCGATACCTCGTCCTCGTCTGATGAACATACAGAGCCACCGATTTCCCCTTATAGGGAGGAGTGCAAGGAGGCGCCCGCCGAGGACGCCTACGAGCCCTACCGGGCGAAGCTCGACGGCACGCAGACGCCGGCGCAGTACGTGCGCGAGCGCCAGCCGGCCATCGTAGTGTTGGGTGCGATGGGCGCCGCACTTTGCTTATGTGGTGGGGCGCTCGGCGCGTCGGGCGCCTGGCGCTACGGGCGGTCGAACCTGGCGCTCTTCCTCGCGCCCACGTTGCTAGGTTTTGCGCACGCTCTCGTCGGCGCCGTTTGCGTCGTCGCGTGCCTCCGGGTCCGGCGGGACCTCGAGGCCTATTTCGAGCCGAGACCCGTCGCGCACGCGCACCAGCAGCTCGCGGAGGAGACCCCGCTCCGCCGCCTGATCCGCCTGGACGAGGCGCGGCGCGCCTTGAAGGAAGGTGGGACGTCCCTCGAGGTCGCGCGCGCGGTCAACGAAGAGGGCAAGTGCGTCGAGGCGCCCGCGGACACGCCGGGCCAGCGCCTGCTCGAGTGCTGCCTTTATGTCTGGTTGTTCCTCGCCATCCTATGCTTGGGCTGCGGCGCTGGTTTGATAGCCAACCGGCGGCTGGGTGAGACGCACGCGGCGAACCTCGCGGAACGACGGCCCGGGCGCTTCGCCGAGTACTTTGATGGTGAGGAAGGCGCCGCCGGCCGGGAATTAATGAATTGGCTCCTAGGACATGGGATCTCACTGTTGGTCCTCGCCGTACTCGGCTTACTGCCTCTATTGCCAACCATAAAAATCATCACGGTCTACGAGACCGTGCAGAGCGGCCTCGAGTGGGGCGGTGCGTTCCTCAGTATCCTTGCGATGGCGTGCGCCGTCATTACCAGTCTCACGCTGCGTTACAAAGACGCGGTGGACGGCGCGGCGTTCGCGGCGCCTTCTGATGGTGCGCTCTGGGCCTCGGTCATTATATCGGCGATCGCCGCCTTCTCTGGTACCGTCGCGTGGCGGGGCGGTTACACCGAGAACGTTCGACTATTAGCCCTCTTCGAGGGGATGGGCGTCTTCCTCGTCCCGTCCATACTCATCGCCTTCGCCCTCATGGTCGCCGCCGTCGCGCGCTTGCCACCGCTTATTGAGAGGCGCTGCGACGACGTCGTGCAACTATTAGGCGAGGACTGGTGGGATGCGGTGCTCGGCTGTCGCAAGTACGCGTCCGACGCGCGGCGGCATTCTTCCTATGTAAGAGGCGCGGGCGAAGGCTGGTCCGTGACGTGCGACGACGCATCGTCCAATGTGTTCGCCTGGGAATATGACGACGAGCAGGGGAGTTGTGGCTGCAAGGTTGATTATTATGGGTGTCTCAACTCAAGGCCCTGTTGCAACTCCCTGAAGGTATTAATCGAGACGAACTGGTTCTTCCTCGTCTACGGCGGGTTAGTCGTGCTGATTCTTTTGATGGGCTTAGTCAAGGCGTCCCACTACGTCCGCACGAAGATCGTCGATGGTTGGGACCGCAAACGTATTTTACATCATCGGAACAGCTCCGTGAGCGGGTCCCTCGCCCTGTCGTTTGGCGTGGCCCTCGTCGTGATTGGGCTGTCCGTGCTCCTCGCTTCTACGGGAAAGCGGGTCCCGCCGAACGAAGCGCGAGGCGTGCTGACCTGCGACTACGCGCCCTTCGAGAACGCCACTTTACTAGATAGGCTCCCTCCAACGGATCTGGTGGACGAAGGCAACGACAGGGTTTTACTAGAACCGATCACGGAGTTCTGGCCCTACCCCACGCCGGCTCCCTCCGTGTCGCCGTATCCTACGACATCCCAGCCTTCGCCGGAACCATCATTCCTACCGTCGCCGATGCCGTCCTCGATACCGTCGACGGCGCGTCCGTCGACGGCGGCGCCGTCCTCTTCACCAAGCTCGTCGCCGCCTTCCTTGAAACCATCGCCGGCGCCCTCGCGCCTGCCGTCGCCGAGACCCACCGCGCATCCTTCTGCGGCGCCGTCGCGCGCGCCGTCCCTCGTGCCGACCTCGGCGCCGACGTCCATGCCGGTGCCGGCGCCGACGCCGCTTCCCTCGACTTCCACGCCGTCCGCCGTGCCGTCGTCGCGGCCGACGCCGCTGCCGACGCCCGCGACGCCCGCGCCGTCCTACGCCCCGAAGCCGCTGCCCACGTCCCGTCCGACGACCGGCGCGCCGAGCTACGCCCCGTCGGCGGTCCCCACGTCCCTGCCGACGCCTGTGCCCGCGCCGCGCCCGACCGTGAACAACGTCATGACCGACGGCAACATCAGAACGGCCGTCGCGGCGTGGCTCGCGGACGCGGCCGCCGCCGAGGCGTTATATGGCCACATTTCGACGTGGGGGACCAGCGCGGTGACGGACATGGAGGCTCTCTTCGCCCATGCCGCCTCCTTCAACGACGACATTAGCGCGTGGGATACCTCTAGCGTCACGACGATGTATGAGATGTTCTGGGGCGCCTCGTCGTTCAACCGACCGATCGGCGGCTGGCAAGTCGACAAGGTCACGACGATGGAATTCATGTTCGAAGACGCCTCGGCCTTCGACCAGCCCATCGGCGCATGGGATACCTCTAGCGTCACTACGACGCACTACATGTTCGTCGGCGCCTCGTCTTTCAATCAGGACCTCGGCGCGTGGAATGTCTCTAGCGTCGTGACGATGTATGATATGTTCTTCGACGCCCCGTCATTCAACGGGGACATCGGCGCGTGGGATGTCTCTGGCGTGACGTCGATGAAGTACATGTTCGACGACGCCTACGCGTTCAACCGACCGATCGGCGGCTGGGACGTTTCCAACGTCGAGGACATGTACGGAATGTTCGAGGACGCCTTCGCGTTCAACCAGGCCATCGGCGCGTGGGATACCTCGGGCGTGACGACGCTCGAGGACATGTTCTTGGGGGCGCGATCCTTCAATCAGTCGCTCAATGATTGGGACATTTCCAGCGTCACGGACATGTCTTGGATGTTCCAAGACGCCTCGGCGTTCAACAAACCGCTAGACGCCTGGAACCCCGCCAGCGTCACGGCCATGGACGGCATGTTCCACAACGCTACGTCGTTCAACCAGCCGTTGAGTGAATGGAGCTTTCCCAGCGTCACGCGGATGCACTCGATGTTCCGCTACGCCAAGGCGTTCGACCAGGACCTCGGCTGGTGCGTGGACGCCGACATGGTCCTGGCGATAAACGACCAGCCCGACGACGTGAGCAGCCTGTTCTACGAGACGCCGTGCGCGGCGACGTCGTGCGGCGTCACGCAAGATGGCTGCACGGGCTACGCCATGGACGACACCACCATCCGCACGGCCGTCGCGGCGTGGCTCGCGGACGCGGCGGCCGCCGAGGCGACGTACGGCCACATTTCGACGTGGGTGACCAGCGCGGTGACGGACATGGAGGCTCTCTTCGCCCATGCCGCCTCCTTCAACGACGACATTAGCGCGTGGGATACCTCTAGCGTCACGACGATGTATGATATGTTCTTCGGCGCCTCGTCGTTCAACCGAGACATCGGCAAATGGCGGGTCGAGAGCGTCACGGATATGAGATATATGTTCGAAGACGCCTTCGCGTTCAACCGGCCGATCGGCAACTGGGACGTTTCCAACGTCAAGGACATGTACGGGATGTTCGACTGGGCCTTCGCGTTCAACCAGGCCATCGGCGCGTGGGACGTCTCCGGCGTGACGCGGCTAGAGGAGATGTTCGAGGGTGCACGATCCTTCAACCAGTCGCTCAATGATTGGGACATCTCCAACGTCGGGGACATGTCTTGGATGTTCGCAGACGCAATAAAATTCAACAGACCGCTAGACGCCTGGAACCTCGCCAGCGTCACGGCCATGGACGGGATGTTCAAAAACGCCACGAAATTCAACCAGCCGCTCAGCGCCTGGAGCTTTCCCAGCGTCACGCGGATGCACTCGATGTTCCAATTCGCCAAGGCGTTCGACCAGTACCTCGGCTGGTGCGTCGACGCCGACATGGTCCTGACGATCGACGACGACGACGACGGGTTTCCCGACCACGTGAGCAGCCTGTTCTACGAGACGCCGTGCGCCGCGACGGCTTGCGGCGTCGCGCAAGAGGACGCGAACGGGACTTGCCCGGCGCCCACGGCCCTGCCGACGTCGCTTCCGACGGCACAACCGTCGTCGACGCCGACGGCGCCCTCGCCGCGGCCGTCGTCCCACCCGTCCGTGAGTCCTAGCTTGCGACCGACGCCCGCGCCTTCGGTAAGACCGACGCCCGCGCCTTCGGTAACGCCGACGCCCGCGCCCACGACGCCGCAGCCGTCGTCGACGCCGACGACGAGCGCCCCCTCGAACGGCTGCGTCATGGCGCTGCACCAGTTCCTGCAACCCCTGAGCTGCGAGGGCTGCGCGCGCTGGATCGATCAGCCGGCGGACGACAATTGTATAAGGGAGCTCGACGGCGTCGCGACGTGCCAGAGTAAAGCCGCGGCGATCGCGGCGGTCCCCGGCTGGGGCGCCGACACCTGCCCGACGGGCTGGACGGGCTGCAGCACCGATGTTTTTGACGTCGCGGCGACGTCGGGCGCGTGCAAGACGTACGAAAACGTCGTCGTTTTGCAGAGTGACGAGAGGGCCAAGGACTGCGACGTCGTCGTGCGGGCGTCCGTCGACGGCTTCGGGTCCTTGACCTTCTCGGATAATTCCCTGGTCACCTCGTCCTCTTATGCGAACGGCACCTCTTAGTACAAACTGCGGGCGCGGCCGACGCGGTGGCGCAAGCGCTCGCGACCTTCGAGTTCTGCCCCGGGTGCGTCGACGGGACGCGCGTTGACGTTTTCATTGGATGGCGTAAGTTGCGGCATCTGCACCGTGGCGGGCGTGAGCCATGATCTGAAAATCAAGGCGACGACGCAGCTCACGCACGTGTTTCATGGGAGAGTCGTCAAGGCGGGCTGCGGGGGCGACTGCTGGGCGGCGGGCGTGAGCGACGCTTCGGTGTCGGTCGGCGCGCCGGGTGCGCCTACGCGGACGCCGTCACTACAAAAACCGACGGCGCCTACGCCATCGAGGTGCCCTACGACGTCCGCCAGCACGGGAGCACGGCCTCATTATCGTTCTCCAAGGAGGGCTACTCGACGTACACGAAGAGCGTCGTCCTCGGCGCCACCGCCCTCCCTACGTCTTCGGGCTACTACTGGGCCTCGTCGTCCAACAGTTCGATCGGGGACCACTGCGCGGACGGCACGACGCACGCGCCCGTCTCCGCGTTATATTGTGCGGCGCACGGCGTGGACCTCTGCGCGATCTACGCGGCGAAGTACTCGGCGTCGTCGACGTGCCAGTGCTGGGCCGGCGCGCGCATCTATGGGGGCGGCTACGGGACCTGCTCCGGGCTTCCCGCGGCGACGGGCGCGGAGCTCCGCGTCGACGCGTACGAAGGCGTGCCCTGCGCCTGCGACCAACCGGTCTCGGCGCACGTTGTGGGGGCCGCCTATCTAAGCTCGGCGACGCTGCCCCCTTCGACATCACCTCCCTCGACCGCCTCTCCGACGACGCCGCAGCCCTCAGCGCAGCCGTCCGTGCGGCCGACACCGGCACCGAGTCCAGCGCCGAGCGTGACCCCGACGCCGCGGCCATCGTCCATCCCGACGTCCGCGCCGTCTCTTGCGCCGACGGCGCTTCCGGTGCCGGCGCCGACGCTGACGCCGACCTCGGCCCCGACGCTTGCGCCGACGCCATCGCCGGCGTCGTCGGCGCCGACCGCCGCGCCCTCGCTCAAGCCGTCGTATGCGCCCTCCTACGTCCCGACGACGGCGGCGCCGACGCCCAAGGTGCCAACTCCGCGCCCGACTCGCGCGCCGACGACCGCCGGACCGACGTCTGCGAGTCCTACGCACGCGCCGTCGCCGCTGCCTTCGGTCGCTCCTACGAATCTGCCATCGTCAAATCCGACCCTGGCTCCGTCGCCGCTGCCGACCACACCGCCGTCGCCGATGCCGTCGACACTGCCACCTACGTCGCCCGCGCCGTCATTGACGCCGACGTCGCTGCCTACGACCCAACCGTCGCCGCCGCCGACGGCGCCGCCGTCGTTGGCGCCGACGCTGTCCACGGCGCCGACGGCCGCGCCGACATCGAAACCTTCCACACCGCAACCTACCACGAGCATGCCTACGACGCCCGTTGCGTCCGCGACGGCCACTGTCGTGTGTCTATCTGCCGGTACGCGCAAAGGGGGCCTCGAGTCCGTCAGCGGGACGTGTGGTCTCGACCTCGTCGACGGCTCCAGCTTAGTCGTTGTGGATACGGCGGCGTCGGGCGCCGCTTCGCCGTGGTGCGAGCGCCGCTGACGCTTCATTCTTTGGCACTGTCCCGGACGGCGCCTTCGTCGAAGCGACTTGCGATGGTGCTTGCGCGGGTACGACAAAAGCGACGCTCGCGCACCCGGGCACGGCGCTGCTACCCTTGACCGGCCAGCTGGCGGCCGACGAAGTTGTCGTCGCGCTCGTGTGGGCGACGGCCGGCACGGACCTTGATTTGCGCCTAGGCTTTCGAGCCGACGACGACGAGCGGTGCTTGGTGAGCGCGGGCAGGCCGAACTGTGGCGACGCGACCCACACCATTGCCGGTGAAGGTCTTGAGTTTATCTCTATCAAGCCCTTTCGGGCCACTGACTACCACGTTTGGATTCATGGGAACGTCGAGGCCGCCCAAGCGTATGTGTACGTCTTCGACGCGGGAGGCCTCGTCTCCGTCAAGGCCGCGGCGCCGCCAGTCTGCGGCGCGACGACGGCGGCCGAGGCCGCGACTCAATGCGTTTACTACGACGATCCAGCCTTCGTGAACGCTGAGTCCGGGAAAGCTATCTGGGCCGCACCGGAGGCGAACAGACTGCTGGGCGAGCACACGGAGGCGCTCTGCCTCGAGGGCCTCGGTCTCGGAAGTGTCGTCAAGCCGCTCGTCGTGGAGCGGCAGCGCCACTACACCGCGGAGGCCTTTGACACGGCGCAGCTCGTGGATAGTTGCTCGCCCCTCGTGAGTGCGAAACCGCGGACGAGCGCCGTCTGGCACTGCTCCGCAATCATCGAGCGCGGCGTCTTCCGGTGCCCGGGGCGATGCGCCGCCACATGGTCTTCTGCGACGCTGGTTACGAATGTAATCCGGCCGCGGCGCTGGACGCCGCCGTGACGGACGCGCCGCCGTCGCGCTGCGCCATGTGCGTCGCGCCGCCGACGCCCGCGCCGACGCTGCAGCCCATCGCCCTGACGCTCGACCTCCTCGCGCGGGGAAACCGGTGATTTAGGGAGGGCGCGGCGGAGGCGGCCCCGGCGGGGAGGAGGTCCTCCCGAAAGCCTGACATGGGGAACGGGCGCCGTGGCGCACGGATCCTGGCGGTGGCGGATCGAGCCTGCGTGGAAATAAAATTTCGGGCGCCCCACGCCATCGACGTGATGAGACAGCCTAGCTCGCTGGTTGATTCCACACAGCTGCGAGCCCGGCGGCGGCGGGAAGCCCATCGGAGGCATGCCCGGCATGGCCATACCGGGGGGAAAGCCCGGCGGCCGCGGCGGCGGAGGAATCGACCTGTGTGGAAATCAAAATTTTACGGCGCGTTCGTGCTGAATCATCGCGTCGTCCTCCACGCCATCGACGCTACACCTGCTCGATGGCGTGGCGATGCCGGTTCCTCGCCGCTCGACCGAGCCAGGACGGCCGCGTCATTGCCGAGAAATGACTTAGCGAAGAATTGTCGGGTGCACGCCGACACACTGGTTGATTTCCACACAGGAATCGACCCCATAGGGGGAGGCACGCCCAGCGGCGGCCGCGGGTAGCCGAGCGGTGGCCGCGGGATCGAGCCGGGCGCGCCCACGAGCGCTAATGGTGGGGCGACGCCCGGCGATGACCGAGCAGACCCACGGGCGCGCGCCCGCGGTCAGCGCTCCGAGCGAGCCCATCGCCATACCCGGAGGCATCATTCCCATGCCGCTATTTTGTTCATAAAACTGCTTCATGTACTGCTCGTAGTACTGCTTCACATTTTCCGATGCTTCCAGCCCCGGATGTGCTGCTTTCGACCGGGCGCGGAGTCGTGCGTAAGGTACACATCACAATAATCACAGAAATAACGCGGCATCGTTGTGTGTTGGGCTTGGGTGCTCGGCGACAGCGGGCCGCGAGTGCGCGCGCGGGCCCAGGGCAGGCGGCGAGGGGCGGCCTTTATAATCACAGCGCAGGGGCGGCGCCGGGCTAATGTTGCGCGTGGCAGCAGCAAATAAACGTGGGAGTCTCTTTCAGCGCGTTGGCTTGCCGTGTGGACGCCCAATAGCCGCCCGCTGAGTCGCGCTCGGCTGAGATTATTAGCGTGCATAAACATACTAGAGATACGCAGCGCGGCCGGTGGGCAGCCTTTACGGCCTTATACGCGCCCAGGAGCAGGGCTCCGGCCGAGGGCTTCAGCCGAGGGCAGCTGTCGGACGTCGGACGCGCCTGTGGCCCGCAGCAAGGGCTGCCTGGGCCCAGTGTCACACCGACCACCATGAGGCGGACACGCCGGCGGCGCGTGAGCCCCGACGACGACGACGATGCCAACGACGACGAAGCACCGCGCCGGCCCCGCTCGCTCCTCCCCTGGAAGAACAGTAATAGGATGGTCGGCGGCGCCCCCGGCGCGGCGGACGACCAAACAGTAAATACGGAGACGACCGGCACGCGACGCCAAGCGGCCCAGCAAGAGGAAGACGACGACGACGACGACGGCATCGACTGGTCCAAAATGCCCCCGGAAGAAGTGTTCAAGCGCTTCGATACCGATGGATCTGGTGAAATCGACCTGGAAGAATTTAAGGTTATGCTCAAAAAGTTAAAAATACACATGTCCTCCGCCAAGGCCGTCAAGTACTTCAAGATGTGCGACGTCGACGACAGTGGCCAGATCGACTTCGAGGAGTTCCGCGTCGCGTTGTTTGCCTGCGACCCGAACAACGGCAACCCGATCGGCTTCGCGCCGAACGCGTTGTTGACACCGATCGACGCGTTCGAGATGTTCGACGAGGACGGGTCGGGCAATATTAACGAGGACGAGTTCTACTTCGTGCTCGAGTACCTCAAGCTCGAGGTGTCTGACGCGAACCAGGAGCGGTTGTTCCTGAAGTATGATAAAGATCAGTCGGGGGAGATTGACTACGACGAATTTAGACAGATCTGGCTCGCTGTCGCCGACGTGAAGAAGGAACTTACTGACAGAGGTGTCGACGTGCCGAAATTCGCTTCCCGCAAGAAGCTCGAACGTATTTTAGAAAAATGTCTAGACGAAGAGGAGGAGCAGGAGCGGCGGGCCATGGCCGAGGCCGAGCGGTGGCGGACGTGGCGGGCCATCCTCGACCAGAAGAACGAGTACATTAAGCATGCGAGGCGACGGGCGCAGATTGAATTGTGCAAGGCTCTGGACGCGGCCGGTCAGATCTACGTGTTTGGTCGGGGTGCTAGAGGACAGTTCGGCGCCCAGGGCGAGAAGGACGGGACGCATGAAATCGTGCAGAAGCTCTGGACGCGACGAGTGACCGCGGGTAAGGCGGACTTTGACCCGGACCGGAAGATGGACTCATTGGAGACAAAAGACGCCATCGACGTGGAAGCGCTGAAGAACGAGCTCGCGTCGTCGCCGTTTAATGATTTGGTTGTGGGTGAAAATGCGGCGAAGCTGTGGGGCAAGCGGGTGTATGATGCTGCCATCAGTGACACGGTGATACTCGCACAGTCGGACCTCGGGGAATTGTGGACCTGGGGCGGTTCGGACCACTGGTGGTACGAGATCGAGCCCGACGCCCACTGGCAGACGCACTGGCGCGGGGATACGACTCCAAGGTCCCAATTACTCCTAGGGACGCGGTTCAAGCCCGAGCCGCCCCCACCAGAAGTCGACGAGCTAGGAGAACTTAATGATGGCAGCGAAGCGCTGAAAGTCGTCTTGACGTACTACGGCAAGTGGTCGGCCCCACCGCCCGACGTAGACAGGAGAAAATTTTATGCCGACGAGTGCCTCCCAAACGTCGATTATAACTGGATCGTCACCTCCCTAGAAGTGCGGGGCAAGCAGCCCGAGGAGATGACGAAGCTCATGCTTTGTGATCTGTTACATAGAGATATCATGCTGGAGAAGCGGGTGCTGGGCGAGCGGGCCCATCGGCGGATTCACGAGCTCGAAGAAGAGATTAGGGAATTGAAGAAGGTGCGACGCGTAGCTCTAGCAAAAAGGTTAGTGGTAGACATCACGAAGATGTGGGCGCCCCTGCGCGAGATTCAAGCGGAAGAAGATGCGAGGGACCGACAAAAGAAACAAACGGAAGTTGTGGAAAACATCGCCAAGCGCGAGCACGCCTACGAGGCCTGGCGCCAGCAGGTCAAGGAGGCCGCTGAAGCTACTTCTCCGGAAAGGACCGCTCGTGGCAACTCCATTGTTATTGAGTCCGGTGGTATTACGGCAAGGGGTGCCGGTCATAAAATAGCCCAGGGCTACGCGGCCATAAAACAAATAGCGGGCGGCGCGCAGCATTTTGCGGCGGTGCATCAGTCTGGAGCGTTGTACACGTGGGGCCTCGGGTCTGGTGGGAGACTAGGATTGGATATTACGGAAAATGGGGACCCGCGAGCGGACGCGACGCGACCGACCGTCGTGCAAGCATTGGCCTCGACGCCAGTGTTGACCACAGCCTGCGGCTACTCGCACATGGCCTGCGTGACGACGTCGAGGGACTTGTATGTCTGGGGCTCGGCGGCCTCCGGCAAGCTCGGTTTAGGATTAGCGGCAAAAGAGGAGGAGTGCTACGCCTCACTCCCGGTCCACCTGCCACTAAGACCGAAGAACCGACCCCTGTTGAGGACAGTGTCCTGCGGCGCGGCGCACACCGCGGCTACCACCACTGATGGTGAACTGTTCGTCTGGGGCTGCGGTGATGGTGGCCGACTAGGCCTTGGGAGGGAAGGTCTGGCGACGCACTGGTCCCCGCGACGAGTGGACGCTCTCTTTGAGGCCGGCCATAGAATAGGAGATGTGTCTTGTGGCAACGCCCATACCCTAGCAGTCACATTAATTGAAGAAGTCTGGACCGGGACGGGAACGAATCGAATGAAGGAAAAACAAGGTGGCCAGGTCTTCGCCGCCGGCTCGGCGTCCGTCTTAGGTCTATTTCATCCGGCTTTTGATCGCGTCATGGGCGAACTCGCGAGTGTCCAGGCCGTCCAGGCTTCTGCCGGATTCGCCCATAGTGGCGTCGTGACGTCGGAGGGCGAGCTCTACTGCTGGGGCATGAACGACGACGGGTGCTGCGCGGCCCATCCTAAAGTTAGATTTTTGGCGGAGCCCACGCTCGCCGCTTGTATCTATTCGCGGCCTGGGAATTTGGCTTTAGGAAGACCCGCAAGACAATCAAGCTGCTACGGCGGCCAGGACGCTCATGTGGCCGTCGATGGAAATTGTGATGGTAGTTCACCAGAACTCTGCACGTCCACCCAACAGGACCCCCAAGCCTGGTGGGAGGTCGACCTGGGCGATTTTGCGAATTTGCACATTGTGAAGCTGTGGAACCGCACGGACGAGCCGCCGGACCAGACGATGGCTAGGGACAAATATTCTTCTCGGTTAGTCCCGTGCTGGATCATGGCGTCGCAAAAGCCCTACTCCGACGAAGTCGGCGGGTCCTCCCTGATCAACGCTCTCGGGCAAAGTGTGGCGCGGCACCAGATCACTAGGGATAAAAGATGCACGACGTGGCACGTCCCCGAGAACATCTCGGCGCGGTACATCCGCGTGCAGCTGGAAGGGTTCAACTTTCTCCATTTCGCGCAGTTGGAGGTCTTCGGGATCATCGGCGTGCAGGGTTCTGTCGGACGATGTAGCAGAGTAGTCTGCGGCAAGCACTGCACCGTGGCCATCATACGACCGCTGTCGGACCCGGCGGACATCAACCGCGTCTACAAGCGCGCTATTTTGAGCGACGCGCAGAATGCGGACATTTTGAGGGAACGGGAGACCTTCGCCCTGGAGTACGACAAGTATGGGAGAGGCGGCAAGGACATGGAGTGCATCATCTGCACGGGCGGCCAGAAGTGCGAGAACTGTTTGATGAAGGAAAGATTTGCTGGGGAGTTGAAGGATCTGTCGCTCGGGGCGGCCGGCCGCGTCCTGACGTTGGACGAGATGGCCGAGATGTTGTTAGATGCACCAAAACCACCATTGAACTTCACCCCTAAAGTAGTGGTGGACAACTCCTGGGCCGGCAAACTCCAACAGCGCCTCGCGGGGAAGAAGAGCGACGATTCCGTCAAGAAGGCCAAGGTCGCGCCGGACGACGGCTCCGTGGCGAGCGGCGGCTCGACAAAATCAAAATCCTCGAAGCGGTCGAAGCGGTCGCGGTCGTCGCGTGGCAAAAAATCCGAGGCCGGGTCGAAGAAGTCGGGGGGCGCGCCGCCGGCCCCGGACTGGCTGGTGCCGGGGGCGGGGTGGGCGACCTAAGGAGGGTTATGTGTAGTTTTCAGTCAGGGGCTAGTATCTTGGGCTAGTACTGGGCTTAGGCACTCCCCGGCGGCGACAGCGTCTCGCAGGCGCGGAGGAGCACGGCTCGCGTAGTTCCCAGGTCGTTCCCCATTTCTTTTGTAATAGGGTGCGCGCCGCCGAGCACGCGCCGCGCGATCCGTTCAGCGTCCTCGAGCGTCTCCACGCTCTCGCGGACATCGTCGAGCGTGGCGTCGGGGTCCGAGTAGAGCGCCCGCGCGTAAACCCACCTCATCTTGAGCGTGTGTTCATTCCCCTCTCCGAGAACGCGTCGTGCTACGGGCATCGTTTTGCGCAACAGTGATTTGGCTTCTTTGAAGCGCTTGAGACCATTAAGGGAGTCCGCGTAGTTGTTGGCCGCAATGAGGGTGTTCTCATGTTCCTCGCCGTCGAGCTTCAAACGTCCGGAATATACACCTCGAAACGCATTTACGGCCTGTTCGAGCCGTTCAAGCTGAAGGTACGAAATCGCAAGATTGCTCTGAGTATCGAGCAATGACTGTTCTGATGCGCAAAGTCGCCGCAGCATAGACAACTCCGCCTCTTGCACGGACAACGCCTCCTCGTATTGTTCCGCATTTTGTAAACCGTTACCAAGAATCGAAATCGCTATTTGCCGAAGCTGGTCCGTCTCCGGCCGGCCCACGTACTTCTTCCAGCACGCCCACCCGAGTGCGTTCATTACGACGCCGTGGTACCGTTGCTCACACAGGCTACACGTGTACCACCGTTCAAACCTCTCATTCAACGCCTTGGCATCCAAATTGTTCTCCTCGGCCTCGTCCATCAAAATCTTCGCCTGCTCCGCCAGGCACGACACGTGCGCGAAGCCCGCCGTCCCACGGCAAGAGCACCCGCGCACGAGACCCTCCTTCGTTTTCCAATGGAGGGCTTGCGTGCAAATATAACACGTCTGGCCCTTCGTGTCGTCCGCGCACGCCTCGACGGCCTCCGCGACGGCCTCCTTGTATTTTTTGTCGGCGTGGTATTGCTCCGCGTTGCCGCCGCGGTGTATTTTCTTACACATCTGCTTGTGGCCGCGGCGCCAGTGGTCATGTTGGCAAGTGGCGTTGCAGTAGCGCAACTTACATCTAACGCAACGCGGCGCGTCGTGGGCCAGTGGGGCGGCGCAGGCGGCGCATGTTGTGAGGATCATCTTGCGTTTTGCGGTGAGTTATTGGGCTTGCGCGGCGGCTTGACTCGGCTTGAAAAACCCGAATTTTCAACTCACAAACGCCGTCGCGCGACGCGAACACGTCTGCACGGCGTCGGTATTTGATACACACCTACTTAGCCACCATCCACGAGTTCCACCCCCGCTCACGGTACGTCACGACGACCTGCCGCGGGCACTTCTGCAGGTCGGGCGCGGCGTAGGCCGTCCCCGAGAAGAAGTCGTCGACGGCGCCGCGGACCGCCCGCGGGTGCTTGGACCAGTCCTCGCCCGCCGTGTGCGGGTCGAACGCCATGCCGCAGCCGTTGACCCCGAACGCGGGTAAGCATGGGTCGGTGAAGCCGCCCTCATGAAACTCGCGCACGGGATACTGCGACGCCCAGTCCATCGCGACGAGGGCCTCGGCCATGCACGTCTGGTTGCCCCGCGCGCAGCCCGCGCCCGACAAATCGCGGCCCTCGAGGAAGCGGAGCGCCGCGTCGACCCTAGATTCGCCGAACCGCGTCTCGACGGGTTGCTCTCCTTTATCATCGATCGAGACGGACACGGCATGATCCCCATCAAAAGGCTCGGGCCACGCATCGTCGTCTGGTGCGCCGTAGGCCCACGCGTGCGGCGCCGGCTCGCGATGCTCCGTATAGTCGTGGCCGGCCATGACCTGCGCGAGTTCGGTTGTGCTCCACGCCATCGAGCAGTCGCAGTGACAAAATTTGATTCCACGCAGACCACGGACGCCACCATTTTTAACCTTTGGCCACCAGAGGTGCAAATCCATGAGTACATCAATTCGATCGTGCGGCGCTCCGGCGTACACGAAATCGGCGTAGTCGTTCGGATATAAGTCGGCGCAGTCCTCCGTGCGGTTCGCGCACTGCTCGCCGCTCTTTGCGTAGCCCAGCGCGACCGCGGCGTCGAGCACGGCTTTCGCCCGCTGCCGGTGCCGCGCGTGCGTCTCCGCTGCTGTCTCGCTGCGCGCTGTCGCCCGCGCGCTCCGTGCCGGCGCCGTCGCCCAGGGGCCGCCAGGCGTCGACCTGG